>QXWJ01000002.1:0-1200000 GCA_003614865.1 Arthrocladium fulminans
ACCCTAACCCTAACCCTAACCCTAACCCTAACCCTAACCCTAACCCTAACCCTAACCCTAACCCTAACCCTAACCCTAACCCTGGGAAAGGGCCGCGCTGCAAGTTCCAGCCCCGCCGCCGCTCCTCGCCATTTTCGGCCGATTCTCGCCTCTTTTTAGGGTTCTTTTTCCGCCACCCCCCTCCCTCTACCCTCTCGTACCCCTACCCTTCACTCCCTCCCCGACCTCATCAAATTTGCCGCCTTTTTCGCCTTTTTTTCCGCCTCCCTTTCCCATCCATCTACCACTCCTTCACCTTCACCTCTCTCATCCTCCTCCCTCTCCCTCGCTCCTCCGCTTTTTTGGTCTCCATTTTCACCTCGCCCTTCTTCTCCCCTCTCTTTTACACCACCGTCACCGGCACCGGCAGACCTCATCAGCAACCTCATCGACACCGGCGTTAACACCAGCGTCAACAGCAACTCCATCACCAACGACATCCGCCATCAACGGCGACCGCACCAGCAGCGGCATCGACAACCGCATCCACACCAGCAACCCCAGCAGCACCCTCACCACCAACGCCATCCGGCAACCGAATCCGGCATCAACAGTAACGCCAACGTCAACGGGCAACCGCAACACCAACGGGCAACGGCATCAGCACCGTCAGCAGCACCGTCAGCGGCAACGGCATCAGCAACGTCAGCGGCAACGTCAACGGCAACGACATCCGGCATCAGCAACGGCATCAACAGCAGCAACGGCATCAACAGCAGCAACGGCATCAACAGCAGCACGGCATCAACAGCAGCACGGCATCAACAGCAGCAACGGCGGCAGCACCGTTCAGCGGCATCAGCAACGGCAACTTCAGCAACGCCATCGACAGCGACGGCTTCGACAGCTGCATCAACAGCAACGGCAACAGCAACGGCATCGGCATCAGCAACGGCACCGTCGGTGTCAATAGCAACGACAACGACATCATCAGCGGCGACGGCATTGTTTTTTCCCATCCTTCTCATCCCTCGTAAACCATTCGCCCTCTTCCTCCTCTTCTCACATCACCTCTCAACAATGCCACACTTTCCGTCCTCTCATTTTCCCCCGCTCCCATCGCCTCTCACACTTTCTCCCTCTTCCTCCTCTTCTCCCTCTTCCTCCTCTTCTCCCTCTTCCACATCTTCTCCCTCTTCCACATCAACTCTTACTGCTCTTTACAACATCATGAGCCGCATCGTCACCAGCAGCAACACCACCACCACCAGCAGCAATCGCAGCCGGCAGCTGCAATTTCACAGCCTCATTTACCGTCACCCACATACAGCTGCCTGCGATACCCACTGAGCACAGTCTCGTTGGACATGGCACTGCGGACGTCTTCCCTTGTGGAATTCCATCCTGCGGCATACCATTGTACGAGCGTCCACCAGGGAACACTGGTCCCGGGCTGCTTGAAAGCGCCATTTCGGTCTGAGCTGCTATGACACCTGCTGATAAACGCTTCTTGGAAACTTCATCACTGTCCACGCAATTGCGAAGATTCCTCGGATGACTTCCACTCTCCTCTGGATGGCATTGTCAGATGGCATTTCACCTCATTGATCACACCACACATTGCAGCTCTTGTTTACCTTCGCTTCTCCGTCGTCCACACTCCCGACGGGCAGCCTGGAAACAGTCTTTTGAAAGAACTTTCTTGGTTCCCACCTTCACCTCCCGGCTCCTCTTCCCATACTCTTCCCTTCACTGTTGGGGCGGGTTGGAAATGTCTGTCCGACCCGTCTCATGCAAGGCTGAGGAGTGTATACGCCCTTGCCTTCAATCCACGTCCACTTCTTCTTACTTCTCCCCAACCATCTCATCTCACCTTTCAGGTTACCACTCACGCCCACTCACTTTTTGACCGTCCACAACGGCAACTTCTGTCTCAACTTGGGCCAAAACCACACCTGAACTCTTCCTTTCAGCCGCTCATCCATCTGCGCTCTGCAGGTCAACGGCGACGCCAGCGACGTGTTGCCTGCGTGGTCAGATCTCTTGGGCCCGTCAAAGCGAGGGGCGGATCATCTGTACTTGACCAGCGGATTCCTCAATCTGTGACACGACTGTTTTCCAGACTGCGCCGGTCAGCCAGGTGCTAGACATATTGATGATGTCGGAAGCCTCCTCTTCGAACTCACCACCAATCACGAATCCTGCAGCTACTGGCGAGACGAGCAACAAACGTGCAGCCCCTTCTCCGGTGGACAACGGCCGTGGCAAACGTCGTCGACTTCGCTTGGATGATGTGGAAGACGGCGTGGAAAAAGTCCAGTCACACCCGGTCTACAGCAACGATGATGTCGCACTCGCACGCCAAGGCGAGTCCTTTGACGTGGGCGACACATCCAAACTGAAACCCCATACTGGCGCCTTCAAGAACGAAACCGAGAAGAACTTCAATATAGCCAAGCAGGTAGCCTTGGCTCATCATTCCAAGTGGCCGGGTATTCGTGTGGTCAATGGCAACTTTGCCGTGCCCAGCGTCCTGGCTGGCTACCTGGGCCTTCAGTCCGTCAAGCACCTGTACGCCTTCTTGACCAAAAACTCCCACTTCTTGGATCCCTTCATCGACATGGTGGCGAGCAACTATCAAGGCCAGTGGGGGGCTGGGCGACAGACGGGCCAGGTCCAATTCCGACACTTTATGGAGCACATTGTCAGCGGCCGCACCTCGGTCCAGGGATTGCGAAGGCAAGCCTTGTTGGAACCGTACAATCAAGACTTCTTCACCGGCTTGAGCTGGGAAGATCCTGCCGACCAGAGAGGCAATGGCAAATTTGCCCTCTACATCCAGCCCACCTTTATGCTCGTGGAGCAAAATCCCACCATATTCCTCACCACCGCCCTGGCCACCGACGATGATCGCCGCCAGAACACCTTCACCCCCTCTGGCTTTCATCACGAGGACCTCAAGCGCGCCTACGAAGTCTTGGTTTTCCTCAAGAGTCACATCACCCGCAAGCCCACTGTCCAAGAGCGAAAAGAGAACAAGGGTGCCACGACCACCACTCGCCACCAAGTGCGGGACTACGAGTTTCTCCGCCTCGACAAAGACCAAGCGCCATGCCCGATCCGATATTTACAAGACGGTGAAGTCGGCCCGATCCGATATTTACAAGACGATGAAGTCGGCCCGATCCAGCCTAACAGCGCGGTGGGAGATGCAACTCGACGCCAGTCGGCTCCAGTCACAATCCATGCTTTTGAGCGCATGAAGAATGACCCACCTCCCTCGGTGAAGAAAGTAGAGCAGACGAACCCAGAGGCCTTCTGCGGCGTTGTGCAGGAGACGGATGAGTTTGCGGTGGATGCTCAGAAGGATGCGGTCGCTGACCAGGTGGACGACGACGACAAGAAGACATTGGACTTTGCAGCCGATGCAGCCACGGGCAGGACGGAGGTGCTAGGCGCCGTCAACGATGAGGGAACGGAGGGAACGTTGACCAACGGTCGCACTGCTGGCCAAGGCGCGGCATTTTGTGCATTTCTGTGAGAATGTCTGTGGGACGCCGGATTCCGGCACACATTCATATCAATCAGAGCTAAAAGTTGTTCAGGATCATTATGCCACGTGTATGCAATCACCACGACTCCATCAACGTAGGATGCCCACACGGCGAGCTTCAGAGGTAAAACACCAACTCTACAAGCTTGACGCCTAGGAACCCGTTTGATATCGTCATGATGCTCCGCTTGCCCTCCTGTGTCACGTCCAACATGTAGTCGTCCGTATCTCCTTTGCCGCCGTTCGCCACCGTGTCAATGCGGAAGCTCACGTCCTGCATGACATACTTGTACGACGCGCCTTTCGCCGGCAGGGTTTGCAATTCGACGGCCTCGGGCTCGGTGCTGGCACTGGGAACCATGACCATGGAATTCGGGCTGGGCAAGCTGTACTTGTTCCGTGGATCGGTCTCGGTGCTCTCGAAGCGCGGCCAGGGCAGTTTCATGTACAGGACGGCGCTGGCGAGCTCGGGAGGGCACTGGTTGCGGCGGCGGCCAAAGACGTCATCGAGATAGTCGCGGAAGCCGGTCGTCTGGTCGGCAAAGGCCCAACACAAACAGATCTCGTCTCCCTCTTTGATGTGTTCGCCGAGGGCGGTGGCGCCCTTTTTGAGGATGCGCCAGTATTGGTACTCGTCGCGCTCGGACATGGCCGGGAGGAAGACACCTTGTTGGTTGCGGAAGACGACCATGTGGGCTGGCGGTGGCGGTGGCGGTGGTTTTATCTCACCGGTCTTTGGGTTGCTTGCCGTTTGTTCCGCGGCCGGGTCAACGTAGGGCTGGTTGCACAGGATGACGCGCGCGCCGTGAGTGAGCTGAATCATCGTGAGGACGGCAAGCCTGCTAGGTGCGGGCTTTGGAGTGCTTACCGCGTCGCTGAACGGAGCGATGAGTCGCCACTCGGCTTGGGCAAACTCTTCGTTGTACCGAGTCCCAAACTCCGTCCCTCCCACTTTGTTATCTAGAACACCCAACAGGACTGGAGCGTTGTGGCTGTTCAGTCCGTCAGCGGATGCGTCAAAACGGAAATGACTGGGAGTCAAAACGGAAATGACTGGGAGTCAAAACGGAAATGACTGGGAGTCAAAACGGAAATGACTGGGAGTCAAAACGGAAATGACTGGGAGTCAAAACAGAAATGGCTGGGAGTCAAAACGCAAAAGACTGGGAGTCAAAACAGAAATGACTGGGAGTTAAAACGGAAATGACTGGAAGTCAAAACAGAAATGGCTGGGAGTCAAAACGGAAATGACTGGGGTTCAATTACCTCCGCGGACTGAAGAGGGGAATCTCTTCCTGGTACTCGATCATGAACCTCCAAAAGTTGCCGACGACGACGGTATCTACTGAATTGAGCCACGGCGTGGCGGGAACATTGGGTGTGTGTCCGAGGTAGTATGCGGCCTTGCCCTCACGACTCATGAGGGACAGGTTGTTCAGAGGAGCTGCCAGCCGGAACCGCGCCATGACCTGCCGGCTCTCATCGAGCGTGATGAATTGGTTCATGGCTGGGACGGCCTGGATAAACCAGCCCCTTGACTTCCCTGTAGGAGGGAATGGCGCTGAGCACGTCTGCCAGCGGCGCCAGCCCATCTCTCTGGAGCGGCACATCAGATCCAATGGTCTTCTGGGGGGGCCCGGCACTTACATTGATCACCCGCCAGTATTCATGTCGGGAAACTGATGGCTCCCATTCGACGGGGCTTTGGTGGCAGCAGTCAGTGGGTGTCGTCAGAAGAGAGATAGAGGGACTTGCTTGTTGGCCAGAATCGTGTCTCCTCCCACAGCCTCAAAGACATGAGATTCTTGCGTCTTCTTGTCGGTCTTCGAGTCTGACTGAGTGCTGCCCCACTCCTGGTCATGCCTCACGCTGCCACTGACTCCAAATGGCGTAGACACTGACACGCCAACAGAGACTTTGAATTGCTCCTTCTCTTCCTGCTCCATTTGGTACGAGTTGGATTTGACAATCTTTGTGGATTGCAGTCTCCCTCCGAGGGTGAGGTTCTGGCAGAAAAGGTGACCTGTGACGGTTAACACTCTCTCACACTCATGCAATGAGGGACGGGGCCTCACCAAAATCGGTGTGCAGTTTCCGCAAGTCGTTGATGTTCTTCGACCTCCGGACCTGGGACGTGTCAGTTCCGCAATCTTCCCTGTCTGCGGACAAACGGGACATGCATGGAAGATTCGGTCGATTGAGAACTAAAATCATTTCTGGCCATCGACACTTCGAATTCATGCTCGCAAGCCGTGATTTCGATTCTAGAATCATCATTGATGCGATAATTGGGAATGCCGGCGTCTGGCTTTTTGATGTTGATCGTGGCGGAACCGGAAGATTTCCGTAAAACTAGGTCAGCTTGACGTCGAGAATTGCGTGTCCTCAGGCATACCCGATCGAGTTGGGAAGTGGATCAGAAGGTGGTGGCGCGGCATTGTTAGTCGGTTTGCTGTGAATCGTGGTCAGTACGACTTCGAGACGGAGGGGAGCCAAGCATGCCTCGTCGAGGGAGGAGGTGGGTCAGCTCTGGTTGTGGATGGACCACCCTTGGCGGAGTTTGCGTCAACCACCAACACTTGGGCTAATGTCGTTTGGGTTGGGTCAGGCGCAAGGCTGGAGTCTCCCTTGCCACTCGCACCCTGCGATGGTGCAATCGCGCCAGCAGGCGCGGTGCTGGTGGATGGGGCGGCAGATGTCGAGAGTGTGTGGGAGGTATAGTCGGGAATTTGCGAAACAGGATCGTCCAAGATCTTGGACCGCAGCTGGAATGCGGCCTTTGGTGCACGAACAATACGATTATGCTGCCTGTCCACAATCCATCCGTAAAGACGCCGCAGTTACGCAGCACTTTGGCCCACTTTTCATCATCAAGGTAGCCGGGCCCCAGCAGAGCGCCATCCTTTACGTTGTCGCCTGCCGTTATCTGATTGGTTTCGATCATGGATGTCTTGGGCGCCTTGGAAATGAAGGTATCCGCAGTCTTTGAGGGTGTCGGCGATGACAGCGTGGTGCTTATCTCTGGAGTTTTGATGGGGTTGGAAGGATTGTTGAAGGTCTGATTGAGCTTGTAGTATGCCTTGAGGGATGGCGGCGACCCTGCAGCGGTGGATGATGCATCGGATAACGTCGAAAAATACTGAACTAGACTGAGACTTTCGTCCTCGACGGTGACTCCAGAACTGGTACAGAATTTGTGAACTCCGGAAAAGGACGACATGGACGTAATGTGCTTTCGCAGTCCTGCTAGAGTCATTTGTTTCGCTGGAGGTTGGGTGCCTAGCGACTGGGAGTGAAGGAGGCCCTTTCCGATCAGACTGGTCGATCCACCAGTGGCGGTGCCGACTTCCCATTGAAAGATCTCAATCGTGAAATCGGATCGGTTGAGGATGCTTTCCACACTGTTGGCGACAGGGCGGCTGGTAATGTAAATTATCTGTGTGGGAGGCTTTGCCTTGGCTGCTGGGCTGGCAGCGGGTGGGGCCCCTCCTGTGCCAGTGTTGGTCGCCACACCGGCAGGTGGTGATGTCTGATCGGTGGCAGGTGGTAATGTCTGATCGGTGGCAGGTGGTAATGTCTGATCGGTGGCAGGTGGTAATGTCTGATCGCTGGCAGGTGGCGATGCCTGATCGCTGGTTTTCGGCACCGACTCGGCACCTGGCTCGTCATCTTCACCAGCAATTCGAAGATATGCCGATATTTCAGTGCTGTCGTCGGCGACAGAGCCATCGGGAAAGCAAAATGGTTGCTGACTCTGAGCCTGTGCTCTAGGACATATCAGGAGAAGCAACATTACTCACCCCAGTGATCACTCACATTGTTTCAGCTCCTCGTTTGGTTCGTAGAGATGCCAGCGTCCTGTCAGTCGGTCCCAAGCTATGAAATCATCAGCTCCATCAGCTCCACCAGCACCTCTTCATGCACATTGAGAACATACAGTGACTTTTTGCAGTGTTGCTTTCACCTTCAAAGGGGCCGAGGATGGCCTCGGAGTAGATCCATCACGAGAGTCGGCTGACTCCACACTCTGATTGGGAGGCTGACCTTGATACTAGATAATTTTGTACACTCCTATGAATGGCTGGCGAGGCTGTGCTGCCGTTCTAGCTTGCCCTGATGCATCAAAAATTCAGTAATGGAAAAAAGGACCTGACGTTTGTCAAACCCTACCGATTTGGGGCGTGGCCTTTTGCTGGGTGAGCACCGGCATTGGACGTCCTGTTTGCTGTCGGTTTGTGAGCCGCCGTCCTGGATAATGTCCTGCCTGTCGGCTGATTGCTGGCGGATGGGCGGGTAATGGATCTGCCATTGTGTCCCGAATTTTGGCGTCCTGTATACATTCACTACCAGGAGAAGAACAAGTTTACCTTGGATTTTCTCGAAACAGGAGCCAAATAGATGTGAACGGTGGCTCGATCTCTCTCAAGATGCCTGCTGTCCGCGTGGGAGTCAGTGCTCGGCGGCATTTATATAGGTCAGTGTCTCGGAAGAGGCCAACGCAATCTAATTGCAGGGGGTTTAAGCCATTCAACTCTTGATGGTCAACTTTCGAATCAACCGTGCGGCACATCTAAGCCGTGTCGGGCGGTCAGCCACGCTAGCCTCCGCCAACCATCAGCGAGTGCTGACGCAGAGCAGCGACCTAATTACCACTAGAATCCATTGTATGTGTATTGAGTGACAGGATCGCTGTAGGAGGGAGAAATCGAATGCGTGCTCGTAAGATGGTGCTTCCATGTGGCTGGGTGAGGTGCAAAGTTGGATACCTTGGCAATGATTTGGGCCTAAAGTTTATGTTGCTGCCTTGGGTCTCTGTAGAAATGCGAACGTCTAGACTTCCAAATGCGGAGACGCTAGATCCAACAAGGCACACACTATTCCGCATGGAGGCCGTTCAGCAAGCCGACAATCGAGTCCGCGGGTGGATACATCGTATTGGCACACTGCTGTACACCAAGCTACTGATTCGTACGGGCTCAGGAGAATCATGACGGAACTCGGTGGTGCGGTGTGACTGTCCTTGCCATGAGGGGGATCTGGCTGAAGGAGCTCTTCGTAGATCAAGTCTCACTCTGCACTCGTCGTTCAGTTCCTCAAGTTACACGCCTCTCTTCATCTCTTTGCAAGAACAGCACAAGCTCCTGACAAGATTGCAACCTCATCATGTCGCTCCTCCTGGCCCCATACTGTCATGCCGAAGAGCAGACAAAGGTTGATATGTATGTGCGCCGGAATCTGAGCTCAAGAGAGCTCAGAATTCTGTGTTCTTTTTGGAGAGAGATCGCGCACATTCTTACACATACAATAATTCGATGCGTCTGGGCATGGGATTCAATTCCTACACCCAGACAATGTGCATCGATCGAGCTGTTGAGATAGCCGGCAGCAACACTGTCAACAATCGGGTGGAAAATCCATCCCAGGTAAGTAGACACTTGGAGGGATGGCTGATGACTAAACTCGAGTAGGTGGTGTCTTATTCTTCTCGATTTATGGAGAAGCTGAGCGATGTCTTGACGTCGATGAACATTTCTTACGGGTCGTCTATGAAGAAAGGCACGATCGAAATATCTGGCAATGCAAGTTCGGTGGACAAAGACAAAATCAAAGCGTCCGACCTCAATGCCATAGTTTCGGCAAAGGTAATTCGACGGCGAGGACGAGGGGAACAGCGGACCGGTCACTGACATGTCATCCAGGTCGTGAATCAAACAACCACCATGGTAGAAAACTCCCAATTCAGGCCGATGGAGAGTATATTGCCTGGTTCACCAAAGTTCAACGACGTGTACGGGGACTGTTACATATCGGGTAAGCACAGCCCACCGATCAACTCACAAGCCCATGCTCATGGAAATCCAAGGCTTCATCGAGGGAGGGGACTTTACGGGCGTCGACGAAATCGAGTTCTAACATGCGGAAGCCAAACAACTGTGGGACATGGGTTCGATGTTTGCTGCGGCGGCCATGTTCCCAGCTCAAGTGGCAAAATGCCCTCAATGGACATGGTAAATTTCGAACGGAGTCATCATGTGCGAAACTGATCTAACCCTCCGATTAGGGCAACCTTGACCAAATACAAGGCCAACCGGAGCTTTGTGGAATGGTCGGAAAACAAGTTTACGCCTCTAGAGTACGACAACATCAGCAACTTCACCGGAGAGCTGTTCGAAAATTTCATGGAGTACAAGTTGCTGCAGAAAAAGGTCCAGGACATCATTCAAAATCGAGAGTCCTATACGGGTGTGCAGCTGCAGCGAACGGGTGTCCCCGACGGGTCATGTTGCTAACTGGACGCAGTCCAAACTGACCGCCACAATGCCATCACCACCGATATTCCCACATTGATCGCAGTCATATCGACCATGCGCAACGAAATGAACAAAATTGTGGAGGCGGCGAGTTTCACTTCGGCATCATGCTGACGCACTAAACCAACCTTGTCCAATAGGTAGACGTGCTGGCGAGGGACCCAGGCATCTTGAAACGCAAAGAGTATGTGGAGCTTCCGACCAATCCGCTGGTCAAGAGCATTGTGCTCGAGGCAAAGTATGGCCGCTTCGGCTCGAGAAATGCACAGGGACAAGACGATGCCGCCGGCAAATCACCTCAAAATGAGAAATCAAGTGACTCAACCACGGGAACGGACGACTACGAGAAAATTCCAACGCAGGGAGCTCAAGGAAGCACCAAGCCCACGACAGACTTCGACTTTGACTCCCTCATTGCCCCGGAGATCTGGGCCAACTTGTTGCCTCTTCCCAAAAAAGGTCATCTTGCCCCGACGACAGTCGACACGGAAAAGAGCAAACCACTGACATCAGGCTTCCCTCCAGGTCGACGAGAAGCCGGAGCCGGAGCCGGAGCCGGAGACATCACCAGAGCCTACCCCCGACCCAGCACCCGCCCCTCCGCCAGTCAAGTTGATTGTGCACGCTGCTAGCTGGGGTGGCGTGGATGTGACGTCGAACATGAACAAGTTCATCGCGGCCGGCGGCGAATCGCTGACAATTGACATGAACAACCCAGGAATTCCGGATCCGTGGTTTAATGTCAAAAAGACATTCAGCATTCTGTACTCGTATTCGAACAACGAGGACAAGTATGTTCTCATCACATCAGAGTGTAGTGGAGTACAAGAAATCACATCTACGGCGACGACCCAGAAACAAAACATCAAGAGGGTGGGCACGGCTCCACGACGTGCAGAGAGCAATCTGTACCTTGTCGCAGTCATCTACGGAGACAAAGTCATCACTCTGCCGACTGTGGACGAGAAAATCTACCAAGCAACCGAAGAGGCACAGTCATTCCCCGTGTCAAATGCCTTCTTCGAAGGAGATCCATGGCTCGGTGTCAAAAAGTCCCGCCATATTTATTACCAAACCGAGGAGAATGGGCCGATCAGAGCTGCGCATGGAAGGGAGTACGAGACGATGACCGTCCCGCTTTGATCGTAGGTGTTGATGCCGTCGGCGTCGAGAGTTGCTCGGTGTTTTCAATTAGATCTCTCATTGGGCCTACAAAGCTCTCAAGGCGATCGTGTGCGGGTTGCTTCTGTACGTTAATCTTGGTCCGCCATACTGTAACAGCAAATCTGCCAAATTCCTCACATTCACATGCCTCGAAAACAGCAATGGCGGGACAGCTCGAATGGAACAGCCATTTCACACCCTGATGCACGCGCCAATAATATGGGATTCCAGGTGGCAGAGCTCTGCCTAGCTCTCCGGACGTCCACATCCAAGTTGCTTTCTGCATGAAATCTTTGGCCGACAGACATCGTAGGGTCAGATTGGGTGTGATGATCACCGCAGCCAAATTGTGCTTGGTTTGCGTTACAGATAGCCGTCAAGCGGTCAGTGAAGATTCCCCAAAGGTCTCGCTAGCCACGTACTGCCCCAAGTTGCGGAGACAAGGTTTAGTTTTCAGCTTGTCGAGGTAAGCCACGGATATGCTAGACAAAGGCGACGACGATACAAGGTCCAGGAGATAGCTAGCTGTAGCGTGCAGCACTGAATGAGGCCTTGCAGCATAGGCAATACTTTGTGCTAAAGGATCGGTATCCACTCAACTTGCGACGTAGTGGCTGGCTAGCTCACGGAGAGCAGCATGGCAATACGCCTGGAAACTGTGAGCCGAGCATGTACACACGATTTGGGCCGGGTCATTACTCTCCGCAACAGACCATCAATCCGTACATCAAGTCCGGCGGTTTAGCCTCTGTGGCTGGCCAAAATACACCTGAACCACCAAACTCGTGTGTAGTCATGTAAAATGCCAGATCGTGTTCGTGTTTATGGACCCAAGGTAGGAGCTATTGTCTGCAATGGTTCGTGAATGTCATGGCGATGAACGCTTCCTAGCACCCAAGTCAATAGACACATGTTGTCGGGGCCGATTCTCTGAAACATGGCATTGATACTCGTCGAGTTGGGCAAGCTTTCTTGACACTCGTGCGAGGATGGATTAGCAAATGAACCCGTGGGAACTCGGTCGTTGTGTAGATCGAGTTCCGGAAGTGCCATGGCGGACTTGGCAGGGTCTGAATGTGGCCAGAGACGTGGCTGGCTGAAGGAAGTCCTGAGATAGAGTTCCTGCTGGTGTGGGCAGCAGTAGTCAGTGAAAACTCATGCGATCCAATATCCTAGACGAGGTAGATGCCAATCAAGAGCTTTGAGTTTTGGCCTGATCTCCTTCCATCAATCCTTGGCAACGCCAGTGTAGCTTTCTGAGAGCCAGTTCCAGAAACGAGCCATGGAGCGGGGGATGGCTAGCTCAGACTATGCAAAGTGCCAAAATGCTCATTGTCGACGACGCCGGTGAATGTTGCAGTGGTTTGATTCCATTGCAATGACTGAGAGGGTTATGATGCCAGGTTCCAGGTCTAGGTTCCACCGTCTAGGTTCCACAGTCTAGGCCCTACGAAAAAGGGTACGTTGAGGCTGAAATGTAAGAGGTATTGGTGGCGCTTACTGAACTCAGCAGAGTCAGCAGAGTCAGCAGAGTCAGGACGGACGCCACTAAAATCCCGAGAGCAAGCAAGGTGTCTTGACTTTGCTCGACGGATGAAGCTACAAGTATCGTGGTCAGCGTCTGAGCTTTCGAAGCACACATTCCTCCATACACATCAGTTACTCTCTACCAAGATAATTCTACATCATCACTTCGTTGAATCAACATGGACATAACAGAAAAAACTTTCAATTTTTTGGAGGGAACCGCCACATTCAAGGGCCGCGACACTTGTGAGAAAAAACATCAACGCTCCCCCGAGTTCACAAATGAATCTCATAGTTACATCAACCTGTACAAAGCTCGCTTCAACACCAATGCCACCACTACAGCCTATATCACAGCAGGAGCTTATTGAGGGGAAGGCGAACCAATATGGTAGGGCAAAAGAGGAGGCAAACTGTAGGAGCATACTGGCGGCGGCTCAGCTTGATCAAAACCATCCGGATTTTGTCAAGACTGTGTTGAATGCATGAAATCAAGCTGTAAAGGAGGAGTGCGCGGTGGCAGGGACTCTTGCTGGAAACAGAACCGATTCATACATTATATAGCATAGTTTCACCAAACCAAGTCAAAGTGTTCCATCTAAATCCTCCCTTGCTTCATTGCATTCCCAGACCAGTGTCGGGTAATCCATACTCCTGCTAGTCGCCCTCCTCCAGCTTCTTCATGTTTGCCAGCATGAGCTGACCGCGTCCCATGGAAGTTTAAAAGAAAGTCGGCATTGTCAACGCAGTTATCCTGCTGTTCCCAGGCCGCAGCGGTGCCAGTAGCTCTCTCGCCAAGGTTTCGCCACGGCCAGCAGAGCAGTGGAAAAGATGGCAACACCCGCTCCTGCATAGCTGATCGTTTCTTTACGCTACAAGAATGCCGAGTCTCTCACCTCTTCATATAATGAAATGGCTGGCACTGTGAGATACAGCTGAGGTGTCTCGATGTTCGGCATGTCACACCAAACTTACACTCCGTCTTACATTTCTAATATGTTGACCTGCAGCAATCCAACAAAATCCATGTATCAAGGCACTCACTCACTCGCCCTTTGACTAGCTGCGTCGAACTGTATCCTCCAATGTCATGTCAGGCAATGCACATATGCCTATCTAGAAAACTTCCATTTCGTGTAGATCTGCTTGCAATTGCCCGGATTTCGGGTCACCTTGCTCCGAACGGGCTTGGCGGCTTGGCTTTCGGCAACTCCGGTGGGGACTTGATCAAAATCCACTCCTCGTTTCTCGCTGCCGCTGTTCACGGACCCGTCCTATTTCCCGCAGTACATAGCTTCATCCTCTGTAGTATCCAAATAAGGTCGTTCCAGTTTCCCCATACCCGTCATATTCCCAGACGAAGACGGTACGAGCCAAACAAACTTGGTCTAATCCTGGCAATGTGGAGACCCTCCCCACTACTCCGCAGCCCAGCCCAAATCCCCAATACCTCGCCAAAGACCCAAAACCATGTCTTGCCCCGGACGCTCTGACATACACTGACTGGCCACAAACAGGGCTGCACAAACCGGGTCCGCATGCTCCCTGTTTGGTTCGATAAACTTGATTCCACAGATCTCTTGGCGGTGATTTGCAATTTCTTCCATGATCATGCGGCCTGAGTTTAGACGTGCCGCAACAGCCAATGTCATACTAGATGGCTCCTGCGGCTTATTGATCAAAGGAGAATGCGAACCATGACTGGAAAGATCCTCGTCGAGATCAACTGTGACTTCATCGTCAGCAGCTCTTTAGCTCCGCTTGGAAATAAGCAAGCCGTCTTCTTCAAGCTGAAGTCCGGTACCACGCCAAAATGCATCGTCTTCGAAGTTCAGCCATGTCCGGGTCTGATTGGTGACTGAATCATATGAGTTGATGGGTTGAAAGCATAATGAAGAGATATCTTACGTGCATAAAGGCAATTCTGCCGTGCAAAATTCCAGGAGGTGGAACGCTGCTGCAGCATCCTAGGTGAATATGGACTGGGAATGAATGAATAATGTGCGCTGGGGCGCTTTGCAAGAGCACTCAGATGAGCTCGCCATTCCGCACCTGGAGTGTCCAAGAGCTCATACATGCATAGTATGGAAACTGCAGCCAGGACTTCCTCCAATTGCACCTTCGTTGGGACACCGTTTTTGGGTAGGGAATCGAGGTTTCTTATTGCGTCCCTCAGAAGACGGATTGATATAATACAATGCGCTTTCATAGTGCCAATTGCGACTGCCTAGAGCACCAACCCAAAATCCGCCGTCTGGGTGTGCTGATACTGAGATCAGGCTTGAACAGGAGATTACGAGCATTCGACATACTTGTTTTGAGGCGAAAGAACATGCTGCATGTGGGAGAAGTGGTCTTGTAGCGCACAGCCGAGATACCCAGGCTCCTGTCCTCACCATCCAACATGCAAGGCTGAGAATCCGAAGTGGTAGGTTCAGCATAAACTCCTGCTTTTTGGTCTCCCGCTTGCTGGTCTCCTGCTCTCTGGTCTCCTGCTCTCTGGTCTCCTGCTCTCTGGTCTCCTGCTCTCTGGTATCCTGCTCTCTGGTCTCCTGCTTGCTGGCCTCCTGCTTGCTGGCCTCCTGCTTGCTGGCGTAAGAGCATGAGCGGCGTCTTTTTGCCCTGCGGTCGAGGAAATGAGAATATTAGATTCCAGGCTGCCTTTACTAGCTGGTGGGTTTGACGTTGTGAAATGCGAAATTGGAGGCTGGGTCAGATCGAGATGCCGAGAAACGAATATATCGTCCAGCATCGACGGAATCCTCAGTCCCTTATGGCCTGGGGGCCCATCCAGAAGTTGGAAAATTGTGGTTCGCAGATTCCGGCACTGGGACAGACAATGTCGACTTTGTCAAATTCTTGGATGGCAGTGTCAAATAGAGCTAACGGCTGACGCCATTTCCTACCGTCCGTTTTCTAGAATAATGCTAGAATTCGTACCTGATCCAGCACTTGTCACGATAGCAGCCTTTCCCTCGAGATGTCGGGACATGATGGTCGCTTCCGAATCCTTCAAATGAATGCATAGACTTGCTGGGTAGAGAGGACTGTTAGTTGCCATTGCCTGTCCCCGACGTGGGATTACAGAGTTGCTGAGAATAGATGCATGGATGGACTTAGGGATTTCAGTAGCCTCTGATCATGAATCGAATGCTGAAGAGTGGAAGGGTTAGGTAATTGCTCAGAGCTTGTGCCGGAACAGGAATTGCCTCACCCCCTTTACCTGATGTGGGCTTTTCCCATGGAGAGTATGCTGGACGTCTGGATTTTCGGCTAACCTTCCTGTAGTAGGAGCACTATCGCTCCAGATCTTGAGCTCCGAGGCCTTCGCCGCTGGTAATGTAGGAGGAGTGTGAGGTGTACAAGTGGCCAGACACTGGAACTAAATTCAAAACCTCCCTGAAAAGCCTCGTATCGCGGAAAGTTCAAGTTGACTGGAAATATTGTGCTCGATTGCGGTGCAGTCAAAGCAATATTGGTTTACGCGTCACATTTACCGGAGGTTCT
The DNA here is from genome assembly GCA_003614865.1 of Arthrocladium fulminans. Taxonomy (NCBI): domain Eukaryota; kingdom Fungi; phylum Ascomycota; class Eurotiomycetes; order Chaetothyriales; family Trichomeriaceae; genus Arthrocladium; species Arthrocladium fulminans. The sequence continues at coordinate 16,042 of QXWJ01000002.1, forward strand.
GGTAGTGTGGGAAAGCACGTAGTACAACGGCTGCTCGACTATGGTCATAAAGTCCTCAATATCGACCTCCAAAGACTCAATCATCCCCGCGTCCACACAATAAAGTGCGACATCTCTGACAGTGGCCAAGTCTTTAGCTTCTGAACACGTACATGCGGCATGGCGAGCCCTTCCCTTTGGAGCCTCCCCGGATTCCGGACGCCGTCATCCACTTTGCCGCCATTCAACACCCATGATTATCTCAGACGGCGAGACATTCAGAATCAACGTGATGGGCACTCACAATGTCATCGAAGCAGCCTGCAAGTTAGGAATATAGAGGATCATCATCGCCAGCAGTATCACGGTGTACGGGGTATCATTTGGTCAAGGACATCGCGAATATCCTTGTTTTACAGTGGAGGAGGACTTGGATGTCAACCCAACGGATCCGTACCTCTTTCAAACTTGTTGGCGAGCTTGTCGCTCGGAGCTTTGCCGCAAGGTTCGATGTGGACATTTATTGCCTCAGAATTGGCCGGGTCATCGAACCGCATGAGTATGATGCAATGTTTGCAAACTACGTACACAAAGCGCCAGATGCCTTTGCCCACGGATGGTCGTATAGCGACTGCAGAGATCTTGGTCAGATGTGTCATCGTGCCTTGGAAGCGTGCGGCCTCGGCTGGCAGGTTTTCAATGCGAACAACAACTCCATAACGAACTTGACCTCAACAAAGGAATTCTTGGCAAAGAACTATCCACATATTCCCATCACTCTGGAGATGGGCGAGTTTGAAGCTCCGGTTACAAACAAGAAGATCAAAGACATGCTTGGGTTTAAAGAAGAGCACGACTGGCGCCAATACTTCTAGAATTGGCAAGCTTGACTAGTCCATCCGTGCTTCAGGTAGCCAGGCTCAAGACATTCGATCGCCAGATGAGAGGAACTCGCAGATGGGGCCACATTATTTCATGCCTGCAAAGACTTCAATGTGCCTTCATCTCCGAAATCCTAGGTAACATTTGCTCGACCAACTTCTATCCTAGAGACTGAATTTCAAAGCAAGCAGAGCCGCACATCCCGCCACAACAACCGCTGCAGGTCCCAATGTCAGCAGCGAGCCCGTGCCGCTAATATCTTTGCCCTGTCGTGAAGCGTTAGACGCATGATAGGAGAAATGCTGCGACTGTATCCGAAACTGCGAACCCAGAGAGAAATTGCCAGTCGAGATACATCTGCGTATTTCTCCCTGTTTGAGGATCGATGAACCATGATGTACAACCAGTTCTCCAGACTAAGTCCTTACCCTTCTGCTGAATCCAGATGTTGTCCGACTGCTCTACCTCAGGACGAATCATGACGGAGTCTGGATAGCATCACCCTGTCCAGCCAAGAGAGAGCTGCGGAAGCTAGGTTACGACTTCATGATGTGTTTGATGACACGCATGGTGAAGTTGATCTGACACTTCAACTGTGAAGATGACGGATAGATGCCCCGTTACCGTATTCAGGCCCATCATGACAAAGAGGTTGGGAAATCCAGCAACATATAGTCCGTCATATGCAGTTGCCGTTCTTTTGCTGACCATATTCCACCGAGTTTGTGAGGCTGGTGGCAGACTCATCGAGTTCCGAGGTTGATGCACTTACATGATCAGTGAGGCTTACGCCATGCTCCCGTCGAATGACCACAGGAGACAATAGCTTGTGTGCTTGAAAACGTGTGGCGAGCACGATAGCGTCGGCTCGAATCTGTCGTCCGGAAGCAGTCACGACGCCGTCCTCCATGATCCCCTTTATGGAGGAGTTCAACATTGGCCCGATGCAAACATTCAAGAGAGCCAGTGTCATTCACCCGTCTCTTGCATCCAATGACACTCTTTGGAATAAATGCATCTCGGTACTGGGGCTGGGCTTGTCTCACGAATATATTTCGAAGTGCCACGGACTCATTGTACCCTTGGAATCTGTCAGTTCCGGATGTGCATCTCCGGAAGCATGTGTATTCTCACCTGCCGCATCAACATCATCTGCATATCAACGTCATCAACACCCTTCAACTCCCTCAGCATCTCGGTGGACCTGCTCAGCTATTCACAACGAGTCTGGCTGCTTCCGCACTGCTGCTACACTACCTGGGCTGGTTGCGATTATGCTAGCTCAAATGTTAGATCCGTCGGACCAAGATCGGCATTTCGTGGATGTCAGCTCGTCAGATCAAATAATCCTCATGGTCAACAACCTGGGAGGCTTATCGCCTTTGGAGCTCGTGGGAATCACGCATGAAGTCTGCTTGCAACTCAAGCAGCAATATGCAATGCCGTGTCAATGTTACTTACAGGTCTACAATATCTCCCAAGTATGGACCCACAAGCTTTTCGAAAATTTCGCGCTTGTTTGCTGCCACGGATTGAGTGGACGTGACGCCCAATGGCCGCCTCTGCACAGTGGTGAATGGTATTTGCCTCACCGTTCGGTTGGCACTATCCGAACTTGGGAGCGTCCGAATGATACGTCTGGTTCGCCGATTTGGGAATGGTCGAAAGGGAGCTTTCCAGCTCATCGTTATCGTCTGCGATCATTGGGCTGGCTATATGAGTGCTGCCCTCACCGACTTCAGCCAGAGCGCCCATGGATGCGGAGAGTGACTCCCACTGAGCTTCGTCAGCGGAAGTTGAGTTTCGAAAGGGTTGCGATACGTCGACTTCCCGCGGCCACTTCATCCCAATGATGCATTTGCGTCGCTGGTTCCTGCAGAGCAATCTGGTGATCAGCAGACTCGTGATAAGCCGGAGCATCTTGATACAGTGGGACAATGATCGTTTGAAGGGGCTGGCTACCCGTGGATATGCAGATTGTGGGAAGACGGTGGGACAAGATGAGCCCTCTCGTCAGTAGGTGGAAATATGCAACCGGCGCCAGGCTATCTGGCACATGACACATTTCTCGGAAGTATTGCTAGTTTGGCAGCGAGACTTTCGCTGTCGGCAAAGAATGCAGGCAGGGCGCAAATGAGACCGATACGGCCTTCCTCCATGGCTACCATTGGAAGAACGAAAGTAGGTTCTCGCTTCCAGTCGGAAACCCTTGGGCCGACAGCTGTGCTGACTCAAGACAGTGCTGCTTATCTGTCTGAGGCGCAAGACTGGGTGGCCAAGGTAGGTTTCTTGCAATTTCGCTGACGCTGCATTGGACTTCTCTCTTCCGAACAGTGATGAGAATATGACGGAGATATCAAAGTAACGCAGCTTCAGCTGAAGTCGATGCTGCACAGACACTTGATTGGTTCAAGTAGATAACGGTAGGGACGGCAACGAACGTGATGAAAGATGTGCGGCATTCGCTATACGGCAACATCCCTTACAGAAATTTAGGCGAGGAATTTGAACGACTGCGGCAAGGCTGCAGAGAGTAACTTTTTGGTTCAGATAATTCTGTCCCAAATCATTGCTGTGCGCGCCAGCAATTTCAGGTTAGGGAAGCATCCTGAATATGGAATTGCCCGGCATGTTATTCTGTGGCCGGATTTCAGTCAGGCGTCTACCTGCGTTGGAGCTGTTGTATTTGAGGGATTGCTTGTCAGGTCCATCGGCATCTGTCAACATTACAAAAGGGGGTGGTGCATTTTTCATCGCCAGTTTCTTCAGCGTGATGAGAAGACTCAGAGATTGTAGAACTGAGATAGAGGTGTCAGGTAAGACAATGTGTGATTGTTAGTGCAGTTAAGCTGCGCTTTGCTACATAGCATAATGCCGTCAGCAAACTTCCCTCCAAAGGTGAGCTGGCCATCTCTCAACTTGGCCCACCCAAAGGCTACCAAGTCATGTTTCAGCTTCTGAACGATTTCGCACGTAAGATGTGGATTGCAGGAATTGGTATTAGAAGCGCAGCAATCGGGAAGACTAGACCGGAGGAGCACGGATATGCAACTTTGAAAGACCTCCAAAACGGGCATGGGTGGCCATCGACTTTTGGTGGTGCTCCTCCACAACCATGATGGCCAAGAGCTGTTATGCCTTGCAAGGAGACATTGTGAGAACTTTCGCGAGCGTAAAGAGCCGATGACTAAGTTGCCAATTCATTTGAAGGAGCATATGTCTGTTCGAGGAAGTTTGGACCTCTCTCCCTCCATGTCTTCCGCTTGCCCTGACGATGGCGCGAACGGCCATCGATCATGAGATGTCATACCGACCACGCCAGATTAAAGGAGCATGATATGACAGTGGCTTCGGAAAGCAATTCCAGAGCATGGGATAAGATGGCAATTCAATGGGCGAAGGTGGCCGCCACACAGATCGTGCTGAAAAAGGGGCTGCTTCGCGGATAAAGCTGCGAGGTTGATTCCAGTGTCGACGAGCAACACTACTAGTAGCTGAAGCCATGTTTCGCTAGCGAGAAATCAACTTTCTTCGGGAGCTTCATTGTGCATTATCGGCCATCTCTTGCATTTGTGAAGCCATCAGGCAGAGTCACCCCTTTTTGGAGCATTCTCAAACGTTTCCGTCGTCATAATCCTATCTGATGCTGATTATTGCTTCTGCAGAAACTCACTCCTCCATTCCAGCTGCACGTTCGATTTCTCCATGCCTTCATAGGACCCAGCTTTTCATCACCTTCTTGTTAGACACCAGCTTGATCACAACCAAGCAACATGACAGACGCGACTGCGGAACAGCTAATACAAGTCCTGGGCCAATTGAAAGGAGCCCGGTGCCTAGACAGGCAAGCCTCTATGTTCTCTACATCCTCGGCAAGTGAGAACTCCGAGAGCACAGATCACAGGAACGTGCGTACCAGCTCAACTTTAGCCACACTCCCAAATACACTTTGTAGTCAATCTCATGCCACCTACCAGCCACATCATGATCATACGCGATGTCCTTGAATATCTTACTTGAATGTTCCCAAAGCCAGACTACACGAATCAGCCTTGTTCTCGGAGTAAGAACATGGCATCACTTGGGTAGCTCTGATAGTCACAAGGAAATGGAAGACGTCCGGATGTGGTGCGGCGGATGATTGAAAAAGCCAGCTAGAAATGGAATAGACATTCTGAGCCGATATGGCTGTCGTTGAGTCCGAGCACAGTTTTCGGTTACAATATGACTCCGTCATTGATTGCGAATGTATTCATTTCGCCACCCAAATCAACAACTGAGAAGTTAGACAAATTGCCGTCCACCATATCGTCTCATTCTTGCCTCCACATCCCACTTGGCTAGATGCGTTTCCCCCGAGAAGACAAAGTTAGTACACATCTCCTTTGACTCAAGACAATCTGTCTGCCCAAACAGGTCCCATGCTGACGACTTCGATTGCCGCAACTATTTGATTTCCTCCAACATGGCCTTTGCCCTCTCCTCCAGATGATTCACCCCAACCATCATCAGTTGAGGTCCTATGCTGATGCGTGCAACTCCAATCTCTTTCAGCTCCGTCACACTGAGTCCGGGTCTCACAATCAAGTACATCACATTCAGACGGCCTTTGAATGCTTCGGTCAACTTGACTGTCTCTTCCTTTGACACACCACGCTGAAGGCCCCCCATCACAAATATGGTCGTCGCTCCAGCTCGCAAATATGCCTCTCCTCGAGATATTGTATCCTCCATTGTTCCGCCTTTCATCAGGGAATCGCACCTCGCATTGACTACGAAATCTGGCACACCAGCTGCTTTTGCCACCTCAATCACCTTCGCGACTCGACTAACAGCTTCTTGCTGATCGTACAGCTGGCCCATCCCCCTATCGAAATCTTCAAGGTTTAGGCCGACTGCTCCAGCTTCGATCACACCCCTCACCGCCTCCTCCAGCCTGTTACCGTATCCATCTTGCATGTCAACGGTCAAGGGCTTGTTGTACTTCTGTGCAACTTTCGCAATCTTGCGAACAGCCGCTAGGTTCGTCTCGAGCGTTAACTCAGCATCCACTGTCCCCGCTGCCTTGGCAACTGCATAGCTTGCTGTGGCGAGTGCTTTGCATGACGGATATTGTGCTACCAGCTCGGCAGATAATATATCGTAGACATTGGCGAGGACAAGTGGATGTCCTGGCACGTGAAGGCTCTTGAAAGCAATTGCCGTCTCGTTGAGATGTGCCATTGCTGAAGCAAATTCGTCGACTGAACAGGTTTGAAGGAGGCTCATATAAGGATCGTCGTCACCTTAAAGTAGCTTCGTCGTCAACATATCCCTGAATCATCAACAGCACGCTCCCTCTCAAATCCGCAAAAGTAACCTGCCATTAGTCAGAATGCAGGCGGAGAATTGGGGTCATTTTGACCAAGTCTCGAATACGAACTTTCTCTCCACTTCATCGATCAGCCCACTCCAAGTTACAAAGCAGCCGCTATGAGCTCATCTCATATCCAACAAACAGAGCCGATGGCAAGGCCTCTGAGCCTACTCCCGGAGCGCGAAGCAGATTGGACCCCCATCTTCCAGCAGCCATTCAGACTCTGACCAGAAATCGACCCAATGAACTATCAGTGCTGCATAATTGCGCATCTGGACACTGTTGCGTAACAGCCGACCATCTGATTGCACAACATGTTACTGTCCATACCCATACAGGCTAGGTATGTTTTTCCAAATCGCCATCCTAAACACTCCCTCCAAATGCCAAGCGTTCTCCTATTGGCTCATTCAAGGAGCCCACTTATTGCGCAAAATGGCAAACGCAGGGCAACATTTGTATCGAAATGGCGCTGCCGTGCAGACCAATTCCAAATGAAGTATGGACAGTCAGAGGCTCCGCAGATTGCCGCATCCGCTGTCCTGGGCTCAAGCGGTGTGCATCTTCAAAACGCCGTCAAGTAAGCCGGTCGTCTCCCTGCTTAGCCTTGCCATATTAATCAGAAGTGGAGTCGCCGTCTCCCCTGTGTGATAATTAACGCAGTCAAGTTGCGCCTTGTTAGGTATCATTGCCCGGAGTGGCAGAAAGCATGGAGCAGCTGGCAAACCTTTCCCTCAAAGGTTAGCTGGCCACGCCTCAGCTGGAGATATTACACCTGGGCTGCAAGAAACGACAAGAGCATTGCGCCATATGAAGATGTGGAAGATATGGAGGATGGAGAGGCCGACACCCGATACAGCCATTGAGGGTGCGACTATGAGGTCCGCCAGGATTTGCTCTACACTTTGCCGTGCTTTTTGAGATGCCCAGCACTGTCCTAGACCTCCTTACGAATGCGGGAGCCGCGGCGCTGCTTACTAGTACAAAGTGGCATTCTCAACATATCCCTTAGCTGCCTTCCGCAGTGAAGAGATCTTCATTCTCGTCTGCAGGTGAGCGACATTACTAATGAATGAATCTTTTCAACGACAAGACTTGACTCCAGGGAAGCGACACGACAAGCTTCGCGCCCTCACCAAAGCTTCGAGATGATCCAGACAGCGTTCCCACTGTCGAGTTGCGCTCGCGAGTGGGGAATACTGCTGTGGCTGCGGCATGGTGGGTTTCGAGCCGCGGCTTTCGTCACCCGTGCGTCTCATGGTGCTAAGAATAGGGCGATACCAAAGCCGCAGAATTGCCCATTCGGGAAAGTACCAAGGTGTTGAGCTCGTCGCTCATGAGCAGGAAAAGCCGAACGGCAAATGCCGAGGTTGTCCACTCTGGTCCCGGAATTGGGACACTAAGCTACTTGCGATTGAGGATTCATGTTGTGGCGGAGGATCCCTGGGTTTACACATGGCCAGTGCAACAAGCGAGCATGGTATGAAAAAGGCTGTCCATTCTCAGTCTGAGGAGACTCCAGAACAGAGGATGATAAACCTAGTCCGACACCTGCGCCATTCATCAACTGCCGGTTTTTGTTCTACATGACTAGATTGGATGCTACCGGCAACAAAACTTCCCAATATCCTTGTCAACGAACGCGGAGACAGTTCTGCTATGCTCTGACTTTGAGCACGACCTTATGAATGTGATGAGCTTGCGTTAAGAGCCAAAAACACCACGAGCAGTGCAATGATGGCCAAGATTTGCGCTATCCATGTGCACTTCAAAATTCTGCCCTCCTTTCTGTACTTAGCAGCTTCTTTGCTCGGCTTTCTATCTGTTTCCTTCTCTGGTCTTGTTGGTCTTTCTGTGACCTGCCGTCAAACCAGCTCTCTTCCTCTGCAGTTTGAGGATGCTGAATCGTTCCCTTGCTCCTTGCAGCTGTTCTCTCCAGAATTTTAGCTTGCTTTGCCTAATCTCTTGTACAGGTCAAAGAATGACAATAAGTCGGCTGTTTGGCATGTTCATACAGTCAGCCTCGCGAAGCAGAACTGTGCATGTTTTTCCTGCACTCTGCTCAATTCCGGCTGCTTGGTTGTGGTGCATCAGGATCTATTGCGGGTCAAGAATGGTTGACTTGGCTTTTGGATACATCTTCAGATGTACTCGTTGCAGTGGAAGCACCGCTCAGCTTGATAAAAAGAACTAGAGTAGCCCCAGCCCATTCGACAAGCTCTCAATGACTATCAGTGCCGAGCTACACGAATGAAACTCACCTCTCTGACATATCTGCCGGTTCCATTCGTACTTCAATGTTGGCCATGCAGCACTTGAAAGGCTTGCCCACCGTACATCTCACCATCCTCACATGGCCTACCTGCTCCTCTCGCAGTCTTGTCTTCACTGTCAGGCAGATCATCACTTCCCGCCAGCATTGATCTATCGAGGCCTCGTTTCCAGCAAACTCAAGACTTGCCCGTTCCAAAACCCAATCACTGACTCACCAATCAAATCCTCAGTGGGATAATTTGTTGGTAGGATGATTTGTCGGCAGGCTGAAAATCCAAAAAGTGCATAGTCAAAGTTCGTTGGAGATATGTGGCATGCGACGGCGAGCATAAATCTCACACCAGGTGTATGACTGCTTGAAAGCTATTCCAATTCTCCCTCGATTTTTAGCCGCGGTTATCGGAAAACCCCAGTTTGGCCCATCTCCGCATGGCTGGTCATCCAAAACTTGGAGATGTGTGGAGATGCTAAACCAGCTTCAACATGTCGAAGCGATACTCAGCCTTCTCAATACCAATCCGTACTCAAGCCTCTTCCTGTCAGGCAATTTCCCGCCAGCCATCATCATGTCAATACAACATGTCCAATCAAAAGGCATCTATCATGGCCTCCCTGTCTTCCCTGCAGATCTTACAGGATTGACGGCAATCGTCACCGGTGCAAATGGTATATCAGGACACTATATGCTCCGTGTCCTCTCCCAATCCCCCGAACGCTGGAGCAAGATCTATTGCCTATCCCGTCGCCCACCGTACATTTCCGGTGGCCTTCCCTCCAACGCCGAGCACATAGCCATTGACTTCCTCAAGGAGCCGCGGGAAATCGCAAAGGTATTGGTGGAACGCGGAGTGAAAGCCAATTATGTCTTCTTCTTTGCATATCTCCAGCCGCCGCCAAAAGAGGGGAAGGGGCTGTGGAGTGATGCAGAGGAGATGGTGAGAGTCAATTCGCTTCTCCTCGACAACTTCATTGGCGCCTTGAAGATTGCAGACATCAAACCAGAGCGATTCATGCTCCAGACCGGCGCAAAGAATTATGGTGTGCTAGGGTCGTCGAAGGAGGTTGTGTGATAAGCTGACGTTTGACAGGCATCCATCACGGCCCCACGAAAGTGCCGCAGGAGGAAACAGATCCACGTGTTGAGATCGAAGGCGAGCCGAATTTCTACTACCCACAAGAAGACTCGGTGTGGAAGTACTGTGAAGAGAGCGGCGGTGAAACAGGATGGAATGTTCTCATGCCCGGACCAATTTTGGGTGGTGTACCCGATGCGGCAATGAACGTTGCTTTTCCGCTTGCTGTTTATGCTGCCGTAACGAGGGAGCTCGGAGAGGTCCTAAAGTGGCCAGGGGATGCACAGGCGTGGCAAGCAGAGTGTAGTATGAGTAGTGCCATGATGAATGGTAAGCCAGCCCCATCATACCAGACTGGCGCTGACATGTTGCAGCGTACATGGAAGAATGGGCCGTTTTGACACCGGCCGCGAGGAATCAGAAATTCAATGTCTGCGATAGCAGTACCTTTGCTTGGGAGGGCTTCTGGCCACGCCTGGCCGGGTGGTATGGAGTCGAATGGGAAGGGCCCAAAGATGACGCAAAGTATGAGTCGGTGGAGACACCGCATAACCCGAGAGGGTATGGAGGAAAAGGCATCACGCAAAGAACGTTCACTTTGGTCTCCTGGGTGAAGCAGGAGAAGGTGCGGAAGGCGTGGAAGAAGCTTGCGGAGGATAACGATTTGTCGCAGAAGGAGTTGATGGATGTGGAAAGAGTCTTTGGCTTCACCGATGGGTCGGTGTGCCGAAGTTCGTCATTGATGTTCAGGTGAGTTTTGTGTTCTTTGCCTTGATTGGTGCTAAAGAATGGCAGCATGGACAAGGCGAGGAAAATGGGATGGCATGGGTTTGTGGATTCGTCCGAGTCTTTGTTGGCGGTCTTTGAGGATCTGGCCAAGATCAAGATGATTCCTCCGGTGCCGAAGACCAAGGTGCAGTTCAACTGAGTGCTGTCAAGATCCTGCACGGGATATGCCATGTTTGAATCGCTCGCTATCCCGCTCAACGGTGCGTGTTTTCCGATCGACTCTGACAGGCTTCGAGCATGTGTCCCCTCGATCTAGCACGAAACGGGAGAAACGTTGTGAGAACAGGTCCATGCGAACAACCGACTCACCAAATGTAGTCGAGGATGGGGCCGGGGAAGCAGACGGCTCAAAGCAAGAGAGTTGAAATAGTCGATTGCTGGGAGTTCGACTGCTGGAGTCTAGCAGACAGGGTCAAGACGGGAATTTCTGAATCAATCATTAGCAATCCCGCTGCTTCAAGAAAATGACGAGAAAAGGAGAGGCGGGGGCCTAAATGAAGGGGCACTCACCTGATGGTCGCGCCTTACCCCGTTGCATCCGTAGCATACAGCCATCTGAAGTGATGTGGAGAGCTGGCGTTGAAGATTTCTTGGAAGCATCTATTCGTGATCCATCCGTGACTGTTTCAGCCGGCCAAGTCTTCAAGAACGAAGCTTTGATCCATGGCAAAGGTCTGCAGGAGGCCAGTCATGGAAACCATCCCGTTCTTCATGTCACTCCCGCCCTAGAACATGCCGCCTGTACTCGATCCAATACTGCGCATCATTTTTCATCGGGCGTTCGATAAAGGTAAGGTTTCTGGTGACAGTCGCTGTGGGGAAGGCGTAAAATTGAAGCATTTGAGCATCCTCAGGACCTGTGCCTATGCCACCTCAACTGGCAGAAACCAATGGCGACTGCAAGTGCACTGCACCATGCCGCGTGAGAAATCTTGGTGGCAGATCTCTGGAGATTCACGCTATGAACTCGACGTCGTCGTCCACTTCACGTTCATCTTGGCGACATTGTCTTTCGTCCTCTGCCGCTCGCTGACGCTCTCGCATGTTCTCTGTCCCACTAACCCCTCTTCCTCGCATCAAGCGCTAGACCAAGTATGTCAAAGCCAGCTTGAGGATCCCAAGACTCATTGCCTTGAATTCCGGTCCTACCTTCGTGTCTAATCATGTGCGGTCTCACGACCCAGAAATGGAGCAACAGCGCTCCTGACAATGCAGTCGTCGGCGCCATTGTATTGTAAACATACCGCGCATACGCCGATAGCCGTGCTGTTGATTCCGCGGCTAGTGATTGCAGTTCGGGCAGTCCCAGATTTTCCGCCAGAGCGTGGACTTTTGCGTGTTCTAGAGTTGTTCGTCGGCCCTTTCCCAGGCAGGCATTGATGAATCGTGTTCGAGACCATGAGGTTGATTCGCAAGTCGTTGAGGAAAATATTCGCCTACGTACGGGAACTGCAGGAAGCAGCTCATGGCGTCAAGGCCCTCATCACAGAGGTCGACGGTTTGCGACTTCATCCGTGAACCGCTCGGCGGAGCAAATGTGTTGGGATGACTGCTCTCTCCTCACCAGAACCGATGGTAAGCTGCATCATGGCGAGCGCGGACAATCCGGAAACGTCGCTGGAGAGTTGCTGGCGGTCACTCTCAGCTCCTCAAGATCTTGTGTTGCAGGCATAGCCGGATCATCGTCCTCGCCCTCCAAGTCCACGGGATTCTCCCTCTGCGCCTCGTATCTCAACCTCACCCTCAAAACAATGTAGGTGTCTCTTGAATGCAAGTCATCTAGACCATTAGAATCAGCCTAGACAGTTGGAAACGTGCGCGAAAAGGAGTGTATGATCCTAACGAGTGATTTACGCAGCGGCCATGGTGGAACTAACTCAGAAAGGGGAATTGTGTGGAAAAAAATGTTTCGAGGCTGAAGAGGGTCAGCGCTTGATGCGGAGAGCCGCCGCTCCCGAAAGTTTGTGCTGGGACCCCGTAGCCAATTAATTCATTATACAGTCTACAAATTGCCTCCTCTCTGATGAAACCTCTCTCCTGTACTAGGTATTGGTTTCTCTAATCTCAACGCCCAAAGCAAATAGTCCTCCAACGGCAACAAGATCAAAAACACCCTGTTACAGAAGAAGGCCAAAGTGGCCACGACTGTAGCCATCATCGCATCCAACCAGTAATGATTTGCTGTTGCAACAATGGCACTGAGTACCATCGCTGGATATCCAATGGCAATGAAAATATACCAAAATTTCCAAAATGTGGTCTTGCGAACCTCTCCCTTGATCAAGTTGCGCCGGAAAATGCCTGAATGAAACAACATGGTGCATCCGATGCAGAAAGCATAACCTAACCGAAACAGTCAGCATTCCCCCTTGGGCCGGCAGGGACATGTTCGAACGTACCAAAATGCATGCTTGGCATTGCTGCCAGCGAGTTGACCACCTCCCCTCTCATCCAGATACTTTGCGCATTGTCATGTCGAACGGTATCCAGAAAGCCGTATTCTTTCGGCAGCAATCGCGGTGGCATGGTCGGATAAAAAGTGAATGTGATGAAAGCAAACAAGTTCGTCAGAGTGAGTGTTCGTCGAGCAATAGCAAAGATTGAATGATTCGGTGCAACATAATAGTACCATGCAATAAACCTGTAGAAGTCAGCCTCGCCCGTGAAGAATCTTCTCTCTCACTGACCCAACAGTTCCTGGAATGTGAATGAGAGCATATGCGCGATTGAGAAAGGTCAGTCCTCCTTGGTGGCCATTCATAAACCACTGCTGCACATCATGCTCCGTAACTGGAAACATCCAGGAGAAAGGAGATTCGTGTTCGAACCACAATATTCGCAGAGCATTTTGTTGGGCGACCTCCCAAATCTTGTCTTGGTGGAACAGGGCCTGACTGACAACCTTGGTCATCCGATAGAAAAGGTAGGTGATTATCCAGTAAAACATCTCAATCAAGAAAGGAAACTTTTGCAATATCCGACTGTGAATGTGGTTGGCAAATCTCGACGAATTGGGAGTGTTTAGGGTCAGACCAAACCACAGGTTTCGCTTTTTGGGTAGTCGTTTGGTCGAGGCAATAGGGTCCTGAGCATCGTTCTCGTTGTTGATGTCGTAATAGAGCAAGTCATCGGACGATCGCGGGGAATCGGAATCGGTGTTGTCCAGAGGCAGTGCTCGATATCCCTGGTTCGAGCCGAAGATGCTGAAGGCTTTCCGTCTCGTCATGAACATCGATGTGCAAAGGATGGTGAAGACGATCTGTGAGAGTGTCAATCGAGCCCATATTTCGGTGATCAGCTAGCCCTACCAACGGCTCCCCCCATTCTGGCAGTTGAAACATGCCTTGGCTGTTCCATTCCGGAGGTTGTGTCGGAGCTGTGACATTTCTTGCTATTATTGCCGCTACACCCATTCTGTCTCACGACTTCCAGGTCATTCGAGTTGAAGGGGTTTCCAAGCAGGATATCGCCAACTTGGAGAAAGGGATAGCAGTTACGCGACCAGCCGCGACCGGAATGGGTTTGGAGGGAGGTCTATGGATCGGGAAGGACAGTAGCGAGCTTTGGACGTGTTCGGACAGTCGACTTGGATGAGGCCACCAACAAACTGGATCCGTCGGGCTGGTATTGAAACAGCACAGCTAGGGAAGGCGAGTGAATCAGTAGTTACAGAAGATAGAACGACAAAAGACAGAACGAATGAAGATGGCGTAAACGCAGGCGGTGCGAATGCCCTGATGAAAAGGATGAGGATGACCACTGGACAAGGAGTGATGCATGGCAGCTGCGGCTATGGCACCCACGTCGATGGAATCGAAACCAAGCACACGAGCAAATCCTCAACAAGCCTCAGCCGCAAAACATCTAAATCTGACGTAGATCCTGGCTTGGCCGTGCCCAAGTCAAACATGCACCATCCCCAAACCAGCTTAAAACATATCTTCAAATGCCAGCCGAGTCAAACCGGTGCTTTTTCCTCCTTTATGGTGGAGTCAAGTAATGCGCCACCATCTGCCTAATCCTAGATTTTGTGCTGGTGCACAATTTGGAGACCGGTTTTCACGAATCCCGACGGACTCCAAGTCACATGATTGAAGCAAATGGATGCCTGAAACGTTGACTTTTCTGGCCCCCTTGACACATTTCAAGGTATCAAGCAGACTCATCGTCTGCAATGACCGCTTTCCGAGACTGCATAGCAGGGTACGACGACATCAATGCCAGGCAGGAGCTGAATTATTGGTGCGGAAGTTTGTGAGATCCACAGTCGAAGAGCACGAGAGGTCGGTCCGCGTGCGAGATGAAGAAGTTTACAGGAGCGAAAGGGGCAAAACAGTTGCATGTCTGACATGGCAGTGAAAACCGCTGGCAAATCCGGGTACGCAGCCATCTACGCTGGACTCAAGCAGGACAAGTAACGGTTGAGGCTGGTTGAGGGTTTGAACAGCTGAATGATTGCATCTTCTCGTCATCGTATGGTAGATATACATCCAAAGAATAACACAGCTTGCTCGCTTGCTTTTACATGTCCATGCAGCTTGTTGGCTGCCATTCGGAACGATGTCATATTTTCCCCTGAAAGGGACGTCTCGTTCGCGCTCTTTCTCTCTCACCACCACAGATGAGAATGCCGCTCCGGCGAAATATTAACAGGGGTGTCTAGGCCTCGACGTCAATGGTCCTGCTCCGAATTCAACATGCACAAGCCTTCTAGCCCAAACTCCAGTTCCCTCAATACAGTCGGACATAATGTTCGTACCAACAAACGAAAGTAAATGTTCTAGCTCGATAGCAGCTGCTTCATCTAGCGATGCCGATTTCGTCGTCACCGTACATTGGCGTCGAGGGAGGTATAACGCCACTTTCTTTTCGTGGAGACGTCGACATGTAGTGCGACTCAGGCTCTACTTCAGGGTTCACCTGAGACTGCGAACGTAGAGGCGCTTCCATGTGATCTTCTCGTTTCTTACCGTGGTTATCTTCGCTAGTAACGGTGTATTCCACGGTGTGTTCTGAATCGAGGTTCGCCATGCGGATGGCATCACCAGCGTCCGGCTGTTTCTCTTCGATCTGATCGTCTGCGTCGCCACATCGAGAGCTGTGATGACTGCTATTTTCCCGAGCTTCCTGCACTATCGGTAGGGTTGTGGACATCCGACCCTCGTTCGTGTGGGTCAATAACGTGCGGTCGGGCTTCTCTTCTTCGCTACGCCTTCGGTCCCTATCTCCCGTCTGCTTGTTGGTCGATTTCTGTGCTGCGTCGAGTGTCTTCTCTACGTCCACGTCATTTCGCGGACTATGCTGCGGCACCACACTGCCATCTGCTTCCCCATCCACACTACGCTTCAGTGGGATGTGGTGATGATGCAGGTTGTTATGTGCGTTGACGTCGGCTTGCTGTTCTTCCTGTTGGACGCGCCTTTCGGCTTCCTCTTTGGTCAGGGTGATGCCGGTCATAAAGTTAAGGAAGCGCTCGCCATAAGGATGGGGTGGGATCGGGCTAATTTGTTGTCGATTATGGCTCAAGCCTTTCCAGAAGTGCTCGATCCTCTTGATGAAGCCATACTATGCCACATTAGTAAACTCATGCTGCCCAAAAACCAAAAAGAGGGGTGTCAGGCAGGCTCACATGCGTTAAACAATCAATAACCCCAAGATAGTAGACTGTCTCACCCGGCCGACCGTCCTCGTGGGTGGCACGGATCCCACCATCGTCACTGTAGAAGACACGCTTGTGCCGCTGGTCATCAGCACCCAGGTACTCTGGCATTTTGGCAGTTGATTGACCCATGGGCACCGGCTTCTCTTTCTTAAGAGTTTGTCTCAACTCTCTTGCTTTTCGGGCACTTTCAAGCCGACTAGGCGTTCGCATCAGACGGCCAGGCAACTCGTCTTCATCCCGTTCTCCGCCAGGCTGAAATACTTGCAATGTCTTCTCTCGCACATTGTCGTCGTTTCCCTTTCCGATGTCGTGGATACCGACAAGCAGGGAATAGTCCATGATCTGGAGCCGTTGCAAAAGAGCCACATCCTTCTGGAGCTGCTCGATGAAAATTTCTCGTAGCCGGGGGTCAAATTCCAGGTGCATGTCTCTGCGAAGCCAATTCAAGTCTTTCAGCGTCGCTCGGGGGTTCTCGGCCAGATTGTCCTCCTTGAAGTCACGGCCGACGGTGGAGCCTTTGAGGTCAAATGTTTGGTGGATGTCTCGATGAGGAGGAAACAAATTGTTCATCACCACAAAATGGATTTTGCGGCCATAGGCGATCTTCACTCGATGCAACCCATAGAATTGGCTGATCAAGGTATTCGGATTGTCCTTGACGTGCGTGTAGTAGTCTCGCAGGATCCTCCTCAAGAGTTTGTGCTCCGCGTGGTGGATGGTTTTGATGATGTATTTGTAGTCCCGAGAGAAGTAGAAAAATGAGCCCGATTTCCCCGGACTGCCCAGCTCTGATAGAATGTACTTGCTCGTCAAGCTCATGAGGTAGTCCGCCGGATCCAAGCCAAAGATGCGTCGCAGGTGTCGAAACACCCAAGGGCTGTAATCCTTGAACTTGAAGTCGTATTTGGCGCCAGGTGTTTGTTCGCTTCCGGTGACGTCGAAGCTCATCTTTTGCTTCTGGTCAAAGTCCTCATCGGTCAACTCACGATCAATTTTGGCGTTGGTCCGCGACACTGTAAACCGAATACCAGTCAACATGTTGTACGCCGTGACCCAATTCACATGACCCTCCTCGACCTTTTTTCCGACAATGACCCGATCATCGTCTTCCTCTTCCTGTTGCTTTCTTCGGCTGGCGCGCTTCGCCTTGATCGCTTCAGTCCACCTCGCAGCATCCTCGTCGGGCGGCACCTCTTCGAGATAGGCGTCGGAGACGGCTCGAGTCGATCTTCTGGCCAGGCCCAGCGACGCCCTCCGCCGCCTAACCGTGGTACTTTCCTGATCTCTTGTAGGCGAAAACCGGCCGCTGCTCTGCAGAACCTCCTCGGATTGGCCGGATGTGTAGGAAAAGTCCCGCGAAGCTCGAGCTGCACCAGCTGTCGTCTGCGGTATCGGCAATGCAGCCCTTTGGATGGGTCGAGGTGGTTGTTCCAGACTTTTGGTAGGCTCAGGGCGAGGCTCTTCTGCTGAGACGATCGGCGTCATCGCTGAGGGGGAGGAGACATGGGGCGATTTCGAGGTGTTTCGCGCACCGGCTCTGGAGGAGGCATTGTCACCGAAATCAAAGTCCGAGTCATTTGGCGTGTTGGCGCCGTGCGCTCCCGTCGGGACTTCGGTGGTTTGCGCTGGTTGGTGTGTCCATCCGTTCATTCGCGGCGCATCCGAGGCGTTTTCAGTGTTTGATAATCTCGTCGAGGGCTCTAGGGCAGCAGGGGTTCTGCTGAAGTAGTCGCCGTTCTTGGGGTTCTTGCTCGAGACGGAGAGGCTGCTTCCCGCTGTGGATGGCGCCCGGTCCCTGCCACTCTTCACATTGGCGTTGATCAACGAGTTCTGGCTTCCGCTCCTCAAATTCTTGATCTGCTCCAGACGGTGATCTGGCAGGCCCGTTTCCACGTCCGTCCCATTGGTGTATGTGAAGACTCCTGATATGGTTTTGTCGTTGGACTTTCGAGTTGGGAGATCGAAAGATGAATGGGCACTATTCGGCAGCACAGATAGAGGAGGGTCGGCCGAGGCAGCCGGCATCTCAGCAACTCTAGTAGCAAGCACTATCGGACTGGACTGCGCCTGTGCATCGGTCGTCACCTGGGATTGTGGTTCGCAAGCATGTCTCGAGCTTCCGGAGGGGAGGGAGATGGCGGCGCAATTTCTGGTAGTCTCTTCCTGGGCTGCGCTCTCGGAGGGAAGATTGACAAATACTCTGCTGTCGAATCAAAACCTAGTAAGGCGTGTCGAGTGAGGCTATTTCTAGAAAGTGTTGACGTCTCGAAGATGTGACTGATCGGGAAGAACGCAAAGCACATCGGGGAGAGGGTCGTAGGCTAACCTGCATCGCCAAGAATAGACATGCTCAGAGAAACCTTATTGGCGCAGTCTCGCCCAGAAATTGAGAGACCCAGTGCTGAGGAATCTATGAATGCTACGCCTCGTCTACGTTGCAAAGTGTCGCAATCAGGTCTGTTCCAACATTTATTGAGCTTCACCATCTGTTGTCGTCCTGCCTAAAACGCTCCAGGAAGTCTAGCAGCTCGCAGTGTTTCGCAGCAAGGGAATGCTCCGCTGACGTAGCCGGGTCCCTTTCCTCATTTGGTGGAAATGACCAATCATGGGGGGCCGCAAATTCAAACATGGGCTCGTATTCCCCCATAACATGTCCCTGACGGATATCTTCTCATCGAGACACTCTTTTCACAGGAGCGCCTCGAAACATCAGTTGTTGCGCCATCCTCAGTGTCAACTGCCCACCCAATGAGAGAAGAGTGCCTCCTCACGTTCTATTGGCCAGTCTCATAGCAAATCAAAGTCATCCAGTTTCTCCCTGTACTTCATGACCTGTCTTTGTACCTTCGATCCGTCCACCCAGGTGACAAAGTCTTCCATTCCTCGACTGATGAGAAAGGCCGGGTCGGTGACCACGTCCGTTCCAACTCTGACATGTCCTTGCTCGATGAATTTGTGTGCGGTTCTGACATGCTCAACCATTCCCGTCCTCACCATCAAGACACCCAATCTTCGTCGGCAAAATGCGCTGACTGTGACATCGTTCTCGACGGCGCTAAGACCGGCTCCTTGTTCCCTTGACTGCTTGAGGATGCCCATCTGCCAGAGCTTTTCC
Organism: Arthrocladium fulminans; assembly: GCA_003614865.1. NCBI lineage: Eukaryota > Fungi > Ascomycota > Eurotiomycetes > Chaetothyriales > Trichomeriaceae > Arthrocladium > Arthrocladium fulminans. The sequence continues at coordinate 35,172 of QXWJ01000002.1, forward strand.
AGCAAGATGCTTTCTCGTTCTTTGCGAAATGGATCTAAGGAATCGAGGTTGGATAGAAGGTGCGCCAGCTTGCGCAGCTTGCCTGCGAGCGCATTGTACTTGTCGTAGTCCAGAGGTTCCGTTAGATGGTATCGCCGTCGGACGTCTGCCGCACGATGAGAGGGTCCGTCGGATTTGTAAGTGATGAGGTCGACTTTCTTCAAGAGCTTTTGCTCGTGATGTTTGAGCTTGCGCACCATGATGCTGCCCGGCTAGAAGCAGGCTGCAAAGTATGACGAGCCGTCAAGCGGCAAGTGGAAGATGAGGCTACATGTGTCGAGGCGCAATCTGAGGTGCACCACAAACTGGAGTTGGCCGCAACGACCCAAAAAATTTTGGACCGCGAATCTCAGACCCACCTTCGGATATCATGTCCGTCCCCCTTGGGGTCTCGGCCTCAGTTTCATCCCCAGTTCCATACGATTCCAATGAGCGATCTGAGATGCTCCATTTGCATCGAGCGAGCTCACCCAGCGCTTTGTGTTCCATGCATCACTCATACAGGATCGGGCGGGAACGGTTAAAGAATCCAAAACAATATCCTTGCCAAAAAGTCGCCCAAGTTGAGATGCCCATTCCAACTTGCCCCATTTTATTCATGTCTTCTGGTTTCAAACGTGTCTCACTGAAGACCATGGTGACTCGCCAAAGTAGTCGCCGAGTCTTTTAACAAAAATGCCGAGTGACCGTAGCAGGCCCTGCAAGACTTGCTGCAGTCTTCCATACACTGTTCCTCCTCGAAGCAGCGAGGGTGGAAACCGTTGACGATTGGATGGCAACAGTGCGTTTGGGCGGGAGCATCAAGGTGATTGGGAAACCTGGCTTGGATCAATTTGAAGCAAAGGCACGACTAACATGTCCGGCGGATGAGTTCGTTATGTATTCTATTCATGCTTGAATCCAAAAATCCAAAGACTTTATGTCCAGCAATTGAGGCACGACGGTGAACACGCATTGGACCTCACAAGCCTCGATTTCTGTCTGTCAAAGAAGTCTGCGGTATCGAGAAGACAAAATCTCAAGACAAATCTCGTGGCCAAAGAGCGGCATATGTAACGACACCGGGAACGACAAGCTGGTGGCGACAACTGTAGCGATAACCTGTATCGACAACGGGTTGCAGACTCAAAGAATGGCCAAACACGATTTGTCGTTTCTGTGTTCGTGCTTCAGACCGCATGAGAGTACATCCTAGCCAGTATTTCCCCCCTCGACGCTTCATAGAGTCAGCCATGCTGGTCGTCACGTTGTGGCCTGGCTTTTTCGTGCCTTGCGTAAACCCTTACCCACAGAGAATGCCATAATTAGCTCATTGTTGGACAAAAGTCCGACAATGATATAATGGCATGGCTTGGAAAGTTTCCCCAGGTCAGATCTTGGGTACTCTAGGCGTGCCTAGCCGTCTGGGGTGGATCAAGGCCAAGCCCTCGGACGCTGCAACGCGTCATCTGGCTCGTGTAACAAGGCTCAATCCGTCTTGACGTTTGCGTAGATGAAGAAATGGCGACAAAAATTTCCAATAGATGAAGATATCATAATAGCGATATTGAGTGTATCTCCAGGACGGTGATACATGGCAGTAATATAACGGTCAACAGGGTCACTCGACCTTCTTCACCTTCCGGCTATCGCACTCGTCGCAGGTCTCCAAGGCCCCCTCCCCCCACCATGCCTCAGCAAGTGAGCGAGAAAGTTCAGGATGGTGAACCTGCCACTCCAAATGGTGATGCAACAAAACCTTCGATCATTCGTTGGGAGACGGCAAGGGAAGAGATAGACACGTCCACTCCGCCCGAGGGACAGTTACTGACGGGCAAGCAAGAGCACTACTTGAAAAGAGAGCTTATTTCGAGAGAGGTCTATGGCGAGATACAAGAATTGAACACTCCGACGGCATTGCAACGATTTGGTGCACCGTTCAGATCGCAGTATGGAGAAGTCTCCCCAGTCGATTCCGAGCTTCCAATCCTGCGGTACATCTTCGTCCATCATGTGCGAAACTTCCCTTTTCTGGACAAAGCTCGGGAAAAGGAGTTCTGGCAGGACAAGGTGCAGGTGTTTCTCGAGTCCTTTGCCAGCAAGTACATCTCGTCTTCGGAAGACCGACTCGAAGAGACCAAGCGACGGAAACTGGCAAAGAAAGCACACAAGCTGGTGGAGCTGATGATGGTGTCCGGCGTGCCTACCGCCTCGGGATATGAAGAGCGAATACGGTTTGCCGAGATGGAAGTGGTTGACAGAGGTGCGAACGAGCAAGGATTGATCGCCAACATACCCGAAGGCAACTTCATCAATGGCTGGGATGTCAATGTCGCAGGCGTCAGGACGACGTCGGTGAAGAGAACGGTACGATATCACCAGCATGCCGAGTTCCTCGTTCGCGTCAAGAAGCCAGACCAACCGGCATATTACATTGGCAAGCGATATGGCGAGTTCATGAAAATGCACCGGAGACTGCGAACAGAAATGCCGGGCAAGATCCTCCCCCCTCCGCCCCGGAAGAACAAATCCAGCACGTTCGCTGCTGTGGGAGGAGACGATGATGATGTGTCTTCGGTCTCGTCAGTCTCAACTATGGACACCTTGAACACCGAGGGAAACGTATCGTCGCGCAATCTCCTCACTCCTCGCCACCTCAAGTCGAACTCCTCTAGGCTGAGTGTGGGAGGTTCCCCCCTAGGCTCTTCGCCCCTGAGCAGTCGAGCAGCAAGTCCGAAGCCCGTGCGGCTGTACAGAGAAGACCAACGCGTGTCACTGCGAGCATTCCTGCGAACCCTACTCCAAAATCCCCAAATAGCCGAGTCAAAGGCCATGAACGAATTTCTGACTTCGACGCCAGTGAAGCTGAACGAGGAAGAGCTCGAGGATGTTGAAAACCGCAAGGAAATGGACGCGCGGAGGCTAGAGGAGCAGCAGAAATTCTACGAGATCGCCCGAAAGCGTGCGGCAGAGCTGGATGTCTACATGGAAGAGTTCCGCCGGGGCATCGTCGAAAGCAATGGCCTCTCCAAGCTGTTTGCCGAGATCCGACAGAAAGAGACCATCCAAGACCTGAGCCCAGAATACCAAAAGTTTGCAGAGTGGCTTCGCATCGAGATTGCGGCGACGATTTACCACCTCTTCCTCGCCGAGGACAACTCGCCCGAGTTATTCGCCCAAGCCAAACAAATCCATTCGCTACTCCCATACACAGTGATGAAGAACGTCATTCGGATTGCCAATCCCGCCGCAGTCATGTCAGGGGTTCTGGACCTTTTCCTCGCACAACCCTTTGGCGCAAGATCATTGCTACAGCGGATCTTCTCCACGACGCTGCACAACGGCATCAGGGCACAGCAAAGATCTGTCAATGCTGTTGCCGCCAAGATCGACGAACCCGTCTTTGTCGAAAAGCTGAAGGCCTTTGTCGAGGCTCCAGAAGATGTTAAGAACGCGATCCGGGCAGAGGCCGAGAGTGAGAGTGTCGACACCATCGTCGTCATCCTGAGGTCCGAGCACTTTGAGCCGGCCTTGTCGGCCCCTCAAATTGAAAAGATCTTCAATGCGTGGGTGGCATGGACCAGTGCGGTGGAGAACGTGGATGCCGAGCTCAAACGAGGGGCCGAAGACTTTTCGAAGCTCAAGCAGTTGCTCAAACTGATGACACGAAAGCGAGACAAGGAGATGATGGCACAGATGATTGAAGAACCCACGACGCTGCAACTGTTCCGCGATCTGTTCACCATCTTCTACGAACCACTCGTCAGGGTGTACAAGTCTGCCAATGTGTACAACAGCATTACTGACTTTGCACAATTTGCGGATGATGCGATTAAGACGGTCGAGACTGCACAGAGACAGGACGTCTCGGCGGATCCCAACCAGACGGTTCAATCTTTCATCGATTTGTGCCAGCGGCACGAGCACAATTTCTACAAGTTTGTGCATGAAGTGCACGTCCACGATAACGGATTATTCGGTGCCCTTATGGGCTGGATTGAAGACATTCTCGAATTCTTGAGGAATGGACCGAACGGGGGCAAGTTAGATATGAATGCAATTTTCCGGGGTGCACTAGATGTGAACCAGGTCAATAAAGAAAAGTGCATAGACGAGGTCAATGCATTGATCAAATGGCACGAAGCGCGAAAGAAGTGGCATTCGGACAAGACGCGACAGAAGATGGCCGCCGAAGGCACCAGTCCGAGCACGCTGCCGGGACTGGGCTCATTCAAGAGTAGTGATTTTGGTTTAAATGAGGTAGGTAGTGCTCCTGGCGGGAGGGGAGTGACGGCTAATGTGTCCCAGTCTGACCTTGCGGAGCTTAACATGGAAGACGAAGAAGATGAGGACAGCGAGGATGAAGAGGCCAACGATGAACTTGATCCGATAGTAGCGGAGCGAAGACGACGACGAAAACAGCAAGACCGATTACGGCGGAGTGCGGGCGAGCCGGAGAAGCCTCCTGTTGAAGAAATTTTGAAAATGCAGCCTACATTCCTGGTCATGCTACGCACTGTCCTCGCCGACTAATTGCGAAACCATGTTTGGCAATCACTCGACCACGCCGCTTGGCGTGATTCCACATGGCCTTTCACATCAGTCTGCCTTGGAGGGCTGAGCAAGTTGATCAGCACAATCACCAAAATTTCTCATCACCATGGACGAATGAAACAACGGGTACTTCAATAAATTGCGAGCATTGACGAATGAGACACCTGCCATGTTGGTGAATAATTTGATTGGCCGTCCCAAGCAAATCATATCAGCACAGCTGCGAAAAGCCAGGGCGGGGGGAAACGATTCACGTGCAGGAGGGTAAAGCACACTTTGGAGAGAAGGTTGAGAGTGTCGCCTCCATCGTCTCAGACGTGCAGGACATCCTGGGGGAAATACCTGCAACAAAAGCCCTTTCAAGCAGATAAGTCGGGAACCAGCCAGGGGACAAGCCTGGAAACTGCATGACTGGACAAGCATTAGGCTTGCCGGCATGATTGCAAGCACCATATCTCAGGCAGCAGAGCATGGCGCGTAGGGCTGAAAACTGCCGTAGGCGACTATGATCTCCCCTTGACAGACCAACCCAAATGATGATGCATTATCGATTGATGAGACATGTCCGTGACCAATAGTCATATGCGCATCTTCCAATACACCGCTAACTGGCCTTGTTGATGCTCTACACTAATTGGGCCGGCGTATTCTGGAGACTGGAAAATGAATCCCAGGTCGATCTCCTGCCCATGGAAAGGGAACCAAATTGGGACCAAGGACTTGAAGGACGATTGGGTCGCATGGTCGCTCGCACTAAAATCTGCATGAATGCATCACTTCTTTTCCTTCTGCCGGAGCCCTACCCATGAAGGTCGGAAAAACAAACAGGATCGCTTGATCACGGCTGAGAGGTGAGCTGGACAGAACGAGTCAAACCGGGATTATGCTCTCTACCTTCTCCAGCTCACTCAAGTTCAGACAAGTGCTCTGCAGCTTTCCCAGCACCACCATCTTGACAAACAGGGGGGGCCATCTCGCTTCCTCGCACCTTCATTTGAACACGTCACAAAATCTTCGGCAAAGTTGTCCCGACTTGGTTGGCGCCTGTCCTCTTGGTCAACTTGTGATCTGACCCCACTTGATGCGTTTCGCACGAGTCGGTGGCGAGGGCTGACACCCTTTCTCCAGCACCCTAGCGCCCTCTCGTTCGCTCTTTTTCTTCCACTTCCTTTCATATTCATCAACCAACCATTTTCGCCATTGTATCTTTCATCTTCCTCCACCAATCGCCTGCTCGTCACACAATCTTGTCGCTCGCCCAATCACCATTTCATCGCACGACAGTCGACTCCGTGAGAAGTGTGCCGGCGTGTTCCACCACCGCCATCAAGCACACTGACCGCTCAGTGGTTGTCTTTTATCTCAAGCAACCATTCACATTGTCGACGTTTGTTTCAACCTCTTTCCCACCGCGAATCAATTTTCTCACCCCCCAAACCCCAGTCGTCCCGCCGTTACCTGGCGTCCTCCGCCGACTATTCAATTATTGGTTCACTGTCGCGCAAACGATCAGTCGTGTCTTGCATCAAGAACGCGAGTTGACGTCTGCCACATCGCTGCTGCATATCGCAGAGCTCAACTTGGGATTAAGCGCGGTCAGACCTATTGGCACGTCGCATCATTGCCGCCACGACCGTTGAGAAGCGACTTACGCCTTGACAGCTACTCTTGACTGAGGCGCCTAGGGAGTGCTCCGGGACCCGACTTCGACTCAAACGTGTGACGGCTTTTGAGGCTACTTGGTCGCATCACAATCACCAGCTTTCACGAGTTGCCGCCAAGCAATACGTAAGGCCGAGCGCGTCCGGTTAATCAACAATCCTCCCACCACCACAAAGTCCCTCGGCTCAAAGGACAGGTTCAGCGCGCCATTACACAACACAGCGAGCAGAACCCAAAATTCGGCTACCGCCGCATCCGCTGCCAACAAATCGTCATCTGCCACAAGAATAGAACTCCGTCCTGCCCATTACCCTGTGGCTCAATCCAGGTTAGTGCATCATGCCAGCGCATCTCTGCATCTTGTCCCAATGACCGCCACCTCTTGCGGCGTCCACCTCGCCTGCCTCTCCAATAACAACTTTTCCATTCACCGCACCACGCCATGCTAATACTTATTATCCCTTGCTCCAGATTCATAATCGAATCAAATTGATTCATACGCGGCCTCCGTGACCTGAGAGGCTCCATTTGCAAATCACTTTCCAGCTCGCAGCAAAACATACCCTCAAACTTCTGGAAAGCAAAAGAGTCTGGTCCTATCAACGACCGAAATTCAAAACAATCCAGGATCAACAGTATCCCGGAGCCTGGCCATCGCCTTCAGCATTGAGGCAAGCACATTTTCCCAGGCAGAAACCACTGCACGCTGCACTTGTCATACACAGCCTGCCCGCAGTGACAACGCATCAATCGCATCACCAATTCTCGCTTTCCTGCACAGACGCCCAAAACAAGGCAGATAGACTGTTAGACAAACATCACGAGACGATCGAAGGGTGTTTCGGGATCAACTTGATAATTGTCCTCTGACAAGCAGGTCCTTCGATCCTTCTAACTGTCTTCGTCAAAGAGCCCCAAGTAAGTTGCCCATTCCTGTCCCAAAACGTGGCATTGGTGCCCACTTGTGGTCCAGTGACCAGCCATCTATGCAGCACCTGCTAACCTGAGAGACCAGAACTGCGCCTTGTCGCTTTAGACCCTCGAATCAGCTGCTGATAAGCTCGTGGTTCGCCATTCGTATCTTGCCGTTCCCAGAGGCGCGTCCCGACAACCCCATCACAACCTCCTTTGCAACTCGTCCTTGTCACTGCGACTGTCTGCACGTTGTTTGACTTCCGGAGGACCGCCCACTATCGCGCGCTGCACTATCCGGCTTCCTCACCACTCAGAATACGTCGAGGTTTGCGTTGGTCTAGTTCCTACCAGCACTATTGCCCTCCATGATGCAGGCATATTCCCAATATCCAGCGCACGACGCGCATAATCCTCACCTCGGTGGCGGTTACCAAACATCTCCTCAGAGCGCCAACGCTGGTTCTCTCACATCGCCTTCTGGACCACAACAGCACATGAACCAGCACAATCCGCAGGCCTCCCCAATTCTACCGTCGCAAAGTCAGAACCAGTACCAGGCACCACAATCAATGGGCTATCCACAGTATGGCGGCGTCAACATGTACCAGAATCCCGGCATCTCGACCTCGGCAGCAGCGGCAATGGCCACTGCTGCAGCATCAGGTATGACACATGCAAGAGTTCACCATTGTCGATGTACTAACGCAGTGTGTAGGTCAAGCCATGCCACAGATGCCATCCGGCATGCCACAAGGTCCGCAAATGAACCAACAACGACGAATGAGCCACGTCACGAGTCCTCACGGCCAGATATCGCAGCCCGTTATGAATAGCATGGCGCGATCATCAGTACCCCCTCCGATGCCACCTCCGCAGCAACCAGTACAACCACCACAAGAAGAGATCGCGACAGGGGGACAAGAGGAGGCGCCGTTATATGTCAATGCGAAACAATTCCACCGCATACTGAAGCGCAGAGTCGCACGACAGAAGCTGGAGGAGCAGCTGCGTCTGACGTCGAAGGGTCGAAAGCCATATCTTCATGAATCAAGACACAACCATGCCATGAGGCGCCCTCGAGGCCCCGGCGGTCGATTCTTGACTGCTGATGAGGTGGCTGCCATGGAGAAGGAGAAGAATGGCGAGAACGGCTCATCGACAGAGAACAAGAAGCTGGAAACGCCAGCGAGCGGCACGAAACGCAAGGCGCCATCCGACGACAGCGACGAAACTCCCGTGAAGAAGACGAAGATCTCTAGTGAGAGTGCTGAGGATGACGACGATGATGGTGATGGCGAGGATGAGTAGAGCTCTCTCGCGACACCATCACCTGTTCAGATCAGAAGTCTTCCTTGATCTCAACTCATCTCGTCTCATTCACTTATGGCCTCTTCAAATTGATTTAGTGGCTTTCTGCGTTTTTGCGTTGCCATTTGTCTGTCGGTTCTAGCAAGCGTTGTCGATTTGGATCTGGAGGCATGGAAGGAAATTGAACTGGTGGTGATGACTTGCGCTCTGATTACATACACTTTTAATCAACCCCAATACTACCCCCGGGAAAAGTGGAAGTGGAAACGACGGAGGCTATGATGGACTCGGACTTGGGCCCGATAACGACTTGACCTTTTTTTAATCCCTTGATGGACCCTTCATGCATGCTGGACTTGCTGGGAACTGAGAATAACCTTTAGGGGAAATGTTTACGTTTATAGTATTGTGCTTGATTCTCAACATGGATACAACAAACCTCGAAAACAGAGAACGAGACGGGACAGGCTCACGCCACAAACAATCAAATATGACGAATCTCCTTTTTCACTCTATTTCTACATGACCTTGCCCAGCAAGGAGACGCAGCAGTTGACGCATCACCTCCTGGGATGACCGTGTCCTGATTCAAGCGCCTTGCCAGTGCGAAATTTGGATGTTATTTTTGATGAGGCCTTATCTGCTTGTGGAGCAAAGAAGATGCCACGAACAGTGTTACGTTCATTCACAATCGCCATTGTCGAATGCCGATGGAGAAAGTTGATTGCAGGGGAGAGTAGGACGGGGGGCAAGGGGACGGAGCGCTGAGCGCATGGAGGACGCCATGATGAGAAGGAGTGGGAGAAGGGGGTTTTGGCAATAGCACACACATAGCTTACTCCTCATTTGATGGACACTGTCGCTTCATGTTTGCGGTGCAAGCTGGATATGATTGATGTATGACAGACCGTTCATTATAATTCTGCTTTGGCTATGACTCGGTTGCTCGAATCGTAGACCTCGCCGGCACTCCGCTTGCGTGCCTGTGATGCACCCAATTTGCTGTCCGACAGTCAAGGTAAACTCCGACTCAACACCTGTGCCACCTACCAGAGACGGCACTTTGAGAGAATTGGCAATACAGCTGTAGTTGGGTATCTCTATGTCAAACACACTCCTCATCAAGGTCAAAACAAACGAAGACTCCGTCTGGGTCAACTCTTCAACCGCCTCCAGCCTCGAGTCTGCTCACAACGCCCTTCATCCCCTGCCAGTCCCTGATATCAGCCTCTCCAGGACCACACCAGAGGCCCCTCCCCACCTCGAACAAACTTACAACGCCGTCTAAACCGCCTACAGCGATCTGCCTTCCCTGTCTCTCCTCCCAAGCCAGTTTATTCAATCCCTTGAACGGCAGGATACTCGCGCTGTTGGCTAGTTTTGTTTTGGATGGTTTCGCTTGGGCAACGGGCACTTCGAGATCGGAGAGGAGATCGTAAACTTCGAGGTCGCCTGCACCTGTTACCGCTGCAAAGACAGAAGGCTTGTTTGGGGACCATTTTGCGTCGTAGACCAGATCTTCGAGGGCGATATCCAGCAGTGGGGAGATGGATTCGACACCTGAAGAGTCGCTGGTGCTAGTCGTTGTTGCCGGTGCGGTAGAGGACATTCTGGTCCCGGGTGCCGCGGCGGGTTTTGTGCGCCAGAGCTTAACAGTCCAGTCGGAGGAGCTTGAGAGCACGAGGTCGCCGAGATCGACGGGCCCACGACCAGGGTGGTATTGAGTTGACATGACGGGTGCTGTGTGACCTCTGTACGCAATTCTGCTGTCCACGCCTGCTTTTGCGCCAGCTCGATCGTAGCGGTGGCACGGGTAGATGGTGCCTTCTTCACTGCCGACCAGGAAAAAGGTCGGGTCCGAGGTGGGAAAGGACATAGACTTCGGTGCTAGATCGTCGGTTCTCAAGGAGGAGGAGGGTGGTGTGGAGAGGTAGAGGTATTCTTGGGCTTGGGATAGCATGTCTGGAGACCAGGAGCAGACGATGCCGTCGGTATCAGCGGTCAAGATGTTGTGAGCGTTGGGAGTTCCGACTATGCTGAGCGAGAAGATGGGATGGGTGTGGCCTAGATGAGAGCCTGGACCAGAGGGTGGAGTTCGTCGTTCGGGCTGGCCATTGCGGTGGGAGGATCGCGTGTCCCATATACACACTTGACCGGAGTAGCATCCGCCGACGATCAGGTTGGGATGGAAGGGAGAGAATCGTGCGGTGAGAACATCGCTAGAAGCGTGGAAGACATATTCGGGGCGACTTGGGGCGTGAGTGTTCCACAGGAGAACTAGGCCATTGGGCTCGTTTGGGGCCGATGCATTCTTGGTGTAGGAGGTGAGGAGGAGTTCGTGGAAGTGAGGGGAGAAATGTACGTCTGTGACCATGCGTCTCTTTGAGTGATTTGCAGAATAGAGCTGTAGTGTCTCCCGCAGTGATTGTGATGTTTTGCTTGCGTAGTCTTCGTCGGCATCGACTGCTGCTGGTCTGGTGTAGTCAGTCATGAGATCGTACTCTTCTTGGTCCAGGGCACGCTCAATGACTTTGGATGATCGCTCGACGAAGGAGAGGAATTCGGTGGAGGATGTGACAGCATTCAGCTCACTGTCAGTCAGTTGGCGTAAGGGAAATCTCGGAGGTGCAGCGGGTGGTATTGAGGTTGAACCATTCTGTGCTGCTCGCAGCTCCTCCTCAATCTCTTTGCGCAGACTTGCTCTGATCTCATCATCCGTCTCCTTCTGCTTCCTGCTGGATCGCCTCCTTGCTTGGATACGAGTCTCATCGTCATCCAAGTCATCTTCGGTGCCGACACCTACGTCTGCCACAGGATCTGTTTGGATGGCCTTGGAGTACGATATGTACTCTGGCTTCGGCTTCTGCACAGGCGGTGCGGCAACTTCCTCCCTTGCGGTCTCTTCTGATTCTGCGGCCGTTGTCTGAGTGGAGACAGAGATCATCGACGGCCTCGATGGCTGTTCGACATGTTGAGGAGGAGTGGCTTCTCCATAGAATGAACTGGGACGGCTTCTGCTTGGGGAGGAGGCGGATTCGCGTTGGCGGTCGATCAGACTCGAGACCAGACTATCGATCTCTGACCGTCGCTCCTCGGCGGTTCTCCTCGGCGATGACTGGTCAGAGGTCAGCAGAGTGTTGCAAAGAGCCCAGATGGTACGTACACACCTCACCGCCAATGCTCTGCCGGCCGGCAGCGAATTGTTCCTGTCTTAACTCCCGCTGCCGCTTCAACTCGGCCAGCCGAGCTTTTTTGGCGAGCAACTCCTCCTTGCGAGACTGCATTGACGACGACATTGGTGCGACGGAAGTAGAACAGGTGCATGATTCCCTTCGCTTCGCCTGGTGGCTGTTGGCGACACGCCCGTCGCCCATTGTTGAATGGAATGCGTGGTCACGTGCCGCGCTCCCTCACCGGAGCTCCAATCTTTTCTCGAGTCCGCAAGCTCTCGAAAAGCTCACCAACCCCCATAGGACCAAGCGACGCCGTCACCACTTCACCACTCACTCCTCTTCACATTCGCTCGATCAGTCGCATCCACGCATCGAGCTTCCCAAGTTATTGGATCTCAAGTTTGGGTGGACAAGCAGGATAATCGTCCGTCGCAATGTCAACTTCGCAAGGAGTCAACGTGAGACCTCCCACCAGCACGATGGGCCACTTGCGCATCGCCATGTTTGTTGAAGGATGCCGACGACTAACTCGTCACAGGTACTCCGGTGGTCCGCTTTGGTATTCGGTATATTCTACGGCTTCACCCACCAGAGAACGATCACAGCCCAGAATCACGCAGCACACGCTCAAGCAGAGTGGAAACACAAGGAAGACCTGATAGAAAAGGCCAAGTTGGAATGGAAAAAGAAGCAGAATCCAGAGACGTTTACACAAGGAGGTAATGGTATGGCGCATATCCCACGAGACCCCAACGAATTCCTGAATCCCCTAATTCCCAGAGCCCACAATCATGCTCGTGCTCATACTCATGCTCCATGTTACACCAATGCTAATCGCTGGTTTCCTCAGCAGTAATCACCGATCCCGATGACAAGAACTTCGACCTCGAAGCATATCTTCAGAAAGTCGCGGCGGAGAACTGACCAATGAGACCACATTGCTCATCTGACATTGTTGTTCATGCTGAGGCACTTGTGTCGCCTCCAACCGCCATGCTGGCTCAGGAAGGAGAGAGTGAGGAAAGCGTGGCAGCTAAAATTTAGAAGGCACGGCGTTATGTTGTGAAGATTCGTCACAAGCCACCAGGACATATGAATCCAGGAAGACGGTGCGATATTGGAAGCCTACACGATCTGAGTCAGAATGTACATACAAAGTACGAAGACGAGAAATGTGCTTGTACAATACGACCATGCAATCGCATGGATATGCTTTGATTGCACACCGCTGCGAGACATCTTCGCCAGAGGTACATAATGCATTCCTTGAGACGAGCACTGCCATCCATTCGACAAGGAATGGATCACATGATCCTGCTCTGAGTACGAACCAGCTAAACGAGACTCCTTCTCCTATCGCACCACACCCGAGTTTACTAACATATTGTACGCATGACTGGTTGCGGCACGGTCGCTTCAAACAACGGCACTACAGCTAGATGCACTCATGGTCTCTCGGCGCGAAGGAGCATTCATTTACTGCTTTTGACCATGATCTCGAATGTTGCCTCAGCTAACGCACTTCCAGAGCAGACGTGATACACCCTCTCTTTTGATGCATCCCACCTTGCTTACCACCAACCAAACTTTCGAGTGCTGAATCTCATGGCCTCGGCGTCAACGCCTCCACAACACGAGAGCACTTTGAATTCCAAGCGCACTGGAAACGTGTAGAGGGAGAGAAGGAGTGAAATGAGCGGGACCGTCAGGCTGTGCGGCTCATGTCGAGTTTTTGATTTCCAGACAAGAACATACAAGAAGCACAGTTGCATCCCATGCTCTTCTTCCGAAGCTATCTTCGACGAGCAGAGCTTGCTAGCCTAGCACTCGGGGGGTTGACGAGAGATCACTACCGTGTTGCGAGAGAGATGACGCGTGACTACGGGCCTCGACAGAATTCCAACGCGCCGGACACGACCCAGCGGCAGTGGTTTTGTCTCGTCGTGGAGCTAATGAATGCAGCCTTACGACAGGATAGTTGCCATAAGCTCACTGACCAAGCGGTGCCACACCCCTTCCAACGTCAATAGCTTGAGATGACAAGTGACTATCGGCGGACTTGCCTCGACGCATGTACACAGCTGATCTTTGCATATGGCGAGCACTACGTGGAGCATCGGAGATATCGGACTCCGGACCACGCGACTTGAAATCCAACAACACGAAACTGCCTTCCAGTTGGCTTTTGAGGATTGCAACCCATTTCGAATGCGGATTCCACCACCCAATGTCTTGCGGCCATTTCATAACAGCCATTTACTTTGAGCCACATAGAACAGGAAATGGTCGTCGTTGGTCCGAAGCAGGATCAATTCCAGGTATTCGTGGTCGCCAAGGTTCGTGCTCAGCCTCTGGCCTGTCTGGGCTTCGCCGTCAGCGAGTTCCTTTGCTTGCATCGACGTTCACCCGATATTCCGGTAGTATCCCTTCAAGACATTTGACCAATGCTAGTAGACATGGAACAATTTGAAACACAAGCTCTGCTGAGCAGTGCTATTCCGAATTGGCCTTGACTTGACCGAGATCTGTCCGGTGGCATGAGTGTATTGCATGAGTTTATGCAATCACAATTTCAAAGTTTGGTGCCGCAAAAAACCTGTTCCTTGTTCCGAGTCCCCCCAAAATAGGGGACTTGACTTCCGGCTGTCCGTTGTCTGACTCTGACAAGCTTCCACTCCCGTTTGATCCGCCACTCCAGTCTCAGACTTAGTGTCTCGAAATGAACTTTCATGACTCGCTCTCCTTTGTGCCCGCAGCTGATGTCTTCCGAGAGACCGATGCGCTTGACTAGCTTGAGCAACTTCACCTGCTCATCATCTTGACACGGACTTCACCCGAATCCCAAACGAAATGATAACGGCCAGCTCTAATCCAGTTTTCCCCAACACTTACAAGAAGAAACCCGTCACAGGTCTGCAAGGTCTGAGTGCGAATATGTCAGGATGCCATTCCGAGAGGAGCAGAACAAGGTTTTTTTTCCCTTCCTCGTTCCCATATGCAGCAGTCCATCATCTCTCCCGATCCATTTACTACTCTTGGACGAGGAAAAGGGCCATAAGGGCTAGTTTCCCAATACCCCCAGCTTCCCCGCATATCGTAAATTGCTGTGCGGAATTCCATCTACCGAGCCCCTTGTCTCTTCCTCGACTCTATTCGAGCTTGTTTCCAAATTGACATCCACCATTGGTACGGTTGTCGTCCCAACCCCGGGCGGCGCAGAGCTACTTGGAGGACTGCAGACCTGTCCACATGCATATCGCTATACCGTCTGTGTCAATGGATTGTCGTACCACACCCAATACCAGACTGTGCCTTGCGGTGTTGGAGACATATCTACGACAAGGCATGCTTCGCAGTTGGTAGAGTGATGATTCTTCTGAGATGATTGGTCTTTCCCCGACACTATGCATGCTTGCCATCCATTACTTCAGCCTCTTTCATTGAGGATCACGGTTACACTGTTGCCGATCTCTCGATGGATGCACTTCTACATAGGACCATCCTAACCTCCGCTTCCGGCTCCTATCAAGCCAAGGTCTGCAAACGCCAGCAAAGTGAACCTCCACTAGTCTAAGAATTTCGGCTCAGCGGGCTTACGGATTCTATCCCCACTCAAGGCAACGACACACTTCACTTTCCAGATGGCGACCTGGACGTGTTTGATTCCTATATGAGCTCATGCCACCACATCTCTACTAATGTTTCCCTTCTTTAGCCTGCTGGACTCATTCATTACCGTCTCTTGCTCATTTCAACGTCGACCCTGATCGTGCAGCCTCCTCGGCCTATATCTACTCAGGACAATTCCGACACTCTTCTCGCATTAACCACAAACAATGGCAGCCCACATGGCCGATGTTGAGAAGGACCATGCCGATAGCGGTGCAGTCAACGGCAACAGATATGACCTTCATCACGATGTGCACGATGAGGATACTGCTCTCAGGAGATTGCGAACGGCTGGCGGCTTGTCCATTTCTCCCGAGCTCTTCGAGAAGATCTACCTCTCGCCGAAGAACCAGGTGTCCAACAACATCCGATCTACTTTTGGAAACCCAACTCCCCTGTAAGTCTGGCGTCCCCAAGTTCAGAGCTGCCAATGGATTAACCCTTTTGGCAGCGCTCTCGCAGGTTTCCTACTTTGTCTGACGCCTCTTTCCAACGTCTTGATGGGATGGCAAGGGGCTGGCGGTCTCGGCGCAGCTGAAGTGTAAGTGGACTCGAGCCATCCTACTCGCTCCCCAGCTAACTTGGTTCTTAGCGGTGTCTACTACTTCTTCGGTGGCCTGCTCATGGTCCTCGGCTCATTTCTCGAATTCATCCTGGGGAATACCTTTCCATTCGTCGTCTTCGGCACCTTTGGCGCATTCTGGCTCGCCTTTGCTGCAACTCTTACGCCATACTACAACGCTTCCATCGCCTACGCCCCAACCGACCCTGCCACCTCCTCCAGCGATCCCGTCTTCCAGAGCACATTTGCTTTCTTCCACGTATACATGGGCGTCCTCTGCTTCGTCTACCTGATCATGTCCGTGCGAACCAACCTCTGCTTCTTCCTCATCTTCCTACTTCTCGTCCCTACCTTCGGCATATTGGCTGCATTTTTCTTCCAGCATGGTGTCAACACCAACCTCCTGACGTCGGCTGGTGCATTGGCTTTCGTCATCTCCTTGCTGGGTTGGTACCTGCTCTTTGTGCAGCTCTTAGCTGCCGTTGACTTCCCACTCAATTTGCCGGTTGGGGATCTCAGCAGATTCATCAAGGGTGCTAGTGAGAGGAAGAATCAATAAGGAGGACTGGATTGAGGCCGGCCATGTTGCCTTGCATCGTTTCAGGCGGGCATGATTGGTGGACGCGGAAGAATGCAAATGTGCTCTGCAAGTCTGGGTGGAGGTTGTTGCAGCGTGTAAGCCACAAAAGCAAGATCACCCAAAAAAGGGGATGAGCAAGGATCCCTATAATACATACCCTTGATACCCATTGCTTTTGAACGAACGTGGGCGATGAGCTATGAATATCAGATTGATGATGGTGGTGGATTCAAAAGCTGCCACATGCACAGAACAGGCGGAGTGTCTGCTTGCCTGACTAGGATGAATCAAAATGTATGATAGCTCCTGACTACTCATGAATCTACATCCTGCCCAACCTTTGTTGTGCAGAGAGTATACTGGTTTGTAATATACGATATGATTTACATTGCTTGTTATGCTGACTTTCTGGCTCCCTCCCCAGTTCACGTGCATTCGTTTACGCTCACGATCCGATCTCTTTGTCACTGGCTAACCTCGGCCAGGTGGTGGTCACAGCATTTTACAAGCGGAGGCAAGAAGAACGTAACTTCATCCTCCAGCAGGTGCGAGAAATCCATTCCGGTCTCCCCTAGCACCGCGCTTCTGACCCTCAAGATGATTGTGTTGCCGCCGGTTGATTTTACTTGCGAGAAGGAGTGATATAGCACAGCTCCCTGACCCTACACTTGTGTTTCCTTACACAGAATGGATCTGCCCATAATCAAGCAGTTTCAACACAGCTTCATTATCTCGACAGATATGGAGTCAGGGCCACATGAATTAACAGCAAGGCATTGCACTGACACGTGACCGTCACTCCACTGTCCTCTTCCGGCTCCTCCTCTTGTCAAAACAAAAAAAGAGGTGCTTGAGGATGGGGCGAGAGCATGAACGCCCTGCATACGAAACACTCTATGGTGCCACAGCATTAAGTGCCTGCTTCTCAAAGTCGGCCGCGCACGCGTAGTGCCATCCGGAAGCTCAAGGTGAGTCAGCCTTCCCTTGCTCCGGCCGGACGTCCGAACTAGATCTTCAAGGCCTCTAACTCGCCAGAGTGGAAGATAAATTTGCGCTAGGAACGCGTTCTCTTTGGATATTGTCAATAGGCGCTGGCACTTGTTCCTTTGCAGAAATTGCCTGTTCCAGAGAGCCTTCCCGGATTCGAGAAATCGACATCGACGAACGCCCCAGAATCCTGTTCCCCTTAACCGGAAAACGCAGATCAATGCTCAGAGATTTGCGGACACCTTTACCCACTCGTTGCGTACCGCTGAAGTCTCTGCGAAATTGGATTTTCGTCGCTCAATGCTCAAGCTCCTCCTAGCCGTTCCGTCGCCTACCCTCAATCTCCCGTCCATCTAAATCAGCCCCTGATGCAACCACGATGGCGTTGCCCAGAGTCAACAAATGTGCTGCTCTCGGCAGGATTAGTTACCAAATCGCGCAGTCCTCTTGTCAACTCCGGCCTCCTGTGATCCGACAAGCTTGACCTGAAAGCTCATCATCGACATGTGTGGCAGGAATCTCCTGTGACTTTATGAACTTGGACAGTAAGCAGGATTTGTGTCGCTTGCACTGTCGCAGGCCTTCCAAGCCCGAGCGCAGAAAGCATCCTGCCCGATTCACAGTGATTATGGCCAAGCCTTGTGTTCTCCCTTACTACTGTGTTTAGCGAATTCCTGCAAAATGCCTTCTTCTGCTGATTGACAAGTGACTTGTGACCAAGAAAAGATGGACAATATGATGGTGCACTTCAACAAACACCACTTGTTTGTTTACTGATAATGAACGAGGTTGGACCTGCCCACGTTCTGCACACTCTGCAGTGAGTATAACGAGTTCGCTGACACAACTCTGGGCTGCAAGTGCTCCTCGGCATCCCAGGCTATTGTTTCAATGCTGTCTCAATCGCAGTCGTCGATCTAGTGATTGTGCAATCCATCTGCTAATCCAATCGGATAACATGTCCAACCGCTTTCCTGCTCGAACATCGGGCGAAAAATGTCAAACCAAGTTTTCCGCTAACAAGTTGCAAATAGGAGACAAAGTTTTTCTGCTCCGTATGTGATATTCCGTCATGGGTGTGGTTATGGTCTCAAGGCGCAAATTCGGTGGGAAGCAAAATGCGGTCACATGCCAAACTTACGCACCCCGAAGGCGGACTCCGTCTCAGGAGCCTGAGAAAGGTAGCTCCAAATCGCTCTGTTTGCAAGGTGGCTGATATGATACCGACCGAATACAGGCAGCCCATGCGTCAGCACGCTCCTCGTGGCCTAGCCCATGAACCACTGGTGATGTCCGCTAGTGAAAACAGTGCAATTCCCAAAGTTCCGGTAAAGGACATTCCCGCCGCCTGGCCTTATTTTGAGAGAGCTGAAGTCTACACAATTTCAGCACTTCAGCTCAGGCCGCTCCCGCCATAATCAACCCTTCCAGAACACTCCGACTCCTCTGGATCGCCATGGGCTGTTTCTCGGGCTTCTCGCACAAGGCGACAAGGTGATCGCGAAGGACGTCGGCTCGAAAATCGAAACGCCTCGAGCAGGCTCGTGCCGATATTTTGCCACTCGACATCACCGATAGCCAGCCCAACATTCGTGAACTCCATGGCAAGAGCGATTGAAATCCACAGGACAACTGACATGTTGGCGAATAATGCGAGTGATATTCCAGGTTGAGATGTAGGAGGATCTTCAGTTTGAGACGAATGTATTTGAGACCACATAGGTGACGAAGCCGGTATTGCCGCATTTTGATTACCAGAGGTGATCAGGGACGATGATGTATATTAGTTTGCTCTTATGATGGATTCGAGAATGCAGGATGTAGTACGTATGTTGGCTCGAGATTTGCACAGGAAGGATCGACAGCTCTTCGATCGAATTCAACGTGTTTTGCTGACACCGAGTCATTTTTATAGGTATCGTGGAAACTCTCCAAAACATCTCATTTGGGGAATCAAAACACAGTTGAGCGAGCCGGGCAGGTTTCGGACTAACCTTCTGTCCAATGGCAACATGAATGCTGCAGCATCCGCAATTCCAGAGTACACGAAACTGTATCGACATCAACTTGACCATCTAGCTGAGCAGGAGCAAGACCAACGAGGTGGTCTTGTAAAGCTAGTCGAGGCCGTGTTTGATGCAGTGCACAGGGAGGAATGGAAGATTTGCTGATTTGAGGAGGATGCTATTTCGACCTCCGCCGGGCGTTGACGCTTTCCGGTGAAACCAAAGCTGTGACGAAACTCTAGAGCTGCTCAACGAGAGGATATCCACGATAACAAGTATAGGCTGTGAAGAGGGCAATCCTTGAGATTCTATCGAGAATAGGCACGGAAGCTTCGCAACCCGATTGACAAAAGGAGACTTGAGTGTATTGTAGAGTGCAGGATATGAAAGTCCTGGCTCCGCATAGCAGTGCTGCCCAATTGCAGCACACAGCAAGTTGTAGCAGCTGCAGATTGCACACCTGTGTCAAGGTTTCAGCCTTGGGCTGTCTTTCCCATCAACATCTTCACAACCATTGACCGACAAATAGGATGGTAAAAGTCCTTGTTCTTTTCAAAAGTCTCCACAGCAAGGTCGATATCCATAGCAATCAGACATCGATACAGCGGTCTGACGAATTTCATGCGGCCGACTTTGCCAAGCATATCTGTGACAAGGCTTTTGATGCTGGAATCGCCAGACACCAGTGCGACTTGGTAGTATCTCGACGAGACTTCAACATTCCGTGTTTCCCGCAGCGAGTATAGTACACCCATGTGTTTGGCATGTGCAGTTGGTAAGGCGGTTGGAAAGGTGAGAATGCGTTCCAGAAAGACAACGAGTTGATTCGCCGACCAGCCTTCGATATCTGACGGCTTTGGTGTGAACCCTGAATCCCCTTCTTTGGTGAATTCCTGCCATTTGTCTGCCAGGTTGTAAACTTGATCCACAAGAGATGTATCGAAGTCAGGCTTCGGAGGAAACCCAGGTTTGTAGAACCACACATCCCAGTCGATTGTGCCAAGCCTTTCCAAAGCCGCCTGATCGTCCTTGAAGAAGTCCAGCAGTGTCTTTTTGAAATCGTAGCTATCAAGCGATTTCATGCTCCAAGTCTCGAAGTAGTGAGGGATGAACTTGTCGAATTTGTCTTTACCGATCAGCTTCTCAATGTGGTACAAGAAGACGAACCCTTTCTCATATGGAATGCTTGAAAACGCGTCATCTGGATCCTTTCCTTTGAGATCGACGACAAGCTTTGTGAACTCGTGTGTCTCGCCATAATTCTTGATTGAATCTGCCAGTGCTGACCAGCCGATGATGGCGCTGAAGTCCCGCCATCGATCGTCGTTGCCGTGGTTGATGGCTTGGATTCGTCGTTCGAGGTAAGTCGTCCATCCCTCGTTGAGCCAGAAATGTTCCCAGCTTGCATTAGATACTAGATTGCCAGACCAACTGTGGCTGAGCTCATGGGCGATGACATCGACGTTCTGGCGGTCGCCAGAGACTACTGTCGGGGTCGCGAATGTGTAGATGGGGTTCTCCATTCCGCCGTATGGGAATGACGGAGGAAGGACGAGCACATTGTACTGGCCCCATTTGTAAGGGAAGACGATCGATTCAGCCGCGGCAAGCTGCTTCTCCGTATCCTCTTCAAACTCCCACTGGCATGTCGCCAGCTCGTCGGGCCCCGTGGCGACCGTGCTTCGAGGGCCGATTGGAGCAAATGCAATATCGCCGCTCGCAATTGCAAAGAGATACGACGGTATGGGTACGGGCTGATGGAAGTGGTAAGTTTGCGGGTTGCCGTCGACTGAGACTTTGTCCGGGTTGGACTCTGCAGCGATGCCGGATGCAACGACCGGGAGTGGCGACTTGATCACGAACTCGAAAGGCGCCTTGACATCTGGCGTGTCCTGACATGGAAAGATGGATCTGGCATGAATCGCCTGACATTGCGAGAACATGTAGGGATGCTTTTTGTTCGAGGTTTGAGCAGGAGTCAACCATTGAAGCGCGGTGCAGGCAGCTGTGGTCGCAAAATCGATGGAGACATCGAGGCACTTCTCGTTTGGAACACCCGACTCGAGGTTTATCTTCAATGCGCTGCCGTATGGCTCCATCCGAGGCAGAACTTCAAACTTGTGCTTCTTGCCATCGATCTCGACCTCGTTGATCTGCACATGACTGCTGTCCAGCAGGATCTCCTTCGATTCTGCATTTGTGATCGACTTCAGCTTATGGGAGACCTTTCCCTTCAGTATCTGCTCATCAAACAAGATCTCTAGCGAGACCGCCGTCCGAGTCGTCTTCCAATTGTTATAATTGGATAGAGTGTTTGGATCTCTAGGCATGTGAATTGTAGAATTTGCCATGGTGCCAGCAAATCTTGAAGGCCTAAAAGATCTTACGGTCCAGGTTTCTGTATTTGCAATGCTTGGTAAACGCCTCGCCGTTCTTACCAGAACACTGAGCATCAGGATGTGGGAAGTATCAATTCTTGAGGTAAATGGATTGTTGATGCGCTGGCTCTCCATCTTGAAATGAGCGGATATCGACGGCAATATTGGTGTCGGCACGCATCGCACCCACCCTGCACTCTCTCACGTGCTGCCGCTCACCCACTACTCCCTAACCTCACCCTCCTTCTCACCACCTACTCCACCCAGGCCGTCGCGTCATTTCACCAGTCCGTTCATACATGTATTAGCACCACGAAATGCCATAGTTTCCGGCCATAGGGTTAGCGACTCGCGTCGTGGCGGCAGAGCTGTATAATGCGACAGCCAAATCGGCTCATTCGAAGTCGTCCCAAGTCAACTGTCTCGGACTACCCTGCATCGATGCCCACTTCCTATCACTTGACACAGTCTATTAGGCCTCGGCATCTGAGGGGCTATATCAAATGGCACGATCTCGTACAGTCGACGAGCTAGACGCTCAGGCTACAAGGAGTGGGTACTGGAGGGGTGCTCATAAAAGAGGACGAGAAGAGACGCCGAGGGAAGCCCGTGGGTAGGACAGTAAAGGGCCACGACCGCACGCTTCGTCTGTACATACGGTAAGGGCTAGCTCGATCTCCCTCATGCTCCCCGTCCTGACACATGCGTCAGCAGATGACATCTCATCAAGTGGCGAAGGGATTTCGCGGCAGCTGGCCAGCCTGCGCCAACCGAAGAGGATGCCCATGCCATCTGGTAGCCGCGACAGACAACGATTCAACCCTTTTTGAACTCATCAACACCTTGCCGGACCGGACTAGAAAAGGGACAAAAGACTGCGAACCATAACTTTGAGCGCAAGACAACCTACAGCACGAAAGACATGGTGACGAAGCAACAAGCTACGGGGCATTCATGGTAATCGCCGTTCCTTGTGATGGCTCAGCCCGTACAAGACATCAGCTGGTGCCGAACTGTGGTTGCCAAGTCCTCCACCTCAGTGTTCCAGACCGTTGTTTGCTAGGCTTTCAACTGGAACGGAATACGGACAGCTTTCTGGTGAGAAGAGGTTAGGAGGCAGGCAAGCAGGCAGGCAGGCATGTTGTCTGTTTACGGAGCTTGGCAAATACAACCCTGATAATCCGGTAGGCTAGTCACAACAATGTGTTCTCAACGACTTCATTTGCTACCGATACCACCTTGGCGTTGGCGCGCATGAATCCTAGGCATTGCAGACATGGGTGACGCGTTGCATTGATGCGGCAGGCAACCATCCAGATATTCATCCAGCACTATATTACTGTCGCTGGCAGCTGGAAAATGTCGTTTTTGTTCCTAAGCTTTTCGTCCACGGCTTTGACTCACACAGGGACTGCAACTTCAGACCTATTTCAGCAACAGATCATCTTTACTATTCACTGCAATCATGGATGTGATCAAAAAAGAAATTGCTTCCATTCTGTCGGCGACCTTGTGCTCGCATAATTTCGTCCATGAAGACAGCATTGCTAACCCGCCCAGTCTAGAGCTTTTCATCAACGAACACGGAAACATTGGCCTCCCACTTTCGAAACATGACGCAGATGTCATCATATCCAAGTCAAAGCAGAGCCCCTTTGGCAAAGGAGAAGAGACATTGGTTGACACATCCGTCCGCAGATCGTGGGAGCTTGATCCCTCCCAGTTTTGCCTACGCAACCCCGAATGGCCCCGGATGATGGAGAGCATACTTTCCTCAGTGTGCAATGGGCTCCGGCTGAGCGGCGGATCGGAGGGTGTGACAGCAGAATTATACAAGCTGCTCCTGTACGAGGAAGGGGCCTTCTTCAAGCCGCATCAGGACAGCGAAAAAACTCCAGGCATGTTTGGAACTTTAGTGGTCTGTTTGCCATCTGAGCACCAAGGTGGCGACCTAGTCCTCTCACACAACGGCGGAAACTATGAGTTCAAGAGTTCTCCACATTCGTACTTTGGAATGTCGTTCGCGGCGTGGTACGCTGACGTGTTCCACGAAGTCAAACCTGTCACCTCTGGCTACCGTCTGGTCTTGACTTACAATTTGCTTAGACAAGATGGAACGCCCGTGCCGGACCCCTTGCCATCAATGGCCAGCCACAAAGACCGACTTCTTCCGTACTTAAGCCAGTATAGTTCCTGCGCAACCAAAAAAGGATACCCGAAGTACCTTGTTCACAAACTCGAGCACCAGTACACCGGAAAGAGCCTTCGGTTTGAGCTCCTCAAAGGCGCGGACCGTGGTCAGGTCCAATGTTTAGAGCAAGCGGCGAGACAGCTGGGCTTCGATCTATATTTTGCTACAATGGAAAAGACCATTTCTAGCTTTGACGGCCGAGTTGAGAACGTGAGCGGCTGGGGTTTGAAGCATATTGCCACGTTGAGTGGTTCTCGAGTCGATGACATGGACGAAGACGAAGGCCGCCAGTGGCTCTTTCTCGATGATGACGATATTTTGAATCCCGAGGTATTCAGTAGGGAAGCATATGACGACCAGGAGGAAGAGTGCTATATGGGAAATCATGCCACCCCCGATATTTTTTGGTATCGTGATACGGTACGTGCTGCAGGCCTCCTTGAGTCATTGACCACTCACTTTTATGCTGCAGGCATTAATTCTGGTACCTCCACCACACCAAATTGAATTCTTGTACAATTGCTGCTACCAGCCCTCAAAAGTGTTGTCATGGATGCGACAGTTGCGTCGGAGCGCACACTCGACTCCATCTGCACAAACGGACTTGATGGAGCTCTGTCGCGTCGCGCTGGGTTTCCCAGAAGAATCACATTGGTGTAAGGAGAGTCGCCCCATTGCGAAACAGGTATTACACGAACTGGCCCTCACCGTTCTCCAAGGCGGCCGGCTCGATCTATTTGATCGAGCCATAAGCAAAGTTTCTTGCCCGATGCTACCAGAGGTGTTTCAGACACTGGGTAGTGCTATGACGGGTGCTATGGCAGCCACAGACGAGAACGTCATTAAAGCCAGGTGAGATTCCAGCTTCGACTTATTTCCTCATGCTAAGACTCATCCCAGGATTGAGAAGGCGCTGCGGACAGCCAAAACTTTC
This sequence comes from Arthrocladium fulminans, assembly GCA_003614865.1. Classification (NCBI taxonomy): domain Eukaryota; kingdom Fungi; phylum Ascomycota; class Eurotiomycetes; order Chaetothyriales; family Trichomeriaceae; genus Arthrocladium; species Arthrocladium fulminans. Next base: position 60,109 of record QXWJ01000002.1, read on the forward strand.
AAGTTAAAATACGAAGCGCTCAAACAGATCCAAAGCGGCTTCCTGAAAGCTCCAGCCGGAGGCAGCAGAGGAAAGGAATCTGCGTTCGACCTTTGGCTTACCATCAGCGTTAAGGTAGTCGCGCACTCTAAACTCAGGGACAAGGCCGACGGTGGAGCTCTCGCTGATGCCATCAAAACATGGGAACCAAAGAGCATTAAGGAATGGTACGTCATGGATCCGCTAACCGCTGTCCTCCCGATTAACCCCTGGCCAGGGCCATTCCACGTGCCCAGAGCTCCAGTGCCGCCGTCAAATTCGCATTTGCAACTCGTCTATTGTTGGACGACGCAGTCCTTGACACCAAGATGTCTGAAGTCGACCGGCGGGAATATAGTAAACTGGTGCTCACACACTTGTGGGATAATCTCCAACTCCAGTCACCTCTAAACCACGATGACAAACGTTGCGAGGACACTATTGTCGTCGACGATTATGCCGGCAACCGCAGGTCGGCAACATCCATTGACGAAGGCAGCTTGTATGAGAACAGAACTCTCACCGGCGCTGACCTTGGAAATCTGATTCTCCACACTATTGATAATGGTATCCTAACCGAGAACGAAATCCAGCAGCGTCTGGCAGCAGCTGTGACCGAGGCTGACAAAGACACCTGCACTCACACACTGTTGCCCTTTGTGAAACTGATCCTCGAGCAGAAAGTCTCTTGCTACAAATTGGACAAAACCAATGGCCGACCAAATCCTGCGAGCATCTCCTTCGTGACCAAAGTGCTGGAGCGCTACATTAGAACCTGCGTCAGCGAGGAACCCGACCGACCCGCGACCTGGACTCAACCTACAGGTGGCTGCTGGAGCACTCCTTGCATGGACTGTCGCGCTGCCAAAGCCTTCCTCGCTGATTTTAAGCATATAGCCGGCGATTTTTTACTGCAGCAAGGCCCGCCGCGAGCATCTCGATCAGACTTTCAATATTCCCAACGCACCATACAAGGTCGAGATGAATCTGGATGAAAAGCCGTACTACTGGAGGATTACGAAGATGGATACGTGGTTCAAGCATGAAGCTTGGAAAGCCCGGCGCGAGAAAGTGGAAACCCTGATGCAAGCAGGGCCGCTGAAAAGTTACCTTGGCGATGCTGCTGATAATATCCTCTCGCTTCATGCCGACGTTGTTGAGGAGGGGCCATCGGAGGCCGATGGAGATGATATGAGCTTGAAATAGAGGAAACGGGCGGAATCTGGAGAATTTGTAGGAGACACTGGCCGAAGCCCTCAGAGAAAATCACCGTTGGCATGAACGTGAACTGAACTTGATCACACCGTCGGCTCAGTTCAGGTGATCTTGAACCTCATCGTCGTTCAGTTCATGATTCATAGTTCATAATTCAGAGTTCTGGTTCTGGTTCAAGTTCAACATGAATCACTCAGCCTCGCTAGCGCCAATCCGGTCTACACTAAATCGTGCATCAACCAATGTTGCTGACATTTGCAGGCTTCAATAACCTCGGGCTGGAGTCTGCTCCTGTTGTCTGTGATCATATTACCGATGCTGCTGAAGCATCTCTCGAATTCTGCTGACATCGCAGGGATAGATAGAGTGTCCAAGGCCATTCGGGTCCGACTAGGCCAGCGTGATTCTACAGTCCTCCAGTAGTCAAACGCCGAGTCCATGATCTTAGAAATGTTGAATTCGATCTCAGAAAGGCGTAATATCCCTCTCATGCCGCCAACGGTGGCCGATTGCTCTCTACACCTCTCCCAAGGGTGGAGCTAGCTACCGATGTTGCAGCTCAAGCGGCCTCTACCTTCTGCGTATTCGATATTCTGCAGTCTAACTATTGTCACACAGCAGTGCAAGGCAGAAATTCGCTCCCTTGCAAAGCGGTGACCCCAATTTGCCCACACCTCTTGGTCCCTACAATGCTACCAGCAAGCTGTGAGGCACTTGCCATTGGCGTCTTCATCACAGCATTGTCTCAAACCGTACCGGCGACGAGCGATGTGTAAGGCAGGAACCCGGCTGGTTAAGCCGGGATTGAGCCAGAGCGGTCTCACCTTAGGCCCCAAGGGGAGGAGAGGTCGATGGACATTTTCCATCGGTTGGCATTTACGTTTGGAGGCTGCATGAACTTCCTGGATTGAGGATTGAGGATTTGGGACTCTGCTGCAGATCATGGTCGATATTTCGTCAAGGAGGTGGAGGCTAGTCAGCTTAGACGAAGTTATAAAGGAGTGGACAAGGAGTTGGGTAAGGTAGTGTATCATCATTGTGAACCTCTAGGTGGTGCTCTGCACCAATTTGGTCCTATCCGAATGTTTTATCATTCCCAATTCTGCCAGGTACAAGTACATCCTCCTGTGCCACCATCGATCCCGCCAGCGGTCTGGTTGAAGCTGTTCTGATCCTCGAGAATCGTAGGCGCGGGATTGATTAGTTGTCCTCCGAAGCTTCGACGTTCACCGACCACCACTTTGTTGTCCTTTAAGATCTGGCCGCCAGACATCCCGTAACAATACGCAACTTTACTATCAATGTTCCCTCCATGTCTATCAATCACGATACTCGCAGGGTAAGGAAATGAACCCGGTCTTTCGAAGTTTGTTGCCGAGGAAGTTGCATTCTTGTCCTTTGCATCATCAGGATGCGTGAGATTTGCGTTGGTCGGATTTGGCAATAGGCCTCCACCAAATGCCGGATTCGTGAAGATCTTGAACAAGAACCGAGTCTGCGCAAATGTGCATCGGGCCGTAGCTTGTGACTTGGAACTCCCACCATTCTGATCTGCTTCGATGGGCTGGCCAGTGCCTGTGGATGCGTCGTTGCCATCGATTTGGAGGCCTGACAGATAAATCGATTTGTCGTAATACATGTAGAAACCGTAGTGTTCGTCTTGAAGACCGCGGTTGTACAGGCGGACTGGCTGGGAGATGGGAAATGGCGTTGTTGGAAGTAAAGAGGCGGGCGCTGCGGAGCCGTCGTCTGCTAGAGCCGGTGCTGGAAGGGCGTTGACAAAGGAGGAGTTAGATTGGCGGCGCGTAAGTGGTCTCGTCGTGGAGTCAGTGTCACCGTTTTCGAACCCCGAGGGAACGGCAGGGAAGGTGCTCATGAACGTAATGTAGAAGGGTGTCTTCTCGCCATTAAAGGGTGTGGTGATATTGTCTGTTGTTTGGCCCATGAAGATCTGATCTGGTTCATTTGGTGGTTGCGGATTCGGGACAAAGAGATCGTTCGTGAAAGGGTCGTTGGCTCTCCTGTCGAGCTCTTTTCGGTCGTTCATAATTGGTACCGTCATATTGTCCGGTACAGTTCCATTTCGGAACTTGATCTCGAATCGAAAATTCGGCTGGTCGGGCTCGTTGGTGCCAATCTCGTCCTGATCCTCTTTCGGTACCGAGCACGACCACATCGTTGTGGGAGTGACGCACTGCTTTTTTTGCGCCACTAGATTCGGTGCTGCAATCGTCAAAATTCCAGTGGGCATGGGAGGAAATCCTGTCAGATTGAGCCATTGGCTATCAATCGGTGTCCCATCACCCCGTCTTGTGAGCGTCACCGCGAGGACGACACATGCGATTATGATGGCCAGCAAGGCCAGAGCAATGCCGATGATCCATCTTCGCTTCGTGCGCTTTTCTGGCCCGCCTCTTCCCATGCATCCATTTTTGGGGAAACAACCCCTGCCACGCCAGAGACCGCCAACTTTCTTTGCGACTGCGTCTTCGTTTTCATGCCGATGTCTTCGCTCTTCAATGCTCAATCTCCGGTGAGTTGTTTCGAGGTCTGCGGCAGTTACAGGAGCAGTTGGTTGTCTGTCTGGCAATTGCGGATACTCGGTCTCAGCAGTGACGAATGCGGGTCTGTTCGGTAGCGGATCGTGATGTATGTAATTGTTAAAGACTGGTGCTGCATATGGTGCTGACTTGTGTTCAATATCGGACAAGGGCACAGCACCTATCGGCACGAGCGATTTTTGACCTTCAGGAGACATGGGACCAGGTGATGTCACAGAAGAGGAACTATGGGCCGGCGCTTTTTCCGACGGTAGTTCGAGCGTTGTAGGCAGTGGTGGATCTTCGTGTGTTACTTTGATCTCGACTACTTGCGGTAGAGGAGCGACTGTAGCAATGTTTGGCAGATCACCATTGTCCCGAGGCGCAGAGTATGTAGCCGCAGGTTGTGATGAAAGCATCTCTCCCGTCGGGGGAGATAGCGCTTTGTCTTGGGTATTTCCTTGGGAGGGACTCTCAGCAACGCTTCTTTCCGATCCTTTGTTACTAGAACCATCCAGAGCTTTTGCTTTGACCACCGATGCAGTACTCGCTTGTCGGACGTTTGGCGATAAATCATTCGGCGACAGGTTCTCATCCTTGTCCAGCACTGATGGGCTTTTCGCAGTCTCTGGGACCAGGTCGCGGCTCTGCGCAAGCGGGCTTTCAAATGGGCTTGCTAGAACAGCACCTCTCGTATCTGGATCGTCATGTATAGAATGCAACTTCGGAAGCTGTTCGGCGCAAGAATGGTTGATGCATTCAAAGTATGATTTCCCAGTGAGTTGCTCAACGGCACAAGCATGAAAGTACTCTGCTGCGAAGCCGGGTCCTGTCGGAACCGGTGCAGGTGTCAATTGCCTTCCATCGGTCGTCTCCAGGTCTCGCGGGCCCATAAGGTCTTCGTCACCAAGACCTTTCTTGCCGTTCGTTTCTCTTTCCTCTTCCCATTCTGTCCATCGAGACCATGTGCTAGCTCGCGCACTAGCTAGACCTTGTCGCCTTGGTGTATCAGGTGAGGTGTCGTCGGGCGATATGAGAAAGGAAGGATCGCTTCGAGTGGAGAGCGCTGGCGAGTCGTGTTTCCCGGCGGAGAAGGGCAACGGGGGAACTGGTGGAGTGTCTGTGGGCTGTCGACCTCTCCTGCTGGCCAGGGAACCAGCTCGGAGTAGGGGAGAAAGCATCAAGTTCCACCACCCTTGAGATTTTGGCCGAGCCGTATCAGCGCTATCCGACAGTATCGGTGTGTTGCTTTCATTGGATGCCCTTGGCCCTCCATACTCTGCCTTCTCATCGCCAACAACGTCAACGGTGCGAGATACAGGTAGAGTCTCCGAGCCATTGGATCGCGCTTTCTCGAAAGGCGTTGCTGAGTACATGCTTGATACAGGGAGACGAATCTCGTCCGTGCCTCGTCGCTGAAATACCCAAGATTTCTGCTCGCCAGCGGGGGTGACAACAATGGCGGGAGTCATCGGCGTGACGATGGGCAAAGCGCTGTCTATAACAGTCTGGTCTATTTTTGTCGCATCTTCTTGAGGTATCGTGATGCCAATGGGTATCCTTTGTGTGAATGGCGACATTCGCTCCTGGACAAGCGGATTTGGCAGTCGATGTGAGTGTTTGCTCTTCCTCGATCCCTTGGATTGGCGTCTCTTCTTTGAATCTGACAGGCTAAGCTGAGGAGATTTCTTTTCCTGATCTCGAGGCGTTGTTGTAGCTTGTACAGCTTTTTCTGACATGATCGATAATGCCTTGTTCTTTCGATCTGCTCGCACTTGTTTTGCTCGAACCTCGTTGACGACGACTGCTTCTGATTCCATGGGCATTTTAGGGACCGAGAAGTCTGTGATGATGTTTAGATCTGGTTTCTTGTCTTTCTCTTCGCCATTGGTTGAGCGTGAAATTTGTCTCAGATGTTGATATTTGGCATTGCTGCTGTATCTCTCGAGGTGGGATTCATCCTGCCCGTTTGCACCCTCTCCATCTGATTCATTCAAAGATGACGTCGATAAACTGGGAGAATTAAATGGATTTCGTAGCTCTGTTGCATGCCCTTTCTCATCCGTCGCCTTTGTAAGTGCCAGTGGCTGTTGCTGCCGACCGCTTTCCCACGCATGTCGATCGGTTCCGGGGGGAATCTGCTGCCTTGCGGTTTGTTGAACGACCATAGTGTATACTGCGTATTGGGCTATCAAGGCCTGCTTGCATTAATTACGAGTACCTTTGGTCGCTCTATGCTAGCCCAAAAAAAGTAAAGAAACTCGTTGACTTTTGACTCTGTTCAATAAGCAGACGATATTTGAGGGTCTCAGGACAAGAACAAATCTCTCAGAAACATAACGCTCAGGAAACAGAGGAAAGGAACTTCTGCTCGAACACACAAAGGAAACGATACCGCTGGGATCGAAGGCCGGAGACTGCAGTAGAACATGAGATGTATTGTTTGAGGACCTAAAACACTCTTTCATTGTAAGATATCATGTCTTGAGCAGAGATACCGCAAGTTCACCATGTCTCAAGCTGATCGTTCTCATTCGTAATCGTAGACGCGGTCGGAAATGATGAGGCTCGGAAGCGCAGACGCCGATGTCAATCGAGCTATTCATGGTGTCTCAAGCGCTTGTCGCAGCTTGAAGCAGCTGTGTAGAGCAGTCAAAGCGATGAGTGGATGTAGATGATGGAAGAAGAGCAGCGTGTAAAACAAATCTAACAGCTCAGATCCGCAAGAGCGGCTGCCGTTGCGCTTGAAAGCAACAGAAACCAATCAAATTCGATGTGGTTTGCGAGGCTCAAACATCTTGGCCAGAAGGCTCTACTGCAACGTGGAACAGCGCTCTGACCTGTGTCGATGCAGCGTACGACTCTGTCCTGATATTGGACATGGGAGATTATGCTATGATCGTGGTGGTGGTCTAACCGTCGCTGTTCGAAGGTCAATGCGCCGGCGACTGTCATTTTTGGATGACTTGAAAGGTCCACCATGCACCGAGGGCGTTGCCTCCCTCCTGTCCCAACTCACGGTACTTCTTTGCGGTCTCCAATTCCTACAGAGGCCGAGACTGGACGGTCTGACTGTCGTTGCTCAAAAGCAAACGCCCGCACCAATAAATGGCATACAACATTGGGAGCTTGTCATATGGTTTGGATGGGAATTCCAGGCCCTCGCCGATCCATCCACATGCTCGAAAGAAGACTCGGGGTAAGGTGGCAATCTACTAGTCTACAATCACTGCCCCATTCTAACGCAAATGTGGCGAGCCTGGGAATTCAGGACGGCGTCTTTCGCTCGTTGCTGCCGGATCCTCGTGGTCGTGGATCGAGTTTGCCAGCTATTCAACGTGGCTGTTGGAAGCTCTTTCGAAAGTTCGTGCCTTTCCCCTGCAACGGAAAATCCTTCGAAATGCTCAGGTAGATTGAGTTAATCGACACCGGAGATCTTCAGGCGGCTGACCTGGTTGTTTGACATGACGAATTTTCGTTGCAGATCCTCAAAATACGGGGATATCCAATTTCACACTTTGCCAGACGTACTTTGAGTTGATAGGCCCAAGCCCGTCGCGATGCTCAAAGTGGAAACGGCCGACACTTTGGAGCAAGGTACAGATTGCTGAAGATCCTGTTTGAAAGCAGCAAGACTGCCAAGTCACCTGCTGCAAGGATCCATCCTACGGAGAAGGTTACTCAAGGAGGCGATCTGCATCGTTTAGAAAGCGAAAACAATGATGGCTGGATCCTTGCAGCGCACGCATATGCACGACGAAAGCCACGTTTCATTTGCTTCAGGAATTTTGACTTATCAAGCAGCGCAGAAAAGCGGGCTGTGATGCATCTCTCCAAGTGACCAGCCATCCCCTGCTCAGAGCTTCGATATAGATAGAACGACATGATCTGGCCCAAATCCAACACGACTTTCGCCAGCAGAACGCTGTGCTGTCTGATTGACGACTTCAATCCTACCCTCGGACAAAGAGGATGAGAAACAAAATGGCTCGGTTATACGAGAAGGTTTTCGTGCGCGCAACCCCGACGACGATCTCATCAAGCCGATGGGGGTGAATCCGTTCAGGCTGGTCGCTAGTCTGTCCTAGCCTGCAGAGCCTTCATACACCTCTCTGATTAGGTGATGTGAGGATTGATCATGGCAAGCCGTTCACAAACCGTTTCCCCGCTTGCAAGCAAGCCGGATCCTCCCAAATAGAGTCTGCCTGGGCACTGAAATGAGGCAATGTATATGAATCTTATCCAGGTGTGGCATTTGCGGGTATCTCGGCATCACACCAGAATCAATAGCTTCTGGATAACCCCTGTACGGCATGTGTGTAGCGAGGAGGCCAGGAAAATGTCCATACCGATTTTCGTGGGGCAGTGGCATTCACCCAGATATATGGCAACAAGGTCGGGGTAGAACGTGGCGAACCGAGATGAATTCGCTGCTGAAAGAAAAAATGAGGCTTGGGTGATATTGGATCGTGCTCAGCGAAGCGTGCCAAATTCAGGAACAATGTGGCTTACCACCCGCGAAATGGCGGCTGCTTCCAGCTTCTCTAGATGTTGGCCAGCATCCAGTGAAGAGACTTTTGAACAGACTGGCTGATCATGGAGTCGACACGCAAATCAAAACACGAAGAGCAGGATTTTGACCCTGGCCATCCAGGACACGACAGCAACATCTTGGCGAATTACGATCATGGAGGTGCTCGGGATTTGCAACACTACATCCTGCACCACTGTAACACGTGGATATGAGAACTCGTATCGGTCCACCAAGCAACCACTAATCCGCATGTCGCCTATCGCGCGAGCGTGGCCGGTCGACCGCATGGGGCCATGTCGCAATCTGCGTCGTTAGAGTTGAGACCTTGTTTCCCTGTGCGATTGCCATCAACGACTCATCCTACGTGGTGTGATGGGCATGAGTCTGAAGGTCCGGAAGCAGAGAACATGCTCATCTGTTCATGTGTGAGTGAGTGAAATTGCTCCATGCCGCCGCAGGGCCTTTGAGCATGACCAGAGTTGGAGGCGACGGGAGAAAGGCCCACATGGTCAGAGGTGCCGGGGACATCATCTGGGATTAGCTGCACACGCTCTCCCTTAGAAGCTAGCCCCCTGCCGGTAGGCGGTTCCCCTCAAGCAAGACCAACTCCCAATCCATGCTTGCCACTAATTCTAGTCGTGCTCCAATTGGCACATGGACAAGCTCTCACGTCTGGAAAAGAGCAAGGAAGAGTCCGGAAAATGACAGTAGTAGTTTAGACTGACAGCATGGTCCAGAGCCATGTCCCTCTGGCCATCGCAATTAAGAATTTGGATCGTCGGTTGGCGGAGAGGGAATCCAGTGAGCACCACCCGTATTTGGTACCGACTTGCTGTTCCCTTACACCTTTTGTTCCCGCATTGCTGTGCGTGCCCTGCACCTCGTCCATCGAAGGTTCTTGCAGGACTACCACCAACACATTTGTCACTGTTCCTCGCTTTATTCTGTTGGTCCCTTCTTTGGCCGCTGAGCAGCTCCTTTCTGCACCCTGTCTGCAGCGGGATCCAAGTTCGCCTTTCCAGTTTTCCTTTCCACGCTGCGTTGCTACACAACCACCCCAATTCTGAGCAGTCCTGCAACTCCCTACAGACAACACCCACCTCAGGAAGACCTTTCATCTCTCTCCGTCTCGCTGGAGCCGAGATTCGCCAGTCTCATTGTGTCACTCGAGCTCGATCGACCCAAAGACTCGCAAGCATTTCACTTCGCTCATTTCCCGGCCAAGGGCATACATTCTTTTCCTGTATTTTCTACACCGGAACCATTACACCAATCACAACTTCACATCTCTTGCGGAGAATCATACGAGGCTCGACTTTGAAGAATAGCTGACGTGCGAACGGTTCGCGCGAGGACTAGGGGTGGATTCTAAAGTGCCGTGTGCGCATGAAAAAGGTGGTGACCGTTGGATGAGGTCAAAACCACGTTCACAACGAGAACTCGAAGCGCTCCACTCCAACGACGTGCTCAAGAAACGGTGCATACCACCCGCAGAGCTCGGCGCACTCCTCCTTGCTGTTCGACAACTCCGGCTGGACATTGTGGCTCGTAAAAACACCGGTGTTACGAGCTAGCTTTTTTGGAGAAGATTCATTGCGTGTTTTGTGACCGTCGCCTCGTGGCTATTGAGCGGACGGTTATTGTACGAGAGAACGACAGTCTCACAGACAGCTGTGGGGGGATCTTTGTACCTGAAATTTGATCGCACACCATATCTTGCCAATCCGGACTCACGCATACGACACTATTGCCAATCTCCCATCGTGAATTCACAGCATCGATATCGCCCAGATGCAGTCAGACACCATGGAAACGTCAATAGCACATCGGCCTTGGGAGGTACCCGCCTCCTCCCAAACACAAACGCTGCCTTCCATCAGCACGTTGACTCGTGATGTGGATAGTCGGGCGAATGAAAAACCACCACAAAGCAGAACTCCAAGAGATTCGGCGGGCAGTTGGACAGGGACGACGGGAGTCCGTAAGTGCTTTGAAATGCCGTGGGTGTGTTCACCTTGCTGACAGTTCTAGTTTCTGCCTCTTCAACCACATCTACCAACACCATGCCTTACCTAAATTCTTCCACGAATCACTCTCCCAATCAGCAACCTCAACCCTACACGCCTACAGAACCCAACATGCCATCGTCCGCGTTTTCGTCGCAACGAAATTCCACCGCTCCAAATCTCAGTGTCGATCTTAGTCAACACCGAGGCAGTGGTGATTTTGACGACTCGAGACGTGGCAGTGTGGACAGTCGTATACACCAGGGCATGGACTCGCTGAGGCTGGGTGGCCCGACATCTCCGTACAACCAGAGCGCAAATGCATCGCAAACATCGCTGGCTTCAAATCTACAGCAGCAGCGAGGCATCCAGACCAACGGTCTCAGGCTGTCTAGCGGCAGCGGTCCCATCTCTCCTCACTGGCCGAGAAACAGTGTGGCACGAAGTCTCGAAGCGCGACTTCCTGGTCGCATCGCTCCTCCCATCATGGAGAATCCACGGCTAGAAGGCAGGTTTGCAGCCGAACCAGTACGAGGCCAACCGTGGGCTTTTCCGGATCCAGAAGAAACCAGTGTACGACCAGGGCCCGTCCTTTCTAGACGAAACAGCCAGGCCTCTTCTTTTACCAACTCCATATACAGCGAGATGAACAGGCCGCTACCACCGGGACAGCTGGGTGTGTACGCCACGGCCCGGGATCTTGACTTTTGCTGACGTCTCCACAGAACTGCCAGACCATCACCATCACACGGCCATGCCAGCCCATGACAGAATACAACACCTCAAAGGAGATCCGGATTCTCCCACGAATGCGACACCATACAGCCGAACGCCAGAATTGCGAGTCACGCACAAGCTGGCGGAGCGAAAGCGAAGAAGTGAAATGAAAGACTGCTTCGAGCAGCTCCGAGCAAAGCTTCCAGCCAATCAGAGTAACAAATCCTCAAAGTGGGAAACACTAGCAAGAGGTGAGTTTCTTGTTCGTCATGTCCCCAGAACTGTGGAACTAATTTCACGTCAAGCGATCGACTACATCACCCAACTCGAAGGCCAAAACAAATCTACCAGGATGGAGCTTGATCGTCAACGTGAGCAAATGCACCAAATGGAGGTCCAACTCAAAGAGCTCTCTGCTCGCGTTAATGGCGGGAACTTCTCGCATCCACCACCCCCCACCGCAATCCCACAATACAATGGCGGTCCATACACGAATAGTGTCGAGTCCGACGCCTCACGTACTCTACCGCCCATCGTGAATGGTGGCGCCATGCAAGGGGTTCAGTATGGCGAAAATGGACGATAGATTTGTCAAAGATTAGATGTTCAAAGCCTTTAATTGTATTGCAAATGAGTCGGACGACGGACCACACAGGTGCCCCAAGCCGTGGCAGAAAACCAAATGATGAAAATATATGCGACAATGAGCTGCCATCAGCACCAGAATATGATCAGGTCTCAACTGATGAGAGAGGAAATGTACAACAGCACCAGGGCATACAGACACGAGGGCCATGCAAGGCAATTGGTCGATGCAGGGATTGAGGAGGCGCGGAAAGGTGCCCAGGCGGACGACGTTGGACTTGCAGCGCCAGATGATATTTTTTTTGTTCTGTGAGGACGAATTCCAGCTCAGCCAGATGACAGTTTCAGTTGGGGGAGAGATGGCAAGTGTGATCTTCCTAAGAAGAGCAGGTCACTCTGAGACTAACTACCATTACTGCAGACTACCACATTTTCTTCGCGTCATGATACCATGAGTGCTCCAATAATACCCATTTCAAACGAACCTTTCCGCTCCTCAATGCTTCTATCCCTCAGATAATCCATTCCACCCCACCCACACCCCCCAAACATGACGTGATACACGCTCGAGCCATTGGCTTCTCTGCAACCCTTTGCTGAAGACTCATGCCCATCTAGCATTGACATAATCTATGCTCCTGCATCACAACGCAGTACCTCTTCCGAGCTCTAGCATCTATCGCCTCCGTAGTCGACCTCCCCAGCTGTTGCGAATCTCCAGTACTATCCTCCCCGGAACTAATCCCTCGCTCCATCCTCACTCTTCTGCCTTTCTCAAGCCGATACCGCTTCCCCTCCCTCATACTATTCTCGTACTTTCTCCACCTTCTCTCATGATGATGCTGTTCCAGGGTCATTTCGTGCACACTCGGCACATCTAGGCAGCGGCGGCAGTGATGTCTCATCTGCCACGTTTTCTTCGGATCACTCCAGAACCACGCCCAATTCTCCACCGGCTCGCCAAGTGTTCCACATCTCCAACAAATCACCGAGTGTTTTACCCTCGTTGCTCTGGGATAGAACTTTGTACGTATGCCGCATTCGATGCAGATTCGTTTCGGAGCATCCTGCCCTCCGAGGTTGAAGCTACGGGTACATCTTCCCCTGCTGAACGCCGATTCTGTGGCAAATTTCAGATCATCTGTCAGGCTCGGCAGCCATCTCAGGCAGTGGTAGCACGGCAACGACGTGTGCGCGCAGTCATACCGTTCTCCGTAGGCACGAAGATCGGGATCCAAACTTGAAGATGTATAGGAGGAGGAGTGATACCCAAGGAAGGACTCCTCGGCCGCCTCCCAGAAGTCCTTTTCAACTTGACGGAGGAGGGCTTGCTCCTCATGTAAGAGCGCTTCAGCACAAATCTTGTGCTGTTTCAGCAGGCAGTCCTGGTGGACCAGGTTTGTGAAGCATGAGTTGGCCAAGCGCAAGCTCGTCAGGGACGGCCAGTCGAGGAAGTCAATCAAATAGACGAGGAGTTCTTGTGGCAGGTCAAAAATCGTGGGCGAAGGCATCACGTCGTCGTCGTTGAACGCCACGGAGGATTCTTCCTAATGAGCACGCATGATAATCCCGGTCAAGTGCATTTGGCAAGAATCAAGACTACATGGAACGGGACTGCGTTGTGAGTGATCAAACGACACATCAACAGACGACGAGCGAGTTGCTTGTACGGTGCATCACAGATGTGCTTTATGACTACGGAGTAGTGCCAGTTGCGTGACCGTAATTACCAGACGCCGAACGAGCCGAGGTTGAAGTGTCAACTCCATCCAGCCCTCCCCAAGACGCCCAATGAGATTATACCCACGAGCCCAGATTGTGAATGAGGATTATGTTATAGGCACCTCGCTGCTAAAGCAGCGAGTACCAAGGAAGCTCATACAAGATACGATTCAAGACGTCGTTTACTGGCACCGACTTTCCAACTGATCTCAAACCGACTCCAACACGATGGCGAACAACGGTAAACAGGTAGCTCTCATCATTGGCGCCAGTAGAGGAATTGGCAGACAGGTCGCCATTGATCTGGCAAAGAACGGTTATTATGGTAGGTCCTGCTAACCAAAGAGATCTCAGTCCCCACAAGCTTCTAGGGGCATTTTACCGGAGTGGTATCTCCTACTCACCGTTGCCAACGGCGTACATTCACGTCCGACCCCCTTTTACCCACAATCCTGATGCTGACATGCACTCCCCTTCCCAGTCGTTGTCTCTGCCAAAACCACTTCAGACGCCTCTCTCATCCCCACCTCCGAATTCCCACCAAATCCAAACTCCCCACTATCGACAATCAACACTGTAGCCCGCGAAATCACCGAAGCGGGCTACCCAGCACTCGCCCTCCCGGTCAACACCCGCGACCACGCCAGTATCCAAAAACTAATCGACGACGTCATCTCCCAACTCGGCCGAATCGACGTGCTGATCTACAACAGTGGTGCGATATGGTGGAGTGCTGTCGAGACCACGCCATTGAAACGGTACAAGTTGATGATGGAGGTTAATGCTGAAGGTGAGCTTTTCTTCTCTCCCGGCAGATCCCGGGAAAAGGGCTGTGCAGTACTAATGAGACGCTTTCCAGGCTTGTATTCAACGATACAGAGCTGTCTGCCACACTTCAAAGCCCAATCCTACAAGGCTCGGATTATCGTGGTCTCTCCGCCCATCTACAGCCGATTCGTCCACGGCAAAACTGCTTACGCCATGTCCAAGCTGTCCATGAGCGTCCTGACAATCGGCTTGGCCAAGGACATCGAGCGCCAAGGCCACAAGGATATGGCGATTACCTCCATCTGGCCTGCCGTCGCGATTGAGAGTGCTGCTACGGAACACAATGCTCAAATTCAAGCCAACGGGATGGACAGTGTGAATGTGGAGAAACGGAAGGATTTGAGGAAAGCAACGATATATAGTGATGCGATCCTGGGCATGTTGCGGGCTCCAACGAGCAAAGTCAATGGACTTATTGACCTGGATGAAGATTTCCTGAGGCGCGAGTGTGGGTACAAGGATGAGGATTTTGACAAGTACAACGTCGTGCCTGGGTGGAGGCCAAGGAGGATCATGCCGAAAAAGCTGCCGGATTTGTCGGTTGAAGAGCAGAATGATGAAGGGGTCCGGATGGATAGCGTTAAGTTGAGGGGTGGGAGACTGTGATTGCTGTTTTGTGTTTTCCAATATGTAGGAACAGAATTTCAATTGGAGGGAACAGAAGGGATGGGATGGGAAGAGAAATAGTGAGAGGCAAGTCTTGTAGGCCTCAAGCAAACAAGTGATCTTACATCACTATGACTGGTGGTCGACTTAAAAAGCTTTCAACGCTCCGATGCCTCTCTCCTCGTCGGTTCGATTATCAAGTCTCAAACTCCAGAATCTGAACCATCCCCTTTCTTCCATCTCAACTTCTACTGCAGGACCTGTTCTCTTCGTTCTCTTCGTCAACGTTGGCGTCCGAAGTATCCTCCTCCTAAAGTCCTTCCTCTCCTCCTGCCGCCGTGCCTGATCAAATGCCTGTTTCCTCTTCATGAACAACAACCAAAATAGGCACAAGAGCGCAGTCGTAAGTCCGCAAGCCAACCAATAAATCCAAAACGGCTGGGTGACAATAATGCCATTACCAGCAGGCTTCCAATTAAATATCGGCGTGTCAAACACACTGGCAATGAATGTCCCAGGTAAGAACACGAAACTGGCGACTGCAATCGCCATCATCGCACTATTAGTGTTCTTCCCCTGCCACGCAAGTTCGTTGTTTATATCTGCTATTGCCAGGCTGATTCTTGAGTCGCGCTGGGAGATGATGTGAGACATGCTGCTCATTTGCTGACTCAGACGATCGGCAAGGGTATCGGCGTCGTGGAGATATACTTTGCTGAAGTCGTCCATGCGGTCGAGCACCGTGTCGAGTTCAGTACACTCTCTCCTCCGCACCTCGATTCTGGCGTCTTCTTTGAGTGAGCTCAGGTAGGTGTTGTTCATCCGACGCAACCAGCAGATCTGTTCACGGAAACTTCGGAGACGGAAACGGATATTGATGAGCTTCCCGCTTAGGACATTGTAGCGCTCGACAGCTTTCTTTTGTGCCTTGGCAATACTCTCTTCACTTTCAGGGTCAGCAGCAAGGGGATCTTGATACGCCTCAATCTCTCGATCAAGGACCCAATCCCACGTTGCCAAACCAACGCTCGTCTCAATCTCGAATGTTTGCCCATTCATCTGCTCCAGCAACTGAAACGTCCATACCAAGCTAATCTGAGTCTTAATGTAAGCTAATAGCAACGGATGAGTAATATGTTGCCTGAGTCTCAGGATTTCATGTTCAAGTTCACCTCTCCGTTGTGCGCCATCTCCCTCTCGATAGAAGAGGACGGCCGCTGTATGTCTCGTTGCGTGGAAGTAGCTCCAAGCAATACTCCAAGACGTCCCACTACAATAGTATTTCGTGACCTCTCCACCACTGGTACCTTCGTCTCCAAAGACTTCATAGGATGGAGCACTGAGGAACGTAATGTGTGACTTCACATACGCGCCAAGGGCGGCGAGAGGTAGTCTGGCATGTCGGAATATCTCTCGTATCATTCGGACGTGTTTCTCCTGATCAGGTAGCTTTGTAACTTCTGTCGCGCCGGGTATTGTTCGATGACTTGGCTTGTTCTTGTTCGGATTGCGAGAGAATTCATTCTGTGTCTTGATCATGAGAATCCTTAGAGCCGGTGTGGCTTTCCAACGTTCAATATCTTGAGTCCTGATTCTAGTTGGTCGAAGCCACTCCTTAAGACCATCGACATCGGCATTCACTGGCACGGTCTCGATAGTTGGTCGGTCTGATCCCTCCACGAAGCAGTATTTGTCGATTTGATGGTGACCATTGTATCGCTTCAGGTCATCTTCCGATAAGATAAAGCCTTCTCCATGCATGAAGAATGGCAACATGCTTGAATATGGTTGTGTTGTTGGTAATAGTGAATTGAGATGTTTGATTGGTTGAGGGGGGAGATGAAGGGGTGAGGGAGGAAGATAAGCAGGCTCAGGTGGGTACATTCGCAGATGATTCTGAGTATCAACTTGTTGGCCGCATCAAGGAAGAAGTAAGCTCTCCCGGAAAGCCCAGAGAGATACATACATCTTTTTATTCCTGTCTATTTTGTCATGGCGTGATTGCTTGCTCGATGAGTCGCATCACTTCCAAGACATCTTCTGAACAGCCCCTCAGAAGGCAGTGCTGCATTAGGCCAGGATAAGGAATACAAGGGTACGGTATTTTCGGTACCAGTCAATATCAAGTTTGGATGTACCTATTCAAGAAAATATCCAACTTGATCAATCAAGCATCCAGATAACTCGTGCTCCCACGATTGGATAGGGTAGGCCGAATGACTCAAAAGATGGAGTCATGCCTTTCGAAGGGAACTTCTGATGCCTAGGCCTGCTCAAGCCGGTGTGCCTGCGATCCATTGAAGATGAGCTGGCGTCATGCTGCCACTGGAAGTCGTGTGCAAGGCACGAAAGGCGGAGGGAGGAAAGTTGCGCAGCTAAGCGGGCCACTGTGATTTGGGGCACTCCAATTGGTGGCAGACTCAAGAGGAGGTTGGCCAAGCCGCTTGTAGCCTTCTAGATTGGTTTGAAGAATTTCCAGAAAGTTTTGGCGACTGCCGATGTGCTCCATTCTTCATCCGTGTCGATGCAAGGCGAATCAGTGAACGAAAGGGAGCCACCCCCAACTCCCTCGCTTCTTGCAAGATGATGTCACTCCTTCCTGTGCTATGCGCTCTCCACGTTTCTCGCTTAAGCTCCCTTCTGTGCCAATGCTGTATCGAAGACCAAGTCTAGCCGTTCGCCTTGCTTCGTGAAGGCAAAACCCTTACACATGCCTCCGCATCTTGGGCATGATTTCATCCCCCTTCCTGCAACACAAGTTCCATCAGCCTGATCAGGATTTGAAAATGTCTAACATGGCCTTAAGACTCTGCTCATTTCTCTCCTTCCTCCCCAACACCTTCCTCATAGCAGCCTTCTCCATACTCATCTCCGCCAGTTTCTTCTTCCTCTCTTGAAGTTGTACGATCTTATCCTCCATGCTGCCCACAATTCTGTATCGTTTGACTATGACTTCTCGTTTCTGCCCAATCCTATAAATCCGATCCACAGCCTGTGCCTCAGCGGCAGGATTCCACATTGGTTCCATTATGAATGCTCGAGATGCCGCAGTCAAATTCAATCCCTGGCCCGCAGCCTTGATGCTTGCAAGAAGAATGGTAACATTTTCATCTGTGTTGAAGGCGTCAAGCACACGTCGGCGTTGAGGAAGGGACATGGATCCATCGATACGGACGAAGCTGCGTCCGTGTCCATTATCTTGAAGGGCGCGCTCAATGAGGTCGAGGTGGGATGTAAACTCCGAGAAGACAACGCATCTAAGCGGAGGTTCCCCTCTTGCTATGAGGGGACGACTGTCTTCGTGCATTACTGCAATGTCCGACAGGAGGGCTTTTGTTTTGGTGTGGGGCCCAGAGTAATAGCCGTTTTTGAAGAGATTGTTCTTGGCCATGGCCATATCTTCTGGCGCTGTTTGGAGGTCCTCTGCGTAGGTCTTGGAGATAGGGACGTATTCTGGGGTGACCGGGAGGAGGCATTGTTCGCAGGTGATGGTCTCGCCTGAGACTCGGCTGGCGTCGAAGTGAGCGCGGTAGAGTTGGAAACAGTCAGCGCAAAGGACGTCGAGGCATGGTAATACCACAGCCAACGTAGCGTCGGCTTGGCTCTCGGCGGTTTCGCTTGTCGGGGAATCCCCACTGAATCGCTTACCGCATTGTCCACACATATCGGCGTCACCCTCAATCATCAAGTTGAAATGTTCATATGCCTTTCTCTTAGTGATCTCCGCAGGCTTTGGCTCCTCTTCGAGATCGACTGGATCCTCAGGCACACTGCCCTTGAAGGCTTCGAGCTGCTCCTCCTTCAGCAATTCCTTCCCGTGGTCACAGATTAGTCGTAGAATGGTAATGCCCTGCAGTACGCGATGGTATTGAGCACCAGTGCCTTTCCGTCCGGCTTCGCGATTCATCTCTTTGATGACGACGCTGAATCGTTCTCGGAAGAAGTCGTGCAATTTCTTCTCGTCCTTGGAGAATTCGAGATTGACGGTGAGATCCTGCTTCTCTGGCAAGTGAATTCGGTCACGGAGTCGCCGCAGAGTAAAAGAGTCCACGAACACTCGAAGCCGCTTCAAGAAGTTTGTGTCTCCTGACTGTGCAGGCCCTCGGATGTGCTGGTTGAATCGGGCGGCGGTGTTGTAAGGATAGAGGCGCAAAAACATGGTCAGCGAACCCAGATCTTCTATACGGTTTTGGATCGGAGTACCCGTCAGACACCATCGACGCTGTGCAAACAGTTGATACATGGCGCGAGCCTGTGATGACTTGGATTCTCGGATGCTGTGTGCTTCGTCGAGAATGATTCGAAACCATCGTATTTTCAACAAAGGGCTTACATTCTCTTCATCTCGGCCTTTGCCGCAGATTTCATATGCAGCCGTGCTGTAAGTCGTGATGACCACATCATTATCGGACAGATGGAATGGGTTCCGAAGACGGTTTGGCCCGTGATAGACATGGTAGGTCATCGATCCAGATTTGGTGTGTTCCTTGATTTGATCCTCCCAGTTCTTGACGGTGCTGACTGGGGCGACCAACAACGTCGCTCGGCTGTGACATACGAGCTGTCCTTCCTCTTGACTGCTGTTCAAAAGCCTTTCTTGGCTGAATGCCGTAGCCTCCGCAGTTGTGCTCGCTATCAGTGAAAGCGCTTGGATGGTCTTGCCAAGTCCCATCACATCAGCCAGCAGGCCTCCCAGTGACTGCTCAGGCTCTTCGTTGACTTGTATTCCAGTGACGACTTCTTCGTAAATCGGCTGGCCTCGATTGTTACGCTTCCTCCGCCAAAGCGACGAGTTTCCAGCCTCCTCCGACGCAAATGTCCGAGGTTGTTCCTTCTGCAGCATGAAGGTCAATGCCTGTTTCTGGTGGGTCAGCAAGGGTGTGACAATGGCAGGTGGGGGCTCCGTTTCGGGCAGCTCATTGCCTTCCTCAGCCTGGTAATTAAACAGCTTCGACACAGCATCGGTAGCTTCCTCGAGCGTTCGCGTGATGCTAGCAAAGTGGTGGCCGTCCAGCACCTTGGGAGGTAGGCTCCTCCTTTGTGAATGGGGGTTCATGACCGGAATTCCAGCATCGGCGACCATTGGTGCTTTGAACCAGATATTCTTTTGGCCGAACCACCGACCTATGTTAGTGACGTCTCCTCTTCGACCGTAGAGATTCATGATAACTCTGTACCTATCCGAGCAGTCTTGATGAACCCATTCATTTGCCTTTTGAGGACGGGTCAACATTCGACATTGCACCCGCAGTTTTGGAAAGCTGTCCATCGCAGGTGCTAAGGCGGCCGCAAGTTGCTCTTCAATATGCCCGAACATGACACCATGAGGATCTGTGCATTCAATTGTCATACCTCTGTCTGTGCGGCGCTGTAAGGTGACCTTGAACACCGGCCATTGATTAGTCGCGAACCGTGATGCGTTCGATTTGTCGGGCTTTGGGACTTTGTGAGCAAGGATGGAGCCGTCGATCATTCCGTAGCAGACTTCCTGCTCATCCAAGTTTCGCACCGCCGTGATTTCGAGGCCGTCGTCGTCATCGTCATCGTCATCGTCATCATCATCATCATCGTTTGTCAAGTCGATCGCCGCTGAGGGGATTGTCGTCCCCGTGATATTGGGATCTGGCTTCGGCTTGAAGTATGCACCAACTCCTGCATTGCCATGGCGTGAGCTGCCCTTAGCATGGCCATTTCTTTGATCGTCCCGTTCGGTAGCAAGGTGCTCGGTCTTGGCCTTTTTGGCTGGCCGCTGTTCGAGGCGCATTTCTGCTCCGTGAAGTGATTCGAGGAAACTGAATCCAGTCGTCGTATTGTTCTTCCCTTTTGTGTCGTTGGTGATATTGTTCTAGAGAATCACAACCAGTCAGGTATGCCTAGATGGCGCTTGCAACTTGAAGAATGAACGAATGAAAATGCAAATTTTGAAGCTGCCGAGGGAGAGATTTTCACGGGCAGTCATCACCTACCTCCCCAATAGTTTGCGCACTTGGTCCTCCTGTCTGGGGATCCACCGTCTGCACTTTCACGCCTGCTTTCGACCCTCTTGGATTGAGTAGCGCTCGTGGATCGTATGTTTTGACTGAGGTTGGTGAGGTTGGAGCGGCCTTGGAAGCAGATCCACCGCTAGATGGAACGGCTGGTAATGAATGAGATGGGCTCGCACGGCCAGATTGCCCTCCTGCATCTGATACAATTAGGCTCCAGGCTTTTCAAGTGATGAAGGAAAGAGTGCTAAACTAAGACAGCGCTGAATGAACACAAACGCACGTGGCATCTTCAGGGGCAGATAGAAGCAGACATCACCAAGAATGACTGCTTTCAACAGCGAGTCTTCAGCTTGATCACTCTCCGATCGACGGTGGCGGCAAACACTCATGCACCAGAAGTGTGCAGATTTGCCACATCCTTGCGTCGATCCCCGATGCAGAGCCTCTCCTGCTCCGGCACACGCCTGCAACCAACTGAGGTGATGATTAGAATGTACGACTTACTTCCAGCAGTGCTCTTCTTTGATTTGGCCTTCCCATATTTCTTCGGCTCGAGCAAGGCTCTCATATCCATTTTCAACCCTTCCTCTACCGATTCGGCCACAGCCAAAACTTGTCTTCCGGCAGCGTCTGACGCGGCATCATTGATGCTGCATCTTGGTGGATGAGGCTGCAGGGCTTTCCTCAGGAGAATCGATGTCTAGGGCGGACGTGAGATCGCTTGTGTCGTCGAGGGCCGACCTTACAATATTCTTTCGGGACGGCGCGTCTTAGATCCGGGATCACGCTAGTAAAAATATTGGCCAATCAGGAGGCAGTGCCAGAACGGGCCAGTGGCAGCAATGATGATTCTTTCAAACGATTCCCATACGGAGAGCTTTCAGAAAAGATTGCTGCCCGCAGGGAGGTAATGTAATGTGTTAAAGTGTAGAGATGACCTATTGCTGGTGTGTATGGAGGTGATATGGTAATGTGATGTTCAAATTCACGAGACAGCACATCCGCTTCGCGAGAGTAAGCCAGTCATTTGTTTAACTTCCACCACATCCTGATCCAAACTGGCCACGCTTTGGTTTGACAATCATCTCCACCTCCATGGGCGGTAGACAGTCGACTTCACAGTCGTTGCGCTGTGGTATACCTCAAGCCTCGTCGTTGCTATCACTGTATAAAATACGTTGCCCTTCGGCCGTAGGACGAAGGCCCCTCGCCGCCGATTCCGTTGTAGGCCATAGTTTGAGATATCGCACATCTCATCAATACTTCAATGTAAATCCGAGAAGAGTCCCCTTTTGCTCTCGTTGCTGCTTCATCCGAAATGGAAATTCCCTGTCCATCTGAGATTCAAAGGTGCCAACCTTACGAGGTGAGAGACTTGAGCTCTAGCAAACAGCCAAGTTTGTTGCTCCTTTTGAGAATGTCGCTAGGCATGGGTTGTGGTAGCCGTCCTCAGGAATGGTGCTGGTAAGGTTTTTGGCCTGGTGTGTGTTACAAGGTTGCCAAAATGTCTGTAAACAAGGGACAAGCACATCTCTATTGAACGATACAATTGGGTGCAGCTTGGGGACGAGGAATTGGGTGATGCAGGAAGACCGTCCTTCTGGACAGGCCGTTCTTGGTGCAGAAAGAAAGATGAAGGAACAGAGTTGCTACAGTCCTGGAGTAGCTATAGTCGAACAAAGCTATTCAGAGACGAAGAGACAAGCGCTGTGAAATACTCAACCAGCACAAGGACTTGGAGCTCATCACCATCTCGCTCCGGAATGGGTCTGCGGCGCCATATCAGAAGACTGTGCCTGAGGACTGATACAGAATTTGAGGTTTCAATAGTATGACTTTGTGTGTTTTGTTGGGTATGACTTCCGAAAGAAGTATGTATCAGTCCTGTCTTATTCAATACACAGCTCAGGCTTCTGTTGTAGACGGCTTCCGAAAGAAATATGCATCAATCCTGCCTTTTACAATGCACAGCTCAGGCTTCTGTTGCGGACGGCTTCCGAAGATCTTCATGATTCTGCGACATATTGATGATCGCGCCGCCTTTTGGCCGACTCTTTATCCATGCCCCCCTCACTCTCGACCTCGTTATCCAGCCCTGTTAGGACCATGAATTTGTGTAATTCAGGCACCGCGCCAGACTGTAGATGCTATGTCCTGAAAGATCGCTGCGCCCACGGATACATCAGCTTCTGGCGGGACGGTAGCTCGGAGGACGAGTTGGTTGAATTCCAGAATCAAGGGCGCGCCATTCACTGTGTATGAAGCTGGCTGATTGGCTGGAGTGTTCTGTAGGTGGGAAACGGTGATGGTGTGCGAGTTTGCTGGAGAACGTCCTGCATTTCGATACCTAGAAGACCTGCGGAATCTACCAGGTTGGTCACACCATTTCTCGATTCGTAGGGCTTTTGGATCTCGCTGTACCGAAATAATTATGACAATCTTCACTTCGCCTTTCGGGTTGCTAATCCACAACTTTGCATCGTTTCGGAGCTGTGTGAGACTTTCGGAGTACCCGCATTCGATCACGAGTGTTGGCCAGTCGTCATCAGCAGGTCGAGCAAGCGCTGCTATATATGAGCTGTCAGGTTCCTTACTAAGTTCGTTGCACTCCATCCTCGACAACCCCATGGCTGAGAACTCGCGATGAGATACTCCCATTCGGAGAACTTGGTGTGATATCTCAGCGCCGAGCATCGAATATGGAAACTCGTGCCTCTTGCCAGCCAATTTCACAATCATAACATCCTCGTTATGGAAATAGGTGATTCGAATACCACGTCCGATTCTTGAGCGGTGTTTGTCAATCCAATCGAGAGCATTCTTCGGAACGTCGGTAAAGGCATAGTACTGCATTTTGGTCTTTCCTCGTAGCAGAGATTTGGATTGGGTGCGGATAATTGTTGCCAGTTTGCTCATCTCAGTACAACGCCTGGTATCTATGTCTTTGATGTAGAAGTCGGCCGACGTCAATGCCAAGACGTCTGCATCTGTAGTATTTGCTGAGTCGACTCCGTGTGAGGTTTCGATCGTGTTCGACGTGTTTCCATCTGTAGAGATGTTTTGCGCCTTTCTCTTGCGATTGTACGCCATAGTTGATATGTCGCCACCAGCAAGGAGAGTTGCCATGATGAGAGGGGATGAAAGTTGTAAGCTAGTCGATGGTTGGCTGGCGTGGTGTGGCTGCAGCCGTGTGGGTGCAATTGGTCTGATGAGTAAGTAGAGCGGAGAAAAAGTGTACCCTGCTGCCTGTGCTTGTCGATAAAGAAAGTGGGTCCCAGCCGTGGACGATTTTGAAAGTGTGCACGTCTCTTGCCAAGAACTAGTCCAATTAAACCTCCAACAAGAAGTCGATTCCAGTCAACGCCTGAAGTGAGAGTTGGGACTCGAACAGGTACACGAACACTCTAGTTTGGGCCCCTCTTGCTCCCCAGACCTCCTTAGGTTAGCTCGGCTTGATGCAATGCCGATGCAGCATCTCTGGTCGAATAGTACGATGGCGTGGGAGCCTGCAGGTCTTCCGCAGATGCCTGAGGGTGGGGACTCAATTTCGCAGGCGTTGAGGTTTGCCTCACGATTTGTGGTCGTTTCTGCTTTTGCGTTTCTGAAGTCGACAAGTTGTCAATGACGCTTCGTGGTCGTTCGAGCTCCGGCGGCGATGCGGCATGTCCAAATTCATCAGTCAGGTCTTGTCGAGTCCATTGCCACAGAAGGCTGTCAAACCCATCGACTGCGGAGTAAACCGAACTCCCTTCGCACTTGCCAGCAGTCGAGTGGGGCTTGACAAGGCCGTTTTGGATGACATTGTTCATGCGCTGTTGCATTGCTTCAACCAGCGTAGCAGCACGCACATGAACCTCGGCCATGTATTTGAGAACGCCACACAAGAAGCTTGAAATGTGGAGGTAAGCATTGCGGTCGTCTTCATTCGTCGCGGCCTCGGTGGCGTTGATCACGATGTCTGCTGCTGCGCTGATGTGGTTGACGAAGCTCAGGGGCGCTTCTCTGAATCGATGCCGCTGACCATAATTTCGCAAGCTTGAAGCGATCTTGACCGCATCGTTCCTAGCACTTGCTGGACACATCCAGACCTCGCACTGTCCTGGAGGTGAGTTGATGCCGGATCTCTTCTTGTATAGTTGCTCGTAAGACTTGGATAGCATGATTCTTGTGCTCAAGTATTGTTGACTGTGACATGTCAATAGAGGGAGCTTTGGCTGGAGTTGAGAGACTTACTGAAAGACAAAGAAATTGACAGGCGCATCCTCTGTCAGATTTTCCAAACTCTTTGAGTGCTCCCTGAGCTCGTCATACCACATGCTGAAAGCATTCTCACATATTGACCATGCCTTCTCGTCCACATAAGGCTGCGCGTTAAGGAAGCATTTCAGTCGGTGATGCAGGGATGCCAACCTCAATTGGGAGATCACAAAGAGCTCCTCAGTGGTGCTTAGGGTCTCGCCAGGCTCAAGGTGCGTGTCGACTTTCAGATCCTCCAGAGGAACAGGAACCTCACTGAAGTACCAATGGAGCATCATCAAGGCTGTTCTGAGAGTGCTCTTTCGCCTGATGAGTGTCACACTCTGGCCAAAAATCAATGCTCTGCGCATCCGACTCGGTTCGGTCAGTGCTGTAATCACGCCTCTCAGCCGCGTCTTTGCTGCATCACTCTGGTTTCGTCCGTATTCGAGCTCTGCCAGGAGCAGCAATGCTTCAATGTCCTGCAGATTGTCATACTGCGGAACGCTGTCAAGATACCGGCTTGCTGCTTGATACACTCCCTCCACCTTCGCTTTCAGCTGTTTATCTTTCGCGCTCGAATCACTCGCCAACGCCAATCGCGCAGCTGAAGCAATCCGCAAAGACTGCAAGACGACGTCGCTCTCTTTCTTCTTGTCCTTCGACGGCGTTCTCGGTGTCTGCCACAGCGGTGCCGGCAAGAAGGAGTCGGTGATTTGATCAAATACTCCAGTCAAAAATTCCACCACATTCGGCGGCAAATCCGCAATCGCATTCTCACAATCATCCAAGCATTTCAGCCTTGTGATACTCTGAGCGCATGCCTCCAGATCCCCTGACGGGCTATCCCTGCTCACCTGGTTTGACTCCGTCGTATCGAGAGCAGCAAACGCCTTCGCCAGACGCTTCCCATCGAAATGCGGCTCCGTCATGGCTGCCATTCTGGGCAGCTTGATCTGCACCTCTCACGAACGTCCATCGCAAAGTTGATGGACTGAGACGTAATTTTCATCCTAACATGTTAGCCCTCGTGACAGAGATTTACTGCAGATGCTAGCGGCTAGCGGCGAGATTGCTCCGCATTTAGGGGACAGCTTTCGTGGAGATTTATCCCCGCATTTTGCACCTTCGTGCAGCGCCACGCTCGGCAGGGTCCTGGCCCGAATACATGAGCTTCTTGAAGCTTGTTTGACGACTATTGATATTGACTTGTAATTACTTCTGCGACTTAAAGCTCTCAGTGATTTTTGCTTGGAATGCATCAAGATTTGTCAAAGCTTTGATGTGCACGGCCGAGAGCGATGCTCTTCATGATTCGTTCAAACTTCTACAGAACGTCTCGAAGACCGCGGGATGGATACCGTCCGCGATTGGTAAATCAAATTGTATTGCTGCTGCCCGTCCCGACTGTGAGCCTTTCTTTGCATTGAAGAGGCTAAGGAAAAAGGGGGCAGCAGTGGCAGCAAGTTCCGTCATCAAAAACTCATCGGCCAAACTTACTAATCCTTTGCGGGCCCAGGTGTGCCCTTTGCAATTTTCTGCTCAGCACATTAGTCTGTAATTCTAAGAGATGCATCAAATCACCATCTCAGATGTTATCCAGCAAGTTGCAAACACCCCCACGAGATTGAAAGCTTTGCATGGGTCAAAGCATCGTTGGACTTCACCGGCATCCTTCCGGTTCGGCCGATTCTTCGGACTCCGGACGTCCTGCGAAGTTGTCTAGTACTACCCGATTAAGAGATCAAGGCCCAAAGGTTACGTCCTCCAGGGCCTCGCTTCAGACAAGAATAGCATCTTCATACTGAAGGCTGACAAATTCGGATGATTTGGTGTTGCAACTGCTTCGCTGTAGGTGAGGTACAAGGCTCGACATGGCAATCACTTCTACCAGAAAGCAGCTCGTCGCGAAGTTGGAAGAATATGAAATGTTTCTTGTTTGGACCACAATCAACCGTGATTGGAAATGTACGGTAGGTCCTCGACATCTTCCCTTGGCCATTAGTAATGTCCGGACGGCACAAAGGTAGGACACGTGGAGGCACGAAGGAAGTACAAAGCAACGTCCGCGCCGATAGCCAGCCCTTCCTTCAAGATATCACCCAACAACATAACAGACATTCAGCTCCAAGAGCCACTACCTCCAAGCTAAACCCTTCCACAAACAGCACGAAGCAGCAACAAGCGACTGAGTCAACCCAAAATGCCGTCCTATCTCGTAACTGGCGCCTCTCGAGGCTTGGGCTATGAATTTCTTCGTCACCTCAGCCAGAACCCGGACAATCTTGTCTTCGGTCTCGTCAGGAACAAAGCAGCGACTGACCAAAAAGTCGCCCATGACAAGCTCCAGAATGTGCAGATCATCCATGCAGACATCACAGATCGCAAATCTCTTGAAGTCGCCAAAGCCGAAATGTCGAAGGTGACCGATAGGGTCGATTATCTGATCAACAATGCCGCCGCAGTCCCCGGCGCATCCGCGTTCGCAAAGCTCAGTGGCTTCGAGGACCGCGCAGACGTACTAGAAGCGGACCTAAGATCGACATTCGAAACCAATGTCCTTGGGGTGATTTGGACAATCAACACTTTTCTACCCTTAATCCAAAAATCGAGTATCAAGAAGGTGATCACTATCTCCACTGGCATGGCCGATACAAAGCTCACCAATGACTATGGAATCTTTGAGGCAGCGCCATACACGGTGTCCAAAGCCGCTGTGAACACGGTGGTGGCGAAATACAATGCTGCACACAAAAGAGACGGCATCCTCTTCCTTGCCATCAGCCCTGGGTTCGTCGATACTGGCAATGAGGCTTTGCCACCGCCTGATTCGGAGCTGCCGAAGAAGTTCGCAATGGCATTTCCGCATTTCAAGGAGATGAGCAAGCCGGAAGAGTCGGTTAGAGATGTTATGAGTGTGGTGGAAGGGGCGACGGTGGACAGTGAGTTCGCTGGCGCATTTGTGAGTCACTTGGGGAACCAGCAGTGGCTTTGATTGTGGGTTGGCCGATTTGAGTAGCATCCGGTCAATGTGTTTCTTCTGAGATCATTGCTCTCGAAGAGCAAGGCAACTGGGCAGCAGCTGTACCGCTCGCGGGTGAAGTTCGCTGTGAAAAGGAAGCTGCATTTCTAGCGCAAGCGACTTGAGAGCTCTTGTGAGATCCAGACATCGCCGCAAATAGGACAGACAATCAACTGCGGAACTATTTGAAGAATCTCCCAACCATATTCCCAGCTAGCCTTCCCGCAATATTTCCTGGCATGCTTCCGAACGCGCTTCCAGCGAAGCTCGAGGCTTGACTGAACTTGTCACATCTTGAGAAGGCGATGGTGTTGGTAATGGTCAGGATCAGCGCAATGACTATGCACATGTTAGCCTTTGTCCCGCTCTCCTTCTTTCCCGCCTACGGTATGGCTTGGGTTTTGCTTACCATTCGTAACCAACCAAATAAAGTTCTGCAGCCTCAACAACGCCAGTATCGCGAGCCCGACCCAAAGAGCGGGGACAATGTACATGCTCAGCCAGAAGAACCGTTTATCTGTTGCATTTGCCTGTCGCTCCGGAGGTGCACTTTCAAAGACCCAGTGGGAGTCGCCAGTGGAGGTGTTGACTTCGTTCCACCACCGCAAACCCACAAGGCGGCGGCCGGCTATGTTCTTCAGATAGTAGAAGTCGACGGAGAGAAGGAGGAGGGTGAGGATGAACACAAGAACGAAGTTTCGGATGAAGAGAACGCCGAAGAGGTACATTAGGAGGGAGCCTAGATATCAAGTTAGGCGATACATTGGCTTTTCGTGTTGCAGGTCTGGTGTGAGACAGCATGGTGCCGTTTTCACAGCGCCGGAGCGTCGTGCTTCGTTGGTATGGGGAGGGCTGGCATACCTATCCTGAAGCCCAAGTAGCATAGGAGTGTTATCGGGTGCGCACTGAGACGCCAATTCAGAGCACCTGGCTCATCCGCCATTTTGCAGCTGGCAGAATGCTATCTTCGTGAAGGGTGATGGAGGGCGAGTATAGAGCAAGGGCAAGTCGACGTACGTTGCGGCTTCGTGTCGCTCCAGCCTCGCCGGGCAGGCATGTGAATTCGAGATGAGGCTGATATGAGTCTGCTCCACCGCGGCGCCGATCGAAAGGCCGGGGGATGTCGCTCCAAATCTCTCTCGACTTAGTCACGGTCTGGTAGTTACAACCTGTGATGAGCATGGCAATTCTTATGGAAAGCAAGAGCTTAAGCCCGTCTCGATACAAGGAAAACAGTGTCCAACATTGACCTCACGAACCTCACCAGCGCCAGAGACAAGCAAACACACCCCCAAACACATATTTTGACCCCCCGACTCCGTTTCGTAGAGCAAGCCGGCCACGATCTCGAACTAGCCATTCTCCTCCAAATCCCGCTGAGCAAAAAGGGTTGTCGAGAACGCCCCGATGATCCTAAGCCCGAGCGAATCACTTGCAGATAGCGATTGGAAGAAGGATTGGAGCCAAACATCTGGTTGATGAAAAGACCTGCCAGCGTTGATTGCAGCAAATACATCTTGAGGGAACCGTGGCCGATACATCCTGAGTCTTCTGAGGCAACTCGGCAAGCCCATAGCGAGAAACGTGAAGACTTCAAACGCTAATTGGGCCCGAGGAATTGAAAGTCACGTCTATGGCACCGAAGACAGCACCGCCCATATCTCCACCCTTCGGACGAGCTCCACCGTTGCAGCAGACAGCTCCTGACTCGGTACGGAAAGCGAAAGAGGCGGACAAGATTGCGGCTGAGCTGCAGGAGAGCGCTATCATTCGAAAACGGAAATACATCGTTTGGGCCGTAGGCTTTGCGGTCATCACTGTCGCTGGGTCATGGCTCGGAGCAAAGCTCAAAACAGCAAAGCAAGAGAACGATAGGAGGAAGGAGATTGAAGCTGCGGCGAGGGAATTGACAGTCGATTCTGTGGTCGCAAGGGCCCAGACTGCAGAGACAAAACCAATTGCGGAGCTACCGCCCGAAACTCACCTTAAGGAGGACTCGTCGCAAAGGGGTGATGCTAGCACGTCGGCAAACAGCACCCAGAATTCTCCTTACTCGGTCGATGTTGCGAGACAGATTGCACTGCTGGAGGATAGGAAAGCGATGCTGAACAGGCAGAAGGCAAACTTTGAAGCCAAGATACAATTGTTGAGGCAGCGGCAGGCGAAGAAGGCTGAGATGAATTCGAGAAGACCTACACCGACAAGCGGATGAAAGACACCATCAGCCGAAACGCATTCCAAGCAAGTGATTGATCGCACTGAGGCTTCCACTGGGAAAAGACCAGACAAGCAAAGAGATCGGGCAATCGTGATCAGATTTTACCCCCTTCAAGGAGCATCTACAGGATCCCAGTCGGTTACGAGATATTCGTCAAGCCCATCCATCGCCTTCATGTCGCCATCCTCAATCTCAAAGAAGTCGATCTTCCCGTTCGCCTCAATTCTGTCCTTCGATACACTTTTTGGCAATGGGATGAAGCCATGCTGTAAACTCCACCTCAACATGAGCTGCGCTGGAGTACATTGATACTTTTGCGACAATGCAGAAATGGTCGGATGCTCCATCCGCAGCGCTCGAGCCAGCGGCGCATAAGCTTCGACGAGAATACCATTCTTTTGGCAAAAATCGGTGATGACCGTTCGAGTGTTGAAAGGGTGCACCTCGATCTGGTTGACGGCTGGCAGCATTTCCGGCTCACTCGCCATCAGCTCCTCCAAGTGCTTGACGCCGTAGTTACTCACCCCTCCAATCCTAATCTCGCCATCCTGGATGGCATCTACTACGGCTTTCCAGCTCGCCAGTCGAGATGTCTTCCCACCATAAGGCGAATGAAGAAGGAAAAGGTCAATGTACCCGAGCCCACAGGCCTCCACCGATTTCTTAATGGCTGCGCGAGCTCTGACATAATCGGAGTTGGATGCAAGCTTGGAAGTATAGAAGATGTCTTCACGTTTCAGGCCTTGAGTGTTGAGCGATTTGTCTTCGAGGAATTCTCTGATCGCCTGACCGCACTCTTTCTCGTTGTAGTACATTTGTGCGCTGTCAATGGCTCGATAGCCGGATGCAAGGGCCCATTTGACTGCTTGCTTGGCCTCGCGGCCGGTCATGAGATAGACGCCCAGGTGAATTTGAGGGATCGATAGACCATTTTGGAGAGGGAGACGGGTGGCCAGGGAGTAACTGTTGGGCGCCATTGTGACGAGCTCAATATCCTTGACGCACGGGAGTCTTCTGATCGTAGGGTAATGTTAATGAGCCTGGATGATTGTACCACCAGATCTCGACTTAAGCTTGGATGCCTAATTGTCTATTGAGCGAATCCGAAAGCAATGTGGTGCATGACGCTTATTCGATGCATGCTCTTTTCCGCCGCCTCATCCATTCTCGTAGGTGAGAGCCTCAAACCCCACCAAAAGTAGACCTGGTCCATTACACAGCATATCAAGCCTTCCAATTTCTTTGCCAACCTCGCTTGCTGTTGCATTTCCGATTGAACGACCTTCAATCCTGGCTTCGGATTCACATTGTTGTCAGAAAGTCGAAATATGATTCAAGTCGCAAGCATCCATGTCATGCGTCGGCAGGCAAATCATGCTCAAATTGCATGACAATGCCACTACCACCGCCGCCTTATCGTTCTTACTCTTCCCACATCGCTTGCTATCCACCTTGACCATTTCTCTCAGCATGGATATGGCCAATTTCAGTGAGGGTCCTGTTGAGAGCAGATCATTTGCAGGACATATGGCTGGTAGGTGCACTGACCAGTGGCTCGGCGAAAGGTAGAGGCTCCAAACAACAGCAACAGCAACAGCGACAGCTAGCAATGCAGAGATTTTTCAGCCAATACTGGAATGGTGTCCCAAGCGTCAAAGCTGTCAGCAATATTGTGTCGACCATTCGCAGCACGACGTTCGTGTTCAAGCTGTCACTGCATGCATCAACATCCTTCTCCCGTTCCAGTGTAATCTCCCTATCTTCACCTCTCGAGGCGCCCAATCAGCACAAGAACGAATTGAAGAAATCACCTCTATCAAGCAATGTTCCCTCCCATTCCAAGATCATTGGGCCGCCCGTGTCTCACTACCCCCTACATTTGTCGTAACAGGGATCGATGCTCTTCAAGTGTTGCACATATTCTCTAGCAACAACTAGCAAGGTGTACCTCTTTGGCGCGGGCTCTTGCAGGTCATGAAGCCAGCAGGCACGAGAGCAAAGCACAGGCCCAACGTACCGCTATCGGCGAATTGGAATCGTCTCAACGTTTGAGCGACCGCCAACCTGTCCAGAACAGGGATGAGTTCTCCTTGTACAAATCTGAGACCAGATTCGCATTTGCAACTCCTTCACGGATTTACCCCTTTACCGCCATCATGTCTTTCCATTTCTCGACGATCTGTCTGTCCTAGGAGCAACTCTCATCGCCAGATTCAGCCCACAAAGCAGAGGCTGTCATTGCACAACTGATGGGCGACTAGGGGTCAGCGTCGAGCGCAAATATGATGGCGAGTACTGTCAAGTGCATATCTTGATAAACAAAGACCATCCGGAGCCACAGATCCAGCTTTTCTCCAAAAGCAGCCGTGATTCTACGTCGTTAGGGATTCCATCCCATTCCACTATATGACAAAGTTTGACAGGTCACGATGCAAAATGCGAAACCACTGTATATTTGGCAAGTGAGCTCGTGGTGTGGAACGACAACATCCAAGACATCATGTCATTTTGCAAGCTTCGAACATATGTCACCAAGGTCGTCGGCTGAGATGCGCCAAGGACTCAACATCAGACGCGGAAGAACACCCGCATCGATCACTGTACCCGACCTTCGATTTTGAGATGCCTATGGCGAGCCATCTTCGAGTGACTACACGCCATCATCGAGCTCGGAGGCCATGACTTATCCGCACGCATGTTTCGAAACTTGCGGTGGCCGAAGCCGTGGTGTTGAATTTAACCATCTAAATAATGTACGATACGGCATCCTCTACTTTCCTCACGTCGTCAAGGTCTATCATGATCGCTCACCGGAGGATGCCGTTGACTCTACCAGATGCCGACGCATGGCCGAGGCAAGCTACAGGATGGTTCATTATGACGGGAACGAATGCCATCTACAGTTAGCTAAGCCGAATTATGAGACCGTCGATGGCGAGAGTGAGGATATCATAACACCTCCGACTAGTCAAAGCCAAGAGATAGAGTCGACTGGTCAGGAGGAGTTGGAGGTGAGCACTTGTGATCCGGGACAAGCTGGGCCAGACTTGGAGCACTGTTCGGATATCAGATTGCTTTTCACAGTCATACAAAGCATCCACCAACACGACACCGAAGGGTTCTTGATTGGTGATCCACTTGGCTAATCTGGTCATTTAAGGTCCCTTGGAGACTGAGCTTGAGGGGTGGCAATGTCTGCGACCTGCAATCGTTACGACCGTACGACACCTCCTTCCTAATCTCGATGAACAGTCATAAAGAAAGAGGGTGACAGCCATGATAATCTGTACGATACATTTTGGGATACAATGCTCCATTAGGGGAAGGGATGGGTGGATGTCGTTCAATCACATTACGATCATCCAGTACAACTGCCGCCACACTAACGTCCGCTCTTCGATAGGCCTCATGGAGCCCATACACTAGCGCTACAGGGACCAGCCTATAATAGGCACGCAAAATCCACTTGTTGGCCAAATCCTACGAGCTTGCCTGAGAGACAACATGGGAAAGAGGCCCACCAGAACTCAGCAATCAACCTCACCCTAGCCTCGCGTGCGATACGCTTGCACCAGTGCTTGCAGCTCGCGTGTGTCAAGCCCGAGAAAACTCATGCAGAGCCTGAGTACATTCGGGCTTTCTGATGGAGGACACATCACGTGTATGGACAGGTCCTAGCAGTCTCTCCGGGGTGGATGTGGTGGGTTTGGTGTACTGTGAATGTACCTATTCAGGAAAGGTCTGTGCCGGTAAGTGATTCCGGTCTTGTTCTGTGCTCGCGAATTTCGAGGAGAAAGGGGAAGGGCAATGCTTGCTTCCAGCGAGTCGCGAGCACTGTACATGCCATCCATAGGACGAGTGTGTGCATTGTGTCTCGGCCTCCTACTAGTAAGGCTACAGCACGTGCCATCTTCTACCTATCCCTTACGTTCGCGTTCCATTCAATTCCACGTCTTTGCTTCTTCGCTTCTTCCTTTGCGTATCCGTGACGAAGCCCTTGATGAACTCGATGACAAAATTGGCGGAAACCCGGCCAAAAACCCGGCCAAAATCGACAGAAGAGAAAGAATGGTGTCTTTTCCAGACTCCTCATTCATCCCGGCAGCTTCGGGCTTCACTTAACAGCATCTCATCATCGTCAAGGCTCGATGGGACGATGCGGCCTTTTTTGGTCAAGGTTGGCAAGAGTTTGGACCGGAAGAACACCGTTTTGGCCAGCTTAGAGAGGGAGTTGATGCTCTTCAGGCCCAAGAGAGAGGAAATGATGCCTAAGAAGAGGGGGGAAACTGGCCTTTGGTCCCAATAAGCCGTTTTGCGAAGGTTTCTGGCATCGATAAGGTCGGGAAGGAGATGCTCAAACTTCTCAAGCCCAAAAAGACATCGGAAGGGGTCGATAAAGGTAAAAATGGAAGATTTATGCAATAAATGGCAGCTTCAGACTATGAGGATGCCAGACTAGATATTCTCATAGCCGGCTGCGCACCAGCTGTGGAGCCAGCCAAGGCCCCGAAAGAGGCAGAGTACATAGAAAATGTATGACAATTTTCTCCTTTATGACCTCGCTATCGCTCATCTTGTTGACTTTGAGCTATTTAGACAGTTCTTGTAGGCTGCCTCTGTGAAGCCTCGGAGTGGTTGCGCCATCTGGTGACCTCCCAGCAGGAGTACGTAGCCGGTTGTGCCTTTAATGTAGGCAACGACGTTTCTTGCAAGGTTCAGATGAATGGAGTCAGGTTGGTGGCTAAAACTGCTAAGCAGGCTGACGGCAAATGCGGTGTCAGGCCTGGTGCAGAGCATCCCATACATAGGGGGGCTGATAATCTGCTGGTACTCTGTGTTGAATTCAGGCCCTCTGTCTCGTTCAGATTTCTGCAGTCTGGCGGTAGGTTTTGATTGGCATCGCTGTCGGCTTGCACTCTGACATTGGGAAGCGTTGCAGGACCTTTTTCAAAGTAGGCCTGCTGCGACAGCGTGAATCGTACGAGCTGCACAGTCTCTAATGATATTGATTCGAAGGTACCAGGAAACGGGAACTAAACCCTTCACGTTGAGCGTTTAGACGCTTTGCTTTGAGTTCTTGCACTTTGGTTTTATCCTTTCCGAAGACAAGGATGTCGCCTCCGTAGATTGATATCTGCAGGTCGTCGTCGATGAGGACTGAGATATCGTTGGTGCAGGCTCGCATTCATAGCTCCTGTTCAAGGCATTTGGCTAGTGTTTGATACCAGGCTCGGGGGTGCCTACTTTAGACCGTAGAGTGCTCGTCCAAGAAGGCAGACATGTCCGGTTGCATCATTGAAACTGTGGGGCAGTTCGACGTAGATCTCTTCCTCTAAGGCGTTATTCAGGAAGGCGGTGTCTAAATCCATTTGCTCGATTTCGAGGTCTTCAGCCGCAGCTCGATTGAGTTGTAGCTTTGCAGGTCATTGCCTTAACGACGGAGGAAAAGACTTCTTCATAGTCGACGCCTGCAATTTGTTGATCACCTGACTACCCAGATGCCTTGTGTTTGGTGATCTGTCCGTTGGGGCCGCACTTGACTCTGAGCACCCATCTTCCTTTGAGAATATGCGCCTTCTTTGGTGGGTTAACGAGGTCCCAAGTGTTCATATTGTGGTAGGATTCAATCTCAGATCTGCGGGCATTGTGCCGTTGGCTCCGGAGAGGTCTTCTGGCTGCCTCTTGGTAGGTTTGAGGGACTTCTGAGTTTGCGAGTAGTGAGAGCAAGGCAGTAAGCATAAGGAGGATGCTGTTCCTGGCTCTCGACTGCGAAGTGTGTACGAACGACGATTGTATCCTCCCCGTCGTTTTCAACTGCGGGTCTCTCGATGGTTGGCATATCTTCTTCCGCTGCCTTCTTTCATCTTTTGCGAGGAGTAGGCTTGGTTGTGAGTCTTGCTTCTTGCCCTGTGCTGCTCTCGTCTCCCTCTGACGATGGGAAGCCTGCTGAGCCCTAGCGTTCCCAGTCGTCAGTTGCGGCTTGCTTCAGCGTGGGAAGTTCAGCGAAGCCGGCATCGTTCGTGCGTCGGATAAGTGCCTTGGAGTATGGATCGTAGAGCCTGCAGATGGGGTGCTTTCGAAACCGACGAGCGTCATCTTATTTGCGCGGTCTTCGAGTTTTCCGTCATATCTGAAAGGGACTGCCCAGCTGTGCACCCTCGTATGCTGATGCTCGCAACATCAGGTTTCGTCCTATAGAAGGCTTCGTAAGGGCGTGATATCTTGTCCACCCACTGGGCATCGCCCCCTTGATGACTTCGGACCATAGGTTCTTGGTAGATTCTTGCCTGCAATGGCGGCTCGTACTCTGGCTTGGAGAGTTCGATCTAGTTGGTTCGCTCAACCCATTCTGCTCGGGGCTACCCGTGCAGGTCTGTTCCACTTTGGTTCCCGAGTCCCTGAACTCCTGCTCCAGGGTTGTAGGACAGTGTCTTTGTCTCTGCCCTTGAGGAGTGTTATGTTCGTGAGTTTGCTAAAGTCGGCTTTGAAGGCGAGTATGTAGTA
This sequence comes from Arthrocladium fulminans, assembly GCA_003614865.1. Classification (NCBI taxonomy): domain Eukaryota; kingdom Fungi; phylum Ascomycota; class Eurotiomycetes; order Chaetothyriales; family Trichomeriaceae; genus Arthrocladium; species Arthrocladium fulminans. The sequence continues at coordinate 96,847 of QXWJ01000002.1, forward strand.
TTCCTGGAATAGGCTCGTCGGTGAGATTTCTCTCAACCATTTAATCTGGTCAAAGAGAGCCGTTTGGGATATGAGGTTCGTTTCTGCCGTCGGGTGGTAGAGGGCGTCTCGTAAGAGGAAAGTCTTGCCTGACTGGAGTGCCAACTGGATTATACCCTTGCCCTCGATTCGTTCATACACATCTTTCCTTAGCCAGCCTATTGTGCCTTTGAACGACGTGTCTAGGGCGTAAGGAGTCCATTCGGTAGCATATATGCTCATCTGCGTGCGCTGCTGTCAGGGTACCAGTCCGAGGAGGATATGCTTGCCGAGACTATGAATGCATACCCTTCGTGTTCGTCTATTGTAGCTCGCAGGGTCCTCTTTTGATTTGGTGGATGTTCTTGTGTCTTTTGTCTCTTTTCCAGTGGATCCTCGGGTCTTGAATAGCACTCATTGTCAGTGTGTCGAATGTCTCTCTTTCCACACCATTTCCGATCTGATTGGCCTTTAGGGCCGAGGACGTTTTGTTCTTCCTCTAGTGTTTTGAGAGGGGTTGGTGCTGGTGAGGAAGGCGGAGAGATCGCTTGATTTCTTCCTCCGGGTATTCCGATGCCTTGTTTCCTAGCGCGTCAAAGGATGTGCCTAGGTCTTCTTCCTTCGTGATGTCTTGTCCCTTAGTTCGCTGGATTGGGAAGTTTCGGCTGTGCATTGTGGCGAAGTTGGATTCTGAGTCCGGTATGGCCAGTGGTTCTTCGCTCCTGTCCATTGCGTACGACTGATTGAGACACGTTGTTGCCAATGTTACCGGCTGGAACTCAGCTATGGCTTCAGCTGTCCCCCGTCGCTCTGTCGGGATGTTTTGCAGTGCAAGTCGTCGGTAGCTTGTCCTGATGAGAGCAAAGTCTGCAGTAGGCGGAACCTCGAGAACGGCATAGTGGTCGTCCGCGTCGTTGAGTGTCATACTTCAGAGGCTTGATCGACGAGAAGTGCAATGGGATTCGATTCTGTCCTCGTGCTCGACTGATTGCCCTTGCCACACGACCCACCACCACAGTTCATTCGCAAGTGCATCCTGAAGCCACACATAGCTCCTCAGCGATCGCTCTCAATAAGGCGGGAGGGTTGACGAGAAGAGGATGCCGATGAACGCTAGTCAATGGGACAGCAATAGACTTCATCGCTTCTCGAACGGCCCTTCTTGCCAGAAGCGCAGTTGAATGAAAAACAGAGGGCGCATTCTTCGTTACGAGAGGGCCTCGAGCGGGCCTCTCGCTGACGGGGGGTAGGGACGACGAGCCAATGAGCAGGTGCGACGCGCATCGATGAAACACTCGAGCGCCCTATCAACGGATGTCCGTACCCTCCATCACCGCCTCACCAGGGCGGAGTGGCCGGGGGGAGGGAGAGCGGGTGAGCGGCCGGGTGAGCCACTCCACGTGCACACCCATTCAAGCAACGCGCACACCCGCCCAAAACAGCAAGAAACTGTATGCCATCATGTGAGGGGGCAGTTCTGAATCTCCACAAGCTAGCCCATTCACGGCTCTGCCAAAAACGTCATCTAAGGCTTTTGTTATCGATGGGAGATGCTTCCGGCCAAGTTCACCTGCACTGCGCATACCTCACCTCCCACCATATCTGATATGTGCCTATTTCATTGCTCAAGCTTCTTCCTGCGCCCGGAGAGCTGGGAGTGAGAAAATCTGATCATTCGCCTCTTCTGACACACCTGGTTAGCTGAGCCTTCATGCTATCTTCATGTTGTGGCTTCGGCCGCAGACACAATGGCAGCTCAGATACCGATCCTCTCCTACCTCGATACGAAGATGATACTGCTTTGCAGAGAAGACTACATCAAAAGTTGCATACATATCAGATGCTCAGAGCTTTGAGCAAAGGTTTCATGCCAACGACGGAACAGACTATTGTGAACTTGCGGACACTGCTTGCCTCCGATATCCTCAATCCCAATAACAAAGACCTTAGTGATTCAGGCAGACAGCTGGTGAGGAACTGCCGGAATTGGCTGAAGGCTTTCATTGCGCTGCTGCGCCGAAAGAATGACAAGGACCAGATTCAAGATCTCATATGGTGTCTCAGCAAGTCCCGAATCTCCATCGATGCCAATGACATTGCCAACCAAGCATCTCAAGCCAGAGCAAAAGCAGGCGCACAAGCCACATACGAGAGTTTCCGGACGGTGGGCAGCCTGTTGCTCACAAACCCGGACTTCAGATTATTTCTCGATGACCTCTCCACCCTTGGCAGGCAAGTCCTATCCGACACCGCCTTTTCTATTTCCGATGCTGCTGAAGATGCAGGAAAACAGCTTGAGCTGTCTGCTGAAGACCAACAGAAGCTGACAGGCCCGGGTGCGGATGAAGCGGCAAATGCAACGAAAGAGGACGGAGACACGACACAAGGGACCGGGAAGATGGTTGCAGACGAAGCTACCAAGGTGGCGAAAGATGTTGCTGTCAGCGCAAGGGAGAATCTGAAGGGCGAGCGTGCAGACACCTTATTATATCGCTTGAAGCAGACCGTCCTAAATCTGCGAAAGAGAACAGACTACAACCAATCGGTGTCCGTCCTATCACAACTCATAACCAGATATGCAAGAGCCTACTCGAGAGTGGCTGAGGCAGCTCTCCAGACGGCCACTCAAGACATTGATACAAACCCTGCCCTCGACAGAGCACTACGCAATTTCTGGGATCTTCTGAGCTCATTCGGTGACGAAGCGCAATGGCAACAGCTCGAGCAGGACTTTAAGAAGGTCATGGACCACTCCCAATCTGATCCGCAGTTTGAGAAGTTCATGAACGAAGTCGGTCACATCGTCCAGAGGATGCTTACTGACCCTGAATTTTTCGACAAGGTTGACGAGCATCTTGATGAGATCAAAGAGAAGTCGAGCCAGCTGAACAAGGGGACCGGCTTTCAAGAAGACTTTGACAAGTTCCTCCGACAGGCACAGGCTACCGTCAGATCTCTGGTCAAAGACAAAGATGTCTCGCAGATGGTTATTGCCACGAAGCGGATTTATGACACACTTTCACCGCGCGGCGCCATCACCAATCCGGACATTATCAGCGACAGCATCAACATATTCATGCCACTGCTCATTCGCACCATCCAATATGTGCCAATTCCCCGCCTGGAAGTCTCCGTTCCGGAAATGGATCTGCTGCTTGAGAATCTGATCCTCGAGCCAGGCAGGACGGTCAATGCGACATCATTCCTCCCGTATCGCTTGTTTGTCTCCACAAGGAATGATCTAGAAATTCGAAAGGCTCATTCGAAGAAGACGGTGTCGAAAGCCAAGTCTACAATCTCAATCTCCATCAACGGCCTGTCCATGGCTGCTCAAGACTTGGGCTTCTGGATCAGAGGCCATGCGGGCTTGTTCAGATTTGCCGATGAGGGCATTGCCAGCGTCTGTCTCGACGAGCGAGGAATTGACATCACTCTTGATCTCGAAATCGGTCGAGAGAAACTTGAGCAGATCCTCACCCTGAGAGGAGTTCGAGTGCACATCCACAAGCTCGATTACACATTGAGACAGAGCAAGCTCGGCTGGCTTGGGTGGTTATTCAAGCCGCTGATCAAGCAAATGGTTCGAAGATCCCTCGAAAAGACGCTTGCTGAGCAGATTGCCGCTTTCTTGCACAGCGCAAACAGAGAACTTGTGTACGCGAGGGAAAGGCTGCGGGCAACCAGGATTGCTGACCCTCAAGATGTGATGACTTTCTTCAAAGCCGTCATGACGCGTCTCACGCCAGAGGGGGACCCGGATTTGTATACCCGAGTTGGAGTTGACGCACCCAAGCGAGGGGTATTCGAGGGTGTGTACGCTCCTGGAAGCATCGTGAAGGTGTGGCACGAGGAGATGCTCCAAGCCGAGGAGAACATTGAAGAGGGTGAAGAGCATGGAGGTGGATGGCGTAATGACATCTTTGACGTTCTTGCATGAGGCGGCCAGCGTCAGCACACCCTAATACCGCAGTATGAGCAAATATCGTAAAAACACATTGGGAGCGTTTTGGGTATGCATTGGTTTTTTGGCTTCGGCGGCTGCAATTACCTTGCTTCTGGTTGCTTGGCGCCATGCAGGTCGCACTAGTCGGTAGTACCGAGTAGTAAATTGCTGACTAGCAATCATGACAATTGTTCCATGCCTTCGCTTTTTGCTTCTCAGTCGGTCCCATTTGAAAAGTGGAATATGCCAAATAACGATTGTGGTTTTAATCGGCACAGCGAGTTGTTTTCTGACGTACTTGGATATCGGAGTGCAACTACGACACTGACGGGATTGTGGTGAAACAAACCAAGGCTGCCAACAAATCTCCGTCGCAAATCTCCTCCGATACGACGGCCAACGACCACAATTTTCTTCTCACTATCGATGTATCCCAACCATGAACGATAATATCATCCCGAATGATGTCCCCTAGGTCTATCACTCGTTGACTCGACAAACAAATGTAAAATTAATTCACTCCTTCCCTTTGGCTTACGGTTCGCACGCCCATCACGTTATCCGTCACGACCATCAACCTTTGGACTCACGGTTTCCTCTCATCTCACATCTTCTTCCTGCCTGTTCTGGAATCCGGCAACTTGGAAACGTGTTGAGGCTCGAGGCCCGCGTTCCAAGCAGAAAAGTGCTGTGATCAATCGAACGAATTTCTGGGTCACGCGTAAATTGGTTGTAATTTGGTCAGACGATCACATCACGTCCCAAGTCTGCAGGCCAAATTTCCAGTATGCCTCCATCCCGGAAGTCCGAGGCAGCATTCATGGGCATGATGGAGCGATTCCTTGAAAGCCATGCATCATGTGATTGCTCCGATTGCAGAAAATCGACCAAGAAACTTAGGAAGCTTCCTTCTCAGGTGTTCAAAAAGGACCTCGACAATGAGAACCACTCTCCGTCAAGCAGCAAGTCGACTTCTGGATCCGATCGACATCTATGCGCCGAACACAGACCACCACCGCCTGCTCGAAGGACGTCCGCGAGGGACAAGGACAAGGACAAGGACAAGACTGCTACCAACGGCAGCACGCAGCCATCGAATCGAGCCGCCAAGGTTAACAAACTTCTCAAGGCAGACTCGATTGCGTCAATCTTCGAAGTCTTCAGAGAGTATCCCTCCAGCGATGAGGAAAACCGGCTTGCGTCTCGGATTCAAGAAGTGACGTCGCAATCCAAGCTTTTCACCGAAAGCAAAGCGAAAATTGTTGAGCTGTGCAACGACGATTCGGTCGACCTCGATGCGGCCTTCGGCTTGTTAGCCAAGTTCCGTCAAGAACGAAGCATTATCGGGTCCGCTCTCATCAAGTCGAATTCGGAGCGGGAGAAATGTCTTCAAGCCATTCATGAAGTCGATGACCTGTTGGGCATGCTGAGAGATGTGGCCAAAGAGGGCAAAGGTGCATCCGGAGATGAGATGCGACACAGTCTGGGCAACATGATCTTCAAAGTGCATGAATTAGCTAAAAATCCATCATCGTTGTATGATGAGCTTGTGGACCTCAGAGAAGAGCATCTCGAACTGCTGGCCGATTTTGACGACCTCAATCATAGATTCCACGACGTTGAAGGCTGCCATGAAAAACTGCACGAAGACAAGAAGAAACTACAGGACGACTTGGCATTTGAGAAGCGAGAACACCTAGACACGAAAAAGCGGCTTAGTGCTCTCAGCGGTACAAAGAATGAGGTGAATCAAGCTCATAAATCACTGGAGAAAGTGCACGAGGAGAATGTAGACCTGAAGAAGGAAGTCGAAAAGCTCACTGCAGAACTAGGCAAAATTAACGCGTTGAAACATGAAAATACTCAGCTCAAAAAGAAGTTGGCCGCTGCTGACGCCGCAAAGTCAGAGCCAAAGGTCGAAGAGAAACCGCCGGACCCCGGCCAAACCACCAAAAAGAAGAAAGGCAAGAAGGCTGGTGCAGCGGCCTCGGAGGCGGCCAAGCCGACATCAGCTGTCCCTACCACAAAGCCGGTGTCGAAGCCTGACCTGGCGGAAGAGAAGGAGCTCCAAGCCCTTCACCAGTCAAATGCGGAACTTCAAAGTCAACTGGACAGTGCTCAAACCAAGCTCCGCGAGCTCGAAGCACTTCTCAAAAAGGCCGAGGTCGCCAAGGCGGAGGCACTTGAAAAGCAGCAAGTGGAGCAGGCTACCGCAGAAAACTGGAAAGAGCTGAGCGAAGGGCATCTCGAGGAGAGCAACCGTCTTAGGGAGCAGCTGGACGAATCAATGACACACGCCACCACGCTGCAAAACAGCGTTCACCGCCTAGAGCAAAGTCTTGCCGAGTCGAAAGAGCGATTGGAAGCGCAACTGCAAAAGAGATCCAGCAGTCCAAGCATACAGTCTCAGACATCGACCACATCGCGATTCGACAACGAGAGCCTTCGAATGCTACGCAAAGTCCGCAGCGAAACTGTACAGCTCGTTCAAGATCTTGACACAGCAAGAAACTACCCGGGTGACCCGTGGAACCTCATCGAGTGTACCCGAAATATGGTCGCCGCCATTGGCCACGACCTCGAAGGCGTGCTTCTACCTCAGCGAGAACCAGACACCCCTAATCCCATCCCAGAAACATACCTGCCGCTCCCCCGAAGTGAAGGGGGGCTGCAAACATCGATCACCATGCCTCGAGCGCGCGAAGCCACACCACCACTGTCTGCCGCTAGAGGACCAAATCCAGCCTCTTACCGATCTCTCCTGCCTCCCGGTCTTGCCGAGCCGAGTGTTGGTCGAGCGTCACCCAAACCACCACCACATCTACCTTCTCCTATCGGCACTGGCAGGCCCACAAGAAATGCAAATGGAATGACCCCTTCACCGACGCCATCTTCTGCTAGAGCTGTTTCGGTTAATACGGCGAACAGTGGTGTTATTGGCGGTGGTGCGACTGGCAGTGGTGCTGCCGGCGTTGACTGGAGTATCTGGACACGGCGATAGAAGGTTGGCGGTGAGAAGACCTCGTCCAAGTGCCGCTGGCACTACCCTCGACAATCGTAGGGAGCATATAAAAAGTCATTTTACATGGAGACCTAAAGGCAATTTTGATAAAGCAAGCACATGCTCATAAGTGGGTATCGTTTTACTATCAAATCTAACCTGGTGGGCACAGTCTCTGGATTTTGAGGCATTTGACGGCGTTGACGTCTGAACTGATAGAGCTTCCAATGTGAACACACGAGTTCTCTCACCTACAGGTACAAAAGTCTGACACAGCAGTTGCCATCAATCTCCATCCTCGGCCAACACGTGCCGTTGGCGAATACGAAGCCGCTCTCCAACTTTTCTGAGGCTTGCCAAATATAACCATACGTGGGGTGAGGGATTTGCCTCGCACCGCCAAATGCTTAGCATTGCTTCACATTGCTTGAATGTTGCTTGTTGTCTCGGAGCCCACTACATGCTTGCACGCCACCGTCTATAAGGACTGACTCTTACCGGACTTCTGAATGCGATTTACAGCTGTCAAGATCGGCTCATATCAGTAATCTCGTTGATGACAATCAAAGCGCTGGTCCCTGCACCATTGGATATTGTTGCTGCCGACATCCATATACTCCTACTCCCGCTCTCCCAACATCCAGTCTCTCGTGACTTGTATACACTCCACTGTCCACAGCCTGCTCCCTTATCCCGTCAATTGGGTAAACTGAAAGCATGCCCAAATCCGCATTCAGCTTCGACGCCGACAATGCCTATCATGCGGCATTGAAGGAAAAGGTTCTTGCTGACCGCGATGCCGCTCGCGAGGCCGCTAGGGCAGAGCAAGCGGCTGAAAGTGAGCGTCGGAGGTCGTTAGGCTTACCTGAGGAGAAGAAGAGGAGTTGGTGGCAAAGGAGAGGAAGCAGAGGAGAGAGGGTTGGAGCCGATGGACGGGATACAAGCGGAAATGTGGAAGACATGAGTGAGGGGAATAGCACGAATGCCACGGAGGAAATGGAGGGAGGGAAGAGAGGGGTGAGACGAGAGGATAAGAAGAGTGTCGGCGAGAAGGTTGCGAATCTGGTGTTTAATGCCGGGCGGCGGGTTAAGAGGGATGAGGTATGATTCGAAAATGGCAGGGGATATTCCAACCGTCGAGAAGTGTGAATGAACTAAGGCTTACTTTCTCTTATTTGAGAAGAAATTACTGTAATGCATCAGCAGTGGAGGTAGAGACTTGATGTTGCAATGGAGGGTGAGGTAACTGGAACCAAAGGATGATGTGGGAGTTCAAACTTCATTTCGTGGGTATCGGTTGAACAACACAGGTACAGCTCTGGCCAATCGATATGGAGATGAGCTCCTACAATGTGCCAGTGCCATCAGGCCAGCGGTTCACCTCTCTGGAACAGGCGTTCTTCTGGAGTTCAAGAATCTAGCCTTGCATCTGTCCATTGTTCGTTCATTCCCTGATTGCTGGCACTCTTCGCTGGTGTCCATCTCTGGCACCCCCTAGGCAATGGCTCTTCTTCTGAGCGATGGCGGCGGCGGTGGTGGCGGCCTCTTCTGAAGCTGCTTTACCACGTCCCCAATCTCTACAGTTCTTGTTCGCAAAGTTCGCAGTTGTAGGACCGGAGTCCTCCTCGATTCCTTCGTTTTGGTGGTGCCACTGGTAATCGCCCGGCGGAGCTTTTCCATCTTCCTTGCGGTTCTCTTTGTCTTCTTGTCCGTCTTCCTTCCCATCACCTTCGCTAGCTGTGGTGGAACCTTCTGCAGGTAGGCATCAGTGGAGGGTTCCAGTGAGTCAAACCGCCAGCTTGTCAGGAAGTCACTGCTTCTCGTAGCTTCTTTTGCAAGGTGATCTGCCATCACGTTTCCAGTCACCGAAGCATGGCCCGGCACCCACCTCAGCTCCAGGAGGACGCCCATGTCGCGCAAAGCCTTGCCTCGTTCCTTGAGCATGGCCAGTTCGCGCTGACGAGCAATTTTGTATTGCTTGCTCGGTGAGCTGCTTTGGAAGTCCCTGATCCATCTAATGCAGTCCTGGTTGTCGGTGTATATGATGACAGCCGATGTCCTGGTCTCTTCATCAAGTGCCATTCGCGTCATAGCGGTGGCAATCTTCATCGCCTCGGCAATGGCAAAGAACTCCGCTTCGCTCGTTTTGAATTTTCCGTGAAGCTTGAATGTCTTGCTCTTCCAGTCAGGAATGGCGTGCTCCCGCCTCCATACGACGCTGATGGCTGCCCTAGATTCTCGGCCCAATGATTGGCGCACAGACGCATCGGTCCAAAATACGAGCCGATTGGTCAGATCTGCGATGCTGTATTCAGATTTGGCAATGCGAAGAGCGGTGGATTTCTCGTCGATAATGGCTTTACCGGTAAAAGGTGTGTTGAGGGCATAGAGGAGTTCTGCATCGCGCTGCCCTCTGGCGTCAGCAAATTCCTTTCCATCGCTAAGGCATTCAATCTCGAAGTCCTCCGAGGTATCGTCTTCCCGAGTCAGGTCAACGATGTCCAGTTTGTTCGCCATGACTGATTACGAATGGGAAACCATTCGTGAAGGGGGTTAAGCTTATGCAGTGAGACAAGAGAGCATGGTGAGTGAAGGAAATGCAAAGACGGTTCTCATTCTTACCTCGACAAGCTCAGGTGCAGCACGCACATGCGAGGAATACACCCGTTCCCAAACCCATTTCCAGAAATTGCTGTAACCTGTCCATGCCACCATCCAGGAGATAGCCCTTTGCATGTACGTCAACTCTGGTAAACGAGACTCAAGTTCAGATGTGGGTTTGAGATGCTGCCATCCCAATGAATTGTCATGCTGCCTTGGCGCTGAACGAATGAGCACCCTGCCATTTGGTAGAACGATTCGAGGACAGCCATGCCGGATCACCCCAGCTTTGATTCTCATACGTCTCGATGCTTCTTCACCACGACGTCAAGCCGACAGAGACCGCCCTCATTCAAAGACGACTTGAGTGCTCCGCAGCTCTGCACAACGCTCATTCCTATCTCTCCCCGTATTTGACTTCAAGTATAGCGACCTTTGCCTAACGCTGCAAGTTGGCAAAATGACCCAAGAAGTAATGTCCGGATGTTTGCAGCCTTATGCGCTTGTCCGCCCGACGTCTCAGTATTTCCAGCGAAGAGATGCCGCCTTCTTTGCGTATTTCAAGGGTGGAATCGCTTGGGGTGTTGACCTGAACAGGTTGAAAGGATCGTCAACGGATAGTGGTCAATCTCGGTACGGACTTGAATACGAGGACAAAACTTACTTGATTTTCAGGAGAAATGGAGGGAGGAGCTCAACGGTCACGTGATGGACCAGCTGAGCTCGGGTCAGTAGAACTCTCAATCCACTCCTCAGCAGCACGCATGCTCCGTATCTGTTCCAACATGAGCGTTCACTTAATTACGCACCGGTTCTGAGAGTCAGGCCAGCAAGCAATGATTTCCCCTCCAGACAACGTTGGTAGCATGACCTTCATTATCACATTCGAAGTCACCTGATTGGCCCATGTCGGACAGAAGATGGACATGAGTGTCAAGCTTGATGGACAGGGCACTGTTAGAGTAGGTTTCGCGGTGCATTGACGATCGTGAGGGACTACAGCTGGGATTCAAAATCAGACATGGTACCACGAAGGCACCTTGGTCCCGAGACCCACGGTATGGGAGTTCTCGGGGATCTAGCTTAGATGAAATGAGGCTGAATATTCGTGCTGATGCACATTTTAAGATCCTGTCACCTTCTGAACCTCATCCATCTATCATTGCCAGTTCAAGTAGACTGTCCCTCGAATGCCTGGAGAGCGGAAGATTTTCCTTCCGTTCAACACAATGACCTCACTTTGCTCCCCCGCATAGACCAATGTCTGGCACTCCAACACCCATACCAAGTCAAATGCTTCAGTACCACGCTGTCTCATTAGAATCACTCCATCCACCTGCCAATGGTTTTCTGTAACCACGCCGACCATGCCTGAGCAAGAAGCAGTGATTGCCCCCACAGGTTCATACAAGATCAATGCCTCAGCACGCGACGACGAGAAAGCAGTGAGGAGTTGGGGCTTCTCCCATGTCTTCACTTGGAGTGATGGACCGTAGGTGCCTCACCTTCTCCGTGCCAACCTTCTCCCCGACACGAGGCATACGGCACCAGCCAAGAACGGTCTGGAAGCCTACAGGAGGTCGAGCACGTCGCTAACTAGGACTGCGGAACAGGAATGCCCACTATCCACCTCACTCCCATTCCGGTCTGACCACTCACCTGATTCGTCGAGGAGAGTTGACCATCACATATCCGGAGGAAGACCCCAAGCGAGAGACAAAGGAGACGTATGGAGTCGGTGCCCGGCTGGATGTACCCGCGGGCAAGGTGCATGAAGTTTGGATGGGAAACGAGGGATGCTCATATGTCATTGGTGAATGAGAGGATGTCCTTGCACGCATGGTCGTGGTCTTTTCGCTAGAGGGCTAGGATCACAAGCGTCGATCAGGCAGATAGACCATCCTGTGAACACGAGAACTGGCTGAGCCAGTATAACCGAACCTGAACCTGGTCCTTGGCAGGCACGACATCTGCGCCCTCTGTGTTCTCCGGCATGTCGTCTTAGGTCATCTAAGATGCCGAATCTCCTTGCCTCCTTGCCGTCCAGCTTACTGCCCCACATAGCTTGTCGGCCACGCGAAGGGATAGGAAAAAGTCGGAAATGACCTGCAGTCTAACGGCTATTGCCTCTAAACCAAGGGGCATTTGCTGACCGCATTTTGAGTGATTCAATCCTTCTCGCCTCGGTCCTCAAGTCATCACGCTGCCGCCGGGGAATTAATACGAAATACGACCAGAAATCTTGAAACCAGTGAAACATTTGTCGATGTAACTTATGACCCGGAACGTAGGTCCTGGCCCGCCCACGCAAGCACAACTACGTAGTGCCTCTAGAGCATGTCATGGCATAGCGCAGAGGAGCCCCAGCACTTCCTCAAGTATAGATGCCCTCATCATGCGATTGAATGATCCCGGATGAAGTTTCATGGAATCACGGCCCCCACCACGACGGCCTGCGACCCAAGGGGCCTTCAGCTGAAAGCCCAGGTCGTAGGTTGTACGAGAGTATATTTAGCCGGGGCGGAGGGCACCGATTTAGCTGATTAGCGACACTACGGGTATGTGAGCCAGGAACGGAAGAGGCAACATTTTGGAGCTCTGGTTCCGAAGCTGGCATGCCGCCCGCACCGCTGCCGCGGCACTGGATGGCTTTGACCGGCAAGAGAAATGCCATGGCATTCCATGCTGAGTGCGCCTAGGATGCTTTCTCCGAGATGCATCTGGCTCTGCTCACCCATTCCCTGCTACTGTAATCTGCACCGGCAATTAGCCCGCTGAGTGGCTTTTCAATGTATGGCGATGATAAAGCCGGTCAGACGCGTGTCGACTAAAAATGCACTCGCGGGGATGGTCTGGCCGTCCCCGCAGAAATTATCGTGGCATCCACTCACCAAGCACTAGACACACCCTTACGATCCCGCCTGGTGGACAGGGCTCCTGGCCTTGTGGCTGCGCATGCTGAAAAAAGTTGACGATTCAGCAGATTGAATACTAATAACAGCACGGCCTCCGACGACAGCGTTGCGATGCCGATAGCATCAATTCGAGCTTCTCATCTCCACTTGTCCTGATCATTGGGCTTCAATTTCGCGTTCCGAGTTCTTCCTGCTTCGCGGCGCCGCAAGCCCTGGAGCACTGCTTCACCTAACCTGACCACACCCAATGAGCTAGCCACCCATATCGGGTTTTCGTTACCTTCATGTTTTACAAAAGCCGTGCTCTTCTGCCCACTTTGAGGTCGTCTCTCAGATTTACTTCTTCCCTATCACCTGCAATCATGGCCAGCAAACCAGCCACCCAGAGCGGCACTGCCCAACCCGCCTCCAACTATAGCAGCATTGTAACTCACCACCCCAGAAAGCAAAGACTAGCTCACGTGTCTCACAACCCGGATCCCGTAGCACATTACGACACCACCATACCGAAGCCGGTACGAAAGTACGTCGGGACTTATGGCCTGTTTCCTCCGGAACCCGACACGTATGAGGTGCAGAAGAAGAGATGTTTGGCACAGCTGCGATCGAAGCAGACGAACATTGGAAAGTTCATATATCTGACACAACTGAGACATGCCAACATCCACTTGTTCTACAGAATCCTCACGGACCACTTCACCGAGATCACGCCTCTGGTGTACACTCCGGTGGTGGGAGAGGCATGTCAACGATGGTCAGAGATCTACATGCTGCCGGAAGGGATGTACCTGAGCTACTTGGACAAAGGCAACATCGCCAATGTCCTCAAGAACTGGCATCAAGAGCATGTCGAGATCACCGTCGTGACAGATGGCTCTCGAATCTTGGGCTTGGGTGATCTCGGCATCAACGGCATGGGCATTCCCGTGGGAAAGCTTGCGCTGTACACTGGCTGTGCTGGTATCAGACCGGATGGCACACTGCCCCTCACGATTGATCTTGGGACGAGCAACCAGGCACTCAGAGATGACCCCATGTACTTGGGCAGCAGAAGAGACAAGGTCACCCCAGCAGAAGAGATGGAGTTCCTGGATGAGCTCATGGAAGCACTGAAGGAGCGATGGCCCGACATTGTCATACAGTTTGAGGACTGGAAGAATCCTTTCCCCTCGCTTCAACGGTACCGAAACGACTATGCCATGTTCAACGATGACATTCAGGGCACTGGTGCCGTCATCATGGGGGGCATCATCGGTGCTGTACAGCAGTCAGGTGTGGCCCCCAGAGATCACAGAGCTGTCTTCCTTGGGGCTGGTTCGGCAGGTGTGGGTGTGGCTCAACAGATAGTCGACTACTTCGTTCACGAGGGCATGACCGAAGACGATGCGAAAAAGTGCTTCTGGCTTGTCGACAGCAAGGGCCTGGTCACTCTGGACCGAGGTGACAAGCTGGCGGACCACAAGGTTTACTTCGCCCGAGACGACAATCAAGGCCAGCAATTCAAGTCGCTGGAAGAAGTTGTGGACTACGTGAAGCCAACCATCATCATGGGATTAAGCACGATCGGTGGTGCATTCACACCGGAGATTCTGCAAAAGATGGCCAAGATGAACAACCGGCCAATCATCTTCCCCCTGTCCAACCCGGTGTCCAAATCCGAATGCACATTCGAGGAGGCCATCGTCAATACCGATGGCCGTGCGCTCTTCGCATCCGGCTCACCCTTCTACCCATACGAGTACAAAGGCAAGACATACCACCCAGGACAAGGCAACAATATGTATGTTTTCCCGGGGATTGGTCTCGGCACCATTCTCTGCAAGGCGATCAAAGTCACCTCAAACATGATCTACGCTTCCGGTGAAGCCCTACCTACTATGATCACTGAGGAAGAGAAGGACCTGGCCCTGCTGTACCCACAAATCACACGCATTCGAGAGGTCTCAGCCAGAGTCGCCCTGTATGTTATTCGCGCCGCGCAAAAGGATAACGTCGACAGGTTGACCCATCTGAGAGACCTGTCGGACGCCGACCTCGAGGAGTGGATCAAGGAGAAGATGTATGACCCACATAAGGCCATTGAGAGTATTGAAGATGAGCTTGAAAGTCTGGCCAAGGACCTAGCGCATACGAGGTCCCTGACTACCCCCAAGAATAAGTTGTGATGGGCTTGTTGATATACATGTTTTGGATACCCCTGTTTACAGCAAAAGAGGAGAACATGAGCCTGGGGACAACGTGGACATGCCATAATGGTACAAATATTGTGGCAGCCAGCTCCCTTTAGTTGCGCTTGGTTGATTCGTAATGTTGTTCTCAGCAAGCGTCTAGTATAGCTTGGGCATTTCTGATGGACACGCCTCCAGGCTCTTTGTCGCGCGATGTTCCATTCTAATTTCAATGGAGGATGCTCGCCATTTCTAAATGGTATCTCGAAGTCTCTCACAGCCATCTCAGCGTCGTCGTTCTCCAAAGGAGCAGTCTGAAGAAAACAAGTCAAGTGGCCGTTAAGTGCGATTGGTCTCGGCCGAGGACCAAAAGCCGTGGCCGAATTTTCGGGAGCGAGAAGCAGATCTGCTCCTCAGCTTCGTTACGGAAGCGCGTCTCGAAAGTGACCTCCACACCCACTCTTGATTCCTCTGCAAAACATCAGCATACCAAGCCCAAAGTTCTGATGTTTTGCGCGACGATAAGGCAGGGAGCACTTTGACCGATGGCGCCTCGTGCTTCCGTCTCGCTCATATGGAGCCGCCTTGAAGATGTTGTTCTGGACCACGTCGAGTCCCAGTATATAGCTCTGCATTCGTCCATGTTCGAGCATGGAGGCACCCTCGTAACAGCAAGCAAGACAGCGCAACGATAGCACAAGCCAAAGCAACAAAACTGACAAGGTGTACCGGAATAATCCATCAGCAAAACTCTAGCTGCAACTGACACCTCATCTCGAACAACCTCCCGAGCCACCCAACAATCATGTCGACGCAAACAATGCGAGCCATAGCCGTTACGACCTGGGGGATTCCACCAGCGCTAACCACGATCTCCCGACCACCCCAGCCAGCCGCCAACCAAACTCAAATCCGAATGCTCGCAACCGGTCTCAGCACATAGGTCCGCTCCCAAGCCGGCGGAACCCACTACAGCGTCCCCAAGACGTCCCTCCCTTACATTCCCGGAATAGACGGCGTAGGCTACAGCTCGGACCACACCCTCGTCTTTATCAGCCTTCTCTCCAACCAGCCTGCCGGCGGCGCACTCACCGAGTTCGTCAACATAGACAACACAGCTGTAACACCCATCCCGTTCCCAGCATCAGCCACACGCGAAGAACAGCGCCAAACCGCCATCAAAGTGGCTGCGCTCATCAATCCTGCCATTTCGTCGTGGATGGCGCTCAAATATCGGGCACACATCGACACGGCCGCACCCCAATTCAGCGTGCTCATCCTCGGCGCCACATCGACCTCGGGTCGCCTCGCGGCACTCTTCGCTCGCCATCTTGGCGCGCACGCCATCATCGGCGTAGCTAGGAACGCCAGCGCCCTAGACGCCATGAAGGCGCGCGGCATCCTCGACCAGACCATCACGCTGGCTCCAAACCTGGCTGAAACGGACTGGTCCGTGCTGGAGACGATCCATCCGCACATCGCCCTCGACTACATCTACGGATCGACGACTCTCGCGCTGCTAAATGCCCTCCCACGCTCGGCCAGGTCGGCAGAGGATTGCGAAGTGCGCTACGTGCACATTGGGACCCTGGGTCGCGAGCCCGAGCTGAATTTGCCGGGCCCACTGCTGCGCGCAAAGAACGTGAGCATCAGCGGGAGTGGGCCGGGTTCGTGGAGTGTCAGGGCGCTCGAGCGCGAACTGCCGGGGATGGTCAGGGCGATTGTGGAGGTCATTCCGGATGAGAACTGGCAGGGAGAATATGGTGTGATGAAGAGGGGACTAGAGGAGGTTGATACTGCATGGGAGGGTAAGGAGGGAAGGACTGTTTTTGTTATGGGGTAAGCTGGAAGAAGATATGGAAGACACCAAGTGTGAGGAGCGTGTGAGCTGTGGTTTCGGAGTTTTTCCTGGCGAAACAGGGATTTGGTGGAACTGATATGTGGATTTTCCAAAGTGATACGTGAGCAGGACACAGATACTGTTTGCAAAAATGCTCCCTTTCTGGCTTGGGTGGGCGACGCACACACACGAGACGTATCACATGTAATAGAATAAATTTTGAGGCAATGGATTTCATGACGTACACAAAACTTATACAGATGGTCACCGTCAAAACTCTCTCGCCAGGCGCCTGAAGGCGCGGAACAACAGCAGGTTGAAATCGCCGATCCAAGCCAAAATGCTCTACTAGTGGCTGTTGTGAAGCGTCTCAACCTCTTCCTCATCAATTCAGGCCCGCCGCTTAATACGTTCTCTTGAACGGTGGGACGGCCTTGCACTCATTTTCATCCAGCGTGTGTGGATTCACCTTTCGGTAGCCAAGTTCGACTTTACCATGCGGCGTCTTCTGCCAGGAGAGTGTGTGCTTCATCCAGTTCTCGTCATCTCGATCAGGGTAATCCTCTCGTGCGTGTGCTCCTCTGGATTCCTTCCTGTTGGCTGCGGAGGCGGCAGTCTGTGTAGCGCAGGTCAGCAAGTTTCGGAGTTCGAGGGTTTCAACAAGATCCGAGTTCCAGATCATGGATCGGTCTTTGATTCCGACGTCGGCGAACATCTGGTCGACTTCGGTGATCCTTCGAACACCCTCGTCGAGAGATTCTTGAGTTCGGAAAACAGAAACATCCGTTTGCATGACCTTTTGCATGGCGGCGCGGATTTCGGCCGTGGGTTTGCTGCCATCAGATGTCCGGACTTTGTCGAGGGCATCGATTGCTTCGGCGCCAGCATCGGGGGCAATATCGGGGTGAGGGGCGTTGGGAGAGAAGTTGTCTCGGATGGTGTGCGATACAGCACGGCCGAAGACGATCAGATCGAGCAGGGAGTTGGCACCCAATCGGTTGGCGCCGTGGACAGAGACACAAGCCGCTTCACCACAGGCAAAGAGACCCGGGACAACTTCATCTTGACCCTTGTCGTTGACTCGAAGGACTTCACCTGTGTATTTGGTGGGGATGCCACCCATGTTGTAGTGGACGGTAGGCAAGACAGGAATTGGCTGTTTGGTGACGTCGACACCGGCGAAAATGGAGGCTGTTTCAGAAATACCCGGCAGACGCTCGTGGAGGATCTCCGGAGGCAAGTGACTGAGTTGCAGGTAGATGTGGTCCTTATCCGGCCCAACGCCACGACCTTCTCGGATTTCCATGGTCATGGATCGAGAAACGACATCTCGGGAGGCAAGATCTTTGGCGGTTGGTGCATAACGTTCCATGAATCGCTCGCCTTCGGAGTTGAGGAGGTAGCCACCCTCGCCTCGAGAACCTTCGGTGATCAAGCACCCAGCTCCGTAGATACCCGTGGGGTGGAATTGGACAAACTCGAGATCCTGGTTGGGTAGACCTGCACGAGCAACCATTGCCATACCATCACCAGTGCAGGTGTGGGCGGACGTGCAAGAGAAATACGCTCGGCCATAACCACCGGTGGCCAGGACGGTGTTGTGGGCTCGGAATCTGTGTAGGGTGCCGTCTTCCTGGTTGTAGGCCACAACACCCTTGCATTTTCCATCTTCCATAATCAGGTCGAGGGCGAAATACTCAATGAAGTAGTTGGTGTTGTGGCGTAAGGATTGGCCATATAGCGTGTGTAGGAGAGCATGGCCCGTTCGATCGGCAGCGGCGCAACATCGGTATGCTTGACCACCTTTGCCATATTTCTGTGATTGGCCACCAAACGCACGTTGGTAAATCTTGCCGTCTGCCGTTCTCGAGAATGGGCATCCATAGGATTCGAGCTCGATGACAGATTGGGGAGCTTCTCGGGTCATGTAGTGGATGGCATCTTGGTCGCCCAGCCAGTCAGAGCCTTTCACTGTGTCGTACATATGCCATCTCCAGTCGTCCTCGTGCATGCTGCAACATCATCAGCCGTTGATCTTCTCCTCGCAATTGTGGTACTGACTTTCCAAGCGCGGCATTAATGCCTCCTTGAGCTGCGACCGTGTGACTTCGAGTGGGAAAGAGCTTTGATATACATGCCGTGTTAAATCCTGCTTCGGCCAGCCCAAATGCTGCTCTGAGGCCGGCTCCGCCGGCACCAACGACAAGCGCATCATATCTGAAAGGCTGTCAGCATTGCGGATCAGGGGAGGAGAAGGGAGACTTGCTCATGGTCCACGACAGGGTATCTATGTATCCGTTAGCTCAGGCTTGATTTAGAATGAGTTGTTTCCGTACTTGCTGCTAATGAATCCTTGGGCCTCCTTGGCCCTCAGAGGTTGGTTTGTGATGATCTTAGCTGCTGCCTTTGTGGAGGAGAAAGGTCGTCGTGGCTGTCTGAGAGTGCGTGAAAACTGCGCGATTCTGTCAGTTCTTTGGTCGGTATCGGAAGCGGACGCCTGCATGTATGTCGCACCTTGCAAACGGGCCTCAAGCTCCGCAGAATACTGGAGGAGCTCATGTTGACGGCGCGCTGGAGAAAGACAACGAAAGGAATAGAGAGAGGAGAGTGAAGATGGCGCTCGTGAGAACAATGACATTAACTCGATCAAGGCACGAGTGCTCGACTTCGAGCTGCCGAGGACCAATCACAATTGAGGCAATAAGCTCAGTTACCATTGCTTAATCAACTAGCGGATCTTTCCGGACATACATCTAGAAAGACTTAACACACTTCGGTATGGCTAGATTGATGCAACATGCTGCTGGCCGTGGTCAGCAGCGAGCTCGTAACAACACTCTATGTGAGGGTAGTCTAGTCCCCAGCCCGGCACTCTCTCGCACTCTCTCACAATCTCCTACAAGGCTGCGCTTCCTTGTTCAGGTGATCCCTGGTTCTTCCCCAGCGTCTGCTGGATGCTGCTTGGCAGGCATCCTGCAATAACCAGAAGGCATTGATGGGCGAGTTCATGTTCACCCAGAGTTTACTGGAGGTGCTCGAAGTTACCCTGGGAGCTTCATCTCTAGCTGCAGACGCACCGCACTCCTTGGCAAATTCGCCGTGGCGGAGACCTGACTCGGTCTTGCGGAACGCAGCTCGCATTCCCGCCATTCCTGCCAATAATCCACATTCCTTGAGCAGATTTCAAGAACAAACTTTGGTGATGGCACTGAGGAGGAAGAGGTGGGGTAGGGATGGGGATGGGATGAGAAAAGGGGGTGAAACGGACGAGACGGATGAGACGGAGAGCTGCTGCTGGGGGTCAGCGCCGCGAAATTTAGTAGTAAGGAGACTTGGGGGTTGGAGCGATTCAAGGCTAGTAGTTGTAGAATCATCGAGATTTTGACAGCTTCATCCCGCATGTCAGGACACTTGGTTGCCTCCTATTACCGCTCTTCGAAGCCACGGTGTGTAGAAGCCCTGATCGTGTTGTACATCTCTTCATTGAACCTTCCACTCCATGTAACCATGCAGCGCTGAAAACAAAATTGACTTGGATCCCATACCGAGTAATCTAGTTGTACTGCATATACGTAGCGGTCGAGTTGAACTTCAAGTTGCCCTTGATGACCTTGTCGACGGCGGCCAAGAAATCCTTCTCCGTCGCCACTTTCCTCCTCGCTCGAATGGCGAACATGCCTGCTTCGGTCGCCACAGATCTCAACTCTGCTCCAGTGGCGTTTGGACATAATCTTGAGATCAACTCCCATCTGATGTCGCGCTCCACAGACATGCTCTTCGCGTGAATTCTCAGAATGTTGGCGCGGCCATCCAGATCAGGTAAGGAAAACTCAATCTTCCTGTCAATTCGTCCCGGTCTCATCAACGCGGGATCCAGTGTAGAAGGTCTGTTGGTGGCAAACATGACCTTGATGTTTCCTCTCGAATCGAATCCGTCCAGCTGTGTAATCAACTCCAACATGGTTCTTTGTACTTCATTGTCCCCACCAGCACCGTCATCGAATCTCGCACCACCAATGGCGTCGATTTCATCAAAGAAAATGATACATGCTTTCTTCGTTCTGGCCATTTCGAACAATTCTCTCACCATCCTGGCACCCTCTCCGACGTATTTCTGGACTAATTCTGAACCAATGACTCGGATGAACGTTGCGTCAGTTCTGTTGGCCACGGCTCTTGCGCATAGTGTCTTTCCTGTTCCGGGGGGCCCGTAGAGCAGAGCGCCTTTTGGAGGGTCGATACCGAGACTGACAAATCGTTCTGGGGATAATAGTGGCATCTCGACAACTTCTCGCAGTTTCTCGATCTGGTCTTTGCAGCCGCCCACATCGCCGTAGGTAACGTCCGGCTTGTCTTCGACCGTCATCATGGTCACACTAGGATCGATTTTGGGAGGCAAAGGCAACATGATGGAGTACTTCTGGCGATCGACACCCACTCTCATTCCTTCCTCGATATCCGTTGGACTGACTCGTTCTCCCAGATTGACGACAAATTTGGCGATCTGCTTGACATTGATGACATACTTGCTCTTCTCGCTGTCTTTCTCATCTTGTATGATTTTGGTACACCGAGCAACTTGGAGGGGTTGCTCTTCGGACATTCGCTGTCGGTCGGCGGCGATATCCCATAAATGTGGTGGGGCGAGGCCGGTGTCTGATTCCTTGACGCCAATCTTCTCGTTTATGCTTTGCTGCTTGTCCTTGATTTGTTTCTCGATGGCTTTGAGGGCGGCGGCATATGGAGCTGCGCCGTATGTCTTCAGTACCTGGATGTCTCTGTCGTCATTTAGCAAAGTGCGATGATGCTATGCTCGAGCCAAGGAAACTCACTCATCTGTTAGGGGGGTAATCTTCTTCTCAGGCTCTTCGTCATCTGCATAGTTCTTCTGGTACTTCTCCCAGTTCTGCCCCGTCGCAGAAGGCATGGCGAATCACTGCAGATCAGTGTCTATGGCTAATCCGGATTGTGGTAGAAACCAGGTCGAGTGAAGAGGTGAGGCAATATTCAGAGGAAAGGTCAAAGGCTCGCAGCGCTGTGTGAAAGGCGACAGGTGTTGATGGCTAGGTGAGTGTCAATATTGACTTGGAAAAGGCGGCTCAGCATTTGATGCAATGCGCATGGATCGCCAGGCACGCGGCGACGCAATCAAGCTGCGGACGCTAAAACCATGCAAACATGGCAAACATAAATCTTCCAGAGGAATCTCCATGAAATTTGGCAAGTGCCTGCGGGCACAACCCACGTCGCACCAGCCGTCGATACTCAAGCGCACCAGCCGAATCGCTCACTACAGCACCATCTGGCTCCTCGAAAAGACAGATACAGGGGCGTTGAACTGCAAGGATGGCCGCAGCCTTGGGCATACAAGGCAATTTTAGCAATGGAGTGTTCAAGGACAAAGAGAAGCCGATGGCTGTGCGGACAGCCAACATCATGGCCGCCAGAGCCGTCGCAGATGCCATCCGGACGTCGCTTGGCCCTCGAGGAATGGACAAGATGATCCAATCCGGCAAAGGCGAGAACTTGATCACCAACGACGGCAACACAATGCTCAAATCCATGAGTGTGATGCATCCAGCGGCCAAAATGCTGGTGGATCTCTCCGCAGCCCAGGATGTCGAAGCAGGAGACGGCACAACCTCCGTCGTGGTGATAGCAGGTTCTCTCCTCGGTGCAGCCGACAGACTCCTCGAGAAGGGCATCCACCCCACCATCATCTCGGAATCCTTCCAACGCGCTGCTGCCGAAGCAGTCAAAGTCCTCGAATCCATGTCCATTTCCGTCAACCTCGCCGACCGCACAACGTTGCTCTCCGCCGCCGAAACCTCCCTCTCCTCCAAAATTGTCAGCCAATACAAAGACCTCCTCGCACCCATGGCTGTCGACGCCGTATTGAGAGTCATAGACCCCAAAACCGCGGACAATGTCGACCTCCGCAACATCAGAATCGTGAAAAAGGTCGGTGGCACCATTGAAGACAGCGAGATGATCAACGGCCTCGTCCTCAACCAGCCAGTCATAAAATCGGCCGGCGGTCCAACACGCATCGAAAAGGCACGGATAGCACTCATCCAGTTCCAGCTTTCCCCCCCGAAACCAGACATGGAGAACCAAATCGTCGTCAATGACTACAGACAAATGGACAAGATCCTGAAAGAAGAGCGCCAGTACCTATTGAACATGGTTCAGAAGATCAAAAAGGCGAAATGCAATGTCTTGCTCATTCAAAAATCCATCCTGAGAGACGCGGTGAATGATATGAGTCTGAACTTCCTCCAACGCCTCAAGATCCTCGCCATAAAGGACATCGAGAGGGACGAAGTGGAATTTCTATGTAAGAGCACAGGGTGCAAGCCCATCGCCAACATCGACTCGTTTACCGAAGATAAGCTCGGCACCGCAGATCTCGTGGAAGAAGTGAACAGCAGCGGAGCGCGATACGTCAAGATTACGGGCATACAATTACCCAAACAAACACCATCCACCCCAAGCGGCAACACAGTCTCCATCGTCGCTCGGGGAGCGAACACATTGGTCCTCGACGAGGCCGAACGATCCCTCCACGACGCCCTCTGCGTAATCCGCTGCCTCGTCAAGAAACGAGCGCTCATAGTCGGCGGTGGAGCCCCAGAAATAGAAGTCTCCAACCACCTCTCCCGCCTCAGTCGCTCTCTCACAGGCACAGAAGCCATTTGCTTCAAGGCTTTCGCCGATGCGATGGAGGTCATTCCCACCACCCTCGCTGAGAACGCAGGGCTCAATAGCATTCGAGTGGTGACGGAGCTGAGGAGCAGACACGAGCAAGGAGAGAAGACGGCGTTTGTGAGCATTCGAGGCGGCGGTGTGGCAAGGGGTGATGGACAAGGAGGGAGTGAGAGGGTGCTACAACCGTTGTTGGTTTGTACGAGTGCGATTGAGTTGGCGAGCGAGACTGTGAAGATGATTTTGCGAATCGATGATATTGCTTTGTCAAGATAGGCACGAGCAAGTCGTGTGTTGGTGCTTGAGCGTCGAGCAAGACCAGGCAAGGCCAGGCAAGGCAAGACAACCATGCATGACGACAACGACATGAATGCGCATGACCCAAAAATGCTATAGACGGGGAGAGAAATGACTAGTATGAAGCAATGCATGATACCCCCTTGTTGATGAACCTTGGTCAAGCCTACATCAGGCGCACAAGATTCCCTGGCGTTGGCACTACTTCCCGGCACATTTGCACGTCCCTTCTTGGCTAATGCCTTTGGGATGTTGTTGACTATCCTTCCCAGCGCTGTTCTGGATCAATGAAGCTTGATAGAGTCAAGTGTGGTGAAAATGAAGTTGCAGAAAGTGGTTTCAGACGCATGGCGAAATAGGTAGAAATTTCACTGGTCAACCAGTTGTCTTGGCTTGGTCGAGAAATGAACCTCCAGGCTGGCATAAGATGTTGTTAATGAGCAGAGAGACGCAAGAAATTCTAGCCATATCAAAATCACGTCAGCACTCCATCTTGCCCTCTCCCTGGGGTGCACCCCTTCCTTGCTCTTCATCCCTCTTCTTCCCGTCTGCTTTCTTATCCTTCTTCGTCTTCTTTTCCATTTCCTTCCTCTCCTTCTCCTCTTTCTCCCACTTCTTCTCCATTCTCTTCCACTCCTTCTTTATTTTCTTCCTCTCTTTCTTCTTCTCCTTTTCATGCTTATACGAGGCTTTTTCAACTTCTAATCCGATGAGACCGTAGCGCTTGAGCCAGGCGGCCAAATCCGAGAAGATTCTCCATGGGCGGTCTCCGTAAATTAGTCCAACTGCAACTGCTGCACAAAAGGGAGTGCCGATGGCCCAGAGCTTCCAGAATTGAGGCTTCCCAGGCTGGTAGTCATCGCCCATACTGAAGATACCAGCTACTAAAGTGAGAGGGAAGATAATGGAGGCAAATATGCTGAGGCGAAGACCAAACTCACTGTCTTGTACGCCTCTGAATGCAGCTCGGAGGTTTGCTAGGTCATTCGCGACAGAGTTCAAGGCTTCAGCACGATCACGTAAGGGTTGCATTCTCGTATGAATAGTGAGAAAGTCCTTCTGCGCGCCCTCGAGAGCAAGAGACGTACTGGCATTAATGTTAATGTCTTCGGAACCCAGCTGAATGCCCAATCGTTCCAGATTCAAGACCATAGCGCGCCAAAAGTGATTCAGCTGCCGTCGCATATAGTTGATGTCGTTGGTGATTCTGTTGATCTTGATCCAATCGGCCTTCCACTCCTGCATGCTCAGGTTGTCGTCGATTTGGTCTTCGTAGTGGTCCGAGAACCATTCAGCGTTGGCAATGGTGGTGTTGATGAGTTCGAGTTGATTGATCCAGTGTTGAGCTATGTGCTTGAGCAGGTAGTACGCTGCATTTGAGGAATTTGTGTTTGTTTGTTTAATGAGTTCTTGAGTGGCGAGCTTGGTCCAGCAAAACACCATCTCGTCGAGAGGGTTGACAAGATCCCGCTTGTCTAGGAACTTCTGTATGTCCTCCACTTTCACTCCGATGCCGACTTGAGAGAACGTTAGTGGCGCTAACGTCGAGCACCCATGGTGGTAAGGCCAGCTTCGGTGCTCCGTTGCTTTAAGCTTCACAAAATTGGCCCAGCTTTGCGCTTTCCAGAGAGATGCCCTGTCGGGATACGTCCTTGGATCCCTTAGGATCATGCACTTCTCCAAACTCTCCTTTAAATCCTCCTTCAAATCCTTCTCCAAATCCTCGTCCGTGGCTGTAGCCGGGTTGCTTGCTCCTGTGTCTGCTGTCGTTGTTGGACTTTTCTGGGGGATAGGTATGGTTGTAAATGCCGGATCGACCAAGATGACAGCTGCAACGAGACGATCAGATCAATGGTGTTCCAGAAAATCATTGCATTGAATCTGGGGGGGGCTTACCGTCCCATCCCGGAGCATCCTTCGCCGGATCATTTTTATCCTTCGCCGGATCACTTTTCTCCTTCGGAGGATCTTGTGATGTCCAAAATGAGGCACACCTTCTTACAAAAGCATGCCTTCTATCAGAGTTACTAGCCCCGGGCACATCGATGTCCCTCCATTTCTCATATCTACGCTTGTTGGCTGCAAATGTCATTTGTATGCTCAACGTACCAACCGACTTGGGATTCAATAAGGTCCGTAGCTCGTAGTATCGTACAGTAAACGACTGCTCTGGCGCCGACATGGATGGCAAGCCCCTGTGCGGTATAGACCGCCAGTCTGTGTAGTTCCAGGTATTCATCTGCTCGCTGAAGACCAACGGATCCACACCTAAGTGATAGCCCAGTGCATCCACATAGTCTGGCTCCATGTCCTCGAGGATGAACAAGCGCCGGTGCTTCTTCACTTCGCGACTTTTTCTGGCTGGATTCTCCTCAAGATATTTCCTCAAAGCCGCAGAGCTCTCAAAGCCGTTTTCCTCGACTGGACGAAGGCTGCTCTCTTCGAATTTCAAGCAGTAGCATCGCCCGGCTCCATGTTGATGCTCTCTTTTTTGATAGTGACTCTCGATAGCACGACGGTCATGGTCGTTCCCATTGGTGAGCATTTTCAGAAACGATTTGAGAGCTGGAAAAGCATTTTGGAGTGACTCGAGGCGTTGAAGGTAGGGCTTCCCTTCGAAACGTAAGGGTCCTGCGGGCTGTGGCATGGTGGTGGGCTGATGGTTTGGTGCTGCTAAAGCCATGGTTGTTGTAGTAACCCCAGAGTCATCCATCCGAACGGTGAGTTATGCCGGACATAGGTGAGCATTGGCCGATGCTATCTTCGCTGAATCAGTATCACCCTCGCCTCCAGACGAACAGTAGCAAGATAATAAGCAACCACCACATTCTGGGCCATCTGCAGGGTCTCGTTTTACCGGTTGCAGCTGACCAAGTCTCGACCCATGACCCCCGCTTGCAAATTCCTCGTAAACCCTTAGTTGCATCGCCAGCCTGATTGACGAGAACATATCATCGCCATGGCAAGATCGCGCTTTGCTCATCCGGGTAAACGATCATCATGTTGACTCGGGGGGCGAGGGCGTCGTCAAAGATTTTGACATGGTTTGGTGGTCAGGAATATGATCGTTTCCCAACATTCCAGGTTGCACAAGAATACCGAAACCAAGGCATTACAGCTGAGATCTTGGATAGAACGCTGTTCCATGTTGGTGTCAGCTTTGTCCAGCCCAAAGCCACGTCGAATTTCACTGGTAGTCGTTTCCGCGCCATGTGAAAGATGTGTGCCAAATTGGTTGCAAGTACTGCAAAATCCACCCAAGTGGTCTCTGCGATTGGCTGGAGGCTGGCAGGGCGAGCCGAAATGCGGGGCGCTTATCATCTCATGATTTCCCTACCTCAGACCCGAGCTTTTACAGCGTTGGTGAGATCTCAATGGCCCTTTCACCTAAAGACATGCCACAGACTGAAAGAGGCTTCGCATGTTGGTCTCTTCATTCCTGGATAGAATATCCAAACCCCAAAGATGCACCAAAAATGACAACAAATCATTAAAAAGCCTCATCAAAACCACCTGCAAGCCACTATTTTCGGCAAATTGAATGGCCCCCAACCGGGCTGCTGCCGCCTGAGACCTCTCAGCCCTCGCTCTTCCACTCCTCTTTGATTTCATCCCATGTGATATACGTGTCGCTCTTTGAGGGCGATGACACTGACATGTCTAAAGAAAATGAAGCAGGTTCGACTGCACCGAAGCATGGCTTGACGATCAAATGGACTGCAGATGAGTCCATAGAAGAGGTAGGACAGGAGATTCGACATTTGGACCTGGAATACGTGCTGAACCTCTCATCAGAAGCCATGCGCCACATGCCATGGCCTTGACCTCCGCGTCAGTCGATTCATGGTGCAGCCGTCTCAGAATGCGGGAGTTCGGGACAGTCCTGCAGACTTTCTGCTGAGATCCTCGACTTCTCCGACCAGGCTTGGAACGCTACAGCGAATCTACGAACAGAGCTCCAGAGGATGCAAGTTCTGCAACTTAATTATCAAGTCCGTCCGTGGCTCGCTGGGCGATACCAATTATGATCCAAACACTTGGTCCACGTTGGCGAGTGCCACTTGCTACATGAGCTGGGAGATAGACGGCCGCCAAGTAGCCAAACCTGATCGAGACGACACGAGGAGGCAAGCACGGCAGGATGTGCGTGGCCTTACACGGAGAATCCATCTGAGATGGGACAACCAACAGCTCCCCGATGCTTACTTGGTCTTCGTTGCTCGAAAGCGGTATCTCACCACAGCATCCGACGCGCAGCGTTTATGGGGTTCTGAGCTTTTGTTTCTTGGGAGGGAGATCGACGGTCATGGCAATATCCAGGCAAGGGTGAAGAGTTGGCTTGATCTCTGCAGTGAGCAGCACGGGAGCCCATGCAGTTGCCCGAGCGGGAAGACGAAAGCGAAGTTCTCCGAGCTGCTCTCTCATTCATATTTCGGCGTGATTGATGTCGTGAACATGCAGCTGACCGAGCTTCCGACGGTAGGCAGATCTGGACCCGCTCCGTATGCGGCGCTTAGCTATGTCTGGGGCCCCAACCGCACATTCGTGACAACCCTCCAGAATGTCAACCTCTTGCGCATGCATGGTGGTCTCGAAAAGGTCCAGGCCCAGTTGCCAGCCGTCATCAAGGACGCAATTGATTTGGTTCGCCGTTTGGGACTGCAGTATCTTTGGTCTGACTTACCTTGCTTGTATGAAGTTGACGTCTTGCTAACTGCGCGCTGTGAACAGGATTGACGCACTTTGCATCGTTCAGAACAGCTCCCACTCATGGAAGCTCAATGCGTACAATATGGACTCCATCTACGGCAACGCCGAGCTGACCATATGTGCTGCGGATGGTGAGGACGCCTCTACTGGCCTCAAAGCGATGTGGCCCAGCAATCAAGCAGGCAACCAAGATATGGCAGAATGCGCGCCAGGAGTGCGTCTGATGGTCAGCCGGCCACCTGAAATGTACATCAAAGCATCGAAGTGGGCCAGTAGGGCTTGGACATTTCAAGAACGTCTTTTGTCGCGCAGGTGCTTGATTTTCATCAATGGCCGAGTGTACTTTCAGTGCCGCTCCACGGGCATGTCAGAAGATATCTACGCCGATCGTGCTGGTGCAGGGTGGTCACTCGACTTCGTAGATGCCCCCTTGCAGATGTTCAGACAGCTGTCGGAGAGAGCATTCTGGGTCTACATGAAAGCGAGCGAATTGTACAGCGCAAGAGACCTTACCAAACCAGAGGACATACTCGCAGCCTTTAGTGGCATCGCCAACCATATGGAGGAGCGCTTGAAGGCACCTTTCGTTTTTGGTTTGCCAAGCTCTCACTTTGATCTTGCACTGCTGTGGCAGCACACCTGTGCTGTAGAAAGACGCAAGCCAAGAAAAATGGACAAAGCCAGTGACTACGAAAGTCTGGAGTTTCCCAGTTGGAGCTGGGTCGGATGGATGGGGGCCTCAGCCACCTACAATCAAGACATCTTGGGTGAATGCCTTGACAACGCAAATGAGTGGCTCGGAAGACACACCTGGATAAGATGGTATATCAGAGATGGACACGGAGACCTGAGACCACTCTGGCCTGAGGCCGACAAGGAGCGGCCTGACAAGTCGCAATGGCGCGTTGATCGAAGCAGAGATCAAAGATGGCGAGGCTACAGCACCTATCGCATCAGTGGGAAGTCGATATTCGTGCATTACAGTAAACGGATACGACAATACATCCTATTCCAGTACGATTATGGCGACAGCAACAACTCTGAGGATTCGGACGATTCTTCTGGCTCAAGCATGTCGGGCTCTACGCAGGCTAGGCAGGCCCTGGAAAATCTGACGGGAGACCGAGAAGTACTAAGACGGGAAAGACGTCGGAGGCGCAGATCCCCTGAGTAAGTGATCCATGCAAGTTCAGCATCACTTCTAATATTTTTCGACAGATCAAATATCCGTTCCGAGTCATTAGACACTTCTGACCGCAGGTCCCGCCGGTATTCGTCTGCTTCTTCTGGCTACACGTCTCCACCACCACGTCGGCGGTCCCGGTCGCGCCGCCAAAGGAGGATCGACAGCACCACTCACCTCAGTCTCCGAATTGCCATCAATCAAGTTTTTCGCCTCTTTTCAATTTTCAGGTCGATGCTGCTTCTCACCGTGGTCGCTTGCTCTGCGGTTCCCATGATCCTCCTGTCTTTTGCTGTATCGATTCTCCAAAATCTAGGAGTGGATGGACTCGCTTTTTTCTTCTTGGGAGTATGCAGAGCATGGGGCGAGTTACTAAGGAAGATGAGGGCAGAAGCATGGGCTGGACGCCAAGCCGGTTCCCCAATCAGATTGATCAGGCACAGATCTCGCTCCAGATCCCGCTCCAGGTCTCGCTCTAGGTCCTGCTCGACATCTCGCTCTCCAAGCCCTGTCTATTCCCGACCGAGGCCAAGGCCGCGCAGGATGGAGGATGATATAGTAGAAGTTGTCGAAGTGCCGATAAGGCGTCCGTCGCGAAGGACAGTTGTCGTTGGTCCAGACGGTGGCAGCCGTCGAAAGCGCCGTGCGCGAAGCCCAAGCCCAATCCAAGACTTTTGGCGATACTCAGGTGAACGATATAATGATCGATATCGCTCGACTCGCACAGATCATCACCGTGTAAGTGCCCGGCGGATCCGGCTGGTTGAGGAACCGCAGAAGCAGGAAGATTATGCCCGTGTATATGATGAGCTCTTTAAGCCTCCCGAGGACATCGAGCCGGTCGACACAGAAACGAAGCCGCAGTTCTTCATCTGTCCCAAGGAGTGCCCATATCGCGTCGTCATCGCACCTTACACACCACATCTGAACAGCGCCGAGTTCCCGCTGATGCCAATCCTACAATTCTGGACCTGGCATACCTGGCTCAACGTCACTCTTCCAGCGCGCACAAATGACGAACCTAAGCGAGCGAGCAGTGGTCCCGGCCTCACAAGATGCAATATCGCGGACGAAAACGGAGACTGGTGCGGATCCATCGTCCTCAAAGAGAAGTGGATCCATTCAAAACAGTCGGCGAAGCAGGAGCTCATTGCTATTTCCGAGGCGAAGAAGTTCACCCAAGACGAATGCATAGAGTGGACGTATTACATTCCGAAAGAGAGAAACCAATCCGAATGGGACCTATTTTACGTTCTGCTCATCGAGAGAAATCGCGAAAAGTGGGAGCGAGTTGGAATGGGGAAGGTCTTCAAGGAAGCATTCATGAGGACGGCGAAATGGAAAGAGATCATGCTCAACTGAGATGACAAGGATGCAGTCCCTGACCGACCTCCACAGCACAACACCACCAATTTACAACATAGCCGTTGATGGCCACTGAGGACAGCCACCCGGAAAACGTGTAGAGTTGGCCCTCTCACACCCTGGTACTTGCAATACGCAATCGATCATCTGGAGCTAAATGGTGCTGTAGTGGGAAGCGTGAGATGTTAGTCCGTCTATGGAATGATATGAACGACAGTTGTGGAACGAAAATGTAGTTTTCGATGTTTTGCACTGCGTTTAAGATGTGAGAGGTACTTGAAGACTTTGTAACTCATATTTGCCTGTCTAAGATCTTACTCTGGGATACAGCAACAAGGGGGAAAGCTACATACACTCCAAGGCCCTACAGAACAGATATCTGGGCTGGCATTCTCACCGGATGGCTAGATGGTTGCTTCGGCATGGGAGGGGGCTGTTAGTTCGTACGTTGTTCGTCGTCCGTCGTTCGATTGTTCAGACCCTCTCAGAGTGAACGAATTGTTCATTTATATGACATTCCATGAACGGTTGTACTGAACGAACTAATCGGATCGCTGACGAATGTGTAGTTCTCTCTCCTCTCCACCACGACATACCAGAGTGCTTCTCCTTTTCGGGTACAGCCTCATTGGGGCCCTGTGTGTCGCATCAGTCTTGTTCCGTCGACGCATAGCTCCTGCCAAAATCCTTTGATAAGTTGACTCTCGGAAGGGGTTCGCTCCACACAGAAAGCACCGTAGGGATGAGATTATCTTCGAACTGAGCAGGTTACTTCGATCTCTTTCGTAATTACGCTAGAGCATTGTGTGCCATGATTTGATAGTATGTCGTGCTATGATGGACTTGCTTGGTATCTATAGATGCGTTGAAGTCAGAAGACTTGTGAAATATGAAAGGCAAGCTGTGCCTGCAACGGTGGTATTCTTCAGACGCATATGCCGAGCCGGCGGGGAAGCTGACCAACAGGTTTATTGCTGTGAGGAGGTATGCAGCGAAAGACCGTCGCGCGGATAGAAGGAAGATGATTGATTGTAGTTGAATGACGTGGTAACCATCAGTGTCACCGAGGACGGCATGGTCTAAGGTTGCATCCAAACGCCGGCTGGACGTAGCAACACAAACACCACGGGGGAGCATCAGGCAGTAGCTCAACCGTGTACAAACTCCACTACGCATACAACCCCTCGGCGCCATTTCCAATATCCCATCTCGTCACCCTCCCATCCCGTGCCTTGACTCCCTTAGCTAACGGATTTTCCTGCATGACTCCAAGCCCACTAGGCACCTTCTCGTACCGATTGAGCAATCCGATACTCCAATCTTGAAAGACCCGTGCACTAGATGGCAACATGGCCGTGCTTTCCTCGAGTGCGGCGCGGAGGGACTCCAGATCGGCAGGATTTGAGAGGCAGAGGTCTTCGTGAGTGGTCGAGTTGGCGTCAAGGAAGGAATTGGCTGACTGGTTGAGGGGCAAGGGTTTGTAAAAGACTTTGGCGGCGCGGTGAACGAGGTTAATGTAGTCGTTGGTCGTCGCGGTCCCGTTTTGGGAAGACTCCTGATTTTGTGACACTCGCGGCGATGCCTCGTCGGCAGCCGACGGTCTCGAGGAGATTAAGGGAGTCTCTGTTTCTGTCATAGACTCGATAAGTATTCCTGGTAATATTGAAGCCAATGTGTCATCGTCTTTATCTTGGCTCTTGTTTTGCACTGGAATTTCGAATTGAAGATCGCCTGAAACGAACTGTGGCCCAGATGATGCCCCATAGATTTGAAATATGTCATCATCGTTTGGATTGCGATGATTAGCTTGCCTACTTGAGCTGGCCGCCGGTGAATCCTCCGATCCCGTTAAGGCTCCTGAGGGAGAGTTGTAGATTTGTGAGGTGTCGTCATTGTTGGGGTTTGAATTTGGCGTTGCATCGGAAGGTGTCGAATTGGCAAGCGTGCCGTTGCCGTCGTATGCAGAGCATGAATAGTAGATGTCTGGATTGAATACCCAGAGGATAAGAGGCTGAGAATCCTGTTGCCGCTCCTCGTCCGTCTCAGAACTCGGTGAGGGTGTGCTGTGTACCACAAACTTCTTGAGTGCGGTTGCCTCGACCAGTGATAGAATCTGGGCACAAGAAAAGATGGTCGATGGGTATGACTCGTAGGTGTCTTTCGAATCCGAGGTTTTGACAGCGATACTAGATTTATGTAGTCGTATCATGTCCTCCTCTTGGTTAGTCGTACCCAGCATCTCTAGACACTTCCTACACCGAAGCACGGTTACCTCCGGTACTTTCAGTGTTTCCGCAGCCTGCGAACACGTTAGTCTGCTGTCACCTCAAGCCTTATCCTTCTGGTCTGTGATGCTCTGAGAGCGCAGAAGTGAGATGTAATAAGGTAGTCTCCGGTCCAAATAGCAGCCGACCATCCCCGGAAGGAGGCTGACTACGAAAACCGGCAACCGAATTGTTGATATGCGGCGATTGTATCAGAAACAGGACCAGACTGAACAAGGAAAGTCTCTTTCTTCTCGCCAATCTCCAACGTGCTCTTCGCCGTAGTGCAGTGCTTACCTTGATGTTTGAGCAATCTTCAGCATGCAGCACAATTGATATCAAGTCGGTCAAGCCGGTCCCCGAAACGATGGCAAGTTTGCTTCCTGAGGAAATGCCTTTTGCTTTTGCGGCATCCTGAGCATCGTCCTGACCTTCGTCATGCGGTTTGTGGCAAAACCAAAAGTCCATCAACTCAGCCCAGAGTTCGCTGGGCAGGTCCTTCCACTGAGTGATTGCATTCGCAGACACAATACATGCCTTGCAATTTCGACACTGAATTGCAGTGGTAGTGGTCAAGTCTGCTGTCATCCATGGCGCTTCGATCTCGTTGTTGATCGAGCACTTCCATTCATGCTCGTCATCTATTTGGACGCGCGCCGCAATCTCTGTCTTCCTCTGGAGTGGGAAGGTAACCTGGCAATCGCCAGAGATTTGTGTTGGTAGATAGAGTCTCTGGCTTTCGCCATCGTGGGTCACAGTGATGATTCTCTTGTCGGTCGACACATCGAGCTTGGTGCCTTCTTCCTTCTCGGTCTGCAACGAGGCATGCAGAGTCAATTGCCGGATATGGGTTAGTATCTCAGCATAGAGATAGATTCGAGGCGGCATCGTCATGGAGGATCAAAGAAGCGAAGACGGGCGATAGCGCGCATTTCTGCAAGATCTGCACAAATAGGGCATTGCTTGGGTGGCACAAGGGCCAAAACTGTCGACGGATGAGTCGACCAACGGCATTGATGATTTTGCCATTGGCTAGGGAGCATGTAAAACACGTACTAAACGCAAGCTTGCTGTACGGGCGTGGAGCTGACACGTTCCGGCATCGACTTGGTGCCGGAAAAGTAGTGTCGGAAGCACCCCGCTTCGCAGCATGGAGTACCCTCAATTGCGACAACCTAACTTGCTCACGACCAAAGTGCTGTTTGCCAGCTGTTGACAAGCTGCTCTCGTATCTTGAGTCCTACAATGTTTCTTCAGCTCTGATTCGGTTTTGTTTCTGTTTAGGAGTGAACACTATTCGCGCGCAATGCACCAGTCGTTTGCAACTGGCAGAAAGCTCTCGCTGGACCTGTGAGAGGCTGAACCAAGTTGCAACGTCGGAGCCAAACAACCGCCAATGCAAGATCAGGAAGATGAGGGCAAGAGGCAAAGCAGCGTCGCCACAAAACATTCGGATATGCAAGGTTCTGAAGACAACTCCCCCGCCTCTGCTCAGACAGATCGGAAGACGTCGGTTGACGCTCACCCCAAGAAGAAGCGCAAAGTCAATCATGGTCAGTGAGCTCTTGCTGTGACTGGCCAACCCGGGGCTAATTCTGTGTGCAGCATGTATCTATTGTCGACGCTCGGTGAGCCTGTTCTATCCCGCTAAAGTTCTAGTCAAACCCATGGTTGCGCAAATGTCGAGATGAACCCTTTTGACTGACTTATGCTCTTGGTGCTGCATAGCATATGACTTGTGATTCTGTACGCCTCCCCCAACCTCTTCTTCGATCTTTCGGTTCATCCGGTTCCTATCCCCGTGACGACATCCTGCTGACGAACTGTTCCGCCGGAACGTATTGCAGGAACGACCCTGTCAACGATGTATTAAACGAAACATTGGGCATTTGTGCCATGATGAACCCAGAGACACTCCTCACAGGAAGTCAAAAGGAGGAGATGCAGACCCCACAACAGCAGACGAACCAACGTCTCCGGCCCATGAATTCAACGGCCAGCCCAGGGCGACCACAACCGCAGCCCTGGGCGCCAACGGTCAGGCCCTGTTGGGAGGCGGCAATGTGGACTTGAGACCAAGCACAGCCGACAACATGCCGGTTTCAAGCCACGGCTCAATAAGCCAGCCGATGGGCATGGGCGGCGATGCTCAACAGAGTAGGAAACAATTCGGGAGTGGAAACCATAACCCATGCTGATACATGTCCCAGCTCCCGCCTTCAACTTCAATGGCCAGTACATCCCGCAGAACAGATTGCAAGATCTCTCTTCATTCCATCTCAACTACATGTTCAACGCGAACGAGATAAATGACGAGTACAACCTCTTCAACGATTTTCTCAGCACCAGTCTCTTCGACGAGACTGGTATGTTTTCCACCGAGGACATGACGGCTTACAATGATCCATCTTTCATGAATTCGATGAATGTCTCCATGGCCGGGAGCAATGGGGAGCTGTTGACAAATGCTCAGGCCAATAATAACGCAGGCGGTCCGCCGAACCTGGCAGCACAAGGTCCAACCATTTCTCTATCGGCGTCGGCCAAGCCCATCTCCGACAAAGCCCGAGAGAGATACTATATGACTGCAGCCGACCCAGCTGGCACGGACCCTCCAGAGGAACGAATGAACAAGCTACTCAAAGCCAAGTACGATGCCGGTTTGCTGAGGCCCTTCAATTACGTCAACGGCTATGCCAGGCTCAACAAGTACATGGAGAAGAATATGAGACCGTCTTCGAGACATAAGATCCTGTTGCAGCTGGACCGGTTCCGCCCGAAGTTCAGAGAACGCATGCAGAGTCTGACAGACATCGAGCTTGTCCTGGTCGAGATGTGGTTCGAAAGAAGCCTGATGGAGTACGATCGTGTTTTTGCCAGCATGGCCATTCCGGCATGTTGTTGGCGGAGGACAGGTGAGATATTTCGAGGCAACAAGGAGATGGCAGAGCTCATCCAGGTGCCGATTGAATCTCTGCGAGATGTAAGACACCATCTACCCCTTCCCTTTCAATCCCCTTCTCCCCCCCCCCCCAACAAGTGGGCGGTGCTGATTGTCACAAGGGCAAACTCGCAATACACGACTTCATTGTGGAAGACCAGCTGGTAAGCTACTGGGAAAAGTTTTGCGCCATTTGCTTCGATCAGCAGCAAAAAGCTATGTTGACCAGTTGTACATTGAGGAGTCCAACAGCGGGTGCGGATCAAGACATTCAATGCTGCTTCTCCTTTACCATCAAACGTGACAATCACAACATGTAAGCCAGCAACACCACCACCAAAACTCCCCAGTGCTGATGTGTAGCAGACCATCGCTAATTGTCGGGAACTTCCTGCCCGTTAATCCGGTGAGGAATTGATTGCTGCTTCAGCATACTTCGGTGTATATCGCTTTCATGAAAATAGCTGTTGCTGGAAGATCAGCAGATTTGGGAGCGTCCTACAGAACGGGCGGTCAAAAGCGTAGGAAATGAAGGCGCGACTGGCGGCGTACAACTTTGAAATCTTGCACCCCGTACCTTGTGCCTTTGCATCTCGAGCTGTACCCTCTTAGCCGTTCTGAAACGGCAACGAGGATTTACAATTCCATTAGGCCATGAAGCGAGATCACCATGACGGTTAAAGCCAGGAGCCAGGTGGAAAGCGTCATTGGTAGGGAAACCAGTGAGGTCCCAAAATGAGGCTCTGCTTACGTCCACCAGAATTCTCTTCACACCTTAGATCTCTGCTGCAACAATCACACAATGTCTTACCCGATCCCTGTCCAGATGTGCTATTGTACACGAGCATCTTGCCCCTGGCGTCGACTGACTTTGCCAAATCACAAAAGGCCGTCTTACGTGAGCATGCTGTGTGCATCTGGAACAGCTGCAACTTCATCTCGGTATCGAACAGTCCTCGAGATGGTATCGGTATTGCCAAACTTCGAGCTTTTGCATTTCTCCTATTAGCTAGCATCGCCCCAGTGACCCCCAGAAAAGCCGGGAGCATACCAAAGTTATTCCGAAACTCAATCTCCGCCGTGAGAGAGTGCCTGCAAGCAGAGCTCGTTGAGCTCGCTGGAAAGATCCTGGAACTTGAGGCCGGCATACAATGCGTCATGAGCGAAGACTCTCCGACTCCGGAAGACACCCAAGCCAAGAAATCATATGTTGTAGACTACTACTGCCTACGTCTTCTCCTTGACTGGAAGCGAAAACGACCCGATCTTGCTGATCACCGATACTCTCAGATCGTTGAGATACCACCTTGCCTACAAGAATCCGATGCTCAGAAGATTGCCGATTTGCTGTACGAGCTAGGAAGAGACTGTCTGGCGCAGCACGATGACGAGGGTGCTGTGAAATGGCTGGAGCGTTCTGTGTGCATGCTGGACCGGGATGACTTTGCGGCTTCCTTTGCTGGGTCCGACCTTCGCTTCAACGTCTTGCATTGCCTCGGTAAGTATATGCATGCATCCATTCTGGCTGCATCCTTCTCACAACTCTCAGGTCAAGCATTGTCAAGAGCCGGCGAAGTGCGAGCTCGCGACATCTTGGATCAGCTGAGATTTGAATACGGACCAAAGCTGCCAACCTTGCTTCTGTCGCTCGAAATTTCCTGCAGCCAAACAGACATTGATACAGACCTTGTTTCGGCCCAGCTTGAGGAGATCACCCACACAGCACATCTCATCGAGACGAACCATCAGCTGGTCATGCACTATGTCCAGCGTCTGAGTTCTGCCAGCGCAATGCACGGCATGAGATGTCTCAAGAAATACATCCTCCAGCGATTGATACCTGAAGGCAACATTGGCCGGATAGAGAAGGCGATAGTCAGCTATGTTGCAATGTGCTCGTCGCAGGAATTCATCAACGCGACACACATAGTGCAAAGCCTACAACATGAATTGGGCGTCTTCCATGACGCACTGAAGTCTGGTGTCAGTCCTGTCGCCGCTCAAGCTGCTCATGTATTGATTTGGCGGATGATCCGTGAGGCTGACACGAGTGGGACGCAATCTCTGGCTACGTTATGGTGTCAGGTAGGCCTTCACCGACTCTTTGGACTGGCAGGCGAAGCGAGCATCGGAAATCTTGAGAGGCAACTCATCAGCTACCATCTGCTTGCCTGCAACAACGAACTTGCACACCAGATACTTGACCGGATGTCGTTCATGCAGAGAAACCACAAGCATACTACGTTCTTGGCATATTGTGCGGCCATCAGGTCCAATAACGATGCTGAGGCGCAGTCGTGCTTGAACACCATCACCAACGGTCAAGGCGGCATGGATCAGTTGCTGCTCGCATGCATTGGCGAAAGTATAAAGCAGGGCAAAGGGCTTGACACTGCACGATTATTACAGCGAGTACTCGACAAGCATTTGCAATCGCCGTTGCCAGACATCGACTTTGGGGCCATACTCAAGTACACAGCAAACATTTTGATGGAAGTCATTGCTGATCAGGTGGCCGATCAGCGAAAACCAAAAGATGAAATCCTGGTGAGACTATGTGCCGTTTTCAAGCATGCCGTCAGGTTGCAGGAGAAGACTGCTAGCCATTCAAATGGTCGACGACCTTCAGCACGGGTTGACAGCATTTGGTTCGAAGAGAAGAGCTTTGAAATCGCCAGAGCTCACGCCAAAACCTGGCCAGCAAGACACATCATCGACCTCCTTCAATACTCAAATCAGCTGTGCTATCAGGATAGCGGCGTCTCGAGTGAAGTAGCGCTTTCAGAGGAACGCAAAGCACATCTAAGAGACTCGAAATTCATGCAAGCCGTTCTCTACGCATCAGAAGCTCGAAGCGTCAGTGCTAGCTATTCAGTAGAAGATCTGCCTCAGACGTCGTACGGTAGTCGATCGAAGCCAAAGACCAGCGATTGTCGGCTGGTCTTGCATCAGAAAGTCTTTGAAACTTTCACCGCCCTCCACAGTCAATATCAACCACAGACTTTGTGCGACAACGGTGAGCTACAAGACCCGCATGGACAGCTGCAAACTCTAATTCCGTTGGCTTTCGAGGCACTCCTTTTTATGAACGCCACTGCATATCTCTCGGACGAGAACGTCTTTGACGAAGTGAGCATCAGACAATTCCTACACACAGCAAATGAGCTTAAGGCTCCCGCAGCGACCTATGCTCTGCTGGCGGACATAGTACTAGCCTTTGCAAGCGGTGACACAGATGCTTGCCCGCAGCTGGACGGGCTGCAGATCACGGCCGTCTCAGCCGCCCGACTACTCAACCAGATCATACAAGCTCTCAGACAAGTACAGGCATATGACATCGAGCAAGCTGCACGATGGATCAGGTGCGTCACTCAGTTGATCCTGGAAGGCATCGAGAAGGCTCTGTCAGAGGCAAATGCTCAGAAGCAACCCAAGTATGAGCATATGCTACAATCGGTAGTACAGCAAGTTGTGGAGCTCGCGAAAACCTGCCCAACCAGATCGGGTGTGACACAAGTGATAGTCGATTCTGCTGGTGACGTTCGAATGAGCTCGAACTCTGCACAAAGTTATCCGGCTGAAGAGCTTGAATGGCTTGCTGCGAAGCTGTTCAATATGGCTGTCGACTTCTTCGCGATTGGACAGCAACAGTGGGCGGAGCAGTGGGCCTCGAAAGCGCTTAAAGTTGCTGAGACACTTGACGATGCAAATGGCAGGCTAAGTCAAGTGCTGCATGGCAAGATCAAGGAGCTCGGCTGGGATGTAGTGACGTACGGCTAGTTGATGTTTACAGACGTGAGGGCCTTGGGCCGGGAATCAAGAATCTGAAAGTAGTATGATAGAAGCATAATGCTCAGCAATGTTTGCGCAAAGTGTAAACTATCTGCTCCACGCTCAGCGTCAAGTTGTGTCCATCTCACTGACTTCGGCCTTCTCAGATTCATCAACCCTGACTTCAGGAACATTCGCTATTTGCGACTGCTGCGGCTTCTGCGACTGCTCAGCTCCATCAGCCATATCTATATCAGACCCGTCAGTATGAATTTCATGCTTCAATCCACTGCCACCGTCTGTCATTGATGGCCTTGGTGTTGCCCCTTCTATGTCCACATCTCCGACGGTTGATCTGGGAGTCATGTCACCACTCTCTTGCGTGGTCGGAAGGGGTGTCATCCCTCTGCTTTCGCCAGTCATAGCTTCAGGCAAAGGTGTGCCACCTCCGTCCTCCATCGGCCTCGGCGTCCCGGCGTTGCTCGTACCTCCATCTCTATCTCTCTCGCCCACGCCAAGCATATTCTGCTCGTCATCCTCGTCATCGCGTCTCTTCTGCTCACCCTCCACCTCCTCACCATCAACTTCAGATCTCACTTCTTCATCGCGCCTCTCGTCGTCCACGTGTTCTGGCTCTCCTCTCACCACACGCCGCAGTCGAGCAGCCTCATGTATCACACCAGCCAACGCGTCCCTTCGATCCGCCCACTGGTTCTGTAGCTCCAGCCCTTCCCTTTCCAGCTCCTCAATCTCGCTTCTCAACTTCTCACTCTCCCTCCCCAACTCTTCACGTGTTTTCGCCTTTTCACCTCCCACTTTTCCATCAGAGTACAGGACCTTCTCAGCCAAGACGTCGTAGCCCTTTCGGATCTGTAACTGTTCTCTCGCCTCACCCAGCCTCACCCTGAGACGGGCTGTGTTCTCCTTGATACTCCCGTGCTGCTCCGTGATTGTGCTGACTTGCTTGGCGTAGCGCTCCCTTTCGCGCTCGTTCGCAGAGAGGAGGAACTGCAAACGGGCGAGGGAAGTGGTGAGCGCAGAGAAATCGTGCAGCGTTTGATGCGAGAAGGTCTCTAAGGTTTTGAGGTAGTCATTTATCTCGTCCTGTGTTTTCGGCTTTGCTGCTGTCCCGTTTGCAGGCGCCGTCTCTTCGTCGCTCACGACTTCCTTGCTGGCTCTCGCTGAGCTTGCGGCGTCAACGGCCGGCCGTCGCAGATACTCCTGTATTGGGTTCGTGGGTGCGAGTAGCCGTTTCTGGATCCTCTTGTACGGTTTCTCTTCGATGTTTAGCAGCCTTTTGGCGTGGAGGTCGTCTTCGAGGGTCTGTGGGAGTGGTGTGAATGCGGACCTTGACATGTCGGCTACAGTGGTCCGGCTGGGGATGCGCGCGTTCCGGGCGTGGTGAGTGTGACTGAGTGGTTGTAAATTGGGATGCGCGGTTCGTGTAGGTTGGCCACGTTCGGGACGGGCAAGTGTGTACTGGGGCAGAGGAAAGAGTTGATTCGGATGCGTATCAAGTCTGGATGGGGGAGGTAGGAAGCGTGGTTCGTGGGTGTCCCTTGCGCTTGGGTCCTGGATGTGTCTGAGTAGGGCTATCTGTATGGTTTCTCCAGCTGCAAGGCTCGAACAGGTGTGCAAGGCCTAAACTCAGTTCGGTTGAAAAACGCTACCAAGACCTGAATGAAGTTTGAGGCAGGAGGCTAATTTAGCTTAGAGCCGGAAGAGGTGCTGGCGAGCCGAGTGCGCAGATCCACCCTCCACCCAAGATGACGACCTCTCTGATTCAATTCCGAGGGCAGCAGCAGGGTCAGTTCCTTGTGCACCAGCAAAATACAAAGAATTATGCGCACATTCGACCACGGCTCAAGACCTTACATACTGCTGCATCACAGCTCCATGTCACATCCAAATGCCAAACGTGACGTAACATGACCTGACACTCCTCTAGCATCATCTTACCTCATGCTCTACTACCACGACCGCGAAGCCAACGAGATTGAGTACAGATACCTCCCCCGCCTCTCCTGCCTCTGGTCTGCCGAGTCGTACCAGCCTGTCCAGTGGTTCAAGATGCCTGTGTCCAGTTTGAAATCGATGGCCCGCCGAGCATGCGTGCGATATGTCAGAAACCTCACCGACGTCGGTGATATGCCCGTCGAGCTAGTCTCGTCCATCATAAACAAAATCGATAACCCAGATCAGCTTCGCCAGTTAGAAGAGAATTCCCCCCAGGTAGTTGGCCACACGAAAGAAGCATGGATCAATCTGCTAAAGCGGGATATCCCAAACTTCGAACGTCGCATGCCCGGTCCCGACTGGCGCGACACAATCTTCGCTCGCGAAAATGCTGATCGTTGGTGGAAAGTCTACCGGAAACTGAAGAAAGAAACCGAACGCGAAGCAGCGATGCAGAACGAAAGGCTCGCCGCCCAGCTCGCAGGCATGCAGAAGGATAAGAAAACGGAGATCGAGATTACGACTAAGAGGCAGGCTCGTCCCGCGAAAAATCGAATTGGATACCGCGATGCGAACTGGAATCTGAATAAAGATCTCTACGCCGGCGGAGGTGGGAGCAGCAAGGCCAGCGGCGGAAATGGGTTTTTTGAGAAGCTGAGTCGGAATGCGGTTAATAAGGTGTCTGCGCGGATGAGGACGCCAACGCACAAATTGAAACCAGTGTTCAACAAAGAAGTGAAAAGGGCGCCGCTGGCGCTTGTTGAAGACCTCAGGGAAAGGCGGAAGATCGAGGACAGGGAGAAACTGATTAAGCTCGAGCAGGAGAGGCGGGAGAGGGAAGGAGGGAGTACCAAGGTTAGAGTACCGAGAGGGAGTTTGGGCGGTGGAGCGGCCCCGCCGTTGCATGGGCCTGTACCGCCGAGGACGAATGAACAACAGTATGACTTGATGAAGGACCGTGAGGCGAGGTTGAGGAATTTGAAGGGCGGACCGGGAGCCTTGCGAGAAACTGGTCCGCCAAGTAAGCAGGAGATAGCACGGCTGACAGAAGATTTTCTCGAAGACGACGATGATGACAGTGATGGCAACGATGACTTGTTCGGAGGCCCAAAGCCTCGGGAACGATCGCCCACGGCCAGGCACGCTTCACCTTCCAAACCGACGCACAGATCAGGTTCTCCACCGATCCTCAAGAAGCAGAGGCAGCCACCAACGCTCTTTCGGTCAGCAGTCAGAAAGTGACATATAGATATGAAGACAGATGAATATTTACAGCAGTGGGCGTTTGAGCATGTCATGTGTTTCAGAGTAGCAGTTCGGTATCTTAGGAATAGAGTATCCAGCGAGATGCTCTCGGATGTAATTGGCACTCTATAGACTTTCAATCGCCTGAAAAAGCATATGCTTGCTCTTGGGATCTGCACACTCATGCTCTTGGTTTCATGAGTGTTTTCCGTCTCGTCAGTTGAGGGAGTCGTTTGAAGTTCAGGGGCATTTCGTCACGTATTCCCTCTCCTTGTGTGTTCTCCTACACTGATGTCGTATTCACTTCCATGAGCTTGGGCTTGGACTCGGGGACTTCGGATGGTGGACGTGCCAGTCTATGTTGGTGATATCGATGAGTAACTATCTCCCTCCTCTCAATGCCAGGACCAAGTGTAGTGTGTTTCCTCCTTCTAGACCATATTCGGCTGCTGTTTTGTCGTCGGCCCTGAGACACAACCACTAT
The DNA here is from genome assembly GCA_003614865.1 of Arthrocladium fulminans. Classification (NCBI taxonomy): domain Eukaryota; kingdom Fungi; phylum Ascomycota; class Eurotiomycetes; order Chaetothyriales; family Trichomeriaceae; genus Arthrocladium; species Arthrocladium fulminans. Next base: position 140,254 of record QXWJ01000002.1, read on the forward strand.
CAGTATTCATCTCTTGCCCCAATCAACTCTCTCTCGAAATATCAGAAGTGCTGCCTTACATCTGTTTTCCTCCATAGATCAACCGCTGCTGCACAGGTGGAATCCCCTCCTTCTCTTCAACTCTCTCCTTTATCCTTGACACTTTGTAGTCAGATTCGATATCGAGCTCAATCTCTTTTCCCGTCAGGGTTCTGACTCTGTAGGTGTGCGTATTAGCGATTTCATTTTCCTCGGCGATGGTGGGGCTGGAGGGCGTACTTGATGAGCATTTTGGCTAGTGTGAAGGATGTAGGTAGACTTGTCGAGAATGTTTTCGAATGATGGCTGGCAGTGAGGTCAGGAAGAGCAATGAAAAGTGTATGAATCAGAATGGAGGCCTACTGTACAGTAAATCAGGCAATTGCAAACCTAATCGCGATGGACCGCGTAGAGAGGCAGGCTGTCAGGCATAATTCGAGGCAACTGGCCCGGCCGCGGCAATGATGTCATTGATGCCTGATTGTCGTCGTCGTTGAACATGAGCAACTGTCCTTATCTCGGGTCAAAAGGGCTATTCGACGTTGGGTTTAGAGAAGGTACCAGGTGTCAGAGTGGAATGGAGAATCTGTCAAGTTTCTTCTATGATTAAAGGCGGACGAGGGCAACATGGAACCAAACTGATCCTGGCTCTGTCGGTTGAATAAAATCTAGGTACGCCAGTATGAAATTTTTACTTCGTGGCCATGGTTTCGTACCTACGAGCCTGGACAGGGCTCTCGCCGCTGAGCTTTCTCATTTCTGATCTTGCTTGATCAAGTCTGCTCCCTTCTCAGCCACTGCGTACGTCGTACTCATGATGTTCCCCGATACATGCCCGGGAAATATCGAGGCATCCACAACTCGCAAACCCTTCACCCCCTTAACCCTTAGCTCGTTATCAACAGCCTCCCCCAATGCACACGTCCCTATGAGGTGATACTGTGTGCTAATGTGGTTCTTCACATACTCAATCCTTTCTTCCTCCCTCTCAAGACTAGCATCTTCCGGCGGCAATTCGCGTCGTGCGATCGACTTGGCCATGAGAGGATGGCGCGAAACCTTGTCCATCCACTTCACGCCGGCGGCCAGGATCTTGGCATCAATCTCGTGGCGGAAATACCCTGGGTCAATTCGTGGTGCGGCAAGGGGATCTGAGGATGTGATGTGTACTGAGCCGCGAGACAATGGATGCTCCAAACAGATCAGGAGAGAGAGTTGTTGGACACCCTCGGGAGGTTTGCTGAAAAATTGGGTTTGATCTGAGCCGCGTGAGACGTCTAGCCGACAGCCGATGACGAAGCTTTGAAGGTTGGCGAAAGTTGGGTCGCGGAGCTGATCGACGATTACCTTCTCTTGCGCCTTCTCAAAGGGTGTCTTGGCCAGGGATGATTTCTTGATCTCGGCGATGGTCGCTTCCAGTTCGTCCGGGGAAACGATTGAGGCGTAGGAAACGAAGCCCATTCCCATACCGGGACTACCATATGGGCCAGCGTGGGTCTTCTCGTATATCTCCTTCTGCGCTTTCATGTATTCTTCGCCATGAAGCGCATCGAGTGAGGTAATTCCGGGCTTCAAATCGAAGAGCAGGCCACCAAGAACGTGGTCTTGAAAGTTTGCGCCGACGGCTTTGTTCTCAACCACACATTCGACGCCAGCAGCTTGAAGGACCTCTGGGTCGCCAACGCCGGAAAGCTCCAGAAGCTGTGGCGTTTGGATGACACCAGCGCAAAGGATGACTTCCCGACTCGCCGAGATAGTACGCTCCTGGCCATTGTGCATAAATTTGACACCCGATGCAGTGCCATTGTCGAGCACTATCCCTGTCGCTTGGGCTTCGGTGAGGACTTTGAGATTTGGCCTTCCTAAATTTGGACGGATGTATCCTGTGGCTGCGTAACTCCGCTTCCCCGGATCGTCTGTCCGATTTATCGCGCCGAGACTTGAATAGAATCCCATGTGGTCGCCCGACCATGCATCATGCAGCATTTTCTTCGTGCCCGTGACTTCATACGCGGCGTCTGCAAAGTCTTTCTCGAACGGTGAGTACCAGTCATTGAAACTCGTATGAATGGGGCCGTCAGTGCCATGGAAATCGCTGAGGCCGCCAATGGGCATGAATTGCGGGTCAGCATGATGAGGCTCATTTTTGTCAAAGGTTTGATGTTTCTTGAAGTACTCCACTAGACCTGACCATCCCCAACCCTTGTTGCCCATTGATTCCCACCCATCATAGTCTGCTTTCGACCCTCGCACGTACATGAGGTAGTTGATCCCGCTGGATCCGCCGAGAAGCTTTCCACGCGGCATCGAATAGACCTTGTTGCCGGCATTGGGCTGGGGAATGCTAGTCATGCACCAGTCGTATTGTGGTCTGCCAATGAGGGTGGGGTAGAGTGCTGGTGTCGAAACATTCGGGTCATCCAATCGATTTTCCCCAGCCTCGATGACGCCGACAGTGATTTTCGGATCCTCCGTCAACCTGGCGGCAATACAGCAGCCGGCAGTACCGCCGCCAACGATGACATAATCGAATTTCTGCTCCGCGAACTCCTGAACGCTGCACAAAGCATGGGAACTGCGCGCATCAACGCCATTTAAGCGGCCGTTAGCTCCACTTGCAGCCATAGTAGGGTAAGGTTTCCAGAAGATGACTTCTCACCAACAAGTTTGTCTCTTCCGAGAACCTTCGAGGTTGAAGAGCTACATTGTGGTTACCCGTCAGGCTCGCAGGGGTTATGCATGATGATCATGCTATTGGTCCCCGCACAGTCCTTCACTGCATGGAGTTCTTCCCCGCAAGAACTAGCCATGGATATCCTCGGATGACCCAGGATTAGGGTCGTAGCTAGCTCGACTCGATGCTGGCGAGCACTCTTTCGTAGAGTTTGGTAAAAGCTTCGCAACAAGTCGTCAGCACGGAAGGAAAGCACTAGCTAAACCTCTTGACCAGCACGGCCATCCTCGCATGGCATTGGCGTGTCAAATTCAAACGATGTTCTGCCACTGTCAATGTTTCGTACCATCTCGATAATCAGAGTAGAGGAGTAACGATGAAGGAATCCATGGCCTTTTGGGGTTGAAAAAAGGGGGTCGTGGCCAGTGTGGCGGGGATGAACTGACGTCGCTCCGCCCTCGTTGCCAGCCACGTCTTACCCACCCCAATCTCTTTCATCGACGTGGCATCGCCATCTTCTTTAACGTATCACCAACTCACCCAGTCTGCTGTCACCTGTTATGATCGCTCAGGTGTCGTCTAGAGAATGACACTCTGAGATCATGCTCTAGCAGGCGCGTAGAGCTCTAATTCTGCGAATTAGTAGACGGAATTGATGGACCAGAAAGCCGGGACACTGTGAATCAACCACTGGCTTTGTCAGGATCCGTGATAATTTTGTGTCTATCATCGCTGCGCAGCCATCAGCAACCGGTAATATTTGGGGTCACCGGTTAGATTCACATTCCCGGCTAGTTCCCAGCATTCGTGATGGTGATATCGACTCGCCTACGCCGACAGCTTGAGGTCTCGATGCAAACTGGCATGACCAGTTTGTCCTTTCACCGGCTGAGTGATTGGCGCTGAACTAAACCTACAGCTCTATCATCCCACTCGCGCCTTGTAGGCATCCCAACCGGCTTTCCGGTATTCCTTCACGGCGGCAATGGGATCAGCAGCAGCGTAAATACCGCGACCCGCAATGAGGAAATCAGAGCCACCTGCCACGGCAGACGTCGGTGTCTGATATTGCTGTCCCAACGCGTCGCCCTTGCTGGACATGTTCACACCAGTTGTAAAAACCACAAAATCCTCATCATCGACCCGAGACTGGGCGAATTGTGAGAGCTCTCTCGTGGCAACCCAACCCATGATGGTTTGCGGGAATTGGCGCGCAATGTCGATCGATGCTTTGGTGTAGGGGCCTGTTGCCAGGGAGCCTTTCGAGGTCATTTCCGCGAGAATTAGCACCCCTCTGTCGGGGATGCCACCAGCTTGAATTGTCTGCTCAAGGGCCTGCACGATTCCTGGACCAGGCAAGACGGTGCAGTTGACAATGTGAGCCCAGTCGTGGATCTTCAGCACGCCTCCTTGATACTGTTTCTGAACGGTGTTACCAATGTCCACGAATTTTCGATCTTCGAAAATGAGGAAGTCATGCTGCCTCGACAAGCGCGTGAGACCATTGATGGTCTCTTGACTAAAGTCATCGAGAATGTCTATGTGAGTCTTGAGAACAACAATGTAAGGCCCGAGTTCTGTCCCCCATGTCAGTAACCCGTGGAGTCGCGTAACCATGGGGACCGGAAAGGCCGGCGGGAGGGAGAGGGACAGATATGTCATTTCACAAGAAGGGTGGGGACCGATGATCGCGCCATGCTAAAGGTGACACCTACTGTCTGCCAAATCAAGGAGATCTTTGGTGTTGGTCAAGTCTGCTGAGAGCACGACGTTGGATTGTTTCTTTTCTGCCAGCAGAAACAGCTGCTTCACCAAGAGATGTTTGTGCTGCTCAGCTCTCTTCGCAAATGACAAATGACTCCGTGAAGCCATCCTTGGCGACTATCGCGCGCGATGCACAAAGCCACGAGATCTCAAATAATACCAACTACTGCTTGACGGCGAGGCGGATTTGGTGGCCGCAAAATGGTGGGTTTGGGATGCGTAACTATCAGCACGTTTCACATGCGGTGAAGAAAAGAGAGAGATGACCTAAGACGAATCTTGGCCCGACTGCCGTAATTCATGCGGTGGGTTGACCTCGGGTTTACCCCAAAGGAAAAAGGGATGACGGCAGTCGAATAGGCCCGTTGGCCCTGCGTGAACCGGCCTGCAGTCTTGACAGAATGAATTTAGCCCCGAGCCAACCTCGGAGGTGAGCGATGCTTTTGCCAGACGTTCTGGGCCTCGGGCAGCCACAAACGTAAGGCCTGTCTGGAGGGAATACCCCTGGACCACTCGCAGCACTAGACTCCGATGAAGCACGACTTGCATATTCCACCCGGCGTTCCTTGACTTGGCTGAGTTTTGGCGGGACAGGAAAACGTGTCCAAACTCCACTGGCATTTTTTTCACCAACGACAGTGCTTGCTATTGCATTAGCGGTTGGCTTAAGACGTGCCAGTTGTTTTGCACCGTCTGCAGGCCCAACGGCAGAAGGAGCCAGGAAAATCCACCTTTCTGTGACGTTGTGATTTCTTCAACATCCTTTCCTCCCTGGTCATTCCTGGTCTGCTGGCCTCATCCTCTCCCCGTCTTGCGGACCACGCTCTCCTGTCCACTGCTCGGCCACCACGCATTACACGACATTCCAAAGTCGTGCACAGTTCTCACGATCATCGAAGTCACGGAAGAGCCCTGCGCCAAGATTACAGAAAGGTTCAACAGAGAAAACCGTTGACGCCTGACGCCGCACCCAGGCCCTCTTTCCATCACGTCCTGGTCCCCTCGACAAACAATGACTTGTGCGGGAGTTACTGCATGCAAGAGTTGACGATCGGATGATAGAGGAAGTCCTTGGGTCAGGCCAATAGCTGAAGAGGCAATAGCTGAAGAGGCGGACCAATGGAACGATGACCGATTCCTCAGAGGCAGACGACATGCTCGAGGACCACCCGTCACCGATCGAGGAGGGGCCATCGCAACGGAAAGGAAGCAAGATTGCCATGGGAGAACCACGAAACAAAGAGCCTCAGATGTCTGTAAGGCCGGCGCGACCAGCGCAGCCCAGTTCCGATCCACCCGCACCGCCCCATGCTCCTTCAGCTGCAGCAATTCAACGTGCCCTAACCTCCCAAAGACAAATACCTGCTAGCATCAATGGAGTCTTAGAAGGGACTCACGATCGCCTACCCAAGAATGGCACGAATTCTCCATCCTGGCCGACCTCGCCCCGCCTCAAATCACCGCCACCCAGTGCTGCTCGCCGTAGCTTGAGAAGAGAGTGTTCGGAGCAAGCTCAATCGAATACAGCGAGACCACTGGCACCCGTGTCAGCGCCCGACTTGGCGGCTGCCATGCTTCTTCCAAATGGAGGAAAAGAGCCACTGCAATCATCCACGCACGTGCGTGTCCCTCCTCGCGGTATCAGCACCCAAAATACCGGGTTAGAAACGGTCGTTGAAGGAAGTGTACCGACGACGCCTTCCATAGATCCCAAATCCGATCCGATCAATGCTCCCCAGCTCACCATACACCTCAGCGAGAGCTCGTTAAATTCCACCTCCAGCACACACCATGCCGAACCAAAGACGGATGCGGCCACAAACAGGAATGCCGCAAACAAAGCAGACCATGAACCAGGATCGAGGACACCAAGCATGTCGAGGCCCGCTAGCCATCTTTCCAAACGTTCTTTTACGAGCTTAACCGGGCACAAGAAGGCCGCCGTCGAACCTTTACGCACCATGACCGTAGAGACCGAACCAGTCAACACAACCACGCCAGGGCTCGGAGACAGAAACCGTGATGGCGGCAGCGTACGGACGAAAACAAGCACAGAGACCATCAGACCCAAGAAGGAGAAGAAGAAGCCAACCCGAAAGCCAGCATCATTGCATGCCGGCGGAGTCACTTCGAAAGCAGACATTTTCGAAGCCAAGATTGCAAGCGCGGTGGATGAAGCGGATACTTCTGATTCCGATGAAACCTTTGTCTACGAATCGAATCCACCAGAACCACGATCGTATCGCCACCATTCCAGAACCCCCAGCGCTACCTCCATGGCCAGCACAAACGACCAATACCGAAGCAACAAGCACGGCATCAGGGGCGGCACCACGGCAGCACCGGGCAAGCGGAGTATGAAATTCAGCAATAGCATTCACAACCGCGAATACGAGGATGACCCCAACCGTGGTGGATCACGGAATGCCAGTTCTACGCCGCGCCATCATCATATTGGCAGACACGGACGCAACAATCACCCTTCGCTGTTCGATAAGGATTCGCCTTTCAGTCAAGCAAGACAACCGAATTCGCCTCGCAACGCAACAGGGAATCTCAAGTCTTCAAGGCCTGGTAGTCCTCGAGTCGCAAATGGACGCGTGACCAGTTCCCGCAAATACGGAGGCACTGCGTATGACAATAACGGAGATGTAGCCGACGACGAGAGAGCACCTCTCATTGGCCCCGTCCGAGTGAGCCGAAATAGACACAGCAAGAGACCGTACAGCCGAGACTTCCGCTCCATGGAGATGGGCGAAGACTCGGAAGCCAGCTGCTCCTCTAGGTGTGGGGGCTGCGTGTTGGTCGTCCTGCTCATCCTTTTGATTTGCAGTGGCCTCGCTGCATTTGCTGTCACCGTGAACAGACCTTTGGTCGATGTCGAGGTCAGAAAGATCACCAATGTCCTAGCTTCGGAGCAGGAGCTCATGCTGGATCTGGATGTGAAAGCGATCAACCCCAACTTGTTCGCCATCGCGGTGACCGACTTGGATGTCAATCTCTTTGCCGAAAGTCCGTATGTGGGCACAAGCACGGGCTGGCACCGAGGCCGCCCTGGCACCGGCCTGCGTCTGAGTATGTCCGAGCGTCGCAAACGATCTTGGCTCTGGCCCGAACCAGCGCATTCGGACGATGGAGTCGATGAGGGCACCGATCCCGACGATCCTGAAAACGGGGTACAGAAGATGTTGCTTGGACGAGTCGCCGAATTCGATTCCCCTCTGGTGTTCGAGCCGACTCCGATACGGCACGCTTTTGTTTCTTCGGTTGGCGAGATTAGACTCTCTAAGCCCGGGAACCGGACTGAGACGGATGGCTCTCTGAGATGGGAGCGAGCCATACAACACGACTTCGATTTGATTGTTCGCGGCGTCATCAAATATCAGCTGCCGCTGAGTTCGAAAACGAGGGTCGTTAAGATCAGCAGTCGCAAGACGGTCCATGCGGGCGGTGAGGACGGTATATACGTCACACCGGACCTGTCGTAATGGTGGGTGACTGGGGAAGAAAAGAGTGTCGCTTCTTTGATAGAGCGTTGTTTTACAAGTCGCGCAAGTCGCGCAAGTCAGTGAACTGTGTTACGAGTTTCCTTTGTTTACGAATTTACGATCAGCAATCAAGGTGAGGTACGGCGTCACCTTTAGATCATGGCCCTCGCAAAGTACTAGGTGGGGGTTTGCTGCTAGACTCCCACATATCGGAAAGGAAAAGGGAAGGAATACCAGCCTGGAGTTGGAAGGGGTGCAAAGGATTATCAGATCCAAACGAAGTTATGGTGGCCATCTTCATAACGAAATGTACATACATCAGTGTACCACTAAGTAATACGGCTCTTGGGGGACGAAGCCCATCAGAAGTGGCCTTGATGGGAGGGAGAAATATCATGCTTTGGATCCAGCCGAATGAGGTGGCTTCCATATGAGCGACCAAGCTGTTCTTCACACTGTCGTAGACACGCGCTCTAGTCATACCGTGATCATCCGGACCAGACATCGGACAGATTGCTGAGGAGATTCTTCCTCATATTGACGCCCTTATTGACGCCCTTATTGACGCCCTGCGAAACAAACCAAAATGTTCGTCCACCTTGGAGGGGTCTTTTGTGCGTGTCAATCAATGTACCAGACTTTCGCTCACGCTCATGGCAAACTAGAGGTCGTGGGCAGGAGCGGCGTGCTGCTGAAGCAACTCTCTTGAGACTAGAGCGACTTACTAATCACGAGGAGAGACGATCTTCACGTAAGACGGTGTCGCCATCTGCCAGTGAAGCGGTTACGAGAGGTTCTTGATGCACGGCCGTGTTGGAACACTATCATACACGGGTGAGTCGAGGGATTCTGGATTTGTTTGTGTCCTGAAAGAATCAGGAAGGGAATGGATTTTTGGTGTTGTGGATCATTGGCTTCACTCTGATACAGCGGTGGCTCGAAGCCATCCTTGCTTTCCTCAGGGATGCTGCCACGCCTATAGTGCATCGGCTCTTGGACGTCTATCAAATACGATGACCGAGCGGCAAGGCTTGTAGGGCAAGACCTCCTGCAAAGTCCTAACTCCCGTCCGTCGAGAATGAGCGCCTTGCACATGGAAGCGAAGAAAAGCTGTCGGCTGATCAAAATGAACGCCTCCGTCGAAGCCGGAACGACCTCAGACGTCACTGTGCATGCCACCAAAACCACGCCAGCGCACCCTGACTTCCGGACACCTGCTACCTTTCTCGCTCCATGGGACTGTCATGTCTAAGGAATGTCACAAGACCCAACGGATTTAGGCATCGAGGTTACAGGTACAAGAAGATCTTTGTCCACAGTGAAACAGTCCGTGCTATAAGAGCAAGGCTGACGGTATGGGGACCTGCAAAAGGGCCATGCCTATCCACGTACGTCACCTGGTCCCCTCATTTTGTTCAACGGCTTGAGGAGATGTGCTGCCCAGTTCATGCACGCATGAGGAAAACGGCTTCTGCAGACGCATGCGGGACCTTAAATCAAGCACTCAACTCGAAATGTGACATGCTTTTGCACATCTGATAGTCTGGTGCTTAATTCTGCACTCGTGTCAAGTGCCAGTTCTTTGCTTGGCCGGCCCGATTCTGACACCCGAAGCCATCGCTTGTGCCCTGCCTCAATGCTGCCTACTCTTCCATTGCCTTCGCTTTCTAATCTGTCGACCCTTTCGAACTCCTTCTCTCCCATCTTGTCATATCCTTAGACCGCATCTACATCTTTGCGTCGCGCACCCACTCTGTTGATCTTTGCTTTCCGGCGACGATAGCTCTCCCGATTTAGCTGCAAATTGCGCTCGGTTGGCTCATTGCGTCATCTTCGCCCAACATGTCTGTGGTCTACCGCGAGCGTGATAGATTCGACGACACAAGAAGTGCGGGATCGGGGAGGACAAGCGGTGGTACCAAAATCACCCGTTATGTTGTCAAGGAAGATGATTCGAGATCCGACTTGGACAGAAGATCGCGGTACGACGATGGGCGGCATTCCCGCTACGATGACAGTCGCAGCCTGGCAGTGTCGCGGTACGATGACAGGAGGACGGACTACGATCGAGGCGACACGAGAGTAGAAGAAACCAAGATCATTCGCACCTCGCACGAGGAGGATGAGCCTCCATATGGCCGAGCCTACAGCACTCGAGACCCGAGCTTCCACAAGAGCAGAGAGACGATCACCGTCCGCCGCAACGAATCTCCTGAGAGGAGAGACGACTACTGGCGAAGACCACCAGGTGAGCCGGTCGAAGACAGAGAGCTGGTCGTTAGACGAACTGTCGAAAGAGACAATGGGCTGCATGAAAGGGACTTGGCCGTTTCAAGAGTGGACGATCGTCGATACACCGATTACGAAGTCGTCAGTCCACAGCGGCCTTCGTTCGATGAGCGCGATCGTGAAGTCCAACGCTACATTCGAACGTCGGAGTATTACCAACCCCCGGCGGCCCCGCAGCCTCAGACCATCATCATCCGTCAAGAGCCCATCATTATTCGTGAGCGAGAGCATCCCCGAGAAGAGGAGTCTCAGATAGTGAAGAGGTCCGATCTCGAAGAAAGGTCGGTCAGCCGCAGATCGGATCCCAGAGATGAGAAGTATTTCTACGAGGAAAAGGTCCGCGAGCGCATCCCCATTGACGATCGTCGCGACCGCCGATTCCGCGAAGTCAGCCCTGGCGATTCCATTTCTCAAGTTGGTCGTCGTCGGAGTCATGGCCGTGAGAGCGACGAAAGCATGGTCTACGTTCGCAAAGAAGTGAGAGAAGGTTACGATAGCGACGGGAGTGAACACCGCGGTCGAAACATAGCTGCTGGTGCCATCGCTGGTATAGGCGCTGCAGAGCTCATCCGCAGACATCACGATAAGGAAGGCAAAGCAGTCTCTCACGGTGCAGGCAGAGCGGCGCGAGACATCGGTGCCGGTATAGTCGGCGCTGTCGCTGCTGAAGGTATCCGAAGATACCGCAGCAAGAGCAGAAGACGAGACTCGCGTTCGCGATCGAGTTCCAGAGGCCGCTATAGCAGGCGTAGCTCTCGGCATAGAAGCAGGTCACGATCTGGATCCCGCTCCAAAATCGGAACTCTAGGCGGGTTAGGCCTGGCTACAGCCGCAGTGGCAGCGGGTGCTCTTATTGCTTCGAGGAACAAGAAAGATGCTTCCCCCGAACGGAGAAGCCGTTCGAGGTCACGTCGGAGCTCAAGGTCAAGATCAAGATCTCGCGCTTCCTCACGGGCATCGTTGGAGAATGATCCTACTGCTACCGATGACCGCAACCCGAAAAAACGCAATCAGCGCACTGCTGTTGCGGGCGCCGTTGGCGCAGCTGCGATGGCGCTCTATGAAAGGCACCGCAGTAAAAGCCGTGGCCGAAATAGGTCAGGATCGCCCAATCGTCTCAAGCAGGGCTTACCGGTCGTTGGAGCAGGACTTGCAGCTGCTGGTCTGACTCACCTGTATGAGAAGCGGAAAGCCAAAGAAGAAGCTGATGATATTATCAAAGATGAACGCCGCCGAGCAAGGTCAAGGTCCTCCAGGTCCAGAAGCCGTGCTCGAACAGAATCGACCTACTACGATGGCCCTCCACGAGGCGCTTACAGTGACCCCAACTTGATTCAATATGGCACGGAACCTTTATACGGCAACAACTACGGTGAAGGATATTATGGTCGGCCAAGCGTTGAACGTGATTATTACAGCAACAACACCCGCGATATGGTTCCAGCTCCCGCACCTCCACCAGCTACATCGTCTTTCGATGCCACGAGAAGGAATCGGAGCCTAAGTTCTGGCAGTGAAGGGCGATCTCGATCTCGTGGTAGGGGCGCAGCCGCGGCAGCGGCAGCTGTAGGAGCTGGCGTCGCAGCATCTGAGCTTCAGAACAGGAGTAGAGAGCGAAAAGAGCGAAAGAAACGTAAGTTCAAGGAATCTCCACGCCAATTAATACTGACTGGCCTAGGATCGCGCGATCGTGAACGATCACGGCAGGACTCCTACGCCCCATACACTGCAGGACGTGATCCATACGAGGACGCCAACTGGCATGCCACTCATTCAGCATCTTATTCACAAGGCATGCATGATCCATATGCCTCGCAGAGTGGCTTCTATCCTTCAACAAGCCAATTCCCTCCTCCACCAGGATCCATGCCACAACAAGCTTCTGCTCCTCCTCCACCCCCACCGGGCCAGCCAACATATGCTCCCCAAGACTTTCCCCCTCCGCCAGCAGGAGTTCCTCAAGCGCAGCAAGGATATCATGATCCCTATGCACCAGGCCAAAATCCTTATGCGCCAGGTCCAAATCCTTACGCTTCTGGCCAAAACCCTTACGCTCCTGGTCAAAATCCTTACGCGCCTCTTCCACGTGGTGCTGACGAAAATGTGAGTGCTGCATCTTTTCCTGCTCCCACCGATCAGCATCACTCTACCGCAGATGGTATGTTGTTGATTCGGCCATTGTCTGTATGACACTTGTAGCAATCAGAGACTGACTGGTTTACTACAGGTGTAAACAATCCAACAACCATGGCTATGTCTCCTCCGATTGCTGGGCCGAATGTGACAGTTCAGCGTCCCTCGATAGATACGGTGGGGGATCAGCAGCCGAATAACAGCTTTCCTGGAAATCCAGGCAATCCGTTTCAGCAGCCGCGACAAGCTGGGATGAGTGTCCCTGCGACGGGTTCAGCCCCTGACTCTGGTGAAACCTCGCTGAGGGATAGACCGCCTGTTCAACCGAGCCCCCATGCAGGACAATCATACATTCCACCTTTCCAATCGAGCCCACGCCCAGAGCGAGATCGAAGCACCTCCCCCCTAACCACTACTGAGCCTCGTGGCCTGCCTGTGGTCACGAATGAAGAACCCAGGCCTGGACATCCGAGAGCCACGTCGTTGATAAAAGATGCGGATGCCACGACCAACGCTCCGGAAAATTCTCAAAGTCAACAACCGACTCAAGCCGAGATGCGACAAACAAACAGAGGGGGCATACCTTTCATGCCCTCACCAGATATCCGGCCACCATCAAATACTATCCTCCCCCTGCCTCAGCAGTACAGGACATTCATCGATCCCACCGGTAGTGCTCCTTCACTGCCAAACCTCATTGTTCCCGAATTGCCAACTTCGTATAGCCCACCTACAGAAGAGCGCCAAGTTCGCGATCGTTCTCGATCAGGGTCCGAATCTCGCCCAGTCTCCGGCAACGCAACTCCAAGACCGTCAAGCCCCGTACAAGCACCTCCAAGAAAGAGCGTCTCCTTCGCTCCAAAGCCAGAGTTCAGCGACGCCCCAGTCACAAGAGATAGAGCAGCATCAGACTCAGAGGCTGACGGTGCGGATGTCCAACGGAGGCGACGGCACGAAAGGGAAAGAGATCGCAACCGAGACCGAGACCATAACCACCATAATCGACGGCATTCTGCCGAGCGACGAGGGTATGATGCAGGCGATGACTTCTCGGACGATACGCCTGTAGAAGATTACAGACGACGAAGTCATGATCGAGACCGTGATCGAGGTAGAGGTAATCGACACAGTTCTCGCCACGAACGCTTGAATACGCAGTCGCTTGATCGGGACTCTGCATCCGCCAGAGATCGATATCGGGACCCCAAGCGCTCGAATACCCACAGTGGAGACAGCAATGGCTCAAGAAGACACCGGGACCGAGACGAGAGTCTGGACAGTGACACGACGATTGATTTGCCCGATCGGTTTGATGAGAAGGGACGGAGGAAGCCAGGGAGCTATGGAGATGGAGACAGAAGTGCCGAGCAGGATATGCTTGCAGATAAGTTGGATGAGATTTTGACCGGGTTATTTGGAGGGAGTTCCAAGAAGCACAAGAGATGAAGGTATGACATGATATGGTGTACTGCATTGGCTGATTGAGATACGACGACTTATGACCAATCACGACGATATGACATGGTTGATGGGATATTCGTTTGCTCTTGGGCTTAATTTCCTGTGCGATAGACTAGGTAAACAAATGAATGGAAGTCAATGTTAGCAACTGTTCTTACCCCTGACTGCGGATATATCAAGTCGCCCATTCCATCTGCACCGGCCATGATGGCACATGGAACTGGAAGAGCCAACTCCTCGAGCACTCATTGGGACGAGGAATGTAGAGCACACACATGCACAGCTTCTGTAAGCACGGTGGAGCGAGTTGCAGCCATTCCGGCTGGCATTATTGCTGGTTTGGTGATGTTACTGCAAGTGCTCGACTTCCCTGAGCTCTCTGCATCATGAGTAACTCGGGAACGGAAAGGCTGTTCTGTTATCCTCTCCGCTCTCACAATAACAAATCCTGCCCGGCTCACATACTAGCACACCTAAGGGCTTCGAATAACATTAATAAAGACCTCGTATTGCATGCCTCTCGCAGGACGTCACTCGGCGGCAGACCTAGTAGCACCAGCGACGTTTCCATCTTCTGTCAAAGATCTTTGTGTCCGGAGTATGCGTGGCTTGATCGTCAAGGTGGGAATTAACCCGTTCAGTGAGTGGCATTGGTCCCAGGAATATCAATTGAGGGAATGCAAGGGCACTCCATTCAATGACGACGCTGGAGCAAGCAAAAGCAAAAGCAAAAAGGATCATGATAATCACGAAGATGAGGCATAGATGTGTTTTTATTTTGGTCAGAGTCCTGAACATTTCATCAAATCTGCAGTCAGGATGAAGATATTGGAATACAAACTTCGAAGGGGTATCGTTCAAGTTCAATTAGAGCTCTCCGTAGGCTCGCAATCTGTCTGATGCAAGGACTCAAACCATGTCGTTTAAATCTCTCTTCCTAGGGATTCTCAGGGAGCAATGGCGTGCATGGTCGGTAAGTCCTGCGATGGCTGATGTAACAATTATGGTCGTGTCGTTATCAACATGTCTCGTATCCCAGCATTTGGCTGTTTCAACACCTGGTATAGTTGTCCTTTCCTTTCCTTTCCACGACCTTGACTGCATCCGAACTCCTCGTAAAATGCTAGCATGACAGAAGCTTTCTGCTAATCATAAACAAAAACAACAGAACACCAGACATCTTGATGTAAAAGTCAAAATAGTGAACGATCCCACCCTCTATCATACAGCCGATCTTTCTGGCACCACAGCTGGCACCTTGTGTTGTGATCAATTCTTCAAACATCTATCATCTCGGCATCCTCGGCTGGCACCTCATCAGCAGGTCCCCAGTTTCCTTCGAAGATTGTTGCGCCAGCTCGCCGCCTACCATCGACCCACTGTACGCCTCGCGATTGCAAAACTCGGTCGATTGGCGGTCGATCATTTGGATCTGGCGAGATCATCCATCGGACGAGACTGTCAAGTGCCTCCTCATCGGATGAGTTGGTCATGAACGACGGAGGATTGACTAGCTCTCCCCGACGGACCATGTGGCTGACTTTGACAGCTCGTGACTGTGGAACAATGTCATCTTCATTGGTGTGGACGACCTGCGCGTCACCGTGATCGGCGTCATCACCATCTTCCATTGGATTGCCTGATGCGTCTCGAAGGATGCTGTCTTCGGAGCTAAAAGTCAGACTTGGAACGTCGCTCATGTCGCCGTTACGTAGCTTTTGCCAGGAAACACCGTTGTCGGGAAGTTCGACATTCCCTGCAGTCTCGAGCATGATCAGTCCAAGGGCGAAGACGTCGGCCGGCTTGTCGTATCGTCCCATTAAGATCTCCGGTCCGATATATTCACGGTCACCCTCCCCGTCGATACCTGGCTTGGCTGGCCACTTCGCTGCCATACCAAAATCCCCGATTCTGAGGACGCCCTCAAAGGTGATGAGGATATTGGCAGGTTTGAGATCGAGGTGGATGAAACCTGTATCGTGGATGTGCTTCAAGCCACGTGAGATCTCAAGCAGGATCTTCCAAATGCGGAAGTCGTCAAGTCTGGCCTTCGCGCCCGCCTGGGCCAAGAACACGTCGAGTGTACCCTCCTCGCAGAACTCGGTCTGGATGTAGAGGTGACCTCGATCTTCCCAGCTGTCAACAAAGGCAACAATGTGGTCGTTCTGCCCAAGCGCTTTGAGCACCTCGACCTCATGTACCTTTCTAGCTCTGTCTTTCGGCCCCGAATACGGATGACGTGACTTTTTGACAGCCCATACTTTCCCAGGAAGGGAGTTCCGCGATGAGGGTCGACTTGATGCAAACGGCTTGTGGAAGGGTGATGGCCGGGGTGGCTCCGACACTCGATAGACTTGGGAGAATTCTCCCGTGCCGACAAGGTCAACCGTGCCGAACTTCGAGCTTAGACTTTGATCGACATCAGCCACTTCTGGTGCATTCAAGTTTAGGCTCGGTCGATTTGAGAAGTTGCCGAAATACTCTCGTGGGCCTGTAGGTGTAGCTGGCACGTATGCAGCAAACTGGTCGCTACCATGTCGTGTGGCTGGTCGCTCCTGCTTGCCAGAAATCGAGAGGGAGCTGGGGTCGACAGGAAAACTGGTTTCCAAGGGAGTGTTCGGAGATGGCGTATCGAGGTCGTTCAGCTGAGGCGTCACTGGAACACAGGACAATTTAGTACATCTCTTATCAAGGAAAGCAACACAATTGGGATCCACAGATTTGCGCGACAGCGAACCCAGACGCCTCAAGCGGCGTCGTGGGTTGCAGGATAAGGAAGACTCCGCCATGGCCTTCAGTAACGATGTTGGATTCGGTCTAGCTGATGGAGAATCATCCATCACACTATCTTTGTTCCCCTCGATACCTGCAGGCGATGACTGGATGGGATGCGACTTACGGGTAGCAAACTTCGATACCTGACTCGACATCGATGGATCAGGTTTGGAAACAACATGCTGTGGTGAAGGTGAGATCGATGGAAAGCGCCCTTCATGCAAAGCATTCGGCTTCGTCGGCGTTGGGGGGTACTCTTCAGTAGACTGGCTGTCGCCTGGCACTGAAGGGGACTGTGAATTGGACTTGTCTTCCGCTTCGATTGAGATCAGCGAGGCGAAGCTTGCCTTTTGTGCAAGACTCTGCTTGGCCCTGGTAGAGAAGAGTCGAGCACTTTTGGCCCATGGGAATGGAGTCGTCCTCGTGACTCCAAAAGGGACCTCAGAAGGAGACTTTGGTGTTCCCACTGGTGCATGGACGTTATGGATGGCGGCATTCGCAGGCTTTACCTTCTCCTTTGGTGGAGGGAACATCATGGTTTGCTTCTTGCAAGGCGTGTCTGGCATGTGTGTCTTTGGCAGACCGGCGTTTGCCTCGTCGATATTGCGGTTTTTCTTAGATATCAGACCGGTCGACATGAAGGCTGCCGGTAAGGGTTTGACAGCCCTGTAAGCAGCAGGCGTGGCAAAAGAGTCCTGAGATGAGAACTGCGACGATTGACTCTCAATCTCCTCGTGTGGCCGAAGTGCACCGATTGGTAGGGACTTTGAAAAGTCGTGAGATCGTGATCGATCAGTGCGTCGGGGGGGCTCATGGGTGGGGGAATCGTCCTGAGCACTTGTCGTCGAGGAGGATGAGTTGGTCATGGCCATGGCAAGAGGATGTCGCGATTGAGTTTCTTGACCGGTATTGTCCTGATTTGATGTCACGGGATGGACCGAGGTGTTCAAAAAGTCGTCTTGGTTCGAGAAGGGGCTCTCACGGTTGGGGCGAGGCAGATTCAGAGACATTCGGAATGGCTTCTTCGCATTGGGTGTGGCGTCTGACCAGTTCTGACGCAGTTCCGAGAAGGTGCTCAGTCGTAATGGTGATGACCTATCAGATTGACGTTGTTGTAAAGTTGACTTTCTCAACGAAGACGACCGTTTGGGTATGGTCGAGAATCGAGTTGAAGGCGACATGGGTATGCTTCGAAACCAGTCCTGATCATCCTGCGAGCGTTTCTCGCCATCATTGAGATGGTCCGACTCGAAAATGCTGAAGTCCATGCTGGTCGGACCGTGGAGACTTCTTCGCTTGGCTGAAGGGCTGGCGAAGTCCACTTGGTCGACGTTCATCGCACCATCATTTCGCTTCATGGGGCTCAGCGACGGAACCTCATTCAGAAGCCCTCCACTTCGGCGCTTCTCCTGCTTGGTCTGGGCAGTCTTCCAGCTCATGATCTGGTCTTCGTTACTTTTCGATACATTCTCTTTATTCTCTTCCGCAAGGAAGTCCATATCGTCATCGATCTCCGTCGAGCGTCTTTTCCGCAGAGTTTGGCTGTTCTGCGATGCTTCGTGCGAGTCGGCCAATATCCGCTTGGATGGGCTTTTGGGAGAGGTTCTCGTTCGTATCGAGCTCACCGTCTGCGCGGCTCTTCGTAAGGTCGGCCGCTGGATCCGTCCAGGCTGAGCAGATCGCGTTGCATGAGGCGATGCCACAGTCTGGAGATGCAGAAAGCTCTCAGATACGGATTTTCTGGACGGTGACAATGGCGAAGGTGTGTAGAGTGTGTTGGCCGCTTGTATGCTCGATCTAAAGTTGTACGGCTTGGAGGGGGATCTTGATAAGGAGCGGCGAATTTCGCGAATTGCTGAGTGAGGATCATAGTGACTGTTGTGGGTTGGCGAGTGCAAATGCATCATGCCGCCTCCTTCGCGTTGTGGTGAATATGTCGACAACATCTCTCCTGTACTCCTCCGATCGCCAACCTCTGCAATCACTCTCAAGCGCAAGTCTATGTTGCCATGCGACGGGGAGGACGTCTGCCAGAGCCGCCGTGCTCAGGCCAACTCGAGCTGCAGTCGCGTTATGGCTATGGAAAGTGATGATGGCGGTGTCGATGCTCAACAACTCAAAGTCGAAGTGATGACGCAGGTTCAGTCCGCTTATCTTTGGCCGACGCCGTTCAATCTGTGGGGTGTGGGTGTGGTGTTTCGGGACGCAGCGGTAATGCGGTGAAATTCCAAGATGAGATCCAAAGTCTGAGGGTCTTTGAAAGGGATGAAGCGGTTATTGTTGTGTGCGCAGGGTGAATCAATGAATGGTGCCTGCTGGTCAGGTAATCAGGGTCCGGGTCGAGTGATCGAATGAATTTCTCGATGGTGGAAATGTGCGCGAGGTGATCACACAACAAAGCAATTGTCTGCTCCTTCACTTTCGTTCGGTTTGACTGTAGCTATTGTGGTGATTGTCGAGGTTTGTTGCTTTGCTTTTTGCTTGCAGGCATGTCGAACTCGGACTTGCACGAAAAAGAAAGTCGATTGACTGATCGTGTGGATGAGAGAAATCGGCTGTGACAGCTGACTATTGGCCACGCACTAAATCCCATAGACGCGTTCTTTGTTTACATTTTGGTCCTGCCAAATGCCCAAACACGGCTAGACCGCTGCGGGATCCCATTCCCAACGAATAGAAGCCGCAGACGTGAGACGCTAGGCCGGGTTAGCTGACCAGCCCCTGTTCATCGACCGTGCTCTCTGCACGAAAATCAGGCCCAACGCTATCGATTGATATTGCTTACGGTCCGCTTCTCTTAGGCACCAAAGGGGAGAACACGTTTTCCTCCAGACCAACGGCCCTGCTCTTCAGAGACCTTCCGAGACCCTGATTGTCAGCTTCACTCGTAACTGCAATGCCAGCTGACGACGCCGTAAACAAGTTTGCCCTGGAAACATTCATGGCCTCACCCAGTGCCCATGCCACGCATGCAACGTTGTTTGGATTAGATGTCCAGCATCCCATATTTTATTTCCTCCAGATTGAGAATCCATGCACGAGTCAGTCAATTGTGGAGCAATTAGGACAGGGGTTCAAGCGTTCTGGAAATTGACAATGCTCCCACCAGTCTATCGATACTTATCTTCGACGGCTCTCAGCGTCGGTGATGCCATCGTGCAGTGCGGAGTCCCTCATCTCCAGTCGAGACCACCATTAACATCCGATCTGTCCCGTAAGATTGTATTTCAAGAAAACAGGTAACACCCTGGGGCAGGTCCCTTGCACAAGAACTGTATGGATCTCTAGGTTCTGAATTCCGTACGGGGCCTGACCAGAAGCAGAGCCATCCGAGGTAGACACGGACGTGGCTCAGCTTGTTCAACGTCCAGCGCTACCGCCGTGGTTTCTTCAAAATGACCAACAAAAGCAGAGCAAAGGATTTCCACAAGAGGCTAATCCCCCACTCCGTCAATGCTTGCGAATCGTGGCGACAATGAGCGCAAGTCCGAGAGTTATGCTACTTTTCAGCTCTTGCACTTCAAACATACCTTGCTGGATGCATGTGCGCTCAGAGAAGGACTCGAACGGGTATCCCGACTGCACAATTCCCCAAGCATCACCGGATTGCGCCGCCTTGCCGAATTCATCATCGAAGGGAGCAGATGACCATATGTGATGATAACCAAGATCGCAGGTGAGAGGCTGAACTGCAGGACAGTCGTTTGACGCCTGCATCCGGTTTGATTCCTTGTATGCTGCCCGGATAACGCCGAAAGCACAGAAGCACACAACGAGCAGAGGCCATGCTTGGAGCTAGCAGGAGAGTTTTGAGCCGTGGTGTCCACCATTGCCGAGGTTCGAAGTATCTACGAGCATGGGTAGTGACATAAGGCGAAGAGGAACAGCGCGAGCTCGGAGAACATTTTCCAGTCAGCGTAGCACTCAAAGTTAGCTATACAGCAGAGGGGTTGCTTGCAAACCGTGTTTATGGAGGCATCTGCTTTCTACCTGATTCTTTGATACTGTGGTCCATCGAGCAATCTCAGCTCGGGCAGGTTGGTCATCGGGCAGCAGCTGATAGGCAAGTGTTCAAGTGTCCCGAGCTAGAGCATGAAGTGACCACCTTTGCGGCCACGACCCTGACGGCCAGGGAGGCATCGATCAGTGCCTCGTCCTTTCTAGAAGACTTGAATTGCAGTGTAGCTAATAGCTATCAGATTAAATCAGCCGCGAAAAACGTGTGGTCGTATTATTCCATGACAATGTGCTGCCTCCAGCACTAGTCGTAGACGGCAACCTTGGCCCTGACTTTGCAATGTGAAAATTGAAGCGATGGACAAAGCTCAGATTGTGCCTGGACAGCTCATGAACAGGAAAACCTGCCCTCACCTCCCCTGGCCACTCACCTCTGTCATGCTGCTTTACCGCTCACTTCCCCACTCCATCACGACCTTATCATCCACCTGGGACGATTCGTGGGTCAGCAGAGCAGCAGGTGGCAAGCTGCAGACGAAGCCCGCATTCTCCGTCCGTTTTCCCATTCTCCTATTCATGCTGAAATACCCCGCTCTGCCAGCTCCCTCGATGTTGCTACCTGAATCCTACCCCGGGTGCTGGACCGTTTGCTTATAATGTGTTTGATGTCGTCTTCACAGTCGAGAGCATACTCGCAAAGGCCCCATCGATGAATCTCATTAATCCAGGAAACTAATCGGCACACTCCTCTGTCAGTCCTACAATACCCCCAATTAAGCGGTTGCACCTTGCAGCCAGCCCAAATTCATCGGCTATTTTAGGTTCAAATAGCCACACCTTCCAACCATCTGTTTCCATGGTCAGTCCGAAATGACGGACCGGTGTCCATTGCTCTGGAGAGGGTTGAGGGTAGGCTTTGTGCTTCAGGAGATATCGATTGAATAAGGAAATCGAGCCAGCGGCGGCTACCTGATTCGCTAGAGTCTGCGTATCATCTGTTGTGGCTTTGAACTGGATCGAGAAATAGGGACAGAATGTATTGAAGGCCTTACAATATACGACCATTTCCAGTAGGTCTCGGTAGCTGGCACTTCGGTCGCAAAGCCAGTACTGACCGTCAGAGTAAATGTCGAAGTCCAAGGGTTGGACAGGGTGTCCGTTAGGAGGAAGGATTGGAGGAGCACGCCACTCCACTCCGTATTCGTGGGGCTTGAGCGAAAATTCCAGAGTCAACATGGCGCCATACAATCGGGTTGAATCACGTTTGAAGAAGCTAGACAGACCACTGAATATGCTCTGAAAAGCATATGCCTTATAAAAGGCTGTTGGCAGTCCTGGACTTCTTCTCATAAAGTCATAGGCACTTAGCACTGATTGGATAAACTCAGCGCTCATCGTCAAGAAGATCGAATCGTTGACATCCCGTTCAGCTCTTCCTGCGAGACAACTCTCCACGGCGGATTTGTAAAAGCTTCGCGACTGGGCCGGGTCTGGTGGAGGATTGGAGTTGAAGTAATGATGGGCTCCTCCCAAAGCAGTATTAATATCAAATCGTGTTATCTCGATGCCTCGTGTCCGTAGCTGCGTGTCTTCAAAGTCAACATCGCCGACGGTAGCATTGTTGATCCCAGTCTCATTCGTCACGGAAGCGGTTTGTACCCGACCACAGGTATTCAAGGCCTTTCGTATGCTGGACACTGTTGGCATTGCGTACGACGGGGGAATTTTGGGTGCCATGACATCCCGCCAAAGAAGCTTGACTCGATACGGATCTGTTTCCTTGATTACGTCGGCGGAGGATTGTGTACAACATGTTCTTCGGGTTCGAGGTAGATCCGCAGTCTTTGGCCGAGCTGTCGTCGCTTTTGCTTGGGACTTAGATTGAGGAATGGAAAGTGGTGTGCGAGGTACAGGATGGCGGCTGGGACGGTTGCCTGAATCACTGGGACTTTAGCATATGCTCCCTTTTGATGTCAATTGAAATTGAACTACCAGGTTGGTGCTGACCTGAACCTATTGGGTGCCTGTTCGGCATCTTGTCGTGTATGGCGGACGCGAAAGTGGGGGTTCTGCCGGAGGAGCTCGTGGAAGAATTTCAAGGGTTGTGATAAATAAGTTTTGTCATGGAGGATGGTGTGGTGTATAGGTGTGGTTCTCCACGTGACTGTCGCACCGCGCGAGCGAAGAGCGTAACCAAATCCTGGCGACCACAGGTCAACTTTCGGAAAGTCTGCCCAAGAGTTAGCATTGATGCAACGTCGCACGAGAGTCCCCGGGTGAAACGGTGAGGACGAGTGGTGACGTTCACAACGTACATTCTGGTGCTGCACGTCGAGGACGTAGCTTGAAGAACTTGGTTCAGACTCGCAGAGCTGCGGTGAAGAAGCTCTGCCTTGCTCGTCACAGCACAGGCCTGTCGAGCTGAAGCTCCAATATCCCTACACCCATGTTCCTCTGTGACCTTTGGCATCGTGCTGCGTGGCATGTCTCCAACATCAATTTCTCTAGTATGGAATTGCAGCGTCAGGGCCGGACTTGAGCGTTCATCTGGAGGTTTGTCTCTATTTCATGGTGACTCTCTTCAGGGATGATTCTTCGAGTATTGACCATCACATTATCTGTGGGATCAGCCTACCGCTGTGGTGAGGTGGCTCTGTCAAACGCGTTCGTGATCATTTGACTATTCCATTCCTTGCCATACCTTGATTGTATTCTCGTCCCTGTGGCTGTCTTTCGTCGTCCATTGCCGTTTGCCGTTTGTCGTTGAGAAAACGCATGTAGCTCTCGAGGGTTGCATGCGCATCAAGCAATTGCTTGGCCATGATTGGATTCATGAAGAATTTTCTGCCATAGGATATGTCGCAAACCAGGTTGGCTGTACTTCGGTCCTGCAGTCGGGAGGAGTAAATCAAACCTGCTGCCTTCCGTCAAATGTATGCCGGGTCAGGTCAAAGGCGCAATGCGGCCTGGCTCAAGACAAGTCTGGCTTCATCTGGCGACACGATAGCCCGCTCCAATCCGTGCTCATTTGGTAGCTACGGTGAGGGAGAAGATGAGTCGACCACTTGCTCATGCACGCGAAATCCTCGTATGGGTGCAATCCACATTGCCCAGATGATGCAGATAGCCGGGCATATGGCATCCTAGATGCAGCAGCGAGAAAGAGGAAGGGAAGAGGACGGAGGTTTGGACATGAGATGAAGTAGCGGTTGCACGCCTAGTCAGCGGCCCCGTCTGCAGCTGGATACGAAAGTGGGGTGAGCGCCAGGAGGGTGGTGCTGAGGTGAGTTAGTGCGGCGTCCCCCAGGTCCGGTGAGGTGAATTGGGGTAGACTCTCGACGTCTTGGCAGATCTGTTTGGAGATGTCGGGTCCAGAAATTTTGTGAGCTTGACAGAAGGCAACAATGCGGATCAGGTAAGCCTTGTCGTAGATTTGCGACTTATCACGCTCTGGGTCCGAGAACAGAAACACCTCTGCGATCAAAGAGACTTTTGAGACCTTACGTGGTGGCATTCATTTGTTCATCACCTGCGTCACTTGTAGTGTGCTCCAAGGACGAGCACTGCTACAAATCTCATGTTGCCGCCAACCCTCGTACCTCGACGAGTCTCCCACTAGGTAGAAGTCTGCTTGTGGCCGTTGCTGTCAACCATATTTTGCATCCCTCACCGCCGCTGCATTTTCTATCATGGCTTCCAACAGCACCGCATTCCAAAAGCGTAGCCGTCATGACCGCGACCGAAGACGAAAAGCGCCGGGCGACGAGGATTTCGACGACCGCTGGGGCGACCAAGAAGTCTCAGAGGACGAGGAGGAGCAGGAAGATCCAGCGCACGACTTCCCAGAATCCCACCCCAAGCGACGGAAACTCTCAAATGGTCACATCGCAGCGTCTTCTCGCCGATCACCATCACCACCCTCAAAGCCCAGCGAAACAACTGAGGAAAGAGACAAACGAGAGCGTGATGAATTTGCTCGCCGTCTAGCAGACCGCGAGAAAGAGCGTGCATCAGCCAAGAAGAATGTCACTGAGGCTCGTGACTCAGCCACCGCTGAACGACGAAGACTAGCAGACGACAAAGAAGCGCGTGAGGCTGCCCTATCAGACCTGCGGCTTCGCTCCCGACAAGACTACCTGAAGAAGAGAGAAACAGAACGTCTCGCCCTCCTCCGCAAACAAGTTGCCGACGAGCAGCGCGAACTCCGCGAGAATCCAGACGATCTCACCGAGCGGGAAAAGGCAGAGTTCGCGCGAAACCTTGAAGTGCTCCGGATAGCAGAAGAGAAGAATGCAATCGACGAGGGACGAGATGGCTACGTTATGCCCGAAGACTATATTACGGAGAAGGGGAAGATGGATCGGAAGAGGAAAGAGGAAGCCTTGTACAGTCGGTATGCGAATAGAGATGAGCATGGGAGGGAGAAGTTTATGAGTGAGCATGAGGAGTGGGAGCAGGAAGCGCTGAGACGAGCAAAGGCCACGAGTAATCTTGCTGGCGTAGCGGGCGTGAAAGGGGAGGTTGGTGATTTCGAAAGCTATGACTACGTGTTTGATGAAAGTCAAAAGTTGAAGTTTTTGATGAGTGAGACGCTGGGTGGAGATCGGGAGGTGATGTCCAGGGAGAAGAGGGACATGATGGAACGATTAAATGCTGCCGAAGCCAAGGCGAAAAGCATCGAGGAGACGAGAAAGAGTTTGCCCATCTATCAGTTTCGAGACCAGATTATCGAAGCGGTCAAGGAGTACCAGGTGTTGATCATTGTAGGAGAGACTGGCTCCGGAAAGACAACCCAGATTCCGCAATACCTCCATGAGGCCGGCTTCACAAACGGCGGCATGAAGATAGGCTGCACGCAACCCAGACGAGTGGCGGCCATGAGTGTCGCCACTCGTGTGGCCGAGGAGATGGGAAAGAGGCTAGGCCAGGAAGTTGGTTATGCTATCCGATTCGAAGACAACACCAGCGACAAAACCATTCTGAAGTACATGACCGACGGTATGCTGCTCCGAGAGCTGTTGACTGATCCCGAATTATCCCAGTACTCGGCATTGATGATCGACGAAGCCCACGAGCGAACGGTCCAAACCGACATCGCTTGTGGCCTCCTCAAAGACATTGCCAAAGCGAGACCGGACCTCAAGCTGCTGATCTCTTCCGCAACAATGGACGCCGCCAAGTTTCAAAAGTACTTCGACGATGCACCAATCTTCAACATTCCCGGCCGACGATACTCCGTCGACGTGCACTACACCGCCCAGCCCGAGGCCAACTATCTGGCTGCGGCCATTACAACCGTTTTCCAAATCCACATCACCCAAGGCGCAGGCGACATCCTCGTCTTCCTAACCGGCCAAGAAGAAATTGAAGCCATGGAACTAAACCTACAAGAAACAGCCCGAAAGCTGGGGAACAAAGTGAAAGAAATGATCATCTGCCCCATCTACGCCAACCTGCCCACCGAACTCCAAGCCAAAATCTTCGAGCCTACGCCCCCCAACGCCCGCAAAGTGGTGCTAGCAACCAACATCGCCGAAACCTCCCTCACCATCGACGGAATCGTCTATGTCATTGACCCTGGGTTTGTAAAGGAAAACCAATTCAACGCCCGCACCGGGATGGACTCCCTGGTTGTCGTCCCCTGCAGCCGCGCCAGCGCAGGTCAACGCGCCGGCCGTGCCGGTCGAGTTGGCCCAGGAAAGTGCTTCAGACTGTACACCTCACAAGCCTACAAGAACGAACTCGAGCCAAACACCACTCCCGAAATTCAACGCACCAACATAACGAGTATGATCTTGCTCCTCAAGTCGCTCGGCATCAATGACCTCCTTGACTTTGACTTCATGGACCCCCCGCCCACGGACACCATTGTGCGCGCCGTCGAACTCCTCTACGCCCTAGGGGCCCTCAACAACGCAGGTGAATTGACCAAGATAGGTCGGCAAATGGCCGAGATCCCCGATGACCCTATGGTGGCCCGCTCCCTCCTGGCCGCAGACAAATATGGCTGCACGGTGGAAGTGCTCTCCATCATCGCCATGCTCGGCGAATCCGCATCTCTCTTCTTCCGCCCGAAAGACAAAAAGGTCCACGCGGACGCGGCCCGCAATCGCTTCACGAACAAAGACGGTGGGGATCACTTGAGTCTGCTGAATATCTGGAATGAATTTGTGGATAGCGGGTACTCCTACGTCTGGGCAAAGGAGAACTTCCTGCAGATTCGGAGTTTGAATCGCGCGCATGACGTGCGAGATCAGCTTGCGCGACTGTGCGAACGGATAGAGGTCGACCCTGAGAAGTCCTGCGGTGCAAACAACCCCGAGCCCATCCTCAAAGCGCTTCTCAGTGGCTACTTCCCGCACACAGCGCGTTTACAGCGTGATGGACAAAGTTATCGGACGCTGAAGGCGGGGAGTCAGATTGTCTATATACATCCCAGCAGCACTATGATGGAGACGAGGCCGAAGTACGTGAGTTATTTCGAGGCCGTATTAACAAGCAAGGAGTATATGAGGAATGTGATGCCCATCAAGCCGGAGTGGTTGATGGAGATCGCGCCGCATTACTTTAAGAAGAAGGATGTGGAGGCACTGGGGATGGAGAGGAAGGTGCCGAGAGGAGAGGGCAAAGCAGCTGGAAAGCCATGATTATTTGAGTTTGGCTCCATGCCATCTACCATACCCTGTAGTTTCAAAGGCAAGGCGTCTGATCAGAATCACCATAGCGGCGGCAATTCCACACCTTGCTCCAAGCAACTTTGTGGGATCTTTGTTTGCCTTTTGCACTTCCTTCCAATAGAACCAAATTTCATTGATCATCGACCTGCGGTCTTCTAACCAACCTTCGACTCAGGGACTCCATTTTCCGGCCACAGAGTTCGACTATCACTAGGAGCCTTTTACTTCTTTTGGGCAGCCGCCGAGATCTCCTCACTGCATCTTACAGTTTCCCTCTCTCACATCCACACCATGGCCGCCTCCTTCCTCGTGTTAAGGAAAAGTGGTCGGTTTGGCGTTGCGCAGGACGCCATTCTACTAAGCCTGTACATCAGCCTACGCAGGACCATTACCAGAAATGGCAGAAGATGCAATGCAAGAATGCTGAGTCGATGAGGCTTCACGTCAGACACCGTGTAGACTGCAGGGTGCGTGACTAGTGTGTCATTGAGTGGCGCATTCGGCCAGACGGCAATTAGGGGAAATCGGTTGCTAAGCGAGTGGCTGTTTTTTGAAACAACAAAAGTACCCTTGCCATTTGCCTTTGGGACTGGATGGCACGATGCAGGATTCGGACCGCAGCAGAGTGGCTAACAACAGATCATTAAACAATAGGGGATTCATGGTACTTAGGTGGATGACTCGGAAGTCTTCTTGGCCCTGGCTAGCATGCTTGCGAAGACGAAAGAGAATTGCGTTGCTGTAATGGGTTTAGCGATGCAAAATGAGATCCGGTTGCGACGTCAGGGAATCGAAAGCCCGGGATCCGATGCAAATGTGAGTCGGTGGCCTCCGACAAACATACTTGGGATGCTGGGCCCCGACCTTCGACGTGTTGTAACTTCGAAGCGGTCTCAGTACACTTGAGGAGCTATGAGTCTGCCACACAAACAGACAGCCAATTACAGTGGAATGTCCGTCCGACGGACTTGAGGCAGATTTGACTCCACTCGTCCTCCGAAGCCTTCCCCAGATTTTTTGGAGCTTGTCGTCTGCAATATACCGCCTTTGAAGCAGAAATCTGCCGATGGATACTCAGATGTTTGACTAGACTATTTACTTGGGGGGGCTAGTTGGCGTTGGGCCCGGTTTTTAGCATTCTACGCAAAGTGCGTTGCCGGATTCGCGGGGCGGCCGTTCCGTATTGCCGCGCTGCACCTGTTCATACTAGCAAGGCTTTCCACGTGTCCCACCAAATTAACCAGCACGGTACAAACCCCGGATGTGGAAGGTGCAGGGTTGGCACATGGATGATGGAGCTAGTATTGGGAAAGGCTTGGGGGTTCTGGCAGGGCCGAAGACGACTGAGCAGCGGGCATTGACCGTTGACAGGATTGACGTTGATAGAGGCACTGTGGCTTCGGCTATCATGGTGATCTCCAAAACTCTGGGGGTTTGTTATGAGTGTGAGTGATCCTCCGCTGTTGAAGCTTGTGGTCTCTTTCATTGCAATCCAAGCTCGAGCTACAAGTGGCATCCATCCAAAGTCTCTTCGGAGCGCTGGCCTGATCTTCACAAGGGCTCGTTTCCAGCGTAAAATGATGGGCTGAGGCGTGGGAGGTACAAGGACAGGATGTGCACAAGTCCTACCTTGCCTTCGAGTTGCTCTTTCTGTCACACCGCAAGTTCCCTAGAATGGACCAGTCCGACCTGCACCATGCGTGGTGGAGAACAGCTCGAGCGGTGGTCTTCTCATGTTCTGCTGATGAATTGCCATGACGGCGACGCATTGGCTTGAAGATGTGACGCGTTGACACCCGGCTCCGTAGTTTAGATTTGAGAGTGGATTTCAAGACGGGCGCCAAAGGGCAAATGATTGAATGTGACTTCTTTGGCGATGGAACAACCTCAACCGAGATCGACTGTCATTCACGCAGCTTTCGTGTTGTCGTGTTTGGGACCCATCTGTGATAGCCTTTCTGCACGTCTCCCTCTTCGAAGGGTCCTCATCTTTGGACGCCTGATTAACAGTGGCATTGGTCTCCGTCTTCCGTGCTGACACCCTCCGTCTACCCTTCAATCCTTTTGGTTGCACTAGTACCATCATTTTCCTTTGGCTTGATACGGCGCCAAAATGAAAATGGTTGCACCTCCAGTACCTGTATCCATACGCAATTCACTCTTCGTGCCTTGCTTTCGGAAATCTGTCGTGTTGTGTAGGTCATAGTCCGATTGGGCGGAGCGTTGTACAGATTCCAGTTCATCATTCGTTAGTCGGCCCACCTTTCAGAACGACCGGACCACTATCTAGTATTATACCAAGAAAGGAAGTTCAATAAATCCCCCCAAACTCACCCGGCAGAAGCCCAAAGTAAAACTTCGGAGGCGTAGCATCGTCATGGCCAAAGTTCCGATGAGGACTAGACCTCCAAGCAGAACATGCATGGTATTGCGATTGGACCTTTCCTCTCTACCCAGCTCATTCAGTGCGCTTTGCTCGTCGCATCAAATGGCTACTTCAAGCCAGTAGAGAGTGTATGAAGTCCTGCGTCGCAGAGAGGTAAGATAGGGTCCTAGCAAACTCCGATAAGACTCCCAGCATTCAGGTCTTGTAGGTCGTTCGTGACAAGGAGGATGGCAGGCATCAATCCATTTGTCGGATGTGGAGGGAAGGCCTCGAGTGATGTCAAGGTGTTCATCAAAAGGGAATTGGCATGACGCCAGTAGAGACAGTCCAATTGGTCAGCGGGAGGGTTGCTAGCTTTTCAACAAGATTCTCTATCAAAGGAAATGCTTTGGCCACTGGTTTGGTTCGCCTCGCCGTTGAACGAAGTCTTGTCGCCGCATAACTTGTTCTATCCCCTCGGGCTCAATAAGACTTGCTTGTAAGTCCTCATGGTGAATTGACTCTTCTGGGAGATGGGTGTGAATCTGGCAGTTCTCGGTTGAACTACTGCATCCGGCAAGCTTGCTAGTGGACCATTGTCCCGGAGACCGAACGAAGCAGTTGAACATTGTTGATCGGATGTGGGAGTGTCGTGGGGCAGCTAGTGATCATGCTTAGCCATACCTTTGAACAATTTCGAACGATGGATCATGATCTGGAGTGAGTGTCCAACTGGCGGCGGCGGCGCTTTTGATCGTGAGAAAGCCCGGAAGGTGCTCAACTGCCATACTAGAAAGACGATGCGGAACACATCTGACGGCCCTCATGGACTTTAGCGCTGTGCCGTTGTCCATGAGCGAATCCAACACCATGAAGCACTTCGATATGATATCTCCTGGATGCCGAGGGATTCCTCATCTGGAATAATGCCAAGGTTGACATCATCTGCCATTTCAGCGAGAAAGAGTGCGATGATTACACCCATGGATAGAAGGTTGAAAGTTGCCTGGGGTACGGCCTTGAGTCTGCCAATGGGGGCTCATTGACCTTGCCGCACCTTTTCCCTTCTGCAGCACCATGGGGATGATCAAGGCTATTGACGACATGCGAACCGCTGGTAAAGGACAAAGCTCGGCCACTGTCTGGTTACGGTTTGGAGATTGTTCCGTCGCGAGGGAAATTGAAAGTTATTCGTTTGATTCTCCCCTCGGGCAGTAAAATTTGGACATGTCTCCAAATCACAAAACACTGGAACGACTTTGAGATGCGACTACTACCAGCTTCCGATGTGATGCTGATCGGTCTTTGGCTCAGAGTATGCAAAGTGTGCCAAGGGTATGCGCATTGTGGCATTTCTCCAAGCGAAAGGACGTGCTCAAAGGGTTACAGTTGATCGGGTATGTCAAGGCAGGTGAATCTGGATCCCTTGGATGTCACCTTTTCGTCGCGTCCCCCATTCTGTTCTCAGCAGAGCGACTAAGCTAACCATGGCTTGGAAATTTGGTAGATTGTACCTTGCTGCTGGTTGGATGACAGGAAGACGACCAGAGCGTAGCATTTACTAGGCACTTCTGGAGGCATGAATTGGATCAAGCTGCTGGTGAATGCAACCAAAAGTTTCTCGGACTTGCGTTTTGCCGCGCACCTCGATGCAAGGGCACGTTCCCGCCTTACAGAGAGGAGCCCATGGGGGCCCACTACAAGCAGGAGGTCTCCATAATGCCCTGCCTTTGAGACACCCTAATACAACCGAGGATGACCCAAAGTCGTGGGCGATGGCTGATGCCGAAAGCCGCCGACTCCCCTTCCCGGTTGTAGCAATTGACTGTTCAGAAGACACCACAGCCCCTACCTGGGATGAGAGAACATCCAAGGAGTTCTTCATTAGCTTAAGCACTTCTGACAGAAAGGGGGTGCCGGAGGACGCGCCATCCGCCAAGGGTACAACATGGATTTAAGGTCGGTGCGTGCTCCGAGCTCGACTCCGTGATGGTGAAAAAACCTGATTAGTCTCTGTTGGCATGATCAGCGGTCTCCTGACATGCAATTCCTCCGCACTATTTCCGTCTTGCAGGAAGTACATGATGGAGCGTCAGCTTGGCTCTCGTAAATTCTGATGGGTTACGCAGCAGCTTGTATTGCGAGAGCAGCCAGGTGGCAATATGCTCTCAAGACCACCTCGTATTGTGGAATGATTTTAAAAGTCTACCAAAACGCGGCTTTGCTTTGCTGGAGCTCTGGAAAGTGTGATCCGAGGAATGCCCGCACGCTTTTGGTATTTCTCGCTCAATATTGCCCAATCTCAGGCGCTTCTGATCTTGGCCTTTGCACGAGCCCATTTACCAATCATTTTCTCCGATCTCTCACATTTTCTGGACTATCTTTGCAATGACACGCATGACGGGATGTCCGTCCCCTTCTTCCAGGCCCCCGCTGCTTGAAGTTGCTGCTGAAATGCCAAACGGTCTTTGCAAGCGGTGCCCGCTTACCAAGGACGGCATGCAAATCGTTTCCGGCCAATCGAACGCAGTCCTGCTTGGCCTAACCCCTGGGAACATCGAAGAAAATGGGGATTTCAACCTATGTCTTGCCAGGCGGAAGAGTGTTGACTCCATCTCTGACTGCGGCAGTGGGACTCGATATGTGATCGGCAACCGGCCGGGCATGCAAGTCAGCTGGACACATTTCATTTTGAATCTTTTCAAGTCTTCCTGCCACAAAACCTTCCAATGCTTTGTCCAATGGCCAAGGGTCTCTCACCAACACACTCGTCTGCATGTTTGAGTCTAAGAACAACGCAGGTGACATACTGCGTATGTTGCCTCTAGTAATGCTAGGCATGATCGTCTCATGCATAGGTCGGAGTCGAGCTGGTTGCTCAGATTCAGATCAAAGCTTGAGGCTCCCTCCGTAGTCTTTGTGCACGATAACGCCTGGACCAGCCAAGATCTGCACCAAAATCTAGCCCGAACACTTTTTGCAGAGATATGAAAGCCCGGGATTGCGAAGCGAATTCAAGACGTTTCGCGACAAGATCGTAGGCATGTGCTGGTATGGCGCGGTGTAGCACGAATGACTTGCACCTCGGCGGTCGTTTTGGGTCCTTTGCCCAAAGCTCCCCTGTCCAAAGCTCCTCAGTCTCATGATTTTCATTTTCTCGCTGTGGTCGTTCACAGTATGACACATTTTGTGCCCTTTCGCTGCCGACCCTGTCTTCCATAGTCAGAATCATGTTGATGCCGTGAGCTGTGCGGCTGGGTAGTCCGGCGGCCTGAAGACGTGATCGGGCTTTGTCGCTGTTTCCTGAGCTGGCGCACAACATCGAAGAAGGCCCTTTCAACATTGATGCAATTCTTGGCCGAGGCCTCGACAAATTCGCAGCCCAGTTCCCGCGCTAGAGCTTGACCTTCTTGCGAGGACACTTCTCGCTCGTGATGTTTGTCGCTCTTATTGCCCACCAGCATGACCGGCACTGGACCCGAGTAGACCGGGCCGTTTTGCATCTGAGCTTGGAGGTAGGCATGACCCGTAGGCGATCCCGGATGATGGGACTCCTTCACTCGTTGAACTTGGTTGAAGAACTTGCGAATGCGGTCGTACGAGTTCCGAGATGTGATGCTGTAGACCAGAATAAAGCCCTCGCCGTCTCTTATCCACTGATCCCGCAAAGCCGTATACTCTTCTTGACCGGCCGTGTCCAGCACTTCGAGCATGCATGCCTGCGCATCTATCACGACCTGCTTTCTGTAGGAGTCTTCGATTGTAGGGTCGTACGTTTCCACGAAATGGTTGAGGCACAACTAGACACCATTAGCTAGCGATCCAAGTTTTGGGCCAGGTTGCTGTGCCTCACCTGTATGGTCAGAGCTGTTTTGCCCACTCCTCCGTCGCCCAAGACCACCAGCTTGTACAGCGTCATCTTGCCCGCCATGTTGCAAGGCGTGCACTGCGCGCTTGGGAAATCTTATACCGCAAGTTGAAGTAGATGCTGCACCACCAATCGACCTGTTATTCGATGGCCCTTTTTTCGGGGGACTGCGAGATGACCAGCACTCAAGTCAGAAAATAGAGTTGTTTGCAGTTGCCAGATCCCTCGCTAGTGGTGGCCAATGTTCAGGAATTGGTTGCAACAGACGCTGAATTCGTGGAGAATAGCAAATGGCGTGGAGGATGTGGAAGAGAGAAGCACCGAAAAGCTGTGGAGGCAGCGTCCAAGAGGAAGGGGTTTGGCAAGAATGCTGAAATTGAGATACTGATTTGGTAAATCGTCTGTGAAGAAGGGTGTGACTGAATGCCTGTCGGCTGGGAATAGGAATTGTTCGGCGGTGGTCAATTCTGCAGGAAGTCCTCAAATTCTCTTGCTGTGAGCGCGGCGCTGAAGAGAATTTGCGTCGTTGCTTGCCAACACAATACCTCGACGCCGTCTGCTTCTGAAAAACCGTAGTTGAGATCTGCTCCAAACGTGGATGTTTTGAATGATCGGCCGAGTGAGAAATCCAGTAGCCGAAAAGCTGAGCAGTGGTTGTGCCGGATTATGTGTCGTGGGGCCAATGCAAGACACAGTTGACAGCCAACACCCTGCAGTTTTGGAGACCAGAACCACAAGCCTCTCGCAACAGCAACAATTACCAACCGTCAAAGCGGACGCGTTAACTCAGTCTTGAAGGCGAGTGTGATGCGATTTGGGGAATTATTTGGCGAGAGGGATTGTGAATGCCGATTGCCAGTAAGATGAGCAGTCAACAGGCCAACAGGAAAAAGTGCTGTTCCGCTAGAAGCACCAGTCGTTGATTGTCTGATATGCTCAGTGGATATCTACACCCGCCGTTCTACGTCTATGTATTTATCTTCGTGCCCTCGTGTCGTGTTTTCGGGATCCTGGGTCGAAGGCTAGCCGGCGGTTTTGTTTCCTGGCGCAGATGGATTTAAGAGAGGCAAGGGGACTTGGACTTTCCGATGGAGCTGTGGAAGAAGGGAAAAGTTGACCAGGGTGCTCCAGGAACCCGGTACTGTACAGTAGTCTCAGGAGAAAGTCGCTGCCCAACGGCCAAACCCCTGTCATCAAAAAAGACGGCCGGAGTACTAAGCAACCCCTCCTAAGACTGCC
Organism: Arthrocladium fulminans; assembly: GCA_003614865.1. Classification (NCBI taxonomy): domain Eukaryota; kingdom Fungi; phylum Ascomycota; class Eurotiomycetes; order Chaetothyriales; family Trichomeriaceae; genus Arthrocladium; species Arthrocladium fulminans. The sequence goes on from QXWJ01000002.1 coordinate 174,962, forward strand.
GGCCGTGCAGGTTGCCAAGCAGTCGATCTCTTCCCGGCAGGATGGGGAGAGCGCTAGGCGCACCATCGAACCTTCGTGCTGTCCCGAAAAGAGGTCTCCGCTATTTGCGGCCAATACCTGGTGCACACAGGCGTGTTGAAAAGGGGAATTTCCGATCGAATGAACGCTCCCTCCAAATCGCTCTTTGGACTTCGAAATAGAAGATATGAACCCCCAATACTTCATATCTGACGAGCAGAAAAAGCAAGTTGCGACCCTTTGCACGTGGCATTGGCAAATCACGCGGTATTTTAGCTTCGCACAGGGGCCCCTTCAGCCAAAGCAACCTTGACCAAAGTTTGGAGCTCGATAATCTCGATGATCGGCATTCCAATGCCACACGTTTGTTGGACCTGAGACGACGTTAAGGTCCCATTCTAGTGGGCGTCCTTGACGTGCAAACTTGATTACATACAAAAGCAACCTTGACAAGGTAGCCACTAGTGCAACGCAACACCGACTTTCTTGCCCCAACTGCCGTTTGCCACCAGAGTCCAGTGTTGAGACCTTGCTGTTGATCAGGGTAGATTCATGTCTGCAGATTCATGTCAAGCTCAACGGGACCCAAGAATGGCTGCCACCCCCTGCGCAACAAGGTTTGTCCCGTTCCGAAATGTTTCAGAGCGCCCCGTGTGGTGAGGTGCGTGACAGCCGCTATCGTCTGGATGCCCGCGTAGCTGTGAGACTTTTCAAGGTGCCTCAGGCTGCGAAACGTTAGCTCTGGTCTAGTAAATGCACGTCCGGAAAGTCAAGACAAGCCAGGGCGCAACCACAAGACCCACCCCGTCATGGCGACATCCACATCGACTGACCAGAGGCAGGGAGACGTCTTCTGATAAGATAACAGAGGCAAGGACCTTGCGAAAGATACGACACATGAGAATGTGGTTTCCGTGGCGAACCGTTGTGTATTGTCCTTGTGGTCTCGAATTGCTTGTGCTTCGAACGCGGCACGCACACTGGGACGGCTGGTACTTCCCAAGAGAGTTTCGAGAGTGTCAGTTGACTAGTCACGGTTGGATAAGAGTATCAGGGTCCGCTGATCCTTGATGATTCAGAAATAGAGCCTTTTCGATGCTTCTCGGAGCACTGAGCAACCCCCTCGCTTCCCAAACATTCTACCGAGGCTCGACACTGCTCAGAGGGTGTACTGGTGCTGCTGGACCAATGCGTGCTAGGTCTGGGGTTAGTATTCCGCACCCATCAAGGAGCCAGCGGTGGAGTTCCCCCGCAAATAAGTGTATGTATTTCGCATTTTGAGTATCCTGTCGTGTTCTGCCGTCCCCGAGTTGGACCAGGAGGAAACTCAACGTTATCATCAGACTCACATTCGGGGCCGCCATTGAATTTGTATCTCCCCGAATGATGAGAAGAAGAATTCGGCGCTACTCAATGCGGCAGAACACCGATGTGGAGCGGGATCATGCTTTGGAGGAGTGTATCACAACATCTGTAGCTCAATGCTTATTTCCCAATGAGCTGACGTAAACACCACATCAGGGACAGAAGATATCCTTGCCCTGATCCGCCTGCTAACACTGACACCGGTACGCGAGAAGTTGAGGTAAAGGCTTCTGTTCTTTGCTCAGTCACGGCACTGCTCAGGCCGAGCGACGAAAGGTGACGATTGAGGTATGAAGCTGCATTGCTAGCCATGTTTGGAGTCATCCCAATTCGAGGAGTCGAGGATAGTGATCATTTGCGAATTCCCAGCGGGAGATCCCCCCGGGAAGACGGTTTCATATCCCAAAGGACTTGCAGTGATATGTCGCTTGAAAAGAATCCAAAGTTATCAACAGTTTCTACAAGGAGGTAGAGATGAGCAACGAGGCTGACATCCGACCCATTTCGAAATGTTGTGGAGATACTACGGACACCGAAATGAAAAAGCTTGGTAAGTGTCTCACCTATCACAAGCCGCAAAGCACCTCAGGTGTGGGGATGGTGCTTCAGCTGGCCTAAACCCGTCAAGGCCACCAGAGACCTGCTGCCACCTGCGTCCAGTAAGCGCTGACAACAACGCTGGAAGGGCCAGCATTGTGAATATTCCACATTCCATCTTGTTTTGTCTCTTTGTGTGAATTTCTCAAGTCGAACGATATTCCAAGCAACATCACTGAGCTCGGATTTGGATCTCATTCGGCTTCGAGAGTCCAACAGCACAGAAGTCGCTTGCAACTTCAGGCGTCCAATCGGCTTCCGTCAGCTCCACACTCATTCATATTCCGCTGAAGCACAGCGATCCTGACAATCAGATAGCAAGATGGGTGATACGGTAGGGCTCATTCAACATGAACCATGCACAGCTGACACATCTCTCGTAGGGAGCTTCACGACCAACACATGAGCACGCCGACAAGGACGGGCATTTTCGACGCAAGGACAGCGTCTTTCGAGACTGGATCTCGAAGGACCCAAACTCCAAGTTTCCGGCCGAGAAAGGCCGATATGTCTTGTACTGCAATCTGGGATGTCCATGGGTAGGTGAAAGCACCATCTCACACTTCTCACCTTCACTGCTGCACCATCTCTGTCGTCCGCCTCGTACATCTTCGTACCAGGGACGTGTTTTGTGACAAAGAAGAAAAAAAGAACGCCTGATGCCAGCCCATGTCTGTATGCAACACCGATCTTGGAGCGGGTTTCTGACTTTCGTCCCCTAGGCTCATCGAACCATCCTCGTCCGGGCGCTCAAGGATCTGGAAGACGTCATCCAAATTGTCTATACAGACTTCGACCTGACCGAAAACGGCTGGCTCTTCACCGGCCGCAATGGCTCGGCCGACCGCGACCCGCTCTACGGTTTTGCTGGTCTCAAACAGCTCTATCTGAAGGCCAATCCCGACTATGTCGGCCGGTACACTGTCCCTACTCTCTGGGACCGTAAAACCGAAACCATCGTCAACAACGAATCGTCCGAAATCATCCGCATGCTCTACACAGAGTTTGACGACCTGATTGAGCCCATGTACCGTGAATCCAACAAGAACAACCGCGGCTTCTACCCCGAGCATCTACGCGCCGAAATCGACACCATGAACGAGTGGGTCTATCATACCGTCAACAACGGCGTGTACAAATGCGGCTTCGCCACCACCCAAGATGCCTATGACACCAATATCTATCCATTGTTCCAATCCCTCGATCGCCTGGAGGCACATCTGAGCGATCCGCTCGCTTGCCATGGCGGGCCCTTCCTCTTCGGCTCCCACATCACCGAAGCCGATATTCGACTCTACACGACTCTGGCCCGTTTCGACGCCGCATATCACACGATCTTCATGTGTAACCTTAAGTCGATCCGGTCGGATTACCCACGCCTCTACCGCTGGCTGAGACGTCTCTATTGGAACGCCTCGGAGATCCCCAAAGGCGCTGTCTTCAAGGAGACGACGCACCCCGAGGTGTATCGGTTTGGATACGCCCGTTCGCGCCAACGGATGACGTTCGGTCCGGATGCACAGGGAAACCCGCTGGTTCAGCCCAGGGGCCCGATTACGGTGTACGGCTCTTGGACCGAAGACGACGAGGACATCGATAATGGGCGGCGGGTGGCGTTGAAACACCTCCTCGAGAAGAGTGGTGCTGATTCCCACGGCACCGCCACACCCACGTCCTCCACCCCGACCGACCTCGCCAACCTTTCCCTAAACACCGCCTCCGCTGCCTCTACGTCTGCGCCCGCAAACAGCGCCAGCTCGACCCGCAACGGCAAAACTGATCTTACTTCCGACCTCCGTACGCCCCGCACTGCAACCTCCCCCTCTCCAAACATGGGAAGTTTCGTCACCAAGGGTGAAGGCATCGAGGCAGATGGAGATATCGATCCAAAGCGTAAATTGACCCGACGGAGCACGACAACATATGAGGATCAAAATGCGAAATGGTACAAGGCGGCCAAAAAGGCGGAGAAGAAGAGCGGCGCGCCGAGAGTGCACTTGGCTCTCTGATTTCAGGACACAGAGGAGCCTGTTGCATGGGTGACAGTGGCTTGGACGAGAGATGCAGTGAACTGGAGTGATGGAAAAGAGAACGAAGATGGTTAGGTTGAGTTTGTGGGTGTGCTGGGAAGACAGGATGTCGGCATGAAAATGGAAACAATCGCTAGGATAGAGTAGGAAATAGGAATGGAAATGGAAATGGAAATGGAAACTTGATTGGATTTGAACGTGTCTTGTCTGCTTTGGTTACTTTCCAAGCTTGTCAGATGCATCGTGTCTCACTCCATGCTGCGCTATGCTCGTCTGACTGGGCGATGGCGGCAGAGGGGTGTTGCAAGTCAGAGCTAGTGATCAGCAGCGATTGTGCAAGAATGGATATGCTGGGCTACAACGGAGCGACGACCGGCGATACTCCCATCAAAGCCGACATAGTCCGTCTCCAGTAGATGGCTTGATCAACCCGCCACACAGGTTTGCCGTGTATTTTGTCTTGCTTCTCTACATCATTAGCGGTACTCCAAAAGCGCCGACGTCTCTTTGGCAGGGCGCTTGGAGATGAGAGTTGATCGTAGGGCAGCGGCTCCAAATGGATGGGAAGTTTCTTGCAAGTCGGTTCACAGCTTCAGCTCATGAGCAGCGCCAGGCCTTCCATGTAGTCAGCTCCCGATACTCGGATCCTCATGATCGACATCGTCCTTCGCTTGCTCCTGAACTGACGCTCTTGGCCCGACTTGAAGAGCCATGCAACACTGCACCTGCTGGGCTTCTGGTCTCACGATACCCGGCCTATTCAGGAGCAGGACAGCCAAATCGTCTCGCCACTTCTTCAAACCCACCTTCATCCACGCTTACCCATATGTCCACCCATCCTTCTTTCCTCGCCCTTTCCGTATCCTCCTTGCTCCAGGTCTCCTCTTGCGCTCGCTCAATGTAGATCGTCTGATACCCGCATCCCTTGGCGGCTTTCAAATCACCCAAGTGAGCAGCGATCAAAGCGCACTGGTGCGTCTCTAATCTCAACTTCTTCGCACCACCCTCATAAACATCCTTATGAGGCTTGTATGCCTTGAAGTCCTCTGCGGAAATGATGTGTTTGTAAGGGAGCTTCCCGTGATCCGCAAGATCTCTTAGCAATGACGTATTTCCATTAGACAGTGTGGCCGTCTCAAAATTTTGATTCAGCATGCCCAGTCCCCTGGCAGAATCCGGCCATGGATCCAAGAAATGCCAAATCATGCTCATCTTCACCAGTTCAGCCTGATCCATGGGGTTGTTGAGGTCCCACATCCCGTCCAGCCCATGCTTCTTGAGCAGTATGATCAACGATTCGTAGTGATGTTGGTCTACGGACTTGAAGTTCCCCGAAGATGGGTCATAGTCGCGGGTGAAATAGTAGTAGGAGAGACGCCATTGCCAGGCAAACTCCCCCCAGTCCAGCGAGGCTGCTGCCGTGCGGACGGTGGAAGGGATGGAGGCGGATGAGTCGTTGAGTCTCTCTTTCACTGTTCTGGCAAGGAAATTAGTTACGGTGGAACGCCAGTCTACGACGGTGCCGAAGACGTCTGTGAGAAGGGCTTTGGGAGGATTGGAGGTGGCCATTCGTGGGTCAGAGGAAAGAGGGAGGTAAAACGGGTCTACGCGGACCGGGTAGGGAGGCCTGTGCGACAGTGGCAGGGTCAGTGTGATGGCCAAAGGAGAACTATGTTGGGATTGAGGCGTCGGCATGAACGTGCAGTGCCTCCAAATCCAAGACCATCCGCAGAGCCATTATGCCAACTTGCAGCACGTGTAGCAACGAGCTCGATTGAGAACAGTAAGGATGACCATGACGAGTGCGGGGTACATTTTCAGGGTACAGGGTGTCGCACGGTGTCCCAGGGCAAGGGTACCAGCGTTCCAGCATGACTCGTGCGAGCATGAGCATGTGGGAAAGGAAACCTGAAGGAGCTCCGTGGGACGAGAAGACATGATGAAGCTAGGGGTCCGAAACACCAAAAAGCAGACACGCTGACTCGTCCCTTTCTTGATAAGGGGAATTTATCGCAAACCTGGTCAAATGCAAGGTGCCGAGCACGATCACCCCAAAAATGGGGGATTTCCTCCACCAGGCTAATCAACGAAATCACCGAGAGTGGCTCTCCTATCTTCTAAGAGAGATGCTGGTCACTGTCTTTCACGGATTCCAAGCAAGGTGTCTGCAGTGGTCATCGCGTGGCCTGCAAATCTACACAGCACCCTGGGCATGCTTCACAGGAATTGGATGTATGGTTAAGGAGTCCGAATTGTTGTTTGTGAAAAGAGAGAGACAGAGAGAGAGACAATGATGACCGGAAACCTGGGGCCGGTGATCCTGGCATCTGCAGCTAAGAGCTTTTTGGCATGCTTCGGCGTCTTGGTCGACCCTTAGACCTGCTCGGACCGGCACCCGTCAAGCCAGGATTGCCGCAGGTACCAATGAGAATTCGGACGGCGAATTCGTACCTGCAGACGGTGCTCAAGTGCCTTGCCGTCTGCGCATGGGGTTTTTGCCGAAATGAAGAGCCATTTGGCCATTTCGTGTCCCATAACGTGATTGCGACAGTGATTATGATTGTGATCTACGGGAACCGGTGTTAGAGAATTCGGGCTGGTACAGATCATGCAAGCTTCCGGTTGTCTGGCTATGCCGTTCGTGAGAAGTTCGCTCTGACGATGGCGTTGGGGCAACCTGGGTCCCTGAAGAATCTTTCATCAAAAGCCAATCACGCCCGTTGTGGCGCCGATTCGTCTTGTTTTCTGTGCCCCACCACCTTCATGTTCAATTTCCTTCGCCGTAAATTCAAAGCAAATTCAACATTGCCCAATTCTTGCCCTGCTTCAATGACCATGGCAAGTGGCATCGAAGAGGCTATTCTGCCAACGTGAACATGTCAAGACTTTGGCCGCTGAACAATCCTCTCGCAGACTTGGCCAAGGGCATCTCAGACCCTTCAAATCTTGCCCTCGGGCTCGAGAAGGTAGGGGTCCGAGGGACTCCGGCTCCTACCACCACCATCTGAAGCTACGCCGCGGTGCGGTGGACTCTCTGCGGGCTTTTTGGTGAAACCGGCTTGGAGCGGTCCTCGGATCCTTTTGGATTCCACTTGGTGGGCAACAGCTTTAGTCAGGACCATCTCTGACTGGCTTCTTCGACGGTGCTGCTTAGACTCAAGATGGCTTTCCCTGCAGCTTAACTTTCGCTTCCCATTAGCACGCAGTCTATCAAATCAATTCTCCGGTCCTCCCAATCAAAGTTGCGCCCCTGAGCGTCGATGTGCATGGGATTTCCATTTCCGTCAGGTCTGGCCTGATCACGGTCTGAAATTCGTGGTCTTCAATTTTGGGCCACTGGCCTGAGAATCCTCAGCCCTCTCCGCACTCATCGTGCATCTTGCAGCTCGAAGCCAGGCTTCCGCAGCTGGTTCCACGACCTGACGCACCTGGAATCATCGTCCTGCCTTTGTTCTTTGCATTTTCCGCTACCCTTCCTAGCCAGGACATTCAATTTCTAACTGTACTTCGTCGTCCATTCATTCGGCCACCAACCCGCTCACCTATGCTCCGGCAGCAATAGGCGCCCTCATGTTTACATCCCTACGTTAACGACACTCTTTTCGTCTTTCGAGTTTGCAACTGGTGAATCGCGCCTCCCCCAGGGCTACCCGAGCCGCCTCGTCCTATGTCCTTCGAACGACGAGATTAGTGGCGCGATTAGGGAAGTCAGGAACTGACCGGCATAGCGCGATCCAACACGGTTTTGAAGTGGCTCGCCTCCTCCGGAGAGGGGTGCTTGATAATAGGTACAGCATGGGAACTGTCCGGCAGACAGTCGAGAAGTTTGAGGGCCGCAAATCATATTTAATCAACACGTCGGCTGAGACCAAGCCAGAGGGACAGGATGTGGCAGACAACACGGTGGCGAGTGAGTTCACTTATGCTTTGCCGTCGCCAACAGATACACCATATCGGACGCCTTCGAGTTCGAGATCCCGACAAACATCTCGAACCTATGAGGACGCCTCGCCTGCCACAACCCCTCCGCCTCTTCCTTCGGATGAACGAGTCGCTAAGAGAGGCAGCAATGGATCAATCAATGCTGCGCTTGACGAGTCATTGCCGTTGTCCGATCCACGACGGTTTACCCCTACGCTGCATGCATCTTTGGTGTCTGAAATTCTAGCATTGCGGCGTGATGCTGAAGGCCGAACCAATGACATCGAAAGACTGGAGCAGAGCTTGCATGATGCTCAGATGCAAAACCAGACCCTCAACAACAACCTGCTGGCCGCCAACCGAGAGACCAGACAAGTCAAACGTCAGATGCAAATTTTGGAAGGGGGAACGCTGTCCGCCATAAATGATCTTGCCAAAGAGAGGGACGACGCTATGAACGATGTGGCTGAACTGCGCCTGCGACTCGAGCAAGCGCAGAAGACGAAAAAGAGCCACGAGGACAATGTCGATCGCATGCAGGAGCAATGGCAAAAGGACAAGGAGGCGTGGTTGGCTGAGAAGCGTACGCTAGAAACCAAGGTTCACATCGTGGAAGGACGACTCCGCGTGGTCCTGAGTGAAGTCGCCAAGGCGCAGCAGATTCATGGACTGGAAGAGGTGCATTCACCAAGACGGTCACAGAGTAGGACCAGCATTCTGGGGAGCCCAAGAAAGCGGCCGGATTCGGTGGCAGCCAGAAGGCAAAGCACCAACTCCATAACAAGTGATCACGTGGGAGGTCGCACCTCAGTCATGAGCTTTCTCAATGGCGACGGTACGAACCTGGCGGATGAACTTGCGCTCGAGGACATCGACGAGAACTATGCCAGCGAGCCGGAAGACGACGGTCGCATATCCCCCGACGCACTTCCCGAAGAAGCGGCAAGACCAGCATCGAGAGTATCGGTGAAGGCCAGGAAAATTCTCGGCTTGCCCATAGATTTCAGTGACTTCGAGCAGGCTGACAGACACTCGACAATCGAGCCACTGAAAAGTCTGGCCGAAGTAGACTCGCCTCAACCCAAAGCTCAACCCCGATCCGCGTATGTCGACACCGGGGTCCAATACTCGAGGCCATCGTCGGTCGCCTTCGACCGCCACAGATCTCTGGAGACGCCGATTCCGCGAAATCGAGAATCACTAGATACAGCGAGAGCAAGTAAGACGCTCAGCGTCGTCAGTCTGGACAGTGCTCAGTACAGTGTGGACACCAGCGACAATGCGTGGGAGGAGAACCTCGAAAACCAACCCATTATGGTCTCGTCGGCATGTCAGACGATCGAGCAGCTTCCCGGTCCTCCGATCACTCCAAAGGCCGAAGTCCCTCTCGCCACGATTGACGAGTCAGTCGAGACTCGGGAAATTGCCATCCAGACCGACACTCCCCTCCGGCTCTTTGCGCCGACTCCGGTGGCAGCTCACAGACGTACTGACACCGAGCAGACCTCAGCATCAGCCGAGCTGCAGATACCGACCATAGCAATCATACCTCCGACGTCTCGACCCGTGACTCCGGATGACAAGGCCGTCAAACTGCCCCCTCGAACCAAGAATGCTGGCTGTCAAGTTGAGACCCACATTTTGTGCGAGAACAATTCCAAAGGCATGCAAACGGAGGAAATTCGCATTGATAAACGGAGCATGCTTCCGCCGCATCCTTCAATGCCTCCTCCTCCGGTGCCTGCAAATGTGCCCCCTCCGTCGAGCTTCAATAAAGCCAAGAATCAGGTGTTCACCCGCCGAAACGTTCCAACTGCCGCCAATTCCTCCATGCGCCGGACACCTTCGCAGGCATTACCACCTATCAATGATGACGGGCCGTTGAGTGACAGCAAGCAAGAAATTGGTCGTCCCGTCCGGTCAAGCAGCATGTTCGCGGGTTTTGATGAGGTGGACGAGCTCGGTGATTTCGACGATGTCTTTCATGACGACGAGTTTTTCAATCGACCAATGACCAAGCTCATTCTTTCCAGAGGCAAGATCATGGCTGCCACGAAAGACCTTGACGACATTGAGGAAAGTGAGGCGGCCGTGGCGGCGGGCAAGAGATTCGCCCTCGAGCAGATCAGGCGATCTGAAGAGAACGAGCGTGACTTCGAAATTGACACTGATATATATAGCAAACCCTTTTCACGACAGTCTGGCAAACAGATTAAGCGAGTTTCTTCCTCGCGCTCCAACAGCATACGACGCGCTGCATTAATCTCGAGTGGAACAGCGGCCCATCAAGCAAAGAGTTCATTGTCGTCCATGGGATCAGGCGATAGCTCTCGACCGCCAATGCCAATCCCCGTCCGATATAGTTCTGCGCGAGTCGGCAAGTCCATTAGCGATGGAGGTCGAACGTCGAGAGGCAGTAGCAATGCTTCCCCCACCCGGAACATCCGAAGAGTGATCAAGCCAGGCCTGCGAAAGACAAGATCGGGTCCCGCTATTTCCCCAGCGGCGCAAGCTGCAAAGCGAGCCCGAAGTCAGTCACCCCCTCTCGACAACAGGGTTTCAATCGTGCCGGAAATGCCCAACTTCAGAATGCCTCAGGAACAGCGAGAACCACCAGTCTTTTCGTCTGGCTATGCCACGAGCTTTGGAGCAAGCGCGCCTCGACCGTCAGTCGCACAAGGCCCCGCGCGACCCTCCTCTCACATGAAAAAGAATTCCGACGCGTTGGGGGTCCAGCAGACGTCTGTGGTAGATGCGATTGCACAGACCATGGTCGGAGAATGGATGTTCAAATATGTCCGGAGAAGGAAGTCGTTCGGCAAGCCAGACAAAGAGTGGGATCCGACCAAAAGTGTCGAAGAAATGTCTAGCAATGCAAGCACTGGGGTGAGACATAAGAGATGGGTATGGTTAGCACCCTATGAGAGATCGGTGATGTGGTCCAGCAAGCAGCCTACCGACGGCAGTTCCTTGCTGGGCAAGAGTGGTCGAAAGCGTAAGTCTATGAAAAGCTCCCCCCAGGCGCCATACTAACGTTTCGCAGTGGCAATCAAGTCAGTCCTTGATGTCAAAGATGACAACCCGATGCCCAAAGGCAGCATAACTGGGCCACATTTCAACCGGTCGATCCTGATCCTAACGCCACAGAGAGCACTGAAATTCACCGCCACCACGCAGGAACGCCACTACATATGGTTAACAGCGTTGTCATTTTTGTCTCACTCACCAATAAGTATGAGTGACCTCGCGCCCATGCCGCCCATGCCACCCGAAGACCGCTCCGAACACAACATAAGTCCAGCAGCATCTCTCGGAGGGTCCTTGCGTCGAAGGCCCATCCGAGACTCCATCCGTATTGCGAAAGGCTCGAGCCAGCGACCACAGTTTCGATCTTTCACCACGGATGGCATCCCCACGACTTCCGAGTATGAAAGACCTCCAACGCAAGAGCAGTATGACCCAATCAATGATGCCGCTTTGCCACCGGTTGTGAGACGGTATCACAACCGAAAGCGCAGTAATACGGCGCCAAAGCCAACACCAAGTGCATTTCGAGCGCTTTTGTTGCGAGATTCAGCGCCGTCCACGACCGCACCTTCTGTCGCCGTCACCTCAGACAAGAACTCTACGGACCAGGGGCCACCAACGCCGAGTCTGAATGTTCCAAGTATACCGAGTTCTCGACGCGGAAGTGAATCAAGTGCTTTGGGCCGACCGCCACTGGGACCACCCATTTCCACCATCGACATGGGCCCTCGGTTACCTGATACCCCCTCCAACTCCAACCATGCTCTGAGCATGACGATGAGAATGGACGCATTCATGGCCGATCAGCAACGCAACGCAATGATGCGTGGGCCACCCCCCGGAAGAGGCCCCTTGCGAAATCTGAGACTTGCACGACCGTCCATGAGAAACTTGAAGGATCCAAATACTGCGTCGTGGGCGCAACAAGAAGCGAACTTCCGAGATAGCATGAGTCCAGTGGACTCGAATACATTGACTCCTACCGAGCTCAGATTTAGTGAAAGTACAGGTCGAGGAAGCAGCGAGGTGGGAGGGTACTTCAGAGGATTTTAAGGGCAATTTGCAAATGGCACGGGAATGTGCTCTTAACCCTCTCGAAGAAATTCCCCTGGAAGAACGGCAAGTCCTGGAAACATGCAGATTTTCCAGGACCAAAAGCATAACACAATCAACAGAGAAGGCTAAATAGTCGACACAGAAAGAATACAGTTTGGACCAGTCAGACGAAAGCAAATACCCTCGACAACAATTCACGTGTACAAACAAACAAACAGGCTTGTTCCCGGTTTGATGTGATTTTAGCTGGATATTTGTGGTACCATTACCGAAGTCACGGATGCCAAAATGGACTTGGGAGTTTTTGGATGGTGTTGAATCCCTGAGATGTTTCGAGGGTATATCAATGCCCTAACCTGCACAAGCTCGTCAGCTATTTCGATTTCTATGTATCTTGTGCTGCGTTCTGAGCGATGGTTTGGCAGGCAATATGTATGTGTGGAATATGTAATCTCCTTTGCTTGAAATCCAAAAAAGAGCATATCCTGATCAATCACCTCACCAATGAGGTGCACCAGTGTCAAGCATATGTTGTTAGTTCTCAAAGCAGTTGTATCAGCAAGTCTGAATGGTTGGCCCGGCCTGGTTATGCAGTGAATTCACTGTCGCTTTAAATGAGCAGACCAAGTCAGCGACCGTTACAAGGAGTAACAAGGACCAGTCCTCGTCGTGAAGGGAAGCACTGTATGCTCGCATAACATCGAGGTGTTCTCGGCATGGACATCAAATGGGCGCTTCTAACTCCAATACTTCAGCATGCTGCCCCTCTATTGAAACTAGGAATGACGGCTTCGCCACGAGTAGAAGCGACGCTCACCCTGCGTCAGATTCTCTATTGTAAACATCTCTACTTCCTCCACCCGCTGTAGAGTCACCGGCACCCTCAATCTCATCATAGCCCAAACCATAACATCATTTCTATGTATGCAGCTCCTCTATCCGAGACCCAAAGACCTCGCCTTCTGCATTCAGACACATTGCCATCCTTCGCTCCTCACCTCCGCCACCCCTCCCCCATCGAATTCCTCACAGCTTCGCCTGTTCCGTCACAGTCCCAACCTTCAGTTTTGGGCTATACTTCTTCAACACTCCCTCATTGTGGTATTTCCAGAACTGCTTTGTCGCGTTCTTCCCCGCGACACGCTTCAAGATCTTCGCGCCACCGGGATGCTCATTTACGAATTCAGATACGTCGTATACTGAGTCGTCGACGATTATGAGCATGTCTTTCTCTTTGTTGTGTTTTGAGACCTCCTGAGGTGTGAATGTTTTCGACATGATGGCGGCTTGCTGTGCGACTTTGGCAGTGGGCAAGAGGTAAGGAAGATATGAGGGAGGGCGTAGTAGTGCTTCTGGCTGTCGCCGATAAGGTCTGGTTGGAGTAGAGTGTGATGTGGCTAGAGGCGCTGGATGCCGTATGAAATTGAGTTGAATAGATGTTGAAGCAGAGGTGGTTGTGGGTTTGAGAGGTAAGAAGCGTTGGCTGGTCGCAATGCGATACTGAAAAAGATTTTGGGACGATTTTGAATGACATCGCCATTTTTACAAGTTGCTCCCCTTTAACCTCGGCAATTCAATTGGCCATATCTCGGGTCATCCAAACACCCTCCGTGGTGATTGGTCGCACTGCTCGGGGCTCGGTACGGCTGTGCACCGAGCTCAATGACGAAAGACAAAACTACCTGGTCAAGCAGCTTAGCTGGTGTTGCATTCTTCTCTGCGCTGTAAGGTGCAACAATCTCTTGATGGTATGATATGGCATGATCAAGATATAATCTTGAGGATATCTCCATAACGAAAAGGATTGTAGAAAGCTGATTCGAATCACACCTGGTGAGGCTTCAAAGTAGCACTGTGGCAAATACAGCCATGGCGCCCTGATCTGGAATTCCATCTAAGCCCCAAAATCACTTTGTGAGTGCGACAATGGACGTGGCACGACTGCGTTCATTGAAACATCACCCCAACTGGACACAAACTGGAAGCAAGTCTGTGTCTCCGAGCTCGCTAACATTATGTCCGGACCGGGAGCCTGAGGAACAGGGCCGTCATCGCATCTCGGATCCGTCCCCCACCACCATGCATTTCATGGTTGGCAGCACTAATCCGCACTGTTGCGCCAATGTGGAAGCCCAGATCATGCGGTATCCAATCACGCCATTACATGTCTTCATAGCCAAACTCTCGACAAAGTGATCAGTGCTCCTATTGTCGAGAGAGTATTGTGCATGATTTCTACGAGTCAGGAGCAGGATGTTATCGCGCGTTCATGGAATGGGAGAACAAGAAGCTTCTTATTGAGTTGAGTGTGAGGCCGGATCTAGTCTAATTGGCTTGTTACCGAGGTCGGTGCTAGACAGTTTGAAGGCTGGACGGACCTCCTGTTTGCAGGGTGGTGATGTGTCGAGATGGAACGGGCACAAAAACACTCGGCTTGAGTGTAGCAGAGGTCTGTATGTGAGCAGCACTGACTACATCTGCTACGCCGACCGATACCCTTTCTTCCGACTTACCTCATTCACCATTTTCTCACCCATCTCCCTTCTTATGAGATTCTCCTCGAGCACAGCAAAGCCTCTATCCACGTATTCCTTTCCCAACCCACTAACGTGTGGCGTCACTATCACATTTTCCATATCCCACAGCTCTGAATCTTCAGGGAGGGGCTCAGGATCCGTGACATCCAGTGCTGCCCCTTGCAACTTTCCCGATTTCAGCGCGGACACCAAAGCGTCCGTCTGCACGACTGCGCCACGAGACACATTCACGAAGATACATCCCTCGCCCTCCGGTAGCTTCGCGTCCGCCCTTCCTTTCGCCACACTGCTATACCGCAACTTTGCTTTATCTAGCGATGCCCGATAAAGCACTTCCATCTCTTCCTCACCGAACATCCCCCTAGTGCTATCTGTGAGCGGCACACAAACAAGCAGCATGTCCAGTCCACTTGCCAAAAAGGTGTGGAACGACACTTTGTCGGAGCCGCTGTACCAAGCTGTTGGTATCGTGCCGTCGGGGTCACCACTGTCCGGAAGTATGTAGGCTGTATCTCGCCTTGACTCTAGCGTTGGCCGTGGAGAGGAGGCATAGGCGTGGATTGAGGAGCCCAGGGCTCGGAAGACACGAGCCACTGCGCAGCACACCGGTCAGTACCCACCATGCATGTATAGATCCTAGCCAACGCCAAACAAAGGAGGATGGGATGACCTGCTTCGATGCAGATCAAAGCCAATCACATCATACATACCCTGCCGACCGATGCTCCCATACCCACAGATCCCCACCGTCTTCCCATGCCAGTCACCTCGGTACATGAGTCTTGGCGCTTTGCTGTCCCAGGTGTGCCGTTTCTGGTTGTCGTGCATGATGTTGTAGTTCTTGGCCAGATTCAAAGTTGTCATGACCACCCACTCCGTTATCGGCGGTCCATGAATCCCACTCACCGTGGTCACAGGAATATTTGTCTCCGTGAAGATGGGGTGTTTGAGAAAGTGATCCACGCCGGCGGAGAGGAGATGAATGTACCGTAGATTTGGAGCCAGTTTTGGGTCAGGAGGGAGAGACCCTAATGTCACGAGGATTGTGGCGCTGGCCCAAATGGATGGGGGGATGGCGTCGAACGCGTAAGGGATTCCGCCCATCGTTTTACCTGGCTTGGGTTCGCCAAGTTTATGGTAGATGACGGTGATGTAGGGGAAGTTCTTGCGAAGCCCATCTGTTATATGCTTTGGTTCGTCATTCTGGAAGATGAAGACGAGGGTTTCTTTGTCTGGGCCGCCGCCCATCGTTGCTGGGACGTGGTTTGCAGCTTGCTGGCTTCTGGTGTAATTGCAGTCTCTGCTGTACTAGATTCACCAATTCGAAGACGTTTGATTGAAGCCTTTAAGTAGACATTCGAGGCCCGCCGGACGCTGAATCACGGCATTGATGCCAGCAATGGGCTAACGCCACTCTGGCTTGGAGATATCTTCTCCAATACCAAGGCACTTCAGTCCTCCAAATATGCATGTTCCTTGACTTTCGGAAGAGATGTTCAAACGCTACACAAATTGGACAACACCTTGGATTGGCATTGCATTGAGAGTTTGCAGACGCGTCAAAGTGGCTAGATGTGAGAAAGGAGAAAGTCAGGTAACGAGTGCTTTAAATTCAAAGGTCCAATGAGAAATACTATTGCCGTATGAATGTGCAGAAAGAATCGAGAGGGCAGACCCAGCTGTCCTCTCGAATTAAGACCTGGATGATATCACAAGGCGCTGCTCTCTACCAGACTCAGCATTCCTGACCAGACTCAGAGTGTGCTTGCATCAATGGAGTAGTCCCGTCCCATGCCACTCCTTTACAAGCTGTTCTCAAGCTCCACGACCTCTCTCAGCATCTCCTTGTACTTAGCATTTTCATCTGCTGTAGGCTTTGGCAGGGGTCTTCGTGCGATACCGCCATAACCATACCAGCTTTCTAGTCCGCTCTTAGTTCCAACAACACCTCCTGCAATCACGGCCCAGTCTCCTCTTGCTACAATCGCTTGGATCCTTTGTGCCTCTTCAACCTTACCTGCTTTATAGAGGTCGTACACTTTCACGCAAGCCTTGGGCACAATGTTTCCTAGGCCTGTAATGATCCCACTACCGCCGGCAATCAAAGTCTGCAATGTGAAATCTGCGGAACCACCGAGGCACAACCAGCCAGAATTCTCCTGTGTTGACGTTGCTGCATTGACGGCGTGGGCGATTCTGTTCAGCTTTCCAGTGTTGCCACATGTAAGCTTGCAGCCCACAATCTTAGGATGTTTGGCGAGGGTGATAATTTGGTCGCTGTTCAGATCTACTCCCGCCACAGCACCTGGATAGTTGTAGATGATGATTGGAATGGGCGACTCCTCTGCAATAGCCAAGAAATAGTCGATCAGCACCTTATCAGAGTACGCTGCCTTGTAGTATGACGGCGGCAGAACCAGAGCGTAATCACCACCAGCGGCATAGGCATCCTTGCAGAACTGAACAGTCTCTCGAACTGACTGGGCGGCACAGCCAACAACGACCGGGATGTGCTCGAAACCTGCCGAGTCAAGAGCTTCCCGGACGGTGGATGTGACGAGACGTCGCTCTTCAGGGGTGAGGTGTACTGCCTCGCCGTTGGAGCCCTGGACGGTCAAAGAGGTGAGGCCTGCTTGAGCGAGTCGGATGGCGTGTTTCTTGGTAGACTCGATGTCAATGTCTTCGGTCTCCGGGTGGAAGAAAGCGATTAGAGGAACGTTGATTCCTGCCTTCAGTGGCCTTTGTGGTCTTGTTCCGCTCATTTTGTAAAAAGTCTAAAGAGGCTGGTTTGAGGATTGAGAAGACGATGTCAAGCGTGACAGACTTGGTGATTGACAAGGTGACTCTGGTATTTATAATGACCTTGAGGTGACGGTAAAAGTCCTGCCGACAGCGCTTTGAATTGATAAAGAGCTTGGTGAGATGGGTGCCGAGTCTCTTTATCAGATTGTAACTGCTCTGTCGAGCGAAGGAACTCCGCTGATGCCGACCCCAACTCCGATTTCTTCAGATGTGGAGAGTTTTCGTGGGGTACACCACATTGTCCCGCCATCAGTATGCGTGGCTGTCGTGGAACTTGGAAATTGTCTGTTCTGATAAGGTTGGCTTTGATTTAGCCACTTTGGAAAGGATTCGGAGGATATCTTATTATCTGCGGTGCTCGGTTGAAAACAAAAAGACCGCTTCCTGCCTAGGGATGAGTCGCCATGCTGAACCCCGCCATCCTACGTTGACGCAGGAACGCTCAATAAAGTGCTTTTCACCACACGCGCGAATTTGCGCTTTGGAACGGATCCCACTAAAATCGGGCATGAAAACGATACAGTCACTCGGAAATCGGATCCCTTTGAGGGTTGTGAATATGATCGGTTCTATTTAACCCGAGCTGCGCTTTTCTTGCCGTCTTCGGAGTAGCTCCGCCAAGGGGATATCATCTTCGTCGTAGAACTCAACATCCTCATCAACGCCATAGTCTTTGAGACGGTTGCCACCGGAGTCTTGCCAGCCCTCTTCACCGCTCGCAGAGGCTTCCTCATCGTTAAGTAGGTCTTCGTCCATGGCGGACGAAGCATCTGACGCATACCGTTTGTGAAAGGCTTTCCGTCGCTGAATACGTTCATGGGCATATCTTCGGCGATAATCCTCCTCCTGGCGACGCCGGAAAGCTTTAACTTCGTCTTGATCAGTCAGCCCTGAATGCTGGACTGTGAAAGCTTCCATCGCCTCCAGCCCACGTTGGATTCGAGGGACTCTGTCGGGGTCTGGTGGAGGCCAGCTTGTTCCTGGATCTTCAAAGCCGTTCGTTTCAAAAGTCAGGCCGTCAGTACTTGGAGTTCTTGCAAAGGGCGAGAACCAGCCAAAGGGATTGCTCATGCCCATGCCAGCGCAAATGTTGCGCCAGATACCAATATCATAGGGAAACTCCTGCTTGACAACTCTGACCTTGGTTCCGTCGGGTCCATCTAGGTAGCCACCTAACACTTTCGATCGCCGTAGCAGCTGCTCGTGTCGTTCGATCTCCCAGCTCTCAATTGTGGAGACGTTGCAGCAGAGTGCATAAAATGTCCGGAAGAACGTGATGCCGACCATAAAAAGAGTCAGTGAGTTGACAACAATGAGGATGAACAGCGTGACGAGCTGGGCCACGGATGGTCCCAGATCCTATTGTTGCCAATTAGCCTCAAGTTCCAGGAACCTTGGACCATCTCACATAGCGGAGATCTCTGCTCTGCCAGATAGCAGCAGCACGATCATAGAGGAGACCTTCGAGATATGCCATGGCTGCCACCGCGTAGAACAGAAATCGCATGAAGTGAGGGAAAGTAAAATGCGAAACACAATTGGCCGTCCAAGGACAGTGATGATCCATTTTCGGTATGCAACTGCAAGAACATCAGCTTCAGCCTCCCAACGTGCCAGACATAGATTTACCGCTTGCATATTTTGCAGTGATGGGCTCGTGGCGGTTTCAATGCTTCACACTTGCGGCAATGACGCTGCCTTACCAAAGGTTCCTCTCCATCCTGAGCTACATGCTCCGGTTTCCAGCCGGCAGGTACATCACCGGCATCCGTCAGAACAGCTCTTGCATAGCTGATCCATATACATGCCACCAAAGTATTGAAGACAAGCTTTTGCTGACCAGTCAGGGGGCCGGGGTCAATTCCTGGGAACAAAAGTTGCGATCCATAAGACAAAAATCCAATTAGCAGGCATACCACGGGTACTGCCAGACGCTGCAGCGTCTCGGAACTCATCTCGGTCTTTGCATTGTAACAAGTCTTAGGGCGAGTGTGATGCTGGCAGAAGCAACTGAGAGCAGAATGCCAAGAACCAAGAAATCTGCATCTGCTCTGGGCCTAGGGTGAGGCCGCTCTGGCCCACCTCAGCTTGCCCTCGCCTCGTGGGGGCCAGCCTCACCTGTTGCTCGTTCGGATGGGATGCCCTGGACTTTTGGCCGTCGCACCAATTTTGCGCGCCAAACATTATCCCTGCTCGCTGGAAGATGGAACATATGAAAGAGAACTGGCTAGAGGAAACGGCCCCCATTAAATCAGCGAAAATTTGAGACTATTTGGGAATAGTGCATCAGACCCCCTGAGAGTGAGGGGACAGGGTCAAACATCACGTCGTCTGGGTCGCAGAAGTTCATGTCATGATCTCGATGCGACATTCCTAGACTAGCTCCTCAGTGAACGTCAACCTTGCGGTACCCTCTTCTACTATCAGGACGCCGGAACCCCTCTCGACGAAGAAACATGCCAACACGACGTTAGGGTCCGTCGTAGCTCGGATGCTACCTGACCTCAGACCGTGATGACAACCTCTCCAACGTGCAATAAGCTCACAACTTCTCGCCCGTCGGCTCTTGACTCGACTGCTTCATAATATGTTCGATGTCGAGGCGGCCAGCATGAATGAGTGAAAGGTGCGGTGCCGTCTCCCAACGATCAATATCTACTTGTGAATGACGATATGAGGTGCTGGGATGAGACATCTTCGTGGTGAAGAGCGCGAACACCAATAGCAAATATGCCGCACAAACTCTAGAGCCGCCGGTGGCATGGCACAGCAACGAGCTCGGCCAGTGGGACGCTTAGTGCAGTATCGAGACCAAGGTCTGCCTTCAGCTGGCTCAGCGACAGCGTCAGCAAGATGTGGAACACATGAAATTGAAAACAGCTACACCGTCTTCCCTGGGCAGAGACCCACACGGCTGGAAGGGAGGTGTTACATGTCCGCGTCGACAATATAGAGCCAAAAGCACATATGCGCGCCCCTCGATACAGCCACCTTGAACTCGAAACTGGTCGAAAATCTATCTTCACGCGACATAAGACGGGCTACGAAGTGGATGTAGGCAGGAAGCGAAATGTGCAGGGAAAGGAGCTTTTTTTGGTTGCTTGTGGCGGCTCCTAGAACAACCTTCTGTGAATGGCAGAGTGCACCAACGACGACATGGTTCGATTGGAGGCAAAGGAAAAGCAGAACTGCCCCGTCCACGCATGGGTTCCTCCAGAATCCATGGCTAGTGGGAAAGATGCAACACATGCTGCCGGTACGGGTGAGGTTGCTAAAGGCTTGAGTCTCATTACGTGTTACCTACTCGGCCCACTGCACAGAAGGCCTGCTGTCCAACCTCCACTCTTAATATTGTATGAAATGATGCTGGCCTCCTGCCCAGTAGGCTGGCCCTGTGCCAGAAAGGCCAGTACTTCGTTGTGGGCCAGCCGAGTAGACAGGATTCTCAGAGTACGATTCTGCGCAGTGGGCCTGAGCACTGCCCATGTGTTACTCGGCCACTGATGAGTCTCGCTAATCTTCTCCTCACCAGGTCCGGATTTGCAACACCAAAACTCATCTCTTCGCGTCGCTGCAACGGACAGACATGAACATAGAATCCGGATGGCCCACCACTCTACCATTCCCTCTCCTCATTTGAGAAGGCCCATCGCTACGAAAACATGCTTCACTGTCTCGTCCGTCTGCTTCTGCAGCTTCATCGCAAAGGCAAACCCTATCTCAGCACCGGTGATCTCGAGAGTCTTGGCATCCGGCTGTCAAGGATGGATCTCGAAACCGGGAAGCCAGACACTGGATTGCAGTTCTGCGAGCTGTATCCACGCCAGGAATTCGACAACCTCTTTGAGAAGGTGTCAGTGAAATCAACGGACATCCGACCCAAAATTCCGAACGAAAGCGTATGCAGCGAAGCGTAGGGAATGGGAATGCTCATGAGCCCCTGTTTGCACGATTTAGGTGCTTTTCCTTGCTACAAGCGGGGAGACCGAATTTCAGCATACCGCTGTCGATCGTGGGTATCTTCCGACTTGAGAGATCATGCATTTGCTAGTATCTCAAACAGGAGAAATGAATCGGCAGTCGAGAAAGGGCTTCACAACGTCACGGGCATGTTCCATATACTACCTGAGTGGCAGACGAGCATGGTTTTCGAACCGGATGACAAGTCAGTTCCCAAGTCAGTTCCCTACCGAGGATGCGACCTTCACGATGGTGTTATTTCGGATGGCCGGTTACGGCTGAGGGAGGTGTTCTGTGCCGCTGCTCTGATGTTTGCAAGGATGACCGAAAATACCAGCGAACGAGTTGTTCCTGTGAGAATCTATCCTATCCCAATGGGCCGACTTGAGGCTAATAATGCGTAACAGATGTTTGTTACTCGTTCTCTGGGTACAGGGCTCGTGTCATTCAAGCACATTACGAGCACCCCGCCTCGTGTCCGGAAAACAGACCATTTCGAGTTTGAGGATGGATCTTGTTGACACCTTCAAACTCATGCTGCGATGGATGTTGAATACTCCAATAGGGGATGTCAAGTTGCCTCAACTCGCCAAGCGCGGTCTTCTTCAGAAGGCCTTTAGAAAAATCCGGTCCGCTTGTGGCAGATGGTCATGATAATCCCGGAGAATCAGAACGAAATCACATGGGAGTCGTTGGTGTTGGTGGACCAAGCAAGATCTATATAAAGGATGAGTGGTCTGGGTCTGTGAACCTTGGTGCAGCCGATGCACATGGAGGATGTTGCTAAGCGCAGAGGGATTAGGAAGATGAGAAGACGCAATAGTCCATCTTGTTTGCGAGCTAAAGTGGTATAAGCTCGAGCGATACATTGCTGGAGAGGACCACTCCTGCGAAATCGTCTTCATAGCAGGTGATTATCACCAACCATATTTCCAAATCACAGTGCCACTGACCGCCTTTCCAACCACAGCACCACCGAGCAACACCAACCATATTTCTAACCACAGAACTACAGCACCAGACTACTTTACCCGTTGCATCACCCAAGGCCATAGCGATGGCGAGCGAAGTTCAAGAGGAAGAGCAGACTAGTCCAGACGTGAGAGACGTCAGTCCAGTGGCCTCCTACTTCGGCTTCGAGTCAAATGCAAACGTGATCTACCGCCGCTTCAGAGCTTTTCGAAGGGAGCGTTGCTGATACACACGCGTTGGACGTTTGCCGCTTGACCTCGCATCATGACGCGATATGTGGCAGAGAATTGAGGTTATTTCGTAACAGGGAGCAACCAAGCCACTCGCAGCTTATCATGGCAGGTTTGACGAGAATTCAGGGGCCATAACGTCGTGCTCCCGTTCCGGCCAGCGTTCTCTCAATTGGAAGATCAGGTATGATTACAACCACTTCTTTGGTTCTACTGCTTGGCATCTGGAGTGAATACATTTACGCCATTTGATAGTCTTCCTTCCAGAGCATCTTCGCAAAGCCTATCTTTCCCTGAGGGCAGCCCTCTCCTTCTCCCCTCTCCTTCTTCCGGAGAACCCTGGCTGTACCAAAGTGCTTCTTAGTCTTGCTCTGTCTATTGTCCTTTGCTCTTTTTGGCTAGCCCTTCATTCAGGATATGAACGATGTGATTGCATGTTTCGCAATGCAGAGAAGTCTTGGGGCTATGCTAGATGCTCGCTTCATCGCACTCAAACCTTCATTGGCGCTATGTATATGGCTGAGCCAGCGACAATGCAACAACGCCAACATGGCAAATCCATAGATACCTATGCTGTAGAGTCCCTGCGACGAATCGCTGTCATGTGGTTGTCCGGCGTGCGCTTAACATGGAAGAACGCCAAGAAAACACGGTCGCGTGGTCGCGTTTGTGAGGTCTCAAGTCCATGGCTCGAGCAACGTCTGATGTCTCTCCGTCTTCTACAGAATGTCGAACCATTTTGTTTGATTTTGTGTTTCATGCCATGCCTATCGCTGCGTTGCCTGAGAATACTGTCCGTGCCATTTGCTCCTCATTAGTGCTAAATGATGCCATCTCTGTCACCAAAGAACTGATTGATAATGCACTCGACTCACATGCTACCAATATTGTCATAGAAATCTCTGCAAACACTCTGGACGTCATACAAGTCAGAGACAACGGTGCTGGAATCGGCATCGAGGATCGACAGCTTCTTTGCAAGCGCGGCTTCACGTCAAAGATCAGGACACTGGACGATCTTGCACAGCTTGGAGGTGCCTACCTCGGCTTTCGTGGTGAAGCCCTTGCCAGCATTGCAGAGCTCAGCGAGTCCGTCACAGTCACGACTCGTGTCGATGGAGAGACGGTGGCCACACAACTAAAATTCGACTCCGGGGCCAAGCTTACCAGGTAGGAGTGGTTCTCATTCCATTCTCCCCATTTCTGTGTTGTGACTTTTCGTAGTTCATCTTCTGCTTCCCATGGCACCGGAACCACTGTTCGAGTTTCAGGCTTTCTGAAGACGATACCAGTGCGGAGGCAAACCGCTCAAAAGCAAGCGTTGAAGACATTGACCAGCATCAAGAAACTGTTGTATGATTATGCTTTCGCAAGGCCTACGGTCAAGCTTCAGTTCAAAGTCCTGAAGTCAAAGAGTGAGCTGAAAGATAACTGGTCATTCGCTCCTTGCAAAGATGCGAGCAATCTCCAGCTGCTAGCTTCCAAAGTTGTGGGCAAAGATGTTGCTGCACAATGCCAGCAAGAAAACATCACTTCCGACGAAGACGGCTACGCCATTGATGCTTTGATGGCGCGGCGTGGCGCAGGTATGAACTCCTCTGCACCGATTCCGTTCACAGCTGCTGACCTCGTTCAGACCCGAGAAAGAGCGGCGGCAACTATCGATTCATCTCGATTGATGGTCGGCCCCTTACAGCAGAGCGCGGTATCATGAAAGAGCTACACAAAATATACAAATCATACTTGCAAACCTTCCTGACCGAAACCAATCATCAAGCTGCAAGCCAGTTTTTCCTGCTACGCTTGCGATGTCCCAAAGGAGCTTATGACGTCAACATCGAACCGGCCAAAAACGAGGTGATGTTGGACGATTCGCAGAAGGTGTTGAGATTGTTCGAGGATCTCTGTATACGCGTGTATGGGGAGAAAAGCGCGGCGCAGGAAGGGCATCGACCAGCGAGAGGTAAGAGCACCGCATCGGGGGGGTCGAGCTTTAATATCTTCCTAGCCAAAAGACACCCCGCAATCGAGCAACAGCAGACAGGAAGTCGAGAACTAAGCCTGCCGAAGATAGTTTGTGAATTTCCACCAGGCTCGTCATCAGAAACCACTCATTCTCAAGCACCAAGTACTCTGCTGGAAGGTCCCCAGAACTCACCAGATGCCAAAGTCTATAGGAACATGTATGGACTTGATGGCGATGAAGCTGTTGTTGGTGATGTTGGTGATGTCGCCATCAACATGCAAGATGCCAGTGGTGCAAGTAGTTCCGACAATTCAGAAGCAGACGTACCCGAGAACGTCATGGATCCACGTATCACGAATCCGTTCGTCCTAGCGAAGATGAATACTCGTTTGCGACCTCAAAATCTCACAGCACCAAGCAGGGAGTCGTTATTAGAAGAACCGTTTCGGACGAAAAATGTCGGCAAAATCTCTCCCGCACAAGTCTTCACCAAGGACAGTCCATTACGGTTGTCAGCAAGATTCAGCTTATTACCATCGCCAAGCACGTCTCCGGAGCGAGATCAGCCATATCAAAACCCTGAACCGCGGAAGAGGCAGTGGACAAGGCGACATGGCGAGGATAGGGCCGAGGAGACGGCGGAGTCACCGCAGCCAGGTTCTTCGGAGCTGATCGGCCAGACCAGACCGACATTGATTGACACCTGGACGCAAAACATCAATTCTTTGTGGCCTGCAGAGAAGCCTTCTGAGGTGATTGGAGGCAGACGGCCAGAGCCAATTCTCACTGCAGGACCCTCACTCTGGACTCCTAAGACCCAGACGAGGAGCACATCAACCACGAGCCTCAGTCCTCTCAGACAGCCTCAGCAAACCAAATTTCGCACACCATTCAAGTCCACCTCGAGCATACCGTCCGCCAGTTCGACACAAATTCCCAGCCCCAAGCTAACTCCGGACTCCAGCTCTCAATGGTCTGCATGTTTGCCTGTGACCACATCGAGAGGGACGGATTTTCACTTTCCAGGATTTGGTAGACCAAGGATAGAATCCAGCGCTGAACTCAGCGATATAATGGATTTTGAACATAGAAAGAGAGAGACCATTTTGCAACATAGAGGGAATCGCAAATCGGCCCAAACAACTGCCAGATCATATGGAGAGCAGGCACGACAAGATGCAGATCAATTTTCAGTTCCTTCCAAACCTTACCTAGAAGGCGTGGAGCCACAGAAGCCGAGTGACGATACAGATTATGCTTCAAAATTTGCTTCGGTGGATGTTGAAGCTGGAGCAGCTCATAACCCAGCGCCTCAAAATTCAACATCTCACCTGCAGAATCCTCATTGGAATAGGTACAAGCAAGCCATTCGGGATCTTGAGGACCGGTCGAAAGGTCGAACATGCAAAGAGAGCGGTCGCCCCGAACTCGAGCAGGTTGAAGGCAAGATACAGCGGTATAAGCTCTCACCGAGCGACCCTCGGGCATACCTGATTCGGCACCAGGATGAAAACGTTGAACAGAGCAAGTCAGGCAAGCCGAAGAGGGCGAAAACGACAAAGTTGCCGTTTGAGTCCGTCAGTCTTGGTGTAGCGACATTCAAGATTGTGGGTCTTGCTGATGCGTCGCCGGCGTTGAATGCTCAAAGTCTCAAACGCATGGTTGAAGCATTCAAACCAATTGATCCTTACATTCGATCTGGTCCAGTTGGGCTTAGTGAGCCAAGACTCGCGCTGGACAACGATACCGTGATGCAATATGAGTCTCGGATTCTCACCGTGCTCGAAGAGCGAGGCTTTGGGCTGTCTGCACACGCCGCGCCTGATGGAGATTCTGAAACTGCAGGTGATAACTATCTCAAGTGAATACGAGGCTTAGAAGTCGGTTCGAGCGTCACAAGCAGGTGCCAGGGCTCCTCATATGCATACCAAATATCATGCCAGAAGCATTCCAAACAAAATCATTCTCGCTTATGTTCCTTGTGGACCGTTCAGAGATTGACGCTCGGGAGGCGTAGATCTATACTACGCTAATTGCACAGTCCGAAGCATTGGGTGCCACAAACAACCAATGGCCGACTGGGGAGGTCCAAAGTCGGCGCACAGCCATTCGCATTATTTGAAGTTCAAGGCCTATCCCAAGCTGCGGTTGGCATCATTGCTGAATTAGGGAAATGGCAGATAGTACTACATGGTCTGAATTTCTTCATTCAATCCTCTGGACCTTGATGATCACCCTCGTTCCATCAACGGCGATCAGAATCTCCTTGAAGGCCCCGAGCCTGATCCACAGTTTGCTGGCACTAATCCCCTTTTTCGACGGTTATTTGGAGTGGCCCTAACCCTGAAATGGGGTGGTTTTAAAATGCCTAACCCATCCAAGCTGACTTGGCTGAATCTTGGCTGAGTCTTGGACAGGCTTTTCGTGCCATATGATGGTGCACGAATTCCTTGTTTTGTCAACCAATGCAATATTTTGGCGCTTGCTGCATGCACTCCGTTGTCATCGCCGAAATTGAATCAGGCCAAATGGCTTGTTTCAGCTCGCTCCAGACCGCTCAGATCCTATCGTTTGGTCTGTTGCTCGTTCATTGACACGGTCCGCATATTCAGTGCCTGTGTCGCCAGGAATAGGGTTAGAATCGCCCTGAAATGGGCACTGACGCAGTCAAGCCATTTGAAGCTATTGGGGTGATGCTTGCCCTTTCTTGGTCTACTACATCTCTTCTTGTCTTCGACGCCATTGTTGATAATGCCACATCAGTCCTCCGACATTCACTTTTCTCACATCTGATTGCAGCAGGTCTTTGATCAGCTTCATTCCTTACAACCATTTGTTTCCCAACCATACTCTCAATTTGCACATCGACAACTGTGTTCTGTCCTCCTGCTCCAGCTTTTGCAGGGTGAATACCGCAAGCATGGGCGGTGGGGAGATCCGTGAGAAGAAGCAAGCGCCGTCGGCAGAAAATCCAGCCAAACATCACATCCTACCGACTTCCTGGCAAGATGGAAAGCTTAAGACGAGATTTATTCAGCAAGAGGGTGAATCAGGTCGATCAGGCTTTCATCCACTCCACTTCTTCCATGTAGCATGGTACTATGGCAAATTTTCAGGTTGCGGTGTGCATCAAACCCTGACTATGGCTGCAGGAATAACTCGAACACTCTGGCGAAATGGCTCAACATACTATGGCCCCTCGTCCCAGCCGCAATTGCATCACACTGGGCTCTGAAAGAGAAACATGTGACCGTCTTTACTCTCAATTACATTGCCATGATCCCAGCTGCTAACATGTGAGTCTTACATGCTTGGTACATCTCGACAAGTGATTCTGACTGGGTTATCAGGCTCGGTTTTGCGGGCCAAGAACTTGCCCGCAAGCTGCCCCGAGTCTTGGGTATCCTGGTTGAGACCACGCTCGGCAGTGTCGTCGAAATCATCCTTTTCATGATACTCACAGTCCGAGCAGTCCACGATGTCGAATACATTGCTGTCCTGCAAGCCGCCATCCTAGGCTCAATCATGACCAATCTCCTCCTGTGTCTCGGCTTCTGCTTTCTGGTGGGTGGCCTCAAAAACAAAGGCGACCAGAAATTCCACGCCGTCATCAGCGAAACCGGATCCGGCATCCTCCTTGTGGCGGGCTTCGCCCTGCTCATTCCTTCCGCCTTCTTCTCGGCCCTCCAAAATCTGACGACAGCACCAACAGATGAAAACAGCACGGAACCCAGGTACACCATTGAGCAACTCGACGCCGACACCCGCGGCATCTCCCACGGGACGTCGGTCATCCTCATCGCCGCCTTCATCATTTACATCGTCTACTGCGCCTTCTCATCCCACTCCGTCTTCGACGAAATTCTCGCCGGCGACGAGGAAATGGACCAGGACCGCCATCGAGATCTCAAGAAAAAGAAGTTCACCATGATGGAGTGCATCATCGCCCTCCTCATCTCCATCGCCTGCGTCGCGCTCGTGGCTGTGTTTTTGGTCGAGCAAATCCACTACATAGTGGAAGAGCAACACATTCCCGACGCATTCCTGGGCTTTATCCTTGTTCCACTCGTCGAAAAACTGGCCGAACATGTCACTGCTATCGACGAGGCATACGATAACCAGATCAACTTCGCACTGTACCACTGCATCGGACCCTCGATTCAAACGGCGCTCTTTAACGCCCCGTTGAGTGTCATTGTGAGCTGGTGCCTAGGTTCAACGATGGATCTCAACTTTGAGATCTTCATGATAGTAATCTTGGTATTGAGTGTGCTGGTGGTGGGCAACTTTCTCCGCGACGGAAGCAGCAATTATCTCGAAGGGGCCTTGTTGATCATTGTCTACACCATTATTGCACTTGCCACATGGTATTATCCTAACCCGTCTATTACCGGTGCTGAGTAAGGCCTTGGTTACGAGCGCTGATCACTTCAATCCGTCTGAGCATGGGCATGGGGATCATCATAGGCATAACCGAATGCGCGAGAGATATCCGGGGTGAGGGCTCAAGGAGTGGGAAATAGAATGCGTGTGCTAAAATATCTAGCGAACTTTTTCCTATTCAGCGATGGCGTTACGGACAGTGTAGGGAAATGGAGCATGAAAGTGACTTATATCAACCGACTTGTGGTTCAGTTTGCTGCTGCAGGCTTTGGCGATGAAAATGCCGTCATGAATGATGGCTCACAGTATTTGGTACGGTAATTTCGATCCTGTCGGACAGTAGATCCCTCAGCTTTCCCAACGCAGCTGACCCAAGCGAGTGCAACGTGTTTCTTACAGAGAGTCAGCATCTCTATCTCAGTCATGAGGATCTCGTAAGCCGGCGTTAGGTGTTGCCCTCAGCATTGGCATGGCGATCTTGATTGCAATGAAATGGGTAGGCGACCAGAAGATCGCACCGATTGTTGATAGAGGAGCATTGTCGTAGTCGACATTTGGCCCGATGAGTAAAAGTGGTCACGACTACTTCGAGTCTTGGATTAATCATTAATGCTGCATCTATGATAAACATTACCATTCTCGTGCTGGTCTGCCAACGTGAAACTGGATCCATTGGCCGGACCGCCCGTTCTCTTCCACTGCTGTATCATCAAGTCCCTGCAGCCATTCAAACGGCTTTGACATCAAATCTTTCCAGAAACATCGTCAGAAGTAAGAGATGCCTCAACCCACCTGTGCCGCAGGTCCGTCCGCCTTTTCACTGAATGCCCTGAATGTAAATGCACGAATATGCCTGGCCGAAACTTTTGCTTCAATGGGGTGAATTATCTCTTTCTTGGTCCTTGCTCGAACTCCTGTGTAATGCGTGAACCGCTCGCTTTGCATTGATGCCACTTCAGAATATCATCAGACTTCCTGTACGTGTATGGAGTGCATGCTTAGAACAAGCCAAACTTCTTCTTCTTTTCTCCTTCAGCTGCAGATAGTGTCAGTAACTCCGCCACGATTGAGACGAGGGATTCTCCTCTTACCTTTCGGAGTGCCTGCCGCTTTTCCTGTACTGTCGCCCGTGGCCACTTTCTTCGGCTTCTTCGTCTGCGCCGCCTTCATAGGATCAACACCACTACTCGCTGCGCGAATGGCAGCAATCCTGTGCTTGGCTCTCTCTTCACCCTGATCTGCAGCTCTGACGTACCATACGTTCGCTTCCAACGGATCCCGTCGACAACCAATGCCCATCTCAGTAAAATAGCCAATCGTATATTGTGCCTTTGGCAGGCCTTGTTCGGCTGCTTTGCGCGCCCACTCATATGCCTCTCCTTCATCTTTCTCAAGAATGCCATCGACTCCAACCATGTACCACGCGCACAGCGCCATTTGCGCTTGTGGATGTCCTTGTTCAGCGGCACCAGTGTAGAAGTGGATTGATAAGCTGGGGTCCCTAGGGCAGTTCAATTGGCCATACTCGTATGCTTCTCCTAGTCTAAACGCGGCATCTTTATGGCCTAGATCGGCAGCCTTGGTATAGAGTTGTGCCGCGTATGATTCGTCTTTGAAGACGTCTGGGCCGTATCCTTCTTCATGTAGACAGGCGAGGTCGAATGGTGCTTGGTTGTACTGCAAATCAGCGCTTTCTGATCCTCGCTTCAACCATCGGATGCCTTCTCGGTATCGCTTGACGAGACCCATTTCACCGGTCAAGCATGCGCGGCCAAGTCGAAGCATGGCGCCTGGGTGGTTCTTGGATGCTGCGTGTTGGTAGAATTGGACAGCTTTCGCAGCGTCAACGCGGCAGCCCCAGCCGTATTCGTAGCAGAGGGCGGTGCGGTACATCGCCTCTGCATGGCCGTGTTTGGAAGCAGCAAGGAAAAGCGGGAATGCTCGGTCCAGATCGGGCTTGCCATTGTTGAATAGACCGGACGCGTAGCCGTCTGCCAGGTAGTACTGGGCAAAGGGATAGGATCTGTCGCACAGCTTCTGCAATATGTGCTTGGCTTCTTTGAGGAGATCGGATTTGATTGGTGGGGCGCCACCCGGCTGAGATGCAGATTTCTGGGAGGAGCCCGAGAGGGAGATGCGATCTTCCTCCAGCCCTTCTTCTTGCGCGGCAGAGATCATGAAGATGGCAAATTCGTATTGGATGGCGGGGTCATTCGTTTTTTTCACATTCATGCGGTACATGTCTAGAGTTTTGCGGGGGGACAGGAGAGAGGCATTTTCGCCCACTGCATTCCGGAGGCCTGTGTTGATGAGGTTTTCGGTGCCGGAGGGGGCAGGTTGAGGGTAGGGGACATTGAGGAGGTCGATGTAGGACAACGGTCGACCATCTGGAGATTTGGAGTGGCGGGATCCCGGTCTTTGTGGAGAGAGATGCGGTGAGAGTGTTCTACCTCTTTGCTCCGAATGTGAAGAGAAGCCCGAGTCGGGTCTCGGTAAGTCGGCGCCTAGATAGCTATTCCGCTGCTGCTGCTGCTGTGCCGCGTCTGCGCCGGAGCCATTTGAGCCGGTTGTTCCTATGGTCAACCTCGAAGCCCGTTTCGCCATATCTTGATCGTGTATTATCTGATGATGGTACTGCAGAGGCTCGTGGATCTCTGGTTGTGGCTCTTCATTGACAGTTGATCGTGTAGGACTCGGGGGGATCATCTGACCATTCGAGGAAGCTGGATGGGCATGGCTGTAACCTGGGCCCGACATATTCGACTCGTTCGTGAACTGACGTCTCGGGAAATGGGAGAGTATCGGCGACAGATGATCGTTGTCATTTGAGAAATCATCTACAGATGCAGTGGTGTCAGGCGGGTGTATTTGGACCTGAGCGGACACTCGCCGGCTTGGACCGTCTCTTTCTGAAGCCAAGTCTGGG
Source organism: Arthrocladium fulminans (assembly GCA_003614865.1). Taxonomy (NCBI): domain Eukaryota; kingdom Fungi; phylum Ascomycota; class Eurotiomycetes; order Chaetothyriales; family Trichomeriaceae; genus Arthrocladium; species Arthrocladium fulminans. The sequence continues at coordinate 206,752 of QXWJ01000002.1, forward strand.
AGTCGTGGGGAGGGAGGAAGTTCCTTTCTTGGTGGGATATTGCCACTCGACGTTCGTCTCTCGCTCAACCTTGGTGCATCTATTGTTTGAGGGCTCTGCGAGCGGATGGGAGCAGGGGAATAGACGGCAGGAGGCGGCGTGGGAGGGAGCGGATGCGACGACACCTGGGCCATCGAGACTGAGCGGTGATGTAGTCCCTGGACCAGCCAGTGGGAAGTGGGCGAACGTGAAAGAATTCCAGCAAGTGCCTGGCCCACCAAGGCAAAGATTCGAGTTTCAGAACGTCGTGCTAGCCAATGACGTTTCCTGAGTCGTGTTTTGACCAGGGCAGTTCCACTTCCTCTCTACCACAAGCTGTATTCCTGTCCTCCTCTTCCTATTCAGCCATGTAACCAAGTAATGCGTCGTCGGCGAAAATTGTTCGAGCTTTGCAGAGCGCCCAAGCAGACGGCGGTGAGAAACTATGAAGATGAGTGTGTGCGGCGTAGGATTCTGATCATGGCGGAGAAGCACAGCAGGGCAATGAATGAAATAAAGTGGGAGAGGCGTTCAAGGGCTACACCAGAGAGGCGGAGGGCTCCCAAATTTCCGATGGATGTTTGAGAGGGACGAATGACAGGAGGGTCCGGCTGCACAAATCTGCTTTTGGCGGTGCGGTCTGGATGGGAAGAAGAGGATGATCCGAAGTCAAGCCACGAGCAGTTGCTTTGTCACTTTAGGGGGCCGCTATTGATGGATGATGAAGTGATTGCCGAACTACGCAGCACAATCGTGGATGCTGCCCTAGAATTCGTGGGCATCAATTGCATTCTACCATTTCTCCCGAGGCCAGAGGGAAAAGGGGGTTGACATGCCGTTAATCAATGTAGCACTTGTGCTGTGTAGTGGTGGCTAATTCAGAGAGCTACAGAACGACGGTCCGGTCAAGCGTGGTGGCGTCGTCCCAAGGTGCCACAATGTTGCTTTCATCGCGATTACAGCAATGGCTCGCTTCTAGGGCGTCTTCCTAAAACGAGGAAAACGTGCTCGGATGGCCGACGCAATTCACCTCGATTAGGAAAATCATTATTGAAATGACGGTTGAAAAGCCAGTCCTTCCAGACTTTATCTGCCCTCCATCAGCCATCGGAGCATAACCTGATCACATTCAGAACCCTACTAGCAAGTAAGGGATTGATGCATCATTTCTTGAAAGGAAAATTACTTCCCATGAGATGGGCCATTTCGCGTTCCCTTTTTTTTGTGATGCAGTCTTGCAAGCTTTGCCCCAGCACGGCAAGGCGTGGTGGGCTGCTCCCACGGCACAGGGGTGAGAGGGTGGAGTCAATGACATGTTTGTTTCTCTTGTTTATGTTGCAGGCTGCTCGAGTTCTGCAGCAAATATGGAGGACAATCCTTTGCCTAGTCGAACAGTCCGACGATTGGACATCGTCGGATCGCCTGTGCAAGCCAGACAAATCAGTACTAATTCATGTGCCACGGCACATTCTCCGAGAGGTGCGGGTATTTGCACAACACCAGCAGTCGGTTGCCAAGACCGCTGGGTGTTGCTGAGATTTGTCTGCGTGTCTCAGATGCTCGCTTGCCTTCCATACTTGGAGGAACCTATTTGACCGGCCCGGCCGCCTCACACCACGCATGTTGCTGGCGATTATTCGAGTCCTTCCCACTCAGCTCCATCATTCAAAGGGACGGGAAGCACAAAATGAAGTGTGTTGCCGGTTCAAAATTGGATCTTGCTTTTGGCTTCTGCACCAACCACGATATCGATTGCTGATCAACAGGCGTATTTCTGACAGGGATGTTGGGCTCCCCCAAACCAAGACAGTCTCTTTCCCACGACCCGCACACTTCCGTCGTGACGTTGCGACGATTATGTGCGCAGTGATGCTGAAGTGCTCGGCCAGAATGAGCCTCGCTTGCCTACATCGCCATGATCCAGTAGATGAATGTATGGGGATGCAAAGGGAGCTCGACTCCCTCATGCTTGAATCTGCTTCTGCGGTAACACAGCGCAGGGTGACCAAAATAACATTGTTTAGTGCCCGGCAGTGTCGACTAAAACGGTCCACCCAGTAGACTCATGGCCTATCAAAGTGCGAGAAATAACCACATCCAGGGGGCCCAAGAGCTGCTTAGCTTTGTTAGTGTGCGTTGCCCCTTCCAGGGTTTCTGTCTTGGGTTTTGGCTCGTCGTCGTGGCAGCCAACCAAGGTTTGCGTGTGATGAAGCAGGCTTCGTCTCCTAGACACCCTACTCGACTATTGACTCTTTCCATCGCACTGGCTGATTCGATTCAGCCGTCCTCACTTTCGCTATGCTGTTGTCCGTCGCAAATCTCACGTACACTCTTTAGCAGCCTGACCACCATTGCATTCTGCATAATTACACGAACGAAATCGTCCGCCCCTCAAACACTCGTTGCACCACAACCGATCTCTGTGCCACGGCGACGACCGGCCTTACAACGCTGGAATAAACCTCCGACGACATATCGATCTGATCCTGATTGCCATCTTGCAGCAGCCAAGGCTGGAGCAGCCTTCATCAGGAGTCGGTACAATCAGAACTTGCCTGCGTAATCAAACGGTCGCTTAGTCGGGGAAAACATAGCAACACTCATGGTGGGACAATAGCCACAAACCAATACGAGTCGACGTCCGAAGACTGGAGTGCGTACAGCGCACTGACACGTCCATTCTTTCCGAACCATCTGCAATCATGCCCACTCCAAATCGGCCCCAGCCGGCCAGTTCTCCCCTCCGGGAAAGAACCAATCCTGTCTACCGAACGATGACGAACAGATCAGACATTGAGGCTGGCACATCTTCTTTGCGCTCTCAAGACTCGTACATGCGACCGCCAATACCTGATTCGCCCCATTCCCGAGCCGACGACCGAGCGCCCATCATGTCTTCAGCTCCCACAAACTCCGACCTGGGTCGCAAAAAGTCTCTGGTCAGGCCAGAACGGAGAAGGGTCAATGCCAACGACCCAAACTACCACTACAGACAACATGCTCAGAACATGGACGTGCTCCCATCCACAACTGGGAACGACCCCATCCTCGAGGAGGGCGAGTATCGAACCGTCAGCTCCGAAAGCGGCGGTGTCAAACCTGGCCTGGATGATGTCTTGGGAGGTCGAGACAGAAGAGCAAGAACGCCTGGAAAGATGGAGCCCATGGGCCGCAAACGCACGCAAAATGGAAAACTGCAAAGAAGAGATACTCGTCCCGTGTTGACCGAGTTGGAAAAGCAGAAGAAGAGAGAGCTGGAAGCCGTGAAACCACCCAGTATTTGGAACGTCTATTGCGGCATCATCACCTTCTGGGCTCCTGATTTCCTGCTGAAATGCTTTGGGATGCCGGCGAGAGCGCAGAGACGAGCATGGAGAGAAAAGATCGGCCTGGTCAGTATCATTCTGTTGATCGCCGCTTTCGTCGGTTACCTCACTTTCGGCTTCACCCAAACCGTCTGTGCCAGACCGGGTCTGCGATTAGCCATCAACAAGGTCGACGCTGGATACATGATCTTCCATGGCAGAGCCTACAATCTGGATGGTTCGTTGCACCCGGCCGCCCAGGGCATTCCGCTCGACACCAATGTCTTGTACGATCTTCCGCACAGGTATGGTGGCCAAGATGGAAGCTTCATGTTCCAGAACGTCAACGGCGACTGCAAGGGCCTCATTGAGCTGGCCCCGGGCTCGAATGTTCCCTCCAATGATGATGGCGATCTGGCGTGGTACTTTCCATGTGCCGCTTTCAACCAAGATGGCTCCAGCAAGCCTGATCTCGATTATGATAACGGCACATATCTGGGCTATGCCTGCCACACCACGGCCAAAGCAAGAAGTACTTTCTACGGTCTGAAGAAATCTGGCGACGTCTACTTCACCTGGGAGGATGTGAAAAACAGCAGTCGAAACTTGATGGTCTACGGCAACTCCGTCATTGACCTCGACTTGGTCAGTTGGTTCAACCCTGCTCAGGTCACCTACCCGGAAGCATTTGATGACCTCAGGAACAACAGTCTCACGCGGGGAACGGACATGACTCACATCTTCCAGTCCTCTCGAGACAGACAGATTGGTCGTTGTCTTGAGCAGATTATGCGGGTCGGTTCCGTCGACACCGAGACAATCGGTTGCATTGCCTCCAAAGTCGTCCTGTACGTTTCTTTGGTCTTCATCTTGGCCATCGTCCTGGCCAAATTCTTCTTGGCTCTCTTCTTCCAATGGTTCTTCTCCAGAAAGTATGCGGCAGCGAAGACGTCTCAAACGTCCGACCCCAAGGCACGAGCGAGGCAGATCGAAGAATGGACGCAGGATATCTACACGCCAGCGCCCAAGATCACAGACCCAAATAGCACCGTCTCCGGCTCCGACGGCAGGACGAGCAAACGTGCCAGCACCATCCTTCCGTCCACTTCGCGGTTCACCAGTCCCTACGCTCACGATCGACTCCCATCGAAAAGGCAATTGACCACCATGACCACTCAGTCCAGGCCCACGAGCATGATTGCCGGACCCTACAAGCCCGGCTTCAACGTCAGTCAATCCACACTCGAAGTTCCGGGTAATAGGATGAGTGTTGCGGCGAGCAGATCCAGTCTGATGATCGGCGACAACCGCCTGTCTCAATTGATCGACGAAAACGTGACCATGGACGGTTTCATACATGCCGATGTGGTGCCCCAGCCTCCGCCAGACTATCAGCCCTTTGGTTATCCCCTGGCTCACACAATTTGCCTCGTCACCGCCTACTCGGAAGGCGAGGAGGGGATGAGAACCACACTGGACTCTATCGCCACCACAGACTATCCCAACAGTCACAAAGTCATTCTGGTCATTTGTGACGGGTTGATCAAGGGCAAAGGTGAAAGCCTTTCCACACCAGAAATCGTTCTCAGTATGATGGGTGACTTCACCGTGGTTCCCGAAGACGTCGAAGCGTTTTCGTATGTGGCCGTGGCCAGTGGCTCGAAACGACACAACATGGCCAAAGTCTACTCGGGTTTCTACGATTACGGCCCAGAATCTCGCATCGCTCGAGATAAACAGCAACGCGTCCCCATGGTTGTGATTGTCAAATGTGGCACACCGGATGAGCAGGGCAAGAGTAAGCCTGGCAACCGCGGCAAGCGTGACAGTCAAATCGTTCTCATGTCCTTCCTCCAGAAGGTCATGTTTGATGAACGAATGACTGAGCTGGAGTTTGAAATGTTCAACGGCATCTGGAAAGTCACTGGAATGTCCCCCGACTTTTATGAGACCGTGCTCATGGTTGATGCCGACACCAAAGTCTTCCCTGACAGCTTGACCCACATGATCAGTGCCATGGTCAAGGACCCCGAAGTCATGGGCCTCTGCGGTGAGACCAAAATTGCCAACAAGCGAGCCAGTTGGGTCTCCATGATCCAGGTCTTTGAATACTTCATCTCTCACCATCTGTCAAAATCTTTCGAATCAGTCTTTGGCGGTGTCACCTGCTTGCCCGGCTGTTTCTGTATGTACCGAATCAAATCGCCAAAGGGTGGTCAGAACTATTGGGTACCCATTCTCGCCAATCCAGACGTGGTAGAGCACTACTCCGAGAATGTCGTTGACACCCTCCACAAGAAGAACCTGCTTCTCCTCGGGGAAGACCGATTCCTCAGCACACTCATGCTCCGAACTTTCCCCAAGCGCAAACAGGTTTTTGTGCCCCAAGCAGTCTGCAAAACCACCGTCCCCGAAGAATTCTCAGTCCTGCTGTCCCAACGTCGGCGATGGATCAACTCCACCGTGCACAATCTGATGGAACTCGTCCTTGTCCGCGACCTCTGTGGGACATTCTGCTTCAGCATGCAATTCGTCGTCTTCATCGAGCTTATTGGTACTTTGGTGCTTCCCGCCGCCATCTCGTTCACCATCTACCTGATCATCATCTCTATCGTCGCTCGACCCGTCCCTATCATCCCTCTCTTGCTGCTGGCGCTCATCCTCGGTCTTCCAGCGGTTCTCATTGTCCTTACCGCCCACAGATGGTCCTACGTCCTCTGGATGTTGATTTATCTCCTGAGCTTACCAATCTGGAACTTTGTTCTCCCAACCTATGCATACTGGAAATTCGACGACTTCAGCTGGGGTGATACCAGGAAGACGGCGGGTGATAAAAAGGGCGGTCATGGAATTGAACTAGAAGGCGAATTTGACTCGAGCAAGATTACCATGAAGAGGTGGGGTGACTTTGAGAAGGAGAGGCGGCTGCATGCGAGATACACGACAAACAATATGCCCCAGCCTAGCCAGCATAGCCTTGGGCATGGACACAGTCAGAATGGGTATGGTGCTTCCCGAGCGGGCTTTGAGCCGTATAGGGATGAGGACTACTAGCAGCGTCTCCCTTTTGAGGTCGTGGTGATGGAAACGGGAGGAAGTTCGAAATTTCATAGATGGGATGGGAGGCTGATGTGATACGACTGAACGGAATGACCCAAAAGGTATTATGGATAGCATTGCGAGCAAGTATTTTAGGGACAGATCTTTCTTCGAGACTCGTCAACTCGAGACCTCGGGCATTGCATACCGGCGCGGCGCTGAAGTTTACCGGTAATTTAATACGGTGCAATTCAAGTAGCAGACTAGATCTGAATAATAGCAATTCTACCTCATGGACTTTGGAAAGGAAGTATCGACTTCGGGATCCCTCCTCTGCTATTACCGTTCCTTCGCTCTAGACCATTTTCGCTCTGAGTGTGTTTGTTTGCGCTTTTTCTTCAGAGTGGTCGACATCCCCAGGACCTATTGACAAAAGCCATTTCCTTTGGTGCTGCTAAGATTGTGTGAACCCTCCTGACTTTTGCACTGAGGCGGCAAAGAACGGAATGCCCTTCTGCTCTTCTATTAGTATTGACATTGACATCATCCCTCTTGCAGTATCAGCATGTTGTATACCTCTGCGTAGAGACACATGATGCATACAGGTTCACACACCCATAACTTCGTTCTTCGACACAGATCCTTGCTTGGGTCTGAAGCATGGACGAGGTAGCGGGAGGGTAAGAAAGAAATTGGATATCATATTCCGTTTCCCTATCTTGCGCCGTTCAATGGCATACAGTGAGCCCGCACCGCAGTGCAATGGGATGGATAGTGATGACAGCTGTGCCACCTCCCCATACTGTACATGTCTAAGAATAATAACAAAGACAATGACCAATTTGCCGTTCTGGACCCACCCCGTCTTCCCTTGACCGGAAGGCCAGACACCCAAAGCAAAACGGATATACCCTTGTCTTCATAACCCTGCATTCCATACCAGTGGTCTATCAGATTGACCTGCAGGTTGTTGCCGTTGAAGTTGCCAAACATATCCATATCAAATTTGTCTTGCTCGCCCCTGTGAGCGAGATGTAAACGAAAATAAAATGAAACGAAAAATGGGGGTATCATTATCGTCATACAAAAACAAAAACAAAACGTGAATGGCCTCGACGCCGCCCACTTAGTCCTCAATCTCGTAAATGGAATGTGTTGACGGCATTGGTGTTGATGTTCTCATCTGGTAGCCGGGACAATCGAGGAATACGGCCAGGTGTTGGGGTGAAAGGTAGCTTGTGGGTTCCGATGGAGGCCAAGAGTATAGGCGATGCATGTTTGCTCGTCTCATCGAGTCATGGTCGAGATCTCCGCCTAGCTGAGGGTGGGAGAACTGTGGAAAGGCCTGCCGTGGCGAGTCGAAAGATTGACGGCCTAATGGTGACCGAAACAGTGGTTGGCAAGGCTGCGGAAGTTCTGCGGGAGAGTCATACAGGACCTCTGCTGGGTAATAATCCATCGGATCGTTCCATTCATTGGAAAGGTCAGCGGGCCAAGCAACGCCAGCTTTTTGGACTTCGGCTTTGATGGCCTCGGCGCGATCCAGCAGAGATCTCGCGGAGCCAACCCTTGGATCGTCCTCGCTGTAGAGCTTCCGGAAGCAAACTAGAGTCGCTTTGGCCTGCTTGTGTCCTATGGCATACAAGCCCAGCTTGAAGTTACATAAGGCATGTTGCTGAGCGCCGCCAGCTTCTTCGTACTTACTCAGCAAAGAGTCATCGATGTTGCAAGCACTCATGGCTCGTTCCAGGTTGGTCTTTGCGATGAGTCGATCATCGAAGAGTCGTAATGTCTCTTCCAGTTCTTCATCCAGCTCTGGCGTCATTACCTGATCTATCGACCCTCTATAGCTCGTGCGAAGATCGTGAATCTCCCTCAGCAGCCTCCAAGCCGGTTCCTGGTCGTCCGTAGCAAAGGCGTGTCGGCAGAGCTTCATGTTCATTCGAAGGATGGTGATAGAATGTGGCCCCTGTCCGGCGGTCAAGTACTTGGAAATGCACTCTTGGTAGAGCGCGATTGCACAGCTTGCATGATCGGGGTCTGTGAGCAGGCATCGAAGGATGATTGATAGGTCGGCGTTGACCCCCTCCAATCTTGCGAGATATCTGAACAGAGATCGGACCAAGGTGCTGGAGAATGAGTATGCAGTCCACGATAAGAGATAGGATACCAACTGAAGTAGGGCGATGCTCGGCATTCGAGCGTAGGGGGTAACAGCGGTGAGGACCTGGTCGTAGCTCGATCGCGCCAGATCGTATTGGCGACCCATCCATTTGAGCTGCGCATCGTCAAAGTCGGCGGCGATGCCGTCAAGGAACTTCCACCACCCCGGATAGGTGTGATTGATGGCTGCAAAGTCTGTGTCGATGAGATCTCGGAGATTGAAGAAACCTCGCTCGACTGGGCCAATGGTCATTGGACGTGACAAGTGCGTTTGCGTGGCTAGTGCCAAGCATGAGTGTGGGTTTGAGCTGCCGTACAAGGCATTGTGGTGAAACTGGCCTCCCACGGCATTAAGTCGTGATGAGCTTGATCTTCTCGGTGCTGATTCGAAGCTTTCAAGTGTGACAGACCCTGGGCTGCAGCAACCATCTTCAGCAGACGATGTGGCGAGTGGGGAAGCGGAATCTTCGGAAGAAAGTTCCTTTGTCTCAGAAGGGGGACTTTCGATCTGGGGTGAAGGCGATCGGCTTAGCGAAGCACAACTGATGGCTGAAGGGGTGGGCGACGTTGGTAGCTCTGAGTCCAGATCTTTTACGTCGAAATTGGGTTTCTTTCGCTTGAAATGCTTCTCTATGTCGTCTAGAGTGACTGGATTGCCATAGAGCCTGGCACTCAGTCGTCTCTTCCGGGATGTAGCGTCATTGATTCTGCGGAGCACATGCAGAAGATCTCGTTCCTGTGTTTGAGCGCGTTAGCTCAGATCAAGGCCAAGAGCAAATATCGTACTTTGTTGTACTTGGCGAGTTTCCATTTACTGATTCTGGTCTTACATTGCTTCACGCTGCAGGAGGTCAGTGTCTGGTGTGGGATATGAAGACCAATCAATGACGCACGTGGTCAAGAAGTTGTATCTGTGCTCGAGGATAGCTTGGACCTCTTTAAGCTTCTTGCCTTCAGAGATATATAACCGAGTGAAAACCGGTCGGATGGCTTCCCATTCTTCTGCGCTGTGAGAGTTTAGCGATGGCGACATCTGGTCTCTGCGAGTTGCTCCGTTGGACAAGAAGGACGTTTACTCATGAAGTCTCTTCCGAAATGGTGGATAATCCAATGGTGATCAATACCATCTAGATAATGTGGCGCTGCTTTATGTGAGCTCAGTGAGGATGATGACCATGTCGTTGTAAGGCTGAATCCTGGAGCGACTCCGTGGGATCGGGGCCCGTCAGGTGGGGTATTAGCGTCTCTCTGTAGCGCATCTGATTGGCTCCGAAAGTTCCTTTCTCGCCTAAACCATGGAAAATACCCTGCAGGCCTGAGGCAGTATCATTTGCTCGTGCCTCACTCTGAAGATCGCCCATGTCCGAATGGAACATCAGGCCCCTTGTCTTCCAGTTCCTTCTAGAAGGCGGTTGTGGCCAGGTTTGTGGTCAGGACGCTGACAGCTATTTACAGCTGTGAAATCTAGCAGATGGTAAGACAAGGATGATGGTCCAATCAAAAAAAGAAAAAAGAAAAGAGAAGCACCAAGCACACAACGAAAATAGGGGCCTGTCGTTGATGTGGTTGACCTGATCGTGTCCTCGTGACTGATTTGATGCTACTCTACATGGGTATTAATGATGCTCATCAAATCGTCATCAATGTCGTATTCAGGTGACCGTTCTTGAAACGAGGCGAAACGAGGCAATTGTCTGTCGCAGCGTAACCGGTGTCTCATTCATCAGAGACCTAGGCTGTCGAACAGCTTCTTGAGATTTTGATCCCCGCCAAGACTGCCATCCAAAGATGCTTCCACGTCCTGACGGGTCACGGTCTCTTCAATATTGGCATCAGGAGTCGTGCCATTGTGTCGACTCGCAATGTCCTCCAGAATGGCCCTCACATCCTCAGGCACATTCCTGAATGCCTTCATCTCCTCTCCCTCGGAAATCCGCAGGCGCAAACGCTCCTTGACCACCTCGTGCAAATTTCCATAAACGCCGCCAAGGCCTTTCCGATCCAGTGCCATAGCAATCGCTTCATGCACGTCATACCGGACGATATCGCCATAGTTCTTGTACCACCATATTCCAAAGCCAAGCAGGATTCCAGATAAAATGAAGGCAACGCCCCACAAACTTCCAACCAGCACCCCCTTCCAGGCACGTCTCTTGGTGTGCTGTCGTTCTGTATAATTCTTCACAATCATCCTACAGTCCTCCAGCCGCCTGGACATCTCCTCCGCCCGGCCATTGGCCTTCCTCCCCCTCACCTCCAGTTGCGCAACTTTCGTACCTCGCTCCTCAAACAGCGCAGCTCGATGCTTCTCCAACGTCCGTTTCAACTCACCATCCAAATCACCAGCCTTGCTCTCAAAATTCTTGATCAAAGTGCTTGACTGCTGGCACAGGTTCTGAAAACTCGAAATCGTGTCGATTAGTGAGTTCGCGGTTCGAAGCAACACGTCATGCGCATCATCCAGCCGTCTCATCAAGCTCGAAGCCGTCCGGTTGGCGCCACCCAGCTGTTCCTGCAACTCAACGTGTGACTCGGCCAGCTGCGTCGTCATTTTTTGCACATCAGCCAAGGAGACGTTCTGCTCTGCCTCTCGGCGTGCCTTTTCTGCTTTGTAGAGGAGGATCTCCACTTCAGTCATGGGTTGCTGCTCTTGCCGCGGAACAGGACCATCGATATAGCTTGCAACACCGTATTGCGCTTGTGCTCCATCTCTTCCGAAATTCTTCTGAAACTGTGGTGCTCGTGGATCGCTCGTAGCTCGCCTTCGCCCGTCAGGTCGTGCACCAGTGCCACCAAGCGCGGCGGCAGTGGCTGCATTTCCGCTTTTGTGAAATTCCGACGCACTATGCTTGTGAGAGGGTTTGTGTTGCTGTCCGCTGGTCCCTCTGATTGATAAATTTGACGCCATACGTGTTAGCATACCGCTACCGGATTTCCCAACCGCACCGCCAGGATGCAGGAATGCTTGGTCCACATTGGGTGCCAAATAGTTCTGATTGTAGCCCTCGCTCTTCCCCATGGCGTTGCTCCCCATCGGCACCTCAGACTTGGTATGTCTGTGTGAATGCGTCCGTCTCGGCATATGCAAAAGGTGTCCATCCTTTCCATTCTCTTTCTCACTCCTCCAGTCTTGCGAATGTTTAGTCTTGTGCCCTGACAAGTATATCTTCGGCAGCAACGCATTAGCAGGTGATTCATCATCCTTCTCGTGATCGTGTCTTGCCGCAGCTTGATCAGCAATCGCATCTCCACGACCATGCATGGAAGGACCCCCTTCCAAGGGCATAATCATCGCATTGCGGGGCCTTGGATCGACTGTAGTTGCCAGCCCGGACAAGTAAGAGCGAGAGCGTAGATGGGGCGGTCGGGCTTGCGCGACGGGAGACGCGGTCTTTGGGGAGCCATCTGATCCGGCGGTCCCAGATCTTGGTCGCCCCGAGCCATATTGAATGTTTCTTGAGCTGAGCATGCTCGCGGCAGCCTGCGGCAGCGACTGCTACGGCGAGTTGTGGAGCTGTTTACGGCGTTGTGACATGATGGCGGAATTGAACGAGGGTCTGCCGAGCATGTCGATTCGGGAATTGTACGGGACGATACAGCATGCCAACTGCGTCATTACGGGCCAAAGTGGGTCAAAATCTGGCCATTCCCCGTCCCTCTACTGGCCTAGGTCCCAGTTTTATCTCTGGAAATCCGTACCTGATCAACGAATGAGAGCGATCAGGTTGAAGAGAGACTTTGTCTTTTAGCAGAGCCTGACCAATGCGGCGCGAGATTTAGAGGGCGAGCATAAGTCAACTTCGTCGCAGAGAATGGATGTCGGTATTTGTTGTCGCATGCACAAATGCTCATACATTGCTGACTTGATCCCATCAGCCAACGCAACTCAAAAACACTCGATTAGCTATCAAAGACCGGTTCGACCGCTTATTGGGCTCCTCAAGCAAGTCTCGCCGCCTTCCCATCATCCACCGTAGCTGCAAGCACTCCCTTCCCACTCCCCGAATCACTTCCACTCCCCTCCCTATTGTCAGCTTTCCCTTCCAACACATTGTCTCCCTGTCCCAACATCATATGCTCAATATTCACTCTAGGTCCCTTGAACCACTTATGCGCATCAACCACGAACCAAATAATCGCAAAAAGCATCGGCCCACCCCACACGAGACAAGTCCAGTTCATCATGTCCGGTGTCAAATCACTGCCTGTAACAGTAGGCAGACACAGAATCGGAACCATTAGAGATGTGAAGGAGGTCGCTATGCAACCAACGGCAAAGCTACATCTCCCCAGATGCCAGGGTCCACGGCGGAATCGGTTGCCCACGAAGAACGTGCGGATGGTAATCGGGATCGTAAACGCCACGAAAGCGCCAATGGCACCAATGCTAAATATCGCGCCGATTGCAATTTCACCGGCAAAGACAAGAAGGACGCACAAGCAGCCGATGAAAACGTTGAACCAGACCGCATTCACTGGTGTCTTCGTATACGGATTGACTCGGCACCAGAAGCGGCTCAAAGGGAAGCAGCCATCTCGTGCGTAGGCGAAGGTAACTCGGCTTGCGGCGACCATGCAGCCTTGGCCCATGGAGAACGCGGCTATGATGGTGAGGGAGAGGGCGGCTAACGTGGCCTTTTGTCCGAGGCATTGAAGTAGAAGTGCCGCCCATGGTTGGCCGAGCTCGGAGTTGAGGACGGCGTCGATATCGACTACGACGTAGGCTGCCACAAGTTGGAGGAACCAGCCGAAGATGCCTCCGACGCCGCTCGTGAGGACGATAGCGCGGGGAGAGGCAACGTTGGCGTTGGAGCACTGAATCACTTTGTCAGCACAGCGTTCCCCAAAAGCTCGAGGACGATGCCCTTACCTCCTCCGCCAAATGAAACGGCGCATCATACCCGCTCATGGTCCAGATGACAGAGATAAAACTCATGAGCATAGCAACCCCGTTGGGAAACGAGGTCCCTTCATAAAAATCCCCCCACACATCAGAATTACTATTCCACTTACTCAGTCCTCTGCTCTCGCGATCATTCGCCGCTGGTATCAAGATAATTACAATGATCAAAGCGATGATATTGAACGTTGACCCTGCTGAATTGAACTGCGCAATCCACTTCGTCGGCATGCTGCTGATAACGCCGTGAATGCACATGATCAACATGGTGAGGAGGAAGACTTGGTAGTTTTGTGGAACAAAGGCCGGGTTAACGATGGATGCGGCGGCCAGGATCATGGCTGAGAGGGCGTAGTTGACGGATGGAGCACCGGTGACTTGGGCTAGCCAGTTTGACCAACCGGTGACCCAGGATGCGAAAGGTCCCCAGCCGGGAGGGGCGAGAACGGCGGAAGCGTAGTAGAGACCACCGGATGTTGGCATGGAGGAGCAGAGCTCAGCTGGAAGGTATTGATGTCAGCAAGTGGATCGTCTTACATCTGAGGAAGTTCGAGCATTGTGGGCGAGTCGGAAGGCAAGGATAGTAGTGCCATCTCCTGGAACGCAATCCCATCGAGCAGTGCGTGTGGAGCTTGCCATGTGGTTGCTGCTGTTGCTGACCTACGTTCTCACTCGGCCGGTCACAGAGCAACCACTTGCATCTCTTTTCACACCAGCCCATCCACCTCGTCTCACATGTCGCCGACAACGTAAAGCCCAAAAAAAGGGAAAGAAATGGTCGCACTCACCCATCCCCATGGCCACACACTGAATGCACAGCATGGCAATAATCCAACCCCACACCATCCCGGGCGTCCCAGAATACCCCATCCCATAATACAAAGTCGAGGCAAAACTCGGCAAAAGTCCCAAGACCGCAAACGAGACACAGAATGTCGTCCATAGACTAAACTCGCGCTTGAACTCGGGCTTGTAGCCTAGGGCAGCGAGGACCTCTTCGTCCGGGTTGAGATCGCGGTCAAAGATTGGAACTTCGCCTGGCTTTAGAACCGAGGTCACAGGCTCTTCGGCGACTGACTTTTGGTGGGCGGAGCTCATGCTTGCGTTGCGTGGTTGGCTCATTTTGATGTGATGCTATCACTTTGGGCTGTTGTATGCTGTTCACTTCTTCTCGTGTTGGGGCGAGAGAATGCCGATCGGCGCGGCGCTCGGACGGAATTGAGCTAGTGGGCCGTACTCATGGAATAGGCCGTGTCTTGCTCGCGCTCAAGGAAATAGCATGAGATTAATGGAGTGTTCGCGCAGCCACTTCAGAATGCTCATGGGATAAGGTGTTGATCGTCTTGATAGATCAAGAAAGCCACGCGACAAGCGGCGATCCTGCAACCACAGTCAACGAGAAAAAATGGTAACAGTGTCTGTCAAGCTCGACAGTTCTGCCAGTGAAATGATGAACAAAGAAGAAAAGACAAGATCATATAAGATCGCGGACCCTGAAAATGCTAAGATGCCTGGTCGTTGAAATCCATCAAACTAAAGCTTCAGATGGAAACTGTAGCCAGCACACCAACAGCTCGTCCGCGTGGTCATCGAAGGACAGAGATAATGAACATCGCCAGGCCCCCCTCTACTGCTCAACTCCATGTCTTCTCATTCGTGCCTTTGATAGCGACGGCGTTGGAAGATGGAAGGCAGTGATAGGCGAGACATGAGACGTGGGATGGCACCAATGCATGAAGGCGTCGGAGTCTAACTCCCTCCGGATGCAACTCCATGAAATTGGCCACTCTTATCTTGAGTGGAGTGGAGGTTTGGCTTGCCTCCGCTGGCTTGCCAAATCAATATTTATGCAATCGTGATAAGAAAGCTGTCTTTGCAATCTTGAAGTCCCACGATCCAGATATTGGGCAAACTTGAGGCCCAACGTGACCCATTGAAAGTTCCTCTGCTGCATTCTTTGAAATGCTCGCCATAACCACCCCCCAAAATTGAAACGAGCTAACATCACCAGGCCGCTAGATGAAGATCCTTGTCTGGTAGCCGTAGTTTCCCGATACCCCAAACTTCCCCAGCCTCCACATGATTTCGCCCAGTAAGATTCTGCTTCAATGACTTCCATGCGACAGCGAATTGACTGCATGCATCGGCACAACACTTGACCAACTCAGGATAATGCAGCCGAGCACGAGGCAGACTACACGAAAAGATGGCCCTGTGAAAAAGCAACGATGTTCTCTTTTTTTCCTCATCAGAACCCCTGAAATGGTTCATGCTGAACGCCGTTGTCCGACACAATGTCAGCATCTCACAGTCCTGCGATCCCATGAGGTAAGAAAGAACTGGATATGACCTCACGGCTGGCCGTCTGAGACGACAACATCGCCGATGATGTGCGCTTGGCTTTCATGGGACGGGCAAGCAAGATGCGCCCGACAAAATCTCGCACTTACGTGTCGAGTGGTCCAGGACTGTCAGATCGTTGCTGTATGACAATTTTCTCATCCTGCAACTTGAAGTGTCGAGTCTTCAACATTCCCAGCCAGTTGTCATGTTGTATATGCATGAGCCATGTGAAGTGGGCATCATGTACGAAGTGTCTCGAGGATTGACAAAGTCAGACGGCCATCGGGTCGTGAAATCGGGGCTAAGAAGGTATGCTTCTGAAAAAGCTTCCAGAGATCGGTATGCGACCGCCTGTACTGGCGGATCTGGGAACGGCGGCTTTTGCAACATCTGCAATTGCCCATTGTCGAACCTGTACATCAATCTGTCAAAGTCCCCGGTCGAAGGTGCCGGAGGGGATGGTGAGTAGCTTGAGGTAGGTTGGGATGTGCTTAGCGGAGGCGGCTGTGTGTCTGCCAAGAGTGGCGGAGAGTGCACTGGATCACCCACTGATGAAGCAGGAGGACTCTCGCCCGCGTCGGATGTGCGATCGAGTTCGAATTTGTCAACTTGCTTCGGCAGCACATTGAGGACAGATAAAACCTCATGGATGAGCATGTTCTCTTTGTAGCCACTTGGCAAATCAGGCAGCCTTTCTCCCACACTGGTTCGTCGGTAGAGCTCCTTCACGCCCTTTACAAGTGCAATTTGCTGTTCTTCAAGAAGTTGAACATATTCTTTGCTGTAGACACGGTCATTCGGTCTGCGCTTTTTCGTGTACACGCAGATGGCATCATCCAGACTGCATCGGTTGCACTGGCTTTTGCCGTTGCACTAGTCAACCGGGTTAGTGTGGAATGGAGAGCGACACGTGGGAGAGCTAACCTTGATCTTGCGTATTCGACATCGATCACAAGCTCTTGACACCCGGCTTGCTCGTGACCGCAGAATTGGATCTGGGGAGTCCGTTTCGAAATGCATGCTGTCGCTGCTTACGACCGCCGATGACAGTCACAACCCAAGGCCTGGTAGAGGGAGAACAGTATGGCGTGGCTACGGTGCTGGTGGTGTACCGAGTCTGGGAGGAAGGGTTTCGAGGACGAGAAAACACCTCGAGGGTAAAGCATATTGTCCGATGCGACCAACGTCGTATAGACGCCACCGAGTCTTTCTGTGTCATGCTGATGAGTAGACAAGGTTTCTCGTGAGCTACGTGTGACCGTTAACTGTTTCTAGGATCCTGAGAGGCGCTTCCTGGAACTGGTAAAGAATCAAATACCTTTGCGCACGCTGACTAGTCAGCCTGCTCTGTAGATTGTTACGCCTACAGTAGTGCGGGATCGCCGTTAGTAAGTCAAGGACAGCGGGAGCTATGCTGAAAGTGACCCGTTTGGAGAAAGGTTCATCCTCGAGATATCAAAAAAGCAGCCAGCAGAGGGATAGGCCGTGGATCGAGCAGGAGAATACAGTACGGCCGAGATCAGTTTGATTTTCCACCTTGCCCTGCACGACAATACCGCTTCGTCCTTTCTATGGCAAGAATCACAGGAACCCAATCCACGTGCCGGCGGGCATAAGCATCCAACTTGAAGTCATCTCTGCAACAACGCACATCCCCCAATTTTAGAAAATGTTGGACGTGAACTACCCAAGATCGTGGGGCACATCAAAAAGGGCATTTAGGTGAGCCAGGAGCAGATAGAAGCCGCTTTGGCTCACTTACTCAATAGCAAGGCGCGACAACGTTGCTGAGTCAGGGTTTGGAGTGTCTCCTTTGATCGATTTTCCGAAATCTTGACCCCTCCGTATGACACATTTGCTGCCAAAAGACGCTTGAAGATGAGTGCTATTGCGCATCACCATTGCAGAGACTTGTCGCTGTCATTAGAGAATTTGCCACGCGACTGTTTCCCCGGTATTTCTGAACACCATTGACGTCTTGTCGTTCGTACACATTTACTCAAAGAAGTTAGCGACAGGTTTAGTGAGCCATGATCCCGCATTTCGGGATCAATTCGCATGGACGACTCTAATTGCAGCCATTCTTTCATGTCAACCACGGCATCCAAGCGCAGTCCCTTCACATGCCATAGTCACTCGTACATCTAGAGGCAAGGGTCCCAGCACGAAGAGTTCATAATAGAGAGTTGCGCCGAAGAATAGACGAGCGTTGCGTCATTGAAAGTCTCCGATTCAGCACGTGGATCTCTTGAATGCTTCTTGTCATCGGACGCATTCTTGGGATCACAATGGACGAACATCTATTGCTGCAGTTCCACATGAAATCCCGTTTCATCGGCCACGTTGAAAGCACCCTGACGCCTACTCCTCACTATCAATATCTACCAGAGCTCGGGCAATGTGTCATTGGAGACCCCACCACGGTCCTCTGGGCCGTCTCCGCCCTCGGATCTGGGTTAGCACTATTATTCTGCTGAATCTTCTCCCCTTCAACCCTTGTCACATCTTCTCGCACTACAGGAAACACTGCAAAACCTTCCCTTGCCCAACTCTGAACAGATTGTCTGGAGTATCCTTGTGGATTTCGGCCTGAGTCAGCAGCGTTATGGTCGGCGCCGGAAAGCCAGGTCCAAGTTTTCGTACAACTTGCGGTAATGGCCTGTGACCTTGCCATGCTGCCACTACAATGGAAAGGGACTGGTAGCACGACGTCAAGAGCAATCTCCTGCTCTTGGGTGATTCGTTCCGGATTTCTGGCCTGACAAGAGTTCCGTGATTGCGTTGGCCTACCCGATCGATTTTATCTGATAGACCTATAGCGGCTTTGAATGTCGAGAGAGCACACATTGGAGGTGAGCTACACTGCCCAGTAGACTCTGCGGACGTGAGCTCTCCGATCTCAACTTATTCGCTTCCGAAGCTTCAACGACACTCTTGTGAGTGACGGAAGTTTCACAAGTCACTCTGAAGTTGTCTGAAATGAAGATGCTGGTCGACTCTATGCGGTCTGGTTGTACAACAAACTTTTCCTCTGCTTTCTTGAGCTGAACGTCTCTCTTGTCTGCAATTTGGCAATCGTGTAATGCAAGGATACTGTTAGCAGGAATTCTGAAATGGATGGCCGTCCCATTTGCTGCGCTGACCAGGACATTTGATGCCAACTCTGCTAGGGTAGAGTCAATGTTGTCTGAAAGGCGGTGCCTGAGTATTGGACAGGGATCTTTCCCATGACCGGTAAGCCTACGGGCTCAGAGGCGTGTATCCAGAGATGGGCGTGAGTCAACTACCTCGCGCTGAGAATGGAAGCATTGAGCGAAGGGAGAAAATTGAAGGTTGAGGTCACACAACTTAAGCTCGAATCGACGCAGCCAGCGAGAGGTAAGTGGAAATTTGATATCCGCCTCAGACCAGAGCATCCAAGGCAGAACTCGGGCTATCGGAAAGAAGATGAGACAATGGTTGCAAGTCACCAATGGAATTGCCTGGTGAGAGTTTCAATGCTGTGAGCTCGAGGATGTACAACTTCACAATACACCACCAATGCCCTCCCCATCCGTTTATGTGTTTCCCGGCCCTTCTCACGCCAACATCCTTAATATGAACAGACCATTGTAGTCATAACTTCGTCCAATCATCAAAGATATACAAATTTGACCGCGATGCTGTCACCCTATTTCCCGGCCTTGGATGAACCTTTCCGCCTGTGCTTTCTGAAATCCAGACTCATCTTCTTTGGACTTGGGGCCGCTGAAGCTCCGTCAGCCGAAGCCTCCTTCGATTGAGCTGCATTGGGTAATTGCTCGTCTGACTGAACCTCGCAAGATGCTGAGGGACGAGGTGGTGCGTGTCTGCCGTTGACGACGGTTTCAACGTTCGTCACCCACCTCATCTCTCCTGTTATTCTTTTCATTTCTTCGACTTTTTCTCGCACGACTCGGTCGTTCTCGCTCGCCACTATTCGCAGGTCCTCGATGGCGGAATCAATCTCAGTGCGGTATGAGTTGAAATTGGCCTGGAGCCTTTTTGCAAGCTCTTCCAGCTGCTCGATTTCCTTCTTCCGTTGTTCCGCGATGATTTCCATTCTCTTCTGCTTCTCCAGGTCTTCCTCCCTTCTCCTGAGCAGCTCGTCGAGGCTCGTTCTGATCCGATTGAGACCATTCTGGTGCCTGTCGTTGTCCATGTTCCTACACGCCGCAATGGCATCGTATTCCGCCTCCTTCTGCTGGGCAATGGCCTTGGCTTGACTTGCTTGTTCTCTCCATTCGTCTTCGCTTATCGCAGCAGCACGCAGGGCTTCCTCCGCTCGAGCTGTCCTCAGCTTCTCCTTCTGGACCTCTTCACGGAGATCCTCAACCTGTCTTTCTTTCCGTTGCAACTGCCGTAGACTGGCCTCGTGGGAGGATTCGTAATTGCTATTGCGGTCTTGCAGTTGTCGATACTGTGCATGCAATGTTTCTGTTGCTCTCTCTGCTTCTTCGTGCCGTAGTTTCAGCAATTGCTTCTCTCGGTTCAAGCGGTCGATCTCCTGCTGGAGCCTCTCAATGACTCGTCCTGACTTTCCCGTGCTAGCGTGACCTATCGCCGAAGACCATTGTGCTGAATCAGGTGAAGATGTTTGCTCGAGAGCAGCTAGATTTCATTAGAACGTTTGATCTGCTCCTCGGACCTGTTCGCACCTTGTCTCATCATCGAGTTACTGATCACTCGGCCTGGAGGGACAACACTCGTATCAACAGGGGTTTTTTCTCGGTGGATGCCGTTTGCTTGTGCCATGTCTGGAGATGTGTCCGCATGCTCCTCTGCTCCGTCGGAATATTCTGCATCTCCAATGTCAGTCGACTTCCTTCCTTTCCCCCGTCTTGTGCCAAATCCATGCTGTGAAGTTTGCCATCTTGTGCTCAGCGGGAGGGTAGCGTGCCAGGTGCGACGTGTAGACGTACCGGGAGTGTTGACCAGGACTATGCCACGCGATTTTGGTCGCACAAGCTCAGCTGGGACAGCAACGGCAGATCGTGGCTTCGCTCTCATGTCATAAGGTGTAGTCAAAGGTTTGTCGTGCACGGATTGGACATCTAGGGTCTATTGCTACAACAGTCTATTCGTGTGTCAGCACAGTAAACAAGAGAGCAGGACCGAAGACGTCATACCACACAAAGTTCATCTCCCACCGCTTGTTTTTGGGTGTACCGGTAGATTAAGAACGTGCAGTATGATTTGACATTTTACTCCGATCAAGTCCACGTTGCGGTAACGAAAATGCAAACAGGAAAAATGATCTTTGGAGCCATTTTGGGAGAGGTCAGCAGAAGCCATTCAAGGGCTGCCTGGTACGGCTGCCCCCGGAGAGGATTGACTCTGCAGGACACTTGCGCAGGGATTGGTTCCAAAAGGGGAGCCGGAACCAATGGCCGGAAGCGTCGACACGTTGCTTGCCAGTCTCGACAACCGATTAGGCCTAATAGCGGATGGGCTGACACCCTCCCGGCACTAGGTGTCTGCCGTAGTCCCACTTGTTACAGCAAGAGGATGCATGGGGCACCTTGATAACCAAAGGTGGCAGCCCATGAGATGAGCATTCGGGTACTACACGGACGACCAAATCGTGATTCAACATTACTGCACCATCACATTCTACACACTAACATGCGACAGCCAAGCCAGAATGGAACCCCAAGCTCTTGTGCATGCCCAGGGAGCACCTCGCTGCAAAACCGATCCCACGCAAATCCTGTCCAACAGTGGCTCTCCACCCCAGCCCATCTGCCACAGGCGTCGACTAGTGAAGCATAACAGCCGCGACAATACACAAGATAAGAGCAGCAGATGAACCCGTTCTCATGGGAGCATCGTTGCTTGGTGCGGAGGTAGCCTGAGTGGTGACAGCGGCAGTTCGTGAAGCCGAGCTTCGGGTGCTGGACGTGGTAATCTCGCCGAAACTGAATGAATCGGAGGAGGAGGAGGACGAGGAGGTCAGAGTTGCGGTGCTGAAGGTGGAGTTTCTGGCAATGGCGGTGCCGGTCCCGGAGGCGCTGGCCATGCTGGTGATGCTCATGGTGCTGTTGCTGGAGGCGCTTGTTGTAGCACTGGAGCCAGAACCACCCTGGACTGAGAACAATCCGGAATAGTTGGGCGCGCCATCGCCTTGGGTGATCTGGAGAGCGTAGTCACTGTAGCTTTGTCAGATTCGCCTTGTTATCGTCGTAGACTTGCGACTTACTCTCCACTTTCCAACGATGTAGGGACAGTCCAGACGTAGAAGGAATCGGTGATACCATCGGCGATGGTCTCGACGGTGCTCAAATCTTGTGGGTTTCCTCGTCGGAGGGTGAGAGTCACCCCGGTTCCATCACCACCACTCCATGTGATACTGCGGTTGAGTCAGTCTCAAAGGTGCCTCTGTTTTTATCCAGTATTCTCACTTGAAGGACTCTCCTGCCTGGATGCTGGTAGGCACGGAGGTGAAAGCAACGTTCTGCGCGACGGCAAGAGCAAGAAGAGAGGCAGCAGCCAAGAACGATCTGAAGGACACCATGTTGACTGATGATGTTTGATGGTGTTTGAATCGTGGGGTTTGGCGGTGGAGTCGAAGAGGGATCTGCGTATGTTGCCGTGTATTAAATACTTGGTATGCTTGTGGAACTGAGGTGTTGTGCAACGAATGTACTCCTGATGCCCAGGGAAATACCGCCTCTTAAAAGAATGACGCGTCGCAGGTAGAGAAGACGACGAGGAAATGTAGCGAGACGAAGGACTTAAGGTCACAGCACTGCCCCTGGGTCTGACAGAGGGCGCTCGGCGATGAAAGATTTCGACGCTGTGAACGGGCGTCGGGGACAGCCAATCATTGGAGCGTGTTTCCAAATTAAGATGGCTAGCGTCGCTCTGCCCTCTCCACTCTTTAATTTCCATCCCTGCCATCCATGAATTCCCCAGATTGATGATCAAAATTGGGCTCTGGTTCGGCAATTCTAGCGAGCGACATCGTATTCACAGCAGAGGTCTTGCTCATGGGTTCATGTAATTGGTCCTCCATCCCATCCTCTGTGGCACAATTGCAAAAACAACGCATGTCCCTCTCGTCCTGTCTTCATAATACTTGCGTGGCCCTGAAATGCACCATAGCGCCGGATACTCAGACAAAACTCTTTTCGTGGCTGCACATCTAAGAATAGAGATGTTGATAGTGGGATAAGTTTGAGGTCGAGATCTAGGCCGTTTTGAATCCAAATCTTTTCGAAACCACATGCCGCGTCCGGGCTGATATCTCCACGGCGCCGCCGCGACTGATGGCTGCGGCTGTAATGTTTGTGCAAAGGCTGTCAAGCTGAATCTGTGAGTCTGCCAGTTGCTGATGCACCAATGACGAATGATGTAGTTTGCGCGTCGACTGAACTGGCTGCAGTTGGCCACATTTGATATCGGTGTCGGCTCTCCAATAAAGAGGTACCCTGCAGTGCCCTTCTGGCAGCAGCGACTCGAAGAGACCATTGTGTCTCTAGGTTGTTGACTCCCAGCTCGAGAGTAGTATCCAACATCAACGTTGCTCAGGACTTGGGTGGTGAGGTGAATGCAGGGTTGTAGAGCCCATTGGGTTGTGGACGAACAATCAACGCCAGCTCAGAAGTGCTCACATTCGATTCAACTGGTTCAGGGTATGTGTACTTGAAACTGGGAACATAGTAGCCTTCGCAGCGGTCCATTTGTCAAAAGAGTCGTTAGAATAACATGAGCCAATTGTGTATTCACCGCTTCAAATGTCCGTGCCTGCCGATAGCATGTGCCGTCTGAGTGGTCAGGCTCGATGGCTTGCCACATCGCTACCAAACAGTCCATGTTGGCAGGGTGTTGGCAGGGTGTAGCCAGGAGGTCGGGTCGTACACAGGCATGTAGACGACGGTCATGTGGCCATTAACTAGTTGAACCTCTCAGCGTCGTGCATCAGTCCATGGATGGCTTCTAGATTGGCGTCCGGTTGAGTGTCCATTCCCAGCATGGTATGCAGAGCATGTTCGCTGCAGTGGCGGACCTCTGTTCCATAGGGTAATCTCCTGTGATGGCCTGCGTATGGTATGATAGCACTTGTTTCTCTGGGTCGACCAAGTTCCGCTGAAGGTTGCGTACGCTGACCTCGTACAATACCAGATTGGGCCCATGCCGCAGAGAAAGTAGCACTCAACTCAGACAGAGGCCTTTCCTTGTGTTCTCCGCACTCACACTATCCCGTGGTCTTGTTGGATAGCGATGAATAGCAATTGGAGGGAAAGAGACTGTCAGTTGAGTTCGTTCTGAAGGCGCTGGAGGGCAAGGATGTATGGATCCCGGCTCAGATTCGACTTTGAGAGGTCGTTGGTCTCGCGTCGCATCCGGCGTGCTTTCGAAGCCGCTTGTAGCTCCAGCGACATGGGTTGCAGCACTGACGGAAGCAAATGAGAAGAGAGCTGGGCCTTGCAGCAGAGCTCAATCAGAACGAACACACCTTGATATGGTCCAGTGACCAGTGCCGGTACATGGACGAAATCACCTGAGGAGGTCTCAAGTTCTCAAGACAGTCTTGAAGAAGATTGGACACCATGTGCTGAAAATGGATGAGCAATCTCAGAATTGAACAAGCATGTCAGCGAATCGAGTGATAGGAAATGCAAACCTCAAATTCAGTTCTTCATGGGTGTGCGCTCAAGGTGGAAAGAATGTGACCGTGGTGCTGCTTGTGTCCTAGAATTCCCAAGACAACGAGGTCATTCATTCTCAACTCCTCATTCTTGCGTGAGGTCCTCCCCAAGTCACACATGTTTTAAGCCGCCACCCCAGTGATGACCACCAACCTTGAGGAGACTGCCACAAAGACGATTTTGGCTTGATAGGGATACAATCATTGTACAGTCTTCGTTGCGAGCGGCGTTGCCCCCCAAATGACACTGCGCGGGGTTGCCTTGCCTATCTAGAACAAGCATTCTGTCGCATTGGCTGTGCTCGATGGCCTGTGCCGTCTCGCCTTCACCATGGATCTAGCCGGCTCATGCCTGAGTATTCAGGCGCCATCCCATAACGCACGCATATGACGTGGCGTTTCTTGCTGGGCTTCGCGGCTGACAGTGAAAGCAGGAAGGTCGAAGCCATCGCTTGGACAAGGTCTGACATGCGCAGGTCATTGGTATGTAGCAATCATTTGAGCGTAGACAATACTGCAAAGCGACGAAAAGTTGGAAGATGGAGAACTGTCCACAAGGTCGGCATGAAAAGGGTAAAGAGGCGCGTTACTGACCCACAACGCTCTGGATTTCGGATCTCCTGGCAACTGTCTTTACTCTGCAGAGGTTGCCTTCAACTATATGCCTCAGTACCGATAGGAATCAGAAACTTTGTGCTAATAATGATACTGCCTTTCTGCCAATCTTGTGCACCTTGAATCTCCCCTTCGGCTCTCGTGGCTGTCAGAATTGTTGCAACCAAAGATTTCAGACACCTCCCACCGAGACCATCGCCATCCTTGTCGCAAAAGCATTCCCCGACCAGCACATAATCTCGAGTCCTCACAATGGTCGAATACACCCCTCCCCCGAAGGACTTCTCCCGACTCAATCCTATCCAGCGGTACATGCAAAAAGGGAGTCTAGAGTTTTCAGATTGGATACGCCTAGGAGTGATCGTGTTGATCTACTGGTTCCTACGCCCACACATTCAACGGGTTGTGAAGAAGTGGTCCGGTGAAACTTTCCAAGAGGGTGAACAAGAACAAGCCGCGTATGAGCAGAGAAGAACACAAGCTGCCATCTCGAATGACATACGATCGGGCAAGAAGGACAAGGAGGGAAAGACATTGGGGCAGCTTCTTGATGAAGGCGCCGATGGCTCTGCAGAGTCTTCCGGGGCGCAGGCCACGTCAACGGTTGAGTCACGAGAAGGGGAGGTCAAGAATAGGAAGCAGAAGAAATCGAAGGGGGTTTCTTTCGCGCCTGAGAAGTCGGAAGTTGACAAGACCCTGGATTGGGAAGACGAGTCGGAATTTGACCCGGCGCGGAATCCGTTCCCATCAGCAGGCGCCGAAGCTGAGCCGGGAGATATCAAGCAGTGGATGGAGAAATGGACTTCGTAAAGTCGAATATTGAACTTTCATTGCACGTGAGGAGCAATTGAGCGTGAGCAACTTGTGCGGCATTTGGTCCTCATGGAGTAAGCTCTTGATTTGCCTTGATAGCCACCCCCCTCACCTCCAGGCATGTGGAATGAATAAAATGTGAACACGAGCATGATAACGTGATCCGGGCCCCAAGGTTGTTCAGAATGCTCAAGAACATGGCCACGCAAGCAATCCCTGTGCCAATCATGTACAGCATGCATGCTTTGGGTCTGCTGACACTGGGATCGTCGTAGACGGAAACCCCAGAAAGCGAAACGCAGGGCAGATCTCCTCCAACAGCATTCCAAATCCATTTGGCGTTTGACGTGCTTGAAACCCTTCCTGATAGGTAAGTGGCCTGTCTGGAGGGAGAATCCATACAAATAGCGCCTGCTGAATTACGGGGTGCCGTGGCTGAGGATGAGGGGGTGAGGAACTTTGTTTCACGCATCCAAATCGACAGCTTCCGGACTGACAGTTGCATTCAACTTGGTGGTCGGATTTCGGCACAAACCCTGAGACCCCATTAATCCCTCTGACAAAAAGCAATTAGAGGCTCGAGTCTCATGAACAGTCAACTGTTGTCCGTGTTGCCAAAGGAAAGAATGGACACTTCCCTGGAACTCAGGACTCGAAAAGAGATGATTCAATGGACATGCCGTGAAGATCATCGGTGTCGGAGAGCCAGGAGGTGCATCATAACTGCAAATTATAGTCGATTCCTGACTGTTGTCCAAGTGGCTGTAAGCACGATCAACATGGTTCGTTTTTAAGTTCGTAGCTTTTTTGCCGCATCCCGCCAACCCTGGTCCAGTTTCAGGAGCCATTCGTTGGTTTCTTTTGCTCTCAAAGTGGAACTGCTTGCGTATCGCCCCCCTCGGGGCTTCATTTCTTCGTGTCACACGAAGATTTGGGCGAAGATCAAGCAAAACCAAACCTGTGTGATGTATCAACGTCGTCGAGAGCCAGCGCCGAAGCTTGGGGCCTTGCAACTTAGTGGCGGCGATAGTAGAGTTTAGATCAGTCCACAACGACAGTTTAGGAACAGTTTGGGACATCCCCAGTGCCCAGCCTCCAAGTCCTTGTGATCCAGCTTGGCCCGTGTCTATCCCAGAGGCTTTAACGCACCCCATGCTGCAGTTTTGCCACAACCTGCACGTTACTCTTTCCGAGTCCTGCATAACCTCAAATTCATCCTCCTAGACCTCATCCTCAATATCCTTAGCAAATTCCCGCCTACGCAACGACATCACGTTGACGTGCGACCTTCATTCCGATCTCGGTTTTGAGGCAGCGACCGAAGCTAGTGCGAAACGGGGTCTGAGACCAGCCGCTCCCAGACCTCTGCGCGACCCCATTCCAGAGCACAGGATATCGGCACCCAGGCCAGCCATCATTGCTCATTCCGACGAGCAGCAGAAGAAGTCTGCGAGGCGCCTTTGCATTGCGAGTTGGAACCCTTGATTACGCATTTTGTCACTAGGGGCCGGCTGACCCGACCAAGCTGTCAGCATCACAAAGTCGTTCAGCTACCTTGCGACGATCGGTTGGGTGTGACAACAAACGGCAGCAACCATGTCGAGTACGATTTCGTCTTTGTCGTCGACGGCAACGGCATCAGCAACTACAGCATCGACGTCGCCGACGGCAAGTTCGAGCAGTGGAGGAGGGGGTGGAGGCGGCGGGCCTAGTTCACCACTGCTATTCTTTGTCGCCCTCGGTTTTGGTGTCGTTTTCACAAACTTGTGGTCGGTTGACTCCATGGCCCCAAGTTCGTCATCATTCTGACACTCCTTTACAGGATCATAGTAGGTGTGAAGTATTGTTTCCGGTACAATCAACGAAATCGAGCCAGACTTGCTGGCGACGATCCAGATGCAGTCGACCTCACAACCATGCCCCGCCAACGGCGACGACGGGAAAAGAAGCTGATGACGATGGAAGAGGTCAACGAAAAATTCCCTCTCATAAAATACAAGGCATGGCGATCTAATCGGGCCGAGGAAGGTCTTCCCACCGCGGGAGGTATTAATACCGCGCCGAGTCGGCCTGCGAGCGTCAAGAACTTGGCCCGAGTGTCGGAAGACGAAGACAAGAGTCAAGCCCAGTCCAGCGCTCCAGAAACGGCGGAGGAGAAGATAAGTCCGAGTGAACCTAGTTCACCCACTGTCTCTCGACACATCCAATCAATGGATGACCAGAATCAGCGACCCAAGTCCTCAGCTTCAGAAACCGTTACTGTGCAAAAGGTCAAGACAGAGGATGAGGATGAAGAAGACGCCGATCACATACAAATAGCCATCCCCGCAGAACAGCTCCCCGACCCCGGCGATACGTGTGCGATCTGTATCGATGCGCTGGAAGACGATGACGATATTCGAGGCTTGACTTGCGGCCATGCTTTCCATGCGTCATGCGTCGACCCTTGGCTCACGTCTCGTCGCGCATGCTGCCCGCTGTGCAAAGCAGATTACTACACACCGAAACCCAGACCCGAAGGCGAACACGATGAACTCCACCGAAGGAACACACGTGAAGAGCAGCCGCCAACAACGATGGGTATATTCGCGGGATCCAGAGGCCGTGGACCACCCATATCAATCTTCGGCAGACATCTCCTAGGCGGCCAGCCGCAACAGAATAGCCCTCGAGCATCAAACAATCGACGAGGACGCGAGCGAAGTGGACCTACGGCTAGGAGTGGCCAGACACAACAGCAGCAGCAGAATCAGCCGCAGCAGAATCAGCCGCAGCAGAATCAGCAACAGCAGTCGTGGCGGACTCGATTGAATCTGCCGCGGTTACCAGCCATATCTCGGATACGAAATGGTGCTGGCAATGAGCAGGGTCAGCAACCCAACCCTACGCCAGCACAACTCGAAGCTGGGCAGAGCAGGTAGCGGATCCGAGTCAATATAATGAAGACGTATTTTACCGAGAGCATGATTGGATGAATGAACGAACATAGGATGCTTTTCTTATCCCATCTCTAGTCCCATGTCTTCCTACCGTTCAGTCATTTCATGCATTGAGCAATATTTCAGCTGGCACTCACACTTGTCGTTTCTAGGTCCAGCAAGATGGACCATCGCTCCGTGCCGGCACGGCATCTACCCTATACAGTGGCTTCACTAACGCCGTCGATCTTCCTTACATGGCGAGTTTTCTGGGGCTATTAGTGTTAGCGCTCCTCAACAAATCCAATGCGGACGCGCCTCGTACACGGAGCTTGAAGAAGTGCAGCTGATTCTTGTCGGGGAAGTAACCATAGCTAGGTCCCTGTACTTCGCCATCCACGGTCAGTCAAATACCACAATCGTTGAAATGCCTTGGTTAACGGCGCACCACTTCCTCCGCTTCCCAGATCGCAGAACTTGCCGTAGACACTTTCCTATCCCATCCAAGCCTGTCCCTCCCTACATCTCCCCACATTCCCCTATTCTGACATCCAAAGCCGGCTTCTCATTGTTCGTCCTAACGTTCTCAATCTTCCTCACGACACCCATGCCCTCTTCATCTGCCACTTGTCCAAAGACAACATGCTTGCCATCTAGATGCGGTGCTGCGGCACAGGTGATGAAGAACTGGCATCCGTTGGTGTTGGGTCCGGAATTAGCCATACTGAGCAAGCCTGGGAAATGTTAGCGTGGTGAGTTGGGGGGAAAGGGTATGAGAATGGGGGGAGAGAGGAAGAGATGACGCACCAGCCTTTGAATGAGGCAAAAAAGGCAGTTCATCAGCGAAAGGCCTCGAGTGGTAGATACTCGTGGTTCCCGTCCCGAGCAACGACGGTGTAGTCGTGTGCAAGAAATCTCCACTCTGCAGCATGAATCCCTTGATCACACGGTGGAACTTACACCCCTTGTAGCCCATCGGCTTGCCGTTCTGGGGGCTTTTGTATTCACCTGTGCAGAATTGCCGGAAGTTTTCGGCGGTTCGGGGGTGCGTCTTGCTAAAGAGGTGAAGTTTTATGCGGCCAAGGGGTTCGCCTAGTCGGAAGAGGATATGTTAGCTTTGGCTGACTTTGGGTGGTTGAGGAGAGGATAAAGCTGTAGTGATAGAATGAAAGCAGGACAATCTTCGCCGGAGAGGGTTTGAAACTGATGTTGATGGCCGGAACGAATTGATGGACTCGTTTCTGTCTTGAGCATACTTCCGCTTGAATGACGGTGCTTGCTGCATGCACGTTCGATTTCGAAGCAGATGTGGTGGTCTCAACAATGGCCCGAGTGGTTGTAACTTCACCTTTCGGTATGCCATCTCGATTCACATCCCCGTTCCTGACTCAAGGCGCCATATGCTGAGGCTGAGAAGCACGCTCGCTTAACATGGACTGCCTCCAGTCCGTGCTTGAGAAGTTTGCGTGCCAGACTTACCTCCAAGTGTGATGTCCATGAAAACAATCGGCTCACCCTCGCCTGGCCTTGGCACTGGTGGCAGCTGGCTGCCCATTTTGAGGACGGTCTGAGGTTTGGTGATCTAGTATGCAAGTGCAAGATGGCCGGTCCCTGCTGAGCTAATCGAAGAGGTGTGTCTGGTGGGCTTGCTCGTATTTTCGAATGTCAGTTATGGCAGGACGGATGAGGAATTTTCAGTAATCAACGACGGGACACTAGTAAGTCTATGGCAACCATAGGCAACTGGTCTGGCGATATGGGTCAGGCCGATGAGTATGACTAAGTTTTCGGTGCTCATGGATTCAAATTGTGCTTTGGTGGTTGCGAAGATGGAAATCGATGAAAGTTTTCCCAAGAGATCGCCGGGCAAAAACGATTGAAAATGATTCCCAATAAATCAGCTGGATGCAAATGGTATGAGGCCAATTCAGTATTCCGGTCAACATGAAGCGCACTGACAATGACCACGCAACGCACAGGAAGTAAATTTCGGACTCTTGTATTGATCGTGACTCTGTTTATTTCATGGGTATCATAAAATCACGCAGGAACCAAAACATTTCGCCATCCCATCCAAGTCTCTCACAGCAACCACTTTACAACCCATCTGCTGTTCTCTCAACTCTTTGATTTCCTCATCTGTTTCCGCACTTCGTCTTTCCGTACTGCCTGCCCCATCACCTGACTTTTGCCCCTCGTCGTCCAGCTTTTCTAGGCAGCGACAGCTCCCACCACCACCCGTTCCTGTCTCTCTTTCTTCCAGAACTTCAGCCCTCTGCCACCTCGTTTCTTTGGAGGCTCAAGCATCTCAGGCACCACATATGGCAAAGGAATTTCCTCTTGCTGCTCCTCCGTCAACTCGCGGTCAGGCAGGCGATGCTCAGGGATCTCCCCAATCTTGGTAGATGCTGTCATGAAAGTCATCATCGATGGTGGTCTGATTCGCCCTTCGAGTGCATGTATGGACGAGTCCTGTGTTGCGTGATGACACTGCTGTGGACGTGAATGAAGAGGCACCTTCGGTGGGAGCACTGAAGGGGAGGGACCAAAATCAGTGGATTGAGATCCACACTGAGGGGCCGATAGTTGGGGGAAGATGTCAAAGAAATCGGACGGAACAATGTACATGCTTGGATGCCGGATCAGCTGCTTCTCTGCAGCACCACTGTCGCCGATCGGCAGATGGCTGTTTTGTCCCGGCAAACGCTCTGGCTTTGGCTTTGGTAGAGGAGCAGCTTTTTTGGTCGCCAGTTGACCATACCTGGGTGGCGGCGACTTTTGCACTTGCGCTTTGGTGGCTGGCGGATGCGGCGTTCGCTTTGATGAAGTGGCACTTTGAGAACGCGAAGCCGAGGTGCGTCGCTGGTCAGCCTTTCTTGCTCTATGTGAGATCACAACTGACACAGCAGATGGATCGGTCTTGCTGCGAACCCAGCCTCCATAATGAAGCAGAGGACTGGGAGATGGCCTCTTTGACTGCTGACTACAAGATTGGGCTCGTGGTCTGGTCTTCCGCTTGTCATCATGCTCGGCATCTTGACTTTGCGCCGACGGCCTGAGGTCTATTTTCGATGTTGATGCCAAGCGAAGGTTCAGCTCGGACAGTGCACTCAAGGTATCCATGGCGGCTGTTTCTGATAAGTTCAAGATGCCACTTCGTGACTGAGAACGTGACTTGTCATTGGAAAGAGCATGATTGAGCAATTTGATGAGTCCAGTGTTCAGTACCAATAGTATTTGTGCAAGGTTTGTCTGCGAAGTGCTATCTCCTACCTCGAATCGACGACCGTGTTTCGCAACGGACTTGTCGTACGCATGTTTGATCTCCTGTGGTCTTTGTGACAGTGAGTCGTGAATACGTTTGTCCTCGCTAGCATTTGACGGCTCTGAATGACGTCGCTTATGCTTTCGACCTCTCGTTTTGAAGATGGCCAACCCATTTTGGAAAGCACCCAGGATGTCCCTGATCACGGAGGAGACTTCTGTTCCAGCCATATTGAACGCAAGGCTGTGCAGGAGTCAGTCTGGCAAGATAGTTGTGCTTCTGTGATCTTAGTCATTCGTGCGATTGACAGTGTATGGTTAGAAACCTGAGGTGTTCCTGAGGTAGAGAGCTTTGAGAGAAAATAATGGCAGAGGCAGAATGTGCGGATCAGGATACAGTGTCTCTAAAACGGCTTCGTGGTTGGGCAAGTTGAAACTGCCAGCCACTTGAAGCCTGAGCGGGACCATTTTCCAAATCTCCGAATGAGATTCGCAGAAAGGGACTCGGCTAGTCTCTTAGGACCATGCACGGGCTTGCAGAGGCTTCGAGGGAGGGTTTGACTAGAATGTTTGGTGCGAATTGGAATCGCGCGGACATGCCTGCTATTGTCCGGACAGATACAAGGCAAAGGCAAGGTTATGGAGACTTTGTCTCGTAGGGCGCTTATAATGAAGCGATGGCCCTGCATGCATGAATACACCTTTTCCTGCAGCGGGATAGTTCAGCAGCATGAAGAAATGATGATTTGCGGATTCTGCGAGGTGCCTCACTTACTCCCGCATAGATGTTGCTCACTTAGGAAGCCGTTGGAAGCATGATGGGGGTGAGAGATGTGGACGCGAAAAGTGCATGCCGGTAGACATGCTTTGGAAGAGCTATTTGTGGAGAACAGCCACCTGCGACCCGACCCTGCCAAGATGTTCGAAAATCCGCATTGACCTCAGGCATGATGGGACACGTGAGCGCGATGCAGATCATCGTCTTTAGCTGTCAAGGAACGAGTTGTAAGAGTCATCATCTGCAACTAAATCCTTTTATGCATTCCAAACTGGTTGGTGCATGCAATTGGTGAGAGGTCATCAAATCAGAGTTCCAAAGCGTGATTTATCAACGGTCATTCTGGTGCGCTTGTCCACCTTGTCCATTGCCAGAAAAAGCAGGAAATCGCAATGCCCATTGGACCACAGCTTCCCTCGACTTCTGAGAAGCGCAAGAGAGCAGATGAAAGTGATGGGAGCGACAGCGATGATAGCGTAGGACCACAGCCTCCCAAACCTGAGCAGGATGACAACGTAGTGAAAAAGGCGCGTGTTTTGGGACCGTCACTCCCACCGTCAGTACATGAGCAGCAGCAGAAGTCTACACCGAAAGACGACTCGGATGACGGAGAGAGCAGCGATGACGATGACGACTTTGGACCCAGCCTGCCAACCAAAGCGGACGCTGATGACGCCAAGGCATCAGAGTCCTCAAACGATACGAGACTGAAACCTACCAACAGCCCAGCCACAGCAACACAGATCAAGAGGGACGAATGGATGACATTGGCTCCTGCCAGCGGAGACTGGTCGCAACGAATTGATCCTACCAAGCTGAAAAACCGCAAATTCAACACTGGTCGCAGTGCCGTTCCATCGACCTCGGGAGCTGATGCATGGCATGAGACACCCGAGCAGAAGCAAGCAAGACTGCAAAGAGAAGTTCTGGGAATCAAGGCTGAGAAAGGCCCCAAAGCGCAGCCTACAACTACACCGAACACGCAGGACGATGCCGAAACCGCTCGCCGAATGAAAGAGTACAATAAGCAGCGGGGGCCATCACTTTATGACGCTCATCAGAAGAGCCACAAGGCTGAGAGAGAAGACGACCCAAGTGCCAGAGCTTTCGACAGAGAAAAAGACATTGGTGGAGGATTACAGCTGAATTCCACGCAAAGACGAGAGATGATGAAGAAATCGTCTGATTTTAATTCGCGCTTCAGTAGTGCCAGGTGCCTCTGAGCACATCGTGGAGAGCTCCGAGCAGGACTACTACCTGGCTTGAGAATGCACCACTCCAGTGATTTGTTTGGCCACGTTGATGGCCATGTTTCAGAAATGGACAGACAAGCATACAGGTAAGTTGATCTTGTAACATGCCTTCTCCCTCGGCCACAGATATGATGCTGTTCCACATCCTCTGCCTGTAGAGGTTTCCGCTGCTCATTTTACGGCACGCCTCTACCCAACCTTGTGGCCTTCGCAAGCTCGCTTTGAGCCTTGTCATCAGCGTATCTGGTCTTTGTCAGTCCCGGTCCAAGAAATGCGGGACAACGATTCGATGTTCATAATGCTAGTAAGTGTGTGTGGGCTTACCTCTGGTAGATAGGCAAATAATGCTCATGGTCACTAAGCGTATTCTTCACGCTGTCCCTCTGTTCAATGGCCTGCACCCACGTCCTCCATCTCGACCAGATCTTCTCATCCTCGGCGCCTTTTCCTTCTGCTGGCACCAAATCTTTGACGCCCTTGAAGTGCTCGAATAGCCATAGTCGAACGGCCCAAGGCGCAAGTGTGACATCGACCATACTGAAATCCTTGCCTGACCAGAAGCTACCCTCGTCACTTGCCTCGGCAATCCAAGTCTTCAGATGGCCACGAAGCTCAAGTTTAGCGTCCTCTAGTGAGTACGGCTTGTCTGGCGTGTGCTGGAGCAGTCTGTGGAATGCCGGAATTATTCTCGTCCCCACATGGTCGATCCAGATCTTCTGCCGTGCCCTCGTGTACAAATCCTCTGAGAACAATGAAGGCTGATCAGATGGTAGCGCGTCAAGATACTCGCTAATGATGTTGCTCTCGATCAGCGGCTTCCGTTCAACACCATCATCACCCTTTGTGCCGCCCGGAACAGGACAGCCAAGCGTCGGCACAAGTCCTCGAGGATTGAGCTGGAGGAATTCAGGATCTTTGCGGTAGGGGTTAATCTCGACGTACTGGTAGGGAATATGTTTTTCCTCGAGGGTGACCCAGGAGCGTTGGACGAAGGGGCAGAACCAGCCTGAGTAAAGGATGTGAGGTGCTGGGGATTGATGAGCTTGGACAATCTTATGAGCGGGACCTGTTGCGACAGGATGGAGGTCGGCGTCCGGGTGGCCGTTGGCGGGTGGCATCTTGGTCGAAACGTTTGCCACAATGGCAATCAAGACGTGCCAAAGCTCCAAAGCAGTTGCTGAATTTATTATGTGTTATTATCCTATCCATAAACACTTCAATATGCTGTAGTGCGTGCTACCTCGCCTGCCATTTGTAAGCATCGACTTTGACTGCTTTTCTCCCTGATGACGCAATGTGGAGAAGGGGATATCATTAGCTCACAGAATTCAAACTGAGGGGACGCAAATGGCAACTCAGAACAAGATCATTTTCTTGGGGAGGGTCAACGTAAGCATGAGTATGCTCTGAGATGCTTCTGCTCTTATGGGAGTGGCATACTCGGATTTACCTGGCTGGGCTAGCCTGACTCGGTCTTAACCAATCCCGCCGGTCTGGATCAGATTCGCCCCTTTTCTGCTCCAATTTCATCGATGAGAAAATGGTCTTGAGTGCTGCCGCGATTTGTCAGGACCCGAAACTGGGGATCAAGGGACGACAACTGATGATCTGGTAGCATGGTCCACCTTGGAAATGGACTACCCGTGTTGACCAGCACTGTGAGCATGGTAACAGCTTCATCATGGCCCGGTAGCCCCAAATCATAGCAGACGACGAGTGCCAGCAGCTGAGGCTAGATTAATTACACTATTGGCAATGACAAGAAACGGCTTTCCCGAAGTCCTTAGCTTGCTGAGGACAAATGGGTATCGTAGAACGACAAAAAGGCCCTGAAGATCACGGCTGATGCCTGCTTAAGATCACAGGTTCCGCACCCAGGCCCATCGTCCTCTTCATAAGTGCAAGTATAGAGATCCAAAACTCCTACCAGAATTCTCAATCCTTCTCATGCTGCCCACAACCAGTAGCGAGCACAGATGCGGGTACGCATGTATTGACCCTTAGCTTGGTTGCTCGTAAAGACTATATCACGGTACTTATTTGTCTTTGCTCCTGCTCCAAACATCAAAATTGCACCTGCATAGGTTGTAAATGATCTGAGCGAAGTGTCCTTGGTCAGATCTTCCTTTCCAGTCCCGCCATCCGTTCCCTATGGCCACCTAGACCGGCTACCACAAAAGCTCATAGACATGATCATAGTCTCTCTAATGGCAAGGAATTTCTCTCATCGACAAGCATTAGCGAACAGTTCCATCATACTGAGACATCTCCCTCATAATCGACTTGAATAAAGCCAACGCGCCCAGAAGGGTAACCGATAGCAAAAATATTGCCACAAAAAGCTGAACAACTCGGGCGATACTCCTGTGGAAGCCAGAGAAGATTGTGGTTATTTTGCTGAATCCAATTACCATTGATCCTCATGGTTTTATGCGGTGAAGATTCGGGAGCCGGGTCAAGCGTAGATCCATTGTAGATGGATCTAGCTCCTTGATTAGTGAGCAAAATTTTGTTGTCGGTTGTAAAATTGATTGCCGTAACTGCTTGTAAATTCTCCAGCTTCTGTAGTACTTGGCCCGTGGCCGGGTTCCACAGCATGATCGTGCCATCCCGTGACGCCGACGCCAGCAGCGACCCATCGGGCGAGAAGACCACCGCATTCACACCGTCTCTGTGGCCCTGCAGTGTCTGCAGTGCTTGCCCCGTGGCCGGGTTCCACAGCTTGATCGTGCGATCCCATGACGCCGACGCCAGCAGTGACCCATCGGGCGAGAAGGCCACCGCATCCACGCTGTATCCGTGGCCCTGCAGCGTCTGCAGGGCTTGCCCCGTGGCCGGGTTCCACAGCTTGATCGTGCCATCCCGTGACGCCGACGCCAGCAGCGACCCATCGGGCGAGAAGGCCATCACATTCACCTCGTGTCTGTGGCCCTGCAGCGTCTGCAGGGCTTGCCCCGTTGCCGGGTTCCACAGCTTGATCGTGCCATCCCGTGACGCCGACGCCAGCAGCGACCCATCGGGCGAGAAGGCCACCGCATTCACCAGGGAACTGTGGCCATGCAGCATCTGCAGTGCTTGCCCCGTGGCCGGGTTCCACAACTTGATCGTGCAATCCCGTGACGCCGACGCCAGCAGCGACCCATCGGGCGAGAAGGCCACGGCATTTACATGAGAACTGTGGCCCCGCAGCGTCTGCAGGGCTTGCCCCGTGGCCGGGTTCCACAGCTTGATCGTGCCATCCCGTGACGCCGACGCCAGCAGCGACCCATCGGGCGAGAAGGCCACCACATTCACCTCGTATCTGTGGCCCTGCAGCGTCTGCAGTGCTTGCCCCGTGGCCGGGTTCCACAGCTTGATCGTGCAATCCAATGACGCCGACGCCAGCAGCGACCCATCGGGCGAGAAGGCCACCGCATTCACTTCGGAACTGTGGCCCTGCAGCGCCTGCAGTGCTTGCCCCGTGGCCGGGTTCCACAGCTTGATCGTGCTATCCCCTGACGCCGATGCCAGCAGCGACCCACCGGGCGAGAAGGTCACCGCATTCACGCTGTATCCGTGGCCCTGCAGTGTCTGCAGTGTTTGCCCCGTGGCCGGGTTCCACAGCTTGATCGTGCGATCCCATGACGCCGACGCCAGCAGTGACCCATCGGGCGAGAAGGCCACCGCATTCACCTCGTATCTGTGGCCATGCAGCGTCTGCAGGGCTTGCCCCGTGGCCGGGTTCCACAGCTTGATCGTGCAATCCCGTGACGCCGACGCCAGCAGCGACCCATCGGGCGAGAAGACCACCGCATTCACACCGTCTCTGTGGCCCTGCAGTGTCTGCAGTGCTTGCCCCGTGGTCGGGTTCCACAGCTTGATCGTGCGATCCCATGACGCCGACGCCAGCAGCGACCCGTCAGGCGAGAAGACCACTGAATTCACCTGGTCGGTGTGCTCCTCCAGCGTCTGCAACCCAGAGCTCCATCTCGCTGGAGTAATAGGAGACTTCCGTATCCACGCCGGAATCCGGCCAGAGATATTCCTGACTACACTGTTCTGCGGTGCGAAAACAATCGCTGATGAATAGATCTGAAGTGGGGCTATGTCGACGATATATCGATTAGCCAGGACAAATCGTCGCGCGTCTTCAAGAAAAGATGATAAGTGCGTTGAATTGTTTACCTGCTTCCTCGTCAGTCAATGCTTCTCTAGATCGATTCGGAAGGGTCTTACCAATACAAGTGATTGCAATACGCCCACGTGCCCAATGATTTCGGCAAGTCTGTTCATTAGACTCAGAGCTTCAAGCCAGTGCAGGAAGTGCTTCTGCAAAAACATGTGCACTTCATCACCATCATGAATCCGAACCTTGCCATGCTGGAGATGATACACCCAGTGCCGGCATGCATATTGAAAAGCAGGTGAAAGGCGTTCATTAATCTGGACCGAATCAACTTCTCGTCGTGGCTTGCCCGGATATTCGAAATCGCACAAGTTTTCTCGCAGACCATCAGGCCCCAACAGCAAGCCCAGACATTTTGTCAGTAGCTTTTGATGCGTAGCCGGGCCGTCTACTCCGAAAGGTTGGTTATGTAACTTCTCGCTTAGCAGGAATTCGCTAAAGGACAGATGAAGTGTACGGACCGGTGTGTCAGTGTCGGTAGGGACGTGGAGGACAGAATGCAGCGGGCGTAGGCGGAGGCCAATGGTATCTCGCGGCGTATTGAGAAGAGCCGCCAGAGATGTCATAGAAAGCGGCTCAGCAAGAGTAACGATAGATCCAACAATGATACGGAACTCCTGAAATGGCTTTTCCTTTTGACCCCATTTGGCTGACAGTTGCGTAAGCACGGGAAGGTACGTCTGTTCCATCTGCTCAAGTTGACCCATCTTTTCTTGAAAGTGCAAGATCCTCTTAAGCTGTTCTTGAGGATTCTCATCGAGGTCGCCAATGTAACGGCATACAGTGGCAGCAACGATAAACAATGGGACAGCCATATCGACTAGCTTTTGCAAGATTTCGTCGCCAGGCCAGTCATGATCCAGTAGGATATCCGAAAGCGCTTCAGCATTATACTCTTCCCGGATCTTGGAAAATGCATCCTTCAAAAAGATAGAGATGTCATGCTGAATCGTCACTCGGGGAACGTCATCGTGCAGAACCATGTCCTGATGAGCATCGACAGACATTTGCTTGAACCCCAACCGGATGGATAATTCGGGTCGACTTGTTAAAAAGAGCTTGAGACGAACAGTCATAATCTGCGGTAGCTGAGACCACAAGTCAAGGATAACTTTGATGTCTCTTTCTTTCTCACATTCATCCAAAGCATCCACTACCACCACCCAGGTCGGACAAGTGGTGTGAACAACATTCACCTTTTGCAGTGGTTGACAAATCAGCTTGTTGAATTGTTCACCTAAGGCTTGGTTAAAAATATCAGGGTTAGAGTCAAGAACTTCGGCGATAAAACCACCCAACCCGGCAATCTTCTGCACGAGACCTCGGGCTATGCTGGAAAAGAAACGTGAAGCAGAACCTCGATCGCCCTCGCCTCGTTTGAAGAAGAAGCTGGCTCCTAGGCCGACAACTCCTCGGGGAGCCTGAGCTGTCAGCCACTCGGCGACGGTCCGAGAGATGGTTGACTTGCCCGTGCCAGCCATGCCACTGAGCCAGAAGATGCTCTTGCTGTCGGCTTGTTGAGCCCAATCCTGGATTTGGCGCAGCAGATCGACTCTGGTACGAGGGTGACAGGATGTGTGGTCTTGTTCATAGGAGTTGAACGCTGCTCCTTTGGC
The DNA here is from genome assembly GCA_003614865.1 of Arthrocladium fulminans. Lineage (NCBI taxonomy): Eukaryota > Fungi > Ascomycota > Eurotiomycetes > Chaetothyriales > Trichomeriaceae > Arthrocladium > Arthrocladium fulminans. The sequence goes on from QXWJ01000002.1 coordinate 246,610, forward strand.
ATACGGTAGCTTGTCAAGGTCAAATTTGATCGATTCTGCAGGTCATTGTTAGTGCGGCAGTAGATTGAAGTGCAAGCAAAAGATCTTGCAAGCAGAGAATGCTGGTGATGAGTGGTGTACTTACTCCCTGAAGACGTATGGATCTTCTGTCTGAGTCTCCTGAACGCATTATCGCCCTCACCATATCTGAGGGTCATAGAGAGTTCAAAAATCCCCAGTAGGCAGTATGCCTTGTCTTCTTTCCTTTTCGTTTCACGTTTCTCTGCCCATCGCAGCCGCTCATCAACATCAAAATCAAGCAACGGTGCTCCACGGAGGGCAGCAGGAGGGATGTTCGTTATCTCATGGATCTGACGCTCGAGCGTAGCCCTATCACCAAGCCACTCTCTATCCTGCGAAAAGAATTCAACTGATTTGGGGGCAATTAGTTCTTGAAGCGTCCAGCCACGTGTGAACCATCTGCTTTTGCGAAAGGCTGATTCCCACGTCGACTCAGTCTGGTTGTTGTCATCGTTGTGAGCCGAAACGTCTGACAGGTACACATAGCACTTCTCTGCATCACGGTACCAGCGAAACATGGAGATAATAGCTTCTGAAAGCTCGGTAAGGTTTGCCTTGTCGATGCAGCATGTGTCCACCCAGAAATATTGTAGACCATCCTTCCTAGCTTGTTCCCCACAGAACCGAATCTTATCATTGCCCGCCTTGCCCTTTCCCGATCCAGTCTTTACATCGTTGAAAGAGACCTCATCGTCATCTGCTCCCCAGGTATGAGATAGTATGGCGTAGCGTGGAATTTCCCCGGGCAAATACGTGGTCAGGCTGAGCTCTCCATGACTACCAAGTTTCAAGAGGTGCATCACGGCGCAATTGCAATTAGGATGGGGTTCGAGGTCGAGGTTCGGCTGCCAGTGCGGTAGAAGAACTATTCCGCGAAATCTGTAGCTGAGATAGCCAAGTAGGGGCTTCGGAGGACACCCAAACCTGAGCCACAGGCAGGTAGTCGAGGTAAATTGGGTAGATCCATGTTGAAGAATGCTCGATCAGGCTCAAATGCGGCTGAGAGTCGAGTGAGCCAGCATGCAGGCAAGATCGCGGCTAAATCTTGCATGGCGGGGAGACGGCAACAGTTACGACGAACGCCCTCTTGGCCACACGTGATCACTGAAACCGCTCGCCGATGTCTGAAGCAAATAGAAACATTCTCTCAAGCTATGGGCATTGAATTGCTCGAGATCAGAGATGCTTAGAAGGGCTAGCGGATAGGATGGGTTTGCTAAGGTGACTACGGAGATATCCCCATTTTGCCATGCATGATCCACATCTACCGAAGGCGGGGCGGGACGAACCCAAACACAAGAGATCCAACAAGAAATAGAGGCAGCCATTGCTAGAAGGACAGATTTTCGAGGTTGCAGTTATCTCTGCTTCGTCGCTGGCCTCCGCATGTCCAGTAAAGTCACATCTTCGCAATGTCAACGCCAGCAGTAATCTTCGTTGCTCTGCCCCGCGCTGCCCCCGGTGAGCAGCAGTACACGTTCAACATGGACTACTACATCAACACCCACATGCAGCTCGTGAAGAAATACTGGTGCGTATATTGATTTCCCTAGCCTCTATATGCTCCAATTGTTCGTTTTGCCTGATCCAGAGCCCGTAAGGTCCACCTCACAGCGATTTCCTCGAGTCTGCTAACGCATATGTTCTTACTGTTCAGGGGACCCCATGGCCTCATCTCAGCCAGCGTCATAACATTCCCTGAATCCGACCCGAGTGGCCTCTACATCATGAATGCAATGCACTGGGAGAGCCAGGAGCACTGGGAAAGGACCTTTGCGATGATGATCCCAGAAGTTATGGGTGATATGAAGAACTTTACTGACTGGCAAGGGGACCTCAAGTGGTGGGTTGGAAAAGAACTGGTTAGGGTGTGAATGGTGTGAGGCATTCGGGGTCGTTGACGAAGGGAGAGGTAGCGTCTTGGAGCCTAAAGGACTGGCGAGACGGCAGAGTTGGAGAGTGTTGTTCGGCGCGCCAATTTCTCGCTTGCTAGGAGTGGACAGGATAAGAGGATTCAGGTCTAGGGACGGCAAGGTAGAAGTCAGGCCAATATTCCAATAGAGTACCATGGAAGAAAGCATGAATGTGAAAGGATATCCCGCCGGCGGGGGCCAAGATGAGTGAGAACCTGCCCAAGCTCTCCGAGTGGTCAAGGTGTGATAATAGTACTGAGACAGAATTGATATGCACAGCCAATAGCACGACTTCTTCGAAAGCTGCAAGACCAATTCAACACGACGCATAGTTGACCGGGTGGAAACAAGGCACTGAGCCACATTGCTGTTGTAGGCCCCAGTGGGGGATACTTCCACCTCAAATCAGGTTCGGCAGCAACTTTGATGGGATCGCGTCCTGTAAGAACCATCTGGGCTTCAGTTCAGAGTCCACAGATGTGGATGGCTTATGAAAAAGGCGTAAATCCTGCGTTCTCGGCATTCTCCTGGTACGCGCAGTTTGCAACATGCCCTTTGCCAGGCGAGCACTCGGCCACATATTTCTGTAGATAGATTGAAATGACCTTCTGGACCAGATTGTCTTGGCGTTGTGGGTGATCGTTGGAAGGACCGGAAATCTCGGTCTTCGATAAGATAGTCTGCGTTGTCGTTTTAGCCGAGGGAGGTGAGAAAGGGGAGGTTGTCGAAAGGGAAATGTAGATAGGGGTGTGCGGTGGACCAGTGCTGAGATGGTGTTGAGAGGCTCTGTAGAAGCGATCAACAGAAAGTGACAGTTTTCGATGACTTTCATGGTCTTGCGTGATCACCACAGCGCATCTGCAGCTTCGTTATTACGGTAGTGGTCACTAATCTCCATATCGAGTCGCTCTCTTTCGCCGAATAAAGCACTGCCGCATCACACCGACTTCCGACACATCGACAAAGGCACGCCATGCTTGACGAGTGGTGCCAGCAGAAAACTTACATCTTCGCCTTCTGCTTCGCATCCATCCAGGCAAAACTAATGTTCTTGTCATTTCCTGGCTCAATAATAACATTTACCACCGTCACCCTCCCCCCCGCATACCCTTCCCTCGTAGCCCTCTCAAGCTCCTCCTCCGTCCTCACAAAGATACCTCTCCCACCAACCATCTCAGCAAGCTGTTCATACCTCGCCTCGTGCAGAAGACTTGAGCTCTTCAGCCTGTCCTTCCGCTCGGACGACCCGCCAGAGTCCAGCAAACGTTGTTGCTTCTGTTTCCAGTCTGATGCATCAGCCGTATCACCGCTGTAGATGCCCGAGTTATTCATACAGAAGATGAGCACATCCATCTCATGTCGACGCATTGTCTCGATCTCCATGGCTGCAAAGCCGAGGGCACTGTCTCCTTCGAGGGCTACTATCTTCTTAGTCTTTCGGGGAAGGTTGTAGGCTGACCATGCCGCCACACAGTATGCCAGGCCAACCCCCATGGTAGCGTATGATCCCGCGTCGAGTTTCTGGCGTGGATGCTCAAGAGGGAAAATCGATCGGGAGATGTCCATTGTTTGTGATCCTTCGCCGATGTACACCACATCGCCGTTCTCAGGAGCAGAAATCGAATGCAGTGCTTCTTTGATGATGTGGAAGGCTCGTTCGAAGGTTAGAGGCTTCCCGGGCCTCGTTCTCATGTCTGCCGCCTGGCGAGCTTTCGCCTCGTTTTTGAACGCACTATCTCGTAGTGCATTGAGATACGTCGAGTTCGAAGTTGAGGGATTTCTGGTGACTGAAGTCACGGAAAATGCTTTCCAGCCCGTCAGAGCTTGATTGAGCTGATCCACAACGTTAGCAATATCGCCGAAAATGCTTAGCGCTGGTTCGCCACTGCTGTTGCTTCTCCCAAGCTCTTCTGGCGAGATATCGACTTGAATGATTTTGACGTCCTTTCTGTACTTGGGCGGAGCAGCAAAATGGAGTATCCAGTTCAATCGAGCACCGAGCAGAAGGACGACATCGGCTTGTTGAAGGGCGACAGATCGTGCTGACGAGGTGTTCATAGGGTGTGAGTCCGGCACGACGCCTTTTCCCATAGGAGTAGGTAGGAATGGCAGATGCGCGTTATTGATCAGCTCTCGTATAGGCTGCTCAGCGCGAGCATAAGCGGCACCCTTACCTATAACAACAAGCGGAGATGAAGCGTTCTTCAAGAGTTTAGCCGCAGCGGAAACCGGTTCTGCAGTTGCTGAAGGCTTCGGTAGAGCGAGGACAGGAGATCGCGAGGCATTTGCGGTGGAAGTCACGGGAGCCATGATGAAGTCCGTGGGCAAATCGACGAACGTTGGCCCGGGTCTGCCAAACCAGCAAATCCTGTATGTGTCATGTATGGCAGACACAATGGCATCGGCACTATTCACATATGGTCTGATAGCTCGTTTCGTGTGCGGTGTCAGCAGACTGATCGCATCCATCTCTTGGAAGCCACCTTTCGTCCATAGACTTGTCTCACTTGAGCCACCAAGGAATAACGTGGGCCACGCATTGGCAGAAGCGTTCGCAATCTTGCTAGAGTGTCAGCGTCCACGTGGTCCTGGTTAGTCATTTGAGGCGTACGCCAGCCATTCCATGGATTACTCCAGGACCTCCAACAAGCAGGCAAACCCCCGGCCTCCCGGTGAGGTAGCCATACGCCGTAGCAGCATAACTCGCCGCTTGTTCGTTGCGGAAGCCGATGAAGCGGATGCCCAGGTCAATGGCTTGCTCTGCAATATCTGTCACAGGCAGTCCCACCAGGCCGAAGATGACTGTCACGCCCAAGTCGTGGAGGGCTTGGGCGATCACTTTGGCGCCAATGGGATTCGTCATGGTGGATGAAGAGCTCGACGTGTTGTCCGAGCAAGGATAAGATGAATATGAGCAACTGTGGAGCTTTGAGCTCGTGTGTAGCTCGACATCTTGTCACATAGCATCTCGGGGCTTGGACGACTGTTGCTGCGGAGAAAGAAAGGAAGTGGTGAGTTGTGAAGGGAGGGGACCGAGGTAGTTCTCAAAGCTAATCCACAAAAGGAAAGCCATGGCCTATCCACTTTAAATATGAAGCAAAGTTGGAGAGACTGGTGCCACCGATGTCGAGAAGGAGATTCGAATACGGCGCCAGGAATAGGAGACTCTGGTTGTGTGATACATTGAAGAGCAGCGGAAATAACCAGTACAGGTAGGGTCGGAACCAGTCTCTCACAGCCTCATTCGACGACCAATTTTGGATATGGCCAGTGCAGCATCCTCCCTCTCCGGTACCGGAGGCAACGAGCGCTTCAACAAAGAAGCAGCGGCATGGGACTCCAACCCTTTCGTCCATCAAATGAGCGAGGAAGCATGGAAAGCACTGCAGAAGCACGTCCCTGGCCTGCAATCAGAAGGAGGGCTTGAGGTGCTGGAGATCGGCTGTGGAACCGGCCTTCTTAGCTTCATGGTGGCGCCGAAAGTGCATGAGGTGGTCGCTGTTGATGCTGCCCAAGGTATGATTGATGTGCTGAAGACGAAGATAGAAAAGTCCGACATCAAGAATATTGTGCCTGTCGCGGTGTTGCTGGAGGATCCTGAGGATCCAAGTTTGCCGCCAGCGGATGCTAGCGACATAAATGGGCCTCGAAAGAAGTATGACCTGATCACGTCGCATCTGGTGCTTCATCACATACCCGACCTCACGCCAGTGCTCCAGACTATGCTCGGTTGCTTGAAACCAGGTGGCATGGTAGCGCTCACTGACTTCGAAGATTTTGGCCCTGAGGCTAAGAGATTCCATCCAGAGTCGAAAATGGCTGGGGTTGAGAGGCATGGCATCAATGCAAAGTGGATAGCAGCGCTAATGCGTGAGGTCGGGTTTGAACAGGTGGACGTCAAAGTCGCGTGGGAGCACGAGAAGAGAGTTGAGAAGTGGCCAGGAGAGTTCACACCCGGACAGCCGATCAGTGCTGATCAAGGAGAGATGATGAACTTTTCGTATGTGCTCTGCATGGGTAGGAGGCCCAGTTCATGATGCCGACAACTGCAGCCTCGTGAGAAGATCTGAATGTGCGGAAGGGTGCATTTCCGTCTCGAAATCCTTTGATTTCACCATCGCAGTGCTCAGGCTTTCAATTTTTCGACATCTCCCTACAAGCTGCAGGATTTGCTGTGTGGGTAGAGAGATCTCGTTCCCCGTCCACTTTGGCATTGGCTGGGTCGGTGCGTTAGTCTCCTGACACTGAAGGATGCATGGATTCTGCATCTGGTGGTTACAATTGAAGCCGACCACTTCGCAGCATACTTGGCTCCGAGGCGTCCCGAATTTGGCTGCAATAGAGATACATACATTGATAGCATTAACGAAACGATACTGTCATCGAGCACAACTCGTCATCTATGAAAGATCCAAATCCTGTTTCATCCGAGCGTCAATCTCGATTCTGAACACTATTTGCACCTCAGGTCATTCGCAGACTCACTTGAGATGGGCAGCCCATATCTTGCGACTTACCCAAGGTGAGGGAACCAGCTATTGAAGAGTGCTGACGATTCGGCGATCGCAGAGACGGTTCGTGTGCAAATGTAGGTGTGTAAATGGGTCATACGCTTGAGGAGCAAGAAACTTTCTACCATCGGTAGGCACAAGACATTTTGATTATGAGGCTTTTGGCATGCTAGCCTGATCTTCGCCTGAATCAGCATGAAAGAATGAATATCAATGGCGGGTGATAACATTCGTTCGATCTTTCAGCGGTCTCGAGCGCAATTGTGGTATTGACTTGTGGCCGGCCAACAATTGAGAGCAACCACCATCTCTCGATCTTTGCTTTAGCCGATTCTGGGTGTTGTGGTATTTTGCTAAGGGCACAGGCTAAAGGAGAGGCAGTGACCATTCCCTACTCGACTGTGGGTGTCACTTTTGGCTACCTCCATATCTTGCTCATCATCATTAAGAGAATACTTCTGCCTTGTTCAACCGCTTTCATGAGCACAATACAGCTCATAGCATCTGTGAAGCGTCTCATACCGGCTGAAGTCACGGTAGCCAGAAAAGAAGCATGGAATAATGGGGATTTAAGAGTCACATGAACAGGATGAAGCCGTCGGAAGCTATCACACCAGGAGGAAGCCGTTGGTTGTGACCACAACGATGACAGCAAAACACTGTCTTTCTTGCACGCCATCGTCTTTGATATATTTTATTATTTTCCTCTCAGTGATGCTGGGTGGTAACTGAGCTGAAGAAATGACTACTACCGGCGCGTCGTTCGCAATCACTCTCCTTGACCACTCCCTTCATGAACTTCAGCCTCACTTGTCGCAAGCGATAGTATTTACACGTTGAACAAACAGACCCCCCAATATCAGTCTCTTGTGCGCCTCGCTAAAGCAAACAATGTTAATCGTGCAATATAGTGATGGTAAATGACATTCAGTGCCATATTTCCTTGCAAGATGCCACAACACCACTCTTTAGCTTCCAGTGTGTGTGGGGATGATGATTGAGAAAAAGGGCAAACCACAAGTCGTTTGGGAAATGCATATGGGGTAACTTCTACATCTTCCTACGACCCCTTCGGGCGCAAGAAAATGTAGAAAGTTATCCGTTCGAAATCAAACTGCTCCCAGTCTTTCGCATACTCCTTTCTTTCACCCTCTTTCAAGGCCGAGATAGCTTCCACCGTGACTACATTCTCACCTGGCACGAGATGGAGATCGTAGACTGCCTGTCCCGCCACGTCTGGACTCGCTGGCAGGATTGCGCCATTGTTGAGCACAAAAAGTTTGTGCTTTCGTTTTCCGGCTTTGAGGTCAGAATGCAGCTCCGGAACAATGCGAAGTGAGGAGTGTGTAGACGGAAGGTAGGTGTAATATGAGGTCTGAGTCTTGCTTGGTGAGGCGTAGCGAGCGAGTCGCCATTTGGGATCTGATGGCATAAGAGGATTTGTCATGTAAGTGACCGATTGGAGGAGAGCATCGGAAGAGGACTTGTTCGGGTCGCGGAATTTGCGGTCTATGGGGTTCGTAGATTCGGCAAAAATGCCAGCACTGGCTGACGCTTGTTGCAGCGGAGGAGGATGGTAACCATTCGCCAGTGGCACGGCAGATGGGTACAAGGAGGGCTTGACGGCTTGAGCTTGTTGAGGTGGCTCGCCCTCGAGCGTCGGAGTGGGAAGGTTGGCTGGACCAGGTGAGATGATTGGCTTGGTGGGTTCTGTGGGTGTGGCATTGTAGCCGTTCACGCCTGTCATTGGAGCGTCGGGGTCGGCTACTGAGGTACTTCGTCGGAGAGATGACTGGACAGTCGGGGCAGGTGTTGACTCTGCTTGAGAGCCGTCTCTGGCTCGATTCAACGCATCAGACATGGCCAAGCGTTGTCTTTCCAGAGCTGCCTGGTCGACCGTGTAGGAATTGCCGTTGACCGCACGGGCGGTAGGGGTCCCAACTTTCAGTTTCAGCTGCCGAGGCTGAAGAGCAGTCTTCAGAGATAGTCGCGGTACCACCTTTGGAGGGACGCCATGAGCCTGGAGTTTCTCCTCAAGCCATGTTTCCAGCTTTTCGGCCATGAGGTAAATCTCAGAGCCGGGCTCATTATACTCCTTTGCATTGGACCAGATCAGCCGAGTTTCTCGAGCAAAGTCATCCCAGGTGGTGAGCTTTCCTTGCTGAACCATGGCGCGAACATCGTTAATGGACGTTGGTCTCTCGATGACCTTGTAATAATGCGGAATTTCTCGTCGCGGCGGCTTCTTCTCAAAGTTGATGGCATCCTCCTGAGATGACAAGTCGTCGAGTAACTCCAGCTGGACGTCTGTGAGGTCTTCTACAGGACCATCCTCTAGCGGCTCACTGGGAGCGGCACTGCGGCGTCGTCCCCCAGCATTCAGTTTGAGCTTGATCGATGGCGGCTCACTTCCAGAAGCAGACGAATCTCTGAGCTTGACTCGAGCGATGTGATCTGGTATCGGTGTGGGCACCGCCCGGTAGTCTGCATCTTGGTAGGCGGGATTGTGCTTGGGCATGAAGTTTGACAGCGCCTTTCTGATCCGTTCGGCGTCTTCAAAAATGTCTGATTTGCTCGAATTGTAGTCCTTTGCATTTTGGACCATCCTCTTAAGGTCAGACTCAAGAGCTGTCATGGTACGGTATTCGCCATTGTTCAACTTCTCCTGGATCATGTTGATTGACATGGGCATGGCTATGTGCTCATAGTAGTCGGGGTACAGCTTCCGGTCTGGAAGGTCGAGGAATTCGGTCGCAATGAGTCGTCCATTTTTGTCCTGGGATCTCTTGAGCAGGCTGATGATCTTCTCTCCCAGTTCCTGAGTCGACTCGACAGTTTCGATATCTGGAAAGTGAGTGTCCTAAAACAATCAAAGCGGTTAGCGAACGGCGCATGGCGAGCGATCAAATTCGAAGGCGACGCAAGACGCAAAAGGTTTGCATGAGGCATCTTTGTCGTCGACGAGTGCCAGCGTATGGGCTGGGGGCTCAACGTGCATGCGCATTGTGATTGACCTGCGGCAGTGCTGCATCTGATTATTCCATACGCTGCGCGCACACTCGCGTCGCGGACGATGATTGTGGTGCAGGCAGGGAGGATGCGAGCGGTCGATAATTTGGTGCAGTGCGTGCAAGGTGCAATGAGGACGAAGCTACTTACGTCGTTGCGTTTTCGTTTCCTGGAGGGCTCAGGCGTAGCCGTTTCGGGTGCTCGACGCTTGCCATTCATCTTTGTTCCTTTGGATCTCGAACTTATCCCTCACAAGACACCGGCCAACTGGTGGAGGTCAAACCATGTAATTGACGGGTACCCTTGGGATCGAGGGTCTATGAATTATTGCGACAATCTTCTTGCTTCCAGCTGCGATAGCGCATTCAAAATTTGACGGGTTGCGACAGAAAATGCGCTGTGGTTGAACGGCTGGTCTCGTCTGGATGCCCTTGTCGACGCGTGCATGTGCAGGCTCTTCGACCGATTGACTTGGGTGAGGATTTGGCGGCTGCACCACTGCCCAGCAGGAAGCCCGCCCTCAGCCGCGTCCAGCCTTGAGCCAAATCTGGCTAAACTACGGAGCAACACACGGCCACATGGCGTAACTGACTTGGCGCCAGTGGACGACCACGCCATGTGTAAAACAATGCAAACAAAATCTGTAAGATCTTGTCTCGTGCTCTTTTGCGATTTGTTGGTACGTACAGGCCCTCCGCGGATTTGTTTTTTTTCGAATACGATAAATTGGATGTACGCGCCACTTCCCTCACGGCAGGACTAGTCACAGTTCTTCATCCTCGTCCTTGCAGCTTTTTCCACGGCACACCCTCCTTTGCTGAGCGTCACCACACCGCCTGCCTCAATTCTCTGCCGATAGATTTTCTAGTTCCGCACCGGCGGCTCGCAAACGCCCATTCAAAGTACCTACCGCGGCAGCTCAACAGCTCGCCTTCATTGAGCTCTTGGCCACGCTCGCTTCCTTTTTTCACGGCCCCCGCACATCGCCTTTACTGCAGTCTCAGCATGGCAACGACAACCAGCGACATCGACCCCTCCAGGCGGAACAAGAAGCCTCGAATGCTCCAAGAAGGAGAGAGGGCCAGACTCGAGGAATACATCGACTCGATTGGGTATTCCGCCAGGTATGTCCGATGTTGACAAACGACTGGACGCGACTAAAGACAGCCAGATATTCAGATAGCGAGTACGAGTATCGACACGTACAATTACCCAAGGCCATGCTGAAGGCGATTCCGCGGGACTATTTTGACCCGTCAAAGGGCACATTGAAACTGCTATGGGAAGAAGAGTGGCGAGGCCTGGGCATAACACAGAGCCTGGGGTGGGAGCACTATGAGGTTCATGAGCCAGAACCACATATTCTGCTTTTCAAGTGCGTCAATCCGAGCATTGCGCAAAGGGTCTTGCTGACAGTTCTTCAGGAGACCTATCAATTATCAGCCACCACAGTAGTCCCTACCCACAGGCTGCTAGACTCTCCATTAGCGAAAGAATGAACCATTGGGCGGCGCAACATCTTCACTAAGCAATTTTATGGGGAGAGGGCTTTTTCGAATCAAGACACGACAGTTATGAAGGCACAAGGTCAGGAGTTATGAGGTGGAAGAGCAGGTCAGCACCGTGGGGTTCCGCTGGTCGAGGCAGTGAAGTGCTCTCCCGAGCTGGAATAGTCAAGATCGTCGCAGGAGCACCACCATCGGAATGCAATGCTGCTTTTCAACAACACTTTCATGGACGAGAACAGATGCTGCCCAGTCTTTATCTGTGTCAGCTTGTCCGCATGCTCAGATCTTGGATTCTCTTCTCCCGGCGTCCTCAGGCAGTCACTTCACATTCTTCTCCAGCCACGCCTCCCAATCCCCCTTTCCCCAACTCGAGCTAATACTCGCCTCCGGCCACCCATCAAACAGCACGGTCGGCGTAACATGCACCCCCACCAACCGATTCGTCTTGACCATGTACTTCACATCGTCGGTGACCTTATTCCCGATATTCAAACTTCCGTCTGGTCCCGGCTTGTCACTGACCTCCAGCAACTCATAGAATTTGCTTTCATCCACACCTGTCGCATCAGCTGCCAGCTTTGCGAGTCTCCTGTACGTCTGATTCCGAGATTCGTGGACGACATTGACGTCGAAGTATTCCTTCTGCTTCTCGAAGAGCGCGGCACTGAACTCCCAGAACTTCTCGGGTGCAAGCCTCAGGACCGCGACGCCGGCTTCATGAACAAGCGTGCTAGAAGGGTGCCACGGCTGGATTTGTTGGCGGAAGATGACCCTCAACCCAGGGGATTGATGTTTTGACTTGATGACAGGGATGACCTCGTTGTAGAATGTCTTGAATTGTTTTGCGCTGAAGGGGCAGACATAGTCGAGGTAGAGTTCCAAGGTATGTGGCACCGTTTCGATCTTGCCGGCAGATTGTGGGGTGGAGGAGTGGAGCGGAAGGAGTTGGCCGGAGAATCTGGGGGAGAGGGACATCTTGGCTGATGTTGTCGAGAAGATGCGATAATTGAGACGCGTAGTTTGCTGGACCGCCTGCAGTCGTTTGGCGGTTGAGGTGAGCGTTGATCCGGGAATTCGCATGTGCAGGAGGGGTAGAGGGGTTTTTGTAAAGGTGAGATAAATTGAAACCGAGAACGACATCGACGTTGCCAAATATGCCGCAACGCTGCTGACCTCAAGGGTTGATTGCATCATATTTGAGCTTATCGAGAGGGTGCCGCTAAGATAAAGGAGCGGAAGCTAAACTCAAACGACGCCGTGGGCCTGGCCCAGACCTGTCCAAACTCCCAGCTCACATCTTCCCTTTCATCTCATTGAATCCATGTCAAGATATTTTGAAGCGCCGATATCACTTTTGGAATAGCCCATGGTACCGACTCAGCACCTCAAAGATGCACGAACGCAAGGACGGAGGTGAGAAGAAAGAAGCAGGACATGGTTTTCGACCTTGGGCAATGATCTTCTCCGTGCTGTCAATATTACACAACCCTGCGAAGAAGCTCAAATAGGTATAAATATCCACACAAATCAGTGTGGTTTCTCCCGGTACGTGTCCCCCATACCCAGTCTATTGCCAAATGGGAAAATGCTCGAGGCGTGAAGAGTTTACATAAGGTGGTGCCAAGCATTGCAACGTTGCAAGCTGCACAATGTCGAAATCCCGGTCTCTCGATGGTGCTCGAGTTCCTCCTCTACCAGTGATGGAAGGGTGTGTGAACAACGAAAAGATCCGAATGCGAGGACCTGGATGTATGTCTCAGACTTGCCGTCATCCACGTTGAGAAGAGGAAAGAGCACATGATGGTAGCAGACAGATGGCAGTGCGAAGAAGGTGAGAATTGATATGCTCTCAATATGCTTGATGCTGCCTGTTTGCTAGTGCGGCTGGTTGTGGAAGCGATGGTGGGCGCCCTCTCATGTCATGAAGAAGATTTGCACTCGCCCTGGGATATGCATCAAATGACACGTTCCTTTTGTTGACTACAGGCCTACTCCCAATTACCTGTCGACAGGCTGCCCCATATCCTCTTACAGAAAATACACGTTCCCAATCTGCATGTGAAGTGGTGAATTCTCCCACACTAGCACAATTTCAGAATTGTCTTCTTCCTCCCTCTTCCCATCTCGAACAGCATTCACCATTACTTGCGTTGCCAGCATCAACGAAGATTGAGGGTGGTTCTCTGGAAGGCCTGGGATGATTCTTTGGGAAGACCGGGGTTGATTCTCTAGAGGGTCGTGGTTGAGTCCTTAAAAGATCGCTGCTGAGTCCTCCAAAGAACGCGCCTCGACGTCTGGATCCACCGAGTAAATGCTGTGCTTCCGTGGCAATGACGAGATATGTGTGATGGCTTTTGGAGAGCTCGAAAGGGTGATCAATACGGAGTACGAGCCTGCCAAGAATGAAGCTGGCATGGTGGTGAGATTCGGGAGTCTCTCTTTGAGGCCGGAGAACGCATTGATGAAAAGATCCTACTAGAATAAGCGGATATTCTACCTGGCTCGGTTGGATGTATCCTTTCCACGAGTGTACCAATCAGACAAGCGCCAGCTATGCAAGCAACAGCTTCCACAGGTTATGATGCTCCACCACCAGGCTTCAAGGGTCTTAGACCAGTTTTCAGAGACGTTGGTCAGTTGTGCCGGAACGAGATACACAGTGCCTGATTCCAAGGTCAACTATCAAGTGCGGCAGATGACAAGAACAGACGATGGTACAAGTGCCAGGTGGATGACAAAGGCAGTGCCAGCCAAGCTTAGGCCGACATTTTACAATTCTGCTCCTATACGAGAGGGCAATGCGCATGTGAGTTACTGGCGGGCAGGCTGAGAAGAAGGAATGAGTTAGTGGGGGTTTTTCTGCGGCTCAGGCGGACTTGGCCATAACGTTGTTCATGCGTGTGGGTTTTGGAAGCCCAAAGGGAAAGGAAGAGCCATGGTCAAGCATGAAAAGGCCTCAGGTGAACGGACATGAGGTCAGCAGCAAACCAAGCAAGCCAGAAGCAACGATATGATGAGCCGTATGTCAGTGCATGACACCAAGTCAGTTGTTTGTGGAACTATATACAAAATGAACTACTACTAGGATAGGATGCTTGTCAAGCCTTTCAAGATGGTGGAGGCCCGCAAAACGTTCAGGAAGATGATATGAGCAGCTCAGTTGGACAGCTAGCCGGAGGAGGAACTGAGCGTGTGATCACAACCAAGCTGGAAAGGAAGGAGGCGGAAGACGCGGTGGCTGGAGCTGAAAAGGGGAGACCTTGGTCTAAGTCTGAGTGACAGGTGCTCCTTCAGGTATAAGGAAAGAAAAAAAGAAGAAGGGATCTCGGATCAAGGGGTAAAATGGACATAGATCCTCACGACGGGGAGTCGTACGATCTCGGCGAAACAATCGCCGTCTCGATGCTTGCTGTGCATGGGAACGGATCGAGTGAGACGATTAGGACATGCACAAAGTCGCATTCAAAGTAAGGAGAATATCATTCTTCTCTAAGTAGACAACAAGATCTCTATCTTCAGATAGATTGCTTGCCATCCGATCCGTCTATGACAATCAATCATCCCGTGCTTTTCGTTCTCGAGATTGTAACATCCACATCCAAGACGCCACTAACATGCATAAGAGACACCGCAGTCATCGTGTAGTGTCATATCATGAAGCATCATCAAGTGCATAGATATCTGGACAAACATCCCCCGCCGTATGGATGTCGTGAAAACCCCAGGACCGGCAGTCATCATGCGAATACTGAAACATGGGACAACTGCTTGCCGGCTTGGGGCGTTGTGCTCCGGTTCCAGCTCTGATCTAGCATGCCAGGTAGGCATTTATCGTGTAGCCATGGCCTTGGTCATGGCTCTCTTCAAAGCCAATTCCTTCTTCTTGAGATCCTCAGGGCTTGAGTCGTCAACTTCCAATTGCTGCATAGCCTCGGATAGAGCTTCCTCAATCTTGGCCTTGTTTCCTCGCTTCATTTTGACCGATAGACCTGGGTCGTTGATCAGTTCTTCGACTCGGCCGATGTAGCTCTCAAGAGCCTGCTTGGCCTCGAATTTCTTGGTGAAAGCCTCATCCGAAGTCTTGAATTTCTGTGCGTCTTCGACCATCTTCTCAATTTCAGAGGTGGAGAGCTTGCCGACAGCGTTGGAGATGGTGATGTTGGCGGTTCGGCCGGAAGACTTCTCGGTGGCAGTGACCTTGAGAATACCGTTGACGTCGACTTCGAAGACGACTTCCAAAGCAGCGTCACCAGCCTTCATCGGTGGGATAGGGGCAAGGGTGAATTCACCAAGGGATGTGTTGTCTTCGCAGTTTGTTCGCTCACCCTGGTACACGGGGAACTGGACGGTCTGCTGGTTGTCGACCACAGTTGTGAATGTTCTCTTCTTGATGGTGGGAACAGTCTGGCCACGAGGGACGACGGGGGCGAAGATGTTGCCTTCCATGGCGACACCAAGGGAGAGAGGGACGACATCGAGAAGGAGGAGGTCCTGAGTTTCGGCGGATGTGGCCTTGCCGGAGAGAATACCAGCTTGCACGGCGGCACCGTAGGCGACGGCCTCGTCGGGGTTAATGCTCTTCTCGAGCCGCTTGCCGTCGAAAAAGTCGGAGAGGAGTTTCTGAATACGTGGGATACGGGTGGAGCCACCAACGAGGACAATCTCGTCAACAGCCTTCTTTTCGATGTTGGCATCTTTCAGGACCTGGGCAACGGGGTCGAGGGTACCGTTGAAGGCCTTTGCGTTCAAATCTTCGAAACGGGCCCGTGTGATCTGAGCGGCAAAGTCCTCACCATCGAAGAGAGAATCAATCTCGATTGTGGTCTGGGTGGCAGAGGACAGCGTTCGTTTAGCACGTTCGCAGGCTGTTCGAAGCCTTCGAAGGGCTCGGGCGTCACCAGACATGTCTTTCTTGGTCTTGCGCTGGAACTCCTTCTTAAAGTGCTCCAACAGGTTGGTATCGAAATCCTGACCACCCAAGTGGGTGTCACCAGCAGTGGCCTTGACGGTGAAGACACCGCCCTGGATGTTGAGGAGGGATACATCGAAAGTACCACCACCGAGATCGTAGATCAGGACGTTTCGTTCCTTCTCTTGCTTGCCGGATCCAAGACCATAGGCGATGGCTGCGGCGGTAGGCTCGTTGATGATACGGAGGACGTTGAGGCCAGCGATAGCACCTGCGTCTTTCGTGGCTTGTCTCTGGTTGTCGTTGAAGTAAGCTGGAACTGTGATGACGGCTTTTTCAACCTTCTTGCCGAGCTTAGTCTCAGCGACTTCCTTCATCTGCACACGTTAGGTTAGACATCGGGAGTGCAGAAGAGCAGTGCGTTGTAGCTAACCTTCATCAAAACCATGGAGGAGATTTCCTGCGGAGAGAAGGTCTTGGTCTCTTTCAGGTACTCAACCTGGACGAATGGGTTGCCGCCCTGGTCAATCACCTTGAATGGCCATGATTCGACGTCCTTCTTGACGATGGGGTCGTCGAATCTTCGACCAATCAATCGCCTGCGACATGTTAGGCGGTGCTCTTTCTGCGACTGAGCCTGCCTTGGACTCACTTGACGTCGAAGACGGTGTTGGCCGGGTTCATGGCGGCCTGGTTCTTTGCGGCCTCGCCGATCAATCGTTCCTCTTCAGTGAAGGAGACGAACGAAGGAGTGGTAAAGCTACCCTGCTCATTGGCAACTTGAACGCGGTCAGCGCATGCGCAAGCCACTCCCAACCTTCAACTCACTGATTTCGACATTGCTGCCCTCGTAGTTGGCAACGCAGGAATAGGTTGTGCCTGGTGAGGACAGTTAGGACACTTGTCAGACGTCTTTGTCGAGATGGACTGTGCTCACCGAGATCGATGCCAATGGCACCGTCGTAAACTTCCTCAGACATCTTGATGTATGTGCTTGAAAACAAAAATTTTGGGACAAGAGAGATGCTAGATCAAGCAGCAAGAACGGTGAGCCGCCGACAGCCTTTGCAAAAATTATTTTGGACCCTCCCCTCGGAATTGCCAAGATTTGCACACCATGACAGATGTAGTATAGTTCCGAATTTCGACTTTTTCCATGCGACTGGGGTCTCACGGTGCCTCAATATTGCCTCCGGTTGATGCAACTTCGGCGCATGCTCGCTGAAGATCTCATGCTCCGAGACCTAAAATGCCGCGACTCCACAGATTGGTTAGCTAGACACATATGTGATTAGTATGCTATCAGACAAATGCTAGGTCTGGGCAAGGAATGATACCAAATACCGAATCCTGCATGCATTGGGCATGCATTTACCCTGCGAAAGGCGAGCCTGCGCCTGTCTTGAGAAAGTTTCATACTATTGTGAAAGCAATGCTGCTGCGACTAAGACCAAAAAGAATCCGCCTTGAGATCTGTCCATCAGTATGCGAAGGATCTGGCGTGCAGATGCATCAGACTTCAATCCTCAAAGGCTTCAATTTCCGCTTCAATCAGCAATGAATTGGCGGGGCCATCGCCTTTATACTCGTCAAGCCCGATATGATGAAGGAGGGAGACTTATAGTCGCCAGGAATAAGTATCACCTGTCTCACGCCGGGGTCCCTGTACGCTTCTTAACCCACCACCCCCAAATCCTCTCACTCCAAAGCCATAGTGCCATCGCGAAGAGCGTCAGCGGCACAGTAATAGCAAAATAAACCCAGATCTCCGAACTTGCACCCCACGGCTCCGTATCTGAAGGCTGCCTGAAAAAGGTCATACTGAACAATGTGCTTACGAAAGTAGCGGGTAAGAATGTCAAAGTGACAATGCTAATTCTTCGCATGGCTTTGGTATCCTGCTGATTCACGACATTGAAGGCTAGGTTTATTTCGTTGCGCAGGCGGGAGTCGTTGGAGGCCGAACGGTGAGCGAGGTTGGAGAGCAGCTGAAGGGTTGCAGCCATTTCCTGGTAGTAGGTGTCTGGGGGAAGAGGAGTGTCCTCATGGTATGCCTGCTGAAGCTGCTGTGTTGGAAGCTGCTGTGTTGGAAGCTGCTGTGTTGGAAGCTGCTGTGTTGGAAGCTGCTGTGTTGGAAGCTGCTGTTGTGGCTGTGGTAGTTGTTGCTGTGGCTGTTGTTGCGGCTGAGTCTGTTGTAGGGTTTGGAGTTGGAGTCGCTGCTCACGTTTCTGATCTGCGTGATATTGCTCCAGCCAAGAGCCAAGAGTCTGGGACGCGGCCTGCAGAGTCTCTGTGCTGTGTAGCGCGTGGCGGAGGAGGTCGTGGGCGCGCGGAAAGTCAAAGGAGGAGGAACGTTTGCTATAATTGGTACCGGGTCGTGACTAAGCCCAGGAGTGAGTGATCATGTTATGGAAGCAAAGGAATGGAGCTGCAAAGAGCGGCTTACCTTCTCCAAGTTCCTGACTGCTCTGCTACACGCCCACACGCCTCTGTCGATCACAATGATGGCCTGGTGGAGTAAGAGTGACTGCATGTATCTCCAATCGAGATTGAATTCATTAGGAAGACTGCTAAGTTCAGCGCGGAGCTCTTCAAGGAAATCGTAAGGCTCCATATCGGGATCAGATTTGTGTGCACCCGTGCAGCTGTCGTCGTCGTCAGGGACTTCAAAGCAGAGCACCGTGAGGGGGCTGTGCCGATCGTCGAGTTGATGAATAAAGAAGGTCATTTCATGCCAGTAGTAATCCTCCATTCCGCTAACCATTTTGACCAGCACGCGAAACCAAGAAACTAGTATGGATATTAGACATTAGTGCTGTCAGGCAAGGGTGAGCACTCAACTATTGCCATTTGGTAGCTTCATCGATCCGGCGAAGCCATTGGACTTTGACCAGCTCTTGGTGAACAAGTAGGGTGGAAATTTGAGAGTTCTTGTCATTTCGTCGCTGCAGGCTGGGTCATCACAAAAGACTTCGAAGGACTCCTTCCCCTTGCTTCCATCATCGATTGATGGGTTGAGGCGCTTGATCCGCTCGACACGCTCGTGAGTGCTTTCGACCGACAGTATTCGCGGCGCTCTTACGCCAGTCCGCTTGGAGTTGCTTAGCTAGGTACGATGGAGCATCTGTAGAACTCGCCTTTATCTCGTTCCCAACTTCTTTGAAAGGCTGCTCCCGCCAGCTCCCATCGGGGCCTGATCGATCAGCCGCACGCCACGAAAGACACATGCAGCAACCCACCTCTCGTCAGGCACTTCCCGGGCAACTTGTCCATCATCTGATGAAGCGGGGCGCCAGAGGTCATGGTTCCAGAACAAGACGGCTCAAGCCAGGATCATCCAGGCTTGGTTGTGCTGCAGAAGGTGAGCGGTTGCGTGGCAGGGTGATCTAGCGTACTCTATGAAGGGTTGCTCGTGCCCGATGAGAAGCTGAGTGTCTACAGCAGAATGAGGCTGACGAAGAGTTGAGAAATTGCGAGGTTGGGGCCTTTTGGGCAAAGTGATTTGAGCCACAACTCAGCCGCCAAACAGGCGGCAAGGCAACAAAGGCAAGATGGTGCATGCATTCTGCAAATGTGTGTTCGGTGGCATTTTTAATAACAGCCTTCTGACATATGAATTCGTCAAAGCCATGCATCGACCTCCAGACGAATGGCATCGATCCAAAAGGTAACCAAGTGACAACAAAAGGAAGGTCACGTGCTTTGCCACGGAGCCAAATCTCTACCAGATGCTAGTTTTGTTTACTCCGGTCCTCCAATATTCCAGCACATCGGCAACTGCATTGCTTACATAATTACGTCGAGTATCAAGAAGATATCCTTCAACGCAGATTTCCATGCATGGCGTCTCACTCCTTCCCCTTCCCGGCAGGAGGCTTCTCCACCGCGCTGTGGCGGTCTTCAGTCGGTTTCGGCAGCTGTCTCTGACTCTGACTTTCCAGCAACTGTTTCTTCTTTTGCTCCTCCAGTTGCTGCCACTGGCTGTAATCCTTCACAATGTATGCGTTCCTCACAATAAGGGGGCCCAAGAATTTGTCCTCAGATGGTAGGTAAAAGGCCAGCACATCCATCCTGTATTTGCCCCTTTCTCCCATGCAAACTATAGCCCCTCGAACCTGAATCACACCGCGTGTTCGATTCTGTTGAGCATGCGCCAGACCGATGAGCTGCTTTCTTCTGAAAGTAGCAGCCGCAAACTGAACAGCGACCGAGAAAGGAAGATTCTTGATGAGCTCTGAATGACGTTCCCGAGCGTTCTCGCCATTATGAACAGCTCGAAGCAACTCCTGCATACTCTGAGTGTTGGTCGGCCACTGGGACATGGGAGGAATGGCGTTATCCTTCTCGAGCTCCTTCTCGCTCATGACGGAATTTGAAGGCTTTGCCGATCCAAGTTGTATCACAGCGGAATTACCACCCCAAAATCTGGCCTTCATGATTGCATACGAGGTAGAAAAGAAGGCGTTGAGAGATGCCTTTGCTGCGGCATAGGTGACGCTTGGTCGAAGCATCGACTCCATCCGCGTCCCGAGGTCGGGCCTCAGGACCTTCCATCCCACGCCAATGCCATCCTTGAAGAGAATGAATGCGGGCACCTCATAGAGGGGAGGCGGATGCAGCTGCGGCACAAGCTCGAGGACCACCGTCACTTGACCATTGAAGCCGATGTAATTGAGGTTGACCTCATGGGCTGGATTCTTGAGTCTTGAGACTGCCCAGTCCCCGACCTGTTTTTTGAGTTCGGCAATTTTCTTCTTGTCAGATTGTATCCTGACGTAGTCCTTATACTCCTGATCATCGGGCAGATACAGGGGGCTCTTCCTTTCCCGAATCCATATGGGCAGAGTGATGGTGGATATGACATTTTCGGGCATACCATCTATGCCGGGTTTCGCAGTCGGTCCAGCATTTGCCTTCCTGATGGCTTCGTGCGCCTTCTTCCAGTGTTCGCTCAGTGCTTGATTCTGCTGGCCTTCGTCGTTGAGACCTTGCTCCTTCTTCCACTTTTCCCAGTTATCCTTGCCTTTATCCTTGTCTTTCGGGGTGGTGTACGACTCCAGGATGCGAAACACAAAATACGCAAAGAAAAAGGTGGTTATGAAATTAGACGGTTTCGAGCTGAGACTTGGTCAGTCCATGGCTGTCTCACAGACGCGCGTTCTCTTACAGTGCTCTCCGGAACACCCTGACCTCGCGCACTTGGTGGCCACTGTTCTCGATAGGCACACGGATTGTGCGATTTCTCCGAAAGAGAGATCGAAACATCTGGTCGTGGCAATGTCATTCATTGTAGCGGCCACCGTGCAAGCTGTACATATAGCATCTGTCCGCTATAGTCCGTTGGCGAACTTGGATGGCTGTACAGAGTTTGAAGCGATTCTGCCAAACATATCAAGGAGGATGCAGCGAGAAAATGCTGGTTAGGATGCCAGGGCACCGTTGACGTGCATGTGGCATGCCATCTTCTCCGCGAGATGGGACGGCCGACACCTTCCCCCTTTTGGTTGGAGCGTCATAGAGCAACGGCAGAAACAGGTAGCTGCGCATCACCCTGCCACGATAAGATTCTCCAGCATCTGGACTCATTCGCCTCTCATAGCTCGTTGCGCAAGGCTCAAGATGAGGACAAGCAGCCTCTTACCGTGCGTTGCACTTGCAGGCGCCGTGTCCGCCTCGAATGATGCATACCTCTGGACGGTGGATTCTGGACAAGTCAAGCCCAGCGCCAACCAGGTCTCAAGCACATCTTCATTCGCCGCCGAACAGATACTGGCGAGACGGAAGGGCGTCACCGACTCAGCGTACATGCACATCACAGATGAGGATCTGCTCTCAGAGTTGAATCAGTATGGTGGTTGGCAGCAACCACTCTTCAGCGCCAGCCCATCAAACCCTCCTGCGAAGATCTTCATCCGGATAAGTGGATATGATGGAGGTCAGCGAAGAACATTTTAACGGCTTTACCGTGTCTCTAACCATGTTACAGCCGTGTCCGAGTTCAACACACTTCCCGACCTATGGATTGAAGAGCCCAAGACCACGCTCCTCGACACCTTCGAGGCCAAGTTCAACAGCAAGAATATCTGCGAGTACCACATCAAGCCTCGCGGGAAAGATAATGTCAGCATCAAATACACCTATTTTGACATGGTGTGCCTCCCAATCTTTCTCAACATCCCCGGAGACTAACACTGCGTGTAGACAAATTCATGTCTGCCCCAAAGCGAAATCGAATTCCTCCCGTCCCTCCTCGCAATTACTGTGACAGTGCCTACAGCGGATAAGGTGGCCGGGAGAGGCATCTCCTCCTTTCACAGAACCCTCGTCCATCTTTCTGCAACCGAAAACATTGAATCCACCCTCCTTGTTCTCCCGGCCACCTCCAAGCTCCAAAAGCCCAAAAAATCCGAGCTCAAGAAGCGCATAGAACACCCACTCGACCTCCCAACTCCATCATCTACGCCTGACAAGCTAGATTTAGGCGGTGCTTTCACATCCAATACTGCCAGCAATTTCACTTTGCCGAAGCACATCCCGCAATACTTCCCTTCGGAATCTGCATGCCACAACCAAACAAATGCCTGCATGGGTCACGGAAAGTGCGTCAAGGCGCACAGAAACCTATACACATGCGCATGCAGCTCGACCATTGTGCGGACCAATAAAGACGGCAGCACGAAGAGTGTCCAATGGGGTGGCAACGCTTGCCAAAAGAAAGACGTGAGCACCCAATTTGTGCTATTTGCTGGTTTTGGTGTTTTCTTTACTGCGGTTATTGCGGGTGGCATCGGGATGCTCTATGGGATGGGCAGTGAGGAATTGCCGAGTGTTATTGGAGCCGGTGTTGTTGGCCCGAGAGCACAGAGATAGGCACATTATCCTTCTTTGGCATGTGGTAGCCATGACTGCTCATCGTATGGTCGACGAGGCGATAGATAAGAGAGCGATTGATATTGTCGACCGCCGTTGCTATGTCTCATGCATTGTTTTGCATAAATGGAAAATGGACCGTGTCGAAAGCTCCATTCAGAGGTGCTTAGACAAGCTTCTTCTCTGCAATTCCCCGAGTGTTCTCAAGACAAAGCAAGGCGGTACATCACGCATTCTGCCATGTTGACGGTCTGCAATATGCAATTCTCTACGTGTCACTGCAAATACCACCAACCTAGCTGTTTTGAGGATGTGGTTAGACAACCACTGGTTGTAAGCAACAAGCAGACCGTTCATTGATGCTCGATCCTCCAGCCCCGGTGTTGATATCTCGTACCCGGCCAATCGTAATTCCGGACCGAGCCACTTCATCCAAAGGTAGTGCGACTACACCCATCCGGCAAAGAAAGGCAAAGGAACTGGCAATAGCAGGCTGCCAGAGCACCATAGTCAAGTCAGCACAATTGAGGACGGCCGCATCGGTGCCCGGAACAGGATTATGGCGCTTCATGACTTCGTCCCTTAGGAACCAAATCTGCGACATCACACGTTTCACATACAACCTCAGACGTGTTTGGCCTCAAAATCTGGCGCGCGAAACGTTGGCCACTCTGTTACTTCCTTTTTCCTTGTGCCTGACTACTATCATCCAGGTTTCTCTTGCTCGAAAACATCCAAACCTGCAACGCACTCGGTAGGAGACATACAATTCTGATACTCATCTCGTCAGCCACCTACATATCTGGCAACAGCCGCCGTTCGAGGACAAGACCTCTGAGATTCGATGACTGCCCCCCAGCACTGCCTCGCTCTCCCCTTCTCCCTGCCCTGTTTAATGTAGACATCAAAATGCGCGATTGTGGCATTCGCTATTTCCTCTTCTCTGCAACTTCAACACACTGTATTGCTTGCATGTCACTCTCTCATCTTATGCTGAGCCAGTCTTCGCACGCACTGCACACCTTTACACTCATTTCTTTTTCCAGGCATTGACTGCTAGACTTTCTACCTCTGTCAAGATGCATTTTTTCAAAACGTCAATTCTCGTGATCCTCTCGGCCTGCCTGGCGCAGGTCATCGCCAGCCCTGGCGGCGGCAATCAAGGACCAAACCAGGACCAGGGGCAAGGCGACGGCAACAACGGCATCCGACCGTTCGGCGATCAATTAGATGGTAATGGCCGGGGCAACGGTGATGAAAATGGAAACAGGAACGTCCAAGCCAATGCCAACCCCGGAGGGGATGGCAATGACGCCCAAAACCGAGCACAAAATGGCGATGGGGAAGATTGCGATGAGAATGATCAGAACAATGGGCAAGGCAACGGCGACGGCCGGAACCAGGGCCAAGGCCAAGGCGAAGGCCAAGGGAACAACGACGATAATAACGGCAACGGAGGCCGCCAACGAAACCGCGATGGAAACGCAGAGAACCAAGATGGCAACGTCCAGGGCCAAGCCTCAGTCTTCATTTCCACAGTCACTGTAACGACTCAGATTGCCGCTGTTACGGCTCAGCCTTTGACTGTTATGACTGTATGTCCTTTGACCTTCCTCATCCACTTGAAGTCCGGAGAACTAACGTGCCCCTAGGTGACAGTAACAGCCCCATGCACCCCACCAGCCCAAGGGGCCGGTGATGCCAATGCTGTCTCAACATCTGTCATAGCAGCCCCTACAGATGGCGCGTCAACTGCTCGCAAGTTTGTGACACAGGGGGCGGACATCAAGCCGGGCCTGACGAGCCTGCCGGTGGCGGTGGCGAGCGCGTTGGGTGCTGATCCAAATGCGGCTTCTCCATCTGTGAGTCCAGGGAATTTTGCAAGTGGGTCTGAGAGCAGTTCGGTGATGACGACGTCTTCCACCACTGCCACCACAGGTACTGGAAGCGTTGCGTTTGCAGGCGCAACGTTTACGACCACAGGGGAGGTCGTGCCGGGGAAGAGTAGCCTACCCGCTGCGAGTGGTACTCCGGGTGTGGCATAGAGCCGTCCCTGATGGATGTAGTGGTGGTGGTCGGATAATTTGTCTTTACAGGCGAACGGTCAGCCTGTTTTCTTCATAGCCAGAGTTTCATGAGGGATTGGAAATCCATCTGATTTGTGCTTGGAGCCGGAGCTCTCCTCAACCGCTGCTTGCGGTGCTTCTCTAACAATGCCTGCTGTGCGCTCCAATCGTGCTTTCTTTGCTTGCCGCTTTTGCTCGCGCCGAGACATGGTTTTGCTGTCTGTGTTCCTGTCTTGGGATTTGTCGTTGAGGGAGGCTTGTGACGCTTTTCGTTTGGCTTTGTCATTGCTGGTCTTCTTCTCTGGGATGACGGTGACTTGCGGCAACGCAAGTGGTGGGCTGGCAACCGTGGCCTCTCCCACGTCGGAGGCCTGCTTAGAAGTATTCACTCCTTTCTCAGGAGGCGGGACCATCTCAAGAATCATCTCCTTCGACCCATCGTCAATGATATCAACCGCGCCTCGAAAGCTTGATCTCTTGATGCTGGCTAGCTGAACCACTCTCCCTGCTTCTTCACAAATAGCTTCCTTCCCACGCTCTTGACTCAAACCCCACACCTGAGCTAGATTGATGACATCCCACGGACCTCTAAGGCCAAGAGCATCCTTCGATTCACTGGCCAAGATTATTCCTCGTCCTCTTGTCGCTCGAATGAGTGCAGCTGCGCCGCCAATCAGATTCCGTCTGGCATCGTTCCCTCCTGTGATGCCAGGCGAGTAGCAGATCTCAAACCGAACGCCACGTTGCAAGGCCGAAGCAACCGTCTTGAACTTGATTGGAAAAGGAACGCGCTGCGTGAAGTCGAGCGAGATGATGTCGCATTCGAGGGATGAACAGCATAGCTGGAAGGTTTTGTCATTCGTGGGGCGGAGAGCGACGAGGTCGTACGTGTTGGTCAATGTATTGATTCGATGGTTTTGCGCATTGTCTGAGATGGTCAGGGTCAGGCGTTTGAGAACGGTCAATGTCGGTGGAATGCGCAAGCGTTCGATGGGGACATCTGGCAGCTGAGCGGGAAGTTTGGAAGTGATGCTGACGGTGGCCGCTACGACAGAATAGTCCAGCTCAGCTAAAAAGTCCAACGTGGTCTGGATTTCAGCATCATTGCTTGGGTATGCGATGTGAAGATCATGAAAAGGCATAGTTTGGCAAGAGGGAAAGACCGCACATTGTGCCCAACCGGCGAACTATACGCTGCCAGAGAACGTGTTCCAAGTGTTTGCCAGGCGGTCTTGATCAAGTCTTGCCCAATTCTGCGCCGCAACTACATTGCAAAGACTTCAGTCTGGTCGAAGGGAAAATATGTGGATATAGGAAGTCCTTCCCACTAAGTTAGGGTAATGAGGCATCCAGGCAGGAAGAGCTGGCTTTCCCGATCAGTAAACTGCGCATTGCGGCTAGAGTCAGGCACATGCACCACAACCATAATTATGGGACTCGGGTTTGCGATCATGCTTTTCTACTGAAATCAGCTTTCTCCCTGTTGTGTGCATGTCCCAGCCCTTTCGTTCCTTGCAGTCTGCATTCCTCCCGAGATCGAGCAGGCGTTTCTCCCTTGGCACCGTCCAAACCGCTTCGTCATCTGGTGTCCATCGTATGAGTCGTCCCCACCTTCGCAAGTATGGCGCGAGTCTACGCCGATGTCAACGCTCAGATGCCCAGGTCCTACTGGGACTATGACAGCGTCGTCATCTCATGGGGTATATTGGAAAACTATGAGATTGTGCGAAAGATTGGTGCGAAAGACAACTTGGAATTTTGGCTACAACATACTGACGGATGGTAGGCCGAGGAAAGTACAGCGAAGTGTTCGAAGGTATAAACGTTGTGAATTACCAAAAATGCGTCATCAAGGTCCTCAAACCGGTGAAGAAGAAGAAGATCAAAAGAGAGATCAAGATCCTTCAGAACCTGTCCGGTGGACCCAACATTGTCGCGCTTCTCGATGTTGTGAGGGACAGCCAGAGCAAAACACCCAGCTTGATCTTCGAGAACGTCAACAACACTGATTTCCGCACGCTATACCCGCGCTTTGTGGATTATGACGTGCGGTACTACATATTCGAGTTGCTCAAAGCACTCGACTTCTGTCACAGCAAGGGCATCATGCACCGGGACGTCAAACCTCATAACGTTATGATCGACCATGAAAAGCGAAAGGTATGTGCCGGCGCGGTGCCTCGCTACTGGACGGACGGAGGCTGACAGCTTACAGCTTCGCTTGATTGACTGGGGTCTGGCCGAATTCTATCACGCAGGCACGGAATACAACGTACGCGTGGCGTCCCGGTATTTCAAGGGCCCTGAGCTGCTAGTCGACTACCAAGAGTATGACTACTCACTCGACATGTGGTCGCTGGGTGCCATGTTTGCGTCCATGATCTTTCGAAAAGAGCCTTTCTTCCACGGAAACAGCAACTCGGATCAGCTGGTGAAGATCGCCAAAGTGCTTGGAACGGACGACCTTTTCGAATACCTTGACAAGTACGACATAGAGCTTGATCAGCAATACGATGACATTCTTAGTAGATTTCCGAAGAAGAGTTGGCAAAGCTTTGTCAATGCTGACAACCAGCGATTCGTCAGTGCCGAGGCCATCGACTTTCTAGATAAGCTCCTGCGGTATGATCATCAGGTAAGGACGTCGCTGCAAACATTTTGGGTCCTTGATACTAATGGCTGATCCACCAGGAACGACTGACCGCTCAAGAAGCCATGGCACACCCATACTTCGCCCCGGTGCGGAATAACGCCAACCAGCAAAACCACAGCGGCTGAAGTCAAGCTCGAGACACGCCTTCCGACTACAGACTCAAATGCATGGCATGTTCGAGAAGAAAGCATGAGCCTGCATAATGGACGAGAAATGAAGCCTCGCGGCTGAGCATGGATCTGTTTTCAGCTGTGCGAACGAGGAGTGTGGACCTACTTTTCAGATGTGCGAACGAGGAGTTGGGAGGAGGGGAGGCGTCAATCAATCCTCAACTCATGCACATCGTCCAGGCTACGCCGCGAGAGCTTCCATGGATATGCGATCAAGAATGACGAGGAAGAGAATGGCGATGACGATCATATGAAGCACTTAGTATGGATGCCATCTATGACTTGCAACGGTCACGTCGGAGGTCATGACAGATGCAGCCAATATTTCAATTCTCTGACACGTCATTACTATTGGAGGGAGAAAATCGTCGAATAATTCCCTAATATGCATGGACTTGATCATCATCTTGTGCGGGCCCCGTCCGTAAATGTATTGGTAGGGGTGTGCTTCCGGCGTCAGAGGGAGCGGAGCCTTGTAGGACGATTTCCCCTCAGCCTTAAAAGTTCGAAAGCTGCGCTCTCCAGTGAGAGTCACAGGAAATATGTGAGTCGTCCATGCATGACTCCCCTCGTTCGTTTTATATTTCTGCAACGAAGCGCATTCAGCAGAACATTGTCAAGAGGTACCAGACACTCGAGCACAATGGCGTTGAATGCTGCTTCACATAATCCTAGTAAGCAGAACACGACAGTCTCTTCTCTCTGGACAACGACTAATAATTTCACGCAGCCGCCGAACCCACTGGCAGTCCCTCTGGTCCTCCACCAGCCGTGGATGGATCGCTGAATGCTGCTGTGCAGGACTCTACCAAAGCAGACCCCACTGGCCAAACTGTTGCTGGAAAGGACAAACAGTACAACGAAATTGGTCAGACTGTGATGGGCGTAGCCGGCAAAGAAAAGACCGCAAAAGAAAGTATGTGCGATAACCCAGGAGACCCCAGGTGTATGGCTGGAAATTGGATCATGTTTCGCTGCCATAGATGCCAATCTATACATGACCTGCCTCAGTCTTCTCTTTAGCAAGACCACATCTGACATGTTCCTCTGTAGTCGAGAAAGAACGGAAGAAAGCAGAGAAACTCGCCAAGTTCAACGAAAAGAAAGCCAAACAGCAACAGGCCGCCCCTGCTGCGGCCGCGAAGCCAAAAGAGAAGCCGAAGAAGACCAACAACGTCGATGCGTACGAACCCCAGAAGATCGAAGCCGGACGGTATGAGTGGTGGGAGAGTCGAGGCTACTTCAAACCACAATTCACCAAAGATGGCAAGGTCAAACCCGAAGGCAAATTCGTCATACCAATTCCTCCTCCAAACGTCACCGGCTCTCTCCACATGGGCCATGCTCTCACCAACTCCTTGCAAGACACCATGATCAGACATGCCCGAATGCGAGGGAAGACGACTCTATATGTCCCGGGCTGCGACCACGCCGGTATTGCCACGCAAGCCGTCGTTGAGAAGAAGCTCATGAAGGAGCAGGGCAAGACCCGACATGATGTGGGCCGAGACCGGCTGCTCGACCTGATCTGGCAATGGAAGGACAAGTATCATGCCAACATCACTACACAATTGAAGCGAATGGGAGGCTCTATGGACTGGTCAAGAGAGGCTTTTACGATGGACGAGTCTCGCGCGGCAGCCGTGAAGAAGACCTTTGTGCAGCTGTTCGACGAGGGCATCATCTATCGTGCCAACCGACTGGTCAACTGGAGTTCCGCGCTCAGCACGTCGCTGTCAAATCTAGAGGTGGATAACAGGGATCTCCCAGGCCGACAGAAGCTGAAAGTGCCCAACTACGATAAGCTCATCGAGTTTGGCGTGCTGACCTACTTCAAATACCCTATCAGCAAAGACCCCAAGACCGACGATGCAGCCAAGGCCAACAATTACGAGGGCTACCAGTTCATCGAAGTCGCCACCACTCGTCCGGAGACAATGCTGGGCGATACCGCCATTGCTGTACATCCCAAAGACGCAAGATACCAAGACCTCGTTGGCAGGCAAGCAGTCCATCCATTCATCCCTGGCCGAAAAGTGCTCATCATCGCCGATGACGAAGTGGAGATGGACTTTGGTACTGGCGCCGTGAAAATTACGCCTGCCCACGACCCGAACGATTTTGCCAAAGGCAAGCGACACAACTTGGAATTCATCAACATCCTCACTGACGACGGCTTGATCAATGAGAACGGGGGGCCTTTCGCCGGCCAGAAGCGATTCGACGTGCGCTACGGAGTCATTGAAAGTCTGAAGAAGCTCAATCTGTACTCCAAGCAAGAAGACAATGCCATGACGATACCTATTTGCTCTAGGAGTGGTGACGTTGTGGAGCCGGTCTTGAAGCCACAATGGTGGATGCAAATGAAAGACATGGCCCAAGCGGCTGACGATGCAGTCACCAGTGGGCAGATCAAGATCAGACCAGAAAGCGAATCCCGACGATTTAGCCAATGGATGCAGAACATCACCGATTGGTGTTTGTCTCGGCAATTGTGGTGGGGCCATCGATGTCCAGCGTACCTCGTTCAGCTTGAAGGAGAGACCGTCGACGATGGCGACGGCAATAACTGGGTGTGCGGCGAGAGCGAGGAAGAAGCTCAGCAGAAAGCCGCGGCGAAATACCCCGGCAAGAAGTTCACTTTGAGGCAGGATGACGACGTGCTGGATACCTGGTATTCATCCGGTCTTTGGCCATTCTCGACGTTGGGCTGGCCGAAGGAGACGTTTGAAATGCGCGAACTCTATCCCACTTCGATCCTTGAGACAGGTTGGGACATTCTCTTCTTCTGGGTTGCAAGAATGGTAATGTTTGGCTTGAAGATGACCGGCAAAGTGCCGTTTACGGAAGTTTACTGTCACTCTCTGATTCGAGACTCCGAAGGCCGAAAG
This sequence comes from Arthrocladium fulminans, assembly GCA_003614865.1. Classification (NCBI taxonomy): domain Eukaryota; kingdom Fungi; phylum Ascomycota; class Eurotiomycetes; order Chaetothyriales; family Trichomeriaceae; genus Arthrocladium; species Arthrocladium fulminans. Next base: position 277,170 of record QXWJ01000002.1, read on the forward strand.
ATGTCAAAATCTTTGGGCAATGTCGTCGATCCTCTCGACATCATCCGTGGCATCACTCTCGAGGGTCTGCACGAAACTCTTTATTCAGGAAACCTGCCGCCGGCCGAGATCGAGCGAGCGAAGCAGTACCAAAAGAAGGCTTTCCCGAAGGGCATCGAAGAGTGCGGTGCCGACGCCTTGCGATTTACCTTGGTCAACTACACGACCGGAGGGGGTGACATTGCGTTCGATATTCGAGAAATCGAGGCCAAGCGACGGTTCTGCAACAAAATCTATCAAGCCACCAATTTCGTTCTGGGAAGGCTAGGGGAGGGTTTCAAGCCGGCTGCCTCGCCTCTGGACAACCAGCCTCAAACGTTGGCGGAGAAGTGGATTCTTCACAGATTCAATGAGGCCGCCAAGGACGTGAACGCTGCAATCGAGAATCGAGAGTTCTCCGTGTCTGCTGGCACGCTCTATCAGTATTGGTTCACGTCACTCTGTGACACCTTCATCGAGAATTCGAAGTTCCTGCTGACAGACGATGCCGACGCAGCAATCCGAGAGTCGACGAAACAAACCCTCTACACGGCGCTGGAAGGTGGTCTACTGCTGTTGCACCCCTTGATGCCTTTCCTGACAGAACACTTGTGGCAGAAGCTCCCTCGAAGAGAAGGCGACACGACCGAGGCCATCATCATCGCACAATACCCACTCTACCAAGAACAACTGAGCGCTCCTGCAGAAGCCGAACAGTATGAGCTCATCATGGACGTTGCCAAAGGCATCCGATCTATATTGGCACAGTACGAATTCAAGGAGGCTGGTGATCTCATCGTCCAGACCCACTCCGACAAAGCCTACCAGAGCCTTTCCACAGAGACAACCTCACTCAAGTCTCTAGGCGGCAAATACTGCGGCTCAATCAAAGTGCAAGCTGGATCGGAGGCTCTCACCGGCTGTGCCGTTCAATCGATCAACGCTGATGTGGCGGTCTATCTGAAGGTCGCCGGACGAATCAACTTCGACACAGAAGTTGGCAGGATCAACAAGAACCTTGAGGCGGCACAAGCAAGGATAAAGAAGAGTCAGGATATCATAGCTGGACCTGGATTCGTAAAGGCTAGTCAAGATATGAAGAATAAAGAGGCGGAGAAGCTGAAGGATGCTGAGGGTGAGGTGGCGAGGCTGGAGGCTGCGTTGAAGGATATGGAGAGGTTGAAGTTGGAGAATTAGAAGCTGTTGACAGCTGGTTGTGTGGTATTATGCGGTCAGATGATTGTGGAATCCTGTACTCAGTTTGACGTGTCCGATTCCAGTCTCGTCCGAATCGGCCCCATTGTCATTGGCATGGGAGGGTTGAAGTTTATTTCAACAATCCATATGTGCATACCGTACAGGACTACAGAGAGCATGCCCTTCGCGAATGTCAAGACTTTCTTCCCAAACTCCAAAGCCATGTGCCTCGACCTCAAAGCAGTCTCTAGTTAACCAACTTCCTAGATGGGATAGTGCCAGAGCACAGGTCTCGCCCTTTGCACCGCAAGCTCATGAAACACAGCTGGGTGGTCAATGGGCGCTCCAAAGCAACCGCAAATAGCACTCATCCATCTTGCCAATATGTACTCTCGGAACTGGGTAAATTAATAGCGCCGATATCCACAATCCATGCTTTGTTGCTGCCATCTTTCCAGCCCTTGGAGATTTCAATATGTACGTTCAGTTCTACAAGGCTAACTTGAAGCCCAGACCTTCGACATCCTCGCAAAGCATATACTCCGTGCTCCTGCCAACTCCCTGGTGGTGGCGCACACTCATATTGGCCTACCTCGTCATCAATTGATCGATTCTCAAGGAGTAAGGGCGACTTCCCGCTATCAATGTGCGATTTCCACAGCACAGACGTCGTCCTGTAGAAGATACACACTGGATTGAAGTCAAAGTCAAGGCCGAATTTGACAAAGGCGACGTTACTTGTATCGAATAGGCCCGGAGATGCGCTTGTTTGCTCCCTCGACTTTAATTTGAATGTAACGACCGTCCCTCGTTCACCGTAGGGTAGCTGCAGGATCAGGACGGGGCGATCATCATTCAAGAGACCTTCGGTAGCACGGATCTCATATCCACTTGACCATTTGCTTTCCATCATAGGCCGCTTAGAGAAGACTTCGTAGGCTGGCTGCGCATTCAGCGAAAGTGGAAACAGTGCGGCGGTCATTTGGCGGAAAAGAAAGCCGTACATGAACACCGAGTCTTCCACTTTGCCCAATCTTTGCAAAATGAGAATCGTCCTCCTTTTCAGGCCGGCGCTAAAATTTTTGATATTAATTCTGCACGTATCATGATCGCGTAAGGCCACCCGTACAAACTGCCGGTCACGAGGTGTGCGCTTGACGAAAATACCAATGCGTGCGCTCTTAGCATCCTGGCGCGCATGAGGCATGAGTTCTCTGTCGGCTGCGATGTCCTGGCATTCCAAAACCGCCAAGTAGACATTCATGGCCCATGGGATCATCAAGAGAGAGATCGAAAGCCCTACATTAGTCATGGCGTACTGTTCTGGGTCAGAGAGCGCTGCTGTCGAAACGATGTCTGCACATTGATGAAAGTTGGCCGGTGAAGGCGCCAGAACCGCTCGTTGCCCGCCCTCGTTACTGGTCCACGCAAATATGGAATGGTCATCCGAGAACTTGATGATCTCCTCTTGCAACCGAACGAATGCCTTTGCGCCTTCACCATAGAGCATGGGCATGTTCACCTCGAACAATCCCAGCAAGCAGTAAGCTTTGTCTTCGGGGCGTGTGGTGACGCGGTGAGCAGCCCACGACATACGCTGGGCTATGCTGCATGTGGATGGCTTCTCGCCACGCAGAATTCGAGTGGGTATCCCGGTGATGGTCGAGATTCGTTCTTGAAGTCCATGTTTCGACCCAAACGACTGCCAGGTTGTGTTGAAAAATTTGACCTGTCTGGGTGCGATGAGCTCTTGAAGAGTCCACCCTCGTGAGAACCAGGCGCTTGCAGCCAAGTCGTCGACAGATTTGACGTCGGAAAGATAGGCGTAGCAGATGTCTGCTTGTTCGTACCATCTGTACATAGAATTAATGGCTTCACTCAATTCTGCACTGCTTGTCTTGTCAATGCAGCATGTGTCAACCCATAAATATTGCAGACCGGCCTTTGAGGCTTCGTCACAACAATGCTTAACTTTGAGATAGCCTTTCTTTGACCACGTGTCCCTCTTGTTGAAATCCTGCAGTGATACCTCGTCCTCCTCCCATCGGTGTGAGAGAATTGCATATTTGACTTCATCATCGTTGGCGAATTCTTTAATCTCCAACGTCCTTGTATCGAGCAGCCTCATGGCAAGAAACTCTAACTGTGCTTGTGGAGAAGACGTCAAGGCGACAACGACGTAGGTTGACAGCGTCTTCCGGAGGCTTGAATACAGTAAGCTTCGTCAGGGACTAGCCGAGCTCAGTCTCCCAAAAAGGAATGTATTGGCGAGTCAACTTCCCCGGCCTTCTTGGCTGATCGATTGGACGAGATGTGCTCTCGATCTAGCCATACAATTTTACCTGCAATTACCATGTTTCCGCCTACACCTTTTGTAATTGACGATGTGAATCCTCCCTTGCAAGTGGTCATCCAAAGTTTCTCCCCTTCCCGGGAGCCCCAGGTAGGATCTTGGCAATGGTACCCGACGAGCAGGGTGGCAAGCCAATCCATTATTTCCAGGTGTTTGATTGAAGCTGGTTGCCAATACCACATTACCATCTATCAACTAGCGGAGTACCAGTTGCCAAGTTCTCCAATCAATCAACTGGATAGTCGGTTGAGTGGAATTGACACCTAGTTATCGTTTGCAAACATGGCTGGGAATCTGAGCCCTTCTTGGGTGCGAGAACGTAGATTTGGTAGAGAATCGAATACTATTGCGTACGACAACCTCGTCGTCGCTCTAGGTGGGGATGGCAATGGCCACTGCTTGCCTGCTAGCTGCTTCCCGCCTATGATATTACTACGGATGGGCACCCGTCGCACTCGATGCAGCGATACCTAGCGTCAGGTCATTGGCGGGAAGAAACAATCACCCCTTGGTGAACTGGAGGACTAGCCAGCCAACCGGGGATCCGTCAGATGAGGAAGAAAGGCTTCCCACAGAAGAAGGGCTGCAAACCCTGCGGCACGGGCGAGGATAGAGGCAATGACGTGTGCGCTCTTCTAAGGATAAGTGCCTCCAACCCAGGAGATACTCTGAGGAAGGTCCAAGCACTGCCGGCATAGATCAGAAGGCCAGCCCAGTCGAAGGAGATTAGGAGCGATTTCAATGCCGTTTTTCGATGCAGCATCTTGAAGGTTGGCGGCCGGTAGAAGGTATACCAGAGGAAGATCGACACACAATGTTGCAACCAAGCAGGAGCCAGAAGCAGCCTCGCCATTTGACACTCGTCTGAGTTTGAAAGCAGTACGCGACCGTCGGGCCCATCGTGTTTGTAGGAGCAGCAATGAAGTAGGCGCCTGAGTTGGCTAGGTATCCCCACCTCATCGGGACCAGCTCGCTGATGAACCCAAAACCAGGATACCTGAACTCCACCACCGAGACCTAGTATAACTGCGGCGCCCGCAATTTGATTGACTGACTTTGCTGTGACAGCAATGATGGCTTTCTCGAGGAGGTGAAATTGCTGACCAGGTGAGGCGGTTTCGATTTCAACAAGATCAGGCTCTGCCATCTCAGAAAAGTTCTTCTCTCCTTGCGTGACATATGAGTTGTCGCTCACAACCATTGTTTAGGGCAACCGTAACGCTGAGGCTGTTAGCACAATGTGGGACATAGGAAGAATGAGCTTGTCAAGTAATCGTGGACCAACATGCTTGGACTCGAAGAGCGTCCAGACGGTGGTATCCATACTTGTATAGACAGCACATCATGTCAATGGTTATAGTATCAACCTCTAGGTTGCGTTCGTATTGGGGGCCCCGGATTTCTAGGTTTATCACCAATACGAGATGTTATCGCAAACAAGCAGGCAAATTTGGTGTAAGGAGTGATAATGGATCCATTCTAGACGCTGCGGCGACAGCTTGCTTCTCTGAGACTTACCCAAATTCCCGCCCTGCTCAAGCAGCGAGCTCGGAGTCAGGGGCAAGCGGCTCAGATGCCGCTCAGGGCCGGAGCACACAGCAAGGTTGGGACAGCGCATTTCATATCGTTGGGTTTGACGAGCTGTATAATGGTAATATCATTTTAGACCAGAGTATTGCAGTGGTGGTGATTGTGCTACCGTAGGCCCTGCAGCGGCAGTGCAGGGGTGACGTGAAACATGCCAAGGCCCATCGTCAAATGAGAATGATAGCTACGGCAGCACAAAAATCCAGTTGGCGCTTTTTGCATGTTATGCTTTTTTCTTGCAACCGTAGTACGTCAGATCTGTCATGCCAATCATGACAGTGACCACGTGCCAGGGGAGACCTTCCTACTTGGAATTTGACCCGTCTTCGTGGCGACCATGCAGCTGAACAGAAAGAGATGACCTCAGGAGGAGTAGTTTGTGGTGGCCGTGAACCCCGTTACTGATATCTAGCTTCACGCTCGACTCTGTTACTTTCCTTATTAAGTAGCTCATTGTTGGGGCTGGATATATACCGCCATGAAAGAGCCGCGCCTCAGACCTTCGTGCTGAACACACCACGTCCAACTGCAAACAACTCTATTACAATGGCATCTTTCGAAGGCAAGGTGGTGAGTGTCAAACTCGTCGAACATGCCATATCCGCCGCTAATGACTGTTTCCCTGTCAGATCGCCATCACCGGCGCAGCCTCCGGCATGGGGCTGGCTACAGCAAAGCTTCTTGCATCACGTGGCGCAATAATATCTCTCGCTGACCTGAACGAAGGGGCTGTCAAAGAGGCAACCAAATCATTACCAGGCAGCGACAAGCACATGTACACTGTTATCGACGTGCGAGACAGCCAATCAGTCAACGCATGGATCGAATCGACCGTGCAGAAATTGGGCAAACTTGACGGCGCCGTTAATATGGCTGGTATCATCACCCCTGCCACTCCAGTCACCGAAGAAACAGATGCCACTTGGGATTTCAATTTCGCCGTCAATACACGAGGAGTCTTCTTCTGCATCAGAGCTCAACTGAGGGCGATGACTGCCGGCGGTAGTATTGTGCGTTCCCCCGCGGGACTGAGAGTCAAAAGACCCTAAGACCCATCCACCCATCCAGAGCATCCACTGATCTCTTCACAGGTTTCTGCGGCAAGCACTTTTGGCCAAATGGGATCGCCCGGCGTTGCCGCTTATTGCGCTAGCAAAGCAGCTGTCATTGGACTAACCAGAACGGCAGCAAAGGAGAACCAACACATAAGAATTAACTGTGTCGCTCCAGGTAAGCAATCCACGCATCACGCCACCAATCCACTTCCTCGTTCGTGACTCCTCTGCCCATTTCTTCCGAAACTATCAGCACCCCCTAGCAAGCCGGAAAGAGATGGATCAAGGGCTAACCTCAATCTCGAAGGTTCTGTCAACACCCCGATGTCTGCTGGTGAAAATCCAGAGGACGTCAAACGTGGTCTGCAAGCAACGGTGCTAAAGAGAAGAGCGGAGCCGATCGAGGTGGCAAACGTCATTGCATTCTTGTTGAGTGATGAATCATCATTCGTGACTGGGGCTGTCTATAATGTAGATGGCGGTTGGATGTGCTAGATTTGGCGAGATACTTGACGATTGGGAATTTCAGGCTTTGCGGCCCTGATCTCGTGCCCTGCCAAAATCGGCATTTTGGAGCATCAAAGCACGTAGTATTGAGTATGAGGATGCTCTGATCAGAAGCATGAGACCACTAAGCATCCATGTCCATTTTCTTGACCTATGCCCTAAAGGTGCTACGACATCTTCATCCAAAGGCATATGCAACCCTTGATTTCGCCACATTGTACACATGACTGTGGTGCTCTCAATCCACCATCTGTTCCAGAGCTATACAGGTCACTCTGCGACGCACAGCTCCAGGACCTACGCCGATGGGAATTCGCTGGATACTCTCCTCACTGTGCTTGAGGATGTATTGACTTTCCCATTCTTCCATTTCGTGACTTTCCCCCGCACTCAGAGTCGATGCGTGGGGACCACCGATTCTAGGTGAACGGACAGCACAAGCTCGTAATTATCTCTGCAAAGGAACATGTGCCATTTCCATCGCTAGGAGACTTTGAAATACGAATCGTAGGTAACAGAATGGCCGCAACAGGATCGTGTAGAAGACCGTTAGGTAGCAAACCGGGGTTTAGCATGGCATGGGCAAGTAAAGGAGAAACCTTCCCATGAAACATTAGCGCCCTGTTACAATCGCTTTTCCAGAGTGTGGACAATTCGGTTTCATCGGAAAGGGTCTTGACAGGTTCGGCATTTAAAGGGACGACACTGGAAGTCGATTTCATGAAAATGGTTCACCAGAATTTCACGACACATTAACAAAGATGGGATCAATCGATATCCGAGAGCAAAACTACGACGTCCTAATCATCGGCGCTGGCCTCTCAGGCATTTGCAGCCTCCATCATATTCGCGAACGCTTCCCATCATGGCGCGTCAAAGTCCTCGAAGCTGGCGGGGGCGTAGGCGGCACCTGGTACTGGAACCGCTATCCTGGCGCCCGGTTCGACTGTGAATCCATTTCCTACGGGTACTCATGGGACAAAGATCTCCTGGACCAGTGGCATTGGAAAGAGACCTTCTCTCCCCAGTCAGAAACTCTAAAGTATATCCAGCTCGTCTGTGAGAAAAACAATCTATACAAGGACATCCAGCTCAACACACGAATCAAGTCGGCGCGTTGGGAGGACAGCGATCACACTTGGCTCTTCACGGACGAATCAGGAATCGAGTACAAGACGAGATTCTTTGTGAGTTGTGTTGGTTTCCTCTCGTCACCAACACTGCCCAACGTCCCCGGCGTCAAAACCTTTAAAGGCGCATCCTTCCACACATCACGATGGCCAGCAGACTTGGTCATGAGCCGCGACTTCGCAAACAAACGAATTGGCGTGATTGGCACCGGCGCAACAGGTATCCAAACCATCACCGAGGTAGCCAAAGAACCAAGCATCAAATCCCTCCATGTCTTCCAACGAACAGCAAACTGGTCTGCTCCTCTTCGCAACTCGGAAATCACCCCGCAGCAGATGGCAAAACTCAGAGCAGAATATGACGACACATTCCAATTGTGCGCAGAGACGCCAGCATGTTTCATGCATCAAGCGGACCCCCGCAAGTCTTCTGAGGTGACCCAAGAAGAACGTCTCGCACTGTGGGAGAAACTCTACGCTGAGCCTGGCTTTGGCAAATGGCTAGGCGTATTCAGCGATACGTACACCGATCGTGAAGCAAACAGGCTGTACTCTGAATTCATGGCCAACAAAATTCGGGAAAGAGTGCATGACCCAGTTGTGGCGGAGAGCCTAGTCCCCAAGAATCACGGTTTCGGAACACGACGAGTGCCCCTGGAAAGCGGCTACTTTGAATCGTACAATCAACCCAACGTTCATTTGGTCGATCTACAAAAGACTCCTATGGAAAGAATTACGGAAAAGGGAATTGTAACTTCTGACGGCAAGGAACATGACTTGGATGTTTTGATTTTTGCGACTGGCTTTGATGCCATCACTGGTGCTTTCAGCGCCATCGACTGGCACGCAAAGGGCGATCGACCACTCCTCGGCAACAGCGGGACTGAGAAAGGGGAACGAGCTGTGTGGGTTGACTATCGACCTAGCACATTCCTCGGCATTACAGTACCTGCCATGCCGAACATGTTTATGGTTCTTGGACCGCATCAGCCATTTGGAAACGCTACGCGGAGCATCGAGCATGCCGTGGGTGTTGTCTCTGAGCTGCTGCAGTACTGCAAAGATAATGGCTACACTTATGTTGAACCAACGCAGCAGGCTGTGGAAGAATGGACTGAGCACGTCTTTGAGTGTAGCAAGGGGCAGCTGTTGAATGAAATCGACAGCTGGATGACGGGGGTGAACAAGAATGTCAAAGGAAAGACAGTCAAGAGCGTGGCGAGATATGCTGGCCACGCACGAGAATTTCGCAGACGATGCGAAGAATGCAAATCCAATGGTTGGAAAGGACTGCAGTTCGCCTAAATGTTATGGGGTCCATCACTTCTTTCTGAACATCGGGAAGTGTCTGCTGGCTAGCGGATTCAGAATTCCTCGTAGGTGTTCATGGTGGCGAGCATTAGAATTGGGAAAATCGAAGTCTGCCTTCAATACAGGTGGTTGCGGCTGGATTTGGACTTTATAGTTGCTTTAGGTTAGAGGTCATCGTCATTGCCCCTTTACGAGAAATGAAAATAATGGATAAACGTACTACATGGATCAAGAACAATATCTCTAGTCATACGGGAAACGGGACGGACGGTGTTGAGCAACTTTCGTCCTCGACCAACGGGTCTCTTTGTGGTCGATATGCAATGAGAGACAGCTCGGTGATGCTGCCGCCGCTTGTCAATTGTGTATTGTTCTCAGCTATTTGACAGCATCCGCTGCGGGACTACGAGTTGGTGGAATTTGCGCATGCTGTTCGAAGCTGGTAAATGCTTCAGACATTTTTATTTAAAGGGATCCGTATGATATTGCGGGCATGAAGAGAGCTTCACACCATTGCAAGAACACCGAACCCTTTGCATAGGTGTTGCCAGGCCGTTCCAGTGGACTTGTCAAGCCAACTCCATGATGAGCTGCTCACTCCTTCAAAAACCTTGCGTTCGATAAAATTCATGCCGCTACTCAGCTATTGACTTTTCACCTCCCAAAAGGTTTTACATGAAAGTTAACACGGACAAGGTCATGCGGAGATGCGAATTAGGCAACTCTTCCCGGTCTCCACAAGGGGTGAATGAGAATCATCGTGGGGGTACGCTGCGATTATTTAACAGAAGGAATAGTACCTTGCATTTGAGTCCCTGCGCATCATCCGATCAGTGTGAGTGACGAAAACTACGAGTGACTACGTGAGAAGAAGTACCCGTGAAGCATCCAACATGGACGTTCCAGGATTTGCGTTGGTAACCGGAGCGGCGTCTGGCATCGGTAGAGCATGTGCGATGACTTTCGCAAGAGACGGCGCTGCCGGGGTGGCATTGCTGGACGTCAATCATGATGCTCTAGTAGCGGTCAAGGCTGAAATTGATGAACAACAAAGCAAGCGGGGAGGAAAGCCATGTCAAGTCGACGTGTACACGCTAGATGTGGCGAATGAAGACCAGGTCAATCAAGTCGTTGGGGATGTGGCTCAGAAGTTTGGTCGACTCGACTATGTTGTCAATGCTGCAGGAGTTGCAATGAAGCATGAAGGCGGGGCAGCTTTCGCTCAAACAGCCGACTGGCAGCGCATTGTGAATATCAATCTTACCGGGACGTTTTTCGTCTTGAGAGCAGCGGCCAAGATCATGTTACAACAGGAGCCCATCCTCTCCAGCATTGATGGCCGGCCGTTACAGCGTGGCTCCATCGTCAACTTTGGATCGATTCAGGCCGTTGTCGGAATTCCATTGTCAACGGCATACACTGCGACGAAGCACGGCGTGCTAGGTCTGACTCGGACTGCGTCGGAAGATTACGCCAAGGACGGATTACGGATCAACGCCATCTGTCCGGGTTATACTGAGACACCCATGACGACAAAATCGCCTCTAGTCCTGCAAGCGATGGTAGAGCGAGTGGCAACTGCTGTGCCTATGCAGCGAATGGGAACACCTCAAGAGATAGCCGATGGTGTGGTGTATCTGTCAGGAGGTAGGAGCTCTTTCGTGACTGGCACTGCGCTCTTTGTGGATGGTGGTTACACTCAACGGTAATGGGCGAGCACAACAAAGGGGTTAGATCACGTGATAGCCATGGAAAAGGAGATATTTTGCATGCCCTCGTACCGGCATGCTGTCCCCTATAGGCCTGGTCTGAAAAAGGGAGTAGGCACAATCAATCAATCTACCGGCATGCTCTCATACCAACATATCATCCAGAACCTTCCTCTTTATAACAAGGAACTGTGAGCATGTGTGCATGAATCTCCCATGAAGGTCCATGGCTCTGTAATCACCCTGAGCCACCCCACAACCCTACCTGCGATCTTGTGCTACCCGGGAACCGTGGTTCCGCTTTCATCATCCATTCAGGGTCCACAAATACGCCTGGCGATCTTATGTTCCTGGCACCTATCTCCATTGCATCATTGCATCAACACTTTTCTCACCAGATCGTCCGAATTCCTGAAGGGAAGTGTCCGGTAAGAGTTCCATAGGAGGATCAATCAGGTCACTTCAAATATCAAGTATTCACTTGATCTGGTTGATGTGAAGAAGAATTCGACCTGACCGATTGACACAAAGTTCGGATTTGATTTGGTAGACTTACAGATTGATGTATTACTGCAATGCTGCGCAGTGGGCGACCCCCTTGCTATGCTGTGCTGCGCGGAAGGGCTCGACCTCGTCGTCGCTTACCTTGTCGCCGCCCACCATACTGTCGTCTCCGATTCTTTGAATGACGGTGCCCGCCCCCCACTAGTTGCGGTATTCGCCCGCACACGATCGTCGAGTTCACAGAGAGGGCCTTTGCATCAGTCTGTCAAATCAAATACAGGCTTCAGACTGATCTGGTTGACTTGATATGATTCTTGGCAGTCGGTCGGCCACAGTCCTCTGACTGGTCCTACGTATGCGGAAGACTTGCGGTATTGCAACATGAAGGCCGTGGAGCTCAAATCGAACGCACATGTCGTCTGTACTAAATGTAGGCTCCTGCGACCCAATTAGCAAGGCAAAATCAAGTAGTAATTGGAGCATGCATCACACCCGAAAATGGAAGGCATGCCATCCAAACACGATGCGAATCATGAAAGTCAAAGTGAGAATCACATCCGATGACCGTGCGTCTGCCAATAGATCCTGATACACACATGTTGAACCAGGTGATTGATATGTTCGGTCCTTGCAGCCGCCGCGGCACCGACGAGTGGGTGAAAGTGCGAAGAGATATGGACAAGGCTGGAGAGAGGCATTCATATCAAGGGTGAGAGAATAGATTGAGACATCGGACCAGCGACGACCCAATCAAATAGAGCTTCACATAAGGCACAGCCGGCTTGAGTGTGCCCTTTTGGCAGAGCTCTCGGAAGCCACTATGACCGATATCACAGCACATGTGTTCTCGTATGAACAAGGCGCACAGCTTTGAAAGAGCTGCTAGGCTGCTCATCATTGAAGAGCTTGCGATGTAGTGTTGGCCTGCGATGAAGTTCGGACTGGGAATGGAGCTTTTGGTATCTTGAAGCTATAGACTATCACGAACGATGTGTGACATGACGGCCCCCACTGTCGTACCTGGGTGAGGAATCTGAAGGTGCTTGTAAGCCGAAGAGCTTGATCTTGGGAGGACGTCCATTACAGGCCCAATTTGAAGTTGACGAGTGTCGCTAGAATAGAAAGTAGGAAGAAGCCTTGACTCTCACATGAGCCTGAAAGAAAGTTTGATAACAATTCGCATGTACACAATGACTTCTGCCACGGATCGCTGATAGTCAAGTTGAGAAACTCGAAACTCCATGCCCTCGGCCTGCCGCCGCCACGACGTCATCGCATGGTGCAACTCGAGAAATCTTGCTTTTCAACTGACGGCTCGCCGCGTCCTAAATGTACACCTACGAATTATATCCAGCACATTGAACAGTTTGAAAAAAGTCGCATCAAAATGCGCATCGCTTACATCTCCCTCTTTGCAATCTCTCTCGCAGCGGCCTCAGTGTTCAACATTCCTCGCCCTACCCTGGTCGATACCGATCACAGCCAACAGGTCATGGCGCCAAACGATCTAGGCCCTGCCATTCCAGTAGATCCGAAACATCCAAACAATGCCGGTAACAGCGGCGGCAATCACAGAAATGGAGACTTAGCAATCTCCGATATCCTCCCCAGCCAGCGCCAGATCAACATCTTCGCCGGCCTGACACGCGACATCTCATCCCTCACCTCCCGCCTCGAGGGCACTCTCTCAAACAGTAACACTACGCTCCTTGCACCCTTGAACAGCGCAATGCAGAATTTGCCGAGGAAGCCATGGGAAGACAGACCTGATGACGCTTCCGACGTATCTGCAACATCGAGTGAAGATAAAGCAGCCAGGAATCTACGGCAGTTTGTACTAGAGCATGTTGTGCCGGTGAGCCCATGGGAAGAGGGTAGAGAGAATGCAGTCAAGACGTTATGGAGTGAAGAGCAGGGCGAGGGGAAGGGGAGAGAGATCTGGTGGGAGAGACGAAAGGGTGGGAGTGATGGGACAGAGGAGAGAAAGGTGATTATGCCTGGGGAGGTCGTTGTTGAGGGGGTCGTAGGGCGGGTAGGGAATGGAGAGGTTTGGAGCCTGAAGGGGGTTGTGAATTATGCATGAATAAACCAAAGCAAAATCCGCCGGAGGGTGGCATGATTAATGAGACATGAGAGACGACATATCTTCGAGCACCGGTCCTGGTATTCTTGGGAGGCTTCAGCCAGTATGTGCAAGCCTCAACATTTTGCCATTCGTAGAGTGTTTGAATTGGATATCTTGAAAGTATGCCAGGGCATGCAGCATGTTGATAGAGCCCGAGTTCTGAGATGCTTGAATGTATCGGCAATTTCCAAACAATGAGTTCCATGCCACAATACACTTCGAAAACCCCTGAAACGAATGCACTTTTGACATCGCCCACCACCAACGCCAGGCTCGCTGACCCAAGCTCCTTTTATGAGATACCAACGAAGCATGAAACACGAGAGTCAGCTGCCATCCGTACCAGCAGCTCAGAGAAGATAAATTCTGCTTCATTTCTTCTTCCGACCTCCCTTTCCCCTCCCCTTCTCCTTTGCCTTCTCACCGCTATTCGGAGAAGAAACAACAACGGTATCCTCCTTCTCCTTCGCCTCCACTTCCGCCCCAAGACCTTCTTCCCCGCCCAAAACACTCTCAATATACTTTGCTAAATGCGCAAGATAGTCATCAAGCAGACCACTCTCCAACACCAGCTTCCACGTACACCAACAGTAACAAATCGCAAACCCGACGCATCCCACACAAGAATTCACCACAGGCCACAAATCAGGCTTGTTGGCGGGGGGCTCCGCAAACGCAGCGAGTAAATGCCAGAAGCCCATGACAGCGTAGAACCACCAATGCAAGATCTTGGTGGGCGTTCTCAATTCATCCGGCGCCAGTGGTCGGCCGGGAACATTGGGAAGGTCGGGGTTGTAGTAGCAGGATACTGAGAGAGGTGGGAGGCCCAATAGCCAAGCCCAGAGGAGGGAGAGAACCGTGTAAGGCGTTCGCAGGCCATCGCGGCGGAGGAGGGGGAACATGGTGAAGACGGCCAATGCGTTTGCCAAGCCCACCCAGGCTCTGTATTCCTTGCTGAGACCCTTTTTGCTGCCAAGGAGGAGCGTCATGGGTAGCAGAGGGAGAAGGATCGATTTCTCGTGGACTTGAAAGCTGAAGAGGAAGAAGCCGAATGCGCAGGAGGCGAAGGCGTAGGGCAGAAGGGATGGCCGTGGGCAGCGGAACAAGACGGACATTGGCGGAAGGATTGACACAAGCGTGAAGCAGGCGGAGAGGCGAGGGAGTGGGATGTAAGGTTCTAGTCTGTGGAGTTTGTAGAATGTGTGGAAGGTGCACCAGAAGTTTGCGACTTTATCTTCGAAGAGACCGCGAGCGAAAGGGAAGATGCGGTGGACCATTTGGGCAAGCTGGAGGAGGACAGCGCCAATTGGTTTGGAGGTGTCGAGGGAGATTCGCCGTTCGGCAAGGAATGGTGGTGGTGGCCGATAGGGGAGGTCGAAGCCGCGATATAGGTCGTGCAGTGTGCCCGCAAGGAGAGGAGCGAGGAGAGCTGCAAATGCGAGCACTGTGATGATGGCGATAGCGAGGAGTCGGCCCACACGTAAGCGTGGTGTGAGACATGAGCCGAGCAGAAAGGCAAAGATAGCCGGTGCATAGTAGAGCGCCATTTGCTTGAAGCCGAGAGCCGCAACGAAGTAGATGCACGACCAAAGTGGCCGACTGGCGTGGATACTTGACAAGCTGGCAACAACAAAACCAAGCATGACCGTGTTGAATTGGAAGTGGCCGTGATCGACAAGCATTGTTGCTGGCTGGAGAAGAATGGCGACAAGAGCAACATTTGCTGCTGTGGCGCCGATGCCCTGGCTTCGGCTGTAATGTCGAATGAAGATGATGAGGGCTGCAACATAGACCAGATACTCTGAAATGATCACTGTTGCTCGCATGTACACCTTGAGACTCTGGCTCTCGTAGCCTCGAGATGTAAACAGATCGAACCATTCCGGGTTTATGAGCGTGCCACTGGGATAATTAGCTTCAGGAGTGCCAGGGATGGCGACCGCACTCACATCTTTCCGCAAATCCAGCTATGATATGCTGTGAGAGGAGGATAATCGAGGCCCCAGTATGGAAGATCGTAGAAATACCACATCGAGACTGGTGTATGCTGTGTGACCTCCATCCAATGTCGTTGCGCCTCAAAGTCACCGAACATGGGAGGAGTGTTGAGCCCGGAATACCCCCACAGGCCCACAGACCATCTGAACAGCGCCGTAAATATCAAAATGAGTGGTATTGAGATCCATTGGGATTTGCCTCTCGCTGGTAATAGAAAAGAGACAAGATTGAATTCCGGATTGATGTGGTCCGAGCCTGGCTCAACTTTGGCAATGTCCGTCAGCGTATTGCTTCTCACCAGCTGTCGTCTCTTCTTTCGTGGTTTGTGAGGCGCTGAAGACTGAGACATGATCTCTGTATCGATTTGTCTCCCGGGTTTGCCTCTGTTGGACGGTTGATGAGCAAGTTCCTCCTTATCATCGAGCTTACTCAGCTCTTCCTAGACAGCACAATTGAGCAGATAGGGGATTGTCAGCAGCGATCGTTCCGGAGCTTGAAGCCTTGGGGATTCCAACCCATGAGATCTCGGTTCGGCACATAGTTAATCCGCGTTGCCCATTTCATGGGTATCCACAGGAGGCTAGTTGACAGCTTTTGCTGGTGGAGAAAAATTCTTGTGTTAGCGCAAGATCTCAGAAAGTCTGTCGCAAATTTCCAGGTCAAACAGAATAATCCAGTTTCTACTCTGCTTTGTCTTCTTCTCACCTGATAGCAATCTTGCAAGTGTACTTTATCTTGTGCTGATCGCTTTTGTATCTCTTTCTGTGGGCTTGTTTGATACCTGAGGGCTGTCCCAGCGGGTTTTTGACAGTTTACAACTGAGGATTACGTGCAGGTTTTGCCATTTCCTGCTTCCAGGTACATATATCCTCTTGTGGGATCTGAGGACTTTGCGGGTGAGCTAGTTACACTTGGTTATTCCTATCAAACTTCTTGTGTCAAAGCAAGCTAGTCGTAGGCACCGAGGGCTGAATCCAACATTCTTGTGGGTGACGGCAACTAGATCTTTCAACAAGGATCTTCAGTGGGTACGGCAGTGCCTGAGGGATTCTTTATCAGTAAGTCACACTCCGTGGGCCGGGCTCCATGAAGCTAATCAGCCATAGAAATGTCGAAAACCAAGCCGACCTCCAAGGCTGCAAAGCCGTCGAAGTCGGATGTCTTGACCAAAGTCAAGGGCGCCAGTGTCACCAAGCCTGCTAAAGGCTTGAAGTCCAAGAGCAAGGAAATTGCTTTGAAAGTAGCTGAGAAGGAGGACAAGAAGAGCAAAAAGGACAAGAAGGACAAGAAGAAGAAGGTCAAGGAGCCTACACCAGAGCCCAGCAGTGAAGAGGAAAGCTCTGACAGTGAGAGTGAGTCCGAGAGCGAGTCCGAGAGCGAGGTTGAAACCAAGAAGAAGCCAGGAGTCAGTGGCAAGGCCAATGGGGCTAAAAAGGCCGCACCCAAGGATGACTCCAGCGACTCGGACTCTGAAGAGGCCGAGTCTTCTGAAGAATCAGACTCCTCCGAAGACGAAGCACCAGCTCCAAAGCAGGTCGCCGAGAAGAAGGCAAACGGTGTGAAGGCTGCTGCGAAGAAGGAGGAGAGCAGCGATGAATCTGATTCTGACTCCTCTGAAGACGACGATGACAAAGAAGCTGCGGCACCGACCAATGGCCTCGGAAAGACTCCAGCTGCCGCCGAAGCCGCGGATGATTCTTCCGATGAGAGCGACAGCAGTGATGAAGAAGAGGCCAAACCAAAGGTCAATGGCGCCAAGGCCGATGCTGACAGCTCTGAAGAGGAGGAGGACGATGACGATGACGATGATGATGATGATGACAGCGACAGCTCTGAGGAGAGCAGCGAGAGCGACGAAGAAGAGGAGAAGCCTGCTGCCAACGCCAGCAAGCGAAAGGCCGAGGAGGAGCCCGAGCGTGCCACCAAGAAAGCAAAGGCCGAAGCCACCGGTGGCGCTCAAAGCAAGAACTTGTTTGTGGGAAACCTCTCATGGAATGTTGACGAAGCTTGGCTCCGTGAAACCTTCGAAGAGCACGGTGAGCTCGCTGGCGTTCGGGTCATGTACGACAAAGCCACCAACAGAGCCAAGGGCTTTGGATATGTTGAATTTGTCAATGCCGCGGATGCCGCTGCCGCTTTCGAGGCCAAGAAAGGCTTCGAGCTTGATGGCCGTGCCATGAATGTTGACTGGGCAAGTGTCAAGCCAGACAACAAGGACAAGCTGGATAATCGACGAAAGAGCTATGGCGACCAGCTCAGTGAGCCATCCGACACCTTGTTTGTGGGAAATCTGTCCTTCGACGTTGGTCAGGAGCAGGTTAGCGAAGCTTTCTCCCCGTACGGAACCATCATGAGCGTGCGACTTCCCACTGATCCCAACTCTGGTGCTCCAAAGGGCTTTGGCTATGTCACCTTCAGCAGTGTTGACGAGGCCAAGGCGGGTCTTGAGGGCATGCAAGGTGGTTACATCAGCAATCGTCCAGTGCGACTAGATTACAGCCAGCCTCGCCCTGAGCGCAATGACTCCGGCTCTGGCGGCCGAGGCCGAGGCGGCTTCGGTGGTGGTCGAGGACGAGGTGGCCGAGGGTCCTTTGGAGGACGTGGAGGTGGCGGACGTGGAGGTGCACGAGGTGGACGAGGAGGCAGCACCAACCGTGGCGGCTTTGGCGACTTCTCCGGCACCAAGCAGACTTTCGACTAAGCATGGCATCAAAGAACAACCCGAGACTGGATCCACGATACCCATTGACGCAGGACGAGCGATGTTCATCAGCACTGAATGACACGACACACACTGCCGATTAATACGATATCAAACCACAACAACAATCACAAGTCGCCTGAAATGGTGACAATTTCACCAATGTCTACAATTGCTTGGAAATATAGAGGGCTCCTGAGGCATTCTGGTGGGACATGGGGGCGTTGCTTGACATGAAACATGAAAAGTTGCACAAATGAAAACCCGAATCGAAAACCACAACCCAAGTTTCCTAGTCTGCAACCACAGATTTGCTTGCAATCGTAATAATGCAGTTGTAGTAATCCTTGTTATGCAAGTGTGTCTTCCCTGTTTGACCTGGCGTGATGCGGTAGCCATGATTGCGTCATCTGGAATGCTAATCCAACCATTCAGATGGCGCTGACCGCCTTACGTGCTGGCGTTTGGCACCCGTATCTTAGAAGTGTTTGCACCTGACCAAACTCTTGCGCATGCAGTCATCAGCCCATCCAGCTGCCCGCAATTCCTCGTCTTCTGATCTTACAGGTACCACACCCTCAACGACTTTTGAATTGAAGAGCGAAAGGGTGTGTACAAGTGTGGACACCCTCATCACTAGCCAGTTATCGATCAAAGTAGCCACATCATTCCACCGAATCTACCCCGCCTGCGATTGACGGCGGTGAATCAGCCTCCGAACCACGGGAACCACATCTTTCACCATCACAACATCACAGCATTGCAGCATCACGAGAATAGGCACGATTCAGAGACGCACCTGCTCACATTGATTTCCTCGACTCCTACAATAAAAGCCCCATCCTGACGAAGCGCATTATTGGTTGATTGGTTGAAGAGCAGTTTGCGCAAACGGCAGCGCCATGCGACCAACTCATCTTGAGCCTTATGGCTCGGAGAGGCGTGATAGGAATCAAACAAGGTCACAGGACCATGTAAACATGCAAGCACAATCTCATCAAAGCACAACGAGATCTCGTTTTGAAGGTCAGCATCCTCCGACTACGCTGTCAAGCATGTACTCACACAGCATAGATTCGTGGATCGACATCTCCTCAAATCCTTCATCTTCTTCGCTTGCCTCGCAGAATGATCGAGACGAAATCATCACGACCGGCTTACAGGTTCGCCGAGGCGACACGAGACGCTCGCGTGAGTTACGATTGAACAGTACCAACACTACCAGCCAGATTCCGCCCAGGTCAACCAGTGTGGCGGGAAGCAGTCAGGATGAATACGAAGAGAGCGAGTCTGAAAGTGACAGAGTGATGAGCAGCTCCAACGAAGACGTTTCCAACACATCGAATGCGGACGAAGAGGAAGAGGATGCACAGACAGCGTTGGGCATTCAACCCACTGATCGGAATGTTTTCACACCACAACCGAATGCCTTCTCTCACCCTCCACAAACACGCGCTGGTCCAGTCTCCCATTCCATGCCCGTCGATTCCTACTCTCCGCCCAAGCCGCAACCTCCGCCAGCGTCGTCCCACCGCATACCCTCAAATCGCGTCCCGACCATCCAAAGACTACCTCATCAACGAGCCAGCTCGAACATCTCTCCCGACCACGACGCCGCCCTCCGAGCATCTCTTACTACCCTCCTGTCATGTGCTCATGCCGTCCGAAAAGAAAAAGAGCCCGATTCAACGCAGACGATCCGCCGCTCAAATCAGCCCACAACTCTGCGCCTCGTTCCCGAATCCGAACTGAATGCCCGAGCGCGACAATCGCCCTCCCGCTCCCCTAAGGTGGCGCCGAAACGCAAATCTCGCGAATCAAGCAAGGAGCGTCAAGCGAAGAAATTTGGAGCAGTCACCAAGCAAAGTCCACCAGCCGATGAAATGCTCGTAAGCCCAACCATGATGACGTGGTTCATCTCCGCCGGCGTTGTGCTTGTCTTCTCCGCCATCAGCTTTTCTGCTGGATATGCATGGGGAAGAGAAGTGGGCAAGATCGAGGCTCAAATGAGTCTTGACGGAGCCAGTTGTGGCAGAGAAGCCATCCGAGGCTCAAGGACGGGACTGAGTAAGTTGAGGTTGAGTGCTGTGGGCGCGTAGTGGGACATCTTGATTGACAGCGGGAGTATGGGGGTTTATGGACGTACGAGGGCTATGGGGAATGACGACGAGAGTCAGGACCAGCATAATGAACAGATTATACGAAGCGATTCACTTGGATTTGGGATGGAGTGTTTGGCCCACGAGCATGATAGAGTTGATACCACAGTTCGCATTACATTTTCTCTTTCGTTTCGTTAGCATGATGCAAGCATGAGCGGATAGGGCATAATAAGTGGTGGGGGGCATGCATGGAGCGGCAGGGAAAAATTATGGCACGGACGAGCTCTCCTTTCCACATGCTCAATCAGTCAAATGTTGGATCAGCTCATTGTCATACCTCGAAGTCCACTCAGGGTATGGGTCGCACGGTACACTGCGTCGGGCACAGGTCATAATTGTTGAAGAAATATCCCCTCCTCGAAGTAGCCCCAAATCAATCAACCTCTCTCCTCGTACCCATTCACCAGCTGGCGCAATATTTTTAGACACAAAATCGACGCTGGGCACTTCGTAGCAGGGTCTCTCGTCATGATCATTGTTTGCACCTGATTTGCAACGTATTACGAACGTATACATGGGCGATGAATGAGCAGATGGAAACAAAGAGTCTTAGATCCGAAATGGACAGGACAGGACACCAGTCCATATTGAATAACAGGACCTTATATATGCGTGTGACAGCATCGTATCCTGCCAGCTTGATTCTCATTCCCCAGTGGTCTAGTCATCCCTACTCAAGCATCCCGCTCTCCTGCAGGCCTCGCCAGAGCTCTGGCTCGAGAACCTTCTGTATGCTCACATCCTCTGCGAGTCCCTTTCTCCGCCGCGTCTTGAGCATGAAGTCTCGCGCTGCCTGCTGTGGCCCAGCCATTTCGAGAGGTCGCAGCTTAATGCTCTTGTCAAGCGGATCACCAGGGACGACATCCCATTTCTCAAAGACGAGCGACAAGCTCGCTGCACCCTGGGTGTGGATGCGCAGATCAGTTTCGAAGCCAAAGCTGTCAATGACTGGCAGCAGCGCCTTGGCAGCGTACAGCGGGGTGCCGGCTACAGGACCATCCGTGAGGACGTGGCCCCGTCGCTTCGTGAGCACGGTGTACAGCGCCGGAATCGCGTCGGCAGGACCAAGCATGTGTACGGCGTATATGGGCTCCATTAATCTGGGCTGCGCAGTCAGGAAAGAGGAGTAGACCGCTCGTCTGGCCGCGGGAATGATCTGTCCTGCTCCTCTGCGCACTCCTTCTTCCGCAAGCTCGACCTTTGTGATTCGGAACTTGACGTTTCGAATTGGTTCCTCCGCCAACGGGCCCTCGCGCGTCGCCCAGCTAAATCCCTGCTTGATGCTTTCTTTAACCATTTTCAAAAGTTTCTTATCGGTCGTGCTAGGGACTGTATCGTCAACCAGGATGTTGGGACTCTGTTCCTCGGGTCCAAACGCCCAGATTGATCGTGCCGCGAGGATATCCCAGTCGTAGTTTTCTTGGAAGAATTTCGCAACTTCACGGATGGGTTGGCGTGTCATGTTCACCTTCCCAGCCTCGATGTCCTCTGCTATCCCATCATCGAGGGGCTCAGCAACCATGTACACTTTGTTCAGCTTATTCTGCGTTATCGCATAGCACATGATGGCACTGGTCTCCGTTACGGTCTCGCAGAAACGAGTGACCGGGTCAGAGACTTTAATGTCCATATCGGCATAGAGCGTCCTCAGATCGTGCAATACACAGTCCATGTAGAGTTCTCCCGTGCCCAGAATGATGTGCTCGCCTGATTCTTCGACCTTGGTCGTTACCAGTGGGTATGACTTTGAGATCTTGCGGAGTCCTTCGAGCATTTTGGGGAGTTCGGAGGGGTTGACGGGTTCGACGGCGACTTTCATTACGGATTCGGTGAAGTGGCGGAGGGGTCGGAAGATGTAGGGGTCTTCACCGTTCGGCAGAGATAAGGGCACGACAGTTGCGGTTTTGCTGATGCTGTTCGAAATGCCTGATAATAAAACCAAGTTGCCGGCCGGGAGCCCCGAGACGGGGATGTTGTATCGGGAGCAAGCAATTCGGATATCTGAGATGGTGGCCTTGGTAGAGTCTTCGGGGTCGTCTTGGCTGTAGGATTCACCGAGGACTTGGACTTGAGTGTCTGGGTAGACTGTTCCTGACATGATCCGGCCAAATGCATCGAAGCCGGATGCGTCGGTGTTGTTGAAGAGTTTGGTGATTTGGACCACAAGGGGGCCTCCTGCGTCACAAGCGGTCATACTTGTTCCTGTAGTTGAGTCTAGCGGGCCGGTGTAGTATCTTTCGAGGTTGCGTTTTGCACCTTCGACGGGTGAGGGAATGTGCTGGACGACCATATCCACGAAGCTTCCTGCGTCGCCGAAGAATTGGGCGCACACCAGCTTCATCAGCACCTTTGCATCTGACTTGAGCTGTGTAGGCTTCAGAACGATGTCCAACGTCGCCAGGGTGTCGGCCAAATCCTCGGGGCTCTCAGATATGGTGTGCGAGTAAAGCTTGTAGATTGGCTCCAGCACCCAGTGTACGAAGGACCTCTTTGCGCCTTCCTCCACCGCCTTTCGCGAGAATTTGCGAGATCGAGGGTTGTAGAATATGTCGCCCCACAATCGCTTCGCGAATTCAGACGGGTCCAGCTTTGAGAACTTCTCCGAGTATTGTCTGGCGAAGGAAGACAGTGTGAAGACCCAATCCATGTCGGCACAGGCAAATGCCACATTGCCCTTCTCCGGCGACAACCGCTTCTTCTCGCCTTGGCGTCCGAGGACGCTTTCTATTACCGAGTTGACCTGTTCCACGACGTGCCTGAGTTTGAAGTATGCGTCTGTTGGCGGTAGTTTGAGCTCCAGCATCAGCCTATCCATTTTGTTGATGATCAATACCATAGGTAGGTCTTCTTGCGCAGCATGCCTAATGACCTGCTCCGTGCCAATCTGAACGCCTTCCACCGCGTCCACCATAATCGCCACCCCATCCACAAGCCGCATGCTTGAGGCAACCTCATCTACAAAGTTGACATGACCGGGAGTGTCTATTATGTTCAACATATGCGACTTTCCTCTCGTACCCTGCATGACCAGGCTGATTGGCGCAGACTTGATGCTCAAACCTCGCTCCCGCTCCAGAAAGTGAGTGTCTGTGTATCGGAGCTGCTCGTCTCGCCGCCTCCCCACTCTCTTGTCCAGTCTTTCTTGCAAATAATGCGTCTGCTGCACAAGCATGTCAACAAACGCAGTCTTCCCGTGGTGCAGATGTCCGGCTATGGCAATATTTCGTATCCCTTCCGGAAAACTCAACAGATCGCTCATGAATTCTCTTGAGTAGTAGACCTCTGGGAGATCTGCCTCTTGCACTTGGAACTTCTTCTGCGCAACGGGTGCAATGATTGGAACAGACAGTGGCTGCGCGTCTTCTTCTTGTACCAATGTTTCGACATCCTCGCCATAGAGTTGTTGAGCTGTTGGGTAGTACTGCTTATCTTCGTGCAGAACGACTGCATTGGAGGCTGCACCGTCGACCTCCATAAGAGCCTGCTCATTGTTCACCTGCTCTTCTTCCGAGTCTTCGTCGTAGACATAGGATGGGCCGGCCTCGCCATTGTCGCCTTCATCCTCCGACTCAACGGCCTCGCCAATGTAATTGCCGAATTCATCGTAGAGATCGTCCATGGGTGTCTTGGTTGCAACTGAAGCTGGGAAAACCTTGGAAGAGAGTCAAGGAGGTTTTGTGACGAGGGAGCAAATAGGCAGACACCAGTTCTATTGGTTTGGAGCTAAGGTAGAATGTTTGAAGCGCGCTACCTTGCTGAACGTTCTCTCCTCTCGCTACTCTGCCTGCTTCGAAACTTTCGAGAACTTTTTTGAAACTGTCGGCGGGCATAACTGCACTAGTCCTAAAACGGAAGGACACAAGCAACAGGTGAGTTGCTCCTGTGGTTCAGCAAATCAATTCTGGGATTTCAAGGGCATGCCGGAATCCAAAATTTGGATTCTCTGTCTGGGCTCACGATACTGGTGCCCTCCTAGTGTTCGCGGCGGACGCATTGCACTGAAAGATTACAGAAAATGGCCTGTCCGGTCTACGCCCGCCTACAAGGGTGCATAGGTAGATGCCAGTAAATCAAGGTCACGGATTGACAAAACCGAAGATTATTCATATTGGTATACCCAGCGTACTCCTGATGCTCGAAAACTACATCAATGACTCAATGACCAGGGCGCTGGCGCCACCACCGCCGTTGCAGATGCCCACGCAGCCAATCTTGCCGCCGTTAGCTTTCAGAACGCCCAGCAAAGTGTTGACTATTCTCGCTCCAGACGCCCCAAGAGGGTGCCCAAGGGCCACGGCACCACCGTGGACATTCACTTTTTCGTCTGTAATCCCTAGCAATTTCATGTTGGCGAGGGCAACGACCGAAAATGCTTCGTTGATCTCGTAGGCATCCACCTGGCTCGGCTCGACCCTCGCATGTTTCAGTGCCTTTGGAATGGCCAAAGCTGGTGCGGTTGTGAACTTGCTAGGTTGCTGAGCAGCATCACCCCATCCGAGAATCTTAGCAAGAGGTGTGACACCAAGCTCCTTCACTTTCTCTTCTGACATGAGCACGACAGCCGCGGCACCATCGCTCAGCGGGGATGCATTGGGAGCTGTGACTGTTCCACCAGTGGGAATGAACGCCGGGCGGATAGCCTTGAGCTTGTCAATGTTCAGGTTCTTTGGCTCCTCGTCCTTGTCGACTGTGACACCTGGCTTGCCCTTCACACCTGGAAGAGTGACGGGGGCAATCTCAAAGTCGAACTTGCCTGAGCTGGCGGCCTCCTGAGCCCTCTGGTACGATTGGATTGCATATTGATCTTGCTGCTCCCTATTGAAGTCGTGGTCTCTGGCACATTCTTCACCCTGGAGACCCATGTGTTCTTGCTTGCCGTACGCATCGCTCAGTCCATCTCTTAGCACGCCGTCAACAAGAGTTTGGTTCCCAAACTTGGCGCCGGTTCGCATGTTCGGGAGGTAATGAGGAGCATTCGACATGGATTCCGTACCACCCGCAACGACAATATCTGCGTTGCCCGTCATGATTGTCTGGGCTCCGAGCACAATGGCTTTGACACCGGAGGCGCAAACCTTGTTCACAGTGGTACACACAGTTGAGCTCTCGAGGCCGGCACCCAAGGCACATTGCCGAGCCGGATTCTGGCCGAGGCTGGGGAGAAGATCAGCATGCATTGAAGGTTTTCAAACCAGGTTCCTACTCACTTGGCTGAAAGCACGTTGCCAAAGAAGACCTCCTGCACATCCTGAGGCTTTATCTGCGGCACTCGTTCAACAGCAGCTTTGATGGCATGAGACCCGAGCTGAGGAGCGGTCAACGAAGACAGAGACCCCAGAAAGCAACCAACGGGCGTCCTGGCGGCTGAAACAATGTAGACTGAAGGCAGAGCTGAGGGCTTGGGTGAGACGCCGTTGGTGGCCATGATTGCAGAAACCGAGCAGAAGGCAGGGGAAAGGATAGGGAATATCTGAGTGAAATTGAGAGAGGTCTGGCTTTTGTCGACAGTAGTAGATTGGCTGGCGTTGAATGTCCAAGTCGGTGTAAGTTGTATAGAGTTTCCCCAAAAATATTTATGATATGCAGGTACGCACTCCCCACCTTGCCCACCACGCCAGCCGGAAGCAACCTCTCAACGCTCCGACCAACAGTGATCGACCGGACTGGCCAATCTCAACAGGAGCCACAGTGTGACCACAAACAGCACACCTGTACCAAACGACAGACCGCCTCTGAGCTCCGGAGGTTAAGAAGAGCAGCACCTTGAGGACAGGGCATGTTGCTGCTCTACTTCATATTCGTAAGCTCGTTTTTGATGTGCCAATGCCTCCACCCACGGCATCTTTTCCTGGGCGACTCTTGTGCCCGCGTGTCCTGTAGACAAGCGCAAATCCAGAATATATGCATATTTGAGCGGTGTAGACCAGACGTGCCTGATCACATTGGCAGGAGATCATAAGAGAAGCTGTGGCAACCGCAGATGATGCACAGGGGGATGTCCTCCTGGCCGGAAACACTTCGGAAGATGGTTCCCATGGAGCTGTTGCGGGATACATGCTCGAAATCCCCTTTCACCATGAGATGCTTCGTTAAGTCTAAGTAATCCATCAAACTCGTCCGTAGAGGTACGGCAGCAACGACACGATGGCATCAAAGCGTGCACTTTCATCAATTGGGAACATTGAGCGAGCAGCTAGCTCGGGGTTACGATCTTCTTTCGTCTGCTCGATGTGCCGCCGACAGCAGCAGCTCCAGGTCAAGCAACACCCTACCCTCTCCACTCAATTCACTCCCGCACGCTTTCTGTCCAGCTCCTCAGCCCTGCAGAAAAAGACCTCAGCGTCTTCAAAATCCGCCAGAAAATCGCCCAAAGTCGGGTCCCCCGAAGTGAACGAGCATGTCCCAGATAATAAAGCCACGCGAAATCGGGATAACGAAGTCGACCCCTACGACCACAGCGAGCTCGAAGCGGGAATCGCATTGGCGATAGCTCGACTGAAAGACGCCCTCACAAAGACAAAAGATGCAGGCAGGGTGACACCAGACATGCTGGAGGGATTGCCCGTCGTGCTCAATCTCAAACATCCTGATCAATCAAAGCCCAAAGGAAAGGCGGAAGCACCGCATCACGAGAGGGCCAAGCTCGGGGACATAGCTTCGGTGGTACCGAAAGGCGGACGTATGCTACAAGTCTTTGCCGCAGAAGAAGCCCATGTCAAGCCAGTCACTGCGGCGATCATGGCATCTGAACACTCCCTCAACCCTGAAACCGACAACAACAACCCCTTGCTCATCCTTGTACCGGTCCCACCCGCTACGGCTGAAACGAGGGCTCAAGCAGCTGCTGAAGCCAAAAAGTGCTTTGACAAAGCCAGTATGGAAGTGAGAAACGCACGAGGAGATGCCCAAAAGAGATTTAGAAAGATGGAGCTGGGAAAGTTGGTCGTCCAGGATGAGCTGAAGAAAGCCCACAAGGGCATGGAGGACGTCGCTCGAAGAGGTCAAGACGAGGTCAAGAAAGTTTACGAAAATGCATTGAAGGTCTTGCAGCAATAGAACCTTTATCTATTCCACGTATGCCAGAGATTGGCCGCAGCCAACATGCATACGGACTGTATCAAAACTTGTAACATCAACAAGCAGTCCTCAATGAACCCTTGCAATGACCTCTCACAGACGATGACAGTTGTATGCCGATCACTCCATCAGCCAGGTGACAGGACCGAAGTCTGGGCCCCTTGTCTCATCCGAGAACCCTCTTTGCTGCGCCGCGGATCAGGCAAGCAAAACCAAACTAGGATGAATGCTTACCTTGATCACTCTCAGACCAGGGATACAGAAACCACCAGTCTACCACCTGGTTTGGTGTCTGGTGGCTGTAGCTGCTACTGCCCCTTTCCTTCACCACACTTGCAACTTCTACCATGCGGAAGGAACGCCAAGCAGGGTGGCCATGTTCAGATCTGTGTGGAAAGCTGGCCAAATGATTGGTGCGTGGCTAGCCCAAGGTTACCTGCCTCGGTCTGGAAGTCCTCAATGCAGCGGCGGTAAAGGAACTTCTACTGGGATAGAGATTCAAGAGGAAAAAGGACCAGAGTTACTCCATGCGTTAGCTCTGGGAGCCCAGCAGCTATCAGAGTCAAAGAGATGTGAATCGCAAAATCTCTAGCTTGGCGACCACTCGGTACGGAAATTTCCTGGGATGCGCCTGGGATTGGTGACAAAGAGCTTGCAGAGGCCAAATCCCTTTGACATAACTCTTGCCGCCTGTCATTAGTTGAGTGCTTCGTTCAGACTTTCTTCAGCAATGTTCATGAAACCCATATTATGAGTAATTGTGGCACAACACAAGGAAATCTTCATTGGAGCAGCCATGCTGATTAAGAGAGATTAATGGAAACAGTACAGAAGGAAGAGCCTCCGCGAGATTGGTTGCGTTCAGCCTGTCATCGATTCTTCTCCCACCATGATCCATACAAGAAGCAGGCAAGCAGTAATGAATGGAGCTCCTTTGGCCGTATTCCTCCTTAGGTCTAGTTTACCGCCGAGAGGCGGAAATCCATGTTGGTTGGAGTGCTGAAGTAGCGGGCTCGTTGCCTTGCTGGGGATGGATCGCTAATGCAAGTGATCGTTGTAGGCCGTACGATGCCGCGATGCCGCCAGTAACACAGTGCGATTCAAAGCCTTGATAAAGGGAAAGCAGGACCGTCATGAAGGACTTGGATTCTGCAAAGTCTAGGCTATCGGAACGCAGTTCATGAAACCGGCTCATGCAAGTCGGGAAAGCAAGCATGGCACGCTCGCATCTTTCTTTGCCGCTTATCATCCTCACCTCCATCTCTGCCGTATCTGCGGTCAATAATGGCCTATCCCGGACACCGGCTCTGGGCTGGAACAACTGGAACAGCCTCGGCTGCGACGTGTCAGAAGGCCTTCTCATCGACACGGCGTCAAAACTCATCACCTTTGGTTTGCGAGATGTTGGCTATGAATATGTCGTTCTCGACGATTGCTGGTCCGACGGCCGAGATGCGAAGGGGCGCCTGAAGGAGGACCTCACCCGCTTCCCCCATGGCATGAAGTGGGTGTCTGACCAGCTCCATGATCAAGGCTTGCTGTATGGTATGTACTCTAGTGCTGGGCACATGACCTGCGCCCGGTACGAAGGGTCATTGGATCACGAGCAAGATGATGCAAATTCGTTTGCAGAATGGGGAGTCGATTATCTCAAATATGACAACTGTTATTCATTTGGTCGAGCCGGATCTGTTGAGTTGACGTTCAAGCGGTTCAATGACATGGCGAAGGCATTGAATGCCACTGGCCGACCCATTCTGTATAGCTTGTGCAACTGGGGAGAAGACTTTGTGATGTCGTGGGGCGTGTCGATTGCAAACAGCGCCAGGATCAGCGGCGACATTTATGATAGTTTCACCCGACCTGACGACTTTTGCCAATGCAACATTGCTGATCCATCAACCCCGTGGTGCGTGTCACCTGGGTCACATTGCTCGGTTTTGAGCATCCTCAACAAGGTCGCGCCTTATGCCGGTCGAAGTCAACCGGGCTACTGGCAAGATCTTGACATGCTTGAGGTTGGCCAGGGAGGGATGACAGATGAGGAGGAAAAGGCACATTTCGCTCTTTGGGCTGCTCTGAAATCGCCACTGTTGATTGGAACTGATATTAGGAAACTGTCGCCGAGCGCATTAACGATTCTCAATAACCCTGCTATTCTTGCCCTAAGCCAAGACCCGCTGGGGGTGCCAGCACGACGAATCGGGCGAAACTTGAACGTACCGAAGGACAAGTATGGGGAGGGAGAGACACAGGTTTGGTCAGGACCGTTATCCGGTGGCGATCAAGTGGTCATCTTACTCAACGCAGCAGACGCCGATCTTGAGATCACCGCGGACGCGGAGGATATTTTCGTTCATGATGGCCCCGGTTGCACTGCACCGCAATGCGAGGAGACTTGGCTCGTACATGATTTGTGGGCCTCACGAATGGACAACAAAGTTGCCAAGAAACTGATTGAGACTTCTGGATCTGCTGAGGATGCGGCTCGAATTTTGGATTCTGCAGGATGGTACAACTCGACACAGTTGTCTTACAAGGAAGGTCTAGGAAAGCAGGACATTCGCTTGATGGGAAAGAAGGTGGCGGAGTTGAGCCCCAGGGGTTCCTTGACAGTGCTTGTAAAACGGCATTCGGCTCAAGTGTATAGGCTGAGACCCAAGTCGGGCGCTGCTGGGAAGAGATACAGCACCGTAAAGGACGAACTGTAGCTGGTGAGACACATGCTGTTGTCCCTGCAACATATCTGTCAAAGGTACCAATTGACCACCATTGTAGAGCAATAATAAGCACACCATTGTCTTTGAGAAATCCAGAGTCTGCAGGAGACGAAATGTATGAGGATGGTGAGGAGGAGAAAGTGGAAGAGAAGAAAACTGTTGAGTAATGATGTTGACCGCGCGAGGCGCACGAGGCAATGGCAGTCCGGAGCTGCAATTGCACTTTGACGACTTGTAGATGACTGTCCCACCATTAGAACGGACAGTCAACATACCTAGATGCTCGCCGTCAGCAACTAGCTGGACACGAAGTCGTACCTTGCTGACGGGAGCCTGTGCGCAAGCTGACCCAGATTCATAGGTATATAGCCACTGACCACCGTCCATCCCCAGGTCGAGATCAGAGATAAATCAATCACCTTTCCAACAACTGCACATAGCACCAAGAGCACATTCCTTCCTAATACGGCTAGCGTGCTTATGGTTGCCTCAGTTTCCACGCGGTCCAATCTCGTCTCATAACATCGACTAACCGCTACGAAGCCTCCGCGAGAGAGATTTTATATCAGTCTATCAACTCAAATACAGACCATGGACTGACATGATTGATCTCACAGCAAGCGGGTATGATTTGATTTGATGCAAGTCCTGGCAGTCAATCAGGCGGGACTTCCCCTCGACTGATGTCATTTATGTTTTAACTTCCTTTCCTGAAGCGGAATTTGGTCTGCTCTAGAAGCTGAATCCCATATTGACTGCCTTTCTTCAATAGAGTGACCCCGTCCTCCAAGCGCATAGCGCGCTGCTTGGCCCATCCTCGACTCCACCATCGACCGCTAGGTGGCTCTGTCTCCGTTCGATTTGTCTTCAAGAACGTCCCCTGTGTGCTCTTCCATAGCGATCACATCCACTGGACTAGGAGCTTGCAGCCTTGGTTTTGGCGTCACTTGAATCAATGCTTGTTGACAAACCCTAATTCCCTGGTCTCTACCTTGTCCTCCATTGCTCCAGCTTCAACATCCTCGGAGTTCACAGAAGCCTCCCGAGTGTCAGCTTGTCCTCGCTGAGAGCTTGTTTCAATGCACTCATCGCTCGCTCCGCGATACTCTTCATTCGATAGGTTATGATTTGATTGCTCATAGCCCGAACAGTAGCTGGCCATGGCCTTGTATCGCTCTCTTGACTGGCCTTCCCCACGAGCCCTTCCTTAAATTGTCTCGCCTCTTCCAAGCGTCCTTGGCGCTCAAAGATGAACACGAGATTTTCTAACGCAATAAGCGTGTGTGGGTGCTCCTCGCCGAGCGTTAGTTTGCTTCGCTCAACCATCTGCACTGTGTAGTATCTGTGCCTCTTCGAACCGGCCTTGATCAGTATAAGTTTGAGCAAGGTCACTAACTATTATAAGCGTCTCTGGATGGTCATCTCCTAGAGTCTTCTTTCTCGCCTCGTAGACTTCCACTTTGTAATTTCGCAGCCTCGTCGTTGCGCTCTTGATGGCCGTAAGTGATAGCCAAATCACGCATTGCCAGCAATGCATCCGGATGCTCTTTGCCGAGTCCTCTCTTGCTCGTCT
This sequence comes from Arthrocladium fulminans, assembly GCA_003614865.1. NCBI lineage: Eukaryota > Fungi > Ascomycota > Eurotiomycetes > Chaetothyriales > Trichomeriaceae > Arthrocladium > Arthrocladium fulminans. Next base: position 308,897 of record QXWJ01000002.1, read on the forward strand.
CTACAATTTGGACTTCCAGCTCCTCGGCTTCTTTATACTGACCCTGAATACCGTGGATTGCAGTTATATGGCGAATCGCACTGAGAGTGTCTGCATTTGCCGTGCTGATCGTCGTATTGCTTATCTTCATGGCGGGTAATGGCAGTGCCTCGGCTTCACTCAGCTGACCTTGCTCCAAAAGGATTCGGAGATAGGCTCATTATGCTGGAGAGGTGTCAGGATGGTCTTCTCCCAGCATCTGTCGCCTGATATCTAGGGCATCGACTCCTATTAGCTGAGCTAGACTATGATAGCCTCGGACGCGGAAGTACCACGCTGCGTTGTGCAGGAGATTGCCCTTATGCTTCATTTCAGATGTCGAACGGGCGTCGTTTTCCAAGACAGCTTGAACACGAGGTAAGTAAGTTCCCATGAGCTTTCCAGTGCTCACTCTCTGCCGGCGGAAAGACCTTGGAGACAGCAACCAAAGCGTCGTCGGCCCACCGATTTGTCTCATCGTGAATTTGCAGCCACTTCCGCGTGACAAGCCGGACCATTTGATGCATGCTAAAAAGTCTCTGTGCAGCGCCTTCAACATTCACAGAGCTTTCTTGTATCAGCGAGAAAGCTTTAAGATCCCCACAAGCTTTTTCAAACTCAAGATCCGAGAGGTTTCCATGCTGGTTGCCGGAGAAGGTCTTCGGGAATACCGCTGCAGTCAAGATATGCCATTAGTGAAAGCAAGTTAGCTGCATATGGATTGCGCTCTTTGATCTGTTTTGATGGAGACCATCCGGGTCGTTGCTACTGTTTTGCCCGCCTCACTCCCGGATGCTTCAAAATCTTGGCTCAGAAGTTGGACTGCATTATCCTTGCTTTCTCTATATCGTTGGAGATACGTTGGATGGTGATGGAGTTTTCCAGTATGAACGCTGTTGCTTGCACAAGAGCTAGCGGTAAGTGTTCAAGGGATTCCGTCAACTCCTCCACGTCTTCAGTGCTGTATTCTCCTCCTCCTAAGATCCCGAGCGCAAGCTCGGCTGACTCTGTCTTCATCATCTGCGATACTTTGATCATAGCCCTTCCCCCGGGAAATTATCAATATATAAGTCATGGCATAACTGCAAGGATTGGCTGCTGGCCTCGTACACATCGACTTGGAAACGTGCGCGACAATGTTGGTATCCGCAAGACACGGAGAAAGCAATTGTTCTTTGCCAGCGAAGCGCTTGACCGCGGACTCTGCGAGGCTGGGGAGGTGGACTTGGGCGTTTCCCATGCTGCTTCCACCACAATTGATGTATTGCGAGCTACTCCCAGTACTGTGATGCATTGTGCCATGGTATGCGTTGAAAGCATTTCCACCGCTGTCCGCTTCGAGGATGCATGGTTTGGGGCATATTGTGCACGGAATACCTTTGGCGTACACCGCTGCAACAGCAGCATATGGTTGCCATTTTTTATTCTTGTGGTCGTCACCATAGCCACACACTCCTCGAATCACCCCAGTCGGTAGCGCGTCCACCACTCCGGCAGCTTCCATTTCCAGCCCGATCAGGTTGTGCATATCTCGCAGTTCATCTCGTCGTCGAGCATTCCGTACAAGCGAATTTCCTGACCCAATACTGCCGTACCACACATGAGTTCGTTCACTTTCGTTGCGTGGCTCTCGAAGGACAGGTCCTGGTGGAGTCGTCGGGTCTGCGTGATATGTATATATAACTGATCGTTTTCTTGACTCGGACACTGAAAACGGTTGTTTTCCTGGCTTTTTTGAAATATGGCCGGCCTTTGGGCGAACTCGTTGCCTTGCCTATATGGGTTCTTGTTCGTTAGCTGGATGTGGCTGATGGCGGATCTCACAATGACAGGAGATTCTGCTTGTCGCCCATTCAGCCAGAAGCCTTTCTCCGTATCTCGTCCCAGATCGTAATGCACAATCCCACTGCAAGTCTCGCCTGGGACACACACAAGTAAACGTCACCCAGCCGAATATCGCGCTGTCGATTTGAGTTATCGGACGTCAGGTTAGGCAGGCCGGCGGCGATCCCAACCAACAGAGCAAACCAGATGTTGGAGAACCGGCTTTTTGACTTGATTGACGAGGGCCGCGGCGGCACCTACCCCGTAGTGCTGACCCGTTGGCAAGGTCGCGACCACGACGCCGTGTCCGTTGACCTCGCCGCCGATGTAGTCGTCACCGCGGACAGTTTTGAAGTATCCATCGTGTTCCTGTCGAGCATGCCCAACGCGGCCTCAGCCTCAATCGGCAAGACCGCGATCCAGACAACGGTGTAGTCATTATGATTTAAGCGACGACACGACATCGCCATTCAAGGGCAATGCGAATCGGTCGCTAGGTGGCGTGGCTTCCATGGGGTCACAAAGTGAGGACCATACGTTTGAGCTGGGAGAGAGAAGGCCAGCCTAAATAAAGTGCTGTCGTGGTGCGACCAACCACTTAGTGACGATTGTGTCGACAACCCCCGCTTTGTCCGCAAAAGCGATCCGGCCATAATGACGGATAGAAAGAAGATGAGACAATGTGCAGTGCCCGAATTACCGGCTGCCCGTGCGCGCCTCGGCAGGTAGGTGATGTGATGAAACCAGCTTGATAAGGGTATCTGTGCCAGTCCACTGCGCAGATAACTGTTCTGCTCAGAGGACCAGTGTTGGCTCCGCGCAATTCTGGGCAGTGGCCCCGAACAGCATCTCTGGTACCCGTTGATTGGCCCGGCCCACCCAAGCCAAAATCAACCTCCGCCGAGTGCAACTCCTTTGCCACTTGTCGACTCCATCGATCTCCACAGCTAATCTTCAAATCTTGAATATGCATGACTGGCTTTCTGAAGTGCCATCTCTCGCGATCACGGGAGCATATGTCTATTAACGGACAGCATGGCACAGCATAGCATAGCACAGTCAATAAGATCTGAGTACTGCCTCACCTAATGCTGCCGTGGGAGCGGTCTACGGGCGCCTAGAAACCTCGAGAGGAATCGAATTCTCGTTGTCCAGGACCTCCATGCCACTGGGAGTTTCTTCTCGTACCTCGCATGGAGCGGCCTAGGTAGAAACGGCCGCTTCTAGACACAGCTTCCCAAGGCAATAGGTGCGACAATACCGGATCAGCCAGCCTCCGAACTGGACATGGCAAGATGGTCAGCGTTGCCAGTAGCTTTTCAAGCTGGAGAATGGAAAGGCTACCTTCAAGTGCAATCAAGATTGACCCATTGTACTGCAATTAGTGACGAAGCGACATCAAGGACAGCAAGATCGAGCACCGAAACGCATTTGTCGAGTGTGCATGGGAACAGCAGCAGGAGGTGGAACGAAAGCGGCAGCAGAAGGGAGAAGTAGTAGGAGCAGCAGCGGAAGAAGAAGCGCAGGGGTGAGCATGATGCAGATTTTGCCATTTCCCGCCAAGCTTACACCTTGAGCTAATGTGACTTATGTGTGCGACAGAGCGCTCAACAACTGTGGAGGTAGATCTGTGGCTCAGTACAACTCAACCGTAGCTGTTGGCATGGATGACTGATGCGGGTACACATGGAAAGTCGTTGAATTCATGATCAGGCCGAGAGAGTGGAATCCTTCATGTCTGAAGATGAAGAGAGAATTCTGTAATTAACCAGGCCAAGGTGCCAACCACAGAACCTGTTCTCCGCCACAAAACCCACTACCCAAAGACCAAGTCTATTCAACGGCCTCAATCCCTCGACCAACTGAGTTGCTCGGAGCTTATGTCCAGGAAAGTTCAAGTGACCAGGTCAGGATCCTTGACTCCAGCAATCATTTGTGGAAGGACATAGAGCAGCCGCCCAGACTACAAATCATGCTACCCCCAACCCAAGCAAATCCAAACACAGCCTCCGTCACCGGAGATTGGACCTGTCGTCAATCATCCACGACGACTTTTCCTCATGCAAGGAGTGCCATATGCCCAAGCGTTCGACCGATCAAATGCTTGCCGATATGTGCTCGAAGGTATTGTGCACTGGAGAAGGGCTGAGCATAAATCATACAGAGGCAGGCGACAAGAAACTTTTGCTTTGCATACGAAACCCAGGATTGAAGCATTATTGTTTACACAATCAAGCCGTACAGTCATCTCACATGTGATGCTCTGCCAGATATCGAAGATGCTGGGGAGAACATCAAAGTTCCTGGCGTATTAACTTCCGCCATTGGCAAGCTCTTTATCAAGCACGGAGTACAAGACAGGTTCGGCATTGCCCTCCTTCATAGACAATTCGGCATGAATCCCTGCGAAATATTGGTTCAGGTCGGCAATATCGCCGTCCCTTGGGACACAAGCTCCAGCTCTGCAGATCTCAAACGCGTTGAAGGGAGTCCATGGCATATGCTGTCTGACGGAATGATGCCTTACGAATCGCAGGACCAATCTGACCCATACATTCCCTAGAGTCCCGATGGATCAGCACATGGCTTTCAGTGCAGAGCTTCAAGGCACCCTTGCAGAGCTGAGGCTCACTGATGTACTGGGCCTGTGCACCTTGGAAGACCCGAGCCATCAATGCGCCTGCTACCAACGATCTTCACAATTTGCGCCCTTCGAACTAATATCGTCTTCGTCGGCGCTCTTTTCCCTCCAATCTTCGCGTTTAGTTGTGCCGCCGGTGCATTCTGGAATTTAGCGGCCCTACCGGGGGAAGAAGCTAGCGATGAAAGTGATCTGGATCCGGCTCTGTCAGACTCTAAACGGCGTGCACATCCCGCCTGTCGGTTATCTCCTGCTTGCATGCAGCGCTTGTCTGCTCTCGTGGTCTGGCCGTTTGGGTGTCTAGGACTTCAAGAAAGCTAAGCCTGTGCCCCTGGTAAGCTTGTGCACCAATTTCGTGTGACTGGGCAGCGGTCATGCCAAAGGGCAGACAAGGGTTGATATGCATGTACGCCAGAATCTGACCTAAGAAAGCTCAGAATTCTGTGTCCTTTTTGGAAGACCGCGCACATGCTTACCGGATACCGCGCCAGCCTGCGCCAACCACCACGTCCTCGGGATCCTCCTTTATTCGATTCGGTTTATTAAATTTTACACACTTCTCCTTAGAGCTACGGTGCGCGAATATCCCTCCATTGCTTCCTCGACAGTGGAGATCTGGCGAAGCCACCACGCTCTCGCGGTCCAGCCAATCGCAGGAGGAAATATTCGATGTTGCTGGCACGATTGACTCTGTTGCAGGCATCAAGCGGCAGGCATCAAGCGGCGCAGGGAGGGAGATCGTTCAGCTTGTCTCAGCCTTGCCCCAGGCTGCCGATCCATCAAGTATTCCTTGACTGACTGACCGGTCAAGCAACCAAGTCTGTAGGAATTCTGGATCAAATTGTCAAGCTGTACCCCTTGATTTGACTTCACTACTTGATCTGCACCGGGTGGAGCTGCTCTGGCCAATCATAGCGCGTAACTGCTACCAAAGCTAGCGGCGACACCCAGGCGGGTTGGGCTGCGAGATCCCTGCCAAGCTCACCCTAACCAACACTGCAAAGCTGCGCAGCGGGAGACCCCCTTACCGTGCTGCGCTGCGCAGCTTTGCAACATTGACCCCGACCTCGCAGAGGCTCACAATGGCGTCAATGACACTCGAACACATCCAATGCCTCAAGAACTGGGGTCGCAGAGGGTCAATTTGCCTTGGGCGGCAGTACTTCGGCAGGCAAGGGAGATGAGAGGTTGTCTACGAGATCATCTTGGCCCTCGGTAGGATTCAAGTGGACCCTAGGCATGCTTGCTCAACGGTTTCGTGAATATCTTCACACCCTTTTGCTCCCCAGCTTGGAGGGTTTCATGCAGAGCGGAGTCGGGTGAAATGAAATGACAAGGAATAGGCCTTGGCAGAGGCACCAAGCCGTCAAGCCGCATGCCTACCGATCAATCGACATGCTTGGTACCAAGTAAGCATCAACGGCGAGAAGAGATAATGACATACTCTGAGAGGGCTTTGATGAGGTCAAGCCTAATCGAGCAATCGCTTCGCACTGAATGCTGGCTTCTGAATGCTGGCTCTGGGCCCTTTCACATTGCAGATGCTATCACTGCGCCCTTTCCGCCAGCTCGTGATCGTCAAACCGGTCTTCTGCAGCCGGAGCCACTTGTTCCAACTCGACAGATGCAATTTTCCAACGTGGAACACATAATTAAGGCACAAGCACAAGGCACACACACAAGGCACACGCAGTTCAGGGACTACCATATATACCGCCGTCTTCCGCTCCTGAATTGAAAGGCCTATTCAACTCCAGCACTTGCAGCTACCACCATCATACCTTGACCACATTCTGCAGCCGAAATGAAGCTCCCAACCTTCCTTCTAGTATCAATCGCCACCTCTAACGTACTGGCCGGCACATCCCTTCGCCACAGCCTCAAACGCAGCCTCACTCCGCGCCAAAGCTGCCCATCTGACAGCAAAGAATGCGGCGAATACTGCATCCTAATCTCCGAAACTTGCTGTCCCGACCGCCAAGGCGGCTGCCCAGCTGACCAATACTGCGTCCTCGGCGACAACAACGAATATGGTTGCTGTGACGACGGCGAAATCTGCACGGGCGATGGCGGCGTCCAAGAAACGGGGACCTATGACATTACCAGCACTATATTCGAAGCGTCACCGACCAGCACCGACTACTACGACTTCGGTGACGATGACATTACCAGCACTGCATTCGAAGCATCACCGACCAGCACCGACTACTATGACTTCGGTGACGATGACATTACCAGCACTGCATTCGAAGCATCACCTACCAGCACCGACTACTTCGACTTCGGTGACGACAACCCTACGACGACAAGGTCGAGTTCTACATCCTCATCATCGACAGCTACCACGGGGGCCAGCACCAATTTCGGATCTAAAACTGTTGTGCTGGATGGCCAAGTTTGGCTCGGGTGGTCATCGTTTGTGGGTGGCGCGATGTTCGTTGCTATGGTATGGCTGTGAGCAAGCAGGAGGTGCATTCAGGGTACTATGGAAGTCAACCATTATATGTTCAGAGTAGCTAGTCATTGTATTTGATAAAGGCCACCTTTAGCCCCGTGGATACAGAGCTTTTCGCAGTTGTCAATGTGATTCCGCAGTAGCTTTGCGGACCAGATACCGAAACTTCCGCAAATCAATCATGTGTCGTTCTTGACCATGGATATGGACGTTAGGACACCGTGGATCGAGCATTCCTCTCTTGAGATCAAAGCACAATTAATATACACCTCGGGTTATCATTGCTCGGCTCACAACATTTTGATGGCCACAAACAGCTGGCTCAGGCTGACATTTCTGAAAGTCCATTAAAACGCACCGACCAGTCACATCGACAAGTACCAGGAACAGAAACGTTCACAGCGGCGCAAGAAGTGCGTTCAGAGCCATCCGAGCCACCCACAATTCATGATGAACCGACTGCATCACCATGGCTGGAGTGTGAGAGTGTGAGATTGTGAGCTGTGAGGCGGACTCCAGGTACAGATTGATACTGCCTTTCCCACAGTATTGCCGTAACTTTGCTGGTTGATGAAAGTGCGATGGATGCCGCCTCTAAGTGCTGGGAGGACTCGCCGTAGGCGGGTGGATTGGATTTGGATGCAACTTGGTCGTTGGTGGATAGCCTGTTGCCTCGCACTTACCAAGCTTCAACTCTGTCCTAGTTCTCCAGGGCCAGCCGTAACGGGATGTTGTCTGGTGATTTTCATGGGGGCGGAAGAATGCAAACCAAAGTCGGGGGCATGCCAGGCGTTGAGAAAAGGGCAGCCACCACAAAGAGGACACGGGAATTGGTGGTCAGGAACCTGAAACACCCCTATTCCAGGCCGTAATTCGGAGCCACGAAACTGCAAGGCACCGATCCTCTAGAATTGGTGGTAATGAAGCTTTCTGGCCGCCAATCTCGGGGAATTAGCCGCATCTGGATACGTCCAAATAGCAGTCGCCGGTTTTCAACCGCTATGGACACTAACAGAGCAACAGGAAGCCATGGTGAACTGGTTCTCTTCAAGAAGTAAAAGATCTTGCTGGCAATCGGCGATCATGGGAGACTCTGACTCACAGTGGCTACAGTTCTTGAATTATGCCGCTCTGCCTTTTGACTCTCCATTCCCGAGACGAACTTTTCAGGTTATTTGTCCAACTTGTTTTGTCATGTAGAGTGCATTCTACTTCCGTGAATCAGGTGTTCCCACATTGGATGCTAACACCTCCGGACAGTGGCCGCCGCTCCCTTTGCTCGAAACGGAAAATAAATACGTAGTAGTCACTCAGATTCAAGCATCCAACCAAACCTAATCGACTTTGGGGATCAGGCTGCCGCAAATCATGCGCTTGCAGGATGTGAAATCTGTCAATGTGACGAGGGTGAGGGATTAGAGACTAGCATTATTTGGGTGCGGTGGTATGGATGTGATGGTTTGCTGAGAACGGTACCAGTAGCGGACGTAGGCATCGCAAGCTTCTTCATCATTCTGCATCTTCTGTTGTCGATATTCGTTCATTGGCGTCACCACCATCATCACCATCAGCGTCGTCGTTGTCCTTGCTTTTGTCGCCTTCGTCATAGCTATCGAGGGAAACGCGGAAATCAACCCCTTTGAAGATGTAGAATGTGGTGTCGTCAGGATTGAGGAGGACTTTGGTGGCACAACCTCTTCCACCGAGTTGCTCAGCGAAGTTGCCGTTGCTGTTGGATCGATTTGGAACCGAATTATGAATGTCTCTCCGCTGTCATGTCCTTGCGCGTAGACTGTGGTTTCAGCCCCGTCGCCCCAAATTCATTCGGGCTCAAAGCATGATTGTATGGCCATATGGTCATGGGTGGATTGGGCGGACAATGGATGAGGTCCTGCAATTGAGTCTCATGCTTACGCTTGCGAGTCAGCCAACATTCTTGAGACTCATTTATTAAATCATCTCACTGCCAGTGGCTTGCCCATCTTGCCTGTCGCAGGAGAAATCCCCCTTACGTCGAAGACATGGGACCGGGATTGCCTGAGGATGTCATATCTGAAAATGAGGGAGAGATTCAGATATGCCACGAGCTCTCTCCATCATCCAACTTACATCATATTGTGCCTGACAAGACAATGCATTGCTGGCACTGTTTCAACTCTCCTCCCTGAACGAAAGGACCAGCATCATCGGCAGGAATGTGGTCAGCCTGCGAGTCCGATGAGAAAAGTAAATAGGGTCTTGATCATCTCTCCAGATAACTGGAGCGTTGTGGCTTTCGTTGTTGACGGGGATAAACTCATGCAACGGATGTATGCAGCCGATCGAGATTACTGTCTTGATCGCATATCCAATACGAGCGATGGCGATCGGCAGCCCTTGTCGAGACTCGAATGGCTTCATCAAAGGTTAGTACGTCTGGCCGTAGCGGCCCAAACTGCATCTCCGAGCGCCCCTTCTTAGGCATGCCCGATGTTGCCGTGACGTCCCGCTACGGCGTGTATGTAGTTGATGTCTTGGAAAGGAAGTGCGGCGCCATGAGGTGGGAAGAGTGATAGACAGTTCCTAGATTAAAATGGTCGTTGCGGACTGATGGCATGGACAAGTTGGTAATGGATCCGTAGCCGCATGTTCCCATTATGAATAGATTGCACCGGAGAGTCTAATATGTATATCTGGTATTGTGGGACAGAGTTGTGCTGTTGGTTGGTCTTTGGGGCATCTGTTTCATGAAGGATGGCATGCTTCGTACGTAGTGGTTGCCACGCCGACGTTGGTGGGCAGCCATCTCCAAACATTTTTCTTTTGTCCCGCACACCAGCAGCGGCCTTCTGCTACCCATACCCTACAGTCAGTCCAGATTGCAATCCACGAGAGAGAAGCGCCCCCCCCCCAGTACAGCAGGCGCACAAAAAGCAAAATCCTCGGGATGACCACCTTCTCCCTCGCAGGCAAAGGCCTGAAACTCGACACAAAAGAAGACATAACGCCACACATTCAGCCTCTGCTCGACAGCTCAGATATCAAAAGTATCGATTTTAGCGGCAATACCCTCGGCGTCGGTGCCTGTGAAGCCCTAGCACAGGCAGTCCTCAAATCCAAGTCCAAACTCGAATTCGCAGACCTGCACGACATATTCACCCAGCGACTTGTCGACGAGATTCCTCCCGCTCTCGACCACCTCGTCAAGGCCCTCCTTGAATGCCCGAATCTCCACACGGTGGATCTGAGTGATAATGCGTTCGGGCTGAAGACGAAAGAGCCGCTTGTGGAATTTCTGTCCAAGCACACGCCTCTGAGACATCTGATATTGAACAACAATGGGATGGGTCCGATTGCTGGGACGTCCATAGCGGAGGCCTTGACACAGTTGGCAGAGAAAAAGGAGGCGGCGAGGAAAGAAGGGACAAACGTGCCGGATTTGGAGAGCATAGTCTGTGGCCGGAATCGACTGGAGAATGGTTCTATGGAGTCGTGGGCGCGGGCATATAGAGCACATAACAACATGAAGTCTGTGAAGATGACACAGAACGGCATACGGCCAGAAGGCATAACGGAGCTGATCAGCAATGGGTTGTCAGCCTGCACGAATCTCGAGGTTTTCGATCTGCAGGACAACACGTTCACGATAAAAGGTGCGACTGCGCTTGCGAGGGCCGTGCAGAAGTGGCCGGCACTGAAAGAGCTCGGTGTGGGCGACGATCTGCTTGGTGCACGGGGGTCGATCAAAGTCTTCGAGGCGTTGGCCAAGGGGCAAAATGAGAATGTCGAGGTGTTGAGATTAGAGTACAACGACATTACACCTGCTGGTGTCAAGGCACTGCTGCAGGCCACGAAAGATGGCCTTCCTGCCCTACGCAGGGTCGAGCTGAACGGTAACAAGTTCGACGAGGATGACACTAGCGTGGAGGATTTGAGTGCACTTCTGGAGGAGCGTAAGGATGAGAAGGGCACAAGTTCTGATCCGGAGCACCACTGGGGTCTGGGAGAACTCGACGAGCTAGAGGGCGAAGACGAAGAAGAAGAGGAAGAAGAGGCCGAGGAGGAGGAGGAAGAGGAAGAGGAGAAGAGGGAGAAAACGCTGCATGAAGCCGACCAGGCCGAGAATGCCGCGGTGTCGCAGAAGAAGGATGCTGAGGTTGACGAGTTGGCTGATATACTTGGAAAGACCAAGGTGTAGGTAGACTTGCATTGACCCTGAAGCAGCAGGGCAAAGTATTAGCATGTGGCGACCGAGATACCCAGATTAGACCAAGATCAAAAGCCAAGCAGGCACTTCATTAAGTCCAGAAGATTCAACTCGTCTCGTAACTACATGGTCCGGCTGACGCTTGCATCGTAATACATCCTAGATGCCTTCTCTAGTTGAACAAATTCAATCATCATGTCGTTTTTGCTCAAGAGTCCTTCCCAGCCATAGCACCTACATAGTAAACACTGACCAAATCTCAAATATCAATTCCTCTGCTACCTCTTGCTCGACCTCTTACTCCTAACACTACTCACCTGAGACACAGAATCCGACGGGTCAACCTCTTCCTCGGGCAGATTCAGCCGCTCCGAATCCTGGATCTTCCCCACTACACTCCTTGTCAATTCACTTCTCCCGCCCGTTCTCTCGCGCTCAAGCATCTTCCCGATGACCGTTTTATTCGTTTTGCTGTGCGTGCTATGGTACTCACTAGGACTCGCCGTCACCGTTGTGCCCGCTCGCGAGGCCGGAAGCGGCCTATCTTCAGGCTTGACGGTGCCGGTGCGACTCGGCGCTCGACTCGGCGCTTTAGAGGGAGCAGAGGATTTGGCTGGGACAACGGTTATGGCATCCGAGCCTGCAGCGCTCGGTGCCCGACTCCCTTGTTTGGTTGCTGACGTCCACCGGCTGATGTGACTCTTGGCGAGAGAGCGGAGGTCCTCGTCGCTGTTTTGCCGGCTTTTCCGTCGACTGGCTCTGCTGTCACCCGAAACAGACGCGGACCGCATCACGGAGCTCAGGCGCGACTTCGACCTCGAGCGGCCGGAGACCCGGCTTTCACGGTCGGTCTCGGCCATCGTGATCGCAGTGGGCGCCCGGTAACTCGTCGGTGGCGCTTCGAGCATGCGGGATGCGCCTTTCAGGTTCTGAGAAGCTCGCGAGAGGGATGCCAATGAGCGGTCGTCTGCGCCTGAGAATGAGCTCCGGCGCCTCGGGCGGATGGTGGACGGTGCATAGTCTGAGAGACGTTCTGCATTGTCTTCCATCGTGATGTACCGCTGTGAGCCGACGCGACTGGGTTCGTATTGGCCCGAGTACACACTGGGCGGGGCCTCGATGGCGTATGGCTGATTGGGACTGGTGCGGGCGTATTCATGGTAATAGTACATCCTTTCATCTGCGTAGCTGGGCTCTGTGTTAGTTCGGGCGAGTGGTGGTCTGTATTCAGCTGCTACGTTGAGCTCTTCGTCGTGTTTCTTGTCCGATTCGGTGACTTTGGTGTAGGCATAGTGTAGTGCTGCGCCGGCTGCAACGCCGAGGAGGGTGCCAACGATTGTGTCAGAGGGTTTGTGGCTGTTGGGGTCACTGGCAGCACCCCCTGGAGTATTGCTGCCATGTATGTTTGGTGCAGAGTTACTCGAGTCCAGCGCCGGACGGACGGTATTGACGAGTTCTTTGGCGACGTTTATGGCGCCCCGAGCTTCGCTTACGAGGGTGGTTACGATTTCGCCGGAGGGTGTGGTCTGAGTTACTGTTTGGGTTTGAGTGACTTGTTGGTGTTGAGAAGGTACCCGGGAGATGGAGGTTGGTGCTTTTGAGGCTTGGCTGGGCGCTCGGGATACTTGTGAGGGGGCCGCGGTTGGTGCCCTGCTCACTTGGGTGGGTGATCTGGATGCTGAGGTTGGCGCCTTTGATGCTTGAGTGGGAGCCTTTGATACTTGAGTAGGTGCTTTTGATACTTGAGTGGGCGCTTTTGATACGGAGGTGGGAGCTCTGGAGACTGTGGTTGGCGCTTTTGACGGTGCTTTGGAGGCTTGTGATGGTGCAACGCTTCTGACTTCGGAGGGCGATTGTCTGCTGGTTGGGACCTTCGAGACCAAAGTGGGGGCTTTTGTACTCATGGCCGGTTTTGACTTGACGGATGATACACTCGAGACACTACTTGGTCGGCTTCCGTATCCTTCGTCGATGAGGTCTGGTCGGTAGACTGCTTCTATACTGTTTCCGTCAAAGTCTATGACGGCGGCGCTGTAGTAACCTGTTGCCGGATCTCTCAGGAGAGGTTCACCGTGACACTTTCCTCCTGCCTTTAGTGCTGCGACGAAGAAGTCTTGGACGGTTGCCTGTGAGCTAGCCGGGAAAGCTACATGTGCTGCTCCCGCGGGAACACCTGGCGTTTCTTGAGAGATCCAGAAGTCGGGGGGTGAGTCTTTTGTGCCGAAACCAATTGTGTTTTCAACACGTCCTTTGTAGATGTAGTCAAGTGGTTGGAGAGCCGAGAGGAAGAATGAGGTTGAGGTAGGCAAGTGCTTGACGGTGAGTGTGATTGAGGAGGGCATTTTGACGACCGAGCGATAAATCGACGACTGAAGTAGACGATCTGGGGGAAGACCTGGGTGACGTTGATCAGAACAAAAAGGGCCTGAAGGAAGGTTCTGACGACAGGCTGGCACCTGTTTGGGGAGGAGTTCGTGCAGGGCTGGAACTAGATAAAGTCCAGCAATAGCAGTACGAAGATTCAGATGATCTGAGGGGAAGGCCGAAGATATAGATGCTCTAAGCTAGTTGAAGTGAACCTCTGCGCCAATGGCAGTGCTGGTCAGTCAAGTCACCTATGAGGAAAACCGCAGGCCAGAGGACCACGGAGATGGCACGAAACAGATGAGATCAGCTGTTGAAAGAGCAAGCGATTGGGTGCGGGAGATTGTTCGCCGTAGGTTGAGAAGAGTTCAAGGGCTTCTCGGTGCCTGAAAGTTCAAGACGGTTTCAAGACGTATGAGGCTTCGAAGGAATTCGTAACGACCTCCAAAGCATCCCACGACAAGCGCATCCAGGTGAAGCGGCAAGCAAAGGTCTCGTGCCGGAGGTATCTCCGCTGAGGCGATCATAGCCATATGGAGGGTCTGCAACTCCATCGAGGTACAATGAGGCATGAAAATCGGGCCAGAAAAGGATGGAAACAGGAGTAATGATAGGATGAGACAGGACGAGAGGAGAGTTGCCACGTCGAATAGTACCCAAGTGGCCAGCGGCATGACCAGAGTGGAGCAGGGACAAGAGCCGATGCCTTGATCAAGCCATGGCGGGAGTCGAAGTGGGAAAATCTCTTTGAGCCACTGTGGTTAGCGGGTCGGAGCGAGTCGTTTGGTGGAATTTTTGGGCTTGAATGCATCGTTTTCGCCTTGCCTTTCTGCAAGCCACAGACTGATTGTTTTGACGCTCTGAAATTGTGATTCTGCGTTTAGCATGCTGAAAGGTTCTGGACGCAGGCACTGCGCAGCAGAAAACGAGCAGCTAAAGCGAGTTCCTGCAGGTTTGATCGATCTCGCAAAACGGTGCTATTTTTCGAGATCGCCGCCGTGCCAGCAGACACTACGAAAAAATGGCCATCTCGACCAATCAGATGCGCAAAAGGTAGCAAAAGAAAAACGTGATTGGTGAGGTATTTTTCGAGGGTGGATGTCCTTTTCATTGCAACCTGAACATTTTAGCTGCATGGGCAACAGCTACTTCATCTGAGCCGTCATGCGAAATGAGCTGTTTCAAGGCAAAACACACTCTGCAGAGAACGGCGCTTGATTGACGGCATCCATAGTGTCGGAGGTCGTGCTCCCATCAGTCCACCATGGTGTCATCAAAAATCGGGGTTGCATAATCAATCATCACTCGTGAGCCTTCCAGACCTCGAAGACCGGAGAATCAAGTTCACTCGTACTAGGAAAAGCTTTGAGCATGTCAATTTTTGTTTGTATTGTTGAAAATCAACGCAACAATTGAACATGTGCTCAAACCAAAAATGCGTGCACAAGCAGACAAGCGTGATGTTGTGATCGTGGCTGTCGCTGAGCTTGCAGGTGTTCGGATGTAGCAATACAAGCTAGCCTGCGGAAGTGAGTATCGGCGTACCTTGAGAGTCTCGCTAGATGATATTCCACGCATCTTCAGCCGCATGGCAAAATTTGCTGCATGCGACGCTGGCACTCAAGCTGTAGTTGGAGATCGAGATGGACTCATCCTTGAAAGCATCTGCAAAGTCATCTTTGCCCTTGGCCATGGCTCCGACAAAGACGCAGATGCTCTCTTTTGGCCCTAGCGTCTCGATGTAGTCTCGAACACGGACCACTTCGGCGTCGAAGCTGAGTGTGACCTTTCGGCAGTTCGGAGGGAGGTGATCGGTGATGGGGTTTTTGATTACTTTGAGGAGTTTTTCCTGCGAGTTGACGGATCTGATGGACAGTTTGTGAAGCAGCTGGACCATGAGACCTGCAAACCGCTTGAAGGTGCGTGGTATTCGAACCGTCGGCGAGACCTCGATCAGTACGCCTTTGGCAGTGTGAATGTAAATCTGGAGCTTCCCAGCTTTGTTGATGGGTGAGTCGAGCAGAGTGAGAAGACACTAAAGTGATCAGCTGTGGGCAAAGCGCGGATCTTTGGAGCAGAAGGCCATACTTGGTGTGTGATATCTGGTCGAGCATCGCTGATGTCTCTGCCCATCTTTCGCATGACTCCAATGTGCTCGTCGCTGTTCAGTAAAGAAAACTTTTCATCTTTCCCGCCCGCCTTTCCAGTGTGGGCGGCTTTGTAGGTTTCCAGGCTGGCGTTCGAGAGGACGACTATCAGCCTTTGCGTGTCTTTGTCGGTCGATGCAATCGGGACATGCTGTTCGGCCACCATTTTGGGGAGCTCTGGCGGAGGCAGGGATTGGGCTCCTATACAATGTTAACTTCGGATTTTCCAATGGCTGAAGTTGCATACTTGAGCGCTTGCGCTTCAGAGAGGGAGCAGGGTTAGTGGACATGGCGGATCAGGCTGACTGAGGAATAAACACAAGTGGCCAAATATGCGGGCAAGGTGCATGATCAAAATAGCACAATTTGAGAGCAAGAAAGTTGTATCAATTTGGCCGACTTGGCAGATCAAGTGAGCAAGATCTGTCCTGTCGTCATCGAGAGGCAGACCAACCCAACTACAGTAGTGATCCAATGGGCTGTTGGTCCAAACGATGTACGGTTGGGCATAAAGACATCCTGATTGGGCAAGTTAGCCGGAGATGCACTTTGCCCTTCAGCCGGTACCAAGCAAATCGGTCACAGATACGAAGGAACAAATAGACAGTATTCGATCCCTATCATTTCCTATCCTACAATGTGCCTACCCTCCGTCCTGTGATCTCAATAGAGCGCTCGCACCAACCCAACAGCTATACGAATTGGCAGCAGACTGCTCGGCCGTGCAAGTGACCCAACACTAGCCATTCAAGACACATCTTTCCGCTGGCGAATGCGATCGGTAGCAAATGGATGTCAATGCATTCGTTGCTCTTTGAGCTTACCAACCGATACCAGAATCCTGATCAGGCTCATGCCAGGAACAGAATGACGACGAAGGCGCTGAGCTTTCAGTTTCTGTTGACAATGATATTATATGATATCATGGCAACGGCCCATCGTGATCGCTATAGCTGGTCAGCCTGGTTATGGCTTGCACCGTAGAGGGAGCTCGCATCAGTTGTCTGGGATATCCTGGCAGATCAGTGGACAGTACTGATCCATTGCTCTCCGTTTCCCGATTGGGAAGTGGATTCGGGGCAAATGCGGAATGCTGACATGTTATAGAGTGGAATGGCTTTGAAATGCTGCTGCCTTTCTCCGAAAGTCTGATCATCTTTATTGATGGGCCTGCGAGTGCCATACTCTCGATTTGGGTATATATACACCTGGAGCGTGGATCAATCAACTAGGTTTCGGCATAGCACGCAACAAATCTCATTGACTGTACCAGCACATTTCAACCACCATCACAGCAACCCATACCCAGAACTGAACCGTCAGCATCTGCAATGGCTGCACCACCGGTCGACATGAGCGCCGACCTCTGGCGCCACCAGAAGACCATCAGAGTCGATGGCAATTGGACTGTTGAAGGACGCCCTATAGTCAACATAAAGCTCAGCCAGATCAATACACCACCAAACATGCCCGGAAAGACCTGGTTAACCTTGATAATAACGGCGCCACCTGGTGCTGCCACCCCGCCGCATACTCACGCCGGTGCCGCTGTGATGGGGACAATGATTCGAGGACGCATGCTGAATCAAATGGTCCATCCCGTACATGACGATGGCAAGGGAGGGAGCTGTGGAGGAAACGAGGGTCCAAACATCTATGCGCCGGGTGAATCGTGGTATGAGATGCCGGGCTGTCACCATGTGAGATCTCAGAACGTCGGCGAGGAAGGCGAGGAAGCACAGTTTGTGGCGAATTTGGTGGTGGATAGCTCTGTTCTTGAGGGCTTCGAGAATCCCATCGAAGCGATATTTGTGGTTGACGCAGCGGTGGAAGAGAAGGAGAGATTGAGGAAAGAGGCGAAATAGTGGTTGATGGTGTAGCATTAGACGTGGTATCAGTCGACGACCAAATACTGCATACAGTGTTGTTGACTTCCGGGTCCAGCTCTTGAGTCTTGAGCTTGAGAGACACATTATCCGCATCCTCCCCACCCTTGAGTTTGGCCCGACATTGCACAACGCCAAGGAGGCGTGGCTTGTGAGATTGTAAAGCTGATTGTAGGTGTTGGTGGTGTTGATGGTGTTATGTTCTTCGTCTTGATCAAGACGTCGTCTCCTCCGGCTGAAACCGAGCGTGTACAACTTTGCAACAGTACCATGCTACCAGATGTGCCCTGTGAATGCCCTCCAGCCAAGACCCAGAGGATATGACCTGATTGAGCTGCAAATATCACGAGTCAACTCAAGAGCGTGTTCTAGCTCAAGTGTTAGCATCCCTGACGACATAAAGAATTAGTGCATAAAACTCCTGGCATTTGAAAACGAGTATGACCAACTATCAACTATATTACTTCATGTAAGATTGCCTGCAGAGCCCAGGGTTTTCTCCAGCCCATCCATCATAAATGCAGTCATCTTCTGCCACACAAACCGTCTCACCCAACCTTCACAACAATCTTTCCCAGTATGCGTCCGCTGTCTACCCGCTCAAAGGCCTCCTTAAACTGTTCCATCTCCCACACGCTATCCACCTTTGGCTTGGCCAATCCCCTTTCAATCAGCTCCGTCACCCTTCCCAATTGCTCGCCGTCGGCACTCATGATGAAGAATTTGCCGGTAATTGTTTCGCTCACACCCTCCGGCCGATCCAAGTCCCACTTCCACACCATATCGCTCCGTGGTACAATGCTCAGAACCAACCCATGGTCTTTTGCCGCGTGCCAAGCCTGAGCAAGACTTGTGTGGCCGACCGTGTCAAGGACCAAGTCGCACTTCTTGTCTGGGTTCTGTTTGGCCCAGTCCGAAATTGAGATCTTGCCGTAGTCGATGATGTCGTCAGCACCCAGCTCCCGTACCATCTTTTCATTCGCACTGCTGCATGTGCCGACAACCTCACACCCAGCTGCATGTGCGAGTTGCACCATCCACATTCCCACGCCCCCTGCAGCGCCGTTGACGAGGACTCTCTTCTTCTTCCCGCTGCTGCCATGATTTGCAGCTTCGTCGAAACGCGTCTCAATCCCACCATGCACGAACAACGCCTGCCAAGCCGTCAAACTCGACAACGGCACGGCGCTTGCTTCTTCGGCGCTGATATTCTTTGGCCTCAGCGCAAGTTCATTTTCCAGGCCAATGGCATATTCCCGTGCACCCCCAGGGAGAGGGAATGTGACGCGCATGTAGACGTTGGCGCCCGGTTGAAACTTGGAGCTTGTCGGAGCAGTGACTACTGAGCCAGACAGCTCAATGCCAGGATGGGATTCGTTGAGCTCCGGAGGCCGCGGCCAAAGGAGTTCGCCTTTGCAAAGGGCCGTGGCATCGACTTTGAGGAGATGTTCGTTGGGTTTTGGTGTTGGGACTGGGAAGTCGGTATGGAGAGTTAGGGCTTGCTTTTCTTGGTTGTGGACGACAGCGCGCATGGTCTTTGGAGGCTGGGAGGCTGCCATTTTGGCAGTGTGTAAGAGACGAAGATTGCGAATTGTATGATGGGGAGCGAGGATAAGTCGCGACCTCATTTGTATGCAACTCCTGGGTGAGCTGGCAGTAAAAGCTGGCCGCACCGCTTCCTGAGCGTCATTATAAGCCACTTTCTTCACCTTTTGGGACTCATGCTGTATGGAGTAGTCGATTGTTCAATTAGATCATCGCAGCAACGGTGGCGTACGGAGAGTCGCATGTAAGCAACATCGACTTAGTCGTCATGGGACATTTCCTCACTGGGAAGGCAGACCTACAGTCCTGAAGTTTGAGGAGGAAAATGGACCAGGCCAATGCCAGTCGAAAAAGGCCCCTAAGGTCGAGAAAGTAAATATCACGTGATTTAACCAGCTTCAGTCCTCGGCGCCTTACCAGAAGCAGTAGTCGATTTTGGCTCTCGCATGAAGCAAGCGACCCGGAAGCTGCATGCTGAGCAAACACTTGGCTTCGTTTGGGACAGTGACGCTCCTCAATCGTATATCCAGCTTTGCATCTGACATGTGTTCGCGAAAATTGCTTTGGCTGACAAAGCCCCGTATTCGGGGCCCTCAGCTATCTGATCGCATTGGAAGAACCCGTGCTGAAACTTTGCGGTGTCCGAGACTGTCTTACCTATCTTGAACTGCAGCCAGAGGATTTTCGAAGCTAGCGACCTTGGCATATTGTGGAAAGGGAACAGTTCTGAAGCAACTTCGCCCTCTGACGCTAGCATGATTGGTTTCAAAGACTGAGCTATGACTTTGACAGCCTTGGTACATCCGGCCAGACTCGTCGACAACAGCTCTCCACGTGGCCAGTGAAGACATGAATCCTTTGAGTTGTCCGCCAAGGTCATCAAGCGATTTCGCGCTGGTATGCTGCGCTTTGTGATCCATTGTGTAGTTTCCACTGCTCGTGTTGCCATCGTTGTGTCTGTCCTTGGCCGGTTCTTTGCACTCAATCTGCCGAGCCTGTGCCTTCAACGGCGAAAGGTGCACTTGAAGCGTCAGGGCCTCAGCGGTAGCCAGAGATATGGAACTGTCTACGAGCCCAATTACATTGTCAAACTTGGTCTAGCCAATTGCCACAATAGTGATGGGTGCACAGTATTTGCTTCAGGGTCGAAGGTGCGCTGAACGTACCGGATTCGCAACAGGTACCGGAGGGTATATTCGAGGCTGCGTCTTGGCAGCCGTGACATGAAGCATTTCCGGCAAACAATCGTGCCATGTTCTCTTCAGAGAGAGAAAGGAGAGTCCTTCGGGGGCCTTGGATAAGCTTCCTGGTGGGCGGGATTGTGTTGTCGAGAATTTTGTTTCTTGAGGCTGACACTTTCAAAAACCTTGGACCCCAAACTCTGCCGACTAGCCTAAATATTCAGGGAGCTCGAGCGTTGGTTTTACGATAGATATCTAACATTGACTGGTACAACTCTGATTAAACTTTTGGGCAAGGATAATGATTGCATTCTAAAAGACATGTAGCACTCTCTAGGCACAATTTGAGGAAGATGTCTTAGAAACAGATTTGTGTGGGTGATGCTCGGGCGAGACTGGCGGGAGCCGGGAATGAACGAGAGTGGGCATGGCCATATGCCCAGACTTTAAGGTGTTTCCCCTGTAGATTCCAGTCTACTTTGCTAATGCTGCCGCAGCATTAAGTAGGTCCCCAATTTCCGAAATCATCGAGAATGAGGCTTCTCCAGTCCCTCGAAGAATCAGAGGATTGAAAAACGTCTACGGTACAGATTGACCCTGTTACTACAGCTGCCTGGCTCATTCAAGTCCAACTGATTGATGCAAAGATGATCAGTGCTATTCCTACTCTGACGCGGACGAGGAGCCTCCCTTGATGTGCCTTCCGGACATGCCGTTTTGATGTCCGAGAAATGCTCCTTGATATTCGCCAAAGTGGAACTCCTGTTCATCTTATCAAAGCTTCGACGCCCTCAAGTTGACACGAGCATAAGTGACTGAAGAGCTCTTCGACCAGATATCGTTGAGCAAGCGGACATGGTTCATGATGACCTACGACTCCGATGGCTAAGCGAAGATTCTCCAGATCTGCAGATTCATACTTCGACCTCGTTCCAGTCATGGGAAACGCATTGTTTTTGATCAATCTCGCTTGCAACTTGCTGGCCTCGATAGCACGCCTAATCAGCCAAATATCATCTCTTCAGGATCTACAAGCATGCAGTACGATGGCTGCTTCTTTGCCGTAAGCAAACTAGCTGCTGCGGTGTATGCTAGCAACACTCGGCACGGCATGCCAGTGGTTGTAGCTTTTGACTTTAAGCGACTTACGTGAGAACCTCCTCTGCAGGAGAGGTCATGATGCCAGCTCCAGACACATTTCGTTTTTGTAGGGGTTTTTGAAATTGTGTTGGTTTTGCCAGTTGGGCTTAGTGGCAGTGGCAGGATCTGTGGGAAGCAAGCAGAAGATTGCTCAACGTACAAGATATCATCACCGGCTTGCTCTTGATGGCAACTGGATGGGCATGGATTGGCAGCCATGGGACATTTCAAGAGCCGTACCTTGAGACAGATTAGGATAGACCAGCACAGGCAAAGACACGCGATAAGGGACGGCCTCGATAAGCGTGCTTGGCCATGAGCGCCGCTCCCGAGACAGC
The DNA here is from genome assembly GCA_003614865.1 of Arthrocladium fulminans. Classification (NCBI taxonomy): domain Eukaryota; kingdom Fungi; phylum Ascomycota; class Eurotiomycetes; order Chaetothyriales; family Trichomeriaceae; genus Arthrocladium; species Arthrocladium fulminans. The sequence continues at coordinate 330,622 of QXWJ01000002.1, forward strand.
AAATCACACTGACAAGTGCTGAGCCAATTTCCTTTGATCCTTGTCCGTGACGGGTCGTTTACCGATGTCGCGTGCCATCTCATTTGTGAATTATTCCCGTGCTCATCTTGGAAATCTGTGATGGTGCTTGGACATGGCGGACGGTGGCGTATGAACGAATGGCAATGTTGGACAGGTTCAGTGGAGAAGTTGCATAGCAACCCTAGATCTGATAGCGACGCGCGTTCTCCTTGCTGCAAGATGCGTTCTTTTGGTTTCCTTATTTGGCGCTCTCCGTCTTCTGAAGTGAAGCTACCTTGGAAGCTACAAGCAGCACTGGCGGGAAGAGAACGAATGATCCGGGCCGGCATCCCATAGCTACACTGTCAATTAGTCTCATAAGACCTTACCTGCCTTAGCCTTCCCTTGCTCTTGTTCTATCGCCAGTCTTGCAGCATAAGAGCGCCGTCAACAATGCTACCCTCATATGTCAACGCAGGCCTATGGCTGAGCTTGATAGCTACAGTGGCAGCGCAGGGCGACCCGACAACAGACGAAAACTTGCTTCAATTCCGGTCGAGACCTGACCTGTATCCTCCACGCTTATTCGTCAATCTCACGGGAGATGGAGTCACTCCAGGATACATCTTTATGTCTCCATATCAGAGTTTTCAAAACAGTGCAGCCATATATGACAGTGACGGAACACTCATATGGTACGGCTTTGGAAGCACCGGCTCTGGCAATGTCCATGATTTCCGTGTCTGCTCATACAATGGCACTGATCACCTGTGCTTTTACCAAGGCGAGCAATATCTCGGCTACGCCCGAGGTCAAGCGGTGATCATGAACGACCGCCTGGAACCTGTGAGGACCGTCACTGCGCTGAATGCTCTCTCTCCTCTCGATCAGCACGAATTCAACATCATCGGCGACAGTGCACTGACCACAATCTACCACCCCGAAAGATATGACCTGTCGGCTTTCAACATAACCGGTGGTGAAGGGTGGATCCAGAATGGGATTTTCCAGGACGTCAACTTGACCACCGGAGGTCTCAATTTCGAATGGAGCGCTATCGAACATGTCCCACTCTCAGAGGGATATGTGTCTCCCAATCAATCTGAAGTAGCTGGCACTGGGTTTAGTGCAGTGTCGCCGTGGGACTACTTCCACATCAATTCGGTGGACAAGAATGGGGATGGTGACTACCTGATCTCTGCGCGACACGTTAGCGCGCTGTACAAAATCAGTGGTCAGGACGGCAGCATCATTTGGAGATGTGGCGGCAAGTTCTCCGATTTTGAGCTTCTGAACGGGCTCAACTGGTCTTACCAGCACGACGCCAGATGGATGGCACAGAATACCAGCACCGACATCATCGCCCTTTTCGACAATGCTTCGAACGGCTTCAACCAGTCTGCAAACCACTCTGCAGGCTATATCATCAAGCTTGATCACACAGCCACTCCTCCAACCGCGGAGCTCCTCCACTCATACCCAGCTCCAGAGGATATTCCAATCTCAGGCAGTCAGGGGAATTTGCAAATCCTCAACCCCGATGATTGGGCCAACTCCAATGCCTTTGTTGGTTGGGGAAGTCAGCCATATGTGACAGAGCATGATCCTGCCGGCAACATCATCTATCGAGCCAATGTGGCCTCCAATGGTAAAATGAATTACCGAGCTTACAAATTCAACATCACGCTGAACCCTTATGACAGCCCGGCGTTGTACACCTATGCTCTGGATTTCAACGCCAGTACCACATACTATATGAGCTGGAATGGTGCGACGGAAGTCAGGAGGTGGCGTGTCTATGGTCGTGCTTCTTGTGACGCTGAATGGACACTAATTGATGAAATACCCAAAGACGGCTTCGAGACGGTGTACACCGCCCAGGGTTATCAGGAATTCGGTATGGTCGAAGCTGTCGCGGGGAATGGAACAGGCTTGAGAAACTCCACAAATCGCGGCATCAAGTCTTTCGTCCCAAGTGCTTCTTTGAGTCAAAGCTGCACAGCTGATGGGTGCAGCACTGTCGATGAGTATGGCGTGAGTACCGGTCAGGAAGTGGTCGCAGAGACAAGAACTGGATGTGCTGCGCTGCCAGTGTCTACCCCAAATATAGCAGAGGCTCAAGAAGCAACAGAAGGCAAGGCGGCAGCGCTCGGATCAGGTGCCGTGATGATGGCATCAGTAAGTGTCATGTCATCGCTCTTGATCGGGCTTTTGCTGTAGTGCAGACGCTGTCGAAGGAGCTGATGAGCCAGCAACCACTTCAGCCGTATATTTGCGGTTTTCAAGAGAGTGACAAGAGAGCATAGCGGTGATGCACAGAGTTTCAACTGAGATACGAGACCAATGTTCCACACGAGGAGGAAATGAGAAACCAGTGCTAGATGAGTCAGTCCTTCAATCCGCACGGAGGGGGCCACATTCATGTAATGATAATAAAGGAGATTCCCAGTCTAATCTTCCATAGCGCTCTGTGCCTTTCGCAAGTAATATGAAAAATGAACGCGCTCATGAAGGCCTTCGTGCTGAATACTAAAGTCTCGAGTATCGTGAGCAGATGCTGAGGGTCAGCACCGCTACATGGGAAATCTTCGGTAGAAATTTCCGAAATTGGGCTGCGGCCAATTCCTGATGCTCGTTCAAGCTGGGGATCAAAAGTGAACCGTCTGAACAACTTCAATCCCCAGCAAAGCCGTCAATCAATTCTCAACCTGTCACATGCCGACCATAGATACATTTGCACCGCCAACATGATCTGCACGAGTTGCCGGCGCACCCTTATGGCGCGCATACAAAACCTCCCTAGCACCTCGACAAATGCACTCACGTCGCAAACGACGAGAATATCCCTCCGCAGCGTCGCCACAGCGCCCGCTACAAAAAGCAGTGCACCTTCAACGCCGTCGTCCTCTACAAACCCACCAAAAGCCGCCTCAACCTCCGCACCTGGTGAAGCCCAGCCCTTCTCCGAACCCTTCTTCCCATCAACCACAACCGCAACATCCAACCCTGTTGCCCCATCCTCTCCAGCTCCTAATGCCGCAGCACCAATAAAACTAGTCAGCAGCATCCCAGGGGGCACGCCTCTCTCCTCCCTAACATACACCAAACAACCCGCCAAACCACTACTCGCCCTCGAAGACGCGGAGTATCCAGCCTGGCTCTGGAAGCTAGTACCCGATCCAAACGCCCCTGCTGCAGCGGCACTCGATGGAGGTGTCGACGTGAGCAGTATGACGAAGAAACAAAGAGCAAAATATGAGCGGAAGCAGGCCAAGTTGATGGCAGGATTGGAGAAGCCCATCCCGATTCATGAGCAGAGTAAGGACTTGACCGGGGAAGGGGAAGGAGGAGTGGACTATGCGCGGAAACACAAGGAATTGACGCAAAGTATGAGGAGTGCGAGGAGGAAGGGGATACGAGAGGCAAATTTCTTGAGAAGTATGTAAGATGGCATTATGTGAGCTGCGGCATGGCAAATGGAGAGGGCCAGCAAGAGATGTGCATTACAAACATGTTTTATTATGCCCACTGGCAGAGGTCAAGCATGCGCTGCACAAATGAAGCATGCATACCTGTGCAAAGAGGTCTCCAGAGATAGAAATCGGATCGGGCCTTTCAGAGATGGGCCGTTGTAAGAAGCTGAAGGCGCCAATGTACAAGATTTGATGAATGCTTTCCTGTTTGCCTCTTCCTCCACGGTTAAAAACGATATTCGGACACCTTCCCAGGTGCTCGTTTTGGGCTTCTGTACCCCTTCGCCCCAAAGTGTTGGTTTGCAGGCGTGCAGGAACCTCGAAGACACGTCGAGGGAAGACTTCTTAGGGGCTTGAAAGGCATCAACGCAGTGATTCAGGAGAGACGCTTATTCAGGGCCAGGCGTGCCTCCATCATCATCCAACACTATCAGATTGATTGCGAAATACATACATTCCTCCTTCTGACCAGGCCACAATCCCATCGCACACCCCAAGAGTCGGTCACTTGTAGATAGAGGTCACCCGAATGAGAAGGGATACACATGCAGTTCTGTTGATCGAGCAGGTTTAGACCTGGTGATGGTCACAACCAAGGATAGTGAAGCGACGGATTCCAGGCGTACGTCTCGACTCTTCGAGCAGCACAATCTCAAGTCTTCCGCTCACAAAGCTGGTCATCCCCTCTTCTATCGCCTCTTTCTTGGCCTTGCGATGGAAGACAGACGGATCCAGTCCATACGCTCGTTGACCCGTACAAATCTGGACTGGATGGACAAAGCTTTCGCAACAATTAAAGACACATCTTCATCCGCAGCCTTAAACACCCAACACAATCGCCTCTCCAGGGGCATGCTCTCTGTGAAACCATTACTCAACCGTGCTCTCTCGTGGTGTGATGCGTCATTCCGTAGTTGTTCTCAACGCCGTCTCAGGCCCAGGATATGAAGACTAAATCCAGCCCTAATCGACAGTAGAGTACTTTTTCATGCTTATGTGGCTGCCTTCGGGAGAAGGTTAAGTCGCGTTCCCCGAGCCGGACTTTCTGACAGCTTCGCTGAGGGCGTGGCAGATGAATTAGACAAGGTCAGAGGGGAGGGGAAGGAACTGAGGGCTTCCGCTATGGATACTATCCTGCAGGGAGGGCAGGTACTCGGATAGATTGGCGGTTTCGGATGGGTCGAGGCCCGAGAGCAGATCTGGTCGGTGTATGGGTGAAGATTGTAACTGTGAGAGGAAGGTTGTTGATCTGGAGTCATGTGCAGCAATGGCGCATAGACGATGATAGAAGAACTTCTGAACAAGCTTCGCACAAAGTCCGGAGTAGAGTAACTGTCAGATCTCAAGCGGAGACCTTTCACGAGCTACCGGCTATCTAAGCTGCAGAAGGGCAGAGCAGACAGCAAACAAAGGCCAGCTCGGACAATCCTCTCCTGTCCAACGTGAGCCAGAGCAAGAACTCAACCAAACTTCGCCGTCTTGTTCTCCCGCTTGTCCATGTCGTTCGGACCAAAACTCTACCAAAGATGTCAGATACAGCAATGTGGCACTCCAGAACGGCAAAAAACGAATACATACCATGGGCAACAGCTCGCCAATCGTCATCACAACAGGCTCACCGCAGATCTCGAGCTCTTTATCGCACGTCATGTCTTCCGGGTACTGCTGGCCTTGGTCCTTTCTCCGCCCGTACATGTAGACACGCATGTCAGGCTCACAAAACTCCCTGATCATCTGGCGGCACATCCCACATGGACTTGCAGGTGGCCAGATGTCAGTGCTCACAGCCAACGCACGTATTCGTGGCATCTGGGGGCGTTCTATACTGGCGACCAGCGGCGCCAACGCACATCGTTCTGCGCAAATGCCGACCGGTGTGGAGGCCACCTCGACATTGGCACCTTGGTGGTAATTTCCGTCCTGATCGCTTAGCAGGGCTGCGCCGACGCGGAAGTTCGAATACGGGCAGTAAGCTTTTCGCTTGGCAGCGATAGCGAGTGTCGATATCGCATATAGCTCCTGCTTTGTGAGCTCGAAATTGATTGGTTCGGAGGGAGCCATGGCCACTACACAAGGGGGCAGGGCGTGTCTTCTTTGGGCAGATCGATATACCAGCTCCTGAGGGAATGAGGGTACGGCTGGTCAGGTCGCTGCGAAAAGCCGTGAATCAATAAACTCTTGATTGGAAAAGAAATTGATCAGGACGGAGCAGATGAGATGATCGCCGTATTGGGAAAGTCACCTGATCGTGCCACCTGGTACCGACCTGTACAGACTCCTGTCAGTAGATGTCGCAATCACGGCAGCATCGGCCGAAGCTGCTGTAGCAAGGAGTTTGAGTCGCTCAATATGGAACGGAAATGTAAGTAAAGGGAGTTGAAATGGAGTGGCAGAGCTCTGGTCCCTTGATTGCTTTGGCTTCAAGAAACGGTGATCGCCGGAGTGGGCCCCTGGAATGACAAGAGTCCGCGCGTTGATTCTTTTTCTTGTTCTCCGTTGATTTAGAGGTCGTTTTCTTTGCCGAAAGCTCTTCCTCTAGATCCTTCATCATGCTAATTTGTGGGGTGGCATACTTTTGTGGCATATCTGTTCGTTCACTGTGCTCACATTGACCAGTGATGGCAATTTGAGCTGTGCACAATGCTCTGACCATTCTTTGCTTAACTGCCACATTTGCGACCCGATGGACGCACAGCCCTGGCTCCGTCTTCGTGCTCGTGACCGCTGCTCATGCGGCTTGTAGGCTGTATTGGGGGGGCATCTCTATTGCCTGATGTTGGTGTTGTACATGCATTTCATTTCGCTCCAAATCATTTCTTCTCTTCCTCTTCCTGTGGCTTCTTCCTACTCTCAAGTACCTCATCAACAACGCCCAAGTGCTTCGCCTCCTCGGCGTTCATGAAGTAGTCCCGGTCCATGAGCCTCTCAATCTCCTCCAGAGTCAACTCCTTGCCCCGTCGTTCAACGGCCTTCTTGTCATTGAGGTGTCGTCTGTAGATCCTGTTCAGTTGATTTCGTATCCTCAGAATCTCCTTTGCATGGATCTGTATGTCAGCACTGGTACCACTATAGCCACCGCTCGGTTGATGCATCATGATTGTTGCATGCGGCAAAGCTGACCGCCTCTGGCCTCCGCTTAAAATCAATGATCCCATACTAGCTGCCTGGCCCAACACAATGGTATGAATGGGGGAGGTAATGTACTGCATCGTATCGTAGATGGACAAGCCCGCTGAAACCGAGCCACCGGGAGAGTTGATGTAGAGGGAAATGGGGGTGTCTGGCGAGTCGGCTTCGAGGAAGAGTAGGGATGCTGTGATTGTGGCTGCCTGTGAAGCGGGCTTTCGTTAGCTCTTTGGTCATACTATCTGATCTTCTTCTTCCGAGCAGAAGTCGCCAATTTGATGTCACGAGATGTTTGCTAACCATTCGATCTTCGATTTCTCCGTACACTGACACTATTCGCTCTTTGAGAAGTCTACTAAATAAATCGGTCGAGTGCATCGCTCCACCAAGCTGCTCTGTGACGAATGGAACAGGCAGGAAGCCATTGGGGCTGCCACCCCTCAGCTGTGAAGGCTGTTGCCGTTGCGCAGAACTCTGGAAGCCATACGGCTGTGGATTGTTGGCGAATGTGTAGAGTGATCGAGCCGCTCGCCATCTAGGCGTAGCAGAAAGGGTTATCGGCTTACAGACTGCGGCTCCAATTGAGACTCGCCCTATGCCACGCATCCTGAGAGGTTTTCACTTCCTAAGTCTCGAGATGAATCTTCAGACTGGACCTCTCCAGCGCATGTTGCTTGCAATGTTCGAGCGACCAGCGTGAGGCTGGTGCGGAGCCTTGCCTGTGGACCAAAAAGTGCCCGCGGCAAAGGCATGTCATAGAACATGGCCAGCGAGGTGAAACCCTCTTTGCTTCTTGGATAGCATCATACAAATATGCATTCAGGTCTCGCAGGTGAGGGAAAGACCCAATGTGGCATCTGAAGCAACCAGAAAAAGGTGATTGACTTGGTATGGCATGCAAGAATTTGGTACCAAGGAAGATATTGGTGGGTTGCCCATTTTGCGCAAGAGCTGCTTCACGAGGCAGTTGAAAATCACAACTTTAATCCTACTCAGCCTCACCTCATGATGAGCAAAAGATACCTGTTCCTGAAGGTATGCATGAACGAGACCAGATCGATTTGAAGCCTAGGTCCTGAGCATCATTTGGTGGTCCCGACGGGGAAGAAATGCCAGAGGTTGAAGCATTCACCTTATTGTCTTGAAACGCCCACTGAAGCGGCGCATCGCCTGCACCAGACTCGCGCGACTGGACGATTGCTGGGAATGACTATCATATTGTGCTGTTTCGAGTGTGCGCGCGGATTCTAGCATTTGCCTATTCGTCCCTTCCCCCCCTGATATCGCATGGTTCTCGATGCTGCTGTTGTCTGGGTCCTCATTCTTAGCGGTTGCTTCTTTGACTCCGCCCCCTCCAATTTGCAAGGCATCCAGCTCGTCAAGAAAGTGCTCAAAAGAGTCGAGTTCCGCTGGTGGGATGACGATCTGGCTGCTCGATGTGCCAGGCAGCCCTGCAAACTCTTTCAGATAATATGCGTTGATCTTCCGCCGACGAACACAGAGCTCCCGAGCTCGCTGCAGGCCCGTCTTTCCGCTCGCATCCGGCTGCAAAAAGCTTGCACCTAACTGGGCTAAAATGCTGAGCTTTAAAATGGCACCGCGATACTCCTGGTTCTTTTCACATTCGTTCAACACACGATGCACAACATTTTCATCCATTGAGCCCCGCCTATCGTTGACATCAACGCCAACACTGATAAGGAACTCGAGACGAATTCTCAATTGTGCCTCCGATAGCCCTCGCACAGCAGCCCATACCTCAAGGAGATGCTTGTTGTTATAGGATTCGTAACATTTAGAGTAGGTCTCGAAACTCCTCACAATAGGATCCAGCTGTCCACAAGGGGCCTCGGCCAAGCAAAGAAGGTACTTTGGGATTTTGGTGTAGTAACCTGAGCCTACGAACAACGCTACTTGCTTGCTATCGACTTGTTGATTCGCAAACAAATAGGTAAGCGTCCGGTCGACGTGTGCCGTAATGGTTGACGAACAATATCCAGGCCAGACAGTCACACCTTCGGTAAAACTGCACCAGACGATAAAGTCAATTTCCGTTGGAGAAAGAGAAGTCGTATCAACTTTCTGCGCCTCCATATAGGTGAGCCATTTTTTGGCCGCCGCGAAGGACAGGTCGTGACGCCAGAAACGACCATTTTTCGCAACGTCCAGAATCTGAAAAGTATTTCCTGGCCGCAATTCGTTTAGTGTGTCGTGAAAGAGGATAAGAGGTGAACGTAAAGCGACGGCCATCTTCTCATATAAGGCTGTTTCAGCGGCATTGACATGCTTGGCGGCGGAGTGTATATGTCGAATGGAATCTGCGAGCATTTTGACAAAGTGCTCGGCATTGAGCACCATACGTGAATCGGAAGACAGTCCACTGAGACACGCGGACATTCCTCTAAGAAAGATGGCCCGTCCAAGAAGTCTTTTGTCCATCACTCTGGCAGACTTCCAGTCCCTAGTCAGGGATTTGCCAATTGTCTCCACCTGCGACCAAATGCTACGGCCTAATATCTTACCAGCATCGATCATTACGCCCGAATAGAGCCGGGTCCATATGTGATTTGGAAAATGTCTGAGATGGTCTTTGCTAGCCCACCGAATCACCAGATCATGTTGCCGTATGTAGGCACGAATCGTCTCATGTAGCAGGCGTAGCTCAATTTTGTCGTAGGACTTGAAGACATCCTCTTCCAGTAAAGCACCTTGCATGATTTCCCTTTGAACTAGGTCCAATTCGTGCCCACTGGCGTTCGGAGGCAAATTTGGGCTGAATGCATCGGATTCTGACGATGCATCTGGCTGGTCTGAGTCGTAAATCGGTGGAGCCGCGTTGTCATCCGTTGTTCTCGGTTTGATTTCCACAATCCCACCTACGAAGCCTTGCAAGCGAACGCGAAATTGCTCGATGCTCACCGTTCTTGGTGTTAAACTTTGTGATCCGCAGCAGTGGTTGACTAGGAGCCACGCGCCATAGAGCGCGTCCAGACTGACAGTGTGCTGAGCGCTTTCCAGCAGATGCAGAAGAAGAGCTACTTCAGCTCTGCACACACGTGGTATACGTTCGAAAATGCGGTCGTATGTGCTGCTCAGTTCCTGTGGTAGCTCGTGAAGTTCCTGGCGTATTTCTTCTTCGGTGAAACCTTGGACGACCCTCTCGATGATCAATTCTAAAGAGAAATGAACAAACAAAAACACCCCTTCAGCTCGAGACAGGAGCTCGTTAAGAAGGCGCTCTATAGACGGTTGGGGGAGGCTCATGTCAAATTGTATCGCTTTGATAGCATTGACGGCGTATACTCTGATTCCGACTTCGTTGTAGTTCTGTACCTGAATTTCTGTACACTCCCGCAGTAGCATCTGAAGCAGCGGTTCGGGGCGGCTGGCCAAGCAGAGGCGCAACCCTGTCTGGATGCGGATGCTCTTCAACGATTCAATCACGGACCGCAGGTTAGAGCCGCATTCGTCCAGTCCATCCACAAAGAGGAGGACTCGGATGTTTTCAGCTTCCAGCACTTTGGTGATCATGCTAACTATTTTTTGTATCTGTGAGGTTTCGAGGACGGAATCAATATCGAACTGATGGCGAGCTAGTGTTTCTGTACCTATTGGTAATTTGGTCAATATTTGATGAAGAATAGATCTGAACATTCCCTCTTCCGTATTGGCCATTCCTTTGGAGGCTCTGAAATCGTAGAAGAAGTGGATCAGTGTCCACGGGGAACTGTAAGCTGATGGTGATAGCCGTTTCTGCGTCTCGGCAGCAGTCACCAGATATTTCATGAGTGTCGACTTTCCAGATCCCGGCTTTCCAGAAATCCAAAATATCTTGTCAGATTGAGTATCCCGCAGCCATTGGTCAAATACCGTGGACCATATCCAGCTACAGGTCTCCGGAGCCGCCGAGGTGATTTGCCCCAGTCTGCCGTGCATGCCCTGATACCGAAGTGCGTTGATGAGAGCTACGGGCCTGGAGTGTCAGTGGTGGTCTGAGTTCATCACTACATAGAGTCGTACCTCTGCGCTCCTCTGCAGGCGTGAGACGATGCATCAAGTCGGAGCAGCTGGAGTACACATCGCCAAAAATGGCTCTTGCATTGCCAGACAATTTGATGCCTGGAAAGATATGACCCTCGCGCCTGTTTTGGTGGGGATGAGTTGTCGAGACCAACCCAGCTCCTTCACATTGGGCCTTTAGAAACTCGAAGTCGTCCATGATTCATGTACATCTGATGCTGTCCTCAAACGAACATGCGGTATAGAAAAGAAAACTGGACAAGACTTTGGACCGAATTGTCATGAATCAGAAGGGTTTTTGATATCAACGGCATCGGCATGGTCGAACATCGAGTCTTGCAGACGCAGAGGCCAGAACATTATCGCAAGCCAGGCTGAAGCCGGTGAAATGTGCTGAGCACAGGTGGCCAATCATCCCGATGATGCTGGTGCGCGAGTCTGCGGAGCAACGCAACTCTCGCCTGACGTTTCTAGGTCGCACCTAAGCACGGCCAATCCCGTCCAATTCGTGTGACAAGCACGCATGGGAAGACCATTATGACTTCGTTGCGCTGCTTCTTCGGCCGCCTCTCAAGGTCGAATCAACATGAACTGTACGGAAAGAGAATGATTGACCTGTCCATTACAATCGCTGATCTTGGCCGACTGATACATCGCCGCTCGACCCCTCAACCACATGCCGGACCAGAGGACCTGCCAGGAGAAACGATGTTCATAAATCAAATACTAAACCAATGTGAATCAATAAAATCACAGGAAGTGTAGTCAAACTTTAACTATACAAACCGTGAGGCGAAAGTATATGCGCATAAGGGAAAGCTGGGCTACAGCCATAACACAAAGGTATGCTCCCCAAACCCAGGCCACGAAGCGCATTCTCCATATGGACCACTGCAGACAAAAGGACTCATTGCAGCCATTCGAATACCCGGAAACATGCGTCGCTTTTTGGTTCAGCACCTTTTTTTTATGCCAACATTGAAATGCAACGGCTTCCTCAAGAATCCCTCTCTCGTCTCCAGAATGGGACTCTCATCCTCGTCTCTAAATTCAAAGTTCCTGAACACAGTTCCCACAATACACTTCAACTCCATCTCCGCCACGTTCCTCCCCACACACGCCCTCGGCCCATACGAGAAGGGAATAAACGCATCCTTCTGTCTCTGTGTCAAACGTCCTTCCTCCCATCTTTCGGGCACGAAATCATCGGCATCGTCACCCCAAATCTCTTTGCTGTGGTGGATCGTGTAGCTGGGGACACTGAGCGCTGTGCCTGGCGGGAAGGAGTAACCCAAGATCTCCACGGGTTTGGGATTTGGGTTTTCAGGACTAGCGCCAGGGATGAGTCGAGGCAGGCCAAGGGAGGAGGTACTGTGGATTCGCATCGTCTCGTTGATGATGGCTTGGGTGTAGGGGAGGTCTTTGACGGCCTCGTAAGATGGGACTGTGCCGGCGGGGAAATTCGCCTCGTCAAGTTCCTTCTGGAGTTTGGGAAGCACGTGAGGTGTGCGCAGAACGTAGTACAAGATCGCACAGGACGTGTTGCTCGTTGTGTCACTGCCGGCGATGAGCTGCGTGAGTGCTTCAGCAGTAAGTTCCTGGCGGTCAAGTGGCTCGCCCTTGGCGTCTTTGCCTTGCATCAGGCGAGCGAGGAGGTCGACGCGGTCGGAAGGATTTTCGAGTCTTTGCTTGACGCGGGCGATGGCTATACCGGCTAGATTGTTCACTGCTTCCATACCCTTACTGAAGAAGGGGTCCGGGAGGTACTTCGCAAAGGGCCTGAGCTGAGGGAAGCAGCCAAGGGTGCCGCTGACCTCACCACGTCTATTGAGCACTTCGATTGCTGGTGCGCTCTTCGGTGGTGCATCTGGTGACTCGCGGATTTCGGCAAAGTCTCGTTCTTCTTCAAGCATGCCGAATGGTGCCCCAAAGGCAAGATCGCCGATGATGTCGAAGGCCAAGTAGTTGAACCAGTTGAGGGAGTCGAGTGAGGCGTAGCCGCCTGTCTTGGGCTGAGATCTCGCTTCCTCAGCCTTCTTCGTCCATTTCCGAAGGAATAGTTCCAGGTTGGCATGGATGTATTGCTCAAATTGACCGATGGATTTCGCGCTGAATGTATGTGACACAATCTTTCGCTTTCGGGTGTGCTCAGCTCGATCTCGAACGTTGAACAGGCCTCGTCGGATTGAGACGAAGGCGTCATAGTATTCACTACAGATTGGTCAGACTGATCATGCGAGAACGGAGCTCCGACCTACCTCTTCAGGAACCCGTTACCGTGGCCATAGATGATATTGATGGCCTGGTCGTCGGCAATACTGACATGATTTGGCTGGATTCGCACTACCTTGCCGAGCTTCTTGTGTAGATTGTTGACCTCTTCATACCGTCTTCCACGCCGGCATTGCCACATCAACCACAAGTTGGAGAACTGTGCTGGGAATGGGGCCGGGACCTTGGCCAGGCTACGGTTTCTCAAATAGGGTAGAACGTAGTAAAGAATTGGCAAGAGCAAAAGTGCCCATGGGGAGAGAAAGTACGAGACGATAGTCATGTTGTCGACGTAGGTGGTGCTTGAAAGCCAAGACCTCCTCGCTCAATGTTTTGAGACCGTCGAAACTGTTGTCAACTGCGCGGCGGCCTTGCAAATTTGTGTAAATGTGACTACCAATCAGTTCGTATCTCAGTGGTGATAGTGGTGAGGCGAAATTGTCGGCCGAGGTCTAGCAGAGGGTGATGATTATCGGATTGAGCTGCGATGTTGTTCTTATGGGTGCTCTAGCAGGACTGAATATAGAATTTGACAGAATGCTTGATGTGGTAAGTTCAACCGTTTTTGAGACCTACGGTTATATATGAAGGGCCTGCAGCGACATCATGCAAGAGCGGTTCCTCCACCGGCAATCAATGTGGGAGGTATTCAAAGATCAAGACATGAGATTTGGCGGAGATGGCTGGCCCTGACGGCCGTGTGAAGCGGCCGGTTACGACAGACTCGGATAACCTACACGGGAATGAAGAGCTCGTCAGGAAGATAATGCGTGGCATATGATTTGTCGATGTGTTGTGGACGGGTTCACGCTCCCCGCAGAAGCCCTCTCCATAACCCTGCGGAGCTGTGGACTTGGCCAAGCTGAGTCGAGGGCCAGTTTGCCACTTAAATCAACCGAGCACGTGCATGCTTCGGCATGTTCTCAATACCGTAGAGGCCAAACAACCTGTCTCTCCTCAGCTGGCTTTCAGATACTCAATAAGTCTGGAAGCCGATTCTTCAAGCTCCTTTTTGGGTCGCCCGGATGAGGCAGGGCTTTCATGTGATGCGTGCCGCCGCAAGACGCTTCTCCTAGAGCAGTGGCCGACAGGCGTCATCACGTTGGAATTGTGGCATCCACGCGCACCTGCACTCACCTGGGACCGTCAACATCCAGAAGTTTGGGTGCATGTCGTTTCATCATTGAATTCGTTTTCACGTTCCTTCGTCAGCGACCAGGTCATAGGGTCCTAGCCATTCACCATTCCTTCCGCAAGCACGTTCTACAAGGCAATGTCAGCGCAACGTTCCGTACGATGAAGCCCTCACGCCTACCGGAAAAGCCTCACTAATGCCTGCCGCACATCTTTCCACATCCTCGACCAGACCTTGCACGGCCAGATCCCACAGTCTCAAATCTCTTGCATCGCCGGTGAATGGCAATCCGGGAACAGCCTCAAACCGAATGACGAGGTCAATCTGATCAATCTCTGCTCTCAGTCGTCCCTGTTCAATCATCCTCGCGGCGTAGTCCTCCGCCCTCTCGGCTGCGGTCCCATCCTTTGAATCTTTCAAACCCAGAATATCGGCTAGCGCCGCGGTAGAAATGTTGTCGTACAGCTTACTTGTAGCAAGCAGGTTGTGTTCGGTGACGGCTTTGCTCAGCACGGTGCTCCCGTCTGCAGTAAGCGCCAACTGGTGTGGTGCCAGAGAGGCAGCAAAAGCATCCACCTCCTCAGCCGATAGCAATCGGTCGAGGAACATCTTCTCGAGTATGCCATATTCTTGTGTCTCGGTTGACCGTTCGTCCTTGTACAGTTTTCCTAGCATTCGGTTTCGTTGAGGCCCGGCCGGGGCTAGGATGGCCGTCTTGATAGCCGCGGAGAGGGCTTGTAGTCGGTCTTCTTCAGCGACGGCGCGTGAGAATGAGACGTTGAGGTACTCCGCCGCGGCATTGAGGAAGTCTCTTCGGGAGTCGAGGATTCGGGCTTGTGATAGCTGATAGTGCAGCTGCAGTTCTGGGCTCTCTTGCAGAACTTGCGGTGCGCCTGTTGAGTTCTTGATCTTGTTGAGGGCTGTCTCTGCGGAAACAGTGTCGTCGTCTTCCAAATAGCATCGGACAATCCGGATCCACGTCTGCACCTTCACGAGATCTGGCACTTGTCTCTGTGTTGAATCGAGCTGAATTCCCTGCAATGCCTGCGCGGCCTTTGACCACTCTTCTTCCTCTTCATAGCCGGAAGCCAATATTTCTCGGACGATCGCATTTTGCTCTTCGAATGACGCTGTCTGGTTCTGGAGGTTGTCCGCGATGTAGGCGCCAACGTTGACTTTGACATCAGAAGGTGCTGAGCTCAGTGATTGGATCAGAGAGGTCAGCAGTGGTTTGGTGCTGATGATGCCCAGTGAGGAGGAGATGAGGGAGTCGGTGTAAGCGATCAAACACTCGGCTTGCTCAGCTGAGCTCGCAAACGTTGCTTGGGTCAAGTCGCTCAAGATCTGTGTGTAGGCGGCCGATTTGTCACCTGAGTTTGCTGCTTCTTGCAGCGCATTTTGCAGCTTGGAGGTCGCCATCTTTTGAAAGCGAATATTATGCGTACCAGCTTCTCGTAGATTGTGTCAGGCCAGCGAGCAGCGGGTTTCTTCTGCGCAGTTACATCAATTAACTGGTAGGTAGCGGGGGAGACCGAGTTCCTCCTCCATCTATTGACAAGGCCGTCACAAACTGATGCCTTAATTCCGTTTGCCTGCACCAAGAACGCGGCCCTGTGTCGGACGCGTCTCATTGGATGCTCCAATCTCAATCACGCTGTGGACGTTGGGTCAACGAGATATTCTCCCTTTGATTGCATTGTGCTCAACAGCTACGTCTTAGAGCAGAAGAAATGGTCGAAATAGCTCAAGCAGTGCTCTATCAGGGTATCTCAAAACAGAACTTCCTGCACCGTTCACACCTTTATTTTCACCAACAAAGATCAAACCAGACCGTAGCTTGAGCAATTTCAGCAAAGGCAAATTCGACAACAGTAGCCAGATCTGTCTGCTCAGTACATGCTCTGCCGTCGCAGCCTGAGTCGCTCTTCCTTGATGATCTCCTGATACTTCTTCTTCACAGTGGCATTCCCATAGTGGTAGCAATCTCGCTGGTCCCTCATCCATTCGGCAACTTTCTTCCACGGAACCTTGCCCAGAGCATCTTTGGTTCGAGATCGCTTCGCTGCTGGTGGAGCAAGGAGATTGACACCGTCTTTGAGCGCTCTTATCTGGGAACAATTAGCATTTGCCACAATGACAAAGAGAGGACCAGAACTTGCAGCATTATCATCCCAAATGGGCTTCCTGACTCTCTGCTCCTTGTTCTTGGTTAAGGTGCGGTATCTACCTCTCAATGTTGACTCTTCCAGCCCAAAGTTACCCTTGGCCATGATCTCCTTGTATGTCATGCCCTGCTGTCGCCATCGCACGAGCTTTTCGTCCAGGTCGGCGTTCCGGTGGCCAGGTCGACCACGACCACGTCCATTTGTGGCGTCTGAACACCTATGAGTCGATGGTAGAGAGTTCGAAGGGAGGAACGGCACTGGCCTATACTCGGAATCGTAATGACTTGTGCCAAATGAAGCTTGGTTGAAATCATTTTCTGAGTGAGAATACAGGTTCGTGCTGGGCTGTGGGTAATTTTGTGCATTGAGTGCATTGGTGGCCAAGGATAAATCTTCCGCTTCGTAGGTCTTGTCGTCTAGGTCTTCGAATGATGGAGGGAGGGGGAAGCTCTGAGCTCCTAGGACAGGATCATTGTCATTCGTTGGGATCGCGACCTGATGGTAAGTGTTCTGGTCTAGGCCAAGGGTGTCTCTATGATCAAGTGAGTGCGAGCTTACGCTGTTAGAAGGACTTCGCAGTGAAGTTGCAGAATGGTTCACATCCTGCTCACTTGACCCAGCATTTCCTTGCGACTGTGTTTGGAGGCATTCGACACCAGCGTTGGCACACCAATCCCCGTCGGTCGTAGTGTAGTCCGAAAGCCACTGCGGGCCAAGCGAATTTTGTGCAGCCTCATCTGTGCCGGTAGCCATTTTGTCCTGTGTCACCGGAAGTTGAGCTAGAGACATGCTTTCCTCCTTGGCCGAAGCTCTATCACCTGTACTGAAGCTCAGGGCAGGAGTTCCAACTTTTTGAGATCCATTTCTAGAAGCTCCTGGCTGCCAGATCACGGAAATGATACTATCTGGTGTCGTGACATGCGACAGGCGAGGCGCTATAGACACTCTGCTTGCGAAGTCTCCCACGTCAAAGCCAAGAGTGTTTGTTGGTTGAGACGACATCATTCCCTGCCCAGTTGGCGAAGAGGAGGGAATCCTGTGCTGCATTGACGCAGTTTCCTGTCCGGTTGTGTGAGGCGACGCCACAGACTGGTATGCCGAGCAGCTGGATTCTGCTTTGTTAGAGAGGTGGGATAGTGTGTCCATACATCCTTGGATTGGATGAACAGGGTCGACCGAGCAGTTTAGATAGGGGAATGTTTGGCAACAGGCACAGCCCCAAGGCTGATATTGACGTTGCGGCCCATGACTCCTAACAAACGTTTCATGTGGCTGGCCTCGACTGCATTCTTCGTGACACATGTGAGGCATGGCTGCCAAGTTCCTTGGACAAGCGTGACTGAATCTCTGAATTCGTAGGTCATTGTCAGCTTCATTCACCACAAAGGCAGGCTGCGAGACTGGAACGTGTCTGAGATGAGGATAGCGTCGGCTATGGCGGGGTTCGATATTATCACTTGTGCCTCCGTGGTGTTGAGGATATGGCATTGTGTTTCAGAACAGTGATCGGTCCTGCGCCGCTCTTTGAATGTGGTCTCCGCTCCGTCGCAGAGTCTGGATCGTAGCTTTCACTAGGACTTTGTGCAAGTGGCTGCTAGCAATAGCCTGGGGTCGGAGAGGACTCTTTAAAGTCGTACACCTGTTGATCATGTCGGTGGCGCGGTTGAAGAGCTCAACCTGAGATATAGCCAAACCAACATTTCTAGTCGGAAACCTCCTGCAAACTCACCATTTTCCAAAATGCGATGCCCTTGCCGGCTAGTAACACAGGGTCGGATGCTGGCCTATTCTTGGGACATTTTCAATACCCAAGCAGCAAAAACGTCTTGTTCGCGCCAAACGCTAAGACCTGTCCTCAAACAAACCCTCACAAATCTGTCATAGAGTTGTGACAAACTCAGATGGAGCTTGAGTCGCGGGAGATATTTGCAGAGCGAACGGGTCCAGAAATCCATCAAGCCTAGCATCTGCAGCTTGGTCCATGCAGCTTCACCTACCTGTAGTGAGTCAACCCCTTGAGGAAGGGGTACCAGTTGATTCTTCAGTGCTCCGGATCCTCGCCGGCATCCATTGCCATGCTAAGGGCGACGGTATTCCAGTGCTGTGAGCATCGCCCTGGAGCATACACAGCCAGTGGTGAGATAGAACAAATGTGCGGAGGCCATGCGATGAGGATTGAGCGATGGGGAGCTTTCCATATGGCAAACGTGGATGCTTCCCGACTGTACGACAGTTTCAGCACCGCCGGCTTAGAGGTAGGCACTGATGTTCGGCAGCCATTCGGTCAGCTTTAGAGCAAAGTTAGATGATTCTGTTGGTGGTGTAAATTGAGGAGTTTCTGGACATCATCAGTCTGGTGGAGCTGATGAGTGGACTGTCTCGTTGGCTTCGGGGGTGGAGGTGGCAGCTCTGGTGGCGGCACGGAAAGCGGCTCGGGTCCTTGCATCATGGCACGAACCTCTCCTCATCAGTATTCGAAAGAGAGTGATGGTGCGTCACTAGAATCAGCGGCGACATCGAGAGCATAGGATACGCAATGGTTGATGCGAAAATAATCTCACCGCCATGAGACAAGAACCTATGTCAGGAGCTATCATCCTGGGACAGTGTGACAGGCAGCTTGCAATGGTGTCTTGTCGGAGTAAAGCAATTGTACGTTACATCTGTGCACTCGGCATTCGTCGACAGGAAGTAAGTTTGGTTTGAGAAGGTTGGGTAGAGAGGGCGTAAAAAGTACGTGAGACGATGTGGTCCGGGGGGGCTCATGTTCGGCGAACAGAGCTGTCGTCGTCAATTATGTTTGAATTAATACGGTCCAACGTCGTGAATTACCCAAATTTTTGCGGCAGGGAAGAACAGCAACGTTCACAAAACGACGCAAGCAGCCTTTGGTATCCCAACATGCAAGACCGTCGTCGAAATGCTAATATACGAACAAGATCCTGTTGATATAGGCGAGATGACGATGCATCAAATGTTTTGGTGACTGTTGTTCGGGAACTGGGAACCTCGGAAGGGCAAAAACCTTTGCCAAGAGAGACTTTGGCCCATTTAACCAGGTCAGATCAGATAGTAAATAATCCTGAATCAAGTAAACTGTCGCGAGGCAAAATGCTAGGACTATCGGATTCGTTGCGCAATCTTGTTACACGGAAGTTCTCTCAAGCCCGCTCAAGTCATGATCTCCTATTCTCCGACACCCATCTCGCCTTACTAAAGCAGTCGTCAAGACCGGCAGTAAGTGGGATGGACTAACCCCGGGGTGTAATGCTGATACGGGTAGATTCAACTTCGCTACTGTCCTGCCTTGGATAAAAAGCCGACGAAGGAGAGCGCCTTACAAGATCAAGGCACGCCCAAGAAGAAATTCGACCCTTTCGAAAACCCTTCACCGGAGCTGCTCATAGCAGACATACCCGCGACGAGCCCGACGCACAATCTGGTGCTCAACAAGTATCCAGTCATCTCCAACCATTTCATTCTAGCGACAAAGGAAGCCAAGCCACAGACGGACTTGCTCGAAGAGGACGACCTCTATCTGACGTATGCTTGTCTTCAGGCATGGCAGCAGGACGCTGGAGAAGGTCACTCACTGTTTGCCTTCTTCAATTCCGGGGAGCACTCGGGGGCGAGCCAACCACATCGGCATCTCCAGTTTTTGCCGATCGAGAACATGGACCAAGGGGACTTGGGCGACTGGCACGTGCTGTGCGAATCGATGACATCGCCTGCTCGTGAGGGCTTGCCTCTGCTGTACAACCCAGATCTTCCCTTTGTTCACTTTGCGACATCACTACGGCCATCTTCGAGCGCTGGTGAGATCCATGAGAAGTATTTGTTGCTGTTGAAAGCTGCTTTGGCTAGCATAAGCGAGGGAGAAAGTTCGGACTTGCTCGGAGCAGTGAGCATCAGCCAAGGGGGAAGGACAACTTTTAGCTACAATCTGGCCATGACGACTGAAATCATGGCGGTTCTCCCACGAAGAGCCGAGACTTCGAGTGTTTCGGGTATTCCCGGTAGCTCCGTGGCCGTCAACGGTACCATTCTAGCCGGAACGATGATGGTAAAGGCAGAGGAGGAATGGCATTGCCTTCGCACGCGGCCGGAGTTTGTGCAACAGATATTGGACGACATTACGTACTCGCGAAGGGGAAAGACAGCTTGGAGGCAAGTCAACAACTGAAAGCGTGTTCACCCCACATCATGGCATCCGGAGTCTACTGTCGTCTGCGCGTGACATTGAACGGTGTAATCACAAAAAGGGTGTACGGATTCCCCGCTCCCAGCGGATTGCTCGCTCCGATCATGGCGGCAGCAGGTCGATGAATACATCTCTATTTGAAGCGACAGAAAGACTTCTTACATCTCTGAAAGCAAACACATGCAAAGACAAGATTGAGAGTGCAAGGGCCCCAAATCGGGATGTGAGCATCTCGTATCGAGAAGGGCTAGACTCGATGGTGAAGAAGTCGTCCCGCAAGGATGCCGAGTCTGGCGGTCTCCCAAAGCCACAAGGCAGACTGAGAAGCCTGCTAGCTTGAAACTGCATATGCTGCTACGCCAGATATGAATTTCGGCGTGGCCTATTTCAGCCAGCCTGTTGGGCGCCACCACTCTTGCTGGCGGTGTAAATAGTTCCCCTCTGGACACACTACTGAGCGAGAAAGGGGGGCACCCTTGCGAGCATGGGGCTGGCGTAACCTTTTCTGGAAGCACCCTCGCTAAATTTTGTTCTCGACCCGTCTTGCTGGCACGCCCTGAATTTGCAGCCCATGACCCTGTCAGACTCCGACTAGGCCCAGCCCAAAGTGTGATGTGCATCAGAAGGTATTAGGTCTTTGATGCCTGCCATCCTGTCGCTTTTGGCGAGACCTGGAGACGAAACGGGTAAGCACTCCTTACCAGAGGTAAGTCAAGCTTTGGTCCGTAGGCGAGGATCTGATAAGCCCTGGGATTGGCTTCCGAGATCTCATTTTGGTCCTGTGACTGCAGCATGCACCACTAAAACTTCGGATCAAATGCATCAGCAGCCTCACCCAATTGCGGCACGTCTCTCCCTACGGTTTGAATCCCCCTGTTGGAAAGCACAAGGCACCGCGGGAGCAATGGTATGCATCAGCACTTTCTTGGAAATGTGTACATGCATGAGCGATAGCACGAGACACAAGTCGTAATAGTGTCTGCTAGCAGAACCCAAAAGCCATGGACCAGACTCAAAGCCAGTCCATGTGCTTTTTCGCGTAGCAAAGCGACTCCATCGATCCTAATAGGAATCGTGCAGAGCCAGAACAAACGAAAAGCGAAGTCAACCACAGAGGAGAGCGTCAATGCGCAAGCTAGGATCTTCCGCGGCATAGAATGCTGCAGGCTTTGCTTACCTTCAAGAACATGTCTCCTAAACCGGCGCCTCTACTTGGGTACTCCAGACGCGAATTGGTGGAGCGGGAGCCCCTCCACCAATAATGCCACATTCAGGGGTGCAGGAAATCAAATTTTCCGTCAGGCCATCACGCAGAGAACTGCCTTTGGGAATTCATTTGCACCCACAGGCGTCCTTTTGTTTGGCTGATTTGAAGCTTTTGGTCTTCTTATCAATTCCAAACGCGTACCGTATTTACCGGACTGTATATCCAATGCTCAGGGGTCTGTTCGGCTCGGTTGAGCACATTTCGGCCGTGGTCTACAGTTGGCATTGTGAGGTGGAAGCATGGTCTCAACTACGTCGACTTGTCAACCATGATCAGCAAAGCGAGCACGGGATATGACGCAGCCCAACGACGATGTTGGGCGAGGTGAAGTCATCAAGGTGGGATTGGTGATCGTAGCACGCTTTTTTGCGTGCATGAAAAAGGGCCTTATGGGACACCGCCATGCAACGGTGAAAGAATCACACGTGCCACCACTGCTCATCCTCACCAGCCTCAAGTTGCGGTGAAAATAGAAGCAGCCACAGGCCAGTGGAGATGACGCTGGCGAACCATGATGGCCGATTTGGGAGAACACAGCCTTTATGCGGCTTTGCTAACGAATCAAGAGCACACACACACAGACGGTGGAGAAAATTATGCCTGGCAGCCACATATTTTCCCTCCTGCAGACCGGTGGTTTGAGATGGCGTCCAACCAGACGCTGACCACGCCATGTCCTCGGTAGGTGGATGTGGTAATGTTCGGTAAGGTTGTCGTTTAGCCGTAATTTTCGTCCCCTCATCGCCCTGTGCGAGAGGTGTTGACAAAAGGACAAAAAGACGAATTGGCCCAAGGGAATTGACGCTAAGTGCCACTTTGCCTCCATTGGGACTGCACGGTTGCGCACTTGGGTGGGCTTGCCAATGCCATTGGTGCCAAATCTCTGGCTCATCTGGCGGATGAGGTGTGCGCTGGGTCAAGGGCTCCTCGCAGCGAGCAGGGTCTACACCCGTTCAGGAAGCTTTACTCGAACGATCTCCCAAGCGACGGCACCATTCGCACTACAGGATGCTGCTGCCATTCGAGGATAAGCTGTAATTGTCCCCCCACCATGCGACCACGTTTCGGGTCTTCCACCCCCCCAACTGCCACATCCGGCAGGGAACCATCAGACGCAATGCTGTCTCATCCACTCCAGGAGAACGTCTCCTGAGAGGCGTCTTCCGGAACTAGTCAGCTGTTGGGAATCAGGCCAATGATAAGAGATGTGTAGCGACTCGCCCATCTCCACCCAGTCACGGTGTTTTCCCCCGTTGCTGTGATCTTGGAATAGCTGTCAGCTGGTCCGGTCCCAGGGTGAGTCAGGAAAACAATAACACATTCCCTCATTCACGAAAAAGATCGCATGGAAACGTGCATGAGAAAGTGGTCAGTGTTTCATTGCACAGCCTACGATAATCGAAACCCGGACTAACGCTCACTCCGATGCTCCATGTGGGCCCAGGTGGGACGGCTCCAGACTGGTATTGACATTACGGTCTGTATTTAGCACTGACCGCAACCTGCATCCCTGCCCATGCAACTAAAGGTTAGTGCCATCGGTAGGGCAGAGCACAGGTGTCTCCACCATCGTCAGGGACTAAACATTTTGTGAACACCGCGGGGGCTTTGGATGAACAAATGGAGACCGGTTATACTTATTGATTCATTCTCGCCTCCTCCAGACCTGTTCTCGGTTCACGCTCGAGGACCTAGTCGACCATACCCTCACCCGACCACAGGCTGCTGATCCCTTCTACCTTGGGACAATACTCTACCCAGCCAGGCCATCCTCAGCACGCGAGGCCCTTCCCGGTCCTCTGTTTGAATAAATATTCCCCAAAGGAGCATTGATCAGCATTCTTCAGCAACCGTCAACGAACCTTCCGCCAGCAACACCAGACCCGACCCTGCGCCAGACTCCTGTGCTTTGATTCTCGAATGGGACGAATCTGATAGCAAGCCTTGCTTGAAAGGGAAACCCACCACATCCTGAACAGTTCAAAAGGCTTTGCTCCGCAACGCTCAGCTGCAACAAGACCACCCGCGATCCCGGTTGGTTCCTGGTCCAAGATGACTGCCTTCGAGCAGTATCCTCAGTCTTACCCCTCTCAATTTACCTTTGACCACGACGAGATCAAACAGGAACAATTCCTGCCCAACGCCATGGCATCATACCCCATCTTTGACTCGATGCCCTTCGCCGCCGAGATGTTCAGCAACGGACAGCAAGACTTCAAGTACGACATGATGCGATCCATGTCACAGAGCAGCATGCAGCAAACTCATGCAGAGAATGCGCCATCATTGCTCTCGTCGGCGTCGGCACCATCCATACCCAGCGCATCGTCATCGACCGTGGGCTCCCCATATTGTGGTCCCGCACAACCCGTCTCGAATGCGGTCATCTACAACAACCAGTTCATCGCCGGCCCCGCCATCATTTGCGACGACTCGTTCCCATATGGATATGAATCGGCACATTTCGACCATGAAGCCACCATGGTGCAAGATGCCAAACTGGCGGCACCCTTTGTTGGTAAGTGCACCGATCTTTCATCTCTTGAGAAAAGATCCTCCGCCATGCCTGTTCGGGAGCGCCTGCCATCTGTGCCTCTTGTGTCATCGCCCAAGCCAATGAATGCCGTCTTTGAGCCTGCAAAGCCACCGCAACCTGAGCAACATCGGTCTGCCACGGGCCCTGCCCCAGTCACCGCGATGGCAACCAGCTTGATGCCACACCAGGCGGGAAGCGATGCAGTCTTCAAGTCCCCCACCACTCCAGCGTCAGCATACCCCAAGGCGTCATCACCCGATGCCCGAAGAACGACTTGCCCATCATCCGAGCAACCACCCGATTCGTTTCGTTTTTCTTATTCTTTTCCTTTTCCGTCCGGAGCGCGCATGCCTCAACAGGCCTACCCGCCTCAGGATGATTGTTTTTCCCAAGCGAACGGTAAATTCATACCACCCGCGAGAGCTTCATGTTCGTCTTTCCTACTGCCTCTCGTCTAATGATGACACTTTCTTTCATGCCTTGCCACACGCCGATCCGAAATGGCTGCTAACAATGCTTCTTCAGACCCGGTCTTGATCTCCGGCCAACACACGCCGTTCATGAATGCCGCTTATGGCGCATATCACGCACCCCCACAGCAGACACATTTCTCACCTGCTGCCTCGCCGGCGCCTTCCTCACACAGCTACCACTCCTTCAGTGCCCCGGTTACCGTCGATAACTTTGGCGCCCAACACGCAGCCATGCGGCGACCATCGATCTGCTCCATCAAGTCCGGTGCATCTCCTCGATCATCGTCCTCGGCCGACGAGGAGTCTCGAGACAAAGGACGATGCCCGTACCCCGACTGCGGAAGAGTGTTTAAAGACTTGAAGGCGCACATGATGACCCACGAGACCGTGCGGCCCGAGAAGTGCCCCATCGTCAGCTGTGAATATCACAAGAAGGGGTTTGCACGGAAGTATGACAAGAATAGACACACGCTCACTCACTATCGAGGCACCATGGTCTGCGGCTTTTGCCCCGGCTCTGGTTCGGCGGCGGAGAAGAGCTTCAACAGAGCCGATGTCTTCAAGCGACATCTGACGTCGATGCACGGAGTGGAGCAGACACCACCCAACAGCCGAAAACGAAGTCCCAGCAAGTCCAACGTCAAGCTTTCCAGCTACTGCCAAGATGCCACGGGCAAGTGTTCCACGTGCGGCTCTACCTTCAACAATGCCCAGGAGTTTTATGAGCACCTGGACGACTGTGTCTTGAAGGTGGTCCAGCAAGAAGACCCAGCCGAGGCCATCAATGCCCAGCGCCTGGCAGAAGTGGCCAACGACAGCGAAGTCCAGGCCACCTTCGAACGCAACCACATCAAGGCGGAGGAGAGCATGCCTAGCATGGACGACGACGAGGAGGACGACGAAGACGACGAAGACGACGAGGAGGACGACGAAGTCGACTTCAACGAGCGCTCTGGCCGTGGCATCATCAAAGCCACCAAGGTGACTTCCACCCGACCCATCATCGGGGGCAATATCTCCAAGAAGACCTCCAAGAAGGGCCTCACTTGGTCCAAGGGTGGTGGCTCCATCATCGGCAAGAGCCGCAAGCGCAGAAAGTTCTACCCGCCATCTTGGGGCATGGCCACGGACAAGATGAACATGAAGAAGCGTGTTCTCTGTGTCTATGAAGGCCAACGACGACTCCTCAAGGACGACATGATGATGCACAACGAGTTCGAAGTCCGCATGCCGCTCCAGGATGGCAACAACTACGTCACCGACCTGGACATTGAGACCATGAAGCGAGCTGAGGCATTCCACAATGCCACCCCCGAAGAGAAGGGCCCTTGGATCCCTGAGCAGGATCTATTCCAGGACTTTTTGCAATGAGTGGCGAAACTGATCCAGATGGATTTGATATGACTGATGGCTTCTACCTAATCTTGAATTTGAGCGATCTTGTACTAATGAACTTATGGAGGAACCTTTCCCAGCCCAAGCGAGGCTTTCATAGCGATTGAGATACCCAGTTGAGTATCCTTGATGGATCAGGATTTTGAAAAAAAGCCCAGGCTTCAGTCCGGCAAAGAACACAGCTGGGCAGCAGCTTGCTTTGTAAAGATAATTGGCAGAAACAGCGCAGAGCGCGTTGAAACAATGGAGAAATCTACCACCGCACCTTCAGTTTCCTGCTTACATGTCACTCTTGCCATTTGCTTCCACTGCTGATATGAGACTTGACTGACATGTTTGGTTGCAGAGATCTCTGTGGCAGCGCCTGGCATCCCCTTCTGGCACACGCAAGACACGAAACCGGCCCCAAACCCACGACGCGGTTTCACTCCCCGCACCGAAAGCAGTGGCGCCAGCCAAGGCACCAACCGCTGCCTGAGATCACCTCCAAAAGTTCCGGCAGGCTGCGGCGGTGGTAGCAATTCAAGCCAACGTCCAGTTCAAGAAACTCACGGCTTTGACCGGCGTCCTGCTTCATCTACCTTCAATTCAGCTGACAGGATGGCTGAAGCAGAGCAGGCCGTACACGTCCGACCTCGATACAACGTTACCGTCACCGGTATGGCTGACATTGGACAGTCACATCTGGCACGAGACTGACTTGTTTTCCAGATGCGCCCAAGTTCGACCTTGGATCATACATATTGAATTACAGAGGTACATACTCATGGCAAGGCCTCGTGTTGGACTCTCACTGACACCTTCTAGGTCGGACGGTCTTTCGCAGACTATACCTCATCGCCTCTTGCTCCACAGCCCTCCAAGACGAAGCAGCGAGATTGGCAGTGGCCGAAGCAAAAAAGGGCCACGATCTCAACAACTACAGCGACGCAGTATGCCTGCTCAACTCGGTCAATGCGGGCCCCAACAAGGACGCCAAAGACCTCATTGATACCGATTGGGTGGCTCAAATGGAGAAGAAGAATGCCGCCGAAACCAAGAGATTGGAGAATGAGCTGAAGCAGTACAAGAACAATCTGATCAGAGAGAGCATCCGGGTGCGTCCACCCTGTTGAGTCTGTCATTAGGTACTGACGTCTTGCAGATGGGCAGTGAAGAACTCGGCGTCCACTACCACCGGACGGGTGATCTTGCCAATGCCCTCAAGTCCTTCAACCGCATGCGCGACTACTGCACGACACCCGCCCACATCGCCAGCACGGCCTTCAGAGTCATAGCAGTTAACATTGAGCAAAAGAACTGGCTGAGCGTGCAGTCTCAAGTCTCGAGGATCAGAGGGTTGCAAATGAAACCAGAAGAGACGGCCAAAAACCAGCCCAAGATCAGCGCCGCCCAAGGCCTACAATACATGAGTCTAGGAGAATACAGAGAGGCAGCAAACAGTTTCCTGAACACAGACTTCTCCCTCGGCGACACCTACAACGAAGTCATTTCGTCAAACGACATCGCCGTCTACGGCGGCCTCTGTGCCCTCGCGAGCATGACACGAGCAGAACTCCAATCACGAGTCCTTGACAATGCAAGTTTCAGGTCGTTCCTCGAATTAGAACCCCACGTCAGACGGGCCATCAACTACTTCTGCGCAAGCAAGTACAGTCAATGTCTCGAGATCCTCGAGTCCTACAGAGCAGACTACCTCCTGGACATCTACCTGCAAGATCAGTTGCCCACTATTTACCAGAAGATCAGAACCAAGAGCATAGTCCAGTACTTCCAGCCCTTTAGTCGTGTCACACTGGGTAGCATGGAGCAAATGTTTGGAAGCTCATCCAGCACCTCGAGCACCATCGAGCCGAACGGCCCCTCATCGTCCGCACCCACCTCATCCCCCGACGCCTTTCGCACCGAACTAATATCGATGATCCAATCGAACGCCCTCCAAGCACGAATAGACTTGGAAAACAACGTCCTCATAGCCCACCAGGAGTCGCCAAGAGCAATAATGCAACAGCAAGCCCTTGATACGGTCGACCGCTTCATCCGCGAGGCACGCATTAAGCTGCTTAGACTGAACGCCATCAACGGCGGTCTAGAAGTCAAGCCTGCGCTAAAAGGGCAAGGGCAGGGCCAAGGCAAAGGAGGAAGTGGCATCGATATTGGGAGCCTAGTCGATACGGGAGCGAATGGTGGGTTTGGAAACTTTCAAGGCCCGGGTTATAGCTTGAGGACTGGACGAGGATAGATGGGCTCGACTGCACTAGACGACACGGAGGATTCAGAAGAGGAAATTGGCAAGGCACAAGAGCTGACGACCCCTACGAAACAATGGACGATAGAATAAATAGCAAGGGAAAAGCATAGCACGGCATAGCGATGGCGTTCAGGGTTCCCTTGCTGTATTTGAGCAGGAAGGCTGTCAGGCCGCTAGGGGCACGTGCAGCGTGATGTTCGACGTCAAGTCCTGTGCGGTGCTAGAATAGAAGCTCGCATCGCTCAGGCGATGCATGTTGAGAAGCTCTTCCAGCGGATGGGGTCCACACACGGAGTCGCCGAATCGATATTGCTATCGTTGCAGGAACAGCGTAGCATGCGAGATGTTCCTGAATTCATCATTACATACCCACACCCTGCAATGTCGGATAGGACAGTGGATGGACTTTCCCTTTTCTCCTTGCCCCTAGTCGGAAAAAGAAACGGGACTTTGATCGCCTTGGTTCCCCTCCCATGTATGTCATTGGCCAGCTTGCGATACGACCACAACCCCTGTCGCAATAGTGGCTCGTGAGTGTTTCCGGAATGCCTGCACGTGCATGAGATGCAGTAGGGATGCTGCAACAGGAGAATCCATGAGTGCTTTATGTCACATTGCGGCTGACTCTAATCCGATGCAGAATGATTGCGGGTGTGCCGAGTTTAGGCGAGCCATGGTCTTGCTAGTGTATGGTCTCTAGTGCTTTCGCCACAGAATGGCATGTCAGAGCTGAGCGGGGGAGAAGGCGTGGACTGACTATGTTGCCCTTGTTACGTGCGATGGAGTTTGTGATAGCGTATTAATAGGCTGAGAGCCGGAAAACAATCGGACTAAACGTCTAGACAGGGGGGTCGTCCGATGCACGGCCATCGCGTAAAGTACGGCCTCCGTCTGAAGATGGGAAATGGGGAGATGTCATTACAATTCCTCTCCTTCCTCATCCAAGTCTGGTCCTTACAGCCTCGCTCCATCGTTGCGGTGTCAGTCCCAGCACTTGCCTCATCTCGTCCTCTGCTTGCCTCCTGGTCTCTTCCCTGCTCAACAGTTCCTCGACGACAAGCCGACCATCAGCCCCAACACTCACCTGCCCCCTCTCCAAACTCCCAACCATATCCTGTAGCCCGCTTTGAAGTAAACAAGTTTTAGCATCGTCGCAGATCCAGACTCTCCAATACTTGAAGCCCTTCCTGCTTAGTCCCTTCTTCTCGACCTCCCTCCTCTGCGCCTCAATCTTTGCTCCATGGTGGTGCAACGCCTCGAAGGTGTCATCCAGCAATGCAAAGATCTGCAATAGGTAGATTGCATTCACGATCCGCGTTGGGTAGAATGCGGAGGTGTATACGGCTGGGCCCACGAGTAAATGCTCCTTTAATGCATAGACGAGCGCGTCATCGACGGCTTCGTGGTTGTCCATGTGAAGGAGTTTGAGTTCGTGGATAGCCCTCGGATATGGATCGGTGGCGGCGGAGAAAGAGGGCTGCTCCTCCATGGCTTCGACAACGGATGTCAGGGCGTTGATGGAGGAGGAGATGGTGTGAGTGGGCTGTTTGAGGAGATGAAGGTGGGTGTTTACTTCTTCGCGCCAAACAGACTGGAGAGCTGCGAGCCTGGGGTTTGATATTGCGAGAGACTTGCTGGCTGCGGTGTCAGCGGTGCACTTGTGGCAGGCACATGTGAAGAAGTAGTCCCTCTGCAGGCTGGCTTGGCGCTTGGAGACGTGTTCTGTGAAGTCGATGTAGGAAATGGTCAGTTCTTCTCCGTTTGCAATGTCGCGGAGTGGGAGGAGCTTGAAGATGGCTTGATTGTGTGATTGGCGGTGAATCCACCCTGTCTCGTTCGTGTATGTAGGTCGGTGAACAATCACGTTCCCGTCGCAGCTGTGATTGATTTTCACGAGTATGGGGTCGAGGAACACACCAATGGGGTCGCCGTATGTCGTTGCGAGCTGTAAGCCGTTGACTTTCAGGATGCAAACCAGCTTCAGAACTGTATCGAGGTCGACCCTGGTCTTGGAATACTCGTGCGCGGCTTTGGCCAGGAGCATCAGATTCATCCATTGATCTCCTCCAGCAGTCCGCAGGTCCTCCAAATGCGTAGTTGAGCTCATCACATGTGACCACATTCCATCAGGAAGAAGACCATTGTCATGCAGCAGCAGGAAGGTCATAACGGCTCTCACTTGATGTGGCAGAACTCTAGGTTTCAGCTTCGCGAATATCTTGCACTCGAACTTGTGATGTCTCTTCCACGCCTGTGTTTGGCATTGCTTACCGCAAAAGCGAGCCACCTGACAGCCTGAGCAGACCTTGAGCTCGGCATCGCGATATTGGCCGATGGAGTGCCGCTGCTCTGTGCTTGGTCCTGATCCGGCGTAGCAGCGATAGCAGAATTCCTGCAGTTGGGAGGTGTTTATTGCTGCTATTGCGAATTCGTTTGAGGTATACAGGGTGTCTTTTGTTGAAATGGCGTGGCAGGAGAAGAGTCCTTGGCCTTTGGAATGGGCGTCACCTACCTTTACATGCTCCATTATCTGTCACGTGGTGAGCAGTTGGTCCAGGATTGTTGAGAAGAATATGGTTAGCAGTAATACAATGATGAAAGATATTCCTGCTGTGCTGCTCTCTCAGCTGTAGGAAACGGCATGGAGAACTTGTGGACGTGGCATGATTCAAACAAGGTGTGATTCCACTGGTGCCTTTGCTTCCGTCGTTAGCATGTCAACCATGGCGCTGCTACATATCCGAAGAACATTCTGAAGAAATGTCATCGAGGTGGAATTTCTTACTTGAGAATCGGGTGTATCACTACAACACAAGATTGTGAAATTAAACCAGGTCCAACGTTGGTTGGAGAGAAGACTGAGCTCAGGTGAAAACGGAAAGTCTACCGATCCCTTATGCAGTCCCCTTCCCGTTATTCCACGCCAGTACTACATGTGAGAACTCGAACGATGTTTCATCTCCTTTCATACCAAGTGAATGCTCAGGCCTCACACGCTCAGGGTCATTATTGCAAATGGAAATGTGGATGTCGTACAAACTCAGAGTCACGCTCCATCGTCCTCTAGCCTCTTCGCATGCCCATTGTGATGCTTTGAAAGGATCTGGTGTTTGAGTCTTCACTGAGAGACGTCGATGTAATGCGGATCGATTTCGATGGAGTTGGTGTCGCCCCTTCGAGGCGAAGTGTAAACCCTTGGGTGACTCTTGACTAAGACATTCATCAAGGCTGATGTAAGAGATGCCACATTTGAGTTCCTTCGAGATGTGTCAAACTGTCATGGAAAGGAAGAAAGTTGAAGGGTCTGCAGATGTCTGGCCACGAGCAGCCAACCGTCGTTCGCTGTATCACAACGAAACGCATCGGTGATCTCGAATGCACTACCGTGCCGCCGTTGTAAATGGGCAATCCGAAATGCCCACTGAAGTTGTTTCCTAAGTTGCTGCACTCGAAGAATAGCGATGGTGCTTGTGGTTTTGTGGGGAATCCTCCGTAAGCTCGTATGCTCCTCCGCAAATGGCATATATTGTTCCGGACTCCTTGGTAGGTGTTATTCGTGAGCTCAATGGGAGCAGTGGTATTGAAGCGACATGTGAATAGATTAGTTGAGCAGCACCTGATCATGGACGGCCGGCCATAAGTACTAGACAATTGATGGATGGCTTATTGTTTGCTGAGGAGATCAACTGGTCAACGAAGACTCATGCACACTCTCCGGAGGTGGCGCTTTTGCATTCACGACTGCGGAAATTATCAATCGTACCTTGACAATAAGTATCCGGATGCAGTCCTGCATAACCTGGCCGCAAAAGGTATTGCCCTGATGGAGCTGGGCATTCAACTCTTGTGCTGCCATTTCCAAAGGATTTTGCTTGTCGAGGAGATAGCAGCGTCGGAATGCCGCTAACGTATTCACGGGTACATTATCGTCAACGAGCCTGGATCACCCCTGATCTCTGTGGGACACAGTCCTGTTTCAAAGCCACGTGCTCGTGCACCATCATGTTGAGACGTCTACCAGCTTTCTTTCCACCACCCCAATGCGATATTTGGGCTCAAATCAGCCTGTAGTAGTTCATTTTCACAGAGAATAGCATTCCAGACGCCAGGTTCTCTCCGTAGCTGTGATTCAAGTGACAGATCTGTATGGGAAACTCGTAGAAGGGATGCAGTTGTAGAACCGACAATTCTGGCTGGAGAAAGCACTTCGCGGAACTGTGAAGCAAGGCGAACACAAGGTGGAGCTCAGGAAAGGGTAAGTCTTCGGGAGAGGAAGTTGAATTGGCATTTCCACGGGCTGGATGGCAGACGGATGCGCCCTGTCAGGAGTAAACACTGCCGTACCCGATCGGTAGACTGCTGATTTCGCGTTGAAACGACGCCGGAGCGCTCCGTCAGAGAGATGCAGGTCAGGCATCGGCAATCATTAAATACAGACCTGGGAGAAGAGAAAATCTATGCGAAAGCCGTCCATATTGCAGGTCGAGGAAGGAATGGGTAATGGAATGAAAGATGGGCGCAGCTAGAACCCGTGGCAAACCCGAAACTAGGCTTGGGGACTCAGGGGACAGCCGCGATCTGTCCTGGCTGCCCCTTGCCGGAGAGCCCTGGCTTCATGCTTTCCGCATGCTTTCCGTAACAGGAGCATCAACACCACGATCTCGAAGTGTGAATATGATTCATTTGATGGTACTATTTCGTACAGAATATGGGTCATCATTCTATTTGCCTTTGCTTGTATTGCACATGTAGGTACATTAAAGATGCCGCACTCCTGGTTATACAGCAGCGTTAGATCTTTCATACATGACATCGTCAATCGTTGGTGGAAGAACTTATCGTGCTTCTCGGCCATCCGTTGCCACTCAAATGCTTCCGAAGCCTTGAGTTTTAATCGTTCTAAACCGGAAAATAGAAACAAAGGCAATTATGGGGACCGGAAATCCGTTAAATAACTTGGTCATCGTACATCCTTCCAAAGTCTGTGAAGCAAAATCTTTGCTGAACAATCTGCCTCCTTCCGGGCGCACTTGGGATTCGTTGAATTTGGTCTCTGGCTTGTCTTGGGGGTCCAGGATCGTGTCGTGGTTGCCAGGGTATGCTGATCATTTGATGTGTGTAAATAGTTCAAAGAGCTCATTCTCAAAAGACTGCATCCGAGAGTAGTTTTGGGGAAGTTTATGGTCAAGGTGAATGGAGTTCTGTCCCGACGAAGTGTTAGACGACAGAGAGGCGCCCGTATAGAATTCGTGGTGGACCTGTGATGTGGGAGCCGGGGTTGGGATAGGATCGGTGTCTTCGAACTGCTTATCCATTCCAACAAGTGATGAATCCATACCACCGCAGTCCACCGGGTTTGGTGCGCATTGGGAGCTGTAGCCTTCCATGGCAGTGAGAGCCCCATGCTTGCTTCTCTCAAAGGAGGACGTCGCTGTGCCCTGCAAGGTTTTCCCGTCGAGATCATTATGCGTGGACGTTTCTGTGCTCGTATTGTTGGCTGCTCTGACACCGCTTTTTCGGTAGGCAGTAGATTGAGAGATCCTGCTCAAGTCTGGCAATGCAGGCTCAATGCCATGCTTGGCCTTCTTGTTGGACGCCGTTGTAGCATTCTTCTTGTACTTGTGGACCTTGAACCCATTGTTGCGAGCATCTTCCTCGGTGTACGGGCCAAAGTAACTGGAGAGCCATTCTTGGTTCTTGGGATCAAAGACGTAATCGATATGTTTGGATTGGTATTTGTGTACGCTCTCCAGGTGGTACCGTAAATCGTTGGTCCTCGTAAAGATCGCCTTGCATTTCCCCTCGGGACACAGGATGCACACCCAGCGGTTCCCCTCACCCGCCAGACCACGAGCAATTGGTGTCTGCCGATATATCGGCAGACGGCGCCTGTGCAGGTCGTCGAGCAGGTCCGGCTCCTCACTAGTGCGGCTACGGCCAGTACCGCCGCACGTGGCACACGTTGGCCAGCCTCTAGACTTTGCAGCAAAGGCCGAGAGACGATGAGCAATCTTTTCACATTCATCCGCGAAGGTTGCATGATCGAGCTGACTGACACCCGCATGTATTAGCCGTGCAAAATCACTGCTGATCTCTTCAATAGTCTGCCGGAGAAGAGCTGGTCTGGCCATGGCCTTGATAGGTTCTCCGACGATGTCGCAGTTGGATCGTAAATCTTGCGTCTCGGATGGGCACACAAATGTATCAGGCAAAAATATCAAAGGAGAGACGAATGATCAACAAAAGATAAACTTGTGTCATGTTTGACGGCCACGACTTTCGACTGTGTAGTATTGACCTTTCTGATGCGATGGAAGTGCTGCCAAGCATTCTGGATACCACTTGGATAGGATTGGTTGGTTTCTACACCGTCTTTGACGAGCAATCGAAATCTTTTGATCAGCTTTCACCGCCGGAGCTTCTCGGAGTCGAGCTTCCAAACGAGCTGGGCTGTTGTTGTTCAAGATTGAATCTTACTACTGGTCGCTGTCAGATAAGGGTAGCAGGAAGGATCAGTGCCCTCTCTGGTCGATGACGACATTCGCAGCTGCATTACCCAGTGTTAGTCAAGAATGGGGTTGTGGGGTTGTGGGGTGAGGGTGGGGAAAGGGTCAGTTAAGTCTAAGGCGAAAGGCAGGCATGGTTCTGATACTAAAAGGGGGAATTTTGCCCCATCAGCTGCCCTGTTTTCCTCGAGGTTCGGGGCAATTCAATCCTTTCTCGGATCTCGACACAACCTCTCCTGGGGGACGTAGCTTCATAAAACGACAGAACGAGCATTCAGAAGAATTATTGGAGCGATGTTGAAGAAAATTTCTGCCACTGCTCGTCAACGGACTGGCAGCCTAGAGGACGTCTGCCAAACTTCCTCAGTCGAGCACCCTTTTGCTCGTTCCGATGGCCCAAACGCCTTGCCACTACAATCAAAGAATGCACGAGTCCGACTCTAATCTAAATGTACATATGCTGATAAATTCGCTCATTCCGGGCTCCAAAGCACATCATGATGCTCGCATCATAAAATCATTAAAACACACCCGTCACTTCTTTCATCCTTTTGCAATTTCCGCATCGCCGCCTGGTCGTCCTACTGTGGCCCACTGCAACTTGATCTTCCTGTCCTCCCTCTTCTCCTGGAGCCCACTCCATCCCAGTCGTTCCTCTCCTGTCCACCCCAGACCACCCTCCTTAATCCAGCAGCCGATGACGGCACGTATCCAATCGAGTTTTTCTGCCACTTCGTTCGTCTTGACAATCTCCACCTCCGATCTTCTCAGACTGCTCAACCGCTGGATGTCACTTAGCCTCAACGTTTTAAGGCCTCTCCGCTCCAAGGCCTCATACGTGATCTGGCCATGAGCACTCATACTCTTCGCGTCACGCGGCTCAAGGTAGATCAAATCGATCAAGGTTTCAGGCTCACGAGGACGGTCGAAACCCTGGTAGACGACGATTTTGGTGTGGTCCGGAAAGTTAAACTGCATTCCGCCGTCGGCAAATCGCCATGCGCCCACGTTGCCGAGACGCTGGTAGAAGTGAATGAGGTGACTAGCTGCTTCTTCACCATGTGGTGTGCAAGCACTGTCTGAGGAGCCCATCTGTTTGTGCATGAGCTTCCCAAACTTGTCCAGTAATCCTACCTCTTTCAGACGTTGAGATTCAGCGCCACGGAAGCGGGAGACGAGAGCATTGGCGGCAGAGGATTGTGAATGATGAGAGTCGAGGTCCAGCTTGAATGTGCTGGCAGGTATGTCGAGGCGACGCATGGGTTCTCTTGGATCGACCTGTTCATAAAATTCGATGTCACTAGCATCGGGTGCCTGAGGGACGAATTGCTGCTCGCGGCCTCGAGCTCGGAGCTCTGTGTGACGTTTGGCATGGCGCACCACGACGCAGCTGCTGGCCCTACAATCCTCTTCGCGGGACTTGAGGACCATGCCTAGAGAGCCGTCTGTGAGTAGGTAAGCTATGCCGTACTTTGTGGCGTAGTCTACCCATTTTTCTACGTGCGGGTGCGGCTGGTATTCTTGCAATTGCGGCCGGCTAGCACATATCTGCTCTTGGGTTGAGCCCAGGGAAGAATGTAGGTCTTGCAGTGAGCGCATGACGTGTGCGTGTGAAGTACCATGGACTTGCGTGAACTTATCCTGGTCTTCGACCATCCGAGGCTTGAAGACTCTCTTCGATGGCAGAGCCGGGGCATGGTCCAAAATCATTCCTTTGGCGAATTCGCTTTCGACCTCGGCGAGAGGCTTCGTTGAGGCAGCCTTTGGATTCGACTCCCTGCTGGCCGTCGTCGGACGGAGTGGCTTTCGTGGGTTATCCTCTGATGAATTGTTTGATAGAGCTGATGCAGGTCTCTCTGACGTTCGTTCCTGTGCAGCGCTCCTCAGTCGAGGAATGCCTCGCGATCTCAGCGTGCCTGCTTCAACGACAGGCTTTTGCTGCGGAGCTTTGTTGAGGTTTTCCACATCGCGCTGCAGGTGACCGGATATCGAATCAAGTTGATTTGGTCGTGCACTGGATCTTGTTGAGATGACATTGTCACCTGCAGCCTGTAGCGGTCGGGTGCTAGCCGATCGAACGGGCGGAGCTTTGAGAAGGCCTCTGGATTCTGCTTGTAGCTTAGCTTGGTTGATCTCAGCTACTTCGTCCACCATCGGAGCCTTGGCCGGCAGATTTGATCGAGCAGACACGGCTTGCCGTCTTTGTTGAGCAGCAAAGCTCTGAACAGGTCTTGCGGCAGATTGAAATAGGTCAGCACCCACAACTGGAGGCCTGCTCACGACCCCCGATATGATCTCCCGAGCTTCATCCCAAGGTTCCTTGCTTCTCACTCTTGCTGCGGCCGATTTTTGGAATGCTGCTCGCCGGGGCTCAGGGTCAGTAAATTGCCGGTAGAGAACGCCTTCGGGCAGAGGGGTCACAGGAGCACATCCCTTGCGATTCTCGGCCTCAATTTCCACCAATGTTGATATCGTGCCCTTCTCCCCCGCGGTGGGCCTGACCTTTCCATCCGGCGTGCGACCAACACCGCTCTCGGTGCAGATGGTGGCATGGTCGATCCCATACCCTCCCCGGACTCGATCGCCTCGTGGGTCGGCTTCGAGTAACCAAATCGGCTTGGCACGAATGCATTCTCGGCCAAGCACGTCGGCAATGGCACCGGTCTTGAAGAAGCCATGTTCTACGAGGTCGTCCATTTCCGGTCTTTCGGTGGCAACCAGGTTTAGACAATCTGCAACGAGGTCCTTGGCATCTTGTGGAATGTAATTTTTGCTGTCGGCTTTCCACTCGTAGTCCAACGTCTTCAGTTTGGAGTAAATTTCTTGTTGCGTCTTGGACTGGAACGGGGGAGTGCCGACCAGCATGGCGTAGCATATGATGCCTATGGCCCACACATCAACCTTGCTGTCATGCCCCCGGGCGCCCGACTTGCCAAGAATCTCAGGTGCGATGTAGTTTGGGGTGCCGCAAAGCGTTGTCCTTCGATCTTGCTCGTCCACGAGTACGGCAGCCAGGCCGAAATCGCCAATTTTGATGTTCATCTTGGAGTCGAGGAATATGTTGCCCATCTTCAAGTCCCGGTGTATGACATTCCTCTTATGCATGTACTTGACGCCTCCGCATATCTGAATCATGAACCGTCTGACTTCTGGTAGACTCAGGCATGTACGTGCTTTGACCATTTGGGTGAGGCTGCCGTTTTCACACATCTCGAGAACAACATATGTATGGTCGCCAAGGGAAAACGCTCTATAGAATTCGACGATGTTGGGATGGCGCATCTTTGCGTGGATCTGCATCTCGGTGCGAAACTTCTCCATCATCTTTTTCTGCTCAACTTTGGCCTTTACCACCTTCAGAGCGAACAACTCAGAGGTGCTCTTCGTCCTGCCTTCGAAACACACAGCAAAACCACCTTTTCCCAGCCTATCTCCTACGACATATGTCTGCGGTGACGGTCCTGGCTCTGTAACAGTGACTGGCGGTCGCCAGTTTTCGTCTATCCGATCAGGGTTCGAGGGCTTTGCTTCTGTTTTGGGCCGAACCTCCTTGGAGGACTTTTGCATGTTTGTCCTTGGCTTGACTGGTACATTAGCTGATCGGGGCAATAAGACTTCCATATGGGCTTCGGAAATGGGTGAATGAGGCATGAAGCAATGTCGCTGGCGAGGGGAGGATGGTGCGTAGGTTACGGTGTGGGTTGCATGGGGATCGGCGCGGGATTGAGGTTTCTAGATCCTCTGGACTGCGCAAATATTCAAATTCAACCAGGAGCTAGATGCTGAACAAAAGCCAAAGCACCACGATTGAGCAGCGCAGCAAGATGGGTGAACAGTCTTGTGCCGCAGGGCATGGGAATTGTCCAACGGATAGCTTTGCGAAGCTTGGCTTCCGTCGGCCGGGCAACCAACGATCAGCGCTAATTATGTCATCCGCCTGATCACCCAGCAAGACCTCGGGCTGAGAATCAGGTTTGGCCACGGTCAGAGACGTGGCATCGACGGGTCAGACAAGCAGAGGCTTGAAAGACGGTTAACATGATGCTACGGCATGATATGGAGCACGCATTCAATGGTTGCGACGTTGACGTCGTTGTAGAATAAGCGTCGACCGAGTTGATGCGGCATGTCCAAACGTTGATCTTCTTCCGAGTTGGTCCACTTCGTTATGGTGGGTCTCAGCACCCGAAAGCTTGAATTCCAGGTACGCAATCGCAGGCATACCTTTTTGAGGCATTATTGAGCGGATCTCAGTGGCAGCCGTTGCATCGCCAGCATAACGTATCTCGGTTGATGATGTCCCTTTCCTTGCGCATACTGATTCATTGGTCTTGACTGGGGAACTCTCGTGAGGCCGCTGCCCATTTCTGCTGGTCAGTTCTCGGGAAGTTGGATTGGACGAAACGCCTGAGCGTTGGTACTACAAAATGTCACTGGCTCTCAAGTTTACCTCACTGGCCATTCGAACCTTCTCAAAGCCGATTGCTGTCAGTATTGGAGGTTGTGTGGTGTGACCAAGTTCTGACAGGCCCACAGAATTACATTAAGCAGCAAGCCCGAGAGCATCCAGGCTTCCGGCAAACATGCGTCTCCTTTGCACAGGCACTGCACCGGGTGGATATGCGATGGAGGATAGGTCTGCTCCAAGATGCCGCCACCCTGGAAAGACAAGCCGCCCGAGATGCGGCCAAGAAAGAAGCTGAACGGAAGAAGGCCCAGATACCAACTGTGAAGACCGAAGCCCAAACGAGAGCCGAGGAAGCCCAGGCCAAGAAAGAGCAAGCTGCTGAAGAAAAGGACAAACATCCGCCAAAACCCAAAATCAAGCCTCTCTCCGAGACCAAAGCCATCGAAACCGGTGCGAACTTCATCAGTGAAACCTTCCTGTTCAGTGTGGCCGCAGGCTTGATCATCTTTGAGTCATGGAGGTCGAGTCGGAAAGAGAAGAACCGGCGCGACAAGGTGGCTGAGCAACTGAGTGACCTCGAAGAAGAGAACAAAGCCGCAAGGCAGGCCCTAATTCAGCTCGAACGAGAAGTCCTCAGGTTACGTGCCAAAGACAAAGGCGTCAGCAGCGCGGAGATAGCCAAGTCCTACAAAATCCTGCCGGCCGAGGTGTACGAATTGGTCAAGGAAGACAAAGAAGATGACGATCGGGTCGAAAAGCCCAGGGGTTGGCTATCAAACATAACCTCTATCTTTTCAAAGGATGAATCTGACAAAGAGGCGAAGGAGGCGTTGGCTACGAACTCACCTGGACCTGCTGAGAAGCTTCTGCAGCAGGCGGATAAAGCTTTGGAAGAGAAGCGCAAGCAGCGAGAGACCGAGCAAGCCGATCATGCTGCTTCTGGGAAACGATCCAAAACACCTTGAGCATGTTCGTCACAGCGTCATTTGCACCCACATCTCCACTCCGGTTTTTGTCGATCGATATGAGTCGGTGAGAAAAAGCCCTTGTTGCACCCATACCACATCTGCTCTCCTACCACACCATCAAGTCGACACCAGCGGGGCTCCACAATCACTCATCACCTTGTCGCGAGGTTTGCTCAGTCGGTCTCTTGGTCCCTCAGCATCATCATCCTTCTTGGGGTGTGGATTTGGCATGTTTATGCGCTTGGTAGGCGGTCCACGGAGAGAATATGTCACCCTTTTGATATGGTAATGACCAACAGGCGGCGCGATGGGCACGGACAGGTCGGTATAGGCGGTTTCCAATGCCTTCTGTGCTTGTCGTTGGCATCAGTCTTTCAGGAAACAGTCACAGAACTCTCAATCTTGCCTCATTGGGTGAGACCATCATCTTTCTCACCAAAGTCGACTACACTGAAACTTAGGATGTTGTGGAATGTCTGCCATGTCTCTGCACGGAAGAGGTGTGGTCAAAGAAGCCGGCTGAACAAACGCCCCCACCGCTGGTACCAGTGCAACGCTGATGTCAATTATGACACGGGCTCATGTTGAAGTTGATCACGACCCGTGAAGCCTTACATAGACACCTGCAGGATAGAAGACTACCGCCACCCCCACAAACACCAAGTTCATAGTCAACCATTCATCGCAACCTTCAACATTGCAGTCGACGCGACTGCCTACCTTCTCAAATGCGTCGGCGAAATCTCACCCTGAATCTGTCGTCGAAGGAAGGCTAGTCATGCCTGCTGAACGAATGAATGCTTTCAAGATACGGTACGGAATCTCTCCTCATCCAATAAGTCCGCAAGCCAACTACATTGCTCGAATGTACGGACGCCTTCTCGGAGATGGCCTCTACTACAGCCTGTGCGCGAGTGGTATTCTTCTTCCATTAGCACATGCTTCTCCGAAACCGTTCGTGCTACATCATGGAATTGAGGTATCAGGAAATATTCGTCAGGTGGGTTCATGAGAAGAGCTTTTCGGATTTTGGTGCATCCAACTCTCGAGCCCAACCCTTGGCCGAAAATAGTCTATCTACCGAGGATCTGTTGCCATGCTTCTACGTTCACGCACTCGTATGCATATCGTCGAAGTCAGAAGGTTTCGACGTCGCCGCTCGTCATGTTCCCCAGTCATACGTTACGACGGGTGCTCGTCAGATACAATTCATCCCAGGATGCAATGGCAAAATAGACCCGTCCCAGCCATTAGGGTTATTCATTCAATAAGCGCCTTCCATCTTCCTGCAACCTTCACAAGACGATCCCACCCCTAGAGGAAATAACATTGCACTGCTCTCGCTGGAAGAGTACTCGAGCAATCGGGGCTTCCCAAACCACCATTAACCGCGCGAAGGCTGTGATGGCGCTTGACCACCTGTGGACGGCTGTTCTACCATGAACGGATATACCTCGGATGCTCCCTGCCAACAACTGGCTGGATACCAGGCACACCACGCTGACGGGAGC
This sequence comes from Arthrocladium fulminans, assembly GCA_003614865.1. Taxonomy (NCBI): domain Eukaryota; kingdom Fungi; phylum Ascomycota; class Eurotiomycetes; order Chaetothyriales; family Trichomeriaceae; genus Arthrocladium; species Arthrocladium fulminans. Next base: position 372,328 of record QXWJ01000002.1, read on the forward strand.
CTGTGCGCAAACTGACCGAAATTCATAGATATATAGCCACTGACCAGTTTGAAGTCAGAGATCAATCAATCAATTTGATGACACTACATTTGGCAAATGGAAAGCTGTGGGTCGTGTAAACGCGAAGTACGACGCTCAATAGAGCAGCCCCATGGCCGATCAAGAAAGTGGACAGATTTTTAGAGGCAATCGGGCAAAGCTGGGAACTGATCGACTCGGGTATGCAAAAGCTGCATTTGTTGGCGCCCCATCTGACGTGAATTGGCTCCCTGCTGTGATTGAAGTAGTGAGTGGAAACCAAAACGAAGGACTCCGCAAGCCGGCTGTGCCGCTGATGGCATCTTTCCTTGCTAGTCATGGCGTAGATTGAGTCGGCGGCTATGGGACGACAAGCGAGACCAGCTAAGATTTTGTTCCAACTCTGCATGTAGGGGCAATTGAGACATGCTGTACAGGGGAATTCCAAGGCATGGTCCAGATATTATAAGGCCAAATAAACAATGTTGTGCCATTAGCGATGTTGAACACCTTGCATTTTCATTTCAAGCTTTTAGATGCACATTACATTGAATTCCGCCCTCCGTAAAAATCTTTGGAATGAATTGCTCACCTCCTCATGACGTAAATCGGGGACAAATGCATCCGTTCATACCTTTCCGCCACATTGGCGCCCGTTAATATCGTGCCTGACACCGAGGACCCCGTGGTAGATGTGCGCCTATTCTAGAAATCATGATGGGAATGGGCTCGAGGAACCAATGGCCATATCCTCAGTAAGCCGGACTTGGTGCAAGAATGCAATTTTGAAAAGCTACTGTTTCAATGATTGGTAGTCCCGAACAGTCAGTTCCGAAGAGATCAAAGGGGCCTATCACAAGGAGCGACGCCGATGAAGATCCTAGCTTGCCGTCCGTTACTGCGCAGCGGCACAAGAATCTCGTCTCTTTGCTAAGCAGCCTGCAATTATTCCATCTACTCATTGAAGCCTTGATCGCTTTCCATCACCCCAACCGCCCAGTCACCCGTTTGTGGTTGGCAACACGATAATTTCCTCCCTCTGGCCAGTGCCTTCTAGAGACCGCATAAAGGCATCAAATTCATCTGCGTCACCTTGCACAATATCAATGATCCGACCACTGGCCCTCACAAACAGCAATCTGGTGGTATCAGAGGTTGCAATCCCTGCTGATTCCGCATGTCCAAAAAGCCTCACCACCGTGTTGCAGAGTCTGGCGGGCTTCCGGCGAAGCTCTAGTCCGTTCAGCTCTCTCTTGAACACGAATTCATGTTGGTTCTGAGGCCGAGGTGCCGAGGGCAGGAGAACGCCCAGGCTATTTGCGACCGGACTGGAGGCCTGTGCTTGGGGACTATGTGGCTTAGGTTCTGCAGGATCGACTGCAATCGGGCTGAGTTTTGTGCCATGGCCATCAGAGATTGGTGTGACAGCATTCAAGGTATGGGGTCCTTCCACTGTTTTGTTGGTAACATCGGCAACAGACTTCTGACGTTTGGAAGGGAAGTAAGAAGCAGGTGATCCTATTTGTCGAAACTCTGGCTCAGCGGCCCTCTTTTTCTGAGAATTATCAGCTTTGCCATCGAGCACCGCGGCTCCTGTAGCTTGACCGACGACCACAATGGTATTTGGGTCTTCGTCCTCGTTTGCGGCGTGGCCATGAGGCCTTGAGGTATTTGACTGTTGCCTCTCTCCCGGATTGCGCGCAGAGTCGGAGTCTGTGGCCGGGGCTTGCCTCGTTGGGTCATGCGGTGAAGAGTGGTGGAGACTCTGGCCATTTCTCCACCCGCACTGAGCGGGATTGGCATGGCTATCTTCGGTCGGTTGTGACGAGCCGTCAGTGCCCGCTTGCTCAAGTATCCTGATGAGCTTCATGATCGGTGCATTAGTCATGTCGTTTTCCGCGCCTGAAAGGTCTGACTGAGGTGTCCATGTAAAGTAATCTGTTTGGCTCCACAAAGTCCCGTCTGGTCTTGCGTATGTGGCGAAGAATCCAGGAACCCTCCTTCCCAGGAGCACAGCTTGGCCATTTCCAAGAGTATGTCCAGACTTTGCTTGCAGCACCGTGTAGTGGCGACCATCATACATGAATCGAGATGCCATAAGCTCTTCCCCTGTGTCCTTAGCACAATACATGACCTCCCGGCCGCGATATGAAAAACGCTCTGTTCCGTTGGACCTTTCTTGAGAACACTTCGGATGGTTGCCCGTCCTTCGAATGTATTCTCTGACTTGAGCCTCAAGGTGCGCCGGAAACATTCCCAAGTTTTGGCCTTCAACAAATTGGAAAGTCATCCGCGGTTCAGCATTGGGAGGTGCAGGCGCTGTGCGGTGCGACGTCCTCTTCCTCGTGACTGGCTCGTTATCGTCGTCGTCATCCTCGTCAGTCTCATCATCAGTATTCGGCCTTTTGGTGTTGCCCACAAGGACCAACCGAGACACCTCAGCGAGCTTAAGGGGTCGGTTTTGAAAATCTGTGTTGGGGTTCCAAACGTGGTACTTGGACTCGATGTAGCGTTTGCCGTCAAATTCGACGTACGGAGGCCTTCCTCTCAATTTGGAATATACCACAAGTGCAGCTTTACCGCCATTAATTGTTGTTCCGGTTTGCTCTTGCACAACAGTAACCTCATGGTTATCGCAAGCAAATCGAGCTGCAAGCAACCTCTCTCCAGATCGCGAAGCCCGGAAATGTGCTGGTCGGCCTTTGGATTTGAATAAATCCTTTCCCTTTTGCTGGTGGCGAGTCACATCCGAGGTGGATAGTGTGGTCGATGGGCTTCGAAAGTGTTCCTCTAGCTGACACCTCAGATGGGCGGGTAAATCTCTCAGTTGAGGATCACCATAACTGAAAGTAAATGCCATTGCACGTCCAGGTTGAGCAGCTGTTTCATTCGGGGTTCCATTGCGTTGATGTGGCGGTGGTAACCCAGGGGGGGAGTCTGATAGACTAGAGTTAGTCCCAAGGCTTGCCCCCGAGTATTGAGGGCCGGGTTGCGAAGTTTGGGCTGGACATCGTTAACACACTGCTGCAATGCTACAGCCAGTTCCAAATTGCTCACCAGCAGGGCCAGGGCCAGGGCCAGGGCCATAATATACAAATCGATGTTCTGGGTTCTCAGAGACGGACATCTCGACGCAAGGAACTGATTTGCAGCTGCGGAGACGCTATTGTCGAGACTAGATTCGAAGGGCCGTCTCACCGTTTTGTGAATCTCTGAGCACGGTTTATGAGGACCACAGAGCCGGAATCCTGTGAATTATTTCAAGAGGGCAAGGAGAACGAACTGTTAAAATGGCTGATCCTAAAGAACGGTAGGAGAAGAGAGTTGGCGCACCCAGAACGATGACAAGACGTGCTTCAGGGGCCACTGTAGTTCTTGGCTGACCAGCCAGATGGTAGGACATGATTGGCTACTAGCTTTATGTAGTGGGGGCCAACTTGTCATGGCACCCATTATTATGCGAATTGTACGGAGGAAGAGAGAACTTCTTTTTCTTCCTCCGGGCGTTGAATCCCAGAATTTCATCTGTCCGGACGACCGCAGACATCTGCGTAGGCTTGGAAATCTATGCAAGTTATTGTATTTATTGCCGTATTTGACATCTTTTGGCACGCTAAGCCCATGCCTAGTCAAATAGACTTCCATCGCTTTATGCTCTTCCTCAGCCTTTCCACTAGAGAATTCCACCCCGAGCTTCACCAAAGTCTTACAGAGAAGAGGAGCAGAACGAGCAGTGTCAGGATAAGCACAATGGACGCAAGCAGGACCTGTCAGATTCTCAACAACCGCCCACCAATCATCGCAGCTGACAGCATAATCGAGCCTGACCTAGCTCCAAGCGAGGCACCTTCTGGAAGTCCGGTCTTTACTGCTGGATGGGTCAGTATCTCATCTGGTGTATGAGACATTGGTACACTGAACCTCTTTGACGTCCAGGTCCGGAAAGATGCTATGGATAACCCCCGAATTCAACGGCGCCAGATCTCACTCGACGAGGACACATTTGCCGCGGATAAGTTCCACTACTATACCACAGACGACGGCTTCAAGCGAATGCCATCAGAAGAGAAGACAAAGCACGTACACAACAGGCGTCAGAAGTCCAGAGATTTTCGAGAACGTCGATAACGCATCTCCATCTCAAAGCTTGAGATCGCCTGATATCCGGAAAATTGCTCACATTGCGACTCTCGATGACGGACAAGAATGCCGATGTCGACAGAGGCGTGCGTGCCTACGGCAGAATCTAAACCTGTGGGGGGAGACAGGTTTCAGACTGCGGCGGGTGGTAATGCAGATCCACGGCTTCACGTGGGTCAGGCTTGATTCATTGGGCTGTAAACAACAGGAATGGCAGCCCGAGACAAAAGAATATTTGGGTCTATGCATATGAAACACTCTTCTTGCTGCGACGTTTGTGACGCATGGCAACCTGTGATCTTGAATCTCACAACCAAAGGCGAAGCCGGTCCTGCAGCTCGGCCCTCATGCCCGTCCAACTTTGTACGTATGCAAAAAATTGAGAACATCTAGCTAGGAATATAATGTAGATTTGCCAAACAAGCACTAGTGTCGACCATCGTTGGCGCCAATGGCAACAAAATATCAACTTTCCTTCTTGACCCTGTCCCGACATTGTGTCATTTGACGAATGAGCCAATTTACAAGATTGATATTCGCCTTAGCCCTCAAACAATGCCGCCAATGACCTCGAGATTCTCTTCCGTTTCGAGGTAGAATGGGATTGCATCGTAGCGAACAAATGCGATGCCAACGCCCTCGAGATGCTCTTCCGTTTCGAGGTAGACTGGCATTGCATCGTAGCGAACCATTGCTGTGGCAACGCCCTCGAGATGCTCTTCCGTTTCGAGGTAAACTGGAATTGTTCCGGCGCCCGTCGTGTCTGTTCTCGGCATATTGGTTGGATGGTATTTGATATCGCCCAGTGCCTTGAGTTGGGAGATGTATGTACAAGGTGAATTGTATGCAAAGGAGAAAACAAGTAGCTCTTTGACCGACAGCAAGTCAAAACTGCAGGTATATAGGCTCGCCTCCCGCTAATTGAGACGATTTGCTTTAACGCAGGGGGGCATGGTCAGGGATTGGCCGTAATATCTAAACCCTAAAGGATACTCGCTTCTGACATCCTCGCCTCTGAGAATGGTCAGTCCATCTCCCCAGTTATCGGCGAAACACCAATGGCAGAAGCCATCTCAGCGACCCATGCTCGGGGAATGGAACGCGTAGGGAGGGCCAGCAAACAGAAGTCCCAGAGGAAGGCGTGAATTGGCCCTCCTCTCCAAACTGCTTGCTCCTGGCGCTGGAAGCAAGTGGCTCAATTGTTTCTTGAAACAGGAGCCTTTGTCAACTCCCCGGTCGGGCCAAATGAAACCGCAGCGCAATGTACTGTGAATTCCATAGAGCTGATCCTAGCGTCGTTGCAGTCTAGAGCCGATCCTAACGCGACGAGAAGTAAATACGGGACTTGTCTCATAGCTGCTGTTCGGGTGGTTTCTGAAGGTGTCGAAGTTATTTCAGACGGTCCCCAACATCAGAGCTGACGTTAACTCCACGACGAACTCTGGACAGATGATCTGAACGTAGGAGGCCCATTCTACGCGGCACTCCAAATGCCTTGTTCTTCCGGCGAAGTGCACTGGCTCCGTCTTCTCATCGTCAGGGTATCAGATACCAATGGCTATAGATGAACACATTGCACAGCGCTGCAAGTTGCAGCTGGAGCAGCCATGACGCTAACCGTGAAAGAGTTGATCAGACGATGCCGATGCTCCTTCGGAACGGAGAGCCATGGAAATGCGTTGCAGGCCGCCACAAGATCGGTCAGGAGTCACGTCATAGAGGCGTTTCATCTACTTCTTGTCGTGTCGACAGCAGAGAAGGTGTCCATCGTTCGGCAGTCTTTGTTGAGGATCTGAATCTTCGCCCTATCGGTACAGCTTCTAAATTATTCTGAACAGGGATATTTAGCAGCGCAAGAGAGTCGAGAGTCCATGACGGGAGAAGAAAGTAAAGTCATTCTTTCGGCATAGGGAAACATTCAGTGTCTGCTCTACATCACGAATAATTTGAGCAGCTGAAAAACTCCGACGTTTGCTGGACGAGCTGATTTGACGAGTGGGTTGACGAGCTGATTTGACGAGCTGACTTGACGAGCTGGTTGGACGAGCTGGTTCCACGCCGCTCAGGTGTCAACCAAGCCTTCCAATCTTGCTTTGATCTGTAATGCCAGAAGCCTGGAATAGTAACGGCAAAGAGCGAGATTACCCCCCATGAACCAAAATCCTGGATGGCCGCTTTTCTGCCACATCGTCCGCGTCTCCCCCGACTCATTGAAACCCCACACATTGTCCAGCTTGGCCGCAATGTCCTTGTTGAAAATTTCACTAGCTTGAGTCTTCATGTTCTGGTAGCCTGTGGCAAAGACGATTTCATCAGCCTCGAGAAAGGAACCATCCGCGAATTCCAGGCCGTGGGGAGCAACACGGCTGATTTCCTGACCCTGCTTGATCTTGATCTTGCCATCGATAATGAGTTGGCTTGCGCCAACATCAATATAGTAACCGCCACCCCGTTGGAGATATTTGAAAAGCAGACCGGTATCCTGGGAGCCCTTGTCTGTCTTGAATCCTACCTTGGCGAGACCCTTCAAGATCGACTCGTCATACTTATTCTGTAGTGCTGTGACTTTGGCTTGTTGTGCCTTAAAGACGGATGCTGGGATGCTCCATAGCCATAGATCTGCATCTTCGGTGGGTGGGCCTGCGTCGCTGTACAGGGGCTTCAACGCGATATCACTCAAGGAGTGAGCAGAGATCACACAGGTGGTGCTTCGCTGAACCATGGTGATATCGTAACCCTGCTCACAGAAATCTTGAGCTATGTCGTGAGCAGAGTTGCATGATCCGACCACAATGGCTTTCTTTCCTTTTGATCGAGACTTCGCTCCGGGAAACTCGGAGCTATGGCAAAGAAGGTCTCCTTCGAAGGCATCCATGCCTGCGACATTGGGCAGGTTTTTCTTCCCAGAATGTCCAGTGGCAAGCACTACATGCTTGGTCGAGAAGGACCGGCGCTGAATCTGTCCATCGGGTGTTCGTCTTTCTAATTCAACGGACCAACTTTGAGTCTTCTCATCAAAGTGCGAGGCTGTGAGGCGTGTTTCAGTCCACACATTCAACTCCAGAAGCTTGGCGTACGCCTCGAACCAATCTCCCAGCTTATCCTTGGGAGTGTAGACGGGCCAGTATGAAGGAAAGCTCATGTAGGGCAAATGGTCGAACCAAACGGGATCATGAAGCACGAGATGATGGTAGCGTCTCCGCCAGTTGTCCCCGATGCGCTGTTCGGTATCAATGACCAGTGTGGGCACGTTCAGCATCTTTAGCCGGGCGGCCAACGTAAGGCCAGCTTGGCCAGCACCTATATCGCTGTATTAGTCATGTACATCCTTGGCATGGAGGGTGAATCATCGCCTTACCAATGATGAGAACGTCTGGCTGCGTCTCGGTGAAATTGGCATCAGCGACTCTCCTTTCGGACCAGTTTTTCCTTTCAGGATTGCCACCGTGCTCAGCCCCAAGAGATCGACGTTCTTTCAGTGGCTCGGGGTAGTCTCTTAGTCCTTGAAGCACAGTGGACAATGTGAAGATCTTCCAGGAGTCGCCAGACTCGGCAAGTCTGACAACGCCCCTCCCCGTGCCAGCTTGTGTGGAGACATTAATGAAGAATTGAATGCCTTTCACGTCACCGAACGCGTCAATGGCGGCTATTTGGGGTGCTCTAAATGCTGAACTGTCATCGACCGAAATCTTGGTAAGGTTGTGATCCTGCTGCACCCGTTTGCAGATCTGCTCTCGGCCTGTGAGAGTCTGCAGGTCCCAAGAAAGACACAAATGGTCGCGCCAGTAGCAGTCTTCGAGGAAGAGCCCGGCCAACTCGTCGGATCGTTTACTCGACAGTGCCTGGTTGAACTGGTCGACGACCGACGCTGCTATCTTCGCGGGCTCGGAAGGCTGCGACTGGGCTGTCGGCGGCAGTTTGGCCACGGGCACATTGATGGAACCCACTTCAACTCTGTCACAGGACTTTACCATGTCGCCGTTGACTGTTGAAGCAGTGGTCGGCCCAATCGGAATTCCGTTTTGAATCGCCATATCTCAACACATGCAGATGAAAAGAGCTTCGTATTGTCAAGCAGTGCGAAGCAATGATCCTGCCTCGTCCGTCTCCCAGTCTACGTCTTATATGCCCAAGACTGTACCGCTGTGTTGGTCTCAGCATCCGAACACGATTCAAAGAATTTTTCGTGACATTCGGGATTTTCTCCCCGCAATGCTTCCTGCGGTCGGTGCGGGGGACTCTGTCCCTGTCCCTTCGCCCCGACAGTGTACCGCTGCTTGCACCCCAAACCAAATGACCCGTAGCGGTCATCTCTTCACTGGGCCGTCTGACCGACCAGAATTTGAGTCGCGTTCCTCCGGAAGTAGTTTCCATGTTCCCGGTTCTCATCCAGGCACAGAGCGAAGAGCTGAAAGAACCACGGACGACAATTCAGTCACCCCCAGATTTGGCGAGGCCCACAACTGGCCCGTGTATCAGTTGGTAGATCTCCAAAGCTGCAGTGGGAAAACACCCTTAGCCCGCCGTCCATGCGAGGACCACATAGTGGCTGATACCGACGTGTCTCTCCGGTCTCCAATCGGAACGGCTTGTTGCCATCCCTGGAGCCGAACCTACAACAGATGCACGCCGAGATGACCCAGGTAAGTTATTGGGGAGGCCGTACCACATGCGGGAATACGGGCCGTATTGATTGCATATCTCCCAGAGGTAAGCTGAAACTGGGCCAGAGGAACGATATCTCGGTCATCCGTCCCGCGTTCTGCACCTTGAAATTCGTTACTATGTCATACTTCGGCCTGATGACAATGCTGCCTGGCTTCTGCAGCTTCTTGTGGCCTTTCGTACCAAGGTCCATGCTTCGGATTCACGCTCTCTGGCCCAAGCTATGATGACTGTTGCTGCTAGCGAACACTTGTTGCGCAAGGGGGATATAGCCACGGATGGCTGAAGCCTCCACAGAATGTTACCATATTGGCCTGGGGGAGCATCAAAGCTGGCGTGTAGACACAGTAAGCGCAATATCGTCTGCGGCATTACCGGGCCATGGACTCGAGATTAATGCTCTCAAGACCGCTCGCAAACAGATGATCCAACTCTCAGTGTACTTGCCATGCTGAGAAGTGTTTCTTATTCCAGTGGATGCCTTGCTGCATTTTTGCTATCCCGTGGAACCTAGGAGTGGAGATCTCGTCGAGGCATCGCTGAAAGCAGACATGTGACCTGCTTTCCACCTCAAAGAGCCTTTTGCCAATGGATGGCATGAAAAGGTGAGGTTCTCATGATAAGTAACAACTCTCTGAGCCATCAATGCTCGCAGAAATTGAACTCAGGTACAGGTTGCTCAACATGATCAACAAGCTTTGTCATTTCAGCCATCAACTCCAGTCGACACTGCTTTGCTTCTTCAACGGTCATGGTATCGTTCTTCATCTGCTCCTCCATCATGCCATGTATCTCCTTGGAGACACGCTGTTGCAGCTTGGTAACTGCCGCCGCCTTCTTCACCCACCAGTCATGCTGCTGAGGCGGGACATTCCGTGTGGAGAGAATGCGATAATGTGGATCCACGAGCCAGAGGACGAGGAAGCGTCTGCGGGCTAGCTTGCTAGCGTCAATGCGGCGGAATGGCTCGACCTTGTGTTGAAGAGTATTTGGGAAAGGCAAGCAGTCGGCCATGCGCGGTGGCAACACTGCCTATCTCCTGGATCTGTTTCTCGTCTCCGAGGTCGCCGGCTCCGAAGATTTGCGCCAGAGGCTCATGATCATCGTGATCGTACTCCATTTCCGTAGGATCTAGTCCTGCGTCATGGCGAAAACGGATTCGAGCTTCAGTGACATTTTTGAAATCGTACTAGTAGATGGAGGTAGTGACAATGTGCTCGTTCAGCATACCTTCGAGGCGCCAGTTCCCGCCCGCATACTCTGGTTTCTCGGGTGTGAGCTCTACACTGGCTATCTTGACAATGACTTGCAAGCCCCGATCTCGAAATTCATCCTCCAGGCCAGTATCATAGTGCTCCTGTCCGGAGTGCGTCTCCTTCTCTACGCCCGTGAAAGCGTAAGAGCCTTGTTCCACTGGTCCACGCTCCCGGCTGTGCCTCCAATTGTCGTACGAAAACTCAGTACCGGGTTCCGGATGCAACATCTTGCGAATGCGCCTAAACCTCTGCGGCGCCGTAGAGCGCCCAGTCTGGATTCGCAGCCCAGTCGTCAGGAAATTCATCGTCTGGATCCGCATTACATGGTACATCGGGAAGCTTGAGATACTCTCTCACCCTAGCAAGGCCTTAATCCCAGAGAGGTTCATCTGTGTCGAATGACAGATTATGTATCCAGTCTGGCACCTTGGGTTTCGTTTCCGCACGCACTGCTAATCACAACACGCCGAGGTGTTCGGGGAGTGTCGATGCGATCGTATTGGTCTATTCGAAGGACTTCCATCCACAAAGGGACTGATAGTTTGATCATTCTCTCAATCGAGTGGTATAGCTTGCTGTGCTCCTAGCATGTAGATTGTTAATGTAGGAAGTGATCTTGCCTTTGCTTCCTGCGTTCCCTTCAAACTCTACCTCCGAAGGAAGCCACCGGAACTTCTTTGACCAGCGCGCAAGCCATGGCTGTCCAGCTGCGCGGCAAATGTGGAGCCAGCCAGGATTCCGGAAGAGGCATAGTTGATAGAAAATGTATGACAGTCTTCTCCCATTTGACCTCATCGCCGCTCACCTTGTATTTTGCATTCAAACCTTTCTAATATGTCCCTTCTTGGCAAACGCACGACCTCCCGAACTCACCGTCTCAAGCCCCTTATCAGTGGCGCAAGGATACGCTTTACAGGGTTTATTGAGTGCCACGAGCTGTTACATGACTGCCTAAATGGGCGCACTATACCGCAAGGGGAAGGCGGCGGTGAGGTATGCGGCGGTGAGGTAGGCGGCGGTGAGGTGTAGCTGTGCGCAGCTGGCCAGCCTTGGCGCAAGCTCATCTGCCATCCATGCACCATCCTGGAGCCCAGTAGAAGTCAATTCATGAATCGTTGGAGCAAGGATTGCTCCATCGTGCGCAGCGAGAATGTTGAATGTTGTTGAGATCTACTCGGCCGCGCGCAAGCACACGAGTCTTGCCGTAGACGAGCGGATACAAGGAAGGATCCACCAGATCAAGGACCTGGTCGTCCGAGCCAGGATGCCAGACCTTCGGCTGGTCAGGCAATGGTTGTATCAGCCCCTTCAGCTCAGCCTGTAGGTCCAGGGGAACGAATCATCGGCCTTGACGCAGCCATTTTCGGTATCGAGAGCAACGACGTAATTTCTGCTCAGCTTTGCGTTGTCCCTAAGCTCCATAATACACCATCCGAACGCTTTCTCTGACATCAAGGGCATCTGAAGAGCCTTCTCTCGCCACTTGGTGACAATTTGATCGTCAAAGACCTTCTTCTCCCAACCTGGTCTGTCGGTCAAAGCATCCATCAAAGCAAGCATCTTCACCTCCTCAAGATATTGTCATCATACAGTTCCCGGCTGAGGTACGGACATTTCTCGATAATCGTCACGAGGGGTTCTATCGTAATTTGAGCACGAGCCTTGGACCTGGTAAGCCTACCAGGCTGACGCATTGCCTCCTCCGCGAGCCTACAATCAGTAGCTCTGCCTGATGGAACCATATGTGCAGACATTAGGCACAAGGCACCCGCCATCTATAGCAGCAGGTGATTGGTAATCTAGTCCGTAGCTTTTGAAATTGTACGGGGCAGCCTTACCAACCTGCAAGAACGTGGTTCCCCAGTGGCTTAGCGCCATGGTACCAAGTTTGGAGACAGGCGCGATGAGAACCGGGGTTTCCCTGGAGATGCAGCCTTGGCATGGAGAAGCGATAAAACTGCCAATCACTGACTTCCCACACAGCAAGGATCGCCCTGCAGTAAAACCATTCTACATTCAGAAAGGCCAAAATGGAGTACACCTTCAGGGTTCAGGGATCTCCCGCCGTGCCACATTTTCGCCATCAATCGTCCCTTGAGGGAGTGATGGATATGCTTGCAGAAACTCAGCAACTGACTCCCGAACGACGAGACCAAGCAACCCGTGTTTTCAAGGCTGTCATCGAAGCTCACGAACCTCTGCAGCAGAAAAAGGCGCCTTACAAACAGGTTACTCTTGTCCGCCTCACCTATGAACATGCACGTTCCGACGCATCAAGAGACAACTTTCTACGATTCTTCTTCGAGCACACCAAAATCCCGATGGAAGTTTCGGAGTGGGAACTTGTCAGCAGCAACGACTATGGGCCGCAGTTGATTGCTTTCGCGGAGGGCCTCATGGAGAACTTCTTCCTACCCTGTAAGACACTTTGAACACTCTTTGCGGTTGACATCTGCTGACATTGGGCTGCTCAGTGAAATCTTCAACGAGGAAGACTCCGCAACCTTCGCCTGCAGCATTCTCAGAATTCTCAACGGGACACTCAGCAGCGGGAACCACTAAACGAGCGGCCTCATTGAGAAGAGAATGTCTTTTGCGTGATCGCCACCGCTGTGTGATATCACGCGTGTTTGACGACAACGAAACATCAGAGCGCGTTATGCGTGATGGCGAGGACAAAGCAGAAGACGATGTTGGAAACCTCTTGAAAAACGAAAGAGCAGAATTTACATCACTGGAGGTGGCGCATATCATGCCTCATTCATTGATGAGTGTGCAGGGTGGCACGGAGGAGCTGGTACGTTGACCTACCTATCGCCGGCTACCAGCTTAGATGTCTGGGATTTCTCGTAGCTAAGTCATCCGAACTGGCCCTTGACTGATCTGACTTTACAGAACGAATCAAAGAAAACTGAGATCGCGATTCTGAACATGTTCGACGATGGCGTCGTGCATCTCATTAATGGCATCGATATCGACCGCCCACGCAATGCAATCACTCTAACTCCTCATTTCCATCGACGCTTCGGCAATTTTCAAGTCTACTTCGAGCCCGTTGACGATCTGCCATATACATATCGAATCGACTCAACACGAAGTGGCATCTTACGCGAGAAGATGCTTCCGGTCCATCGTACGCTTTTTACCTCCGAGATGATTGATCCTCCTTCTCCGCGATTGCTCGCCGTTCACAGAGCTATTGCACATATTCTTCATATTAGTGGCGCTGGACATTACATTGATAAGATCCTTGACGATCTTGAGGAGCCGGAGATAAAGACAGATGGGTCTACCGAGTTGGGACACCTCACCAATCTAAGAATTCAGGGTTGGTGGAATGGGCAGATTTGTGCATACTAATTCGCTGAGGTTGCCATGACTGATGAACGGACGACTACACATGAGACATGAAAAGCGAATATTCTTTACTAATGGAATTTCTAGGTGCAGCAAAAGCACCGGCCAAGAGCAACATTTACAAAAATATGATTCAGAACAGGGCTAAAAGCTAGAAATACCCCCGACAATGTGGCGGCTGGGAAGGGAGGGCTTCGCCAAACACAAATGCATTTGTCCACGAGAGAGGAACACAAGGAGGAAATAGAAGAAGAAAGGTCAGAGCGAGATGAGGAAACGCAAGATGAGAAGAACGAGGACCAAGAATCCGCAAAGAGAAACAAGGGAAAGACAGCGTGGTACGATGAGCGTTCTCCACCTTTTGCTTTGTGGGTTGCTGGAAGCGATGATCTGGTTGGTGGGAGAAGACTACTCAGACGGTCTGAACGAGGCCGAGAGCCACACGGGAAGGTTGTGCATGCCAAAGTCGTTGAAGAGTATGAGCATCTCGACGTGCTTTGGGCTATGGACCCGATTGAAAAGATTGGGAGAGAGGTCAAAGACGTGGTGTGGAAAACAACGAGTGATGACAAACAAGGGTGCAGAGGCAATCAAGGAGTCGGCCAACCAAAGAGCTGAGTTTCATCGACCATCGACTATTTCGTGTTTTCAGTCCGGCGCACATACAACAAACGTAACCGCATCCTGTCCACGAAGCATAGCGACAGCAGCACGTCAAAACATTCTTCTGAGGATGAGTCGATCCCTGCCACGCCCATCCCTGATCCATTTGAAGCGCAATGAGACCACAATGCCACATCAGGACAATAGGAGTGATAGCGGCAGTACAAATAGCCTCCACATTTGCTCACCAACACAGGATGCTGCTGTCGCTTGGAGATGAGGCCCTCTACTCGATGATCCGGCTTCCATTTCACAACCGGAAAACACAATCATGGGTACCTCGCTCATGCAACGTAGTCGCCATCATCCTCCCAGAATATGGTTGATGACGCCTTTGGTTGCCATGCTCTGGGATTCAGGTCGCAGCTGAATTCATGATCTCCAGACACCCACTAGGGTATATTCCTCTTTCGCGGTCTGAGCATTCCGCTGCTTATTGGACATGATTACGCACACAGTCGAGTTGCGAGGATCAGTCAGACTTGACGAACGCTTACCGTCAGCAATGACCTCGATCCATACGGACTTTCGTACCGTGCCTCCGCAGAGGTCAGTGTGCCACCTTGCGCCCACCGAATTTTGATTCTACTTTAACTCGATTCTATAGAGCTGATTCCTCCAACATATTCGTGTAGCTAGTTAACGATAGTGCTGAGTGCGTTGTGATTGAAGCTAGTTATCTAGCTAGGGTTGATGCTTTTGTCAGGACGCATGGTTCCCGCCGGCGTAGAGGTTCTCGCTCATTCCAGAGAACTCGAAATACTCATCTCCGGCTTGAGTTGGTGGAGCAAAGTCGACTGGAGTTGTTCAATGCCTTCCCGCACATGCGCCAGGGGTGGGGTCAACGGCAGGCTGGATTTCAAGTGGTTATCATGCATTTGCAGAAGATCTGGGCTCGCGAAAGTCTGGAGATTGTTCCATGCAGTGTCGTGACAGTACAGGTGCCCTATTGAGACACTGTGAAAGGGGATAGGATGGCATAAAATAATGAAGGATTGTTCTGAATTTCCGTATGCTCATCTAGAATGTACAAGCTGTCCACAGTACTCTTCCTTTCTTCATCGACGAGCCAACAACATTCATCCTCTTCAAAATTAGTGTCAGCACCAAATTTAGGCGGGAGAAGCGGCCCTATCTAAAATAGAGGTAAACGTGTCCGGCGTTTCGGAAGTTTCCTTTCTGGCGATCTTCGCGCCAATAACTGCATGGTGATTGCAACCGTTGACATCGCGAGTCACCAAGATCCTCTAGCCGGACTAGGACAAAGACCTTGTCAGAGCACGCCTAGTTCAAACAGGCTGGAACACGATGGAAAGACTTGACTGGTTGACTCAAGTTCACAGGTCAGGCCTTGTGCGAGAGGGCGGAAGCTAGGTGCTAGTTCAGGGGCAGCAAGCAGACATTCATGCAAGCCATCCAGTTGAAGCTACACAAGGCTATCACAACGGTTACTCCCTTCGCGCGAACTCCGGGACATGGGTGCCATGCCACTGGCCAGCATCTGTCAGTCTTCAAGTATGCAGGTGGAAATTGCAAGAATGGGGTTGGCCTCCGACGGAGCAATTTACCTCACGGCAAGGCCAAGCTCAGTCTGGACGTGGTAGGATTTGATCCTGGCTGCCCTCCTGACCCGCCTTGTTTGAACAGCCTAGCTTCCCCTCTGCGCTACAGTCAGTCACTAGGCTTTCTGATACCCTCATGACGGTGCCCTTTTGGTGGTTAGACAGCATTGCGACGCATCAGCCGCAGCGCAAGGTGCTGTCGCCTGCTTCTCGAAAGTCGTCAGTGACAGCAAGCGCCCGAGTCTCACAGCCATGGATATGTGTCCCAGCCTTATCAGAAACGCCATCGATGCTGGCATCATGGCGCATGACACTGATCAAGCGGAAGAAGAACATGGTTTTGCTCAAACGATCTCTCGTATGCAGTGGTCTATGGCCAGAACCAAACAAAGAGTGGTACTCTTCCTAGGGGCAGCGATTTCGACATTCAAGCCT
This sequence comes from Arthrocladium fulminans, assembly GCA_003614865.1. Lineage (NCBI taxonomy): Eukaryota > Fungi > Ascomycota > Eurotiomycetes > Chaetothyriales > Trichomeriaceae > Arthrocladium > Arthrocladium fulminans. Next base: position 388,424 of record QXWJ01000002.1, read on the forward strand.
GCGCAACTACCCATGTGGAATGAGTTTGTGAAGCTGCTGTGGACCTCGTGTATGGAGGTGGCATTTCCTTCGGATCAGGTTGGTGCAGATGAGGGTATGTCCATGGCATCGCTCCGCTCGAAGTTAACACTCTGATCCGCGAAAAGTAGTCAGAAGTCTGTCCGCCTTTTTGGACGCGCTGAAAGGATCAGTACCGAATTATCTCATCACCGAAGTCATTTCAAGACGTCTGGGGATGCAGTATCTTGACGTACTTGAAGCCTTTCATGCGCAACAAGGAGAAGACAATGCCTGGGCCGTGAACCTAATTCACCGGTGGGCGGCTCGCTGCTTGTCATCAGGTGATGTTGCAGCAATTATTACCACCAATTTTGACAACTACATTGAGAAAGCCTTGGAAGTGGCAGACGCAAACCACTACCAGGTCACTGGCGAACACGAGACCGACGACCGTGAGATCTCGGCTCGCTTAGCCCAATCAGATGCATCAAACAAACTGGTTCTTGTCGTTAATGGCGCGAAGTCGTTTGCCTTTGTCAGATCGCTCATGCCGCAATTGGGCGGTGGAAAAGTCACATTTCTTTTCAAGCTACATGGCTCATGCTATGACCCGCCCAGCTGCATCGACACCCGGTTACAACGCGCACAAGGTCTCCCGTCATTCTGCACTGACGTCCTGGACATTCTGTTACAGAGAGCCGTCTGGGTTGTAGCCGGCTTCAGCGGCAGTGACATGAATGACAATTTAGACTATCTGCGCTTCCTCTCAAATCGAGGGCATGCTCGCATCTTCTGGCTCTCATTCCCGGACACCCAACAAGAATCTGCAGTTCGCCGATTGGCATCGGAGCTACCTTACGAATCGACATCGTCCATCGGTTTATCCCACTTGCATTTGTGGTTCCAAGGACAAAGGACATCGAGCCAAGACAAATTTCATCACTTCAACCAAAAGATTGCGGACTGGGCCACGAGTCTAGGTGAAGGTTGGTGCAAGCTCATTCTACTTGATCTCATCGCTTTGTTCGAGGCGAAGTCGGCAGTCAGCACAGATCCTGCCCTGCTACAGCATTTCGTTGAAGGCCCAGCACTGAGACAAGACTGGAACTGCATACTTGATACAATGGATCTGCGCGACCAGGAAGAGCAGGCAAGTGACCTTCCCACCCGTCTCCCCATTTTACCTCTAACACCCGTTAGGTCGCAATCGCACAAACTTGCGCTCGAACATGGTCAACGTTGTCGGACATCTTGTCAGACACTGGTCCAAGCACGACGCAGCAGACGGAGAATGTGTGTCAAATGCTGACTCGGGAAGTGGATAACCTGAAACTATTGCATGACGAGATCAGGTCGCCGCCAATGGAGCAGAGGTCCGCACAGTTTCACGCCCAGGCATGGGTTATGAGCGCCTTGAGCGGATTGGCTTTGCTCTGTGGTGGTGAATGGGAGGCTGCCACCAGAGCATTTGAAGTGTCAAGCACTATGGCACGCATGGTCGGTGATGACGAGACAAATCACCTGATCATGAGCACATTGGTAGCTGCCCATCGCCATGAAGTCTCAGGTCACCCACCGATTCACACAAGTGGCCATGAACCATCGAAAGCCTCAGCCGCGGAAACGACAATCTTTGCCTTCAGCCCTGCTATGGATAATGTCAACTCAAAGATGAACCACGCCGGCGTGCCACCTCAGGTGTACATACAAGCTCTTCTGCATCGATCGATGTTGTTCACGGATGCCATGGCTGTACTGCCCGCCACAATCACAAACTCCACCGTGTTCGTGGATGAAGTCTTGTTTCAAGGCGAGATTGACGAGTTGAATGAGGCCTACCTGGACCATATTCTCCTCATGTTACCAGAGACTTTGAGAGACAAGCCCAAGAAACTCCAAGGTTACCGCGACTCACGGGCGAAAGGGTTTATCTTTGAGCCTGTCAACAAAGCACACATCACGATTCTGGACGAGTATTTCGACGCTCCCGAGCACGAGCACAAGATCATGTATTACGACGAAGCAAGCCTGATGGTGGACTATGGAGAACACCTTCGTAGCCAAGTCGAAGAAATTCACCGACGACACACTGTGGATCACCTTGTCAAGCACTGGGTACACAGAGGCAGAAAGAGGCACCACTCGCTACCCTCAAACCCGGATCATTCGTCCGGCGTGCACAGCGTGGTGCATGATCTCATCAAGTCGTTTGCAAGCCTCACGAAGTTTCTACCGAAAACTCCAAATCGATCCTCGCTGTACAGATTTGCAGACCTCTTTGATGAAGCAAGTGACTCGCACAGCTTCGTCAAATATCTAATACCAGACGTCGCTGAGGACCATAAGACAGAGCTCATTGCTGCTCGGGACAGGATAATTAATCGGCCTTGGGTGTACGGACCGCTTTGCCACGAGTTATTTGACATACCGTACAGATCGAACCTGGCCTTCTCTCACGCTGCCCGCTCTCGGAAGCACACGTTCATCTTCTTGGAGGAGCCAGACGTTCATTCCTGGGAATTCACATCGACGGTTCGGAGGTCGTCCAGCTCCTCTGCATTTGCTCTCAAGTCCTCAACGCCGGGCATAAGCCACAATTGTTCTTCCTTGCTCCTCAGCCAGCTACCAAAGAATACACTACTTCGTGTAAGGGAGAATCTTGCTCCTATGCGGGCCAAGATTTTTGCAGGTGAATGTCTCTCGGAAGAGGACAGGGTAGCGATTGAGGCTGAGTTGGCGGCGTGTGGAAGTGGCCCAGCAACCTTGCCCCGAGCTGAGATCAAACGCCTTGTCGACTTAGATGAGAAGACTCGGCAGATCGCCCAGAGGCTATTGAAACATTGCGTTTTCATTGTTAGAAGAGGTGCACCACTTAATCCGATGTACGAGGAAGCACATCTGGCCATCCCGGGACTTTTTGAATTGAAGGCTACTGGGTGAGATATGAGCTAGCTAGTGCCAGACTATGCTCCCTCCGGATTTCTTGCCGTCTGGGTTCCACTGCAACTTCCCCAACTTAATGTCAGGCAGATCAGGCAATGGCACCATGGACATGAGTAAGACAGAGTGAGCACGAGACGCAACATCTTTGACGGATCGAGGTGTCCTACATGAAGGCTTGTGAAGGAAAAGATCTCTCCCAAGAAGGCACTGCATTGAAGTGACCGATGAAAGCGGACTTGTGCCACACTGGCTGGAGAGAAACCAACACTAGCTGACCCCCAGCTGAGACAGAACATTGGATGGACCCAGCTCGAGCCACCGATCGATCTGCAGTTGATCAGAAACCCATATCATGCCCATCATCCCAGCTGCGTTCGCGCTTGCGCCTTCCACCTCAGACTTGCGTCTCGGAATGACCATGAGCCATTGCTTCGTCAAGACCACATTGTGAGGGAAATACCCTCTCTCAAACTCTCCAGTGTCAAGCCATAGTGTTCTTGCCTGGGACCACAATCTCTGACAAGCCTCCGACAAGACCCTCGGCACATCTTCTGAGATTTCAAGTCCGTCTTCCAACTTCGCCAAGCAGAACTTGTACGGTACCGCCGCCGAGTCCCAACGCTCGTCATCAGGGAATAGCACAAAGCCCTCGGGCTTCGGAAATATCTGCATATGCTTATGTAGCCTGCTACACCCGGCCTCACCTCCACAGTTGAAGATGACAAAATGCTCCGTTTGCGTACTCTGCAGGACAGACCAAGCAGCCGCAAGATCTGCTTCGTCCAGTCGTTCAGTCTGTCTCCGGTATGAGTCGAGAGTTAGCAGCAGATACTGAGGCCGAAAGACGCAGTAGCGATTCAACACAAGTAAGTGGGTGTCGTTGACTTTTGCGATGGTGAGCCCTGGGTCGACATCGAACAGGTCACTGCCTGGCCCGAATGTAGGCAGAGACTTTGGATCAAAGTGAGCGTCAGGACGCCCTGGTTTTGATGATAGAGTTGGGCATAATCTGAATTCAAACTACATGTACAGATGTCAGCCTTTTTCGGAGGCCACTCGGCGGGGAGGACATACGTTGAAGGATTTGTCAGTGACCCGTGTAGTGGTCTCAGGGCCATAAAAGACGACTTCTCTTTCGACAAGTGAGTCAAAAGTCGTAGCGATCTGGCCTTCGTCTATGTTCAGTAGTTGCATCTCGGCAGGTGCATGAGCCGTCTTTCGTGGTTGTGCTTTTACACGGCAGATGAAGTCAATTGCGGCAATATGGGCAGTGAGTCGAACTCAACCGCTTCGTGGACAAGTGAAGGTACCATAGCGTGCGGATTGACCTCACAAGGTAGAACAAATCGAGGGAAAAGTCAAAGACCAAGTCCCACGACTGCAAGGACTTTCCGTGTAGTGGGAGAATCCAAGCTTGGCGCATGTAGATCGAGAGATATTGTGGACGTGGATGTGCAGATCCATTATGGCTTCTCTAACATTACGGACATCATATAAACTCGTAGTAAATGCTTATCATGAAATGCCAAATTGGCTTTTCTTCGCCATGTTCCATACTCGTGGACCTCGGGTGCAAAATCCAACCAGGAGCAAGTCTTAGCTTTCAAATAGCCACATCGTACACACCTCTTTCCAACGCGCTCAGGTTGTTCTCGTAACGATAAGGCGTATGCTCCTGGAACATGCTCCTTGTAAACCTGATCTCAGAGAATCGCTCCTCCACGTTCCTTACATACTTCAGCTGAACTCTGGTTGCTGGCCGTCCCAGCGGGGTGTAATGCTTCGCTTGCTCAGCGCCCCCCGTTGTGGTTTCATCAGGATTTCTGTCAAAGACTCTTGTGCTCTCCAACGTGAAGATCTCTCCAGGTGGAACCAATTTCTCGTTGGCCATGACTTTTCGCATTTCGATGAGCTCGTTCCACATCCAGGTATCCTCTCCCAAGGCATCTCCTGCGAGGTTTCCGGGCGGTGGAGGACCAGCAGTCGCATCGCAGTGGGTGTAGCCAGCCCAAAGATATGAGTGAATGGCTCGAAGGATTCGCTCGGTAGCTCTTAGCTTAATGTTGCTGAACGCCCCTGATAGGTCTTCTTTTAGTCTTCTCGCTATAGCTTTGAAGTCATGGAGCGTGCCAAGAGACAAATATGGAATGATATCATTTGCATTGATGATTGTTGTGATCAATCCTCGAGTAGCGACACGAAGAGCCGGAGAGACACATGCCGGAGAACCAAAGGCGTAAACATGAATGGGTCGACCGGCAGGGAGAGTGATTGGAGGATTATCATTCGATGTGGCAGTGTGAGCTCTGGAGGGTAAAAGCTTCGGCTTTGACGCTGTGACGAAGGACGGCTTATTTGTTTCGCCTGGCTCGTGCTTCGATGGTTCAGATAGCATGATGGCGAGTACCGCGGCCACTGCACCACCAAGACTATGCCCGACAAGGACGAGACCAAACTCCGGATACTCCTCCAATGATGCCCTCAAGACAGCCATGATGTGGTTGCCACCCCGACTGTCCATGAGACGACGAGCAGAATCGCGAATGCCTCGATGCACTTTGTACGCATGCCCTTGCCAGTAGAGATCGGCATAGTCGCAAGCCATGTCGGTCAACAAGTCTTCAAAACCAAGAGTGCCTCGACATGACAAGACAATGGCCTTGGACTCAAGGTCTATGGTGACAAAATGAATGAGTGGTGAAAATCTGTCGGCATACGCGCACGCCAAACCCTTTGGCTCGAGATAAGATGATTTGATAATGGTTTCCTCAGGCAGGCCAGTGTAGAGTGAGAAAGAGACATGTTCGTGGTGCACATCCCGTTTGACGACTTCTTTCGATTTGCCGAGCATATCCGGCTGCACTGGGAGACCCATAAACTTCAGAAAGTTCTCGCCGTATACAGCAGATGCAAATCGTCCAAATCTTCGCAAAGTCCAGATGAGGTGACGAGCAGGGAATTGACCAGGCACCATGCCGTCTTTCGCAAGAGCGATTAACATTTTGTTGTCCTCAAAAATGGATCGTCTTGGGATAGGAGTCTTGGGTGCCAGGACCAGGGTGTCTTCCCCTGAATCCTTCGTGCCCATTGAATACAGGCTTGGCACAAAAGATCGTGATCTTCTGTGGTGCGAGCCACCCAAATCAGCCGATTCGTCTTGGTTCTTGTGTACTGAAATCTCAGTCTGGGAATGTATCTTGCTAATGGAGTTGGAAGCCTTCAGATGAGTCCTGGACATGGTAGGCGACGGTGGTCTGCTCTCGTTCGAATGAACAGAATACGTGTCGGTCTGCGAGTATGTGGACTCTCTTCGTTGCTCGTGCACGGTGAAATAGCCTGAGCTTTGAGTCTCATAGGCGGCTGGAGTGGTTTTGCTAGGGCTGACCAGAGGCGTTGTTGGCTGCGTCATCGGTATATGGAAGGCTGGCTTTCGAGAGCCGCTTCCAGTCAGGGTGAGAGGCTTGAGAGTTTCGGAAAGGGAGTTAGTTAAGCCGGCTCCGGAATTGCTGCGGCTTCTTGAAGAACTCGGCGCTGTGCGATTCAGAGCTGCGGAAGACTGGGTGTGACTTAATGATTTCAGCGCCTTTTTAAACACTCCGGGTTTGTCATTTCTCTCGGTCCTGCTGCTGTCTGGTGTTCTTTCTCTCCAAGACTTGGGCTGAGGAAGCCTCAGTTGTCGACTAGTCGGGGGGGATGAGCTCTCAGGAATGGCTTTCCTCGTCTTCTTTTGGTTCGCAACCGGCATTGACGGGGTAGCCTGAGCGGCGTTTGAATCATGTTGAGGGTGCTCTTGGGCTCGTGGTACACTCTCACCATTGATCTCCCTTTGAGGCACCGTTTCCGATGGGCGGCGGCGTGGAAGTGGAGCCTGCACCATCATTAGACCATCATCAGGGTCTATTGACTCCGCTGTATCACTGATGCCGTGCTGAGGCTGTTCTTTTGGCGCAACATCTGCTCTGGACACGACCTTTGATGCTGTCCTAAAGATGACGGTGTGGACGTCCGAGCTGTTGTCGAAGTTGGGATGCTCCGACACCATGATCATGCCGGGCGGCGCTTCGATGTTGGTCGTCTCAGACCCACGTATGTCCACCTTGATCGTTTTCACCGTCATGGTCTCGCTTGTGATGGTGGCTCTCGAACCAGCAGGGAGCTGTTCCAGGATTTTTTGCTTGATTTCTTCATCTGTCAACGTTGTCTGATCCTGAGCACTCAGCGTGACAGTCCTCGACGGCGCGTCCTCCTCCACCTGTTCGGCGATAAGGCCAAAGTCATCAGTCAACTCCTCCGTAATGGGAGATTGTATAATGTTGTTCACATCCGCAACCAGCTCAGGACGTCTGGTTCCAATCACATCGGCTCGAAACCCTCGATCGTCAATGACAATGTCCCACACTGTTGCATCACCACCACCAGCTCGCCACAACATTTCAGTTTTCCTCCTGCCACTCCGTTGCAGGAACAAGAAGCTTGCAATGGTGGTCAATAGCTCGTAGGTGTGAATGTGATTCTCAGACCCATCGATCCCCGGCTTGTTAAGCTCTTTCTTCATGAGTGAGACAATGGCTGCCACGGCTCTTGAGGACTCTGTAGATCCAAAGAGGGCATTGAGAAAGTGTAGCCCCGTAAGGGAAGACTCGGAGGTCCAATTGAGAGTGCTTTCCGCGACATAAAAACCTGAAGCCGCTAACAGTGAGGCAGCAGATAGTGTGCGGTGAAGGGACGTGATCTGTGCCCAGTCAGTTGGTGTTCCTCATACGCCCTGGCCGTGGGCAATACATACCCATTTGTCGACGAGATGTTCCGCCTCTTCTTGTCTCAAGGCCACCTGGCTCCTCTCATGTACGTCCTTTCCGGCGGCTCTCAACACACTCTCCAGAACGACCTGGTTGAGCCCAATGAATGCGTGGGTAGCCTGGCGGCCAGCATTCAAGCCCCATTTTGCTGCACCGACACCAGTTCTGATCCAAAACGTAGTTGTCCCAGTAGCCAGTGTCACCGTCTTTGCAGCACTGCGCCACAGTAGAGTTGACCCTTCCGTAGGTCTTTCGAGCGCATCTCTTCTGGCTTGTTCATATTCCTTGATTTCGTCCGCACGCAATGCACCAAAGCCGTCTCCGTTCATAGCGCTCGTTGTTGACGTGTGAGGGACCCAGGGCTGCGGGCACGTTGTACTAGCGACGAGCGGTGAGGGAGCGGCGGCACATTTGTATTAGCCATGCAAATGCAACGGAATTGGTGGGTCGCAAGATGGTCGATCACATGCCCATATCATTTGACAAAAGAAAGTGTACCTGCATCCTAGACGGGTTCCTGAAGTAGTGGGTGTGGTCACGAAAAGATGTGGTCCTTGCAAGCGACAAGGCTGTCCCCCAATAACGAGTCCACATGACGTCGCTCGCTAACCCTTTGACATGTGCGTTTCTCGGATCAGGTCAAACTACGTGCCAATGAAGGATCTCATCATTATCACCATCAAAAAGTGTGATGGAAACACGTTCGTGTCATGATGTGATTCGATCCTTGACCAAATCAAGCACATGGCCTAGTTGAACATTTCGTATTGGTTACACCTGCAGCGAATTCGTAGCGAGGACGGCCAGGACGAAAGGAAACGAGCTAGGTGGCGGCCACCACGATCCATCAAGGCCGCACGCATTTTCCAGCCCAAGCAGAAGTTGCGGAACGTCGCGCCTTAGTTTCAGCTGCGATCCCAAGGGCCCGATTTCGAATCCTTTGCCAATTTCTTGCTTCCAAGTGAGATGAGTGCTGTCCATTCGACCTACCCAACGCTATGCTCAAAAGTTATGCACGAAACAACCCCCTTTTGGTCCACTGCCTTTGCCTTTGGCATTGTAACCCAAGGACGAATAGTAAAACACAACCAAGCTCATTCGTTCCACCCTTCATGCCGCCTCAATATCTTTCTCTGACCGTTTTGATCGCTGTTTCGAAGCTTTCCTTTGTCTCTCCAACTCTTGCTGCTCCTTTCTGATCCGTTCCTGCTCAGCAACTCCAGTCTTCGTCTTTTCGTGCTCCTTCGACAATTCAACTTTGGTGATGAAGAGCGACGCAACAATGAGAAGTGCCGCAAAAGCCACGTAGAATATCCACATGATGGATAACGAGCTGGCGTAGGCCTCATCCAGAGCCGCCTTCTGAGGCTTGGGCAATCTCCTCAAGACATCCGTTGTGGCTCCGAAGCTCGATCCAGCAAACTCCCGTGCAAGCTCCGGACCCAATACTTGCTCCAACCAGCCTTGTTTCTTCGACAGTTCGTTTTGAAACACCACCCCTCCCAGGACGACCGACATGGACGTGGCAATATTCCGAATGAAGCCATAGGTTGCGGTTCCAACAGCCGCATCGTACCCTTTCAGGTGCGACTGAAGTGCAATAAGCGGACCTTGGAAGAGCGGACCAGTGCCGATGCCCGCAATGACCTGGTATGCGATGACTTTGGCCCAGCTGGTGTGCGCGGGCAGATCGATCAACAATCCAGCACCAAGGCAGAAGAACCCTGCGCTGACCCAAATGACCTCCTGGTACCTCCCAGTCTTCCTCATGAGAATTCCGCTAAACACTGATGCGAACGACAGCGGCACCACCAACGCAAAAAGGGTCGTTCCTGACAGGATCGGCGACAGGCCCATCACTGTCTGGAAGTAGAGAGGTAAGTAATAACTCTGTGCAATGAACACAAACCCAAACAAGAAGCACACCCCATACGCCGCTATATTGCTCGGATCCCTGAACAATCTCAGTGGCATAATGGGGTACTTGGCAATCTTCCACTCAGCCAAGAAGAACAACCCGATCAACACGGCCCCAAAGATGATCAAGCAGAGCACAAACGCGCTGTCCCAGGGATGCGTGACCCCCGCTGACTCAAATCCATACAAGAAAGTCACCACTCCACCGACGATTGTAAGACCGCCAACCCAATCAATGGCCTTCACACTCTGCCAGAATGGCGTCTTCGGCGTCTCCAGCTTCAAAAAGAACACCAGCAGGATCAAACTCAACCCGTCAAGCGGCAGATTAATCCAAAAGCACCACCGCCAAGTGACCTTTTCGGTGAATAAACCACCAATGATCGGCCCAACTCCAGAAGCCACTGCCCACGTCAAGCCCACGAAAGCGTAATACTTGGGCCGGTCTCTCATGCTGAACAAATCGCTAATCGCAATACTCACGAGAATGATCAGCCCACCACCGCCCAGCCCCTGGATCACCCGTCCCCCAATCAACATCCCAATACTCTTCGCCAACGCGGCAACAAGACTGCCCACCATAAACACCACATTCGCCAACACCAACATCACCTTCCGGCCCCAGATGTCGCTGAATTTCCCCCAGAGCGGTGTCGCGCTGGCATTCGCCAGTAAGTACGCGGAACCGATCCAGGTATACCCGGAACTACTAGCTCGGAATTCCTCTGCGATTGTGGGGAGGGCAGTGGTGATGATGGTGACGTCGAGCGCGGAGAGGAAAAGGGCCATGCAGAGACTGAACATGATGACGGCGGTGCGGAGTTTGGAGAATTCATCGGCGCGAGAGGGTTGGCGGCTCAGGTCGGCGCCATTGGGTTTTTGGGCATCAGGACCGCCATTGGGAAGTGATTGCTCGAGGGTTGGAGGTTTGGGTGAGTCGGTGATGTCTGAGGACGAGGTTTCCGAGCCAACTGGGCTTTGCTGTTGATGTGTCGGGGTAGGGTTCGGGGTTCCTGTAGTTGCAGTAGCCATCGCCGCGGAGGGTAGATCGTGTTTACTGCTCTCGGGGGAATCTGTCCATGTGTTCGAGGATAAAGTGGCCTGAGCCACATGGTCCTGCGTCCCAGCCTCATGCTTGCTGTCTGTCATTGTTGGGCTGAACCAGTCATATACTCAATATTCCCGAGCAAAATATGATTCGATGCTGTCAAGGTTTCATCAAAAAGCGGATGAAAAAGTGTGCTGCTCTTCGCCTCTTGCAACGCGGGTTCGTACGAGCATGAACGCCGCAAGAAATTAGATATTCGCAGGCACAACCAAGTAGAATACGTAGGTACGCCACAGAAATACTTTGAAGAGGAATGTTGCTGCCTGCTTACTTTATTCACGGTGGGAAAATAAAATCTGAAATGAGGATCACTGCAATACATTAGCAAACGAAATCGACGCTCACTCCATGTGGTGTCGACGCCAATTAGCAGTGGGCTTCGTACAACAAGTTGGGATCGATGATGTGATGTGGATGCTGATTCTGCATTTCCTTCCGTTTCAGGCTTAGTTCACTGGCAGATCTAGCTATTTCTGGCTAGTTTGTCTTCTAACTTCTTCAATTTGCCGGCTCTGCCGTATTGTTTTTACGACCAAATCCTATCAGGACGTGGCGGGAAAAAATCGTACTTACGCCCACAATACTCCATGCTCGTACAATCCGGTCCATCGCTACTGAGCAGGAGAACAAGCGAGTGTAAGCTCCTAATGCCTAAACCCGCGGCGGCCGCCAAAAAGCTTGGGCCAGAGCCCCGAATACGTCTAATTTGAGTCATCCATCACCCCCAGGGGCCCTGAAGAGTTCCCTAAGTACTCTAATTGGTTGGGACCGGAGCAATCTGAGTGCACCAATGCGCAGATAGATGAGAGGAAGGAGCCTCGGGGATGTCGTGGCCGACTGGTCCGTACATGATTCGCAGCCGCAAAGGAGGTAGAAGGTCGGGGGCCTCTCCGTTTTGAGGGCTCAGCAGCAGCCGCCAATGAAGGCGGGTATGTAGATGAAGCAAACAATGCTGGGAGCACTACATGTGACAACGAAATAGGTAGAGGGGTTCAGAGAAAGGCCTGATGCGACACCAAGCAAATGCTTGAAGCGGTTATCGGGGGTGGTGCGTCAAGCCGCTCAATCCGAGGTGCGGAAGCAGTATTTGACATCAGGAATAAAAAGAAGTGGAAAAGGTGTTTCAATTGCATGCCTCCGCAGTCCTGCCCATAGTATCCCCAGAGCCACATCAGGCAGGAGAGGCCATTGTCAGCTCGCCTCCATCACGGCAATTCTCACACCATTCCTCAAAACCAGATAACACAAACAACTACCCTATGCACCCTGTCCTCTCCGCGAAAGTCGCATCTTTTTGGTTAACATACATGCGCCGATTGGTCGATACTCAAGCCAAAAACTTGCCTCGTAAGTCATCCACCCTTCCTGGCCCTTCCTTAACCTCGATGTCACGAGTCGTAGATGCATTTGAGATAAAAGTTCCTCCTGTTCACTACTGAGAGAGACGGCGCCTAAGTTTTCTTCGAGCTGGGCCCAAAGTCCGCTTCCACCTTTTGCGCATTTCGCTGCTTTTCAACCTTGAACTCGGCCATCAAGGCGAGATGGTCACTCGGAAAGTGCTGGTTCGGGAACCCAGGAACGCGCTTGAGGTATTCAGGGTCGACCTCTCCTAGGGCGCCAATCGGTCTTAGCGTCTTGCTGGAGTAGAATATGTGATCCAGCTCATCGACGAATTCAGGAGTGTAGTTGGTGATGAACAGCGGCTCCAGCAGGGCATTTGTGGATTTGAGGGTGAAGTTGTGGCTCATTCCTCCGGTTGACAAAGTGCCGTAGTCGCGTCCTGTGAAGTCATCGTGATGAGCGTCCAGTATCTGCTTGGTGATCAATTCATAGACGGGAGATCCAGGCCCAGAGTTGAAGTCACCACACACAATCATCGGAATTTGAGAGCCGTTCGTGTATTCCAATGAAGGCGCGGGCTCGCGCTGGTCGCCATCATCGTCTATCCAAGACGGCTTCTTGTTCGTCGCCGGTGGATGTCGTGCGTACTTGTCAGCCAACTTATTCAGCTCTTCCATCAACACGGCGACTTGAATGAGTTTGACGTCTTTGAAAGCGGGATCCCAGAACACGTGTGAGTTGGCCACGATTAACCTCGACCCGGTAAACCGATTTTCTAGGAAGACCACAGTCGCAATGTCGTCCCTTTGCCAAACGCGATTCAGCATGTCCGCAGAAGCTTTGGCGCCAGGACGTTCGACGGCTTTCCGTCCAAGGACAAAATGCTGGGTGTCCAGCAGAACATACTTTTTGTCTTTCCAGAATGTGCCGCAGCCATCGACGAATTTGGCATTCTCTCCTATCGTCTCTGCCCTGCTCTTTTGCGCATAATAGCCCTTGTAGCCAATGACACTCAGCTCTTTGCGAAAGAACTCGTCATAGGAATTGCGGTCCAGCTCTTGCAGGCATATGACGTCGGCATCAAGCGCACTCAGTTCGGAGAGTATGAGTTGCTTTCTAAAGTGCCAGTTCAAGTACCTCTCCGGGACATAGCCGTACTTCTGTTTGGGCGCATACCGTTCGCAGAGAATGTTGTAGGTGACAGCTTTGAATATGTCTGGAGATGAACCGTCCGTCTGCACTACTTCTTCCAACTGGTGCCATTCTCGCTCGCGAGGAGGCTCAATATCTGATACGCCAGTTAGCCTTGTCAAAGCCCCCCAAACCACAAACTTTGGACGGTAGACTTACAGTCGTCGGGCATCGACTCCAGTAGCTCACGGACAAGAGCCTTTGTGCCGCCTTGCAGAAGAGCCTCTCTCTGTTCATCTGGCATGTGTTCCCAGTATCCAGTCTCGTACATTCCAATGGTCTCAAGCTTGTAGAGGTAGCCTACGGACGAGGGCAAATCGAGCAACTGTCGGTTTCCAGAAAGAAGTAACGTCTTCAGGTTGGTGAGCATGCCAATCTCTTCCGGCAGAGAGGTCAAATTGTTGAATGAGACGTCGAGGTATTCGAGGTTCTTGAGTTGACCAATTGCCGCTGGAAAGTCTCGCAGGAAATTGTGAGGCACGTCGAGTCGGGTCAAGAAAGTGTAATTGTACAGGTTTGCTGACAGCGCCTTGACGCCTTGACCGCCCATGTCCAGTTCTGTCCAAGGGTTTCGATTTTGTGTCTGCGCCGTGGATGCACGCGCTTTGTCATCTCCCGTCGCGTCGTCCCCCGCCGCACCCAACGGACCACCCAATGTCAGACTTTTCGACTGCTGCGCGTAAGTTCTGGCACGCTGATGGCCTTCGTTATTGTCTTTGAAGTCCTCCCATAGCCTTCGTTGCTCTTGCCAGTATTCATTGCTGCTGTACTCGTCGTCCAACCCATCATCTCGAGCGCCGTTCAGTAATTGCTCCTGGCCGTACGGGTGCAGGTTGGGGGTGGCAGATTGGAAGGGCCCTCCAGAGAGATTAGGCTGATGTCCCATATGGCCTGGATGTTGCTGAGCGCCATGATGCTGGTTCTGCTGGAAGGCATGTTGTTGTTGTTTCGGTAGATGCATGCCATTGTACCTTTGGTGGTTTTGCCCCCCATTCATCATATGCTGTTGCTGAAATCCATTTTGACTGTAGACTCCAAAGTTGTGGACCATGGCAGCACTGGCGGGAGATCTCGAAGGGGAGGGCGTGTCGTGCGTGAAGGGTCGTCGTCCTTGCGGGGAGGTGGCACGGTTATGATTTCGGTTCGAGTGATGAGAAGGATAAAAAGGTCCTTGATGGAACCTAGGTTCCATAACGTTTCGAAGTTTGGATTCTCTGCTTCCGTCTCTTCCACATAGAGATTGCGCATGAAAGGTACTGCAGAAGAGGAGGTCGAGACGCTCAATAGCAGTCTGTACCGACGCCGACCTGCCAGGCCAGAGTGAAGCAGAGTTGCTAATCAGATCTTATTCGTTTTCTGGGCGTGCTCGTATCAAACAGTGTCCGGAGGTGGGTTGGTGATTCACACGCCGGGCTTTTTGGGCTCGAAGGTTGGACGTCAACGAGATCAAATCGGTTATCGGGCGGCTTCGGCAAGGACACAACACCAAGGCACGGTCAATGCAATAGGGTTCCAAATATCAATGAAGCATAATGTGTACATATTGATGTGCAAGTGGCTGGTTCTTCATTGAAAGACCCAACCATCGCTCGAAACTTCCGGCAAACTTGCTGGTTTCGGAAATTTAGCGCCCAGGGTCCGGCGACCAATAGCTGGCCACAATCTGGATACCTGCAGCCAGATTCCACAGGCATGGGACGATGTATCTACTCAATGCATACCGATCCCACAGCGTGGCTTTGACAAATATTGTAGCTTTCACGGTGAGAAGTCGGTCACAATGGAGGGACAGACTGTGCGCCACCCATACCTGATTCTGAGACAGCAAGAGTCACGTTAGCACGGCGTCGGAGTGGATTAAAGAGGCGCATCCCCTGGTTCATGACCCACCATGAGCCTCTTCGGTGAAGCTTGTCGTAGCGGAAGTGGTGTTAGGGTTGAGAAAACCATTCTTCACTAAATCCAAGTGCATTTTATATTCTGGGTATCATTCTATGCTATTCACATGCCGCGCTGATGAAGCTGGCTTGTGCTCGTCGTTGGTTGAAAGACGACTCACCAATACAGGAATCAGCAACTTTGCTGATTTCGTCTGCCTGCTCATAGCTCATTCCCCATCTACCATGCCATTATATCGTTGAGTCATACCTAACATGATTCATCATGCACCTTTTGATCCTTTCCCAAGCATTTTGCGTTGAGCAAATGCCTCACCCGTTCCCTCTGAACGCCAAGCCAATAAACCATTATGCTAGAGTCTAGTATCGGTAGATATCGCTCTTGTAAGGACCCTCAATCTCCAATCCCAGATACTCGGCTTGCACCGGTGTTAGCTTGGTCAATTTGGCGTTGACGTGCTCCAGGTGCAGCAAGGCAACCTGCTCATCAAGAATCTTGGGCAGGACATAGACACCCACGTCCTTCTTGCCAGACTTGCCAAACTCCGGGTACTTCTGGCCAAACTTTTCATCTTCCGCCTTGTACAACATGATTTGTGCCAGGACTTGGTTGGAGAAGGAGCAGGACATGACGAAGGAAGAGTGACCGGTGGCACACCCCAGGTTGACGAGACGGCCTTCGGCAAGGAGAATGATATTTCGGCCACTCTCCATGGTGTATCGGTCGACCTGAGGCTTGATGTTCTGGACCTTCTTGGCGTTCTTCTTGAGCCATGCAACGTCAATTTCGATATCGAAGTGGCCGATGTTGCAAACGATGGCATCGTTTCGCATCTGGCTGAAGTGCTGGCCGGTGATGATGTCTCGGCAGCCAGTGGTGGTGACAAAGATTTGACCGATCGAAGCAGCTTCATCCATGGTGACAACCTGGTAGCCTTGCATGGCGGCTTGAAGAGCATTGATGGGGTCGACCTCGGTCACCAGCACTCTCGAGCCCATGCCATGCAGAGCTTGGGCACATCCCTTGCCGACATCACCAAAGCCAGCCACAACGGAGATCTTGCCAGCAATCATGACATCAGTTGCTCGCTTGATGCCGTCGATCAGCGACTCTCGGCAGCCGTAGAAGTTGTCAAACTTGCTCTTGGTGACGGAGTCGTTGACGTTGATGGCTGGAACAAGCAGACTCTCGCTCTTCAGCATTCTGTAAAGGTGGTGGACGCCAGTTGTAGTCTCTTCCGACACACCGTAGCAGCCTTTGAGCATCTCGGGGTACTTTTTGTGGACCAGAGCCGTCAAGTCGCCACCGTCGTCAAGGATGAGGTTGAGGGGTTGACCCGAGGGGAAAGCCAACAGTTGCTGTTCAAGGCACCACTCGTACTCTTCTTCGGTCTCGCCCTTCCATGCGAAGACGGGGGTGCCACCGGCAGCAATCGCGGCGGCGGCGTGATCTTGGGTCGAGAAAATGTTGCAACTCGACCATGTCACTTCAGCACCAAGGGCTTTGAGGGTTTCGATGAGGACGGCGGTCTGGATGGTCATGTGGAGGCAGCCGGCGATTCTGGCGCCGGCGAGAGGCTGATCGTCACCGTACTTCTTTCGAATGGCCATGAGACCCGGCATCTCGATCTCTGCGAGCTCAATTTCTCGTCGACCAAAGGCGGCCAACGAGATGTCGGCCACCTTGTACTTCTGAGCAGGAGCAGAACCCATGTTGATGGTCCAACTATTGAAAATCCGTGCACAAACAAAAAGATGATTGGGGGAAGGTCTTCGATAGAGAGTAATGGAGGAGAATTAAGAGCTTGGATATGGAGTGTGCAAAAAGTTTCTGAGCAAAGGAAATTTGTTGTAGCAGTCGTACGATTTTCTTTGAGAATTATTGGAGACTGGGATTCGTTCACCGCGTCTGCCCCTCCAACCCAAAAACTTCCAAGATCCTCTCGGCAGATTTTTAGCCCTGGAAAGTCGCCGTGGTCCTCGCTCTCTGCGGTGCCTGAGATATGCATTACTCTCTTCCTTTCACACAGCATCCATATGCGTCAAGGCGTCCAGGTAGTTCTCCATTTCTTCAATGGCACCCCAACTGATGATAGCTGTCATCCTCGACGGCTTGATGAACGCTGGCGAGAGGGACATTGGGCATTGATGGATGGCAACGAGGATCTGGAACTGACACCTGACACCCCAACACCATACCATTATGCAATTCCACACATCCATTGTCTAGACGGCTATCTACCCGCTCTTGGCTGATTGCTTCTTCCAGGCAAGAGATCCCCGATACGAAGTCACATTGCCAGCGGATTGAGCCGCCGCAGAAAGCTGAAAATGGTGCTATGCTCCCCGCCCCAGGAGGGTGGACTTTAATTACCGGCAGCTTGAACAAAACGTATCAAAAATGTCAAGATGGTGAACTGCTGAAATCTCGAAGGAGACCACGCAACCTATTTCCTTAGCAGAGTGGCCCTCGCCAGAGTTTCTCGAGTTGATGGCCAGAGCAGGACCGCGATGTTCAAGGCCGAAGCTCCACCATATGCTTTCACCCTACACTGCATAAGTGCCACACGCAATCCCGGACATGTCTCACGAGACCACACCGCCCATCAGTTCAGTCTGGTTACCATTGCAGGGACAGCATGCCCTCCGCCCTAACTGAAGTAGGTTCCTTGCGATCGCCCTCCCCTCTGCTCTGATTGTACAATATGGCGTGCTATCACCCCATCTTGGCGATAGCCCGTCGCCTCCAAGGGGTACAAAGAGGTATTTCTTGCAATCTTGCTTGAGCATCACCATAACATGTTCCATTCTTGACCGGTACCAGTAGACCATTTGGACCGCCATATACCAGCACTTCGTTTGCCTAGCCCATGCCTAGACTGTCCTTGCTACCCCTCCTCTTTTTCGCCAGCAGGATGAGCACACTCACCCTTCCCCAAGGGCAGGCGCTTCCTGCACATGATCTCCAAGTACCAGTAACAGACCTTCATCCGAAAGGCGGTTCAGTGACCCCCCATGTAGGAGAAGTTAGCCCTTCCGGCTCGGAAAATTCAGACCCATCACAACTTCTAGAAGCAGCCACAGCCAACTACCCTTGGCTGATCAGCTCCCCCTACACCGAGCGCGAGCACCAGCTCGACCTCACCACCCTCGACCTCCAAAACCAACTTCTAGCCCAGGCGCTCGTCTACCTTGACGCCGACACGCCGACGTACGCCACCGCCCCGTACGAGCAAGCGATGAACTGGCCATTGGTCTTTGCCCAACTCAAAGATCTCTCAGTCGCACACAACCACACCTGGACCCATGGCATCTTCTACGTCGTGGAGTTCCGCAGCAAACTGAAAGCCTCCATCGACAATGAGCTGCTATTCAAGCTAGACAAGGAATCTCACCGGGAAGCGACTGCGAGCGGTGGGTTGCTGAAGTACTGGTATGGCACGCCGGATGGTGAACGGAGGAACTTGGCGACCT
This sequence comes from Arthrocladium fulminans, assembly GCA_003614865.1. Classification (NCBI taxonomy): domain Eukaryota; kingdom Fungi; phylum Ascomycota; class Eurotiomycetes; order Chaetothyriales; family Trichomeriaceae; genus Arthrocladium; species Arthrocladium fulminans. The sequence continues at coordinate 407,095 of QXWJ01000002.1, forward strand.
GTACGTTTCGACCCCTTGCCCCATCAGTCGTCACCATGCTTTGCTAATATGAGGGTTAGGTGTATGGAGAAGCAAAGAAAATGCGGTTGCCGGCGGGAATGGGCCTTGGCATAAAAGAGCCAGGGGTGTGATTCCGAGGATGTATGAAGACATTAACGTGAAGGGATTGAAGTTGACGGTTGAGGATGGGGTGAGTGGGTGGAGATTTGAAGCCTGGGGTAAATGAAGCAGAGCAACCCATTCGTCCGTCTTTTGGTCAATGGCGTTTGGGGAAACCAAAAATGAGTAGGGGCGAGGAGTTTTTAGCGAGGCGTTTTGGCGACGTCGTCTAGATTGTAGCAGCAACAGTGGCATACACGATGTCGTTTTCGTCTGAAACAGATTAGAGCAACATGTCCAATTTAGATCTGAAACTCCCTTCGCACATTAGAAGCACCAGCACGGCAAAAGCCAGTGTGGCGTATCATTGCTGGACGAGGCACATAGCTTGTAGCTGTTTACCCTAAATCAAATCAGCCAATCTCACAGGTCATTGGATGCTCTCTGGCTGACGTCAAAATGCAACGATGAGAGGACTTGTCTGAGAATTGAACAACCATGAAAATTCCCAGGAAGGGCGTAGCTTGTTGTAGCACTCTATTTACACAATTGCTCTTTCTCCCGCTCCGATTCTTCCCAAGGCGCAGTGCTTAGATGGTGTCGGTAAGCATCTTGTTCAGCCTGCTTATCTTGCTTGCAACGCTATAATCGATGGTTCGCTCGCCAATTTCGACAACCAGACCTCCCAGAATCTCTGGATTGACCTTGGTCGTCACCTTCAGCTTCTTGCCCTGGCTATATTCGGACTTTGAGACGGCGGTTTCGAGGCGCTTGAGCAGTTTGGCATCGAGCTCCTATATTGCATCGTGAATTAGTTTTGATACTCTCCATCGCTTTGCGGATGTCATGAAAGACGAGGTGTATCGTACAGAAGCAGTAGTGATGATCAACTCTATCTCTCCCCTCACAGCGCTCATAAGAGTCCCAAATTTCTCACAAACTCCCTCCAATAGCGCCAATCGGTTGTTCTCGGCCAGAGCAGAGAGGAAGTTCTTGACGGTGTTTGATTTGTCTTGGCCGCCGGTGTGCTTCTCGAGCTCTGCCACGATCTGGGATTTGTCGGAGTCGCTGAGAGTTGGGGCAGCAAGGATGCCTTGAAGCTTGGGGTCGGATTTTAGGATTTGCTGAAGGGATGACATGGCCTTTGCGGTAGGGTCGAGGGCCGATTGCTTTGCGGCTGCCGTGTACTGTGGGAGCAAATTGTTAGTCGTGGTGTCCTTCCGATTCCTGTGTGCCACTCTTTCATTTGAGCTCTCCTCCTAGCTCATACATCGTCTGGAGAAGATTTCAGCATACCAGAGCATTGGCGTATGTGCCATCGAGACCGAAAAGAGCGACGGGAGGCTTCGTGTTGTCGGCGGCAGCAGGAGCTGCATATGTTCGAACGGCGATTCGGGGAGCTGTTCGACGCACAGCTGCTAGCGCAGGCCGTGCTACTCTGGAGGCCATCATGTTGGAGAAGACTGAGCTCGTCGACAGAGTCGCAGTCAATGTCAGGGGATGTTAGGAGTGGAGAGTAGTCGGCTTTGAAGCTTCTGCACGTTTGACTGAGGTCAGTTCCGATGAGAAAGGAAGCTTGCGACTTGCCAACCACGCTAGTCCTGATTGGGACATGCACTCATATTTTTACTTTCGGTTCATCACTTGACGGCGCAGAAGTTCGAAGAGGACTTGATTTCCTGCATTACAGGGATACGTATCGACGTCAATTCAGCCTCCCTCAATGTACTCATCTATCGTTCCCACTCCACCCTGGGTATCTTCCAATCGAGACCGACCCCGTACACCAGCAGAGGGACTTGGCAGCTCTCCTTCGTGACTAGTTTGTATTCCCTTTCCATTCTCGGGCGCGCTCTCACAAGTACATTTCATCAATCTCAGTCGTTATGTCGTTTCCAAACGATTCATACGCTTCCGGCTTGGTCGCAAAAATGGCTGAAAGAGCGTCCCGAAGCTCAAAGTCCTCCATCACTGCTCCAAATCCATAGCATCTGACCTTGTTTTTGATTGAGTCGATCATGCCAATCACATCTTCTCGGGTCAGTGAAGGATAGTTGTGATGTCCCCGCAAACTCTGCAAGGCCATTATAGGCGTGACCTGACCGCCCTCAACATACCCTTCCATCTTGATGACTTTGCTGAGGTTGAGCAACGTATTGAGAGCTTGAAGAGATGCTTGTGGTGCTTGATGCGGGTATGTCGGCTGGAAGCCTCCTTTCTGTGCTGGTGTTTTCTCAATGTAGGTTGGTGGTGGACAGGATGCCATCAGCGCATGGCCGGAGAATACCGCCTGGTCTGGCTCGTCAGACGAGCTCATCGATCGTCGCACCAGGTATTCGCCATGGCCTCGGCATGTCTCCTCGAGCCTGCAGGAAATTAGTATCGAGAGCAGCAAAGCGATCGGGCCACATACGCAAGGATGAAGTCAATGCCAAGCTGGGGATCTTTCTCGAAAACGCCTGGCATATCCGGTACGCCAGTGTTCTTGGCGTCCCTGAACTCCTGGGTGTCTGGTGGTGAATGGCTGTGGTGCGTTCCGGGCGAAGGATTGGTATGAGAGCCTGGCGAGTGACCGGAAATCATGCTGCTCGTGCCATTTGTGTGGCCAAGCTGACGGAAATCCGACATTCCTGATTGTGGTGACGGCGCAGGTACGGCATTTCCATGTAGACCAGGATGAGGTATCGAATAACTTGGACTTATCCCTCGTGTGCTTTGCGGTCCTGACATAGCAATGCCGCTCTTGCGTTGTTGGAGCTCGACTTCAAACGCTATACCACGAGAGTTCAAAATGTCGCGCAGCAGCTGGTTTTCTTGCTGTTGCTCTCTTAGCGATATCTGGGACTGTCTAAGATGATTCTGAACCATTTCGCTCTCTGCCACAAAAGCTTCTCTGAGTCGCGCGACTTCCGTTTCCAGGGCTTTTATGTATTGCTCCTTTCGTTCTCGATGAGTTCTACAAAGAAAGTGATCAGGCAGGGGTGTCTCTGAGCACGCTGGGTATTGTGCCTACCGCTGGGCTTGCCGGTTGAGCTCTTGCCTTCGGGTCTGGGCCGGCTTGCTGTCAGGTTTCGGTCCTCGTCGCTTTGCGGGTTGTCCATCTGCATCCACTTAGCTTTTCCACAAGAGAATGGCAATCTCGATTTTACCTCTCGTCACCTTCTTTTGTGTAGGATTCGCGAATCCGCGCAAGAAGCCGAGATTGGGGAGGCCAGTGCTTTGGCCGTCTTGTGGTGATCCATTGTCTGGTAAGACATGTGTTAGCATCACTGGGATACGCAAGAAAGGCTCCGAAGGTTGGAAAATGACTGTCAAGGACCATGACAAAGAACCATCGCTTTAGGCTGGAGGAGTCGTCAAGCAGGTAAGGGAGGATAGTCGACACGCCATTGGCCCAGCGCGATATGGCCCTGCAAGTAGTTGTAGCAAGTGTGAATGCATTGACTCAGTCAGGGTGAAAGTCTCGCGATAGCCACTCGATGTGCATTCCGAAAGGGACCTGTGACCCCTCTATACCTTGCGAAAAACAGGATGGAAAACTCGGCGGACAGAAGAGAGCGGCGCTTACTGTAGTGTCCAGAAACAGACTGGGTGGACTGATCCGTACTGCTCCAAGCATTTGGCTCTGAGGATGTCGCAGGATGCACACCTGATGAGGGCGACACGCCAGAATGAGACGCCATGATTTGTAAAATGGATTGATCGACGATCCTTGTCACTGCCACGCCACAGGTCTAAGGGTGTTGATGAAAGCGATCTGTGGATGTGGGCGTCGAAGCCAACTTGAACAGGCTAGTATCCAGTAACGTCGTAGTTCGAGGAGCAATCCACACTTTGAGGGCTCTTGCGCCACGATCAGAAAGGTCCGGAATGCAAGACACGCTGCTGAGGTCTCACAGTGGGCACAAGAATCAGGAAAGATTGGCGTGTGTGTAATCTGGTACCTGATTACATCCTCGAGCTCAAAGATACGATAAGGAGCATTGTTGAATTTCAAGACGTATTTGCAGATGTCGCAAAACTGTTTCGCTAGATCAGCGCGCTTGCAGCTCTCGAAAGGCGTCCTGGACTAGAGCGTGATCGAATTGCCTGGAAGTAAGAAACTGTGTGCGCTCGTACAAAGCAGCTGGATGTTGTGCAATATTGAGATGCAGGATATCGTCTGGTTGGTCGAGTAACACAAGTGAGGTTTGTGAGGATGCCGGAAGCCGTCCTAATCGGTTGCGCGATGTTCAGTATCGTGAGGATTCCTTCTGGCCTAATGCTAGAATACGCTGAGAAGCATACGTCTCAGCTTGAACACGTCAGCGCGGTGCCAATGTTCAGCAGCCAGGCACTTTCAGAATGTGAGTGCAGAAAAATTCTCGCTCTGAATTCTTCTGTAATGAGTACCAGCAACAAGATTTATGAATGCACTGATGCAATCGAGAACACACGAGGGACCTACAATGGCATGAGATTGAGGAATCAAGGAGTATGTCGCCTGTCAGTGATGGAGTGAATGCGTTCCACAAGGTTCGCGGCCACATCGGCATTCGCTACCGTACCTGGCGGGAAATACCGTGGGGAGTGAGCTCTTTGGAACGAGGAAAGATCGTCTTTTGCTAGCGAGCTTTGATGTGTTTGCTTGCGGCCAATGTTCAACATATGCTGTCCGCTTCATGTGGACGCTGCAGATTTAAGAATTGAATAAGGGTCGCTGCGTCGGCCCCCAGTTTGTCACATCGAAGCCCGTTTGCATTTGATGGGCCAAACTTAAATTGTAGGCTTATGAGGTCAGAGTCGCATTCAACACCAACTCTCCGCTTGGTGGCACCACGATTGTCAACTCCTCAACTCCCCCATGTCCCTGTTGACCAGGGAACCCAGTGCACAATGCCATGGCTCTTGGGTGTGGAGAGATGAAATGCTTCCGGGGCTTGATCAGCCCTAGCTGTCCAAGGTGTGGTCTAAGGGGACGGGCAACATTGTGTTCGTGTGGTTGTCGCTCTCTCAGACGAAGTTGCGTGGCTGAAGCAGTACTGCCGCTAAGCAGAGTTTTGAGGGTTCACCATTCCAACTTCAGGGCATGCCATTGACAGGGTAGCTGAACCAGATTCTTGATATCCAGGCCTGGGTCCAGTGCACACCATGCATTACCAGCACCTGTATCGATGTCATCCACCTGCGGTTTGTTGCCCGATACAGTTGATCAAACACGAACAGGCATTTTGAGGTGCACCTCTTACCGGGGTGAAAGCGAATGACGAAATACTAACCAACAATGCCACCGTCGAAGCCTTTCGCATGGCGATGAGGATGGGCGGAGTCGAGAGAACCTGAAACTTCTGATTGATAACAGCGCCGTACAAGATTCCACTGATATCGGAATGTGCTGCCCTCGAGACAAGCTGGCGACACGGCAACAGGATTCATGGCCATACCTGCGTCAGTACATGAACATGGCTTCCTATGCTTCCCATGCGATTTTATTGCACGTCAAATGTCATGTGTGATGCCACATTGCTTGTCCGGCCCATCTTCATCAAGTTTGGCCGAACCAAGGAGATACGCTTCTTGCACCTACAACGCGCTCTTGAATTGACTAATGTCCGGCCGAGTATTGTTAACGTTTGGTTGAGCTCAGTGGGCTGGAAGAGGGTGTTGGTACATGACGTCTCCTTTTGCATTGAGGCGCCATGTGGATTAGCAGAAGACACATTCTATACTTCAGCCTGCCAAGGATGGCTAAGAATGAATGAGGTGAGGAAGGGCATTTGGCATTTGGCATTTGGCCTTGGTTAAGGCCGCTCGGTGAACGATGAGCGGGTTATTGGAGGGTTCCAGACAATCTCAACGAGCACCTCGGTCTCATTTGCCTCTGGCCCTGCTCGCGTTCCCCTTGCTCTATGCAGTCTTTTCAAACAGCGAAGAGATGGCCCAGAAGGCCGGCTCCCCTCCTTGGCCGCCTCCGACTGCTACGTGTTGGCATCTCCAGAACGCTTGAACACACCTTGTAGCTCACGATAAGAGTTTATCATGGTTAGAACACAAAGCTGGAAAAGTGCGTATCACGAAAGTCCAGGGTCATACAGGGACCATGGGCCTCTCCACGACGAACGGCTCAGTTGATGCTCATGGCAGACTCGTTTGTACATAGCAGAAGTGTGGAGGGCAAAGGAGGATTGTGTTATAAAACACGGCGGGAGGGACACGAGCTAACGAGTCTTCTGCAAAGGCCATGGCCCTAGTGGTGATGTTATTTGGAATACATTGCATGTTCTGGTCTGTCCCAGCCAACCAAGGCCGTCGTCATCTAACACGGCTGATCCTCGCAATAGCTTCCTCGTTCGGACCAAGATCCATTTGGGGCAATGGCATGAGTCCAAGTTTCAAGTTCCGGACGCGCCTAATTAATTCACACTGTTGCTCCTCACAACGTTTACTCTCGTGCAACCACATTTTCCACGCTGATCGGGCATCGGCGACGCTCTGTTTGAGAAATCACGCCAATTGGTAACCAGGTTTAAGATGATGTTCGACATGACTGCGGCGGAATTTCCTGCAACGGCACATTTGTATCCAGTATGCACCGCTTTGAGCTTAGAGTTCACATTGCTGCGCCAAGCATGGTCAGAGATGATGCCCGGTGGGTGAACATCGCACAAGCTGTGGCCAAATTCAAGCCAGCAAGACGAGTCAACTTCGCTGATCCAATTGTCGACAAATCCATGAACCGGTCTCAAGGTGAGGGAGTGGCTGACGAATCATCAACTTCTACGCAAGCGATATCTGTATTCGCTGCGTCGTCGACTTCTTGTTTTCAAGAACTGCGTGGGCCGCCATCTGAACAACGAGTGTCAGGTTTGGATGCTGAGATGGAAATCTCCACTAGAAAACGGACAGCCAACACGGACCATGCTACGAATCCAGGCATCGCAAAGCGAACAAAGCGAATGTCATCTGCTCGGGCCAAGAAGGGTCTAGACCAAGCCTCTAGAAATCCAATAGCTGGCTGTCTCAAGACAAGCAAGGAAGCCGAGGAGACGCCACGGCCTCGCACCGCTCCAGACCCGACAGTATTGGTCCCTTTCACGAAAAGCCCGAAGGCACGGCGAGCGCGATCAGACTCGATAGGGCTAGTAGGTATGCGGGATGGCCATATCGCTTTTGGTCCGCACTCAAATGCCCGTGTCGATGACACTTTGGATGACGAGTCTCTAGAGGTTAGTGAGAGCCTCGAAGTCAGATCACTGGTGTTGCCTGGCATGAGCTTTGAGAACAGTAGCTTTGAGATACACGGATATCCCGGGAATCAAGAACAGCTGTTACAAAAGCGAAGCCATCAACAAACGTCATTCGGCGAGGAGGATTCGACATTGAGGTTTCCTCAGACTTTTTCCCACGAAGGCGATGAAGTAGTAGGCACAGAAGTGAAGCACGGAATTAACAACGTTGAAACCTTACCTGAGAACAGTGGTGGACGTGACACTCAGCTAGCAGCCTCGACAGCAAGCACCGAGACGGCGTCAGATTCTGCTCGGTATTTGGACAACAGCAGTCCCTTGGCAAAAAGGTCAAGTGCCGTGCCTCCTCCCGTAATTGATTTGACTACGGAGGTCGATGAGACCACCCTACAGGTAAGCCGACGCGAGGTGCTCGGTCCTATAAGCTCGCCTGTTCGAGGCTCGGGTCAACCCAGTTGTGCGAGCAAGCAAAAATCAACAGATGAGGGACGTCTCAAAGCCGTTCGAGCTCTCCCAAAGAGGCTAAAATGCCGTGCATCCAATACGATCACGAGCCAGCCTTTTGCAACCTCGGTCCCTAAATACTTGAAGGATTTGGCCGGGAAGGTTGATCTGGTCAACCACTTCCATCCAGTTCGTGCTCCCGCATTTATCAGAAATGTCGAGCGAGGGTACTGGAAGCTGCTCCTCGAAATTACAGAAATCGGCGCTGTTGCCGAATCTCGTCGCCCACCACTGACATCCTCACAATGGAGCGATAGAAGATTCATGCTACGCCAAGAGGGGCGAGTAGCAGAGTCCGCCTCAACTCTGGAGGCCGATGCTGTCTTGAAAGAGCTTATGTACCCCAAGATTGAGCCCGGCACCCCGACGCTGTGGACTGCTGATGAGTTCACAGAATTCTGGGAGTACCTGGCCAAGGTAATTGAAAGAGGGAGGGCAGGGTACGATGTCTTTGCCACCATGAAATCCTGTGAGGCAAGCGGAGGTTCCGGTGCTCGTTTGGAGATTCGCCTCTACGGCTGGGCAGAGACATTGTCCCACCTGTGGTTGGTATTGTATGGCGTGTCGAGCGGCTTGACAGCTCACATGCCATTACAGTGGTTTGGTCCCGGTGAGGGAGCTTTGATCACCATGAGCGGACAGCCGAAACGCGGAGGAGCGATCGGTCGGTGGGTCGAGCAAGAACGTGGTGCTGATGGATACTGGGGGCTCGAGGAGACCCAGGAAGACTAGAGAAATCAATCCTTGCAATTGGATGGAAGGTGGTTGTTGGGCAACCGGAGAGGGATGTGAGGAAAATCCTCACACCTGCTCAAGACCAACCAACAGTGAACTTTTCTTTCCCCCCGCAGTGTGGCGCTGTGCACATATCATGTTCCATTTTGGCCAGGGAATGCTGAAATAGTAAAACAACCTGTGCTATTCTGCTCGAATGCGGCGCCGTAGATGGAGCGAGGTGGCGCATGGGGTGTGCGCAGAATCCCGCATCACCGAGATCCCTCAAACAATTTTGCACATGTCAGACGCTGTCCGCCTGCGACGCTCCACCGTCCTCCGACATATGGTCATGTTTTACTTTTGAAGCATTGAATCGTTGGTTGCTTCAAGTATCATTGTTGTTGCGAACTTGTTATTAATGTGAGCATCGTCGCAGCTGCTCAGCGCCGCTGGCAACGATTTCTCGACCATCCCAACAATTCTCACGTCTTTGCCCTCGCAGGTCGCAGAAAGCTCCGGACCTCTCGACATTACCACCTCCGAGCCATTGGCTATCGCTCCTCCCGCACTGCAATCTTGCACCCTCAGCGACAAGATCGTTGGCATTTATCAGCTCCCACGAACCTTGCAGCGCCACCTACGAACAGAAGCAACATCACTCGACAGCAGCGACATCGCTCAGCCCTGGGGACGCGAGAGGCCCTTAGAGGCCGGTGGTCAGGGAGTGGAGGTGCGCGAGCGTGACCTATAGCATCAAGAGACGCTGTCTGTACGCACAATGGGCTCGCATGGCCATCAGAATATGCCCTTCGGGTGTAAGCCTCTATCCTCCAAATCCTGAACTTGCGATGGGAGACTAATCCTGGCTAGATGATCCGAACGGCATCCACGGCATAGGTCTTCCTTCGTTCATAAGCCAACCCCCTCCGCCCGGCCAGCCTTTGCTTAGTGAGCAGGAATCCGAACAGATGCAGGACTTCTTTTCTGCCTTTGACGGAGAAAACCAGCCACATGGCCATCCTATGCCTGGACATTTTAGCGACAATATGACACAATTACAATCATTGCAGATGCCGAACACATATGTTGGACACGAGACCTATGTGCGGTCCCCTCAATTGATGGATTGGCATACTCAACAGATGGGCCACTTTCCATTCGGCCATCCCATGAACCACATGCCGACCATGCAAACACCCACTTCTCCTTACGCGCATGCGAACGGCCATGTTGTTCCCCCTGCGGGCAACATGTTTCCCGCGCATCAGCACAATATACCGCCCTTCGCCAACGGCTGGCAACAAGCATTTCCGACACATCCCATGCATGGGCCTCGAGCTGACATACACTTCGGCACAGACCCGAATTTCATGAATACAGGGTACGCTGCTCCGGACGGGACGATCGAAGCAGACTTGTCGGTTCTCTCTTACGCTATAGCACCCACAAGCTCCGCCAGCAACACGCAGCCTAACTCGCAATCGGGCAGCAACGCCAATACCGAGCCTTCAAGTCCGGTCACAACCAAAAAGCGCAAGCTGAATGTCTTTCAATCTGAATCACTACGAATGACCTCCACCAACGGCATGTTACCAAATGGTGCAGCCTCGAACAGATCGCCTCCACCGGCTACTGCAGCACGAAAGCAGCGAAAGTCATCCTTTGTCAAGAATGAGCATCCCCCGACTCCGCTTTCAAAGACACCCACAACCCATGACGAAGACGACATGCAAGAAGAGGATGCCGAGTACGATGAGGAAGAGCAGGACGACCAACCCCAATCACCATCCCCGTCAGCTCCCTGGCCCGCTTCTAAAGCACGACCAGCACACAAGCCTCCCCTACCACCACCAAAACCAGGCAAACCGCGAAAGAAGCCGCAGTCGTCCACCAGCCCAGCCAAGCCAAAAGCCCGACGAGCATCTTCAGGGCCGATCAGTAGTGCCGCACGAGTTCCTCTTACCGCGGAGCAGAAAAAGGCCAACCACACCAACTCTGAGCAACGACGGAGAGATGCCACTGCCAAGTCTTATGCGGAACTGTACGACATGGTCCCTGAGCTCAATGAAATGGGCAAACAGAGCACAATGAAGAAGCTCGAGGTCGTGGTCGATAAAGTAGAAGGTGTCAAGGAAAGGCTGGAGTATCTGCGACGACTACTCGGTCGCGGTCCTCTCACCGGACAACTAGGTCCTGGACAGATGGCACCGAGTCAGTATGGCAGCAACATGAGCCACCTGAGTGGCTGGCGATGAATGCGCGCGACTGAAGAATGTTCACACAGTCCTGGAGAGGCACCGGAATACTCCAAAATAATGCACGTACAGGCGGGTTCACAAATCCAGCGTTCACGAGTACAATTCTACAGAGATACCCAACTTACCCCCATGTAGCGCTCACGGTGAGCTCACTCATGTAATTCGCTTAATGTATATGGTCCATGATGTTGAGAAGAGACGAAGTTATGGGAAACGCACCGAGTTTAATGATGGTGGAAAGAACGCTCTATTTTGGTACATCTCATCTTTCTCTTGATGTGCCAGGTGATCTTATGCTTGCATCTATTCCTCTACTTTCTATCACCCTGAACTCCGGCGTCGGGCACCTTGCTACGATGTGCACTCGGGTCACATGAACCAATCACTGCCCAATACCTTTCCCCAGATAAATCGTCTCACCACCACCATACCACAACTGCCCCTTTCGAAAGTCAAGTCCCTTTTCCTCACCCACGATCCATTCGCCTCCCGGCTTAATCACCTCCTCAAGCTCGTCGCGTCCTTTCGCACCACCTGCGTCTTCGGTCTTCTTCATGCTCTCCATTGCCTCGGTGGCGCTTCTCCTTAGCCCGACCACTTTAGGCCAATACTCCCCCTCAAGCCAGTTATTAATCATCTCAATCTCCCTCATCAACAACGCCCTTTTCTCCATACTCCTTCCCGCCTCGCTGTCCATGGGATTCTCAGGATCAAACGGGTTGGGACTATTAAAACGAGCGATCGTCAAGTGGGCGCTGGGCACGACATAGCGAGACGCTACTGGCACACCGGTTGCGGAGATCATTTCGTACAGTGTCTTTCTGAGGTGGTGATAGGTGAATTCATCTTCAGAGCTTTGGCGGAGGGATGAGGAAGTGGAAAGGGAGGAGAGTGGCAGGGCTTCACCAGCTGCGGGAACGAATGAGAGGGCGAGAGCTGCGGCGTCGAAAGAGAGCATTGGTTTAATGAGGCGGGCGCGGGAACCAACGGTGGAGGGAAGATCGGCAATGGTGTGGCTGCTGGGGAGGAGGGTGGTGCTCAGGGCTTCGATTTGGGCAGCCGTCAGGGAGTGGGTGACCTCCATTGCCGTCATGTGAAGGTTCGCGAGGGGCATGAGCCAGAGGTCTGTGGGACAATTAGAGTACGGCGAGGCCAAGAAGGATAGAGGCCCCCTAGGCTCAGCACGAGGAGGTGTGCCTGCAACAGGAATGGCCTGCTGAGAGGGAAGCATACCGGGAACGGCACGTTTCAGATTCTGTTGCACAATCTCGACGAGATTCCTGATCTTTTGCGTTGGCCTGGCCCAGAACACCAGGCAGTTCCTTGGGTCAACAAAGTTCGGCTCCTTTTGTGGTCCGTCAAGTTTTGCAAGGACCTCGTCCAGCACCCATCCTCGGAAGTCAGGAGAAAGTATCTGCCCCTTCTGCTGCCGATTCCTGGTCACTCGATGGAGGTGATAGCGCTCCTGTATCAGTTTCTGTGATCGATTATGATCAGCTTGGCTGCCTGCCTGTCTGCAGCACCACTCCGACTTAGGGGGATCAGATAGGTCATACTGGGTCATTCTTGCACGCTTGGATGATCCCATCGTATGGGTTCGAAGTCAAGGGAGTTGACGTGCCGGAGAGGTCTTCGAAAGCGATTTTCGCCATGATGGTTCCGAGTCACGGTTTCTCTACGGCGCTTCTTTCTCACTCTTTGTAACCTACCACTTCTTCGTTGATGAGGATAACCTATGTCACATTGCTGATGAATGAGGCATCTTCGGACCTTTGCATTTTTGTTGTTACCGCCACGAAAGGACACGACCAAGCACAAGGGCGAGATGTTTGCCAGATTTGCACATTTGCGAAAAGTGTCGCCAAGACCGCCGCATTTTGGGTCTTGGCAAGCACAAACTGCGGCAAAGTCTGGATTGAGACCACCGCACTTGAGTTCTACGATCTTTGCAACGATAGTATCATCACAGACAGCCGCCAAATACAACCGTCAAGATGGTAAGCGAACCTTCCAGCGTCCAGGAAATTCTTGCGAAAGCGATGGGCAGTCAGCAGCAGTCGACAAACCCTGTTCAAAGAAAGCGATGAACGTCCGAACCACGACTTTCAGATTTGCTTGAAATTGCATTGAATGTGTGGATACAAGGAATTGAGAGATTGCAAGAAAATACGACGAGCATGCAGAATGCTTCGCTGCTTGATGCTGGCGAAACAAGATGATCCTACGTTGAGGAGGAAGAGCTTTAGCTAACATTTCGGTCCATAGGTCAACGTTCCTAAGACCCGCAAGACCTACTGCAAGGGCAAGGCTTGCAAGAAGCACACCCAACACAAAGTCACCCAGTACAAAGCCGGCAAGGTACGCAGGCCAAGCTTCGGACGAAAGCTCCAAGAGAGATATCAACGAGAAGCGAAATCTAATGTGATGGATAGGCCTCTCTGTTCGCCCAGGGAAAGCGACGATACGACCGAAAGCAGTCCGGTTATGGTGGTCAGACCAAGCCTGTGTTCCACAAAAAGGCGAAGACAACGAAGAAGGTCGTGCTGAGATTGGAATGTGTAAACTGCAAGACCAAGTCACAACTATCGCTGAAGCGATGCAAGCACTTCGAACTTGGTGGTGATAAGAAGACTAAGGGTGCTGCGCTTGTGTTCTAGACAGTTTCAATGGTGGTGTTTCTGTGGCCGACTTTTGTTGGATGTTCCCCTACGGTTGACGAGAAACGAAGATGGCTTGCAAGTACAGCGTGGGTAGGCTCGATTGTGGCACCGGACGGTCAAGACGAGCATCTGCGAAGGCGTGAAAGGGGGTGAAATGCAGATTCGTGGGCATTGATATTAGGCCCCAAAACATCTCACTTACAGCTGGGAACATAGAGAAACAAACGGATATCAATCACCTAGGTAGATCCTCAGCCAACTCCGTCGGCAGCTTGAAGCAGTCCAACTTGACCATATCGACACCTTGACTGCACAAATCACCTGCTGTCTTGATGTCCTGGGCGAATTTGGTGCCTTTGGATGCTTGAACACCGTGAAGCCTGTCCCCTCAACTCGTCTAGACAGCTTTGATGGCAGGAAGACGGGTAGATTGTCGTTCGTTGCTTCGATCTAGCTCTGCTTGCATCCCCCGGGGCAATACATTACAGTCGGTCTCAAGTTAAAAGCAATTGCTTGTTGGTCGCCGTCCATATTCCGCGCCAAGTTCCACGTGCCCATTCCCAGTCAGTGTTAAGGTGGCCATGCAACACATGGCTCTTCCGGACATTGATGATCGTCACAGGGCAAAAACTTCCAGCCAATCTGTGGGGAAGAGCATCTCGCACGATGGCAGAACCAGGGTCTGACCCTTATGGGAAGGGCCTTGCCCAGAATCTGGTAGGCTCATCTCAAGGCTCTCACATCGTCCCCACCAGGGAGAAGAGCACATACGCCTTGCCCGTGGCCTAACCAATCGCCAAAGGATGTGACAAATCGAAGAGCAAGCCCGCAATGATCGATCCAAGAGATCTCCACCTGAAGATTGCCCCGGCTCGCGCCTTTACTGAGGCACACTGCTCCCCCAACTGGACAAGCCATCGAGCATCCGATTCTTGATGTAGACAATGTGCCGTCTTTTTTACCTCTTCTCAGCTTCCCCTTTTCGCCAATCCTTCCTGGCCGTTGCTTCCGCTCTATTCTGGACCGTTGGGTGTGTTGGATTTTTGAATTCGCACACGGACGGCAGCGAGACAACCGGTTAGGAGAGGCTCCGAGCTCTCTCTTTTGCTCGACCGAGCCGCGTCGACTCCTGAGGATGCTACAATGACGTCCCTTCAAGCACTCATGAGTCTAACTCGGAGTGAGCATGACCAACGGTAAGCAAAGTCCATCGTATCACGCCTAGACATCCCGGCTATTGATATGGATTGTTTTTGCCGGATTCTGATGCTGCACAAGTGAAACAAATGAAAAGTTCAAACTGGAGAGTGCTTTGTGCCAGCCACTACGATCCCCCTCCCCCTTCTGGCTCAGCAGCCATGTACTCGTGTATCGGCCCTTGTCAGAGCGATGGCAAAGGTTTCTCAACAAGCGCTAAGCTGCTTCGAGAAAGGTGGTGGGCGGCTGGTAAGGTAGGTCAACAGCATGTTGTTTGCTGATGCAAAGGTCGCTGCCTGAGGAAGACGGATTACGATTCGAATTACCTCGACTAGTCTGCCACTCCGAGGCTCACGCAAACACTGCCCAAAGCATCAATGGTTGAACAGGAGCCCGGCAGGATGCATGACGCATTATACCAATAGGGGACCATCATCCTCCGTTTGTCAAACACTTGCATGGATGGGATTAAGCCTCAGAGTCAGTGCCGACACTGTCAAAAGTTGCCGAAACGGGTTTGACACCATCTGACTGAGTGTGTATACCTTCACGCAGGCATAATTCGGACATGGATGGATAAAGCGACTCCTGCTCAAACCTTGATAGTAAGCTTCTCCGAGACATCAATCGAAGGAGGCACATCCTGGAGCCGTGACGTTGGACACCCTCATGGAACCACTCGGGTGGCGATTCTCGTGGACGTCGAAGACGCCAGCAGTGAAGGTGGCGCTCGTGGTTTCCGGGGCAGGGAATGCAAAGCGGAGGGAAGCATGCTGCTGAGTCACCCGGTGGGCAGAGCTAACGATGCTACGTAGATAAGCAGCACGCTTTGCAACGTTTGTCGATCACAGCCGATATCCTTTGGCACGGGCTCTAAATGGGACCACAGAGGGGGAATTCCAGCTCGGATTGGCGGCTGAAAGTTCCTGCAGAGTCGCCGACGAAGATCGTGGAGGGGCCCCGAATCCTTCCCAGTTGTGTTTGCAGCATCGTCGGCGCAGGGAAGGTTTTACATGGTGCCCGTTTCGTGGCTCATGCCGTTTTGCTCATCTTCACTCGTTCCGTCGCCCCATTGTCGAAACTACTTTGCATCTAAGCAAGTACAGAGACTAGCGCTCCTATTGCGTAGGCTTGATTGACCGTTGGGCTCGGGCTTGCTCGCAAAATATGTTCCTAGACCCTGTTCTGAACGTCGGCGAACATCCATACGGCGCCCAGCACCTTTCCTTCTCAATCATGACCCCCAAAAGTAAAAAATTGTCCTGCGGATTCTTGCCACGATTGCCCCCCTGCCTGCAGACATCTCGCTTGTGGTGTGAGGGAAAGGTTTCCTTATCCCGCAAAGGTCACGCAGCTAGCCGTCCGCGGTCCGATATTTTGTCCAACAAATATCATTACATAGTCACTTCACGTAGCTGCTGCCACTAATGTTGCTGCTTCGCGACCTCGCTATTGCCCCCCAATTGAAGCCATTTGGTTCCTTTTCCCCGCAAGATAGTTCTTCTTCCAGCTCCAACAATGTGCTCGAGCATGATTAAGCACTGACAGATCCGAGAGCCTCATCTCACGTCTTGTGCCTCAGCTTTTTCGGGCCCGACCCAGTATGGAATCGGGTGTCGACTTTTCGTATTTCAACTCAGCTCCCATGCCGTATAACTTTTATGGTCTCCCGCCGACTCCACAAAGCAACACACCTCGGACGGATGATTACAGGAATTTTCAAGGCGGTAATGTTAGTCTTGCCGCAAGATCTGCACGGCGAAGCGACAAGTCGCTGCATTAAAACATACAGCCTCTAATGGTCAATGTCCTACAGGGCCACTTTGACCCAGCGTT
Organism: Arthrocladium fulminans; assembly: GCA_003614865.1. Taxonomy (NCBI): domain Eukaryota; kingdom Fungi; phylum Ascomycota; class Eurotiomycetes; order Chaetothyriales; family Trichomeriaceae; genus Arthrocladium; species Arthrocladium fulminans. Next base: position 423,592 of record QXWJ01000002.1, read on the forward strand.
CGCGGCGTTCCAACAGAACTTCCAATATGACCCTTCCCAATTTGTGGCCCAGCCACAGACACATCATGTCAGCCCCTCGTCTCCAGTACGGCAAAGCCGACACTCGATAGTCTCTCTGCCCGACCAATCGATAGACTTTTCTCACGACATTGACTATTCACCCCCCGACCAGCGAACCGTACCAAGAAGCAGCAGCGAAGAAAAGGACAGTCTCACTCCACAACAGAACAAACGGAAAGCGCAGAATAGAGCGGCGTAGGACATTCATCGCACCACTCCGCAGGACTGTCATGCTGACACATGCTAGACAACGAGCCTTTCGCGAACGCAAAGAAAAACACGTCAAAGACCTCGAAGCCCGCAATACCTCTCTTCAACACGAATCCATAACCCTCCAAAACGAGGTCGAACGCCTCCGCCGTGAACTCGCTCGCGCCACGACTGAGAACGAGATCCTCCGCGCGACATCCGGCTCCTCATCGAACGGACCCACTCCGTTCCTCCTCGAAAGCGATCGAGACGATCTAGATTCCGTCACCCCTGGCCCGTTGGGATACGTTCCGACAGATTATTCTTCAAAACTCCGAGCCACGAAAGACGGAACGACAGAATGGTCTCCGAATTCAAAATGGGCGCAATTCGGGTCACTGACGACGATGGCTGTTGATGAGGAGAATGGAGAGCCGCTGTATACGACCGGGCAGACGTGGGATTACATACAAGGCCACGACTTGTTCAAGAAGGGACTTGTGGATGTGGGGGATGTTTGTGAACGCCTGAAGAAGATGGCCCGATGTGACGGCCAAGGACCTGTATTCCAGGAGAGTGACATACGCAAGGCCATACAGGAGAGTGCTGTCGCAGGGGGGAGAGATGAACTCATCTGAGCATGGATCTATGCTACAATTTTCGCCACAGGTTGTACAGTATAAGGAAAAGGAAAAAGCTACGACAGGTCAGGACGGGGATATGAGGACAGACAAACCCGGCGCGAATCAAGGCACTGGGCGGAATTTTGGAAAAGATGCCCTTTAGCGGGCCGAGGGGTCATTGGCGTTCGCAAATACCAGGATGGACACAGCATCTACTTCCTAGAGGTTGTCTTGAGGGCAATTTTGAAGAAGAGGAGGCGACCTGTTTTCTCAATCTCCATGGGCATACCTTGCAATACGTTCCACGCCGAATCCACACCCACCTGCTCGAGCTTCCGGCGGATTCACAACACCAATCAGGGTTGCTGCCTATACGCAGATGCGTGTTATCAGCTATCAGTATTTTGGGCCTTATCCAACGCTCAACGATACAAAGAAGTGTCATTTCCTCCCGAGGATGAAAAGGCCCGTACCAACCACCGAACACCAGCCTCAAGACGACCCGAGAGTAGTACAATACTACAAATTCTCGCCAGACACTTGACGGCATGACATATGAGAGTGTACCAGTTGCACCGGTGTCTACATCACAGGGCTGGTAGACGGGGCAACACGCTGAATTGGACAAGGCGTTCACGTCATGAAAGGGGCCAGGCAAAGCGAGATTGATGCGAAGTGAAGAGTTGACCCCTCCTTTGGTTCGCCTGTTGGAAACTAGGTCCAGAATTCCCGGCTCTTGACAAGTTTCATTCAAGGAAAATCATTGCCGATGGCATCCAATGAGGACGTAGCACGGCTGCTTGAGAAACGAATAAAACCGTGAGCAGCACCTATGTCCTCCTGACATCCATCCTGACAACAGCACCATGAAAGGCAACAGAAAGGAAAATCTCCCAACACTGACAAATCATCGCCGTGATGGCAGAAAGAAAGGCCTGATGTGTGCACCAACGAAGGCGCAAGTGACGACTTTGGCAATATCTTCCGCGACAAAACCTTGACTCCAATGCAGTGATATCGAGGAAAGGGTGCTCAGTGGACAGAATCACACTGACACCACAATTATGATAGAAAAGCCCAGTCCCACAAGCCCAAGTCTGGTCACAATTGTGCCATGTTCAGCGAAGAACGTCTGAAACAGAATCCTTGTTCTAATTCAGCGATTGTATATACCTCCTTGTCTCATAATCAGCCCAAAAATTGACTTTTTGCATCCGTCTTTTGGCAGGTGTCAAACGCCGTTCATTCGGCAGATGTCTACAATCAAGTCCAACGAGGCCACAATTACTGGTCGAGTGATCAAGCTCGATGAGATGAAGATCAGGAACAGCGCTTGGTCGTGTGCCACGGCCTCCTTGACGGTCGCATTGAAGGTTCATGCTGCGGGAGGATTTCCACAACGGCGGTTGCTGGGAACATCGCCATCGTAGCCACTGTCTAACTAGCAGTTGAGGCAGTTTATCTGCTCGCACCTCTTCATAGATGATTTCCCTTCTGGCACTTTGAAGAAAGTTGCAAAATTCGAAATTCTCCTGTCTTAAAGTTCATTATTTATCGTATCTTCTTGGATGCACAGGATTCTTCCGCACGTCGAGTTTCTCCTCCGTGTCACTGTCATTCTGAGATCCATTGACGTGGGGAACATGTGATTCACATTCTTTGCCATTGCTGTAGAGCCAATCCAGGAAACAGTTTGAATTGCTGCGTGATGTAGTCAGCTGTGGCAAAGCCAGCCAGAGATATCTTTCTCGCGACTAGGCCTCGACAGGCCATGAAAGAACATCATATCAAGGTCGGCGAGTTTCGGGAAAATATAGAGCTCTGGACTGGGTCCGGATATCGTGTACACGGCACCGCGATCTGGTACTCCTGCATTGGGTGCAACCGGCAGGCTGGCGGACGAAGGAGGCTTGAAATTCGTCGTAGGCTAACGCTATTGGTGACCTCCTCGGCATGATGCATATGACAGGAGCAAGGGAAGAGCGTGGCAAACGCCTCCTGCTTATGAAAGGACGCCGCATGATTGAGTAACCCAATCCAGCCTGGTGAGTATGGCGACTGACACGGCGGTGCTTCGTCCACAAACCTGCTCATCCTCAGTATCCGTCTCCTTCGAGAGCAACCGTGATATCACCCCTCATGTGGTTGTCAGATACAGCATTACCACCACTTCCGAACATAAGGCTGAAAGGTACACGCGAGAAAACAACGATCCCGCCATCGCCGCCAAGAGATTGTGTCCCAAATAAGGTTTCTGAGATGTTCCAGAACCAATCGAGGCAGATTCTGACGCGGTGCTGCGGCCCAGGTCCCGATCCGATATTTCTCGCAGATCTGGATCTGGATCTCGTCGATGTAGACAGATCGAGGCACTGCATCCCATACCCAGTGGGATGTAGAGAGTGTGTTGCACGTGATAATGTGGCGGGTTGAATATCCGGCAGAGTCAAAGCTGGCATGGTATATCCGCCGATGGAAGTGGATGAAGGAGGTTCTCTCCTGACCATCATTTGTGATCTTCGATGCGTGTGGCGCACTGTGAAGGTTGTAGCCGATCGCCGGGCCTTGCGCTTATCAGCAGCCAAAATGGATCTCACCGATATGCAGTAACAGTGGTGTGTCGCCGACTGAAGACAGTAGAGTACTGCTTCTGCGCAATTGCTGGCATGCATCAGCCGCACTACGGCGTAGCCACAGTCGCTACTCCCTTCCGCGACTGTGACTACATTCGCATATGCCTCTCTCATTGAAGGGTTGAGAGCGTCAAGTTAGAGAAACCGATCGGTTACAGAGCGAGAAGCAGCTCCAGGTCAGGCAGGTATAGGGTCAGGCTTACTGGTTGAATCAGGAGGAGCACAAGATGTGGCCTGTGGATTGGTTAAGCCTCGTGTGGCTCCGGCGGCATCGTGCTCTGCATGGAAATAGTTTCCGGAAAGCTTTTCGCGTTGGCACGATGACGGGATGGTTCCTTTCACGGAATACTGCCACTGTCGCATCATTGTGGCATGATACACCTTCTCATCTCAGTAATTGTACCTGAAGATCTAAATCATGTATGATTAGGTCATGATGTCCACCCGCTTGGCGAGGCTAAAAAGGGCCTACAGACTCGGCGCCGCCGGTTGATGCCTGGCACTTGTCTCGCCGTAGCAAGCCCTGCGAAATATGGCGACGTTTCCCACATGGATAGGACCGCAACAATGCGGATGCTCCCGACTTGAGAAGATGGAAGACGTCGTCCTTTGCTACTTTGGAGTAAGGGCTTCCTGGTGGGCAGGACTGGACAGGGCAGGGCTTTCGGGCGTCTGCCCTGCCTCTACTTCCAACGAGGTTAGGGGCAATGTCCCCTCAAGCTCTTCTAATGCCAAGTCTGATTATCTAAACGCCGTCGAAGGATTTTCTCCATGAATGTTAGTAAGATCTCAGTTTCACTCACGTGATTGATGTACGTAAATTTGCCCTGTGTAATTTATCGCTGTAAGCTAGTAAATAAAAGCCCAAAGTGGCTTTGTCTTTTGAAAATTACAGTTTACATACGGTAATATATTACCGACTGGTTTAGCAGTGCCTTTGTTGTCCGAACAATTTGTATCCCTCAGGTGGATTGGGCCTTACAAACCTCGCCCTTCAGCCCTGCCCATCGCTCTGTAGGGTGCTACAGTCCTGCAAGGGGAAATGTCTTTGGGCCCCCAGGAAGCCAACCCGGAGGCGTCACATCATGGAATGATGGAAGCCGAGACAAATGGACATGTATACTCTAGAAAATTGAGTACCACCTCGCAAGAGAAACCACCATGTACGTAGGGCTAGAGTTCCCTCTTAGCTGTCCAGAGCAAATGGTCTTCGCAGGAACCCTCTAGTCACTGCAGGAGGCCAGCATCGTTTTCAAAAATTTCTCGCATTGGTCCTCTTCCCGATAAGGATGAGCAAATCCCCCTAGGCACACAGCAAAGAGTCGGTGTCTCTAGCCCATGCAACGAAGAGATTAAGCCAATCTGATCTTGATGCACGGGAATAGAATTTATTCCGGTTCAATCAAAGGTGTGATCACACTGCAAAAGGCTACGTTTTTGAGCCAGTACAGTCGCTGGCATTTGATGCCTCAGGCCGTCTCCGACCTGAGTTGCGGATGGCCGCCAGCCATGATGGGAAGATGGGGCGAGGCGGTGATGTTGAATCCGGCTTTCCTGATGGGAGCCTTTGGCAAAACTGGCATCACTCTGGCCTCTTTGATGAGCTGATTTCAGTGCCCCGCCTATACGCTGTACGATTGACTGATGAGTGTTGATACTTATGATAGGCGGAGTGTGAAGGAAATGGAAACGGATTAGTTTTCAAGACCGCTGCATTGCGCTAGGCAGTTGGAAGGATTTGCATGCAGGAGCTGACCGGTACGGCAATATCAACGGATTTTAAAAAATCAGACCAGCTGGCTCGGCTGGATAAGTTGTGATTTCTACGGCGTTGGCTCTGAGCAATGAGGCATCGTTTAGCGTAGAACTTTGGGACGCCTCCTTTTTGGTGCCGCACCTCCAATGTTTTCCCCACAGAGAACTCGATCATGAAAACAAGGCTATATTGGGATAGCTCTACCAAATCAGATCTAGGGGATCTCCTTAATGGGGAGAGTATTTCGCAATTCAATCTTCCACCTGTTGAGCATGACGACGGAAATGGTTCACATTCACCACTGAGAGGACCCCGGATTTGCAAAGGGAGATGCTGCATGTGGACTCTTAAACAACCACCTGCCTGATTAGATGATCAGTTTGCATGCAACAAATTTCCTACCCATCTTTTGCACTCACGTAATTGTACCTGATCTGAGTTTTCGTTGCGGCATTCTGGTTGAGATGGCAGGATCATGCGCTGACTGATGGCTGCAAAAGTTCTTCCGGAGGAGATGGATTTTCGGAACGGCTTACTCAGGGCTGACTCCACCACAAGAGAAGCACATTTTTCCAACGCTTTCCTTTCCATTTTCCGTTCTGCTCTGTGCCCGCAGGTAGCTGTTTGTAGATCAGCCTCAGGAATGACATACATCTCCTCCCTGTTCGAAGGGGATGTGGGAAACATCGGCAGTCAGACAGGAACATCAGAAGCTACTGCATCTTCTGACTAAGCAAATCAAGGCAGAAGTATCGGAACATTTACCTGGACCGGGACGGATGCATGTGTGGGACATTCAAGCACTAGCACGCAGAGGGAAACAAGAATGGAGACGTTGTAGGTGGTGTGATGCTTCCTCCCACGGTGTTGCCACGGGATGCTGGTGCCAGGAATTGTGGCATAGTGATCTGCCATATACTGAGCAACACCCTTTTTCTCGTCTGGGCGCGGGCGCCGAGTCCCCGAAAGCCCTGAGTTTTGTCTAGTTTCTCGCTGAGTCAGGGCCACGAGGATCATGAAACATGGGGGTAACCAGATTCGTGCCAAATAAGTGCTGACGTGTAAACGTGTGGAGCTGCTCGCATTTGTGGGCAAGCGGCTTTGAGCATCGTCGAGTCGGAGGTGGTTTCGTATGCAAGGGAAGTTTTTCACTGGAATAGGAAGTACCCTATGGGAGAACGCTGGCGTTTGCCTGGAAACCCTGATCACAGTGTCTCATGATTGACAGGTAACATATAGTCGACCCTTTATCTATATGCAAAATGTATGTGGCTGGTGGCCAGCACAAAGATCCCTTGCAGCTTCCAAAGGAGGTTGGCTTCGATATGCATTGTCTCCTATATATATCCACGGAGATCTTCATTTGACGCAGGGGGCGCACGGACCTGCAGACTGAGGTGGCGGTTGTGGGGACGGATGCTCCGTGACGATGATGGCCAGCCGTGGGAAGGTCCCGAACTGCTCGACATTGCCACCTGTGTGAGACAGGGCGGAGTATCGACACCGTGACGGTGTGCATGGTGTTGGGTGTGGGGCCGTGTTGAGTAGATCCTTGTTCTTGATGGAGCTGCCGTAGTCAGGAAGGGCATGTCGCTGAGCGCAAGTCTGGGCGAACCAGCCGTACACAATGAACGTTCTCGAGCATGCTTGGCGAAGGCGTCCGGCCATAGGGCGCGATGGTCAACAATGACAATCATTGAGTAAGCTAGATCTTTCCAATCGATGCAGAAAGAGACGCATCTGCACATAGACCGAGATCTTTCAGAAGCTGGGACACGTCTTAGTTCTTCGTCGGACTGCCGGCGCATCTTCAACTGCGCTAGTGAAGTGGGTTCGCATTTCCGTCCACCGGCGCACCCGATCTCATCGTCGAGGTTTCTCGAATAGAGATTCGGTTATCGCGAATCTCTTCTTATGTTTGCCAGCACAAAATAAACCCTGCGAGTGCCGGGCAATCCTGAAGTGCCAGCAAAGATTATGGCGCACGTTAAAGTCACTGTGTAAACCGTTCACACAGGTTTGGAAGCCATGTCGCAACTGCAATCAATGCCACGTAGGAACAGACAGCCGTAGTACGTGTGGGTCAGAGGATGCGGCCTCCTGATTATGGCCTGTGTTGGAGGAGCTGGTGGAAGGTTTGCTGACTAAGTGCCGTTGGCATGCATCACCTAGCGCTGCACTGGCATCGCTCAGCATCCGTCTCATTGTCGTAGCTTAATCCCAATCATCGTCGTCGTCATCCTCCACTCTCTTGCTTCCATTCAAGCCCTGACGGCCGTTTGTGACGTTGTCGTCATTGTCGTCGTCGTTTTTCCTTCTGATTCTTGAGTCGCCCTCCTTGACTGCGCCGACTTGAACGAGCACCCTCTCTAGATCCTCAATCTTCGTCCTTACTCCCTGTAGCTCCCGTAGAGTCACAATCTGCCTTCTGATGTCTCCATCCTTGTATACCAAGACAGTAGGGCAGTTTCTCTCAGGATAACCCTCAATGCACATCTCCGCTCGTATCTGGCAGAATTTGACATCCCCATACTTCTGCGCCAGCTCTCGCCAGATTTCACCCAAGACCCTGGATTCCACATTGCTATCTGTCGAGCTCGACAAAAACACAAAGACATATGCTTCATTCGAAGCTTCCGTGACCTCCCGCGTGAAATCCACTTTCTGCAACGGGTAGACGCTGCCGAACTTGCTAGCTTTGGCCAGGGCGTTGATCTCTGCCATTCGCTTCTGTCGGTACTGTTCAAGGAACGCCTCATCTTCCTCATCCTCAAGGGCCGCTAATTCGTCCAGGTCTTTGTCCTCGAGTCGGTTCTCATGAGCACGCTGTTCCGCTTCGAGGAGCGCCTCTTGGATGAGAGGCTCTGGATCCTGAGGCTTTTCTGGGATGATGCCATGCTTTCGAAGAATGTCATTCCACTCGGTATCAGCATTTGGGTTATCGACCGGGACCTGGACCGGGATGTCAGGCATTTGATTCATTGTGGCGGTCTTGTTGAGCAACCGTTGGTATCCTAAATTGAGGTCGCAGAGGAACAATGATGATGGCGAAATACCCTTGCGCCCGCCAGTGTTGCAGGTATAAGTGTTGGAAGTGGTGTGGCTAGAATTTGCTGAATGCGGGAATCTTGATTTAGCTAACAGTCGAGATTCGAGCTGGCAGAGGACATCGGTCTGTAGCAGAATGTTATACTCAATGTTGTTGCCTAAGATAAAGACGTGGAAATCGAGAGAGCCCTTCGAAGATGCTTGGCAGCCGAAATGTGGCCGTGCTAAGTTACCAGCCACACGCCCACAACGTCTCCGACCGCAAGGAGAATAGCCCTTGGCCATGAACACCTATGTCAAGAGACAATCACGCTCGTGCCAGCAAAGTACAGGACTCGACAACATTACAGCACACAACACATTCAGCGGTCGTCCCTGTCGCTCTCTACTCGTCAATCTGTTATTGTCATGATTTCTCGATAGTGCACATGCTAGGGAGACTTGATCACCGCTTCCCCGTCCTCCATTCCACGCATACCTGACTGACCAACACTCCAACGATTCTGTTTCTCGAGACTCAACAGTCAAGATGAGTTACGCAAAGAAGGATGAGGATGCCGAGCCGTCCGGCTTCAAGCTGGACCGCACGATTGTCTTTCAAGACGGTATGCTGTCAGCGCTTCATCTCACCCTCTCCGCAACACTGACAATATCCTGCAGCACGACTCTTCAACTCCTCGCCTATATCGCCGCGAAGATGTCGAGCACTCCTCACCAAAATCGCCATGCTACTCTTCAATGGCGAAAAGTTCCCCACGAACGAGGCCACCACTCTCTTTTTCAGCATTTCCAAATTGTTCCAGAATAAGGACCCTTCGTTGCGGCAGATGATCTACTTGATTTTGAAAGAGCTTTCGGGCACCGCAGAAGATACAATCATGTCAACAAGTATCATCATGAAGGATATGACGGTGGGCAGCGAGGTCGTGTACAAGGCAAACTCAGTGAGAGCTCTGTGCAGGATAATAGATGCGACGACGGTGCAAAGCATTGAGCGAATGATCAAGACTGCAATCGTCGATAAGTCGCCTTCGGTCTCGTCTGCGGCCCTTGTTTCCTCCTATCACCTCCTACCCATTGCCCGAGATGTTGTCCGCCGGTGGCAGAGCGAAACCCAAGAAGCCGCAGCCTCCTCCAAGTCAGGCGGCGGATTTCTGGGGTTCGCTACCAATTCTTCGCACTCGTTGGCTGCTAGCACCAACTACATGAACCAATACCACGCCATCGCCTTGCTATATCAAATGCGATCCCACGACCGAATGGCCCTGGTAAAGATGGTGCAACAATACGGAGCGGCGGGCGCCGTGAAGAGCCCTGCAGGCGTCATGATGTTGGTGAGACTGGCAGCCCGGCTGGCGGAGGAGGAACCCAGTTTGCGAAAGCCGATGATGCAGATGCTGGATAGCTGGCTCAGACACAAGAGTGAGATGGTCAACTTTGAAGCGGCCAAAGCCATTATCGACATGCGCGACATCACCGACGCCGAAGCCTCACAGGTTGTGCATGTTCTGCAGCTCTTCCTCACCTCTCCTCGAGCAGTCACCAAGTTTGCCGCCATCAGACTATTACACCGGTTGGCGTCCTTCAAGCCGAATGTTGTGAACCCCGCCAACCAGGATATCGAGGCCCTCATCTCCAACAGCAACCGATCAATCGCAACCTTTGCCATCACCACGCTCCTCAAGACCGGCAACGAAGCCAGTGTGGACAGGTTGATGAAGCAGATCTCGAGCTTCATGTCGGAGATTACGGACGAATTCAAAATCACCATCGTCGAGGCGATCCGAACCTTGTGCCTCAAATTCCCCAGCAAGCAAGCCGGTATGCTCACTTTCCTGAGTGGTATTCTCCGAGATGAAGGTGGCTACGAGTTCAAGAGAGCGGTCGTGGAAAGCATGTTCGACCTCATCAAGTTCGTGCCGGGAAGCAAAGAAGAGACCTTGTCTCATCTCTGCGAGTTCATCGAGGACTGTGAATTCACCAAGTTGGCTGTCAGGATTTTGCATCTGATCGGCGTAGAAGGACCAAAGACACCCAACCCGACGAAGTACATTCGTTACATCTACAACCGGGTAGTGTTGGAAAATGCATTGGTCCGAGCGGCAGCTGTCACGGCCTTGGCCAAGTTCGGTGTGGGTCAGAAAGACCCGGAGGTGAAGAAGAGTGTCACGGTCTTGCTCACAAGATGCTTGGATGACACAGATGATGAGGTCCGGGATCGAGCCGCCCTCAACTTGAGGTTGATGAAGGAGGAAGATGATGTCGCCGAACGATTCATCAAGAACGACTCCATGTACTCACTGTCCACTTTTGAGCACAAACTGGTTATGTATGTCACATCAGACAACAAGGCGGTCTTCAGCAAAGCTTTCGACATTTCTTCCGTGCCGGTCGTCTCCCAGGAGCAGGCCTTGGCTGAAGAACGAACAAAGAAGCTCACAACAGCTACACCCACACTCAAAGCACCCTCCACTGGGCCAGAAAAGCCAAAGGTGAATGGCGCGGCAGAAGCCGTATCGACCGCCACCAATGCTGCGCAGAAGTACACAGACATTTTCGCGAGAATACCCGAGCTCAAGGCATATGGACCAGTGCTCAAGTCGAGCGCACCTGTCGAGCTCACAGAAAGCGAAACAGAATACGTGGTGTCTGCTGTCAAGCACGTCTTCAAGGAAAATATTGTGTTGCAGTACGACATCAAGAATACGCTGGACGCAACAGTGCTCGAAAACGTGCTTGTGGTTGCCACTCCTCAGGATGAAGAAGGAGAATTGGAGGATGATTTTGTCATCCCCGCGCCAGCGTTGAAGACTAATGAGCCAGGCGTCGTCTACGTAGCGTTCAAGAAAACTGGTGGCGAAGGCAGTTTCCCTATCACAAGTTTTACCAACGCGCTGAAATTTACCAGCAAGGAGATTGACCCCTCAACCGGAGAAGCCGAAGAAAGTGGCTATGATGATGAATATGAGATCGAAGGCGTTGAACTGACTGGTGCCGACTACGTTGTGCCTGCCTTTGCAGGTAACTTTGATCACATTTGGGAGGGCACAGGGGCCAATGGTGAAGAGGCCAGCGAGACTCTCGTATTATCAAACATGAAGAACTTGACAGGTGAGCTGATCGCTCCCGACACGCTTTATTACTCACTGACACACCGCAGACGCAACAGAACAACTAGCATCAACGCTGTCCCTGCAACCGCTGGACGGCACGGATGTCGTCCTGTCAAATGCAACACATACCTTGAAATTATATGGCAAGTCCGTCAAAGGTGGACGTGTGGCTGGGCTGGTGAAAATGGCGTTTGCGAAAAGTGGTCTGACTGTTAAGATTACCATTCGTGCTGAAGAGGCCGAACTGGCCCAGGCTGTGATTTCGAGCGTTGCATGAGCTGTATGACACTCAGGAGGCTGGACCATGCTGATATGATATGAGGGATGACAGAGTATTGACAGAGTATCGTGATGCAGTGAGAAATCCAATAAGGCAAGGAGGTGCTTGTCTACACACGTCTAGAATAACAATTCGTGAGATGCGGCTGCCCCGCGCGTTGTAGAGCCTGCCTGCTTCGGATAAACATCCCCCGAGCGAAAGCATGCCTGCCTTGGACTTTTTATCGATTGCCCTCCATCCCCGACAACAAAAGTTCTGGCACTGCTATTCTTCCGACGGTTGTTCAGAAATTACACAAACGATTGACCATCTCATCATTTCATCAGATTGGCAGGGCTCACAGCAGTGACGAAATGCCACCCTCACAACTTCAAATCGCGACTTCGGCGCTTCAGCGCCTCATCAAGGAGGAGGCGTCCTATCACAAGGAACTCGAGTCGCAAAAGAAGCGGATCGCCGAGCTGGAGAAGCAGATAGATGACCAGGATGAGAATCGCGAATTCAAATTGAAGCAGGAGGTAGGTGCTCATGCTAGACCAGATCCCGTTGAAAGACGCCTTAATCATCCTACGACCAAGGATGAAGAGCACTGGAAGCATCAAGTCCATCATCATGCGACTGACGAACACCCAAGGATGCCATACAGCATGACAGACCTCATCGAAGGGGAGTCGACCTCATGGCAGTGACATACTAACGCTCCAAACATTAGAAAAAAGCCCTCGAAGAGACCAAGGCCGTCTTCCCATCACTGAGAGAACGAATCGCAAACGCGAGAGAGAAACTACAAGCCCAGCTAGAGTCCACAGCTAATGGAGAAGAGGCAGAGCAAGCCAAAAAGGTACTTGCTGAAGCGATTGAGCAGCAGAAGAATGATCCAGATAGTGCTCATCCCAGCGGACCTTCACAATGACTAGTTGAATGGGCGCTTACGCTCAGAGGTTGATAAGATCTTCTGGAAGGCCAAAGCAGCCTTACCTCAAGGCAAGGAGGCTCGCAGTGATGAGAGTAGATGAGAGAGACGGTGTGTAAGATGAAAGGAGGTGGGTACGGATCTTGAGCAGCAATTCCTCTTTACACAGACTCGACATCTCCATTGGCTCTCAGACCCCGCGCATTTGAAAATCCAGGAGGGATGCCAATGATAGCGATGTGGCAGGCAGGTATCTACGTGAATGAAAATCAGCATTGGTCCGGACACATTCAACAACTTGAGGGAAGCCCACCACTGTCACTCTGACCACGTACAGTTTCCCTTCGATTCCAATTCTGAACACCTCCTCGGGCGATTCGAGCCTTGCCAAAAAGCACAAGAACCCCTCGCAGTTAAAGGTAACAGCTTCTTCATCCCGCTACAATCCCACTAATCCCTTCAAACGGTACAGAATCGCGCGTCAATATCGTGCGAGTTATGCGATAGCCAATATTGCCTGAAGCATCGCTGTAGCCCAGTCTGACGAAAACATCCCCAATTTGAATGTGTTCATTGAACATCGGGTCGCTCAACATCAGCATTTGCGCCTTGTTACTCCCTCAGGGGACGCTCCTGTGAAACTGCGAATTGAAAACGTTTGCTAGCATCAGGACGACCGGCTGTTATTTTCCTGCAACCAGCTCATTGGCGACTCCAACATCCAGTCTGAAAGGGGTGAGGAAGCCTGAGGGCTTAGCCACGTGGACGGCAAGACCTAGACTAGTCTATGGAAGGGCTGCAGCGGAGGGAGGAGACGGGATGAATTTAGCGAGCGATGAGACGAGAAGTAAATCGTCCTTGCGTTGACCTGTGGCGGAGAGGCTAAAGCTGTAGCTGGGCAGCCTTTGGCGTGAGGAAGTGAGCCAACCTAAATGCGAGGCAACGGGGTAGATAGCAACCTTCTAAAAGACTACGGATGTGCTACCATAGCTATCCATACCAAATGCTATGGCCATGACTCAAGGTCTCAGGCCATAGAGTGCGTCCCGGCTTGCCCAGGTGCTCCGAGCTTCCCACTTGCCATTCCAATCACGTGCCACATGATCCATTGAATCAGAGACACACGGCAAGGCACACTGCAAGGCAACCCGCAAGTCATGGCCTTTTCCACACCTCAGGCCACGGCCTGACCGTCGTAAATAACACTCTCCCTCAACTTTGATTCTTCACAATCCAACCACCATGGCACACATCAACGAGCTCCCGGCTGAGGTTCTCAGCATCATCATTCAGTATGCAGCCTCTCAGCCGAATAGCTTGGGACTGAGATTGATCGACTATAAGACCGTCTGGGGCCTTATGAGCGTCAATCGCCGCTTTCTCGACGTAGGCCTCCAAGTCTCTTCACGGATGAATCGCTCAGCAGTAGCTAGAAGATACTGGAGAACCGCGGAGAAGATCATAAGAGAACGTGAGAGTTCCAAGACTGCATGCTGAGGATGTGTGGAAATTTGGTTGTTGTAGCGAGTATTCTCGATCCTAAGATGCCAGCCAAGGTATGAAGCTGGGCCATGTACATTTGCAGAATGGAGAGCGTGGTCGGGAAGTAGTATTCTGGAGAGGTATGATGAAAGTGCGAGCTCCGAGAGCGGGCCTTACCGGTGAAGGTTCAGCGCAGCAGACGTGGTGCAGCAAGGTTTCCGACTGGGCAAGCACCGCTGACTACTGCGATAGAAGGAGCGCATGGCCTTGTGGTGAAGGGAACACCACGCAGAACACTGGCTGCAGAAAGGGATGGATCGTGAGGGAAGAGGGGTGTGACTGAAGTGAAGATGGAAGCATTGCTGATGAGAAGGATGGTACGACTTGCAATAGGGATGATGCGGCCGCCAACATGGAAGGGGGATGTAGCCCTGTGAAGATCGAAGGCACAGCTTTGTAAGGAAGGAAGGCCGATGGAAAAGAAAAGAGAAGCAGGCTTCCGAAACTTGCTGCGGAAGAGAAGGCAAGGCGAATTGGCATGAAGCAAAGCAGTCATGAAACGCTGTTGCATTGTGTCCACAGCAGCGTGGGCCCAAGCACAATGATTGAGGGCCATAGCGCTAAGCATACCCAACAGGCTTCTCACTCATCACACAGTCAACATAAGCTCCCGAGGCCAGGACATGTCCACCCTTTGTACCCGAAACCTTTGGATTGTCACCAATGAAATTCAACGGAAATCCGAGATCAAATGGTAATGCGCTTTCCAACGCCGTGATCTGCTCCTTGGTCAATCTGATTTCCAGAGAGCGGATGCTATCCCTCAGGTGCTCGATCTTGCGTCCTCCAACGATAGGGAAGACCGTGGTGCCTTGGCCATGACGTAGGCGAGTGCAATTGCAGAGACGGTGTACGGCCTGTCCTTGCCCTGACTCAGCTCAATCGCGACCTTTTCAAGAGCAGCTGAGACCTCGGCCTCTTCAGTTTGATCTTGGCTTCTGAATCAGCGGAGGGGTTCTCCTTTCTTCTGGCGCTCCTCCATTTGAGTCTTCGTCTGAAACTTGCCTTGCCCAAGCGCCCCCCGCGGTGCAAGTGCCATGCCATAGTGGCGTGCCATGGGAATGATATCTCGCTCAAAGTCACGCGTCATGAGACTCCATTTGCCTTGATAGATCGAAAAGGGTGTCTTACTGTGGCTGCAGGCGTATTCGTTCGCAGCTGCAACGATCTAGGCGGGCATATCGCTGATACCGAGGTGCAACACTTTGCCTGTTCAATGAGCATGTGCAAGCCACCCATTATCTCCCTGATGGAGGAGCTGTGGTCCCACAAGTGCACATAGTAGATGCCAACGTAGTTTGAAGCTTTTGGAGGCTGTCTCGAAGCGAGACTGTCATGGCCTTCTTGTGATTTCCCATGTAGTCTGGATATGCCACTGTGTACTTCGTCGCCAAGATCATGCGGTCTTGGTTCTTGCGCGCTGCCATCCATTCGCCAAGCCATGCCTCAGATTGCTCGTTTTGGTATGTATTGGCCGTGTCGATGAAGTTGCGGCCTGCGCGGGTGTAAGCGTCGAGGAGGGCAAATGAGTCCTCTTTGGACATGCTGCCCATGAACTGGATCCAAGCTTCGCCGATCGACATGGCGCCGAACTGGAGAGGCAAGGCACGGATACCTGCCGAGGAGGAGAGAATTTGGTAGCGAGCCAGAGGGCTTTCTGGCCCTTGAATTGAGGCAAATTGGCTTGACGTGGTGCTCGAGTTCCTTTTCACAGCATTGATGATGGTTTGGCTCCGCCCGTAAGAAATGGACGATTCACTCAATCTTTGGTGATATGGGAGTGAGGATCGGGGCAAAGCCATAATCCAGCTCAATATACTCCTGCAAAGGGATAGAGCTTCCCCATCTCCACCGCTGCAGTGCATACATGACGCAGAAGAGTTCGGGGATAATGCTGAAAGTTCTCTATATCAAGTCGCTGAGCAGTGTGTTTGGAGGGCGATTCTGACTTGCCGGTTTCTGCGGCTTTAAGGTTGGCATCGGCCAAGATCAGTTCCGTAGGAGGTAGGGCCACAAATTTGCCTAATCGAGAAAGTAGGCCAACAACCCATGGTATTGCTTCAAGTCAGAGCATTCCATGGTCAACACTGGGTCTAGAAGTCTGCGCACTCTGCGCAAAGAAATATGGCAACGCCGCTATCGTGCATCCCTCAAGTCGAATCCAAAGGGTTGTTGACTTCCTCGAGGAAAACGTCCCACTCATACCATTGCATCTCATCGCTGATGTCAAGCACCCCATCGTTCACGATCCTTCACATCATTAGCAAAGGCAGTAGGGAGCCCTTCGCTGACATTGACGTTGATAGAGACGGGGCCGTTGGGCAGATCGTGTCGCAGGCGTGATTTTTGTTTTCGATGCATCACACCGTCATCGACTCCAGCATCAGGCCGTAGATTCGATATCTCCTTCAGCTTTTGTACGCGGCGCATGAGCTTGGTAATCGGTTTCCAAAGCAACCCTGAATTAGCATCAGATGCTAATTGAGCATGATCAGAAAAGCTTTGTTGCGCAATCGAATACGCTCGATCAAACTCAGGACCCTGACGAAGACTGCACAGCTCAACAAGAACAATCGCCAGAGCAGTGTCGAAATCTGAGGATTCCTCAAGGGTTTGCAGACAAGATTTATATCAGGACTGAGGTTGCAGAAAGCTTCAAGAGCCAGGGAGCTTGATCCAGCGTCCTGATAACTGGCGACGAAGAGAACCCATGCGGCGTCAACGACTTGCGCAGCTCGGCATGCCATACACGCCAGATACGCTATGTGGCTCGTCGCCAAAGCGTTTTCCGTCATAGTCTTGAGGATTTTGAATCATGTTGTCAGATGAGTAGAGAGTCAGGAGAGGGATTGAGAGTGATATGAAAAGAAGGGGCAAGGATGACTGATGTGATCGAGGACGCAGAGCCCTTAAGTCCCTCTCATATACAGAAACCCCTCAGACGGAAATGTGCTCAGCCCCTCAGATGTCGCCGCTGTGCCGACTATGCTTGTCGTAGGCCAATGCAACTTCAGGCATGGGCTGGGCTGCTTGATGTGGCCAATCCGGTATCGGTGCTGCGCATGGTCAGACTTGAGGTATGCAGCTTTCCTTCACAAACCCAACACCTGAGTAACTCGTCATAGTTTTCGAAGCCAAGAGCCCCAGCTGCATAGCATAGTAGAGGAAGAAGAGAAGTGGAGGGAGAAGGACATGAAAAAGATTGAAGAAGATTGGTGTGGACAGGCCTGGTTTTGCATAATGTGAAGCTGAAGGACTACATTCCTGGTCTGGGTGACTCGGTGGACTTGCTAGTCATTGGTGGCCGGTCTGATCCCACCGTGGTGCAATGTCTGAAACTGCGCCCGGGATCATGGACCACCATTTTCCTGGCTTGTCGAGATGTCGGTGACGACCTGTGTGACAGTGAGGTCAGTGTCTGCTTTCGACTGGTTGGTCAGGTAACGCCTCCATCGATCTCATTGGCCAAGCAATACAAGCAATGCAAACAATCCGGTGGATGGAGAGGCGCAAGACGAAGCTGGGAGCTGACCATCCTGATACGCTGACCAGCATGAGCAACCTGGCGTCGACGTTTGGGAAACAGGGCCGGTTGGAGGAGGCGGAGAAGCTGGAGAAGCTGGAGGTGCAAGTGATGGAGAGGCATAAGACGAATCTGGGAGCCGACCACCCATCCACGCTGACTAGCATGAGCAATCTTGCCTTCATATGGAAAGAACTGGGTCAGAGTGCAGAAGCCATGTAACTGATGAAGGATTGCATCCAGCGAGGGGCTCGTATCTTATGCGTTAAGCATCCTCATTTTTGGTTTCTCAGAGTTGAGTTGATGGGAAGCTCAGCACTCAGACATTGGAGAATCTGGAGAGGAGGTGAGCTTATGATAACGGTCAGCTACCTCCCCACCCACCGCCTTTTTGAGTGTCTCGCTTTATGTATTCTCGAATGGAGTTACATATTTGACGCCGTGGTCGCCTAAATGCGCCGCTGCATTTCCAGTAACCGTTGTTGCATTATATGATCTAGGCTCGTGAAGGCTGCTATTGGTCATCTCTGCACAACTCTGGTGCATCCTTTGTCTCTGTTCTCGCGCGAAGTCGTTGCCTCTGTGGCTCTCAATTGAGTCGTGCCGTTTATCTTCAGTTGCTGAAAATAGTTGCGAAGATCTGCCGCACTTCTGTAGAGATAGACGGCCTGGGAGATGCCTCGTAATGTATTGGAGATGTCAGAGCCATCTTGCGCAATGGTGATTACTGGGATGGCATGCGCATAGGCGTAGCCGGATTCGATGCCTAGCCCGACGCCTTTCTCAGTCAATTCAATTACTACCAGCTGACATGACCGAATGATTTCAAACGTCTCCCTCATCAATTCTTGAGGAGACAGCACAATGGCCCCCCATTGTTCGACGTCTCGCCGCACACAGACAGTCTCAAAGCCGCAGGAGGCTAGCACCTCCGACAGTTGTTCAATTGTCTTCCGATTCTTATCGTCCAGATGGAACTTGATCCCAATATATGCTCGCATCGTTTATGGTTGGATGGGCGCCCCGTTTCAATGCACTACCATCGTTGCGCACGGAGTAGACAGAGCGGGTTTTTTGTCAGCTGGTAGAGGGAATAGATGGATGATTGGAGCTTTCGTGGCCCTGCTGTGAAGTTGGTACAATGAAGAGACAGTGAACTGACGTTGGCGTATTTACCGTATCCCTCGCCCGAACGGAACGTCAATCAATGCAGCCAATGGGGGCTAGGTTCTCGGCCCTCGGCCCCCGAACGAGCCAGTCACGACTTGCTAAGGTGTTGACCGCGCAAGGCTGGACGTACGAGGCTAACAATCACGACCCAGATCGTGATTGTTGAGGCCGTTAGAGAGACATTCAGTGTACCCAGATGGTCACTCTCAGAAACTGGATAGCTGCCAGGCATACCGCGATGGCGGTGGGCTGCGCGCAGGTTGACAGCAACTTGTGCGCAGGCGACAGCGACGCATGCAGCATGCCTAAGTGTCAGAGTGTGAATGTGAGAGTGTGAGAGTGTACCATGTAATTGATGTCGCCCATTACACAGATGGGCCTACCAATCAATGCTTCAAGATTTACGCTTGATCTCGATTCGTTACCAGTGACTGCTTATGCTGTTTCCGTTCCTGACCTTTTGGCAAGACTGCGACACTCTGAACGATCTTCCTCCCTGCGCCGCTTGATGTCTGCCACAGAGTCAACCAGATCTCCCGCGCCAACAGCATCGAACATTTCCTCCTGCGACCGGCTGGATGGCGAGGGCGTGGCGGCTTCGTCTAGGCCGTGTCCACTGTCATAATCGAGCTGACACAACCAAGATCGGTACTCAGATTGAGTATCGCCTGATTGCATATTAATAGCATCTCGTTGGCGAAATGCGCCTTGCCTCGTCCTCAGCCAGGAGAGTCGTGGTGTCCGTGAACGACCTCATGCATGTGACCAATTGCATCGTCTCTCATGCCGTAGGCCGGCACTCTGAGCCACTAGGAGCGAAGTCCTGCGGCATGAGCTTGCTTAGGCCCTTAATGGTACCATGGTGTCTCTGCTCGCAGTTAGCCAATGAAGATACGAACTTCTGCGCAACCAGTGGCAAGGCGACATTGTCATACAAAGAAGCAAGAAGGAAGACCGAATATGAGGAAGATAGCGACAACGAGGTATGGCGACGACGAGATATAGCAACGATGATGTAGTCTTGGCAAACTGTGTACGCCAGACAACGCAGGCCTGGTAACACATGCTAAACACGCCGCTCAACCACATAAGCATGGAAGACTACGGTGCTGTTGTGTCTGCGCATAGAGCTGATACTCGGCCCCTTGACTCAAGGGCTCATTATTGCCACCTCGGACATCTTAGTAACTTGATTGTGCCTCACCGTGCAAGACGCCGGTGCACTCGCTGCACTCGCTCGATGCGAGCCATTTCACCGAAGATGAGCAGGGTTTGATATCCTTCGTGGGCTACTGACATGGTGTCTGACTGCTCTCCAAACCTCCTTTAAAGTTGAGCTAGTCACTGCTGTCGCGGGTCAGGCTGCCTTCACCTCTGTGTCCTTGACATCCTGCTCGGCGGCCCATCTCTCAGCCCTTGAGTGTCATGTAGATTCAAGGCAGAAAATCGCTCGTCGCCATCCCCATGCAGAGCGGTTGGCCCAGTTTACCCACACCTCTTGCCCTTTGTAATGCCACCAGCAACTCTAGCGCTGTGAGACAGGTGCCACTGGCCTCTTCGTCACAGCATCGTCTCACTCTGTATCGGCGACATGCACTGCCTCTTTCCCACTAGCCATCATCTCTTCTCTACTCCCAACGTCTCTATCCGTCTCTCTTGCAACACCATCTTAAATAACCCTTGCTCTTTGCTTCAAAGCGGCTTCTGGCCGCACACAAAGTACCTAGGATTCGTTTGTCAATTGCAGGAATGACTGGATTGTATCTGCCACTTACGCCCAATGATATCCATACAGCTTTCGGTCCCGGAAAGCCGACCTCATATTTGCGCATAAAACATCTATCTCATCTGGCTTCCACTGCTGTACTTTAGTATTGTTTCCACATTGAGAACTTTTCAAGTCAGTTCTGACATACGTCCATTTGGTTGGTGAGGCGTCTAGCGCAGAAATCCTTCACGCCAATATCCAACCTGAGTTGGTTCCATTGGCCAATTTCGCGCTGAAGCTTATTTTTCGGCCAGCCGCCGACAGTCCAAGGCATCTTGTACTCTTGGACATTGACGAAGCCAGCTTCTTCAAGCCTTTGCTTCATCTGCTCGGCGATGTCGAATCTCATTCCAGCCTTCTTACCCGCTTCCACCAACATCTTAGTCCACTGAGGATAAGTGTGGTTTTCGTCCAGCTGGACCCGATCGGAGGTGAGATACATACTTGGCTCTGCTTGATCGAACCAGCCGCCAGGTTTGAGGGCCCTTGGCACAACGTAAGTACATTTGTCAGTCATCATCGACTTCGAGATGGCGCTGTCTCGAAATGCTGCTGGCACGCCTACCTACCCGTATGCTTTGCGATACAGCGCCACCCAGTCTGGGACTGTTCCAAGTAGTTCACGCGCATGAATCAAATCGTATTTCTCCTGATCGATCCATTCTGTGTTGTAGTCGTCGACCTCGAAACTCGCATTGGGCGGGATCCAGGTGGGTTGAATCGGCGACAGGTCAATGCCTTTCACCAGTGCCTGGGGATGTTGGTCAGCGACTTCTATCACCCAAATACCGGTTCCGGTCCCAAGGTCCAGGATGCGCTGTGGCTTGGCAATTGGTGCAATGAAGTACTTCCCCTTCAGGGTCAGCGTCCATAGATGGTGAGTGAGATCCTGTTGCTCCTGGGCCTTCTCGTCGTTTGGGCCCCAATGCTCAGTCGAGCCGTACGCGTGATATGTACGTCCACCCTCTTCCCTGTACTTGGTGATGGAAGACTTGAGTGAGGTCGTCTCGGTTCCTGCAATCGACTCGGCATAGGCGGAATCGATTTCCTCCTCCCCATTTTCGTTTAGTGGGGGGACTAATTGCGGGGCGGGATCAGCCGTTGGCGTTGGGATCTCGTTGTCAGCCATTTTCCTGCCCGCTTAATTCTGGCAAAACTATTGAGCAAGGGCTGGGGAGTCAAGATACGACGGATTGGTCGGGGGGATAGTCTTGTTCTCGATGCCGCTGGCTTGACCGGCAAACTTTATGGATAAATACGAAAGTCGAGTTTTGAAATAAGAGCACTAAATGGAGATACGGTAAGCCGACCAACAGCGGTTTGAGTGACTGAAATTTCTCGTGCATAACCTAGGGTGGTTCTAAGTGTCGTGGCAAAGTGTACAGGCGCCTGTCTTTTTCGTGGCGAAGAACATGATTGGGTTTCGATAATTTGAGTTCCGGACCGAGAGCCTCAAAGCCTTGGCATGTGACGTTACAGGTCAGGTATGGCCAGCTACAGCGACCCAATCAGCTGTGCAGAGCCGAGATTGAACAGCAACGTCGCTCAGGTTTTCACGTTTCCCATCTTCCTGAACATCAGAGATCACAGCGCTCTCCTCTCCAGTTGTGAAAATTTCAAGGACTTTGTATCCATGGCAGAAGTAGACCCCTCGTTCCGAGTGTTGATTATCGGGGCAGGTGCGCTTGTTTGTGCCCTAATGGTCACCTAGAAGTCTAACCTGAGCCACAGGTTCTGCTGGCTTGCTCCTCGCACAGGCGCTTCAGAAGGCATGAGCGGGGTCATCCCATCACCGATACTGACAACTTGGGTTTTGCTGACTAGGAAAGCGTACAGCAAGGCGTTCGATGTACGGTGTTCGAGCAGGATTCCGCCCTTGACGCTCGACCACGGGACTGGAATTTTGGTATTTATTGGGCTCAAGTCCCACTGGTGAGTCGCCTTGCGCGTGCCATCATCAAAGACAAGAAGATGCAAAAATCCATTCCATCATTCCCAGGATTGGGAATTAGGAGACCCAACATTTCCTCGCGTTCATCACATCACATTCCCATGATGGCAATGGCTGTCACGATTGACTTAGGGACACTGTCACTGAATCTTCTGGGTTAACAGGAGGAATGCTTACCTGAGGAGCTCAGCCGCCTTGTGGAAGGGGCTCAGGTTGATTCACGAACACCTTCTGCCGATGATGTCTTGCCGATCTACAATGGCCTGTCCGGGGAATTACTGAAAAATGTTCCCGCCCCTTTCAACATCCGGCTTCACCGACGGAAGTTCCTCCGGCTGCTATCCACAAACGTCGATGTTCAGGTACTGTCTCTTTCCACCGATAATCTTTGTGTGTGCCCTAACCATACACCAGTATGGCAAACGCCTTGAACTAGTGGAGTCAGATGGCAAGATGGTTCGAGCCCGATTCGAAGATGGTACCTCCATCACCGGGAACTTGTTGATCGGCGCCGAAGGCGCCCATTCAAAGGTGCGTGAGTTCTTACTAGGAAAGGAGAAAGCAGCGCTTGAGATGTCGCCCCTTGTTGCCAGTGTTACAATGGCCAAGTTGCCAGTACACACAGCCATGCAATTCGCAAAATTGCATCCTCGATATGTTGCCACGTTTCATCCCGATGGTTATTTTGCTTGGATTGGCAGTGAGTTCATCTACTCCAGTTTACGGTTATGCTTCTGACAAACTCAGTACATGACGCACGTGATGGGACGGCGCCCGGAGAGTGGACCTTTATGATTGTCCAATCATGGATAGCTGAACGCCCTTACGATCCAGCCACTCTTACAGGTCCGGAAATCCTTAGGAACATGAAAGAACGAGGGAAACTGTATGGAGAGCCGTTCAACGAGATACTCCAATCCATCCCTGATGACACGCGCTGTTGGCACAACCGGCTCTCTTATTGGATCCCGCAGCCATGGGACAACCGCAACAGCACTGTGACGCTTGTGGGCGATGCTGCACATCCGATGACATTTCGTAGGCTTCTTCCCTGTTTGAATTCGTTCCCATTTTCCCCAAGAACAGTGCTGACTGTGTGGCATAATAGACCGCGGCCAAGGCCTCAATAATGCAATCCATGACGTGGCAAGCCTCGCCCGACAAATCCGGGAGAGAGGTTTGGGGACGTCGGATGAACATTCTTCTGCCGTCACTGCCTACGAACAGGAGATGTGGCAGCGAGGTAAAGAGGCGGTCATTGCATCCAATGAGAACAGTCTTTCGACTCATGATTGGAATAAGCTTCTTAAATCACCGTTGTTCACTGCAGGGTTAGCTCAGAAAGTGTCATCTTAGACTAGTATTGTCATGGAGTAGCGAGCCATGTGTGGTAAGGTAAGATGAATAAGGTAGAAGTTGTCTAGAGCAGGCTAGCCAAAAGGTGTAGCAGCCGGTCCAGCTTCAGAGAGAGTATGCCAGCAGAAGGAGGAGAAGAAGCAGCAAGAGAAGGGGGAGAGGCCTTTGCTCACGCCCTCAGGGTGAGCCAGGGTGAGCTAGACTGAGCCGAGTGGGTCAGTGAGACAGGGTGCACTCTTGCTTAAGTGTGGCAATAAGTACGAGTGTATAGGATCAATTCCGGTGTCGATAACCGTGACTCGCACCCGCTGCTGAAACATTCTCCTCTCCGATTCATTGCTGCTGCTGTACCTCTTCCATACCTGCAGGAGAGTTGCTTCCTCACTGCCTGCGATGCGTACGCCTGACTTGAGCAGAGATTTGAAACAATGAGGGACTAAATCTTCTAGCTGCTGTCTTTTCAAAAATCGTGGTTCATTGAGGACCCGGACTGGCGGTCTATCGAGCAGGTCTTTGCTGCGTGGAAATACAGATAATCTGTTTATGTCTCCATTCGCTTGACGTTTTCCTACACTACAATTTCCTCCTCAAGTCCAGGTGTAGCCCCCTTAAGGGAATGTCCCAGGCTTGTACGTCCCGTTGGTCGGAATCGACCCAAATTCGTCAGCCGACATGCTGTCCATGATCTTCCAGATATGCATAAAACTATCGATCTGGCGCTTCATGGCATGGATGTCAATGAGCTCGGTTTCATTGAAGTCGTCCGGGAATATCTTGAGTAAATACGACGGAGCCGTGACCAGGGAAATGTTCGGGATGTCAGCCAGGAAGAACGGATAGCCCTCGCCGAATTGACTGGCGCCGCCTAGCGTCGGATTCACCACACGCGTCAGATTGGGTATCGCGCCCTCGTAGTATTGTTGGACGAGGCTGTTCAATTCCGAGGTCGAGGCGTACATGAGTTCAATATTGGGCGTTCCCGTGGAGTAATAAGTGTCATCTGCCAAGTCCTCTTGCCAGTCCACGGCACCAAAGTGCTCTACGCACGATGCGGCAACGGCCTGAGGCTGAAAGGGCGACTGGCCGGTCCAGAGTTCTGGGTGATCATTAAGCCATCTCGTTGTGGCTTTGCCGGGTGCTGGGGTGAAATCTTGATAGTGCATGTGCCCAGTTACCCAGAGCAAAATAGTCGTTCGGCGAGGTGGGTGGGCGACAAGATCTTTCGCTTTCTGGACAAGGGCAATGTATCCATTTTCTTCAATGGCGTTGGTGCCGTCGGTGTGGGTGCTTATAATCATTGACTCGTTTTTGAGTTCTGTGCCTTCGATGACCGTCCACAATGTGCGGGTTTGCGTGTCTGGGACTATCTGACCCTCAAGAACGAGGTTTGCTGAGGAGCCGTTCGTGGCGGCTTCGACAACTCTGTGTGCTGCTTCAGAATCGGCCACGAAGACGGCCGGGACACCCTGGTAGAGTTGATGGAATGGACTGTAGATGCCTTCTGCCAAGCCGGTTGTGATGTTGTTCCAGACATAGATTACCCCTTTGACACCGGCGTTGTGTGCATCGGTAAGATTTTTGATTATGGTTTCAGCGCTGGTATTGGGGTCACGGTTTTGCGTGGTCCAAGGCGGAGAGCCCGGCCATAGTTCCAGGAGGGTGCGCAAATTGAGAGGAAAGTTCGTGATGTTAGTAACAGCGATGTTGCCTTTTGCTTCCTTCCAATTAGGCCTTTTCGAGAGGGAGGAGGTGACAAGGTTGACGAGTTTCCCGTCGATTCCAGAGGAATCGGTAACACCCGAATATGAAAGGTAAGAAGATACCGGGACTTGGTTGCCATCGATGGACAATCGAGGTGGGCTGAAGGGCCCATCATAATATGAGAAGTTTAGATAATCAGACTTCACCTGGAGGCCCAGAGCTTCAACCTGAGATTGGATGCGGTTGATTTTGTCGTTGTGATTGGGCGATCCGGTAAGATGGCTTTTGAGGCCGGCAATGTAGTTTACCTCTTGTGCATAATATTCGAGGTCGGTCTGGCCAGTCCGGCCAAAGACACAAGTTATGGTCAGAGAAGCAGCTATTAGAGCCAGCCAAGCGCGCGAAAGGGAGATCATACTCGGCATTTGCAACAGTAGTAACCTTTGATTGGGCAATTAGTAAGGTGAGTTCAAAGGGAAGAAAGAGAACCAGCGTACTTTGTAAGTATGCAGCTCGAGGTTTGCCATCCGGGTGTGAGGACAAATAGGGTGCGTACCTCGGCAAGTTGAAATGAAAATCCCCATTTTGAAGACGACCTCCAGCTACAGGAGTTTGGATACGGACCGCCCAAACGTTCAGCGCCCAACACCCACTCACGTAATGCTTTCGGCCGTTCTTCTGTTCTCCGTCCCCAGGCCAAATTTTGCTGTGATCGTGAGAACTTTGAAACGCACAAAAGCATACGAGGGGCTGGCTGCATTAGCAACATTGCCAAGCCCAGAATTGACAGATCCTGATTGATATAAGTGAAAGATTCTAGTCAACCTTACAACGCCAGCGCCATGCCCAGCAATTTCCGCAAGCACATTGGCAGCCGTTCCACATTTGGGTAGCGGCAGCAATGATAATATCCGTCACCTTCTTGACTTCATCCTGCGCTTTCTGCAAAGATCACAGAATGACCTAGGGTGCGGGATATGACAATGACCGAGAGTCTACTTCGAATCAAGCTACATGGTGCTCAAGAACTTCGAGTCGCCCTATGTCTCTAGGCGAATGCCGCAGTCGTATCATCACAGCTGGTGACATCTCTCCCTCCTCTCGATATGGACTGCTCCCGAGTTCATCAGCCGCATGATGGTGATCATGATCACTCATCCAAGTCCATTTCCATTCGTTCAAACTCCTCGGAATCATGTTCGGACATGTGCGAACGTCCACCCGATCCACTTTTCCGGCCTTTGCCGTAGCCACTGGGGCCCACCAAGCCGCAAGCGAAATTGAAACAACTGATGGGCGTGTGATGCGTATCTGGAATCAGCTTGCATGACTGATCTCAAGGACCTAGAGAAGGATCGCAGATTGGAGAAATGTCATTACGGTGTTCTCGCCCAGTGCAGTCACGGTCGCATGCTTTCGTGAGACGTGCAAGGAAGAGGTCTGCGAGGAAAGTATGGGTACAGGATGTCGACGATACATCTCCAAGATAATTTTCGACCACGATGCCCACTGCCATGAATGGAGGAACGGAATGGCAAGGCTGAGAGGCCTAGCTCTGCCGTGTGCTCGGTTCCACTGCCAAATTATCCCCGCGCCAACCCTTCGAACAACTTACTCAGACCCCAAGCGCCAGGGTCTGGAATCTTGCCAAGCCAAGCGTCTTCATCGCCGATGTAAACCGTCCTTCCTAGCCCTGGGCGCATACTTTTCGTCTTCATTGCCCCCTCTTTGGCGGCAGTGGATGCAGCCTGTAGCTCGCCCGTCGCCTTCAGAGTGTCCGCAAACGGAATGAGAGCATCCATCATGGTCCGGTCACCAACCCGTGCTGGGGTGTATTTGCTCAGGGCAGAGAGCGCAGCAGAGAGAATCTGGCTCCAGAATAAGCTATCCACAGGTGTAGCCTGGGATGATGCCAACTTGACGTGATGCAGGACGCTGTTGAAGAAAATTGCGTACAGAGCGCCCGATGTGCCATCCATGGTGCCCTCGACGGCAGCGGTGACGAGTGCGATCAGTGCCACGATGCCGCTAGGAGGCGTCTTTGATAGTTGGTCCAAGATGGCTATTGACAAGGTCAGTCACTCGCTGTTCGTCTCACTGCGCGTTCGCAAGAGCCTACCTTCTGCACCACGCTTGAGCGTTGTACCACAATCCCCATCACCAACGATATCATCATAACTGGTCACCTCTGGCTCGGAATCAATCAATGCTTTGAGGCCCGCTTCGAGTCGCCGTCTCACGACATCGATATCGCAGACAAGCTGATCTGCCTGGGGGGTTTCGCGAATGTCCGAATCCTCAGCTGGCAGGAACGTGCCACTGTCGTTTTTCGCCGATACATCCCATCTCTCAAGTGCCTGCCAGCCTCGTGCGTTACTCGGGGCATCAAGCAGCTCGAGAAGACTTTTCGCAACACCAGTCTCGATTGTATTGAGCAAGCTGATGGAAAAGCCGGGTCCGTCTAAGCTTGTCATGTACGTTCCGGCATAAACTCTGACCGCATTGACCTGATAATCGCGCTGCAGCTGCTTAACGACTTCGGTCGCAATGGCACCCAGTTCCAAGGTACTCAGGGCACCAAGGTTATTGACCAGGAGAATCATCTCGGGCGTTCTTTGGGGCAGGTAATTCCGGTCGGAGTCATTTGGGTCGAGAACTTGCCGGAGCATTTCGCTGACGACCGCGGGAAGTTCAGCATCACTGCCAGTTCTCTTCCCGCACCCCGTCTCGTTGTGGATACCCATGCCCAATTCGATGTCATCCGAGCCCAACGTGTTCTCCGACCCATCTTCGATGGGGCGACCTGGAACATGCACACGACTCAGACTCACGCCGATACTGGCAAGGTTCTCGGCCACGAGCGATCCCACTCGAACGATATCGTAGAGGCTGAATCCGGCAGCAGCCATAGCCCCAGTGACCTTATGCACCAGAACTGTTCCCGCAATTCCTCTTCTGCCTACCTTTCCTGCCCTACTGCGGGTAACAGCAACATCATCACCAACGACAAGCATTTCAATCTTCAGCTCTGAATTCTGTGCTCTTGCTTTCTCTACCGCAACCCCAAAGTTCATGACGTCGCCCGTGTATCTCATGACGGTGACCAGAACTCCCTTTGAGGCGTCCACATTCTGGATGGCGCTGAGCACTTGCCGAGAAGATGGGGATGCAAAGACTGATCCTGAAACGGCAGCTGACAGGAGGCCGTCTCCGACAAAGCCGGTAAACGATGGTTCATGGCCGGCACCACCGCCAGATATGATAGACACTTGGCTTTCGCCATCCTTTCTTTTCGGACCGTATATAGCCTTGTTCCGGAGGTCGAGTGTCAGATCAGGTTGGGTGAGGCATAGAGATTTGAGTGAGCCTTCGACCAGGAGTTCAGGGTCGGTGATAAAGTGCTTTGTCTGCATTTCTAGGGTCACAAGGAACGCCGGTTTGGGTGCACGATGAAAGCAACAGGACTTGACTATGGAGCGGATGAATCGCGTTCCCGTCGAACACAGCGTTATATATGTTGGCGATGATGCAAGGCACGTATCCTTCATCCACAAGGGTCACGACACGAACACTGACTCTTTGCCATCTACGAAGGGTGCGTATAAAATACCTTCATTCTTCGCCGTAACCTACACAGTTCACTGGTGTTGTATTGGCCTAGCACACCGAAGGCCATCAAAGCAAAAGCACCCCACAATGGAGGGGTGGCCAATTGACGCTTTATCTTTCCAAATTTGGTAATCAGACACGCCCAACTTTCAAATTCCCCGTTTTTATTTGCCTGCCCCGCCAGATGGGCAAATTGCTCCACAATACGAGGGCCCAGCCAGTCGTAGACATCATTTCTTTCTCTCCGGCTTTCCCAAGCTGCTTTAGTGTCCCGTTGGCACGGCGTTAAATCGGATCACTATCCTTTTGGGCGATCGGAGGCGCTGTGAACGGGATGAATCTCCAAAATGAACGTCGGATGCTGGACCTTGGCCATTGATAAATCTGGCTTCTCGAATCCTGCGGCCATACGCCAATGCATCTAGTTTGATCAAAAGTAGATACAGCTGTATAGAAAGAATTTTTTGGGTATCGTACTTCTCAAAATGCCTCCAGGTATTCTTTCAGACTCAGCCGTGAGCGACACAGCGCTTCCAGCCTCCATTCCTGAATCTCA
This sequence comes from Arthrocladium fulminans, assembly GCA_003614865.1. Classification (NCBI taxonomy): domain Eukaryota; kingdom Fungi; phylum Ascomycota; class Eurotiomycetes; order Chaetothyriales; family Trichomeriaceae; genus Arthrocladium; species Arthrocladium fulminans. Next base: position 453,383 of record QXWJ01000002.1, read on the forward strand.
TCAAACACCAGCGAACAAAGCCACAGAGAGACTGTTCTCACTCAGCGGAACTACGGTAGTCGTTACTGGAGGTGGACGAGGGCTGGGAATTACCATTGCTGTTGCCATTGTTGAGGCAGGTGGTAATGTAGCTTGCTTGGATATTCTCGCGGAACCATCAGCAGACGAGTGGGCCGTGTTGAAAGATTTGGCAAAGACATCTGGCCGTTGGGTAGCATACTATAAATGCGACATCACCCAAGAGAAAGAGATAGTGGATGTTTTCGACACAGTGGCTGCGGAAGCTGAGCGACGAAAGGCACCGTTGTCAGGAACGGTTGCATGCGCAGGTATTCAACAGAAGCTGCCCGCCCTGGAGTATCCTGTTGAGGACTTTGAGCGGGTCATGCGGGTGAATGTGGCTGGCGCATTCCTCACTGTACGGCAAGCCGCAAAGGTCATGGTCAAGAACAGCATACCAGGCAGCATCGTCCTGATCGCTTCGATGTCAGGTCAGATTGCCAACAGGGTAAGGATGGCCAAAGCCTGGAAGAAGACATAACTGACCTTTGGGCACACAGGGACTTACTTGCACTGCATACAACTCTAGCAAAGCCGCGGTGCAGCAAATGTGCAGATCACTCGCCCAAGAATGGGGCCAATACGGCATTCGAGTGAACACTCTCTCGCCAGGCGTAAGTCTTCCTCACCATCGGTAGAAGCGTGAATTTGGATTGTCTGACAGCTTACCAGTACATCCGTACGGCAATGACCGACGCCCTCCTACAAGCCGAACCAGAGGTGGAGAAGACATGGATGGCTGGCGCTCTCCTAGGTCGACTGGGTGCTCCGGAGGACTTCAAGGCGCCAATTGTCTTTCTGTTGGGACCAGGTAGCAGTTTCATGACCGGGGCTGACTTAAGAGTTGACGGAGGACATTGCGCATCGGCATGACTGAATTATGGACAGGCTTTTTGCGGCACACCTGAGCATGCTGGTCGGTAGAACAAAGAGTTTGGCGGTGTCGAGGCTATGGTTTCCATTTACAATGGGGCCTTGTTTGAGTCAACATTGTTCGACTCTCGTGAGATGAAGCATGCCTGGTCGTTCTGCACCACCTTGCCGAAGTAGCTCTGATACAGCGCAAGTTCCGGAGAATGAAGCTTGTTTTCATCTTCCTTGAGCATTAATTGTGGCGGTTGCATTATATAAGGCTCGTCCCTGTTGAAAATGCCGATGGATTGGATTGTCCACACCACCCTGTCCGTAAATTTCAACGGGCAGGCAATCCAACATAACGTCTCCGACTTCAGATCGCCCGATGCTCCAGCCTGTCTCTCTTCAGCGGATACTCAAGCTTTGGCCACGATGGGGGCCGGCGACCCCTGAGAATGATCAACCTATGATCCCTCACTCACACTCTCGGCTCATGACTCTGATTTCCAATTGTCCCCATCCATGCTAATAGACGATGGATTGCTTCTCCACGGTTCAGAATATCAGGAGCTCCACGATACTTTGCGGGACCATACTATCCGTTCCACTGAAGCCATACGACGCTCCACAGCTCAAAGACTCATCGACATGTCGCTTCATCTCGTACATGGCTTTGGTGTGCCCGACTCCCTTGCTCCAGTGAAGAGCTCTGATATATGATCGCATTGAGAGGGAAATGGGTTGGGGTGCGACTTGGAGGATTGACGATCTCAAGAAACATTGGAGCCAGTGCTGCCAACACGCAATTTAACTGGTGTCATCATCGTACGTTCAGCCTTGCTCGGTCAACAATACAGCTCTTACCTGACATCGGCCTCAGGCAAAGACGTTTCCTTGACTGTTTAACTGACAACGAGCTGGCTGCCTGTTGGGCTGAGAAATCTCTTGGTCTGACTGTTGGGAGCACTGATTTGGGCGATCTGGATGACTGATGAGAATCACATTTGGATATTCTTGCTCACTCTAATGCGATTTATATTCACCACCGATACGAACTGGCCACGAATCTCCCCAGCATCTCTAGATGCAGCATCAACCTTCCTGGTCCAAAATGGGAAAGTAACTCTCCTTCCAAGCCAGACCGCGAGCGACAGACCAAGAAACATGTCTCGATCATGGGAAGTATCACCCTGGTCAGTCTCCGCTGACATCTTTCACACCCCATCACCTTTCAGGCACCCACCATCCGCTCCGTCACTCGCCCATGGACACCCCACCACACTTTGGGTCCTGGTAGCAGTCTTGTTTGCTCACTCGTACTGCTTTGTGGTAACCTCGGCGGTGTTCTCGGCGTCTCCAGACACAGAGTCACGGTCATTCGTTGGCAGGGCTTGCACGGCGAAAGAGCCTTGGCGTTCGCCCATGCTATCCTTCCAGTGAAGCAAGACCTTCTCGCCAGTGAAGAGCTTATCGACTTGCTCGAGAGACAAGTTGCGGACTTCTGGGTAAAAGAACCAAATGAGTGGCATGAATGCAGCGTTGAAGATGGCGAAGTAAACATAGGTTCTCCATCCGATGCTGTTAATAGAGACAGGCGTGATCTCGACGACGAGGAAAGTGAAGATCCAGTTGCTGGCAGTGGCAAGAGCGGCGGCCTTGGTTCGAATGGCCAAAGGAGTATACTCGGCCGGTAAAAGCCAGGGGATGGCGAGCAGACCAACAGCAAAGAAGAAGTTGAACAGGAAGAGCATGACGATCGCCACAATACCAGCAGAGTGGCCTCCGTTGCTCACCGTTCCAGCTAAAACAGCCATACAAGCGGCTTGTCCGCCAGCAGCGAACAGCATCAGTTTCCTGCGTCCGAAGCGGTCCAGACACCAAATTGGGATCAGGGAGGACAGGAAGTAGGCAATACCGTTAAATCCAGCGAGAAGCATCGCAAGGTTGTGAGACATGCCGACCGACACTTGGAAAATGACTGGAGCGTAATATGTGATGAGGTTGATGCCTGAGAGTTGCTGCATAAACTGGCCTCCGATACCGAGAAGAGTGCGTCGGCGGTATCTGTGCGGGCTTTTCTTGAACAGTGAAAGGAAGGATGTGCCTCCTGAGGCACTCTGTTCTTCCTGGAGAGCGTGTTGGATTTCTTCGAGCTCTGCGTCGACGATCATGTGGTTAGGAGAGATTAGCTTGGCGTTCCTTTGAAGCCTCCAAAGGATGTGTCGTGCCTCGTCTAGGCGTTGGTGAGCAACCAGCTGATCTTTGTCAGTACAAATGCATGGAAGGGGGGAGGAGATGGCTTACCCAACGAGGCGACTCCGGGAGCACTGCGACACATGCAATGGTGACGAGAGCGAAGGCGATCTGAAAAGCGATTGGGAAGCGGAACTGAGCCTCGTTTTGGACGTAACTCATGCCGTAGTCGGTCCAGTAGGACAACATGACACCAAAGATATTAATGGCGAGTTCGATGGAAAGACCTTTGCCTCGCGATGTAGGCTTCATGAGTTCAGAATGCCAGACGGCTGAAAGAGGTCAGTCATCAGTAGATAAATGGTGCAGGACTATACTTACGGATTGTTGCAGTGTTGATACCGTTCCCAAGCCCAGCGACGATGCGGCCAACAATCATTTGGGGGATGCTGAAAGCTGACGTTTGAATGGCAGCTCCTACCGCCAGGATCGCGCAACCTGACATAATGGACCATCGTCGACCCAATCGCTCAGCGAAGACAAAGGCGAGCAGAGCGCCGAAGAAACAGCCGATCTCATAGATGGCAACCACGGTGCCCTGAAGTGAGGAGCTACCATTGCCGCCTTCAGTAGTGTCGATTTCTGGGAATTGTTTCGTAAAGGCCGATCCCGTAAGGAGACCACTCATGACGCCTTGGTCTGACGTGCCATGTCAGCACGAACGTGCGAAACGATGGGAAGAAGCAGAGCTTACCATAACCGAACAGCAGGAAGCCAGAGCCTGCAGCCACTGTGATGGCCCAGTCGAGGGCTTTGCCTGTGAGTTGTGACATTTTCGCTCGTGCGTGCTCCTGATTCAATAGGTGGCAATTCAAACAATGTTATGAACTGTGGCTGATGATGAAACACCAAAGGAGCGTTCTTCCTGCTCAGTTTATGTATTCTGGAAGAGCGGGCATTCCTGTCGATGCATGTCGACAAGCTAGGGTGGAGCGCCAATGGGCCCGGGAATCCGGGGGGGCGACAACATGGCATCCCAGCAAATTCTGGGGATGAAAAATTTGAGGGAGTCCTCTCAGGGTTACCTTTTTAACACCAAATTAGGAAGTTCAAGGCGCTCTGGACGAGAAACTAGGGCAACTGGAAAATTTCCAAAGCTTCTCATTGGGCTCGCCTATTCTCTGATTTCCCCGCTTGATCTACCAATGACTTGACTACCGCTTGGATCTTTCTCAGTCGTGGCTTAGGGACCATCTGGATCTTCCTCTTCACTATCTCAATCCTACCATACGAGGGCTGGGCGCTGGCGCATATCTCTTCCAGAATAGGGTCTGAGCAACGTCACTGCCTCCTGCTCAGCCAGCCCGCTCGGTCCGGCCACCCAAAAAGCCCACGGAAATGTTGATTCTTTGATATCTCCACCACAAGAAATGGGCTCGATGAAGTTTTTGATGTGCGTCAATTGCCAATTAACGTAGCGCATGAAGCTACAGTACTCTACATGGTAAGCTGCTGTGTGACTGACCAGACCTCACTGCGTGGTGTTGTGTGCAGAGCCGTCTGGTACCGGAACCTTGTCGGTACCATGGAACCTCCCAGAAAACTTGAATTGACGCCCAAGCAAAGTCTCTTCACACTTTGAGAAACGTGTACACCGGATTTCGCAAAGTCGTATTGCACTATGTTGGAGGCATCAAGACTCAGATGTGCGGTGTAGGCCTCTGAAGCCGGCTTCAGACCTTTAGCGATAGCGAGATCCGTGAACCTGACGTAAACTTAAAGGGGGACGCCTTGATCAACGCTCGCCCCTATAGGCTTAGCCTGATACAGAGTGAGAAAGTTCCAATCAATCAACCGACACGTCGTCAGAATTGATTGATTGATTTCAGTATGTATTTCCGGCCTGGATCCGGAAAGAGTAATAATCTCTGTCCCTCAAACTTTCAGGCCGGGCCTGAAAGTTTGGTATATGGCTATGGATCTCGGTCAGCTAGGCATACGTCGCTGTCGCCTACGTGCAGGCCGCCGTCATCGCGGAATGCCTGGCAACTATCCGGTTGCTGATGGTGAGCATCTGGATACATTGAATGCCCATCTAACGGTCCAAACAATCACGTAGGTCGTGATTGTTAGTCTCTCAGCCTTGCTCGGTCAACATGAAGCCAAAGGTTTTATGTTCGCCGACAAAACATGGACGACGTTTGCAAACGGCGACACAGCTCCTCCCTCGGAACTATTCCTCAAGGCAGAGCCAATCCTTGATGGCGACAGCGATGCGGCGATCAGTTTTTCAATGCCACCCCCAACCACGGAACCAGAATAATCATCGACCATCGCTGTCAGTTGGAAGGTACTCATATCAAGACCGTGCAAAGGACCTTTAATTTTTACAATTCCTCTCTATCTGTGCCAAATGCTAATACGTCTCGCAACCGACTTTGTTCCATGGTGGCGTATCTTGGTAAAACTTGGGACAAGGGCCAATTTCCGCAATCAGTTCAACGTACCCATGCTTCAATGACAAACGGTGCTTTCGCCATTCCATTCTGTTCGATCTCTCCCGATCAATTCAACGAATTCTCCTGCCAAGATCTCACCCGCTCGTCGTTGCTTCAAGAATTTCTGGATTTTTTTGCTGGCGTTGTCCACGGTGAAACCAAAGTACTCATACGCTTTCGGGCCCGGAAGAGATTTGCCAAAGCGGTCAGTACTCATGCAGAGTGCAGCGTCTGCATAACGTTCCCATCCGTTAGCAGCGTATGGCTCCACCACAACAGCTGGGACGCCGGATCCTGGGCGTAAAGTGTCCCGTTTGTACGCGAGAGATTGTCTCTCGAACAACCTTTGACAAGGGAAAGAGACTGTGCGCACTCGCAGATTTTGAGTTCGTAGCTGCTCCGCGACATCGACGACGAGACCGAGCTCTGCACCCACTCCAATGAGAGTGAGGTCTGCATGTTCATCTTCCTCAAGGACGTACGCCCCCATGCTGACACCCTCGCGCTTGGTCTTGGGCGTGAGTTGGCGGACGGCATGACGTGAAGTCGAGATGATCGTGGGGGTGTTCTTGGCCTGAATCGCAGCTATCCAAGCTCCCGCCGTCTCCTCGCTGTCACCTGGGCGGATGTAGAGCAAGTTGGGCATCGCGCGATATAGTGCTGCCAGTTCAATTGGCTGATGTGTTGGTCCGTCCTCGCCCATGCCAATGGAATCGTGAGTGGCGGCATGAATAACTTGTAAATGCTGAAGTGCGCCCATTCTTACTGCTGGAGCCGCGTAGAGGTAGAACATGAAGAATCTGTGAATATATCAGTGTGTATGCCAGGTCGTGGAGGAGAACGCGGCTTACGAAGAGGTAACGGGGATGATTGTATTCGGAGAGTAGGCCGCAAGTCCATTCGCAATGGCAGCCATGGCATGCTCTCTGATTCCGTAGTGAATGTACCTTCCCTTGTAACTTCCATCGATGCCACAATGAGTACGTAGGCTAGGATGCTGAAAGTCTTCCTTGCCTTTCCAGATCATGTTGACTGATGGTGAGAGATCCGCGGTTCCCACCATAAATGACTTGACCTTGGCAGCAATGGGATTGAATACCAGGCCAGACGAGGCCCTAGTGGCTGTAGGCTTGTTGGGGAACTCCGACGGGATCAGCGAGGCCCAATTTTCAGGCAATCTTCCTTCTCGCCGAGCCGTAAACTCGGCGAAGAGTTCGGGATGTGCTTTTTCATATCTGTCCAGGTCTCGGTTCCAGTCATCTACAGCTTGTTGACCTCGCGTCTTTGCGTCCGCAAAAAAGTCTCTCACGGAATCGGGGATGACAAAGGACTCGTCAGGGTTGAAGCCAGCCGCACGCTTCATGTTGGCAACATCCTTTTCTCCAAAGGCAGCTCCGTGAGATAGAGCGCTGCCGGCAACAGCACTTCCGAGGCCGATAACTGTCTTGATGTTGACGAATGTTGGCTTCTCTGGTGATGCACGTGCTCGTTTCAGCGCCAGGACAATGCCTTCGACATCGAAGCAGCCGTCCTCGATGTCAATCACGTCCCAGCCACACGCTCGCATTTTTGCGTTGATGTCTTCGGTATTGGTGAGATCCACCGAGCCGTCACAAGTTATTTGGTTGTTATCGTATATGATTGTGAGATTGTTCAGCCGAAGATGACCGGCGAGCGATATTGCTTCCAGGGCAACACCCTCTTGAAGACAGGCATCGCCAATCATGCACCATGTATGATTGGTCACAATGTTGTGATCGGGTCGATTGAATTCAGCTGCCAAATGCTTTGTGGCTATCGCAAGACCGACAGAGTTGGCAACGCCCTGCCCGAGAGGCCCGGTCGTAACCTCAATTCCTTCGTGTTCGATCTCGGGATGTCCTGGAGCAAGAGAGTCCAGACGATCAGAGTGATATGACTTGAGTTGGTCCAGCGTCATTGCTTGGTACCCGGTCAAGTGCAAGAATGCATACTGAAATAGACAGGTGTGTCCATTGGACAGAACAAATCGATCCCGGTTGAAAAAGTCGGGCATTTGTGGCGCATAGACCATGACATACTTCCACAAGGCAACGCCGATTGCGGCCATGCCTATGGCACCTCTATTCACACATTGTCAGCTTGCCACTCAGAACAAACCGTCCAAATATTTGATACCTACCCCGGGTGGCCGCCGTTAAACTGTTGACACAAATCTGCAATGAGCAAGCGAAAAGTCTTCAAAACAAGGTCATGTTCCGCTGTGAGAGAGGGCGCAGTCCATGACTCTATGATCGCCTGGGAGAGTCTTCTTTTGCTGACAATCTTGCCGGATTGGCTGTGGCCATCGTTCCTGATTATGTCCTTCTCCGCGATTGGTGCCATGGTGGAACAAAATCTATTTGAATTTCAGGGAGTCAAAATTAATGGCCCAAGTGGTGTTGATATGTAGAGCCTAGGGTGTGCTTGATCAAGTCAGAATGTGGTCTGTTCATTCAAAGAGGATCACTGGTGATTAATAGAGCATTCACAATATCTCACCTTGCATCATCTTCGTCCAGCATTTGGTCATGGCGCCAAATAATTCCCTTTTGGGGGACAGTCGAAGACAGGTGGAACCATGGAGGTCTGTGGGCCGCGCCTATGCCTTCCACTTTCAGACAATGGCAAACCTAATACTCCAGGTCTCCAGATTTGGCTGGCTTTTCCGGGGGCGCTCCATGTGGGTGAAACCAGATGCCACACTGCCGTAGCTTCACCAGCCTTGCACCATCATTTTCCACTCCACTGGCAGGTATTGCAGTTGCTCGTGATATGAAAAGAGATCCACCGAGTCTGTACCCAAGTTGTTTCATCTGAGCACCTTTCGCAATCAGCATGTCCACGGTCGAAGCCACGCGGGACGCCATTAGTTCTGCGGCCGTTGGAGTCACAGGAGGGTATGATGGGGACAGTCTTGTGCTTAAATTCAGCATCCTATTTTTCGCTGGGCTGACCATCTACAACGCTCTGGAGTTGGTGGTGCTCATCTTCTCAACATTCCACACCTACAAGGGCCTTTACTTCTGGAGTTTGTTGATTTCCAGCCTCGGTCTCATCCCGTATGCGATAGGCTTTTCTTTCAAATTCTTTCGTGTTCTTACCGGCAACGCGAAATGGACATCTGTTGCTCTCCTGACCCTCGGCTGGTATGCTATGGTCACTGGCCAAAGTGTGGTATTATGGTCGAGACTCCATCTGATTGTCAGTGGCGAGAGGGGATCCAAAATCTTGACGTACACCAAATGGATGATTGTCTGTGATGTATTCCTCTTGCACTTCCCAACCACTGTCGTGACGTTCGGTTCGAACGGCAGCATCGAGACTACAGGGTTCATTCAAGCCTACAACGTTATAGAGAAGTACCAGATGACCGGATTCTTGTAAGTCTAGGGTCTCTGAGTGATAGAACAACAAGGAAATCCACTGACAGGTCCTCAGCGTTCAAGAAGTCATCCTTTCCTCCATCTACATTATCGAGACGATTCGAATACTGCGGCAATCTCTCCGGCCGCAGACCACCGGCCGTCAACTGATGTACCAACTGATCTTCATCAACGTCATAATCGTTGCCATGGACGTGGCCCTCTTAGGCATGGAATGCGCTTCGCTCTTCCTCCTCGAAACCATCCTCAAGGGGTTCACATATTCAATCAAGCTCAAGCTTGAATTCGCAATACTGAGTCGACTCATCAGCATTGCTGGTGGTGACAGCCAAAATAGAGGCGGGGACACGTGCCGTGGCCGTTCAATGACGTTTATCGACATTGAGAAGCCTATAGGTCGGGGAAGACATGTCGAGGAGGCCTTGGACATATCGGAATTTGTTGATCTGAGTAGAGGAACCACCGATTATTCGCATGCTTATTCGACTCCGAGCCGTGGCAGCGCTGCTGTGCATCGGCAGAGCGCTTCAGAGCGAGACATACTGGAAGACAGTGGAGTCCGCAGGGAGAGACCTTGGAACGGGGACGGCCGGAGTATTGAGATGAGAGGATGTCTTTGACATAGTTCACAATCAACTTTCTTGTTCAGTCTTGGCCCATCGCGACTGTTTGTGTGAGGTGCAGAGCTCATAGCTGACCGCTTCATTATGTCTCTTGTAGCCAGATAGCCAGACACGAGCCTGCTGGGGGGGAATTGTTTCGGGAGCGAAAGACCTAGAGTCGACCAGTGGATTGCCCACTGGTGCGATTATGCTCGACGAAGCCAGTGGGAGTTGAGTACATGGGTGACGACATGCCAGATGGGCGGGAGTCAGCATGATGTGGTGAGTGGTGTGGGTGATGGTTGCGACTTTGATGGAAGTTGATGGATAGATCAGCGCCATGATGGGAGCTGGGATGAAACGGTGAAGCCCCTGGTTTGAAAGCGCACAATCGGGGTTCGTAGAAGATACGGGCCATTGGGTGCTTATGATTGCCAACGCCGACAATAGAGAGCTCATGGCGAAAGTCGTGTCAATGCTTCTCGTGTGATTAGCTGAATTTGTCACCCTGTTGCTGCATCTCCGGTACGACTCCTGAAGTTTGGCGATATCCTCCTTCAAACTCTCGAAGCACACATCTAGCGCGGTGCCGTCAAATCCCCTATTGTCGAGGTCGGAAGAAGTGGAGGGGGAGGCTACCATCAGCCGTGATTGGTCGAAATGAGGTCTCTTCCATGTGGCCTGTCATGAGGACTAGTAGGGAGTCGGATACCAGATGATATGAGCCGCGATTCTGATTCGAGAAATGCACAGCAGGAATGAGAGTGATACAAAGAAGGGTCTTTTCCATTCTTTTGAGAGCGAGGGCACACGACATCCTTAGTACCTCTCGCGTCAGACAGGATTATGCTCAGACCCTCAGATGTTGCTGCTGTGCCGCCTCTGCTTGTCGTGGACCAGTGAAGTTTCGGGGATGGTGTGGACAGACCTTGGTTCAGTATATGAATTGCATCTCGCTGGCGACATGCGCCTCGCCTCGACGTCAGCCAACAGAGTTGCGGTATCCAACCAACTACCTCAGATCCAGGAGGTATGACCGATTGGATCGTCTCTATGTTGTAGACCGATGCTCAGAGAGCCCACCAGGAGCGAAGTCCTGTGGCCATGAGCTTTCCCCGCCCCTCAATAGTACCATGCCATGCAGTCTCTGCTTGGGGCCAACCAATGAGTCTTTCGTTAGGACATGGACAAGCTCAATAAGCTCCGATCCTGAAACCAACCCATCCAATGCAGGTGCGTGCTCATCCTACCCACCCTCTCAATTTACGCTCTCCTGAACTCCAAGGCAAAGTCTCGGCGTGATTCCAGCTTCTCTCAGAATCTGATCTCGTACCCACATCACCTTTTTCCGTCTAGAGTCCATCAATGCCAATTCTCTCTCCAGCTCCACATACGGCGGATTGTAGTCCCCCAGATTGACTTCACATTTTTCATTCCAGATCCTCTCGGCCTCCTGGAAGTCAGACATGCCCTTTGTCCTTCGTGTTCTGGCCCCTTCGCTTGTCATCTCTTTGAGGTAGAGTCGATGCCATTTCAGGCCAAAGACGTCGGGTGATGGCCAGTTAGTTCGTGGGATGATGAAGCAACGTCGGTGTGATTCAAATGTTTCTTCCGGCACTGAGTCTCGCATGAGGTCGGCGTAGTCAGTGGCTCGTTGGAGGGTTGCATATTTAGTGACATCGTGAGCAAGGGATGTTGTGTCAACAAATTGGTGGGGAGTGGGATTGGGGAGGCAGCCATTGGGAGAGTAACTGTCTTTGAGCTGTCGTGGTGGAGGCAGAGCTGGATGAAGAGGAGCTGGAGGAAGAGGAGCAGGAGGAGCAGCTTGAGGAAGTCGCCGATAGAAGTTCGTGGTCTTTGAAGGCTGTGGACTATACTCCCCTTTGGCCAGCGGTGTCTGAGGCTTTGGCAAAGCCGGGATTGACCCTCGTCGCCTTGCTTGCAGGTCTTTCGGAGCGTATCTTGCGAACGTGGCGAGGGCCTGTTTCGGCCTGGCCTCCAGCGAGACAGATTCATCCGAGACATGTGAGAGGCTCGGTGAGTGGACAGAGGCCCATTCTGACAGTAATTTGGATCTCCAATATCGATGAGTGGCCGGCTCGGTAGGTGGTGGCTTTTTGAAACCGCTCATCTTCTACTAGTCTTCTGGTTTCGATCTGTTGATGTGGTGGCTGAGTGGTGGCGACCAAATGCAAATTGAGTCACTGGATTGCTTGCCGTCACCTAGTTGACGGACTCCTTGATCGAAAGTAAAAGGTATCGTTCGCTTGTGGTCATCCGACAGCATATGCCCATGCAGAAAAGCACGTTCTATGATGTTCCAAATAATGTCTCTGTAGGCGACCGTTTCATGTGCAAATGCAAGCTAGCATCCTAGAAATTCGGTGACCTCTTCTTGTCACTACGCCGCCTCGTATCCATCACTATCCCAGACGAAGCTACCAAGGTCAGCCTTGCATCATTGCAGTTGAGGAAGCCTGTGTGCTAGTCTCGGGGGAAAAAGAGCTCTTGAGATCTTTGGTAGCCGACAGAAACTGGTACAGAGAAGTTAAAAGCTGTAGGCGCTGCTAGAAGGCACAAAGAAGCAGAGCTACGGTCAGCCTTCTAACCTTCATGGTTTGAGTACAGTATAGATTAGTCTGAAAACGTTCAAAAGTGTTCAATACTTCCATGGAGGTGAAAATGGTTTGAAGGAGGTAAACGGAGAGGGTGATCGGACAGACGACGTGGGTCAGGGAGAAAGTCCTCATGAGTATTCCAAACGCAGAAACTCGATTGAGCCTGTCGACAAGGGCAAACTGTTGCAAGCCGCAAGATTGTGGTATAGAAGAGCGCGAGGTTAGCATACTTTCCCCACGATAAACACGGTAGCATGATATTTTGTGTCCTCCATGCCGAAAGGTCGCAAGCTGATTGACCATGCCTCCTGGGCGAAGGGACGTAAGACGGTCCACTTGCCATGTTCTCTAGTCGCTGAATTCATTGGAGAAGCACGTGGACTCACGTAACAATCCTTCGACGATGGGATGTGCAGAGCATCGGATCTCAACGACACAACACACCGTGGTGGACCGTCAATGTTTGAATGCAAGATATCTGCACCTTGGCTCTGTTCTTTTCAGTCTTCTTCCACTCCTCTCACTTGTTCTGTGGAGAATATTGTTGAAGAGGCCCAATTCAATAGTCCTCAAGGTCCAGCTTCTCGGATGATGCAAAACCTCAGACCTTGAAACCCTCATGTTGCAACATTGGACTGTAGTACTCGCCGTAGAACAACGTACCACCAGTGATAGGGGTTTCTCCAGCTCTTGTCTGTGGAGCGCTTGCTGTTCTTGGTTTATCGGTTCTTCTTGGCGGCCTTTTTCTGGGCGGCTGGAGGTCTGACGATCGGTTTCACACAGGTTCCTTTCTTCTGTGCAATGGCCTGACTCCCAGAAGGCATCCGCAGTGATTGAGAGAAGGGATATACTCAGCCCCTGACTGCAGTTCTCACGCATACCTGAATCCTCTTGGCATCACACTGTTGAGCTTTTTGAGTCTTCTGGGTGGACGTTGACAGGGTGAATGCAATGCCATTGTGAGTCTCTTTCGAAGGCGATATCAACGACAGATGTCATTGGGGAAAGTTGAAGTTGGGAACATGACCCTACTGTTGAGGCATGTTCAGATCGTAAATAATGATAGACTGGTTCTGGATTTTCCACCTATGGAATCAACTGTAGGTGGAATCAACTGTACTCCCAATCGGATTTTTGACTGGATCCTCTGTAGACTCTTGAGCTGAATGTCAGGCGTAGATCATAACAGTTGATGTTGTTCCAGCAATATTCATGTGTGAGAGCTCAATAAGTACATGCGGACCATTTCTGGCATGGTTAATGCTCTCCTGTCATCACTCTTATCGTTCATGATGCCGCCAATACTTCCCTTGAAGATGATGAAGCGGCGCTGTTACACGCCTGGTGTTCGACGGCATTCGTTGGCAAAAGCTCGAGCTTCATTGCCCTCGCAGTCCGTGACGCCCTTCCGGTCGAAGCAACGGTAAAGTGAATGCTCTCCTGGAAAAGACGAACGAATTGAATGATGACTCTTTCCAAGGAAAGATGTCGTCTCGGAACCGCCAAATCAAAAAGCAAGGGAACAGCAGATGACTGGTGGCATACAAGCTCCGGCATCAATGATACTTGGCATCGATTGATCAATAGCAAGTGGGAGATAAATGCGCATGGAGAGGCCTACCGCACATTTGTTGCAAGCAACTTGGGGATGTTCAAAGAGGAGATGGAGACAGGTGAGTCAACGGTGTGTTGCAGCTCGCAAAAATGTGGTCAACTGCCTGATGATAGGTATTGACATCCAGATTGCGGAGGCATTGCAGTTTGCGTCTCGGGAGTTTGCAGACTTGCGTTGGCTGAGCTTCGGATACGAAGTTATTGTCTCGTGACGAAGTGAACAGCAAACAGCAACTGGAAGGAAGAAGGGTACCGCTTCTATGAACCACCGTATTGATTTACGGTTGGTCAAAAGTTCGAATCGCGCAAGACCATCCGACGGTGCATAATTGCGATGGCCTATTAATTTCATTGATCATCTTATACTTGGGACCATCCCAGCGTATCTTCCCTTGATGTGTTACAGACTCATCCACCAATGTGATAAACAGCCGGTGCCTCAAAACTCCGTCATTGCATCGTTATTTAACCTTCCCGTTCCCAGAATCGTAGCAGCGGCGCTGCCTTTTCACTTCTACCCGACCCAATTCAACATCATGGTCTTCGTTGTAGGTCAGCCTTGCTGCATATGCCCGACACCATGCCCAAGACCTTGCCCCCATCTTTTAATCCAGTCCATGGAGCCATCATGCCGCCCCGACCGAGGTGTTCGCAGGCACACCAGTTAGCATGCAAAAATGGGATATTAGTGTAACCAGCATCTCATGCTCAATGGCCCGTGCCATTCGTAATCTTTATACCGTTTGTGATCTTGCTGGCGACCACGCTTTTCTCGAGCGCCTGTAGCACATCTTTGACCAGGTCCGCGCTGTCCTCAACGCCACAGCTCAATCTGACAAGGTCGTCAAAGACGCCAATCGCTTCTCTCTGATCTTTGGGTATGCCGGCATGCGTCATGGCAGAAGGAACTTCACATAAGCTTTCAACGCCTCCCAATGATTCGGCCAACACGAAGATCTTGGTGAGTTGACAGAACTTCTCAGCGGCTTCATGGCCACCTTTCAGCCGGAAAGACAACATACCGCCGCCCATGCCGTTCCTGTGCTGTTTCAGGGCAATGTGTCTGTACGGCGATTTGTCGAGACCTGGGTAGTTCACAGCGATTACATGTGGTGAGGCGTCGAGCGCCTTTGCTACAGCGGTAGCATTCTTACTCGCCTCTTTTGCTCTGAGATGCAGCGTCTTCAGTCCTCTGTGCGCCAGCCAGCAGTCGAACGGACTCGGCACGGCTCCAATGGCATTTTGTAGGAAGGTCAATCTTTCTTTCAACTCATCACCGTTGAATGCTGCGACACCCATCACCACATCGCTGTGCCCGTTTATATATTTGGTAACCGAGTGTACCACAATATCTGCGCCGTGATCCAGCGGATTCTGCACGTAGGGAGAGAGGAAGGTGTTATCGACAACGACTAGGATGCCGTGCTGGTGCGCGACTGTGGCGACGCTTCGGATGTCGACGAGGGAGAGTGTCGGGTTGGAAGGGGACTCGATCCAGATCAGCTTTGTTTCCGGCCGGATCATGCTCTCAACATCGAGCTCAATGGAAGGCGAAAAGGTGACCTTGACGCCATGGGCTAGAGCCACTTTCGTGAAATAGCGATGTGTACCACCATACACATCGGACACTGAAATGACATGAGAGCCGGAGGCGAGTGACTGTAAAATGGTCGCCGTGGTTGCGCTGCCGGAGGAGAAGGCCAGGGCGAAGCGAGCGTGTTCGAGCGCGGCAATGGCTTCTTCAAAGTTGTCTCGATTGGGATTCGACGATCGCGAGTATTCGTATTGACCGACGGGCTTCCCGACCGACGTCTGCGCAAAGGTTGTCGAGAGCGAGAGTGGTGCTATCACTGCTCCAGTAGAGGGGTCCGGATGCGCGCCCGCGTGGACAGCGAGCGTGCCAAAATTGTGCACCGGAGAAGGTGCTCTGGGAGGTGTTTGTATACTGCCATCTTCATTGGTGAGGAATCGGCGAAGAGGAAGAGGAGCAACTTGTTCAACGGACGGCGACATGGCGTATACCTTGTTAGAGCTGTCTTACTGAGTGCGACTAGCGATGGCGGGAGAGCGTGGAGGAGGAAGATGGAGCGTGAGATAGATGATCAAAATAGTATTTATGGTCTACATGCCACAAGGGACTGCTTGCTGCTTTCAAATCCCCAAGCATTGCACAAGGGCGTTGAGTAGCAGCCAGCCATAAAAATTACGTGACGTACCCCTCCGATGAGGAATCGATATTCTCAGGGCGAATCCACAATTGCCGCAAATGCGCGGCGGTGTGCTGAGGTCTGAGCCAATACGAGACCGTGCCGACCCCCTTGATGACAAAAATATTTCGTACCTCCAGATGATTCTCTCATGGCTGCTGTTGCGCTCGAAGCCGTCCTCCGCTTACTGGATCTAGCGTAGAGCATAGGAGTCTCAACGAGTTTAGTACGTTCCGGTAACCCATCCTCGGCGATGAAATTTTTCCTTTCCTTGCTTGAACCCCCAAGCTCGAATTGGAAGCAGTATATCCGCCACTGAGATGGAAGTCCAAGACCACATTGGCTTGCGACTCGACTTTGACTCCCATGCATGCAGCATGCAATGCATCAACGAGCGGTGCCAGCACGGATCTTCATAGCTCATGCAGCAACGTGAGCATCGCAATCCCTCTATGCAATGCTGTCAACGTCACCTAGCTCATGATCCTGCATTCTGTAGTTGAATCACCACCAGTCAATTCCTCCCAACCCTACCTCCGCCATAGATGCCTCAATGGAATACGGAGTCCTCGTTGGAGAGCCTTTGACACCATTCATGGCCTTGGACTTCTTCTCATCAATTTGCATAGCATCCTGCCATGTCTCCTTCTCAATTCTGGCGTGCACCACAGTGCCGTCATCGAAGAAAATTTCGGACTCGCCGCTCAACCATACCCAGACTTTCTCGTCTTCGTTGAAATAACAGCCTTCGAACAGCATGGTTTCGGGCACAAAGATGTTGTCGAAGAACTCAGTGGTGAGGTAGATGCCTTGGGGCGTGTTCGCTTTGATCTTGGCCGCAATGACTTCACCTTTGAAAGGTCTGAAGACGATCATCCGAAACTCCACGTTAACATTGATGTTGCCAGTGCCAAATCCAATCAAGCCATCGGACGCTTTCAGCAGATCCCACATGCATATGCACAGGCCTACTTTCTGAACGATTTTGTTGGCATACTTTTCATTGATTTTGTCTTCGATCGAGTCGCGCGACTTTTTGTAAAATTCATGTGGAGGGATCTGTATCAGGTCTTGAAATTTAGTAAGAATGAACATGCTTCCCTCGGATCTCGAATTTTGCTAGCGATGTTTGTCTGTGAGATGGTAGTGTATAAGATCTAGAGACTCGAGCATGGAGAAAAGGACCACAAGTTGGGACAAATTGCTTGCTGCGTGAGTGAACCGGGCTGTCGAAGGTGGAAAGAAAATTGAAATGACGTTTTGGAGAGTCCTTTCTGAGGACGTCAGAGCTTCCGCCACAACTTCGGACCAAAAAGTATTGTCCTCTGCATTTACAACCGCCATCTGGCTAGGCCGTTTCTGCACCTGCTTCATCGATAGTTAGCAGCCCTAGCATGAGATGCTGACGGGTCATATGCACTTCCCTGCGAGAGACATGAATTCCGAAACTACACTGATTCCTCCGTCACATCTGCACATACGACGGTAGATCCTGTCTGCCAATGTCGCAGCAGTTTACCTTTCCTCCTCCTCCTCCACCGCCTCCACCAAAGCCATCGCAGCACCATAATACATTTCAGCAACCCAACTCAAGGGGCGGGTACCGGGGTAGAGGAAACTACCAAAACTCCCATCAGAATGGCCGAGGGCGAGGACAGCATCTTCCGGGCGGCCAAAGAGAGAGATATGGCACTGGAGGGAGTAGCGTGAGCCATGCAAGAGGTGGCCACGCCTCCTACAACCAGAATTTGACTGGCTCACCCCCGTCCTGGCAGCCACAACACCTGCATTCGAATCCGTCATTCAACCAGGGTCAAAAAAGAAATCACTGGACAGCATTCAACAGGGATCCTGACAATGCCACACGGAACAGTCGTCCAACAGCGCCACCCGCTGTTCCAAGCTTTGGCATCGACCTAGAGAGTCTCCTGCCGAAGAGTTCGGGGACGCAGAAGACTTCGCCCAAAGGACCAGCAAAGAAGCCGAATCTCCTGGGATTGACTCCGACAGCGCCAGACAGCGATCCAGAAGAAGACGATGAGGGGGAAGAGACCAAGCTCGCTAATACAATCACAAGCAACAGTCTGCTGCAATTCGAGTACAAAGGGCAAACATCTACACTTAGTACGCCTGAGGAGATTGCAGCATGGGTAGCTGAGAGGCGGATGAGATGGCCGACGGAAGCGAAGCGGGAAATCGCAAGGACGGATGCTGAAGAGAAGAGGAAGAGGTGGGAGGCCGAGAAAGCTGCTCGTCAAGAGGCGTCCAAGGCCGCGGCCAAGGCAAGGCAGGAAGAGAGGGTGAAGCAAAGGGTGGAGAGAGAGAAGAGCCAGATTAGACAAAGGCTGCTGAAAGAGCAGATTCAAAAGTCTAAATCGACAGCCACCGTGAATGTTCCGCAGACTGCAGCGCAGCTGAAGGCTGAGAGGCTCAGAAGGAAGGCGGAAAAGATAGCACGGCAGCTGAAGATTGCAGAAGCTGCACTTGGGACTCAAGACGCAACACATGGCACTTCTACAGCAGACGCCGACCTCGATGCCCTTCTCGCGCAAGTCGATACGATTGCCTCAACTCAAGAAGCCCAAGCCCACGGTGTAGACCTATCCGACAGTGCTAGCGATATCAGTGATGTCTCTTCAGCGCTCCTAGAAACAAACATGGACGATGACACATCGACTTCAGGCCCATCATCTGAATCTGACTCTGACTCTGCTCCGGAAGAGTCCACCACCAAACGAACAGCGCCCGATCGTGTATTACCACCCACACGAAAGGCGACCACAGCGTCGACTGATACCCGTCCACTTTGCAAGAATTTTGCACAAACTGGGCGATGCAAGTTCGGACGGAGATGTCATTTCAAGCATGAGAATCCACCAAAGAAGGACGAGTCCGTGATGGGCAATAGACGGAAGGGTCTGTATCAGATCATGGTAGAGAAGGAGCAGGAAGAGGAGAAAAAGAGAGCGGTGAGGGTGATAATTGCACTTGGGGAAGCGGGTGTATTTGATGATTCCAACCAAGATGTAGACGAGGCAAAGAATGCCTGAGCTGGCCAACATTGTACATCATTCATTACTGCTTTGTGAGATACCCTTTGTATTCATAGCAGCACATATCCCTCGCCAATACTACTTTTGTTGAGCTGACCTCCAGAAGTATGCGGCGACATGGTACATGTTTGCTGCAGACCGTCTCATGATGCGCACTGTTACCAGCACACTCGCACGAGCGGCCTAGACTCCAATTGCAGAGAAAACGAAGCTTTGGTTTGATGATGAGGCGAATGCTAAACTTCTTGTCGACTGTCAACATAGCAAGTTCACATCGCTATCAGCGTCGAATTTGTCCGATCCATTGACGACTGGCTGTCTTTTGTCGAGCTAGTGGAAATGATAGGCGGAGAGAAGCAACTTTGCCTGTGTATAGTCAATTCTACTCACTAATCTCAATGCCACCTCGGTAGCGATTCCCTCTGCGCATTGCGTCTCTTATGGACATCCTTCTTCAATGAGCAGACAGAAAAGGTTGATCTGCTACATTACTTTCCAGTGTGCTGATGCCCTCCACGTCCAGGAGACTAGATCCAAGCCCGACACATGCAATTCTGTCCTGAGCATCCCTCCTTGCGTCCTTTCAGCGCAGTCCATCTGAAACGAGGCCGCCCCCACGATGACGACTGCCTTCCAACCCATCCTGCTTCAGAACCCTCTCACCGCACTGGCAGTTTCCGTCCCATCACCTCCCAAATCCACAGGCCTCTACAACGGCCTCCGCTACCTTCGAGAATCCTCGGAACAAATCTCAGTGCAGCATCTTCCCGATCCGTGCCAAGCGAGCCTCCACCCATCATACCAAAATCTCCATCCATCCTAATACTTGTATCGCGCCTAGCAGCCTTTCGCCGCTAACTGATTGCGCCTGGACTTTGCCACGACTATCATGTACTCCACACACTCCTCATCCGTCTCGCTATCAAACATCACCCATACCACCACTCTCAGCGGGGTCCGTCCTAGTAGACCCTATGACAATGGCAGCTTTGATTGCTGAAGGGTAAATATCATTTACTCGCACTCTTGTTGCCGGTCTTGCCCTTCTTCGGAGTTGGCTTTGGAAACATCTTTTCACGTGGAGTCTTTGGATCGCGGTTGGACTTTCGCTCGGCAAGCTGTAGCCGCCGTGGTCGTTGACGTTTCCGTCGCTGGTAATTCTGCCGTTGGCTGGTCTCCTATCTTCCTAAGGAGCAGAACGCGCATTGGAATTTGTAGCTGCGTTGCCACTGCCATTTACACCCGCGCTTGCAGCTGTAGTGCTCCCTTTGGCAGGTGGTGCAGTCTCATTCCCGCTTCCATTCGTTTCGCCTGTTGCATCTGCTCCCTCCGCGCTTTGCACTTCCTCAGCCGGCGGCTGGAAAATACCGACGCCCGAAAAGCCCTCTGCCAGCCTAGTAAGCAGATCCGGATGCGTGACGTCCCGTCGAAACTGCTCATTTTGCAGTAATTCCAGATTGCGGATCGTAGCGGCTGGATGTGTCAGGTATTGAGCATACTCTGGTGTACGCCAATAGTCGAGGAGGTACTTCAAGTAACGGGCAAAGCAGGCTGAATCGGAGTTGTCGCCCATATCCTTGGATTTAGACATTGATATCCTACTGGAGGGCTTGGAGGGGTTTGTGCTGGTGGTATCGGAGGGGTTGAAGAGGTTGGGCATTGTGACACCTAGATGCTGGAGGTAGGCTGGGTTTGCGAGGGATAGGACGAATTCGAGTTCGATTTTGAAGCGCGGAGTTGCTGGAGTTGGTGGTTGAGTGGGAATTTCCATTGCTTCTGCCATCACTGTGGTTTTGCTGAGTGACCGTTGAAGCAGCGGTATTGATCAAACGCGATGTGAGATGCTTGTATATGTGTATGATCTGGTTTGTTCTCTGCAAATGAGTTGAGACCAGAGTGATTTCTATATGGTCCGGGTTTGAGTTCGAGGAAACGACTCTTTCGAAATTTCCCACAAATATGTGAAACTCGGGCTCGATACAAGGTACGCAAAGAGCAGGGTGAAAGGAACAAGAAGCAAGAGACAAGAAATCTGAGGAAGATGAACATAAGAATCCAACTTTGGTAATGATTGAGCCTTGTTTCCAAAAATGGCTCACCCAGGAGACGTCGTATTCTGCACTCGGACGGACACAGCTTCCTCGATATTACGCACGCCGTGGACTATCTTGCCGGCAAGTCTTCAATTGAGAGAGCCCGTAGTAGTAGAACAAGCGATGTCTCCTTGGTTGAACAAGTCGGAAGCCATCACGTGATCTGGCGTCGGGCTTCCGATCTGCGAGTTTCTGCACCTTATTCTGAGATGAAGCATCTCCCAGTCGCCATTATCACTCGCCAGCTCCATCGCTTTTGAGTCCGAAGCTCAACATAGTATCTGACTGAGTTGTACTTCTACAATACCACTCTTTTTCCGGATCATCGAGCTGAAGTCACAATTAAGCTTGCAAGAGACCATCATCCAACATGTCGCACGCTCTGCGACCAGTCCTTCGACCTTCCACTCTTCCTAGTCTTCCTTCTTCACAGACAGCCACGACATATGTATGCCAGTCTTGCCGACATGCACGCCTATTGAAGCGACCAAAGCGGCCATACACCTTCACACAGCTGGTGACCCTTTCTGATGGATCGGCATTCACCATGCGCACAACTTCGCCCCGACCAGTCTACCGATCTTCAAGAGATACGCGCAACGCGCCACTATGGAACCCAAGCAGCAAAGAACTATTGAACGTGGAAGAAGATGAAGCAGGACGATTAGCCGGCTTTAGAGCAAGATTTGGTCGAACCTTCGATGCGGGTAAAGATACAGGGGCTGGTGAGGATGTGGCAGCGCAGACCACAGACACCCCAGAGAAGTTGGCAGGCGAGAAGAAAACAACGAAAAGGAAGAGCAAAGAGCCGACGGATGATGATCTTGATGCCATGTTTGCCGAGGAGGACGATGCACATATGTTGGAGATGATCAGCAATTTTGGAAAGGCAGATAAGGGCAGTGCTGCTCAGATTGCGCGGAAGAAGATATAGCACTCGAAGTGGCGGCTGAGATCTGCTCCTGTGGTGGTCGGATTGCATGAGGCGGAGGACCAACCACGACTTGGGCCTATTGTTGCAGATGGATTGAGAAGCTCATATTCCACAAAAAAGCAGGGTGCTGTGTCAGCAAATCGTTGGGAGCCTATGTGTACTGGCAATCCTTCAGATCTAGACTCATGGGCTGAAATCAGATGCAGTCATGGTGGTGGATATTGCAGGCTGAGCAGAAATGTATTGAACGAAGGGCACTTGGAAAACCGCTCACTATCAAAGCATGATTTGCGACGGTGTTCCGCGGATCTGAAACTTTAGATTTCTGAAGTCAGAGCAAGAGAGGGTGGCCTTAGCAGGTTCGCCGATCAATGTAGAAAATGTGTTACTATTGAGGTCATATGCGCAGCAACTGAACACAAACATTTCAGTCCGGGAGCTCCCCATGACTTCTTTATGGAGGCCAAAGCTGGCTCTCACCCCCTTTCCTCTCGTTCCCTGCTTCTGTTTAAATTTGAGTAGTGGTCGCCGCGACTTAGCTCCCGATGATGATCTCGCGCCGAAGTTTTGCCAAGGCGTCAAGGAGTCAAAGGACATTGGTTTGGACATCATCACGAACTGTATCGAATCAGCTTTGGTAGGTCTACGCTTTATATTCTTAAACGATCTTGTAGGTCAAACTGGGGTCTGATGGTCCCAGCGGCGCTTGTGCGCGCTGCAAACTAGATGAATTCCCTCTAGATACCCTTCAAGAAGCTGGTCCTCCATTCAACCGCCAAGCACTTCGTCAAATCAATGGAAACGGGCACGAACGAGGTGTCGCGGATTGGCAAGCTTGGCTCAGTGCCTCCTTGCTAGATATCATGTGATTGAATTCTTCGAGCGGAAGTTGAGTTTGGTACGCCCAACAGTCATCACTGTCGACCATCTTTGACAATGTTGCACAGCATATCACATCCATTCTAAGGACTATAGATTGGATGAGCAATGAGCTTGAGCTGTTCTTTGGGAGGTTGAACAAGTCCCTGCCTCGATCGGATATTTAGATACCGTGGGAGGGAACTTGGATGTCGTGAGGCGGAATTTGAGCGGTTGTACCGTCGACTTCTGGTGATATGGAGCCATGTTTCATCGTTGATGGTAAACTTGCGTGGGAGCCGTGGTTGCAGTCAGCGCAAGCTGCAAACTGAATTTGAAAAAGGTGGACATGGGCTTTGAGGCTCGTTGCCTTTCGCCGGATGCTCTTCGGTGGTGTTGGCAGCTCATGTATGAGCCTCTTCATCACAGTATGCCTCACCTGCACCGGCGACGTGCATTGCCTCTTTCTCACTAGCCATGGGTTTGGGAGAAATGATATGTAATGTCATACTCCTGCCTCTATCTGAACGAGAGAGTGAGTGGGCTGTAGGCGAAGCCTTTGCCACTATCTACTAACAACTGTCCGCGTGACCATCCTGATTTCAAAGCAAAGCGGTTGCCAAGACAATTCAAGCATACATATATGGAAGCCATCCAGAAGGCGGTGGGTAGGGGAGGTGGCTGAGATGTTTTCCGCGTCGTTCTTGTAGGCATCGAAGCTTAGATTTGTTCTCTATCCTCGATGCTCCAGGCCCATGCGCTCTGGATACATTTGGCCTGACCGTCGCGTCCCAAGAGCCTGAGGCCAGCTGCCTGCCGTCCGGCGAGGACGCCACCGCGCTGACCCGGTTCTTGTTGCCCTCGAGCGTCTGCCGCAGCGCCGGGTCAAATACCGAAAAGCCTCCGGAATTTGCCAACGGGCCTTCTCTGGCCAGAGTTTGCAGTGCGAGCTTTGGCACGATGAGGATTCTCCCCATTGGTACGAGCATGCGTGTAGGCAATGTCGGTCTGTAGGTCCTCAAGGTTCTTTCCAAAGTGCTTCAGGTTGAAAAGCTGATTGACGATTCGATTGACCTCGGTCTGGTCAATGGCTTTGGATGAACCTGATCTTTGCATTCTCTCCTCCAGTATACCCACCAGTTCCAAATGCTTCTGTTTGGCTTCAATCATCATGTCCAAATATGCCACGGCTGCATCGTTATATAGCAAGATCGAATTCTCCTTTATGAAGAGCCCAAACTTGGTAGCTGCTACTTGGATTGCTTTGTGTTCCTTTTTATATTCTTCAATCAAGGCTTCCCTCTTCGCAATCGCACTTCGCCTCAACTCAAGTTCACTTGCATGATCTTTGAGCTGCTGTTCAATGCCAAGGTCTTTAATCGTGGTCTGGTAGGTCTCCAGTTCGTAGCGAAGATGTAAGTGCTTAAAGATGGAATGTCCACACTGCTGACAGTCTTCGTGGCCGGAAAAGGCCCAGCACTTTAACAATGCTGGATCAGCACGGACTTCGGTATCGCAAATGGTAAGCAGGCAATGGCAAACTGCATGGCAGGGGTTTGGATATTCTACCAGCATTGTGCCAGTGCCGGTCCCATCATCTTTGATTTCGATACAACTCGAGTCACTACAGACTGTCCGTGGCTGATCAAGCTGAACAGTCCTCAGAAGTGTTTTTTCAGTATACAGTTTTGTCCTTAGCTGTTCAGCTGCAAGTTTGGCATCCCGTAATTGTTTGACCTCATCCCCGGTAAGGTCTATGTTGGTCCTGACCAGCCCCGAAATCTCTGCCATAAGCTTGGCAAGCCCTTTGATCAAGTTACGGGTCCCATTCAGACTTGTGATTTTTTTGACCGAAAGTGGCTCTTTTGTTGCAAAGTAGCTCAGCATTCGGCGTACTTCTTCACTGGATCTTTCCCAGCTACTATCAAAGTCTCTCTTGTTGTCAATGACGACCTCATTTTTGGCAGCTGCAAGATACCTGAAACTCTCCGAATCAAAACAGTAGGTAGAATCGGTGGCAAGTGAAAGCCCGATATCAGGGCGCTCATTGAGCAGTGTTTCCAGCGACCCATAGGTATCACCAGGCATATGGTTGGAGATGCGCGTGTTGGTGAATCCGAAAACGACATTGTTAATAGCATCTCGATGGAGATGAGTAAGAAGCTCTTTGACACAATACGCAAAGTCAATTGTCTGACGAGCATTGTTTGATCTGAATAGTATCAAGATGCCATGGAGATAGTCAAAACCACTGACAGTGGCCAGGATATCTGCCATGTTCCGTTTATCAAATTCCAGGCCACGAGCGTCACCGATTCCAGGTGTATCGATCAGTCTATAGGTCCATGAACCTACAGTGATGGGGTATACTTGGGTCTTCTGTGTAGCAGATTGGCTAGCGCTCCCGTCGCGCTCATCGTCTCTTGTTCCGACCTTGATCTTGTTTTCTATATTGGGGCTTCCCGGATGCGATCTGTCCATTGTCTGGGTTGCAAAAGAGCAAGGAATTATCCAATGGAATACCTCGTCTCGAAGTGCATCGTCAAGAGTGTTGAAGTGCAAGTAGTTGACAAAGGCATTGATGAATGTTGACTTGCCTACTCCAGTTTCTCCAAGGATCAAAATGTTGAGGTAATTGGATTGATCCCCGGCCACACCGTCATTCATATCCTGATCTGTAGTCGTTCTTCCTTCTGTAGTACTAGCTGAAATGTGGCGCGAGACAGGATTTCGACTAATCGAACTTTGGATTCTGTCTTCCGATATGAATCGAGGTGGAGGTCTAACTACGCGCCCAGGCATAATGGCTTTGTCGTTGATCGGTGTATCAGCCCGACTAGGCGTAGATTTTGTTGGTTCGGAGGCGTCTATAGCCTCATTCAGCGACTGCTCGCTCTTTGACAATTCCTTGCCATTTTCAAGGAGTTTGGACGGCCGGACGGTAAGCGACACGGATAGGTTCTCGTTTGGGACTTCTCTCTCCAGCCTAGTGCTCGATTTTGGATTGTAGACTCCAACGAATGAAGCGCCTGTTTCTTCCAAGATCGCAGACGATCTTTTCGATGAGCGATCGGTATCTGTAGCATCGTCCCCGCTGATGCAACATACACCAGAAAAAGTGTACCTTACTTCTGGGTTCTCGTTCGCTTCCTGAATGCGATCGATCAGAGCTTGAGCCGTCCATCTCCGCTCTTGATCTGGTTGTAGCATTCCACGAACCCACGATACAGGCGGGTTTTCTTCAAGGCTGCCTCCGTCATCTTCCAATTCTGTACACCATTCCAACGCCTCGTCGTAATTGTCGTGGTAGCAGGTCGATGTTGTGCCATGACATTTAAGATGTTCGAAGATCGCATTGGTGGTCTTTCCCTTCAGAACGGTCCAAATCTCCAAGAATACACATCCAAGCGACCACACATCGGAGAGCGAGTTGCGCCGCAGATTTTTTGCAACTTCGGGCGCACAATAACGGGGAGTTTTGGCGGCAATTCCCGTTGTCGTGCTTTGCGTTAGTTCAGACCAATCCAAGGAAATACCGAAATCGGTCAGAAACACCTGATGGCCTTTCACAAGCACGTTTTGAGGTTTGATATCCTTGTGCCGTATCCTGTTTTCGTGCAGATAGCATAAAGCACCAGCAAGGCAGCCAAAGAAGGTTCGCAAGAAGGATCGTTCTCCAGAGGATAGAGACTCACGGGCCAGAAAGTCCTTAAGATTGTAGTCAGCGACGGGAGACATCAAGATTCCCACAAACTTGGGATCGGTATAGCTTCCGACTAGCTCCACTATATGGATGTGCGACACCTTCTTCAGATTGCCAAGTTCTCGCTCAAAGTCTCTCAGAACATCAACATTCTTCTTAAAGGTCCTTCCTCTTGGTATGAGCTTCCGGGCATATTCTTTATAGGTGACCGTGCTCAGGACTCGGTCGACAAACCCAAAACCGCCTTTCCCTAGCTCTTCCAACTTTTGCAAAGGTATATCTTCTGGCTTGGAAAAATGACGGTGTCTGCCATCTTCCCTTTCTAGGTCGAAAGCTTTGGTCAACACCAGATCTTGCAATTTGAGGAAGTCGAACCTCGCTGACGGATTTCGCAGACTTTCGGGTAGGGTCTTGTGTGAGAAGGGGAACCAGATGTCCGAGATTCCTTGGGCGATGAATGAATCGATCACCTGCACATGGTCCACCATCCGAAGAACCGCGTAGAGTCGAGGGACTTTAGCCCATGAGTCTTTGCCCATGCGGCGTAAGCCGATGGAGATTTGCCCGACATCACTCTCCGAGAGGCGAGGTCGTGTCTCTGATCCATCGTCTAGGTATGGTGCAAGAAGGTGCTCAAGAGAACGTTCTGCGCCCTCCGCCAAGGCGGCGTTCAGGTCCACGATCTCCGCCATCGGGATGGTCCGAGTCTAGCTCACATTCCGCTCCTCTTACGTGATTTTGATGTGTACATACAATCGCGACCGCTTCGCAAACCTGCTCCTTCACGGAGGGCGGAAGAAGAAGCGCGGGAGGGACAGTTGACACAGACTGGCAAACTTGAAAGGCTGAACCACTGCTAGACTAGCACAAATAAGGATCAACTGCGCAGCGTGACTGCCAATGCTGGCTTAACGCGGCCCCCAAAATGCATAGCACGATCATCTACTCGTCTGCCGGCAAAGTGGAAGTATTGGAGACTTTCCGTATGAAGATTATTTTCTGTGCCCTAGTTCAACTTACACGAAACGCTCCAGCCGCGTGTTCACCGCCATAGCAAGCAAAGGAAGCAGCCAGTACGCTGCTCACCACCATGGACCCTGTTAGCGCGGCAAGTCTGGCTCTTGGGGTCACTTCGCTAGCACTCCAGTTGCTGGGTGGATGCGTCAAAGGCTACGAGATGTTCCTGGGAATGTCTGAGATGCCTGCTCAATATGAACATCTTCGCGTCCGTATGAGGCTGGAACAGACTCGGCTTCTCAACTGGGGAGAGAAAGTCGGTCTTCTGGAAGGGACGCTGGAGCAGCCAAGCCTGACTCTACATCTCCATCGAAATGTGATAGTTGACATACTCTCGGAAGTCCAGCGCTTGTTCAAAGACTGCCTCAAAACTCAAACACAAATCGAGCGTGTGATTGGTTCCGGAGATGCTGGCTCGGTCAGGCACCCTAAACAACTCACGATCCAGTTGCCCGAAAAGAATGCTCTACTGACAAAGGCCATCCGAGCATGGGAGAAGACCACGGAATTTCCGATGAGACTGCAATGGGCGTTTGTCAAGCAAGAAAAGTTCAATGGCCTAGTCAAAAAACTGATCAGTTATAATGACTCTATCGTGTCATTGCTCGACAGGACAACCATTCAGCAGCTATATGACATGCATGTCCAGTCACAATTGACTATGCTACAACTAACTAGCAAGGTCGACGACCTGCGTAGGCTAGCGGAGGCAATCCAGGTGCAGACTAGTGATGGTATGGATGCGTCACCAACGAGCCAGATCCGGGACATACCTGGCATATCCGAACGCAAGCAAGGCGACAGGAGCGGCCTTGCGAGGCTTGCGAGTTTCAAAATTCAGCAAATAACGCTCGAAGTGGACACCCGGGTGGCGGGTGCTGGCCTCATGGACCGAGCGATGGATCTTCTGACCGGTGGAAATGCCACGAGGGCGTTAGCAGTATGTCGACAAGACAATGTCTGGGTGGAATGGAAGGAATATGACCCAGATCATCAGTTATCATCTCAGCGGGAAATGCTTGAGCAGCGAGTCCAGAAGCTTGCGGCCCTGCTCAGCATCGAGGACACGCCCCAAGAATTCAGAGCTCCTCATTGCATTGGATACATCCACGACACTGACGAGGATACGGCCAGATATGGACTCGTGTACAGCATACCTGACAGCGTTCCGGAAGCTGAACCATTAGCCTTACTCGACCTGATTCAGCAAGGAGCAAAGCCATCCCTCACACAACGCATCGGACTAGCACATATCATAGCGAGCAGCTTGATGTATCTTCATTCGGTCAATTGGCTTCACAAGGGTATACGAAGTGGTAATATCGTCTTCTTTGTGCCGCCAGGGCAGAAGCCTGATTACAACGCACCTATCCTATCAGGATTCGAGTATGCAAGGCCAGACCTTCCGGAAGAGCTAACGGAGAAACCATCTGAGAACTTCGAGCATGACTTATACAGGCACCCCGATGCTCTTGGACGTTCGGATGTACGCTCGAAGAAGTCTTGGGACATTTACAGCCTAGGTGTTGTGCTGATCGAAATTGCCTTTTGGAAACCAATCGGCGACATACTCGACCTATATGCGAATCAAAGGAATGCTCGGTCGAGGTTGAGAAAGATCAGAGAAAGGCTGCTGTCAGATGAATTTCTCAACGGCGTCGGCGTAGAGACTGGTGAACGATACGAGGACGTCGTACGACGTTGCATAACAGGTGGAATGCTCCTTGGCACCCGTGAAGGTGCAGATGAGGCAGAGCCGGAAGTGGGTGCCGAGATGCAACGAGTACTATCGGAGTTCGTGGTCGGAAAGCTTCGAAGCATACAACTCTGATTCGCCCCATTGATCAAGGTTTCGCATTTTCAGCTGCAGCTGAAGACTGCATTTGACATCACCCAGCGTCGGCAATACATTGACAACTTTACGGAGAGTAGCCAGGCGAGGACGAGACTGCTCAATCACGCAGCCGGCCATCTGGTAAAGGAATGGCTTGCAGGTTCCCATATAGATCCAAGGAGACCACAGGAAGCCATGGGGACGCAAAGTTCTTCATATGCCCCTGCTAAATCCGGCAAGCTCGACCACCTATAGCAAGAGCACCTGCAGGGAATTCGAATTGGCTTGAGAACGCCTGGGGAGTTTTGGCAGGACACGAGGCCGCCATATGAGCGTTACAATAGAATGCAGAGGAGAGTGGTGTGGACCGATTGCCAAGGAGAATGGAATCGATACTTCTAATTCATAATCGTCACCCCTGCTCTCTTCGTTTACTTGCCCTGTCCTATGGCTTCGATTTAATCGTCTGCGTCTATGACAAGTCATTGGGAAATAACGAAATGGGATTCATGGCCATACGTAGATCGAATTCATGGATAAGACCCTTGTAGAGTTCCAAACCACGCCCGCCCAGTTGAGGCAAAACCCCCTTGAATCACGTGAAGTTGGGCATGTCGACCTGGCCTTCGGGATGAGGCAGGAAAACAAATCAGACGTGGGCAATACGATTGGGCTCTGAAAATGCCAAGCGAGCAGACGAGGAGCAATTCCTGAAACCACGTATGATGGTGGTGGTCTCATGTAGTTGAACGAGGCAACCAAGATACGGCTTTCGTCTGCCGCCTTCCACGCATTTTCGTCACCAACTTGGTGCTGCTGGAATCACATCTCTTAGGACGCCCTGATTCTGCCGCGACACGTCAGGCCAGTGTTAGCACACACTTTCCTGGACAAAACTATCAGTCAATTTAGACCGTAGTGAAAAGTTCATGGCGCAGGAAACCCCTGCGGAAGTGTAGCCAATGGTTTACGTCGCTGCGCGTAGATCCCACGCCGCCAAGGCGACTCCGCTGATGCAAGGCCGCAGATCTCGAGTAGAGCAGGCCATGCCAAACATGTTCACTTGTTGGTGAGGTATAGGGCCGAGCACGAGCACAAGCTCGTCAACGTCAATCGTCTTCTCTACAGCCAGTACAATGGACGATTCTCCGTGGGGCGGTACGTCTTCCTCTTCAACCCCGTTTGCACTGTGGCTGACGATTCAGATGTGCCCTCACGAACCGACTCGACCAGCAAGAAACATGACAACCCACGTAAGTCGAGGTCGCTTCCTGAAGATGCGAATCGCAATCTGATCGCCTGATCAGTCACGGCAGAAGCCATCCAACCCACGACGAGCACACCCTCTGCTCCCACACCTTCTCGACCTGCAGGTGGGCGAAAACCTCCAGCGAAAAAAGTCCTTGCGCAATCTACGATCCTTCAGTCTGTCGACGATGCAGCAGATCCTCTCGGCCCGTTGGGAGCTGCTGAGCCTGCACCTGCACCAATAGATCAGGCCCCGACACCGCCCAGGAAAGAGTCAGGCGCAAGACAAGTCTCTGGGGGTAGACCATCCTCCGCGGCTGGCGATGCTGGAGACGCTCTGTCGATCAGGTCGAAAGGGCCGCCTGTCGCCCAGGCTCCAGGTGCAGGCTCGGGGAGTGCGCGCCAGGGCCCTGCCAGCATGAGCGTCGAGCAAGCTGCGAAGCCAACCTTCGACATCCTGGTTGGAGATCCTCACAAAGTCGGCGACCTTACAAGCAGTCATATCGTTTACCAAGTCAGAACCAAGGTATGGCATGATGTTGTCCGTCGACAGAACAGGACTGACAAGCCTAGACCTCGTCCAAAGCTTACAAACAACCCGAATTCGCTGTCTCCCGAAGATACCGGGACTTCCTGTGGCTGTACAACTCACTACACAGCAACAATCCAGGGGTGGTGATACCGCCTCCTCCCGAAAAGCAAGCCGTCGGCCGGTTCGATTCCGAGTTTGTCGAGTCAAGAAGGCAAGCCCTTGAGCGCATGCTGAACAAGATTGCTGCTCACCCAATCCTGCACCATGATGCCGACTTGAAGATCTTCCTCGAAAGCGAGGCCTTCAATGTCGACATCAAGAACAAAGAAAACAGAGATCCTCTACTCGACCAAACCAACAAGGGCATGCTCAGCGCAATAGGCATCAACGTTGGAGGTTCAAGCGGCAAGTTTGTTGAGCATGATGATTGGTTTCACGACCGAAAGATATACCTCGATGCTCTGGAAAACCAGCTAAAGACCTTAATGAAGGCTCTCGACACCGTCATCATACAAAGGAAAGGCCTGGCTGAAGCTGCCGGCGATTTTGCCACCTCATTGGGTCAGCTGGCTCAAGTCGAGCTAAGCCCAACCTTTTCAGGTCCGCTACAAGGCCTATCAGATGTGCAGGTGCGAATAAAGGAGCTTTACCAACGACAAGCACAGCAAGATGTTCTGACGTTAGGTATCACAATTGATGAATATATTCGGCTCATCGGAAGTGTCAAAACCGCCTTTGGTCAGCGACAAAAGGCCTATCATTCCTGGCATGCTGCTGAAAGCGAATTGCAAAAGCGAAGAAATGCACATGACAAACTGCTGCGCCAAGGCCGCAGTCAGCAGGACAAGCTGAATGAGGTGAGTGCATCAGTAAGCGATGCTGAGAAACGAGCCCATCAAGCACGATTATTATTTGAAGACATGGGCCGTTTGATGCGAAATGAGCTCGAACGATTTGAGCGGGAGAAGGTCGAGGATTTCAAAAGTGGTGTTGAGACTTTCTTGGAGGGTGCTGTTGAGGCTCAGAAAGAGGTAAGCGAAGCACACGATGACCTTGAACAGCAGGGTACTAACATTATGCAGCTCATCGAGTTGTGGGAAACATTCTTGCTGCAAATGGATGTGGATGAGGAGGAGCCCCTGGGCAGACCACCTGCTGGCGCAGAACCAACGGCCTCGACAACGGCCACCTCAAACGAAGGCCAAGCGAACTCTCACCCAACAGAAGACAACGAGCAGGATCGAAAGGCTGATCACCCTGCAGCATCTGCAACAGACCTTGCCCTTGAACAGGATGCTTAGGAGCCACTTCGCAGAGTCTGGTCGCGGCTCCCCTGATGATGATCAAAGATGTTCTGATTCTCTTGCAGGTACAGCCATAAAGTGATCATGACCAAAAGCATAGTATAGCGATACCCATGTCTGCATGCATTTCGTCTTCTCTACTTGGCCTGAAGGCTGAGCAGCCGCATCTGTTCTCAATCAAGCGTCAGCTTCGATGTCTGTCAGACAGTCTCCTTCGCAGACATGTAAAATAACATTCTCCCAGCTCATTCAGCTTCAGTATGCCAACAATCACCCGACAGCAGAAGCTCAGATCAAGGAGAACGCCACGGCTGAGAGCATCCATCTCACTACATCCCAAATTGATGACAACTGCCCCACAACATATGGCCCTTTTCAATATCCCCTTCCTCAGTTCAGCAATTGTCACCACAAACCCTCCTCACCCCTAATCAACCCCCTTTCTGGTCCGATGCCTTCTATCATACCCATTTCAAGCACCACTCCGATGAGCAGTTTTGGGTCGACTCACGTTCTCATCCAGGCAACCTAGCCACAACTCCGCAAAGTTTTACTACAGCCACTAGCCCAAACTCCCACTATATCACTGACTATGCAGCACGGCTTCTTCCTCATGGCCCTAACACGGTAATCAAGAAAATGCAGGTTGATCTCTTCAGAATCACGACTACGATTCTTGTTATCATCCTTGTTGGCTCTGCTGCGTTCTTCGTTCTACGGCAACAATTGAAGCAGTGGGCCGCAATCCACTCCCTCCCTGTACCTGGTGACGGGAATACGCATGCAGATCGATCAAGGGACAACTTGATAACGGCTCGCGTGCGGCGTAGGATGACGGGCACTGTCCAGCACGAGTTTCAATTCAAGTGCAGCGGTAAGGCCATTTCCAAGACCAATATCAACGAGTCTGTGTAAGTGACGACTAAGGCAAAAGCGGAAGCCAGGCAGTCTCGTTCAGAATACACGAATGATGACCGATGTTCTGAGTGAGCTCATCAACATGCAGCGACCAGGAGAACATAGAGTCAAGCCCACGGAAGAAGCCTCCGGACTTTGAACAGCGACAATAATGCTACTTTCCAGGAATTCATGCCAGGTCCAGATGGCAACGGGGTGAAGGATACGTCGAGCCATATATGAAACCGAAGGTACCGATGGATATCTGGCCGACGTCGAAGCACAAGCAGGTGAACGTAGCTCAACTTCAGTTCCAAACGAAAATCGAAGCTGTCTAGCTTACTCCAGTGTTCCACAAGCCCTATTTCCTACGCCGTCGCTTACCGCTCATCCTCAAGCCTCTAACGCTCTACATCGACTGCACGACTACGCGGAAGTTCGACTCTGCCACGAGACCGAATTTCCCCCTTTGAATGCCACTTCCACCACACCACCCTTCCGCCCCTGGCAGCACAGGAGCTACTGCCGACTCTACAGACACCTCTTCAAGCATACAAGTCAAACGGCAAAAGAAGCTCGCATCTGAATTCCTTCCCCTTACTGGCCGTCGACCTTATGTGAGATCCAGCCGCGGTCAAAGCTACAGCCTCCAGCTCTACCGGCAAGTACTTCAAGCCAGACTCTTGCAGCTGCAAAGTTGTTGACCTACTCTCCCAACCCCTCCATGGCTGTCGGCCTCACGACCACGAGCGGGAGCGATACAGGCCACGAATCCGCAGCAAACGTTCGAAGAAGCATCATACGGGCGCAGGGTAAGCGAGCTATGCTCGAACACGTAAGCATAGACAAAGATACCGAACACGGTACCATGCCACTACCAGTTCACAGGTGTCACGATCGGCATCTCGTCCAGAGCACAATTACTCCCACCCAGCTTACCAATGAAACCCTAGATGCTTTAATACAATGCATACAAATACTTCATGAGCCAGGCACATGGAAATTCCATGGAATCAAACCATGGAGCAAATCGGAGCATCCGGACTACGAACTGAGCCTCCCACTCCTTCACCACGCGATGTTGCTAAATCATCAGGAATAAGAGCCTCGATGCCTAGTTCCACAGATGACGGTGGAGGCAGTTCGTCTGCTGTAGCATTGTACGACTTCCCAGACCCAAAGACGAAACGCGGGGAAGATAGTGGACATGGCCATTGCCAAATACCGACAATTAGAGCTCGTGCGAAGCCTCGCCCACCAGAGCTCAGACTTGTGCAGTCCGTAATGGCTGGCCACCAAGACGACGCTGACGCCAAAGACGATGCAGACTCTTCGTATCCGTCATGGGCCCCTTCTCCTCCGTCCCAATGCAAGTGCTGGTGGCCTTTACTCGGAAAGCCATCCTTCACTCCTCGCAAGAAGTATGCACCACGGCAGTGGACTCCCGACTGAATGGCGGTGAATATCTCCTCTCCCCCTCTCTTCTCTATGCTCCTTCAGATCAAGCATCTGCACCTGCACCTGTGTCTAGTGTTTTCAGTCAGCGAGCGCACTCTTCAGCTAGAAGAATGCCTGGGAGGGGGGCAGTCTGACGATATGCTATTGCCATTGGAAACCATCTTTGAAAACCCGTCTTCGAATATAAGTGACGGCGATGGCCACCAGCTCAAGCAGCATGCACAGGTTATTCACACCTCAGAAGCGTCTCCATTTCTCTCACATGAGGGCTGTGACCAACATAATGAGCATGGGCTTTCTCCTACTTCCTGGAACCGCGACTCCGGAAACGGCGGGCCATCATCAATGCCATCGCTGAAATCAGGATGCTACATCTTACCCTATCCAGCGCAGGACACCAACTTCCTACTTAAATCTAGTCCCCGGACCGCCGATACCTCGTCTTTGCCACTGCAACCTGACATTGCATATACACTTATTCGCCCAGGAACCTAGACTTGTCCTCATTGTCTGAAGCTGCACCAAGAATGCACCTGCTTCGACTGCTGTCCACTTCAGAATAGGACCAGGAACCCGCATCCAATAGCAGAAACTAGCCATTCAGCCCAAGCATGCCATCACCACAGCAACAGCATCAAGCTTAGAGGTTGTCGCTCTTCTCAATCTGATCTCGTTTCCACCCCCGGAAAGCTGGAGAAGGAATGACTCCGCACGGGCCTTAACTCTAACAGGGCATTGTCCCTCGCGTTCGTGGCGCCGACCACTAGAGGTCCCTCCTGTTCCTGCTTCTCCATGACGCCCTCAATTGCGAAAATGGGATACGTCGATGGAGCTGGAAAGCCAAAGTCCTCTACTAGTGCGGGACTTGAACTAGGGTCGAGTGGTCTTGATAGTGTTGGTGGGTTCGACGTATTCGGGCATCAGCACCATTTTCTCGGGATTGGAATTGAAGCACAGCACGACTCACCAGTTTCGAGTCCTTCATGAGTACGCCAGACTACGTCCGTGTACGTGCATGCACACCGACCTGTTTAGCAGGCTTCATCGTCATCTTACATGTGCAATTTTGTCGCAGCGAACGATACATTCGGCGGGCCTGATTCGTGCTTGTACGAGAATCGACTTGTGGCAGATTCACCGTCTTCAAAGCTAGCACGAGCACGAACACGAAGAGCTGTGTCAGCGTCATTGTCGCGATTTGACCACAACAGCGATGCGGTTCATGAGCCTCAGCCTCGCAGGGGTGGTCAGGTATGGCACATGTTGCCGTGCTAGACGGCTGGCCTGGCCAGGAGACAAGCCCAATCGCACATCCGGGACTTGTGTCGACGATCCCACACACTGGTATAGCGGATAGAGACCATCCACGGCAAGATGATCTTTGTGCCAGAGGAGGCGCGGCGCGAAAGCTTCAGTATCT
Source organism: Arthrocladium fulminans (assembly GCA_003614865.1). NCBI lineage: Eukaryota > Fungi > Ascomycota > Eurotiomycetes > Chaetothyriales > Trichomeriaceae > Arthrocladium > Arthrocladium fulminans. Next base: position 489,785 of record QXWJ01000002.1, read on the forward strand.
GTCGTCAGTCGCCATTACCTCCTTCCGACCCAAGTTTGGAGCTGAGTTGGGACGATAGCGTTGTGCCTCTTTTGGCCCAAGATAAAATGGATGACAACGGATTTTGCAGAAGGAAACACGAAGATGTGGTTCACGATTTGAGGCCCCCAGCTCCTCGGACTTTCATCTTGTCCGGAGACGCCGTTGCCTCGGGTTGTGGCGATGAGGGTGAGGATAAGGCAACATCATCCAGGGTTTGGAGCTAAGGAGTTGCGTGGGGGAGACTGGAGCTGGAGGAGTGGGAAAATCCACACCTGGGTCCTTGCACATGCACAAGGCGGACCTAGGCGGGAAGTGCGAGTTAAGGAAATGGCCGCTGATATCGGAGGATGGTTGGTGGGAAACGATAATAAGAATAGGGTTTTCGAGGAACTTTGGTGAGGCAGAGGCAGAGACCGATGTGGGAAGTTGTCCTGTCCAACTCATCATGTAATGCATCGTTTTGGGATTGTGGAATTCGGCTTCCATCTCCACCACTCAGATCACGGTTGAGCTGCATGGGTGATACAGGTTGTTAGAGAGCCTCAATGTCAGCAGTTTTAGAATATCTAACCTGATGGCTCATCGGCATTTGCGGCTGCCATGCATTCTTCGCAATCTTCTGGAGCTTTTGCTGCCATCCTGTGCTCGTCATGAGGATTCTCCTTCGCAGTCCCATCTGCTGAGGCATTGCTTCCTGAGGCCTGCTGCTCCTGCGTCTTGGATTCCTGCTTACCTTTCTTCAGAGCTCGATCAACATGGCCCATGTCTTTCTCGGGATCAATGACATTTCGAACACGGTTCTTGAGCTCTTTGGTTTCCGGAAAGCCGCCGTCACGTTTTCGGTCCCAGATTAGTGTTTCATAGATTGTGCATGGTTCTTCGGAGGCTCCCTTTGCACTATGGAAGAGTGTTATTGTGAAGATGCCACCGGTGACCGGGATGAGTGAGACCTCGCCGATGGTGTTTGAAAACGTCTGTAGAAGTTCTTGGGCGTACTGTTGTAAACATCAGTGGTAAGCTGAGGCGAGATAGTTGTGATGACAGTGATGTTCATTCCGCCTCAGACGGTGTCTAGATACCAATCTAGTGTGTATGTGATGACTTACATATGCGGCCCGCAGATTCCATTTACATTGGACACAGAATCTAATTGCTACTTTTGGCAGCTGTACTGCGGTGACAGTTTCCATCCTGCACACTGATCGTGCTTCTCACGGTCCAAGAAACTCTGGAATCAGGTCAAATAGATTGGATGCCAAGGGGGGCGGTAGCAGAGCGACTCTGGAGTACCGACGTCTGAACAACGCTTCAATTCAGTGCTTGATGGCTCTGGAGTGTGCACGATGAAGGGGGGGATGGAGTGTAAGTTAGCAGAATGCAGTTCAGCGGGATCAATTCTCAAGGTTGCAATATGAATGATGGAAGGGAAGACGAGAATTGGCAAGGTTTGAGGGAACACGACGTTCTGGTTTCCAACGAATACATTCGGTACATAATGGCAGGTGGAGCAGTGCAAAACGTACGCAAGCAAAGCAAATGTCTGTGCGCAGTCACTGCTGCCTCGTACGTAACTGATGAAGATCAAATACTTGATCGCCTTAAGGCGGAGTCGTTTATCGTCGTCTGTGGTGGGGGTACTCGCCCTGGGGACGGAGCGCACAGGACACTGTTGGTGAGGCCCGTCTGGATGTCAGGGAAAGGGAACGGAACGCAGGGGTATTCCCACCGGAAACGAGCAGCTTGCAATTTCCAAGATCGATCAAGCTCTACCGAAGAAATCGGCTATCTGCTGGAATCCAGATTGATCGACATCAAGTCACACAATGGATGGTTCAAGCACTGAGGCCCCTAATTTGGTGTGAGCCACACACAGGATTTGGGTAGACAGATCAGCGATGGGTCTGTGCTCAATAGTTACGCAATTGGGGAAACTGCACAGATTACGATCAGTGGGGTCTAGGATCTGATCTGCTGCTGAAACCAGGAGGATGAAAGGGACGATCCGTGACATAGAGCGCATGAGCTGTGAGGGTGAAAGGAGTCCACTTGAGACATCGCATCAGTATCTGGCAGAAGAATTTCGTGAGCGCCGCGCATGGACTTGGCATAGTCTGAGGAGGTGCCGCTGTTGTCCCAGACTGGTGCCAGAGATCATGAGTAGAGCCGCGATTTCACATCTCATTCGAGCTCACTTGAGGCTCTGCCATCCTCTAACCGACTGCTCCTCCATCCACGACGATGTGTCGCAAGTCGCTGTCGACGCATGGCAGCGCTGTCCTTTCCCGAGATGCATCCTTTCTGCATCATTTGACTGTGCCGGGCCTGTCCGTAATGCGTATAATGGTGCAAGGAGGATGCCTGTGGTTTGGTCGGTAGCGCTTCTGCGTTATGTGTCTGCTTCAATCAGCCTGGCGATTTTGTGCTGTGCTCCTCTCGAGGGAAGCAGTCGTGGGAATTGGATCAATATCAACAGGATAAGAAATACATTGTAAAGAAGTTTGCGTAGAAACGTGCGACGTTCAAAATTGGACTCGTTTTGAGCACCACTTGCTCAGCCACCGGGATAAACTCCATGCGCCGTACGCTGTCGGATGTTGAATTACATTACAATGCAGCACCCATCACTGCCACCGGAAGATTGAGGGTTGTATGGATCTTCTTTCTTATCAACTTGTCCCCAAACCGATGGCACCATGTAGTCTCGTGTTTGATTGCAGTAGGTGATCAGGCTGTGGGAGCATTAGTACGGTTGCGCGATACATGGAAACAGCAGATGAGTACCTCATGGATGCTTCTGCGACCTTCACTCTGGGCCTCTCGAGATCTTCTTTGAGTCTTGTATTGAGTTCTTGTAGCCTCCTGAGCTTTAGATCCGCCATCGATTGCTTTTTGCTCCTGGCATCACCTCCGTCTTTGACTGCGTATGCAGGAGGCATGGCTGTGCGTTAGACAGTATCGGAAAGCTGTCAACCGTGATGGAATGCGTAGAAGTGGCAAGTGGAAAGGTGTTCGTCAAGGAGATGAGGTGGCACAGCTGGTGGATTCGGGTGGAGGCGTGTTGGGATATTGAGAGCGCGCAACGTCGATAGGGTCGTCGATTTACTCTCCGAGTTGCAGACTTTCAATTTGGAGGGGATAGGGGAAGAGAAAGGCACACTGGTCGTCGGATTGCTGCTCGGCTTGCGAGTGCTTCAATGGTCCGTCAGGATAAAGAAAGAAACGAGCGAACAAAAGGGAGATTCGCACTGAATCAAAGCACCCGCGTGGCTCTCGGAGGTGTTGAAGGTGCGGCAGGGTGCCAAAAGGTGCTTGTGCTGCTTTTTGGTGCTTTTAGGGTGTAGTGCCACATTCATGCAGCTGTTTGATTGCTCTGGGTCCATCGCGCAGCGAGCCAATACCGCATCTAGCTTCCCTCTGGTTGCCCGGATCAATACTTCACCCAGCCGAAAGTGAGGTTGCCGTCTTGGGAAGGTGCTCTTCACGTGCGCTCTGCTGTCATGTGATATTGGCTACACCAATCAAGCACACAGCGCTTTTAGCCTGCCAAGCCGCAGTGTGATTTCACTTTGTGTGATCCAGGGCAGTTTGCAACCACTCTCGGCTGGGTTGCGCAGGCCATCATAGTCATCTCTAGGACAGACTGACTCGCAAGTCTCGAGAGACATTTCGCCCTCCATCTTGTTGTCGTCTGAAGACAGTCGCCCAAGATGCCGCCACCACCCCACATAAAGCCTGAGAACGTCCTCAAGGTGAGTCTGCCCGCCCGTGATGCTGCCGTCCAATATCGAGGGATGTCGAGGGCAGACGATGCTGACCACGTTGATTAGCGAGCGCAAGAGCTCATCGCGGTCGATCAGCCTCAAGCCGCCCTCAATGTGTTACACGAACATGTCACCTCAAAGAGGTCGAGGAGTAGCCCCATTGCCTCCTTGGAGCCGGTGATGCTCCAATTTGTTGAATTATGCGTCGACCTCCGCAAAGGAAAATCGGCCAAGGATGGCCTTTATCAATACAAGAATATTGCGCAAAACACAAACGTCGGCACAATCGAGGTACGTCGTGGCAAAAATGATCATGGCCGTCTAGTCTGACCTGTGCCGCAGCTCGTCCTCAAGAGATTCATCGAACTCGCCGAAAAGAAGGTTACCGAAGCCCAGGAAAAGGCTGAACAAGTCCAGTCATCTCTGGACTCGGCTGCCGTGCAGTCGGCGACCAACATTGATGACTTGGAAGCCACTGAAACTCCCGAAACTCTCCTTCTCGCCACGGTCTCGGGAGAACAGTCGAAAGACCGAACGGATCGAGCAATTGTGACGCCATGGCTGAAGTTTTTGTGGGAAACCTACCGAACAGTCCTCGAGATCCTGAAGAACAACTCTCGCCTGGAGATCATGTACCAGACGACGGCCCATCAAGCGTTTGACTTTTGCTTGCGATACTCTCGAAAGACTGAATTCCGAAGACTCTGTGAACTCCTTCGAAATCATGTTCAGAATGCCCACAAGTACAGCTCTCAGATGCATGCCATCAATCTCAACGAGCCCGAGACCCTGCAGCGACACCTCGAAACCAGGTTTCGTCAATTGAATGTGGCAGACGAGTTGGAGTTGTGGCAAGAGGCCTTCCGAAGTGTCGAAGATATCCATATGCTCATGACTTTGTCCAAGAGGCCTGCTAAGAATATCATGATGGCCAACTACTACGAGAAGTTGACCAAGATCTTCCTGGTTAGCGACAACTTCTTGTTCCATGCCGCCGCATACAACAGATACTACAATTTGCTACGTCAATCGGCCGTCGCAGTCCAGTCCGGCCAGGCAGTCAAGAGGGATAACCCGACGGTCACAGAAGAAGCTCTGACCAAGTATGCCTCATTCGTCGTCTTATCTGCTCTTGCTATTCCCGTCATCAGCACTTCTCGTTCTCGAGGTGCTCTGGTGGACATGGACGAGGCGCGAAAGAACAAGAACACTCGATTGACAAACCTGCTCAGTATGCCTGCGGCACCAACAAGAGCTGGTCTCTTCAAGGACATTCTGAGCAAAGGCCTTCTCAAACGGGCCCGACCAGAGATTCGAGATCTTTACAACATTCTCGAGGTTGATTTCCACCCCCTGTCCATCTGTAAGAAGATCTCGCCGATTCTCACCCAAATCGGCCAAGACCCAGAGATGGAGCGATATGTGGTGCCTCTGCAGCAGGTTATCCTCACCCGTCTCTTCCAGCAATTGTCCCAGGTCTACGAGTCTGTCGATCTCAAGTTTGTCAACAATCTTGCACAATTCCCCGAGCCATTCCAAGTTACTCCTGCTATGATTGAGAAATTCATCATGAACGGTTGCAAGAAGGGTGATCTCGCCATTCGGCTCGACCACGTCTCTGGCATCCTCACTTTCGACAACGATGTGTTCTCGGCCAAGGCTCTTCACGCTGGCAGTGCTGCCGGTTCTGCAGAGACCGAAACCAGTTCTGTACAACGACTCCAGAACACACCGGCTGAGATTGCTCGCTCCCAACTGACTCGCCTCGCAAAGACACTGCATGTCACGTGCATGTATGTCGATCCTTCTTACAATCAGGCACGCCTTGCTGCCCATGAGGCTGCTTTGGCTCGAGCTGAGGCCGGCGCGGAGGCCGAACACGAAGCTAACTTGGCTCGTCGCATGATCATCGAGAAGCGAAAGGAGGCAGCATCAGATGCTATCGCCAAGAAGCAACGAGAAGAAGAGACTGCCCGACGTGTCCGACAGCAACAGCAAGCGGAAGCTGAGGCACGACGTCTTCGAGATGAGACACGGCAGCGTGAGCTCAAGCGTGTCAGAGATGAGCAACAGCGAATCAAACGTCAAGAAGTTGAGAAGCAGTTGAACGAGCTGAAGGGTGGCATGAAGATTGACCTCGAGGACATTAATATTGATGAGCTCGACACCAACGCCATCCGAGTTCTCAAGCTGACGCAACTCGAGAAGGACAAGAAGAAGAAGGACAGTGTAATTGCCACCACTGCCAAGCGTATCGACCATCTCGAGAGGGCTTTCCGGCGAGAGGAGCTGAAGCACCTGGACGAGGACTATGAGAAACAACGCGATCGGGACCTGAAAGAATATGAGACGAAAAAGGAAATTACCCTCGACGACGCTCAAAACAGATACAAGGAGAGCATCGCTCTTAAGCGCCGACTCGGACGACTTGTCGATCAGTACGACAGCTTCAAGTCCAGCATCGCCCAACGACGACACAAGGAGTTTGAGAAACTTCGACAGAAGGCCGACCGAGAGTTCGAGGAGGAAAAGAAGAAGCGCATCAAATCTGTCTTGGCAGAGAGGGAACGCGAGAGGAAAGAGCGAGAAGAGGCAGAACGCAAGGCTCGAGAAGAAGCAGAGCGACTTGAGCGAGAAGCTGCTGAGAAGGCCGCAGCTGAAGAGGAGAAGAGACGGCAATTGGAAGAACGGAAAAAGAAAGCAGAAGCTGACCGTGCGGAACGAGATGCCGCCGCTCAGAGACAGATGCAACGAGAGGCTGAAGCCGAGGCTCGACGACTGGCTCGTAAGCAAGAAGCTTCAGCTGCTCAACGACCAAGTCCATTCGAACGTGTCAGGGAAGCTGCACCCATGGATGAGCGCACTTCATCTTCTGAGGGCCGCGCGCCACCTCGAATTGCCGGACTGAAAGCCGGCGGTTGGCGTGAGAGACAGGCCGCGAAGGAAGCCGAGGCCGCCGCTGCAAGTGGTGCTGCTTCTCCTGTTCCTGCTCCCTCCCCTTCCCCTGGACCGGCCGCTGCCAAGGAAGAAGCACCGGCTCCCAGAGCGGGCGGTGGGTACGTGCCACCTCATCTACGGAACAGAGGCACTGCTCCGGAATCTACCACTCCAGACCGAAGCTCCTCCCCTGCAAATGGAGGCAGTGCTCCGAGGAGTAGTAGCGGCTACAAACCCCCTCATCTCCGTGAGGGGCGCCAAGGTTCTCGGGAAGGCGCCGATACGCCTCCTGCCCCCAAACCTCGGACTGCTGGCGGGTACGTGCCACCACACTTGCGCAATCGACAGTAGGAGGAAGCACAGTCAAGTTTTCAGGTGTTGTAGCATAGCTTCACTAGATTGTAATTGATATTGGATGGCGGGAATGCGTCGTCGTTCATGCTCGGCTTCGGTTCCACTTGAATGAGCATCATATGCAATAAGGGAGCTCAGACAGCTTTGCAGGAAATTGTATTCTTTGAAAAGTCCACGCAACATTCTCTCCGACCGCTATCCATCGCATCGGCGGTCAGCAAGAACAACTGTAAGCGTCTTTCCTATCGCGCCAGTCATGTTCGGTCCGTGTCATGCCGTGGTCCTGCTAGCTGGTACCGTCCTTCCATATCTGTAACCGCCGCGGGTAGTCTGGACGGGTCGGTTACAGTCATCATGGTGTGTGGTGGTGCACAGACTTCACGAGACCGGAAACCTTGCAAAGATCTTCCTATACCCCCTGCGTAGTTGCACCGTTCGATGTCTCTAGAAGTTTAACAAGTTCCAGGTATCACAGGTGAAAGCCAGCCTGGCACTAATACAGGTTGTCAAGTTGAATTCGTCGGGGAGGAGCGACGTCCATGATCTCGAGCAATTGCTACAGTTTTGACACGCCCTGCCGATCACGGTCCATCTCTTCGATATAGTCATAGCCTAGGGCGAAGTGGAAATGGATCGCTGGGAGGCAGGCAAATATTTTGTTGAAGATGTCCCGAGTCGGAAGCTCGAGTTGGAATTTCGAGCAGGCTACTGGGAATCCGCCGTCGAGAGACGTGTACTCCTTCGGGAATTATTGCTCCTTCAGAGATAATTGACGCCCATTGCTAGGACTTCGAAACTAATCTCGGCATGCGGGTCAATTTGTAAGAATTGCTCAATTTGCCCCGGCTGATCCGGCAAAAGTTCCTGGAACTGAGTCGATCAGAACTCAGGCAAGGGACTAGATCGATACATCTGCGAAGTCAGTCTGGAAGTCCCCCACGTCTTGTGTCGGAGCCAATAGAGCAAAGACGCGATCACGGATGATCTGACCAAGAATGATATCGAAATCTGAGGATAAGGTCAGTCCAGCAGTAGTTGACGTGTTGAGTGTGGGAGGCTTGATAGGCACTGAAGAAGTTCAGAGAGGGCAACACTAGCTTTCCCGTACACTGCCTCGAATTGAGCAGATAGCCTTTTCTCGAGACTACTCGGTTCTCCCTTGATGTGGAAGGCGGTTGATGTCAATGATCTGAAAGCTGTCCATAATATGCTGTCTCTCATTGAAAAGGCTCGACCTAATGTGCGAGGTTGAAGTCCCAAACAATCCATAAACCCCATATCCTCATGCTCCGTACGTCACATCGTGTGCTCCTACCAGCACATCGGCTATGTTCGTACCATATATGCTATCGTGATGTAGGGCACCGGCTGGAATGCAAAAGCTTAGGATGTTGGAGCCGATGCTATCCAAAGCATCCATTTTGGCATTTGCTTCCGACTAACCCGTCAAGGACTGAATGGGCGATCGTCACAATGGGCCCCAGATAGACACGCTTTAGCGGACAATTAGCGTCGATCGGCAGATGAAGCAAGCGGACGCTCAGCCTTAATGGCCCATGACTCGCATCCAACCTGATGATCATAAGCTCTCTGCGGATGAGCAGGATCTAGGACGTCAATAATGGTAGGGTGTGGTAGGTTGAACAAGCCATATTACTATCATCATGCCGGAACCTACGCAAGAACGGCGAGAATGATAAACTCAATCGTCAACTATCAGGACCTCGACGGGTGATCGTCCAAGATCGCTGACTTCGGCTCATGGCATCATTGCTTCTGGGGGTTACAGCTCAGATCGTACCGCAAGTGGAGCTGAGCCTGAAAGCCCTGGCTTGGATATATGCTAGATCTCTCTGTGAGAAGACTTGAACACTTCACTTCGTCCTGCTCCATGTGGCGAGCCCATGTTGACCATCATAAGGCTTTCGTGATGGAGCAACGAAGCCTCTGCATAAACAGTAGATAGGATTCTCGCAAGGTATCTGAGCCATGCCTGAAATGCATTGTGGATAAAAGTTGGCATATCTCCGGAAATTTGAGTGATCAGGTCCCCCTTTATGATCTCCCATCATGATTATCTGGGGTACCAATTTGCCATCTGCTAGCTGTTTTTCGTGCTCAAATTTGGCAGACTCTTATTCCTTCCTTGCGAAGACAATTCTTCCAGACCCGTCATGGTCCATGCATGGAAAATGCGGAATGCTCCCAATCGTTCGAACATGGTGCCCAAACTTCCGGTGCTGAGAAGTCATCCGGCTGATAGGGCAGATGTCACTCCGCATGTCCAGACCCTGTTCTACTTCCGAGGGGCCCCTTGAACATGTCTATTGACTTGTACATAACCAAGCCTTTCCAATCGAATGGCATATTCATGTCTCATAGCTTACCGTTGTCATCTATCGTCTGTCTTCTCTCTGACCTCAAACATATCTGAATTGCGCACAAGTGTAGGCTACCATTAGCAACTCAGCTTCGTTCTTGTTGCTTGCGCCACATATTGATGAGTCCATTGTTGCAGTCTGGCTCAATTTCTCATGGTGTCGAATCTGTAAGTGAGCATTTGCCTTTGTGGATTATGTGGAAACTGTGAATCGTCCCTTTCAATCACGTACGACCAGCATGTCACAGTTAGACTGCCGCCATCCTCCCACAAAGCAGTTCGTAGGCGTTGCGGTACAGAATCTGTATGCAACCAGCCTTAGAGGCAAGCAAAGACTTACAGACAGTAGTTGCGTGCCCTGACTTATTAAGATAATGAAGCACTGAGAAAGGCAATGGAAGTCCTAGGCTGATGTGGGACTTTGAGTGCTTGATACACTCATTGGATCTGTTCTAGTCGATGAGAACCGTCGCCCGATCCATCTGCTTGCCCAATCTCAATTGTACAATAATCATGCCGCTGGCCTGAGCCGGATCGGCTCTCTGGCGCAGTCGCGAAAGAGCTCAGCTCAAATAGTTGCACGGCGGCAACATACCACTGTTCTTCCAATAGGCTGAGAAACGAGCCAAATTTGAAGCGTAGGATCCAAGCCTGTTGGGCCTTGAGATCCACAGACGAACATGCAGCACACTCTGTACATCATGATCGAAGGGCTGGCATAGAACATCCCGAAAAGGATTCAAAGGTAATGTCGTTGCCAGAGGGTCAAGTCAACAACACTGCTGCAGTTGCGTGGCAGCGACCTTGTGTGTCTGAAAGTCTGCTGGGTATGAGACACAATTGTTGAAGACATATCTTTTGACTTTCAGCTGTTGTGCAGTTGCCGCGAATGGTGCCGCTCGATTGGCTAATGACAACCCTCTTAGAGATGCGCTGGGAGGACGAGTTATGCTCCTTGTGTGATTGGAGCACATCGTCATCGTCCGCAATTTTTGACCCTCGTTATTGATTTCCTCGTCATTTGCAAAATGGGAACAATAGAGGCAAGTCAGCATTCACCGAAAGGGGGTCACCTTGTCAGCGATATTCCGCATCAGTCTAGTCAAGCGTGAGCTCCCACCCGGACACATCCGCACGATGGGAACGCTGCTGTTCTGTCTCGCATGCTGAACGTACTTCGGACATCGTGCTGCACTCAGATTCAGTCAACCAGGGTCATAGAATTCGGCAGAAGCATGTTCGTTCTTCCTTGCCTTGATATTTCCTCATGTCTGTCCATCGCTGCTCAACTAGGCTGGATCGTTCATGTATTCTATTTCATCTTTTCCTCAAACAGGCAGCGGTCCGAGAGTGTTTGACAGCGGACGGGCGGGAGGTGATAGGAAGTGAAAGACTAGGAGTGATAGCCCACGAGGGTCAAGCCGTGGTGCTAAGCCAGGTTGCTTTGGCGCATCAACCCATGCAACTAGTACGCAGCAGGGGTCTGCGGTTCGAAAGACAAGCGTGCGCCAGCGGCAAAAGTGTCGTGTAGATGCTGGAAGAGTGGCACATCTGCAGCCGTATGGCATGCGGAGTTGCTTTGTTTCTAGTGTTAGTAGCTCTCCGTGGTTGCATGAACAATGTGTTGAGAGGCAGGAAAACTAGTTTGTTAGGAAAAGTTGGTGGAAGGCCGAGAGGAGTTCATGGGATAGATAGTGAGGTAAAAGCTTGGAGGTCAAGCGCTGACCCATGCCACCGAACACAACCTCGGGCCAGGCGATCATTACTCCATCAACAGTGGTGAGTACCTACTTTCAGTATTTCGAAGCAGGTTTCCCTCAGGTATCAAGGCTGCCATTGTCGGAGGTCAGTGTCGAGCCCAATGCGCCAGCCAGATGTGGCCACAATCTCCGTAGCCATAACTTCTTTCCATCGGCCAGTCTTAGCCGTCAATGCGTGGATGCACAGGGGTATAGGTTGTTGCAATCATCACCTCGCGTCTCACTACCGCACGCAAGGCCACCAGAGATGGACAAGTCTCAGCAACGCCCCAATTGGTTGCCATCGACCGGCCAGAACTGCATCTCAGAGTCATTTTCAACAGGTTGAATCTTGCATCACTGAGAACATGTTCTCGCCATCCATAACAACTTCCTGTCAGTGCTGAAGAGGCCAGAAAATGTATCATAAAACTTGGATCAACAGGAGCTGTAAATGGCGAGCCGAGAGCAGCTGTTTAATGAGGAGATTTCCATTTTCGCGGCGGCCATTACCCATACAATGACCATGACTACCACGCTCAGAGCCACTCAAAAAGTATGGCGTTTGTTCTTGAGGGCCATGACAAAGGCCGCCTCCTTTCTGGCCCTTCATGCGCCATGACCTCACCGTCGGACTGAGGTCTTGTGGTATTCCTGGATTTTCTTACGACCATATGAAGCCTGCTGCCTCGTTAGAACAGTGCTGGCATCCACATTGAGCTCGTGGTGGAGAAGCCCAGCAGTTTGGCCAGAGTAGGCGGGGCATTATCATCTTCAGAATGACTTGTGACGCGCGTCTCAGAAATAGCCTTGGCTTACCAACAACCCGACGCGAGTCAATATGTAATCAAAATATGTTGGACAAGAGGTTTTGGTTCGTCGTCAAACTGCAACGAGTTTCAGAGAACTCTCATGCTCCGAGTCACGGATCCTGAGCGAGGTAGCACGCGAAACACGTGCTTTGGGGCCGGATTTGATCCCTGATTTGGGATAGCCGAAGACAGGGAGGACTTCGGGGTGGCTGGACCGGGGTGCGGTTTTGAAGAAATCTAAGCATCCTTTGGACGGCTCCGGCATACTCGGTTCTGCAGCTTGCTAAGCTGGCAAGGGATGATGACAGCAAGGAGTAGAAGCAAGTACACGACAGTTCGCTTGCATTTGCCAGCACGTTCGCAATGTCATAACGAGGTTGGTAAGTCGGCTCGAGCCCTCGAGATGGTTCATCTAGCTGCCCGCGCTTCTAGAAAGCGGCTAGAAGAAAGCCACATTTCGCAGGCAAGTCATTCAGTCCCCCTTTCTTGATCGCGCATGAGACATTCGCATAAGGCAAAATGAACTTCTGTGTGGCGTCTAAGGTTTCTCAGACTGTCTGGGGGATTCAAGCATGAGAGATTGAGCTTTGTGGCGACAGACCTCGAATGCAACTGTACGGTGTAAGGGGACGATCACTTCTGCAAAGTAGATCAAAACGGTTGATCCAGCTGTCGATCTTCGGATGGTTGTTGTACTCCTTTGGGCGCTGGCGTCGGATTCAAAGTGGACGACGAGGACATGGCGCCAGATAAGTCCACCTGCTACAGGTCCATCGACGCTTCACAAAGCGTAATCGTCGTGTATTGGTCTGAAACCGTGTCTCGAATGATCGACCATCGCAGTACGCCTGAAGCGGTATTGCCCCGGGTGTATCCGAATAGAATCCTTGATTTGGAAGGTCGTCTCTTGAAAGTTTGGAAATGCCAAAATGTTTGCGCCGCGCCCCGTGTTTCGGAGAAATGCCTTTTGGAAACAGGAACAAGTGATTTCGACTGACAAGGGTTCAAAGGGATCCGGCAATTACTCCCGGTGTCCACAGCATGACTGCTGGGGTCCGTCGAAGAGGGAGAATCTAATGCAGGAACTTCGACTTAGGCGGTTGGGCAGCATGGTAGAGCAATTCCTCAGGGATCGAATTCTTGTACACGCTTGCGTTTCGTGAGCACTCAACTTGGGAAGACAGTGGCCTGTGACTAGTCAGTACTCCCATACTGCAATGGCCGTGTCCCTGTCTTTCTATCGCCAAGTGTGAACGAGGCTAGGTGGGTAGCAAGACGTGGTTGGGGCCCCGCTTGAACTTCGCGCGCTCAATTTCCTTCAAGCCCTATTTTCTCACGCAGGATAAGTCGGTAAACGAGACTCCATTCTCCCCAAAAATGAGACATGGGCAAAAGGAACATCCTGCTACTAAGCGTGATCCATTTCACGGTGAGGAGAACATGGTGGGATAAAAATTTTCAGGAGAATGTGTATGACACGAATCTTGATTGTAACCATGAATACCGTGAGACTTCCTTGCCGCGAGGCCTGCCCTCTTAGGTGAAACTCTGGACTTTTGCACACACTTGCGTCGTCTGTTTGTTGAACTGAGAAGGTGGAATGATTATCACCATGCGACACTAGCAGACAGCCGAGTCCCTGGGAAAAAAGCAAATAACACCATCACTGACCCCCCGATTCGACCCAAGCTCATCGTCGTTTCGTTCATTTCCATGCATTCCGTTTTCGTCCTCATCCAAACCCTAGCTCCTCCGTCCCCCACCGGGGATCGTCGCTTCGATTGCCAGAACCACCACGGCATCCACCCCAAGACAGCGATCCAACATGCGAAAGTAATGAGGCACTGTCGTTTCACAGCCCTTTCATAACAGACGCCTCCCTTGGCCATAGGCAGCCACGGGCGGCATTAGAACATTTTGTAGAAGGCCCGTTCGGCCGAGCATGTAACGCCGTCCCGTGTGACGGCTTCCATGATGACAGAGATGATGGCCGGTTTTGTCACAGCATTGGTACATATTTGTACATCAAGAATAGTCGTGAACCATAGCTCCGCTGATGAACCATCCCAAGGTGTAAACACCGTATTGACACATTCCACTTTGCTGTACATGCTAATGCTGTGCTGGTAAAGATCGCTGAGAATAGTATCATCGTGACATAAGAAATGCTATACACTTTCAAAGATGGTGGTGCTTCAAGTGTAGTCCTTCGATACGGCGGTGCCTGGGGGATAGCTCGGTCGGGCTTGAGTCATTCGTGGATCCCACTCTTGTGGTGAGAACATTCCAGGCGAGTGAGGTGAATAAGAATAGGCGGGCGCGGGGGTTTGAGGTGAAATAGTCTCGTTAATTCGGACGGATGTCTTTCTGCCAAAATGCGAGTCTTGCGCTTTCGGGTCGGGTTCAGGTGTCATCGGAGAGCTTCGTAGAGGATGTGCTTGACCTGGGCTCAAGACTCGATCTGGAGAAGATATGTTCAGCGCCGGTGTGTTCTCGGCTGAATCGAGCATTTCGTACGTACGTGGATCGTTCGAGAAGCGTCTGGCATCTGCAGACACAAATTCATGCCGTCGTTGAAGGATCTTGGACTGGAAGAAATCTCGCCAGCCTCGGACCATGGACCACCTCCCCAGGAAGATTAGCAACCAGAAACCGCTTACCTGACACGTGTTAGCTAAGCCACTGCAGCAGATAAGGACGAGACATACTCCGAGGCAGATCAGCACCGCAATGACAACGGCCTCATCCTTGACGAGATCTTGTGCTTGCGCCAGGCAACTGCTTTTCTGTCCTCCTTTCAACACCATACACGTGATCCATGGTGTGGCTCTTTCGAGCAGGTCCGCATTGACCTGGGAACTGTTGTCCATCGAGACAAATATGATGGAGAAAAAGACGACTTCCCCAATGATCAACAGGACAATGGTCGCGCCGCGCCACTGCAGTTCCACCACCCTCTTCACTCGTCGATAAGTTTGTCGAGCCGATGCTGTATTGATGCTATTCGAATAGGTACGCACTCCAGAGCTGTTTTCCGTGGTCGGCTTGTCATCGAACAAGCTTCGAACAAAGACGTTGATGCAATATCCAATGGTGATGCATTGCAATACCAGTGCCAACGTCGCGAAAGCCAGCAATGGTCCCCAGAAGTCTTCGAGCCCGAGTCGGTGATTGATGTGACAAACATTGCCGAATCGATAGGAAACGCCAGTCAAGCTGAGAGTGAGCGACACACCCACAATGGGAATGAGCCATCCCACCACCAGCGTAATCCAGAAGAATTTCTTGCCTGTGTTCACTTCCCAGCAGATTTGCAGGTGTAAGGCGAGGGCTCTCCAGAACACCCATATCACGACAGCCCATCCACCAAAAATAAGAAAGGCGCCGCTGAAAGCACACGTGAGATCCGACCGCATGTCGTTGGGGGTGATTTCGTTCTTGCACTGCACTGGGTGGTCTGCCAGAGGAATCAGGAAAGCCAGCTGGCCTTTGTCAGCAACATGACCTGAACAAGCCCGCCCTTTTCACCACTCACCTCAATGCAGAAGACCCCAAGCGCAAGACAGACGCTCAGGTAGTGTCGAGAGGTCCATTTCACCGGCAACACTGCATACGAGACCAGCACGAACAGCGTGGAGAACATGGCGGCGACGTTGACCCAGCTTGCGATTTCTGTTCGCCGTTCAAAGCCATCGGCGTACATCCAATCCGTATATGGACAGGGTACACAGCACGTGGCATTGAGTTCCTCGATGGGGATGCATATTCGTCCAGAGATCACTGAGACGGTTAGCACATTGCGCTCTCCACGCCTCTCAATGCTGACGGGGACGTACATCCACCAGTGGTTGGAAAACTGGATTCTTCGAAAAATGGTGCTGGACAGTGCCCTCGTAGGGCAGTCAAATTTGATGATGTCGCCATGTCTGGTGTTCACAGGTACGAGGCTCCAGCCCACTCAACCGTTCTTATGGCTGCCTCCCTCTCATAATGCACACTAAACCTGCCTGCTAAGGATATGTTGCGAAAACAGGTCGCGGACAAAGACGGGAAGAGTAATGGGCAATCAGCAGTGCTCCGTGTCTTTGGTAGGGGTTGGGGAGGAAATCTCAAACACAAGCCAGCAGACACACACACGAAGAAATGCTGTGGAAAGTACGGGGAATGCAAATGGAAGAAATGTGCCCACTTAGATACCCCCTGGTTCGTCGGACACCGTGGACAGGTTGATCGGCCGGGGGGAAGCAGAATCGTGCTACGAAACGATTGACGAAAGCTGTTCGAGACTTTTTCGCAGTGCAGCTAGTCTGGTAGCGGTGCATCTCATCGAGAGGACAAGGCCACAGGATCAGGGACCCGCCATACTGTCGAGCATAGGCTGAGGTGATTACCATCAGTGTATACAAGCAGGGCAGGGGGGAGATCGTGGCCGCGAATGACAATGAGAGAGGGAATTGGAAAACGAAAAGCTCTTCGGGCATACGACGAATAGAGAAAGCGAAGACCGATGCTCCTAAGACTTTGGGTCGTGCGAGCAGTCGGAATGCACGCGACTAAGGGTGGCTGTGGATGGCCGTTGGCTCGGCAAGATGCATATCATCCAGGTAGGCGCTCAAGCCGTTCCTCGCCTGCAGATAGCGCACGCTAGAACCCTGTGCCCTTTTTGTACTCCAGGCTAATCACGGGCATTGGTTGACAGGCTTCTGACCCTTCTCCAAGCCTAACAGGGAATAATGTCCGTTGGGACCGCAGGCTGGATCCCTGTCTCCTTTGGGCGTACGTCTTTCGATGATACTCTCTGCCGCGATATGGGGCATTCAGATCACTGGCACGCTGAGGATCTCGAAGCAACACGACGTGCTGACAACTCCTCCAGCATGTCGCAGTTGCGTTTCACGAGCGAGAGCCACTTGGTGGTGGTACGTGGGCCCACAATGCCATCCTTCCCGGAAAGGCCTTTTCCCTGCAGACCACACCATCGCCTTCCATGCAGGTACCAAAGTACCAGGAATATGCGACCGAAGCCTGCTGCATCGTGGTCAAAATGAGCAATACGAAAATCGATGCCGAAGCTGGGCAGCGCTCCGCAATGCGGATTAAAGTTTGTTAGCTGATTGTGCCCAGCTAGGGAAAAAGGGCTCGACTCGCAACGGGCTTTGCTTGACCCAAGTATGCCAGGCCCGGTGCACCAGTCGTCGAGCCTACAGCATTGCCGCAAAATTTACGATGCGGCACGGCCCACTACTCACCAGAGCATGGCATTTTATTTGTCCCTACAAACCGACGACCCAAGAAGCACCCAGTGTGTAGCCCAGATCGAGCAGGCCAACCCAAAATCCTAGACCCTCGAAACTCTGGTCCCCATACGCCGCTAACCCAATCCTAACCACAGCGGACATGGTGCATTCGAATATTGCTAAGGTCCTGGCGGATTGGTTGGTGGGCTAAGCCAGCGAGCAGGAATCGGCTTTTTGGTGTTCCAGGGCTGAACAGAAGCCACCTCTTGGATCTCCGGGAGGTGGTCAAGGCGTGGTCAAGAACCAGGCTGTTCCAAGTGCCACAACAAGCAGAAGCGGTGGGCTTCCACGTGAAGAGCAGAGCGAGATTTAGCCGCCTGAAGAACCCAAGACCGCACCGGCTGGTTGGCATCTGGCCATACGAAACCATCCTTGCCTTGTGATTGAATTGGATATTCTATACTATGTATTGGGGTCATTTCCACTGAGCGAGACATGCGTGAGTCAGTATTCACGCTAACGTGCCAGACATGGGGGAGACCGCCCTTTCAAGATCTGTATAGGCCGGCCTCCGCGACCAAATTCCTGCGTCAAAATCACCCAGCGAAGGTAATGTCAACACTTGGATTCGAGCGTCCAATCAGAACCGGTTTGTGTATCCCTAAATAGCCATTTGCCTGGCTGCCGCTTTCGCATTGCGGCGCCCTGAATGGTATTTGCACACGATCCGAATTCAGCCCGAGAAACTCGACATCTGAGTCGTGTTCTCCCAAACCAGGAGGCGTTTCTCGTCAGTTTCTCGTATTCGTCAGCACGGAGAATTGCCTGATCTCCAACCAACAAATGTACACATATCGGCAAGACTAGTTCGCATTCAAAGAACCCTGAGAACTGACTTTCGATTTCCGGAGAATTTTGCTGGGCTTAGATGGGGAGAAAATTGCTCCAACGTGGCCAACAGGGTGATGTCTAAGCGAGAACTTTTTCCTGATTGGTCTTTGGGCAAAATGGCTGGACTTGATTAAGCTCAAAGACTAGGGGAAGCTCTGTCCAATAATGCTCTTCATCAACGCATCTGTCTACAACACGAGTGCTATTGGACAACATTATAAACTCCTAATCGGATCCTGGCAAGGGGGAATGATGCAAATTCGTCCTGCTCAATCCACATTGTGATGGTGCCATCTTCGAAAGGGACTCGGAAGTCGCAGTGATGGTGGTCGGTTCGCATCCCCAAAATCCAAGATTGAAGCTGATGCTTGGCATGCCTCGGAGAGACTCGAGGGTTCCATGATGGCTATTTGTGTTCGGCTGCCTGGAAGCCCTCCCCCGCTTCATGTACTTCTGGTCGCGTGTAGAGGATTGTCAAGGAACGCCCGTGCTCTGCGCTCTCGGCCGCAATTGCTGAAAGCAGGGCGACATGTGGTCTGCCGCTTCAAGAAATTCCCTTGCGGAGTCTCCGGTTTGTATGCGGCAGCTCATCGCCAGAGGGGAAGAAGTAACGAAATATGTCTGGCGACATACCTCCGGCGAACCTCTGCACCTAGCGCCCTACCCTGCATGAACAGCTCTTCCACTGTTGCCGTCGGCTCATGAGGGCTTTACCTGGTTCGGCAAAGGTGGTCCAACCCCACCCAAAATGAGAACTTGGGTATGACCCATCTCTGCCGCAGTTTGGCTAGCAGTCACACGGATCTGCTTTCAGGCTCGAGAATCCGATGACTGCGCGTTGAGCACTCGTTCGACAAAGACGTCCAGACTCGTTTCGAAAAGCTCGTTGTTCACACCAATGCCGCCGGGATGTTCAGCCGGAGAGAGAGGGTTCTTGACAACGTACTCAACATAGATATTGACGTAAATCTGTTGCAGAGCGTGTCTCATCGAGCTTGATTTGACATCGGTCAACATGACGAATTTGATGTTCGTGGGAGTCTCGTAGTAATGGAGCTTGTATTGTGAAGTACGATATGAGAGGAAGCTGAAGCCAGTCAATTTCTGTATGGATTCTCTCGGGCGCATGGTGACCTACCTGTCGTCTTCACCACCCAGCTTTCTGACCATATTTCGCAGAGAGTAGACGGTCCCAAAGATGAGCTTTGCATCATTGTCTGCGCTCAGTGCCGCACGATTTGTAGGAGGCGCGCTGGTAGTCGTGGCGGTCTGAGAGAGAGGACGGGAGGGGTTGGTGGCAGAGCCAGGCAGGGTACTTCGCCATCGCTTCTTGTAGATGCACTCAGCTGCAGCCGAGTCAACAAGTGTGCCGTGCTCTTGCAATATTCACTGACCGTGTCTGTCGAAGACGTAGAATGAGTAAACCACCATTCTGGCAGTCCTTTTTATGAGTGGCGGCCTCGATAAGGCTCTCGAGGCGCATGCCAATCAGCTTCGGCGGGTGTTTCTAGCCTTCCATCACCAGTCTTCGAGGATTGGGCTATGCGCAAGTGACTTGGTCAATCGGTTGGCGGTGTCGAGCACGAGTGAGAATCATGTATGTAGGCGTCCAGGAGTTGGCTCGCACAGGTGCTCAAATGGTCGCAGCTGGAACGGGGATCATAAACAAAAGTTGCGCGAGCCACGAATAAATTTGGTGTGCAGCTCTGCCTCGGTTTACCCATCTTGTCGATTGAACACCACACATCATACTGTCACACACTCATCTCGTCAAGGGATAAACACCTTTGGTAAAAGACTCGGATTGACTACCACAGCAAGCTGGATCTAACGAATATTTTGTCATGTGCTATCCCTTCAGAGCCACCCTGCAAGCGTCTACCCATTGGCCCTGTCTGACTTGAATTCGGGTTATCAAAAGGCACACACTTCGGACGGGTTGAAAGCACTGCGTTCTCTTGTAGCTACGCTTCGCAATTCCATTCAAGGCAACTCTTGATGCACTCCCCTTGCTCTCCTCTGCGGTTGTTGTTGCCATAGCAGCTTTCAACAGTCCTGCCACAATCATGCCCGCATAAACGGGCTTCTGAGTTTGCCTGGCCTGACTTGTCAAGTATTGTGGGCGGGGCCGGCGGGCGCGGAAGGACGTTGCGAATACCTCCATGCACAAGGAATGTAGACGTGCGTCTGGGCGCGAGTGTACAGCCGGTCTAGACGGCTGTGGTCTTCGGCACGCCTTGCTTGACGGCTCATGAGTAGCGGTGAAGCGCTGGAATACTGTACCTGCAAGACTTGCATCAACGCAAGGTTCGGTGACAGAGGATCGCTCACCATTGATTTCTATGCAAGTGTGTCGACCTCTCCTGTGACTGCTCATCAGAACCGGACAGGAAAATCTGGGCCATGTCGAGATACATCAACAACTTCAAATCCTTGAGGATTGCCTTATTACACCACCTCTGTCCAGAGGTCAGCGGCCGAAGGCTTGCCAGACAGCAGGTCTTAGAGGGTCACCAAGGCCGATATCTCCAAGGGGGTTTCCCAGCTCTCCCGTTTGATAGACCCAAGGTTGCATGGTAGTTACGGCGAGCCGCAGTCCAGCGACCACTCCCAGGCACGGGACTGATGACAGCGTCAAAGTGGGCATCAAAGGGACCCAGTCCGGAAGGTTGGCATGTGTCAATTTGGCTTCGAAAATGACTAAGGCCCTTCCGACGTAGGAAATAAAAAAGGTAAACGAAGGCCGTTGCGCAGGCACGTTGATGTCCGTGTGAGACCTAAACACGTGTCGACGGTGTTTACATGAAAACCTGTTCCCCAAGCGGCGTGTCGCCTGGTCATCTAATGCAAGAATACAATTATACAAGCCGTACGGATGCCTGACCGTCGTTTGATCTCCTTCAAGCCCAACGATAGGCTGCAATGTTTGCCTGGATTTGCTCATCGAATAAGCTGGAAACTCTACAGACTGGATACGCAGGAGGGGTAAGCCAATGGCATCGGGACAGTCGCGCTACAAGTGACTGCTCTAGCCTTTTGTCCATCATGCACCAACGGTCAGACCACAACCCTCATCCTCCATCATCCATCGGATGAGCGTGAAACGATGACACGTCGTGCTCATTCCTGCGCACGTTCTGCTCTGCTCTGCTAGCCTCGCCTTCATCTCGATGTCGACCACAGCATGGATATCGTGGCATCGCCTGTCTCGAGCGAACAGCCGCCGTCGGCACTTTCGCCCGATCCCACGAAACCCCCTGCCAATGATAAATTTCACAGTACTCCATACGCAACTATACAAGAGTCAACGGAGCATCCATCGGATTTACAGAAGCCACCATTGCCGAAACATGTGTGCGTGAGCTACATATTCCTGACAAGACCAGCATCTGACCATGCTGCAGCTCCAGCCCCACATACAGCAGTCCTCTGAGACACCATCTTCGACATCCTTCAACGCCGCATCAGGTCAAGGTACGGTCACCGCTGACACTTCTCGATGGGCTCTCGTCTGACGCACCCGACGAACAGGAAACCCTCAATGCTCGATCCGAGTACATCACCAGTCAGGATGACGGGAGCGCGGAGCACAGAATCAACCAGTACATTATCAAGCAAGAGATCGGTCGAGGCTCCTTTGGTGCCGTACATGTCGCCGTCGACCAGTATGGCAAAGAATATGCTGTCAAAGAGTTCTCCAAAGCACGCCTCCGAAAGCGAGCGCAGTCGCACGTCCTGCGCAAGCCGCTGCCTCAGAGGAGACGCGGTGGTGTCGAAGGCTTCAACTCACCACTTCATCGCAGAACCGGCGACGAGAATGCGTTCTATCAGGGCAACCCCCTCGAACTGATCAAGGAGGAGATAGCGATCATGAAGAAACTCAATCATCCCAACCTGGTCCAGCTGATTGAGGTGTTGGATGATCCGTCGGAAGATTCATTGTACATGGTTATGGAGATGTGCAAGAAAGGCGTCGTCATGCGCATTGACCTCGACCTCGAATCTCAAGCCGACCCATACCCCGAAGACACCTGCCGCCTCTACTTCCGAGACTTGATTTTGGGCATAGAATATCTGCATGCACAGGGCATCGTGCACCGCGACATCAAACCTGACAACTGCTTAATCAACCATGAAGACATCCTGAAGGTCGTGGACTTTGGAGTTTCGGAGATGTTCGAGAAAGACTCGGAAATGCTGACAGCCAAATCTGCCGGCTCTCCGGCCTTTCTTCCGCCTGAGCTATGTGTCATCAAGCATGGAGATGTCTCGGGCAGGGCTGCGGATATTTGGTCGATGGGGGTGACGCTCTATTGCCTGAAGTACGGGAAAATACCCTTCCACAAAAATCAAATTTTCGACCTGTACGAATCGATCAAGAATGACGAGCCAGACCTCAGTACGGAGAAGGATCCCGATTTTCGGGATTTGATGTCCAAAATATTGGAGAAAGATCCGGCAAAACGCATCAAAATGCCTCAATTGAGAGTGAGTTCCGGTCGGTTTCTTGCTTATGACCGCGCTAATGACTGCAGGAACACCCGTGGGTGACGAAGAAGGGCACGGATCCACTGCTGTCCGAAGCTGAGAACACAGCGGAGATGATTGAGCCACCAACAGAGGCTGAAGTTGAAGCCGCCATCACCAAGAACATGAGAAATCTGATGACTGTCGTCAAAGCGGTGAAGAAGTTCAAAGCTCTGACTGCACATAAGCGACCACCAGTGATGTCCTCAATTCTAGATGATTCGGATGCAGGAAGATTCAGCCTACCCCCTACGCAGCTACCTCAGGAACAGTCAGCCGAGCCAGGGCTGGAGGACAGATCGCAGAGTCTCGGCGTTGACGATCGAAAGGCTACCGAAACAACGTTGGGGCCGGACGGCGTTCATCGCGACATTTCTACGGAGACGGACGCCGTCTCCACTGCTCCCAAGATAAAGCGCAAGCCATTGGCCAGCTTCACTAGAGACAGCGATGATGAGGACAACGCAGCTCTGACGCGACTTCAGAAAACCTTCAACAGCATTGTCGAGCTAAATGACCTACCACCTTTCCGATCATCCATATACCACGCTCGAACCACGGATGATATTGGACGACGGGGCCACGCCCATGACCCGCTGGAGGACATCCTCTACCTCCGGATCGGACCATCCACTTTTGCTGGGCACAGCACCCAGGACGACCCGGACGGATTCTTCCCTGCAGATGACGAATACATCGTCAGTGAAAGTCCCGGTGCGGCAGATGTAGACATCTACGAAACGGCCTATCGCGATGAGATTGAGCGAATACTCGCACGTGCTCGAGAGCAAAACAGGGAGCCGCAAGTCTATTTGAACAGACGCGTTGATGAGAAACTGCTCCAATTGAGCGGTCTGGCGGGCAAGCTCATGGCTCATGGAGAAGAAGTTGGGAGCCAAATCAGGGACTATACGCAGTTCCGAGAGCGGAAAGCCCGAGTCGAGGAAGTCAGTAGAGCATTACGCGTGGCAGCACGGGCTGAGTATGAAAAACGACGGCTGGAACGTAAAGCCTGGATTGAGGCTGCAAAGGCTGAAAGAGCCAAAATTGCGGCGAGCCGAAGTGCTGTTAGCACGCCAGTAGAAAGTGGGCAAGCAGGAACAGCACCCTCGCCAGAACCAGCATCACCTAAACCTTTGGAGCCCACGAATTCTTGGATGAGGGTAGTTGATCGTGGCAGACATGCGAAAAGTGCCTTTTCAGGGCTCGTGCATCATGTCAAGAAGGGACGGAGATCCAGAGACGATACCATTTGAACGATGGAGGAACCAACATTGCTAATCGGACAAAGCAGGCCTCAAGACATCTGTCGAGCGTTCGACCAGCGTCGATGACCCTCCAGTGAGCATCATGGTGAGTTGACCATTCAGTGAGCAGATGGCAAAAGCCACCACCGCTTTGCACCGCCAGCAAAATTACCCTGCAACGACAAGGGCCCCGCATCCCAAGTCAGCCAGCGCGGCGATTTATGCCTCGCCCCAGAAAACTGTGCATATCTGCTAATTGCAGACGGACCATGCGACTGACCCAATTTCCGCACCAATTCCATCGCTAGAACGGGCAAGCAAAGGCCGTGAATGAGTTGACCATCTAGTATCACGCATATGAATATCAGATGGACATGTAAATAGAGTCATTGTGCCACACAGGGAATCGGTAGAAAGAAAGTTCAGAAATGAAGTTTGGGTGGTGAGGGCGATCCCGGTTTTTCTTGGCAGGAAGCGAGTGATCCCAAGCAAGGAGTTGGGAGAGTTGGTATTACCACTTGATTTATCCTTCTTCCACAACCATCAAACTCATCGCACCGTTTTGTCCTGCAGCATTTTGGAATCTCAATTCGCCTTCATTTCCCATTCTTGTGGCAATCCGTCAGCGAGATCGGTGTTGGGGTGTTTTCAGGTCGTGCATCTGGAATTTTGTACCCTGCCCTGGGGAGCCATCTTCCCGTACAGCAAGCTTGGTTTGTGCAGCGCATAATCTCAACTCCGTCGCCATTTGCTGGGCCTTCAGCACGTCTCCCAAACCATCATCTTGTCCGCAGTCCTTGGCCGGTCTGCCATGAGCAGACGCGCGCATGCATAATTTGCTCGATCTCGGGCCTTGTTGTTGTCTCTCCGGTCGTCTTGCCCTTGGAGCTTTGCAGACCGCTCACGACGTCTCCGCCTGACACAAATTACGAGCAGCACTCAAATCTTATCAATCTACCGTCTGAAGGGAAAGCTCCTTCTGCTCTCTTCTTCTTGTTCTGAAATTTGGAAAGTTGTTGGGTGAACCGTTCGGTGTGGTAGCCAATACCTACGCTGAAGCTGCAATTTTTTTCATTCACCTAGAACGTAATCATGGGCCGGCTTGACCGCCCACAAAATGGCCCAGATCTTGTTGACGACGATACGATCGAGCTCAAACGAGAGAGCCCGACAGACAATGATCTGGCGGAAGATATGAGTTCGGCACGAGTCAGCGCTGTCAAAGATGAGCCAGTATCGCGATCCAATACGCCTCTGTCAGCAGCCCCTGCGAAGCTGAAAACACATCATTCATCCTCGGCATCGACTCCTAGGGCAAAATCAGAGACCGAAGATTCTGTCATGAAAACGGAGGACGACATGACGAATGGCTACAAATCGCCAGACATGGAGCCTGGACGATGCAAGAAGAGCTCCCGAGCATCGAAGAAGCCGCCTCCTCGTGTCGCACCTCTATTCAATGATTTGCCGGATGCAACAGAAGAAGCCAACAGTACATATCAAGTCGTCGATTCCTGCATCTACCAGAACAAATACCTAGGCTACACGGAACATGCGATGGAATGTGATTGTTCTGAAGAATGGGGTAAGTCTAAATCGCTCTCAATGTATGCACCGATGCGAGAGACGAGACTGACAACGGGTTGACAGATCCAGCGACGAAATCGAATCTGGCTTGCGGCGAGGATTCAGATTGCATCAACCGCGCGACAAAAATGGAGTGTGTTGGGGATTGCGCTTGTGGTTCCGCGTGCCAAAACCAACGCTTTTGGCGTCGCCTATACGCCAACGTCTCAGTGATCAAAACCGAAAAGAAGGGCTACGGACTTCGCGCAAACACACATCTCAAACATGGCGATTTCATATTCGAGTACGTTGGTGAGGTCATCCCAGAAGGCACGTTTCGAAAGCGCATGCGACAATATGACGAGGAAGGTATCAAACACTTTTATTTCATGTCACTCAGCAAAGGTGAGTTTGTTGATGCGACTAAGAAAGGCAACCTTGGGCGCTTCTGTAATCATTCCTGCAATCCTAATTGCTATGTCGACAAATGGGTGGTGGGTGACAAACTCCGGATGGGCATCTTTGCCGAGAAGGACATCACGCCTGGAGAAGAGCTTGTGTTCAACTACAACGTCGACAGATATGGCGCCAACCCTCAACCATGCTACTGCGGGGAAGACAATTGCACCGGCTTCATCGGAGGCAAGACTCAAACAGAGAAGGGGACGAAATTGGCTGCGGCCACCATCGAAGCTCTTGGCATTGAGGATGAAGATTGGGATGCTTGGGATACCATCACTGCCAAGAAGCTCAAGAAGAAGAGGACGACCGATGACGATGACGAAGACTATGTCGAACGCGCCAAGGCCAGAGACCTCGATGTGGATGGTGTTACCAAAGTCATGGCCGCCTTGATGCAATGCAAAGAAAAATGGATTGCTGTCAAGCTTCTGCAACGAATACAAGGGTCAACAGATGAAGATGTGATGCACCGCATAGTTAAGCTCCACGGCTACAAAATCTTCAACTCACAGTTATCAGCATGGAGAGACGACGACAACGTGATTGTGCAGATCTTGGAGATTCTTGACAAATTACCACGGTTGACGAGGAACAAGATTGTGGACGCAAAGATTGACCAGACCTTGGAGCCACTCAAGGATAGCTCCGATGAAAGAGTCTCAGCCAAGGCATCGAGCCTCATAGTGGAATGGTCGAAACTGGAACTTGCGTATCGCATACCTCGAAAGGCTCGAAACGCAGCTGACGGATCAAGTACTGCAACGCCTATAAAGTATGAGCGACGAGAGTCAGCGCAGCAGAGACGACGATCGAGGTCCAGATCACGGTCGAAGAGTCCGCCGCGAGGGCCGTCAAACATACCAAAGGGGCCAGCAGGTATGGTAGCTCCAACCGGGCCTCGAGCTGGCCCACGCTCACTACCCTTCGCTCGACCGTCGTCAATGACCTTCAATCGAGGCCCGCCGCCGCTGCCCACTGGCTGGTTTCAAGCTTCTGATCAAAGTGGTCGGACATATTTCTACTCCGCTACAGGAGAGACGACGTGGAAGAGACCTTCACAACCTGCGGCCAAACCTCCGCCGCCGCCCAAACAGCCATCCCAGCAGGATATGCTCAAGTCCATTATCGATGGAATTGTGACGTCGTCCGAGAAAGAGAAGAAAGACGGCAGGAATTCTACACCCGCCACTCCTGATGCGGAAAAGAAGGAGAGTAAGCACGAAAAGTGGCGGTTGCTTGACGAAGAGAAGCAAAAGAAGCTGTACGAGAATACGGTAAGCCGCTCGAGTCCGGTCTGGTTGTTGTCGCTAATAGAACTAGTTGTTCCCTCACATCTCCCATGTCATGAACAAGTACAAGCACAAAATCCCGAAAGACGATCTCAAGCGCTTTGCCAAAGATGTCGCAAAGAAACTTGTCGCCTCGGATTACAAAGCTGGCCGAGTACAGGATCCAACGAAGATCAGCGAGAAGCAGCAGAAGAAAGTGAAGCAATACTGCAAAGACTACTTTGACAAGGCCGCTGCGAAACACAAGAAAATGGAAGAAGAGCGTGCTGCAAGAAGAGAGAAGCACGCCAAGGCTGGCTCTTCGCAAGCTACCCCTGCGCAGTCCCCGAAGCCTTCTACAAGCGAATCCCCTAAGAAAGACGAGAACGAAGACATCAAGATGTCCGACATTGAAGATCATGATGAGCCGCCCTCTCCGTCCGAGTCCGTGAAGAACGGATCCCTCAAACGCAAGCGCTCTGCCGATCTCGAAGCACTCAATAAGGATGAGGACGATGATCTCACAAAATCGCCCGCGAAGAAACTAAACCTTGATGCTTCATTTCCGGCACCGCCGCCACCACCACCTCCACCACCACCTGTGCCGCCGGCTGGTACTCCGTCCGATCACAATACCCCTGAAGCTGAAGCTGAGCACAATGCTGAAGAGCTAGTCGTCCCTACGGACACGAATTTCCGTGATAAAAGCATGGCAGATGTGAAGGCGCTGGCACAAATGGAGGCGGAGGATGAAGTTGATTGGGGAATGGACGATGATGAGGCGGAGAATGGCCTCAAGACTGAGAATCGGATGGTCGAAGAGCAGGCAGTCTGAGGAAGGAGGATTGAGATGGACCTTGGTGAAAGCAACCGTTTGGACTATGATAGCAGCAGCCGACGAATGCTCGCCGTCAACAGGGTTTCCTCCCGCCCTAAAACATCAAATGGGGGACTAGTCAGTTTTCATTGGAGATCGTGGGTCCAACAAGCTGCTTTGACAAGCATGATGGAAAGGAAGGCCCTCAGACCCCAGCGAGTAGGTGTTCTGAATTACATACACATTCGCGACGCGGACCAGCAAAATGGAGGTGCAGAATTCTTTTTTCGCCACAGGTTTGCATAACCTATCATGAACGTCATTCATATGGATCGGGAGGGACAGAAGGGATAGCATAATGCATCACAACACCATTTTTTATCGCTAAGGAGGTCACTCTCTTAGGGCAACGAGCTATTCATGAGTGCCGCAGTTGACTACATTCGTACCATGACGATGTGGTGGAGGGTGGACGTGTAGGAGCATTTAATAAAGGAGATTGAGAATTTAGAGCATGGCAATACGAGGGGAATCTAATCGCTATGATAGACCGGCCAAATTAATGCACTTTTGACTTCAACTTCATCATATCGTGTCTTCATGCTCTTGTATGGTCATGCCATTTCTCCAGAGATATCTCGGCGGCTCTAAGAAACCAGACGTGGCCACCCACGTACGGATAAGAAGATGCCCAGTAGCATCCTAAAGGCCTCGAGCATCATGCTGCTTGCACTGCAGTTCACTTTGAATGCGGCCGTCCGCTGCCTTCGGTAACGCCAGCCGCATGCGAATTCCCCCGAGATAGCATTGTACTCAGTGGCACGCGTCGGCTTGGCTGGTCTCATTTTTCTGCAGAGGCCACAATACAGGAATGTGGTCGAGATGAGACTGTGATCTGACTGAGCCATCGTCAGGCCAGTATCGTTCTGAGTCTCAAACCTCTTGTGTCAGGGGTAGTTCCATCACCTCTTCAATAGAAACTCTCCACAATACTCTCCTTGTTGCCCCTCATCTTAGCATCCAACCCATCGACACCAGGCGGCGCGCCTTCACCTAGCCGGAAGACCGATTCTATCACTGACAGCTCAGTAGCAGTAGTGTCCATCCCCGTCACCGCCATCCAATCATTCACTACCATCCCTGCGCCAACCACTGAACTCCCTCTGTTCACGCTCCCCGCAACAAGCGGCACCTGCAGCAGCGAACTCAATTCGTCCTGGTCTTGTATCGACGTTTTGGGGTGCACCAATCCTCCCTGGTTGGATAGGGCCATGTACGAGCCTGTGAGGACGTTGGATGCGATAGTCTGTCGGAACACCTCCACACCCAGCGTGTCTGCCACAATCTCCTCCGTTTCTCTCTCCAAATCTGGATGGACCAACGCCACATGATCATTGGCGCAAATCACATTGCCCAGCGCACTCAGCCGCTCCTCAATCCGCTGGATTTTTACATTATCTGGCAGTACATTCCGCAGATGCCCCAGTTCCTGATCCGTCGTACTCGTCGGCACAAGCAGCCCATTCTTGTTTCCCGCCGTAAGTCGGCCGACGATGCGCGTTCCGGCGATGGTACATTGTGTTATGGGGATTAAATCGGCGAGTTCGGACTCGAAGATGCTGTAGAAGGATTGCGAGGCGCCGAGGGCAAGTAGGCAGTAGGAGTTTGTAAGGGTGGCGAAGACGCCTATTTCTTGGGAGTTTTCAAAGGTTGCGCGGACAGCCATGATTGTCGGGAAGGTCTTCGTGTGTAGGTGAGGTACGTAGTAGGGTGAGGTAAAGTATTCGAGAGGGGTGGGATTATGTGAGCGCAGTTTGGCCGTGCCGTTCTTGGTGGTCCAAATCGAGGACGAGGAGGGCGACAACCAGCTCTTCTATATCGTTTAGGAGATACTGAATATTCGCACACGCTAGTTCTGATTTGGTGGATGGGTCGTGTGCAATGCCAACTTGGAGTTGTGGCGTGTCGCCTTCAGAAAAAAGAGTCACAATGTGAATCAGCGAAAAATGGGGTTTTGCGTCACGGCAAAGGGCTGCGGCAGCCCACTACGGTTCTGTATCAAATTGCATGCGTCATTCGCTAGCGGAATTGACAGGTGAGAAACCGCCAAGGCTTCTGGTTCCTGGGACTTTTGGCTCCGAAGCTCTCCTTACTCGAAGTGGAAAGTTGAACTTGTCGACGATGTCAGTTTTTGTCGTGACTCATGCTTGGACATGATCTAGATGCCCTCTGAATGCCTGCACCATGGATAAGGCGGCAATGCAAGTGCCGCATTAGTCTGGCACGGAATTCAGCTCCCATTCCGTCACGGCCTGATGACCGTGCTTTTGTTGCACCAAATGATTGAGTTTCGTTCAGTTCATAGGAAAGTAGTCGTGGTTTCCAGAAAGTCTAACACCATTCCGAGAGAATGTTTATGGACTGTGGATGGAGATGCGACAGCGACGGACCGCAGAGGGATACCTACTTCGAAGGGGCTAGTAATGGCACACGATGAGAATCGCTCATGTGCATTGTCGTTCATTTCTCTGACTTGCTCCAAAGCTTGCCATTGTACTAATATGACATCGGTTGTGCGCGCTCTCCGCTACAATATGAATCTAACTGTGTCGCTGAACTTCCTCCTGGCTTCGTCTTAGAACTGCGAAAGCTAGTCTACCACCAAAGACTTCAGAAGACACTCCATGCTCCACTCTGCGCTGCCTGAGTAACACCTCGCTGTTTGCTGGGTAGTCTGTGAAGTGGGGGCCTTGTCAGGTTCCATAAATCTACCAGTCTTGATTGCAGGGCCCTGTCCAAGTTTGAGCAGGGTAATCAGAGGCAGCCGCTCGGTCGCGCGGCCCTGGGATGCAGATTCGATGCCTGAGCATCGCCAGACTGTGCCCATGAACTTGGCGTGCTGGCCTCGTTTGACGAGGGCTAGGAATGGAGATCCTCGGAGAGGAGAGTCGTCTTGTCCCACAGAAGAGCAGAAGGAGAGATAAGACAACGTCCGGCGCCTCTCCATTTGCGCACGAGCCATCCAGATCCATAGCTAGGTACCGATATGTTGTGCTTCCCTCTACTCGGCACCCACATCCATTTCCCATTTGTGCGACAACCTATCCAGCATCCTCTGACTTAAAAAGGTCGGCCGTACGCATCCGAGCTGCACAGCAATCCCAATGCCTTCCCCTTCTTCCCACTTCCACCACCATTGAATCCATCCATGCCGGCAATTCAAGACCCGGTGGTACCCCCTCACCCACACCGGCCGCCTGACTTGTTGCCTCTATCGCGAATCGCGGCTCCTTCCACAAATCATTGATTCAATCTTGTCGAAGATTGGTGTGGATGTGAAACTGGGTGTGACTGCGCGGTCATGCGGTTAGTCGTGCCAGTAACCTTGGCCTTGCTATCGCGCCGTGCTTGGAGACACCGGGTAAAGGCACATTTGCGGCGGTTATTTGAGAAAGTCAACGTGCGAGCACACATGCCTTGAGGATGATCCGTCATGATTAAATCATAAGTTCTCCTATGCACAGTTTTCCAGCCTCCGTTCTTGCGCTTGTTCGGGGACTTACTCTCCCGTGGGCAGTGCAGTTCCCAATCGAGCATCATTCATCCATAGATAGTATCAGGGCCTGCCCAATGTATCCCTGGTTCATGGTGGTCGTACCGGTCCCTGGAAGGTATTTGAGCCAGCGAAAGCCGCAACCTTGAAGCTCACCACCTAGATGACTCCTTTCTGGGTTGACATGCGTTGTATCGCGGTCTCGGGATAAACCTGTAATTGGGAACGAAGCTGAGCTTGTCCTGCGGGGTGGAGCTCTCCGCTGCGAGGGCTGTCCGAGGTGATTGACGCGAACCAGGATAAAGAGTCTACTAATATGAATCGTTTATTCGCCATCTTTGCGCGACAGTCATATAATTGCTGCTCATCAAGTGTGGCAAGTCGTGGTCTATTCCGCATTCATTAGTTGATCTATCGTCATCGTCGTTGTCATCGTCATCTCGTTAAATTCATTGTTTGCCATTTGTCGAAAGAGGGGCTTTCAAATCCACTACCCGTCTACCACTTGAGGGTAATGGTGTCATCCTCAGCATCTCTGCCATTCTGCAAATATGCTCGTCGACGAGCTGCTCGGTTGTTTGCCAAGCGTAGTTTCATGAGGAGTATTATCATCTGCATGATCGTAAAAAGGATGAAGCAGAGGAGAAAGAATTGATTCCTCTGTGAGCCAGGCAGAGATTTTGATGGCGCTTCTTGTTGCTGGCGTAGCCCGTCTTCTCTTTCCCACTGATGGAGGAGCTTCTTGTAGAGGCATGGGTTAGGTTTGAGGTTGAAAGGCATGTTGTACTGACGGCGATCTGAGGTGTGATTCTGACGAAATGGAGGAATGGTGATAGGTAGGGTAAGGAAGACAAACAAAGCACCGGATGCCTTTGAGTGGAAGCTTATACTCTCGGAGATGCCATGCCCCCATCGCAAAGAGGACCTGGTGCGGCTCGTTTCGGGGCCGATGGAGAGCAGGGTTTCACAGTTGAAACACGACTATCTGGTGCTGGATGGAAGAAAGTGCCTGGGATTTTCAGCACTTGGTATCCTGAGATCGACTGGAATTTCGCTCCGTTGAACGGGGCCAATGATGGCCAACGCCGACCGTCTGTATTGGCGCCAAGTTTGGCGGTAGCCCAGCTACACTATGGCTGCTCCCGTCGAGTTGGTTCCTACTCTTTGGCGACAATGGGAACGGCTTGCAAGCAGGTAGACAGGCGCATACGCACCAACCCTTTCTCATTGAGATAAAGGGCGCTTTTTAATCGCTTCGTCAACTTCCTCATATGCATCGTACCCGTACAACCACGGCTGAACTTCAGGACATGTCCATCGGCTCGGGAACTTGACTTCGGCTTGCTCTTTGCCGAGTTGTGAAGCAAAAAGCTCGTCTCGTGCTTCTTGATCAGGTCCGTCTTCCAGATGAAAGTCATGACGCTGGAAGAATGTCTCGCGTGCTACCTTCTCACCTCGCGATTTCCTCAGCTTTTCGAATAGCTCAACGGCTTGTGGTAGCTGCTCTCGCTTTTTGACGAAGGATAACACTCTTCCGAGCACGGCACCATCTTCAATGGATGAGTTTGCGCCTTGTGCAAGATACCTGCCCCGCTGTTAGGAGAGACTAGCGCAACAACATGACACTGTACTCACGGAAGCATTGGATGACAGCTGTCTCCAATCAGCACAAAATTCTTCTCCTTGTTCGTCCATGATTCGAGCTCAGCTCGGTGCATTAGCTTCCACTTGTCCACATTCGTGACGCAGTCGAGCAGTCGTGTTAGTATCGGGTCCCATCCCTCGAAAAGAGCCTTCATTTCATCGACAGAGCCGGGCTTCCTCGAGACTTCCGGTGGTAGGTCGTCTGGTGTCAGCAAAACCAGATTGTACATCTTCCCTGACTTCATTGAATATCCCACGACGTGAGCTTGAGGACCTATCCAAAAATGTAGAGTCGGATTTGACACCAAATGCCTCAGCTCTTCGTCTTGTAGTTGGTCGAGAGACAGAACGATTCTGTAGGCGAGATCACCTGTCGGGAGCGGCTGATCCTGGACTCCAAGCATGCTTTCTCTGCATCGTGACCAGAGCCCATCGGCCCCCACCACAAGGTCACCACGCGTAACGGTACCATCCTGAGCCTCAACCTCAGGCACTCCCTGTTCGGCATCCAGCCTCACCTCCTTGATTCTGTGGTTGAGCCAGACATGCACACCAAGCTCGATAGCTTTGTCGTACAGAATCTTCTGCATGTCAACGCGGTGCATGTCCACGAACGGTGCCTGGTACTTCCGTTTGTTGTTTTCCGCAAAATTCTGCTCATGCGCCAATATCTTGCCATCGGAATATCGATGGACGGTGCAAGACGATGGGACCGCCCAGGTTTTCTGCATTTCTGGTCCCAGACCCCATTTCAAGAGGATCTTGGAGGCATTGGGAGTGATTTGGAACCCTGCTCCCACTTCTGCAAGCTCCTTGGCACCCTCGAGGACGACGACAGAATGACCTCCTAAGGCGCAAGAAACTGCCGCCGAAAGTCCTGCTATGCCAGCCCCAACAATGATGATGGACAGTCTGTCAGGCATGTTTAAAGGCTCTCTACCTAGACACCGGGCTGCAAGCTCTTGATCGATGGTCAAGTCGTTTATGGCTTCAGGATACTCGGGAGGGTTGTCAAGTTGTTTATAGCTTCAGCATGTTCGGGAGGACTTTCAAGTCGTTCATGGCTTCAGGATATTCCCGGGTTGTCAGGTCGTTTATAGCCTCAGGATATTCGGGAGGGCTTTCAAGTCGTCCACAGCTTCAGGATGTTCGGGAGGATTTTCAGGTCGTTCATGGCATCAGGATTGTTCGGGGGAATGATGAGTTCGATCGTACGAAGCCGCAACTGCAAGCTCGCTTGTCGCGTTGAGCTTTTCATAATTCGACTACCGAGCTCGCCGTTTCAGAACAAGCCATTTCTCTCATACGCAGCGAATTCATCATCGGCATTTACCCTCGGCCCCATCGAGTCCAGTTGGCTTGGAAAGTCGAGAAACTTGTCGGATCCTTGGGGAACCGTAACTCGGAGGATCAGAAGCCGAACAAAGGCACCCCGCGAGAGAAGCTTCGGCACACGCTAAGGTATAATTTAGGTGAAGTATCCCCTAGAACAGGGTGTGGCACAGCCCAAAATTTGAATCTCAAGGCAGAGAAAAAGCTCAAGACTGAGACGGTTGTACATCGAGGCGCTGGATGTATAGCGGTAATGACTTTCCATTTTCTTGATGCAATGACTTCGGAAACTAACTTGGTTTTCACAGGAGGCCGAGACCTGAGCGGGTCTCCGTCACGGCAACCTACCATTTATCAGTTGAGGCTCAAAACAGTGTCGCGATCAAACCAGAGAGAATCGTGGACTCTGAGAGAATCGTGGACTCTGAGAGAATGAATGCGTTTCAATTGAAAACTAGAAATGGCGCCTTAACAGCTAAGTGCGCAGAGAGTCGAGAAAGTCTCCCACCTGATGGCCCCAAGCCTCCTCCCGCGCGATACCCGTGCCCAAGCTCAGTGGGGGGCTGAGATGATTGTGTCCCTCGATCGTGACCACAGCCACTGCCTCTTGGCTATCCTTATCCAAAGCTGCCCACTCGTTCAGGAACTCCGTCTTGGGGTCTAATATTTCATCTTCCGGGTCAAGCTCAGCAACCGCAATCATCGCTCTCACATTGAGAAGGACATTGTCTGGGTCCTGAAGCATGGCGGCTTTCAGCAACCCCTGCGGCGACCTCGCCTGGATATCGTCCCCATAATAATCCTTGAGAGTCGGGGCCCGATCGGGGTCTGACTTCTGAAAGTTGAACGGGACAGACAGCCATACCACTCCCCGCAGAGTGACGGCTGCATCCGGATCACTGGTCATGACTTTGCTACGAGAATTGGCAAAGTCGGGCGCAAAAAGATAAGTCGCCAAATGAATACCACCTGCAGAGTTGCCCATAATGAACAGGTCGATATTCTGATACCCATCCTTGTGAGTCATTTTCTCCCTTATCCAATCCACCACCAGGGCGAGATCTTCACCTCCAGATGGGAACCGTGCACCGTGCGACATCAGGCGATAGTCTGCGATGACGGTGGTGTAGCCGAGTTTCTCCGCAAAGAAGTGCCCCAAGTTCGCATGGGCTAAGCCATCTGCCAGTGGAAGTGTCTTGGACCCTGATACCAGCCCTCCGCCGTGCATGAAGATCAACACTGGAATGTTGGATGAGGATACGGATGGTCTTCTTCGTTGCGTTGGATAGTACACATCGAGTGTTTGTCTCGGATGACTACCGTATGCGAATGTTTCGCGCTGGGTGGATCTGATTGCTGCGGCGTTGGCGCGGAGCAGTGGCTCGTAGGCCTGGTGCGTCGGCACGATGCTGGGACGGACCTGGCGGGGGATGTTGCGCAGTTGATCCATATTTGTAGCTAACCAAGATGCTATCAAACAAACACTGTTCGCTGGAAGACGCAAAACATTCGAGATTCCGTGTTGTACTTAAATACTGCGACATGTGATGGCTGCTGCGCAGAGGAGTGGAATATGCATGATGGTGTCAGTAGCAAGGATTGGGCTCGGCGTCCAGACCTTCGAGCCAACGGAATGTTTTGCACCGAACGCCCGCGCTTCTACATTGTCGACTGCCTGTGTGGTGGTCGGGAACGAAGATACAGAGTGGGCATGGCTATCGGTACTTGGAATGGATGCATTTGCTCCCGACTGTGTACGAGTCAAGACTGCTATCGGCGCCGACATAGCGGTTTGTCGGCGTCCGAGATAAATACCAAGGATATATCCCAAATTGCAAGAAACGGGTCTTTTTGAAGTGAGGTGCGCTGAAGTTACTGAAACTGCTGGAGCACTCACACGCGAGCTTGCCCCGATTCAAGAGCCTCCTAAACAGCCTTCAGCCTTTTTTGAACATCACCGCATAGGTGCTGACATTTTCCTGATTCCCATCTCGGCCACCGCCTCCCTGGTCCGCGAGTATGGCGACTCAAGAGAACGCCACGATCGGAAATGACCTCCTGCCACAAAATCTGCCTCCGTCCCAGCCAGGCAAAGCATACACACTGAAGTCACTGGAGGGCGAGATCATCTACATACCCTGCTCAAAGTCAGCATTGAGGTTGCTGGTGACGGGTAGGGAGACAGAGAATGCTTTCGCGTTGGTCGGCACGGGTGGGGCTCAGAGCGCTCCGATTGGCTTCCACTTCCACAGAGAGGCTCACGACATCTTTCTATGCTTGAAAGGCAACATCAATGTTTGGGCAGGCGACAAATGCAGGACGATGGGTCCTGGAGACCTTGCGAGTGTGCCTCCAGTACGGCTTGCTACCACGATGCTCGAGAGCCTTGGCTGACCGACGAACAGGGGACCATCCATCAATACCAGATCCTCGGAGATTACACCGAGTTCATTGGCTTGATTGTACCTGGAGGCTGGGAAGAGTTCTTCAGATTCATTGGCGAACCATACGCCGGTCCGATGTGGCCTCTAGTGGATGAAAGGAATCCATTCGAGGTGTTGATTCCCAAGCTGAAGGCCGCGGCCGACAAGTTCGACATGGTGCCTCAGCCGCAGCACCCACAATGTGAGCCTCAGCCCTGGGACGGCACCGAGAATGTGCTGCCAGGCCAACTTGAGCCGTACTATCTGCAGGCCAATAAAGGTCCAAAGCTTCTAGTTGAGGGATTGGTGGTGAAACCGCTGACCACAACACGAGAGTCGGCGAGCAAATTCTCGATCGGCAGTATCGAAGGCTCATCGTGGCATACGAACTCGGTGCTCAAAACCAAGGCCAGATTTGATCAAGTGCACCACGCACTGCATCTCGTGGATGGGCAGCTTCAAATCACGATCGATGGCGCTTCAACCATTCTTAGTGCGGGCGAGACAGTTTACGTCCCCAAGGGATCCACGTTCAGCATGAGCATTGCAAGCCGATTTGCTCAAGCATATATCTTTGCAAACGCAGGAGGCCTGTTGGAAATGCTCTGCGAGCTCGGGGAGGCGTATCAGCACAGCATGATACCTGAGCATGAGGCAAGTGTTGCAGCCGAGAGATTATCTGAAGTTGGCGCGAAATACGGGTGCCAAATTTCATAGCAAAATAATACAGCATGGAATTTTATTTGGAACAGTTGGTATTGCATAAGCCATTATGCATACAAATGATGCCGTACTCTCGTGAACCATGATAGCGAAGATGACTTGGAATCGTGTGTCAATCCAGTTCTGATTTGCCTCATGGAGGGTTTCGGATGTGGTTGGGGACTAGTTTCCCTAGGCATCCCTTTTCCGATGTTCAATGGACATTTGCCGAAGTCTGGAACCACTTCTCTTGCCTCCTTACAAGATCATCTCTTCGGACATTCATCGTACATTGAACAACATCGGGTACACTTGTTCCATGTGGCTGAGAGAATTTGTATTACAGTGCAGCCTCTGACCACTCGCCACATAATGACATGCTCTTGCAACACAGAGAAGCAAGGTAAGCACCATATCCGACACTACACAGTCCTTGCGCAATCGCAATGAGCAGCATCGCCCTCGAGCAGACGGCGAAGATGCCTGAGAGCGTATACAGAAAGCATCTCCCTGATCTCAACCTGCCACGCTTCCAGGTTATGCGCCAACAAGATGCTCACCAGTACGCCGACGATTTCAAGCAGAATGGCAACCCACCCTGGCTTCACGGCTTATACCTTCACTGGCTCGAATTGCTCCAGGAGCCTTTCAGAGGCGTAACAGTGGACGGCAAAGTCAGACCAGGCCTTTACGAAATCCAAGACGAAGGGGTACCAATACAGCAAATTGTTGCCGCTGCTGATGAGCTGGTTTCTCATCTGTCGAGCGAACAGAAAGCATCAATCTTCTACCATATCGACGACCCGAAGTGGAGAACATGGTCCAACCCTGAATTCCTGCTCAGCCACAAGGGAGTTAGGCTGGATGAAGTGACGGACTCGGTAAGAACGTCGACCATGCAGCTCCTGGCGGCCGTCCTGTCCCCAGAAGGCTACGCAAAGGCTGTTGGAGCCATGCGAATCAATGGCTACCTAGGAGAGCTTGTCAATGGCACCAAAGTCTGCAATGAGTACTCGTACAACATTTGCTTCTTTGGCAAGCCATCCACGACGCGGCCATGGGGTCTAAGTTTCTATGGACACCACCTTTGCCTGAATGTTTTCTTCTACAGGACACAAATTATCGTCAGTCCATGGTTCACAGGCGCAGAGCCAAATGTCATCGACTCAGGCCCATATTCCGGCACCCGAATCTTGCATGAAGAAGAACGGCTGGGTCTGCAGCTGATGCAGAGCTTGAGCCCGGAGATGCAAGCAAAAGCACAAATATTCAAGTTGATGAAAGACCCGGCCATGCCAAAAGGCAGATGGAACCACGACGACCAGCGACATGTCTGCGGAGCATACCGGGATAA
Organism: Arthrocladium fulminans; assembly: GCA_003614865.1. Classification (NCBI taxonomy): domain Eukaryota; kingdom Fungi; phylum Ascomycota; class Eurotiomycetes; order Chaetothyriales; family Trichomeriaceae; genus Arthrocladium; species Arthrocladium fulminans. The sequence goes on from QXWJ01000002.1 coordinate 528,812, forward strand.
CAGAATTGTTCCGTACGAAGGCATCACAGTGTCAACACTGACCTTGGAGCAGCAGCAGCTTGTGCTTGGTATCTTGGAGCAATTCTTGCTTTACCTTCCAGCCAGATCAAGACAGATGCAGCTTGACCGCATAAAGAGCTTCTTCGAGGACACTTATTTTTGCTGGATCGGCTCTTTCGGAGATGATGACCCTTTCTACTTCCGCATTCAAAGTCCGGTGATTCTGGTTGAGTTCGATCATCATTCCGGAGTCTTCCTGACAAACGAGGAGCCCGCCAAGTTTCACATACATACGCTGCTGCGGATGCCGAATGGTGGGGACTATGGCCATGCCTTGAGACCACTTTGTGAGCCTGTGAAGCAAGAGTTTGTCTGGGAGGGCTAGAGAGCCTTGGCCGTTGTTTGCCATTATCTGCAGTGCACTGAAGAGCGCCTGCTAGTACCCGCTGGTGTACCCAAGATTCGGACAAACCCTGATTTTCGGTGGATTTGGCTTGCCGTGTTGTACGGATCATAGTTACACCATCGAGTATAGCACTCCTAGAAGTACGTATTTGGAATCAAAGGACACGATGATGCTGATCCCAAGAGAATTATTCTTCGCATACTGTCCGGAATTTTTGCATTGAGTATCAAATGCGACCGCTGCCTAGACACCTCACCAATTGAGAAAGGAAAGGAAGAGATAGGTCGAAGGAGAGCGGTATTCCCATTTTTGAACCTAGCCATTCCAAATCCGAACAGTGGCTCTGGCATAGGCGCCCATTGATCCTTAGACGCTCTGACCCAAGGGACCAGTGTGGGGAGAATTAGCCTTAAAATAGCGATGTCATTATTGGCCACAAGTTAGGCCCCCTTGAGCACGCACCAAATTCGGCCCATTCTCGAAACATGCCATCGCCACACAGGTGTCTCGAGGCCCTAGCAACCCGTTTCAAGATCCAAGAGAACAGCCTCAGGCCCATGTCGGTATTTATGCAATCATGTATCTCATGGGGCCCGCCACAGCGTTACGAAGCGCAGGTACATATCTGCCTGCGCAGCTTGAGCCGACGACCTCACTGTTCCTTGAACCGCGACGTTGAACTCCAAGACAATGGCCACGGACAGAGGATACAATGCCATCGACTTCCGGAATAAAGTCGCTGGTCCTTTCGATGAGCGCATCAACAAACCTCCGACGCAGGATAAGATGAGTGCAAAAGGAAAGCGGCAGGAGATTGCATGGAATACCGCCCTGCTCACTATCCCCATGCTGGTCCTTACCACCATTCTCTTCGCCTTTGTGTTTGGGTATCGAATGGACCTCGAAGACGAACCATTTCCCAATCTAAGGGGCAACGAGTCTATGTTGGGCGACAATGATGCATACTATGTTGACCTCAACTCAACGTTCTTGATATTCCTGGCTTCCTGGATGAGCAGTTTGGCGCCCATGTTGGCTGGATTTGCTATCACATTGGCAGCATACCCGATAGCAGGAAGGCTCTACGAGGACACTATGCTGGAAAATCGAGATCGGTTGTTGACCCCGTTTCAACTCAATTTGACTCTGAGGCTAGTCAATGGATCGACCTGGGGTGGTCTGTGGAGTCTGTTAACTTATCGGCTGGGCTGGGGAAACCGTACTCAAGGACAAGGAACTGCCCTTATGTCATTTCTCAGGGTCACGGTGGTTGTCGTAGCCTTAAGGTACGCCGACCGACATTCCTTTGCCTTCATATCACTGACAACAGAAAGCACACTAGTTTTCGGTGCCGATACATGGCTTCACGTGGTCACGAAGACTGTTAGTCTCGTACAACTTACAGCGCTGCCCCCAGACGATGCTTTGTACAGCTTGTCTTTGCTGTCTCCCAATTGTACTTCAACCAACAATACCTTATCCCAGCTTGCCTTGAACGATCTAAGGTGCACTGTCGATCCTGGCACAGTGAAGCTTGAAGACGGCACAACGGCACTGCAGACCCTCAACAACCAATCGAACACGATAAGCGTGTTCAGCAATGGTCCAAATGCCACTCTCGCATATCTTGCCCTCTCGGCGCAGGAAAGAAATGATAATCATGACTTCACTGCGACGACTTTCGGCATGCATACTGAGTGCCGGCCGATCACCAGAGCATGCGGCCTGGGCACGCTCGGTAATGACACTATGGCATTCAATTGTTCCAATGGAGCATTTGCCAACACTCTGGACATCAGCAAGCTTCCACAAGGGTACTTCAACGACTTTGCCACGTCTGAGTTTACTGCCGGTGGTGCGAGAAATCCGTTCGACTATACCGTTGCCTCTCTCAGCCAGATCTCGGCCAATCCGGTGACCAATATTGCCGACGATCCAGATATCCTCCTCTACGCGAATGGCGATTTCCTCGCGGTCATTCTTGTGTGTAGAGTGACACTCTACGATGTCGAATATGACCTCGTTGAAGGTAATATTACGCGACTCAAAATGACCCCGAGCAACACGACCGTTGTGAATGTCTTTGAGCCTGGCCTGGAGCAGACGAATTTTGGTTGGTCGAGTTTGCAAAATGCGCTGCAGATAGCCTCAGTCGTTGCAAATGACGCCAAAGACCTTGCCAATCAGTTTGCCATTGCATACAGTAAGGTGGCTCTCTCAATTGGAGCAGGCTCGTTTGTGCGGACGCCAGCCACAGCTGCACAAGAGCGGAACACGATACTTGTCGCCAAGGTGCCGAAAGCACCTCTTTTCCTGTTGATTGTCATCAACGCCATCTTCGTTGTGATGGGCTTTGTGTTGGCGTTTATAGCCATGCGAACGTCGCAGGAGGCGCACGAAGTTCAGAGCCGATTCAGCATTGCTGGCATAGTGGCGAATATGTTTGAGGGCGAGAAAGCAGGACGTCCAGCTGATGCCGTCGAGAGACTATTTGGAGAGTACTGGGAAGGGAGCCGGACCAGTAGGGTCGGCATTGATAGGAGTAGCAAAGGAGGATATGTGTTTCGGACGATGGACAAGGAGATGTACATGGTTTCTTATCATAGCAGGTCTTGACGTTTTAGCTGGAGAATCTCGACGATGATATGCATTCTGTACAGGTTTTGAGCGGCCATGATTAGACGACGTTGATACCAGAGTTCCACGACAACTCTCTCTACTTTCGCATGTCTCAAGCCATTGTTTGTCTGGACTGCTTCGGCCAAGCCTATCACGATGAATCGGTACAGTCTGATATTTAACCTCCGTTGCGGACCTTCGTACATTGATTTTATTGGCCACAGTTCGAGATTGTACTCCAAGGCGGCAGACTGGGAACCACGACAGACCGATGCTCTGGGCAAACCTTGTTTGCGAGAAGCCAATCACATGCTCTACAAGAGCAGCTTGATCCGCTGCCGATCATGGAGAAACAGACTATGAAGAGCCTCAAATTCTTGCGAGGGTCGCGTTTCAATCTTCATACGAGTCTCAATTACATGGACATCAAGATGCAGAGCGGCTTTGCTCTTCACCAGTGAGTTGCATCTGCACCTCAGATTGACTCAACACAATCGGACCGGCGAGCCCACAACAAACGCCCGAGACCGGGAATTCAAATCATTTCAAGCGACGGGCCCAACTGGCGCAGCAGCCAGACAGGTTGTCACGCAGTAAAGGTACAATCATGGCGGCCTCCTCGGAAGCACAAGGCAGGCTCATTCTCTACCGCGGGTTCCCGCCGTACAACAAATACACATGGTCTCCTTTCGTCACCAAGCTCGAGCTCAGACTCCGACATTCTAAGATTCCATACATTCTCCGGGAAGGCAGCACCCGGGAAGGTCCATCTGGCAAGATTCCCTATGTCGACATTGCACCCCTCACCAGCAAATCCGCTGATGGAGTGGACACCAAAGATCTGGTGGGTGACTCGACAGTGATCGCCAACACATTGGTCGAGAGGGCTTTCGCCGAGGATCTGAACGCAAACCTGACTCCTGAGCAAAAAGCAGCCGACATGGGCATCAGAGCCCTCTGCGAGGAGAAGCTGTACTTCTTCGGTATGGCGGAGCGCTGGTTGGACCACTATTACATCCATCGTGATCATATCTTGCAATCCAAACCCTGGCTCCTGCGTGTGATTATTGGCAATCTCATCCATAGGAAAATCGCAGAGACGGTGCATCTCCAAGGTTGCGGGCGTTTCACAAGGGAAGAGCAGCGGAGGATTCGGGAGGAGATTTGGCAGACACTGGAAGACGCCGTTGCTCAGACGCGGAAGGCGGCAGGCGATGGGAGGAAACCATTCTGGCTGTTCGGCGGCGATCGGCCAACCGAGGCCGACACTGTGGTGTTTGGCTTTGTGAATTCTGCGTTAGTATGTGAATCTTGTCCTGAGTCAACAAGATTCGTGAAAAACTGTTCAAGTCTAATGGATTACGCGGGAAGAATCCATGATGAATACTTTCCTGATTATGAGAGATGGAAATGGTGAGGTGGACGGAAAGCTGGAACGAGATCCAGTAGTGGGACCAAAGGATTCTCAGATATCCGTCAGTAGAGACATCTCTTCTCAATACATGGGCCGGCGCGTAGACTTCCAAGCACGCCATGTATGCAGTCTGATGAAAGCTCAACCCGTCAAGGTGAGAGAGAAGACAGCTTTCACGAGTTGTGGTGTGAATGCAGGGTACCTATATGGTTGTACAAGTGTACCTAAAGCGCAAGTAAAACTACGGTGTGCCATTCAGGCAGACAAGGCAGATTCGAAAAGGTAACTTCGGTTGACCTCTCTGGCATCATTGCAGATCTTCTCTTGAGATTGGGTGCTTCCCTCTGAGTGGTCGGTGAGCTCACCACATCCCACGGTTGGCGCAGTGCCGGGCAGCTAAACGAATGAATCTAACGGTCGCTGAGTCGAGCTCAAGCAATATGTGCTTCTAGTTCACAGTTCTATGTAGTTCTTGCAGTACGACGGCATCATCATGGATGGGACTCAGAACAGTGCTTGTCTGGGGCGAACCGCTGGAGCTTGACGAAGGAAGGAGAGATTTAGCGAAGGAAGATCTGTGGAAGGATGATGTTCTCGTCTTGCAATCCAAGACACTTGTGCAAACCCAAATCTTGGGTCATCTTTTTCACAATGTGTGGCGCAGAAACACGATTCGTCATTTAACGGTTCTTTGAGCGCGACTTTGGTGTCCCCCTGGTTATGGGTCCAAGAAGGGCAGAGATGGGCCTGAGCATCGCGCGGGGATTGATACGAAAGACGCTAGCCCGTCGCTTGGACACTGGCTCGCCTTCTTTGCCCGTCGCAACATCTACGGCAATCCACCAGCAGCTCCGGAAGGCCCTCCCACACCGTCAACAAGCGTCACTGACACTGCTTCTCTGACATTCCTCGGGAACTCACCAGACCTGTGAAGCGTCCTACTGTATGGCGCCTGGCCAGGCAGTAACAGAGCTTGACGAGCACGGACCCAGACGCGCCAAACATCGACTTCGGCATGGAAGCGAGCAATTTCGGCTCTCTCCTGTCGCCAAATCTGCGACTACAACAACAACGCTAGCTGTCTCGTTGACTTGCTCTCGCCTCAACTGTTGAAATGATCCATTAAGCCATGCGGCCTACCGAAATACAAGTTATATGGCCGGCCCTTTGATGGTTTTCTCCGCTCATTCTTTTCAGCCTGCAAGCGAAGTGTCATTGTCCACCACCAGTGTCTGAGGTAGATGAACCTTCAATGGCTTAACTGCGAAGCGCCAGAGAATCTGTCTGGTGAGCTCAACAATGAGATAACCAACCCGAGACCGGAGTTTATGATTTGAGGACAAGACAGGACGAATGGAGCACGGTCGATGGACCTGCACGTCTCGTGAAATGGGGAGCAAGTTTGTCGCGGCCGTAGAAAAAAGAGCATCTTACCCACTGGTTGCAGGCCTTGAATGCCGGACTCGATCACCGTTCAGGCGGAACGAGGCACCAACGGCAGATCCGCCGGAATCGATATTGAACGAGCCAGTCAAGGCAGGAAGGAAGCCGAGCAGGCACTATGAACGAATACAGCGTGGTTGGGTGTCCGAGGAGTAACTTGTGGCTTTCCTCTTTGTCCCACTCACAAGGCATCATGCCATGGGCGAAATTCTCCTCTAGGATTCGACCTGGCGATCTCGGAGCATAGGCCGTCGCAGCTCTGGGCCATACCAAACCTCGTAACGAGAATATCGCTGCACATTCAAGACACGGCAACAGGAGGTGGCCTGTGAGGTAGTGCTTCATGTCCCGTTCCAGTCGTAAAGGCACGAGCTACGCATCTGACCGCCCGGAAACTGTCATGACGACCAAGTGCGTGGCGCATGCAATTTGAATGGGAGCTGGAAGTCCTCCTATGACATGGCTGTCCATGTCCATCTATCATTAGATGCGCCATGTGCCCAATTTTCCTCGGGACCTGATATTAGAATCTGATTGAGCTAAAAACTTCCCGAAAAATGGGGCTTGCCTCATTTGATCAAAGCACCCACCTAGTCCGGGCGAACTTGAGGTTTAGGCAGCTCATTTGGGCACGCATTGACAGCACTGGCGTCAACATGGTTGAGTTAGTTTGACGTGAAGCATTCAATGGAATGGAATTTGAATGGATGCAGGAGCTCCCAGTAAAATGGCAAGGTATTGCCCCGTGTGAATGTTGGATGACGCTCATTCCAGTCAGCTGCCACCATGTATCTGCGTCCTCTGTCATCGTCTTTGAAGCCCCCCCAACACCCGAGCGAATTGCAACGCAGCAACTGTCCTCGTATAAATGAGAAAGGGGGAAATATTGGGTTAGACAGGGCCTTGATGGCCCGCCACCCTCGCAGTTAAACTCAATTTGAGGCATTCGACGGGCAAAGGTGGGGTTGATTGCCCACTTTTGATTTCTGGCTAATAATGGCGGTGGCAGGTTGGTGAAGAGTGGACCAAACGCCGGGACTTCTAGGCGAGGGAACTGCCTAGAAAAGGCCCTGTTTGGCCTCGAAATTTGCCGTGCCTGTTCACGGAAGATCATTCTGACTTGTGGCTGTCAGGCTGCCAAGGCTTCCTGTGGAGAATGCCATCGCCATCCTGCGGCATATCAGACAGAGAACATCTTTCACACTGGCCGAGTCGACAGGAGATGCCATGCAGTGACCGAAATGATGGGGGGAAAAGCTTTCCAAGGAACTGTCTCGGTGCGACGCACATGAAAGCGTATTTGTTGGCATGTTAGCTCATCGTGGGAGTAGCTTTGAGACAGACTTTCCTGCAGCTCGCACAGCCAATGAAATGGAATTGGGGCAGCCTAATCTCACGACGCCCCCCCTTAGTGGCTACCGCCTGATACCAAGCGCCGCCTGAGCTTGCAGTTGATTGACTAGTGATTACGAAAATTTCGCTGTCTACAAATGCCCCCGCCTTGCTCGGCTTCGTCCTGGCAAATTTGAGTGGGCATCGACCTGCTTCACATCATCGTCCTCTTGTCCCGGCTGGGTGCATCATCCGCACCAAGTTGCACTTTTTGGCGCTATCGGTCGATCCGCCTGTTTTCTCGTTCGTGTCCACTCCACTTGGCCTGAAAATCGCTGATCGCGGCCATTTGGCACTATCGCCCTGCACATTTTTATGTTTCATGCCTTTGCCTTCTTTCCCATCTATTGCCTTGTGACCGCCAGCCATTCTTCATATGCAGGAGAGTCGACCACTGGCACCGGGGGGTCACACCCGGCCTCGCGATGGCCAGGACGAAGATGGTGACCCTCTTGTCACGTCCCGTGCGGTCGAAGTGCGAGAATTCAACGACGACGCGCGCTGTGTGCCTTGCCTTCACCTCGGGAGGATCTGTCACGTCAAAGAAGGTGCGGATTCATGCATCCAGTGTTCCGCCACCTCGTCGGCGCATGACTGCGTCTTCATCAGGAAAGTCGTGAGAAAGGAACGCCTGAACTGGTTTACGTGGGCCGAACTTACCGGGTTCAACAATAACCCTTACAGGAATGCCAGAGACCACATTCAGCCACCCCAACATCATCGGGAAGGCCACATCAATCACTATCAAGATCCGCCACCCCCGCGGCCGATGCACTATGCGCCGCCGTATCCGCCACCAGGGCACCCGCCGGAGAACCACGTGGAGAGGGCGTGGAATTCCTATCCGCCACCCCAGCAAGGACCACCACATCCAGGCCCGCCTCCAGTTTACAACGGCCAGATCCCACCCCCCAAGAGACAGCGAACCGACATGTATGATGGACAGGATGTGTTCGCGCATTCCCGGCAACCGCCGGTGCCAGGCGGACCTCCTCCAGACTGGCAATCTCCTCGCCGGTCAGAATATCATCTGCCGGAAATCAGGCCTCATGAGACTGCTCCGCCTGTCCGTAGACCAGAGGAGGCGAATCATGCGAGCAGTGATCCACCCGTTCTAGCTCCCCATGACCGAAATCCCAAGACTCTGGACTTGAAGCCACCATCAGCACCGCCCTCCGCCATCAAGAGGAAGCTGGAGCCTGAGCCAAACGACTCCATCAACCTACCACACAGATGCTCGAAATGTGAGGCGTCGTTCAAGACCCCGGCCGAGTTGAAGAAGCATTTCGCCCGACATGAACCTCAATACTTCTGTAACATTCCCGGATGTTCTCGTGGTAGGGACGGGTTCACCACCAAGAACGACCTTGATCGGCATCGAAAGACCATGCACAAGATATTGAGTCCGAATGACCGGTTTTGGAAGTGCTTCTATCCAGATTGTGCCAAAACGGAGAAAGTATGGCCTCGCTTGGACAACTTTAAAGCTCACATCGTCCGGATGCACGGGGCGCAGTACGTGCAGGAGAATGTCAGCAGAGCTGAAGAGTGGTGGGATTCGCAGAAAACGCCGATGCTCGGTCGATCACCCGAAACCACCCACGACTTGGTGGCCATTGAGCCCAAGCCACCACACGAGCCAAGCAGATTGGGGGTTAGCAACCTGCTGACCGACCCTCCGATCGAACAAGTCAATGGGCGGCGACGACATCTGAGTGCAGAAGGACGACAAGAAGCGGCGCAGGTGCGCGAGATGGGGGCTTGTCTCCGGTGCGCGCTGCTCAAGGAGAAGTGCGATGACAATCGTGTCTGCCACCGATGCAACAGCTACGCGAATAAGCATTTCAACGGCACGCTGATATGTCGTCGAGGGAACATAGCAGATTACCTGGTTCCGCTCATTCCGCTGTTTGCGGATCTTCCTCAGCCGCAGGAGACGACCAAGGGCTGGAATCTGCGGTCCTTCTCTCCCAAATTGCGAATTTCCACATTTTCCGAATTATTGGACAAGGCTGAGTATCCCGAAGAACTTCAGAAATTTGACGTGCGCAGGAATTCATTCACCATCGCACTGTTCCGAGCCATGGATGAGGTCATTTTGACCCACGGCAAAGACTCTCAGTCGACCCTCGGGCCGGAATTTCAGGGCGAGGTCGAGGTGCTGCGGCAATTCCGAGAAGTTTGCTGCCTCATCTTCGATTGTGTGGTTGATGTGCTGAAGCAGAAACCGTCCGGTCAGGAGATGGCAGATCTCTCCGAAAAGCTGCAGAGGACCAATCTGGAGCTGAGAGAATGGTACGACGAATTGGACAACGCGGTCTTCGACTGGAAATCTCGGCACTTGGAGCTCAACCACCATCCGATGAAGAAATGGAACTTGTTCTTCTCCATCTGCGCCATGCTCGTCATGGAGAGGCTGACTGTCCTACTCACCCGGTCCTGGGCTCACGTGACGGAAGCCAAAGAGGAATCCAGTGAAGATGAGGCAGCGGACACATTGTGTGCCCTGCTCGAATTCAAATTCCAGCGTCAGACACCTGCGCAGCACCACTTCATCAGCATGCTGTTGGATGATAGGCATGAGACAACCCAAGGTCGGTCCTCCCACCCACTTGCTCAGCTGGCTGTACTCACATGCGACCCAGAACTTCGAGCAGGCATCAATTTCCTACGTGAAACGAAAGGCTTCGAGACTTGGAAGGGCCTTTATGAACAGTTTGGTGACGCTGTGGTTGACTCGGAGAGCCCAAAGGACCCAAAGACATCGGACGGGGACGATTCGGATACTATTCAGGTAGACCAGTCCGACTCTGTCGCGAAGAGCCGCCGAAGTTCGGAAGGCTACAACATACGTTTACGAAGAAGTGCATCCAAAAACAACGTTGAGGAAGACGATAGGAACCAAAAGAATGGTCGCACTGATGAGGCAGGCGCAAAGAAGGAAGGTCCATTCTCGCCGGACAAAATGAGTGAGTAGAGCCAAATCCGCAGTAGCTTGTGCTTGACTCATGGCTTGGGCACCCTTTGTATGCAAAGTTCTTGAGCTTTCCAAGTGTCGACTGCAATCCGTCTATAGGTTTTGAATGCCATGTGTTTTGACGCTGTCTTCCAGAATGCTGCTAGTATTCCGCGGAGTCTCAAAACCACCCAGTAGACCCAAAAACGCATATGCCAATCATGACAAATTCACAAAATAAACCGTCTGGGAAGAACATACCTACACGAGGCGGGATGCAAAGTAAAAGTGCCGTAAAGAAAAGCGGAAGCAGTGAACGCATGGCAAACGAGATGTATCCGCTGATGCTGAGAACCAAGACGGCGAAGACAACGGAACAGGGCCATCCCCCTTTTGTTGTAAATACTTATCAGGCGTGCGGCAGGACACGGACTCTGCTGGTCGGTCACACACTTGTCACGTATGATCTTCTCGGCTGTACGTGAACCAGCAACATGTGAGACCGATAAAGCATGAAACAGTAAGACAGACAACCAAACAGACGAACACCTGGAATATGCGTAGTCTCCGGTCAAGGAACAGAAAATCTGCATCGAGCTCACTGCCCGTCCCAGCCTACGTTGGAAAGGGATAAGTAGAACGAGCGACATTACTCGATTTCGGTTACTCATAGGACTCAGTGAGCTGTCACTAACTGCCATGTCCGCCGAGATTGAACGAGTATTCCACAGTGCGAAGCCGCTTATCGGGCTGGAGCGAAACATATTGAATGCCGGCTCAAGGGCACGCTAAGCCTAAACAAGACGGCGTTGATGAGGTCAGCGACGATGAGGTGAGCGACAGTGAGGTCTGGACGCACAAGGTGCGCACCTGGCGAGCTATTATCAAGGTTATACAAACGCACCTCCATATTGAATGAGGGAAAACCTGTCACAGTTGTATATTTGTTCGCTTGATGAAGGAATTCGTGCAACGTGTCAGGAAGCCCCTTGGCCGTTCAAGAATAAGGATAGCGACGTTGATGCTAAGGAAGGTGAGAATGATCCGGAATTCTACTTCTATGCGAACATCAGCACTCACAAGAAGCAATACACGCGTGACTTACTAGACTGAGAACCACGCCCTACGACTGCCCGACGGAATGTTGACATACACCCCCCATGCTCTACTTCTTCTCACCCTCTCCCCTGTCCAATCCCAACTCCCGCCTCTTCTCAGCCACGGCCCTCTCATAGATCTCATTATCCCTCTTCAACATCCTCTTTACCTCACTCCTTGGCAAACTTTTCCTTCCGCCCGTCTCGAACACTCGAAATATTGTCTGGCTCAGTATCCCTTTCGTGCAAAGATTATACAGCTCTCGATCATTCCACCACAACGACCATGCTTTCAGGTTGAAGAGGCCATTGAACTTGCCGCCGAGATTCTCGAAGACGCCCGTTCCTGCTGTAGCCTGGAGCCAGGGCATGTAGGATGCGAACGGGAGGAGAGACGTGTAGAAGGTTGAGTCCGGCGGGACGTTGTGCGTTTTGGCAAGGGCGGCACGTCTAGCAGTGTGCTCACGGTGCCATTTTAGCATTTCGGTGTGCGAAGGGAGGGATTTATGGCCGAGCCAGATCTGCGATATGGCGCACGCTTGCAGCTCGTACTGGACGAAACCAGGGTACATTGTTGCGCCATGGCCGAGGAAGGCGAGGGTATTTCTCACGGCTGGGTCAGCAGTGAGTGGGAAAGTGTTCAGAAAGAGGTGTGGATTCGTGCCTGGACCATGAGGGTAAGGGTCGTAGGAGGTAGGGTCGATGGCACAGTCAGAAGTGGAGTCTGAACCAGAAGAAGCTGCTGGGAGTTTGGGGATGAGATTGTCTGGGAGGTTGAAGTCGTAGCCTGTGCAGTACATTATTGTGTCGACATCTGTTAGGACCTGGCCGTTGGTGAGTTTGACTGCCTTGGGGCCAGTGATTTCTTCCACTGCTGGGACTGGCTCCGCGAAACCAGATTGTAGGAAGTGAAAGACAGTATCGGCCATCAGAGGGGTGGCGACTGCGATTGACTGTGCTGGTCTGATGCCCCATTTCTTGGGAAGATTTGGATAGGCTTGGTTCGAGATGGCGTTGCAGATCTTATCGAGTAGCCAAATCCAGAAGCTGGGCAGGTTGGCTTCTAGCCAGCTTTGGACAAAGAGGAAGGGAAGCTTCATTTTTGTGTCGAAAGCTTCGCCCTTTGGGGTGAACCGTGGAAGAAGGAGGACGCCGTGGCGATGGCTGAGGTAGACGTGTTTTGCAGATTCGGAGAGTGCGTTGATGATGTCTTGTGCTGTGGCGTGCATGCCTATTATTAGGACGGCTTGGTCTTTGAATTGTTCGCTGTCGTGGAAGTCGATGCTGTGTAGAACTCTGCCTTTGAACTTCTCTAGACCTTTGAGCTTTGGCCACCGGGGTGTGTAAAATGATCCTGTTGCGACACAGACGCGGTCGAACTGACGTTTACTGACCTTGCCTGATGTCACATCTTCTATAGTCAGAGACCACTGATTGCCTTCTCTGAGAATCTGCTTGACTCTGGTGCTGACGTTGATGTATCGGCGGAGTTCGAAGTGATCGGCATAGCTTTCGAGATAGTTGTGTATTTGACCTGCTGTTGGGTATACATCCGCTTCTTCGGGGAAAGGAAAATCTGATATCGCCGCTCTGAATTTGCTGGTGTTGAAGATCGTGGTTGCATGCACAGATATTGTATTGTCTCCAGAGTCTTTCCATAGTCCGCCAGTGTATGGTCTCGTTTCATAACCTGTCACATCAAACCCGCCATCAACGAATTGCTTGACGGCCATAAGGCCCAAGGCGCCAGCGCCTATCACTGCTACCTTGTCTCTGTGAGGCATTGTTGTATGGTGTGGTTGTTATGGTCGCAGCAAAGACAGCGCTGAAAGTCAGTAGGCTTTTGAGCAGAATTATCGACTTCACTTGACCGCTGAGATCAAGTATAAACTCAAACATTGTGTACGCCTGGCAGTAGGTTGTTCTGGGCTTAGCTTCAGGTGATGGACGTTTTGAGATGGCGAATGCGTCTCAGGTCCGTCTTGTGAGGCCAACGGGATCTGTAGAATCATAAGCTGATAGGGTGCGTGGCTGATATGATCGTCCTATGACCACGGCGAGGTTGGGGGCGACAGGGTGCCTGAAATCTTCACGCTGTGTATCTTGGCATCAGGCCATCCCTGCGGCATCAGCAGATACAACATTTGACTAGTGGAGTAGAATCAACGTTGGAAGGCTTGCTCACAGCTTCGAAGTGGCTGCGGCGGGATCTCAGACTACCGCTGGTTCTCCGAGCCATTCCCATGCCCTTCTTTACACATGCTCGACCAACCTCCAGTGCTTTATGCCATGCTTGACATGCATCACTTCCTCTAGATCCGTGACGCTAGGCTATCAGCAAGCTGAGGCTTCCCCACCGGCAGACAGAGCAGGGCATTTTCAACACGATCCAAAACTGCCTGGTAAGCCTGCCTGTTGCATTGACTATGGTCCATACAATACACCACAAGCTTCTTCTTCCACGATGTGGTCTAGAAGTTCTCTTCTTCCGGTAGTCAATACTTCAGATGTGAATGCTGTGGACCATCGTGAACCTCTTCCGAATGGCTGTTACTCATTGCTTGAGCCATACTGGGAGTAAGTAGTGATGCGAATTGGAGACCACCGGTGAGGCGAAGTGATAGAGAGCATTACACCCACTCATTTCAATGTGTTACTGCAACTGAAAGTATGGGCGGTAGGTCTAGCGAGCGTTGACGGATGAACGATGCCTGCTTTCTCCATCCGATCAGAACCGGAGCCTCATCCTTGGACTTGAATCAGTAAAAAGCGTGAGAGGGTGAACTAGAAGAGCCATGTAGGGCGACTTGTTGGTCACAAACTATTCTTAGCTGATTCATTTGCAATGTTGGATTAGAGACTGCGTCTTTCTGTGCTATCCACCACGCTCGTTCGTGCCAAGTTAAACAAGGTCAGACACAGATGACAAGTAAAGGGGATAAGGATCGTCGTAATGACTTGCAGCGCTTCACATTCTCAGCCGTACGTTCCACAATTTTCTTAGAAACCAGAACCGGTCCTAATTAATGACATGCCGCGGAGCTTCTGGCTTGTGAGACTTCAGCTCCCCTTTCAATCACGCTTGCTTCCTAAAGATAGCCAAGTCCAGCACCGCCAACGGCCTCCAAATCTGCCCTCACATCCCACACCGTCCCGCCAACACGATCCGCAAGACTATGCTTGTGCTGACTGCTTTGATCCAACCACCGTTTCACAACCTGTCCATCAATCATTGCTCTTCCACCAACCCCATCAGTTTCGACCTGTCTGTGAGCACGGGGGTTGAGACTACAAGGCTGATCCAATTGAGCTGTTAGAGCAGTCTGCAACGTGCTTAGCCGACGGTACGATTGTTCGGATAACGGTGTGACTAATGCAATAGCTCCCTCCTTCGTGGCCATGAGCACTTGATGACTGGTTTGAAGAGGAGGGATCTCAACCTGCATTCCGTCCTCAGAATCTGAGTCATTGGCGGCGGCCGAGTTGGCAGCGACAAGTGCTTCGGACGGCGTGGGGGACCGTGACAAGAGGGTCATGAGGGTCGGTAGATAGCCGGTGTTGAAGGTGGACCGATGAAGCAATATGCTGCCTCGCTCGGTCTTCGGGTTCCAAGGATCGTATTGCAAGATGCGTAGATCACCGCTGCCATCACTGGAGATGATATACAACTGTTTGTCTTGAGGCAAGAATTCGGCGGCCATGACGGACGGGTTTTCAAGGTCTCTGCTGAGAAGCTGCATCTTATAGGGTTCTTCAGAATAGCCCATCAGCCACAACCCGGCAAATGCGTCGGCGAGAATAGTCAAACCCGTGCCCGCAAGCTCTTTGGCGACCGAGACGTAGTAGCGCATATCCATGAATGCAACAGGCAGGATCGCGTTGTCCTCTCTAAGGCCACGCACCATGCACTTCTGGCCTTGCGCTGCGAGCACGAAACCTTGTGAGCCAATAGAGGAGATGGCCGAAACTGCGCCTCTCACATCTTCTTTAGTGATGAGCTTGAGCTTCAAATCCGTTTCAGGGATATCAGGATGCGGCACAACGTCAACGATGTCGAACAGGTAGAGGTTGCCCCGAGTCACCACATTTTCTCCTCTCGTGATGCCAGTGCCGACCACAATCAAATCTTTCCGCTCGTGTGTTTGCTCACTGACCTCGAGATTCATGCACTTGATAGAAAGCACCTGTTCGTCAGGCGCGAAGTGATGCTGGCTGATGATCGAATGGGTGCTGGAGCTGATCAGTTTGAGGGAACAGGCTCTCGTGGTAGGCAGGAAATTGGATGTCGCCTTTTCATGCTCCTGCGTCCATTCGGGATGCCATTCATCGTCTCGAGGCAGGTGGAAAGGTGCAGATGCCGAGGTGGCAAGAACATAGGAGCCAGTCCGAGGGTAATACGTTAAGCCCGTGACGTCTTCGTTGATCTCCACTCTACCAACCGTCCAATCCGCAAAATCGAGAATGATGTCCGTAGGAATCTCGCAGAAGGTCAGGTCGTTCCCAGCGCTGGTATAGACGAAGCCGCGGTTGCATGAAGAGTCATGGAAGCTACTGACGTGGGACATGGGGCCTGTGCGTAGCTTGAAGACATGAGGCATGCTTGCAGATGTCTTGATGACGATCGAAGGGTGTTTACCGGTGACAAGAGCAACACCCATACCACCGACATCATGCAGCGGGATGAGACGAGGCTTTGACGCATTGCTCACTTCCTCGCCTCTGTCATTGTAAGCTTCACGTGGATCACCGTTGTGACATGAGCACTTTGCGAAACGGTATGCGCCTTGGACGTCAGGAGATGGGTATGGCTCATAGATTGTGATATCGGAGGACTTGTTCCTGAGTAGTAGGTACGGTTTGCCATGGGCAACCGGCCCTAGCGTGCACAGGCTCATCTCTTCTAAGTCATCCTTGTTTCGCCAGTGCTTGGGAATTTGTAGATCTGGGGATAGGTGTGGCGGAAGGAAATCTAGTCCCGCATAATGAAAGATTTGGACGTTCAAGTTTGAGACTGGGTGTAGGCTCAGGGAGCCTTGTTTGCTCAATATTGCTAACACAAGTGCCTTCGCATTGGGTGCTTTGGTGGTGAATCGGATCGTGTCAAAGAAATCGTGGTGGTCCTCGTAGAGACAGGCTGACATGATGTCCTCAGATGGTACGCTGTCCGGGAAATCAATCTCGTCCAAATCCCCGCTTTTGTCGGTCTTCAATAACGTGATGGTATCGTCACTCTTGAGAATCAAGATGTGGGTGTCTGTCACGGTTGCCGCCACCACCTCGGCAGTGGCATCAGCATCTTCGTCAACTATAGCGAAAATCTGATCGAGACCAAAATCTTGGTTGTAGGCACGAACATCCCGAGTGTAGACCACAACGTGCGACCCCGTCGCTAGCCTTCCTGTTGCAACAGCACGGTCTCCCTTCTCGAAGTCATTCGCTTCCTTCTCTTCGATTGTTGCTGACAGAGACAGCAAAGAGGACTGCTTATTGCTCGATTCGGCATTGTCGGCTATCACGAGCAGGTCATCAAATGGTCGAGCATCAGATTCTATCTCAGAGGGCTCACTGCTGAGAGCCCAGACAGAGAAAGCATGGCCCTGTTTGTACTTTTTCACCACTTTCGGTCTCAACGAGCGCGATAAAAAGGCCAAACATCCATTGGTGCCTTTGTTACATGAAGCTACCAGCTCGAGGCGATCTAGGTTGGCTGCAACGGTGCAATCTTCATCGTTTTCATCATCTTCATCCTCGCGCTTCCGTTTTGGCGGTCTCCCCAGCGTAATATCCTGTAAAGGCGCAACTGAGTGGAGGCGGTCTTTGAGGATGATGCTGCTTCCGTCGAGCGCGCTCTGCTGAGTGTTGCCGTTCGTCTTGCTATCAGCGTAGAGGTCATCATCGTCATCATCGTCGTCATCGTCTTCCTCGTCGAGATCAATATCTCCGTTCGTGTCGTCCAGATAAGCACGAGAAGTTACTCTCTTGAGCTGCGGAGCTTTCCGCGTTGTACCAATCACCACAGAGTCTGCTTCTTCGCTCCCGATGAACAAGTGGCCTTGGCTCAGGCTGGTTATGGTTGAGCAGCGTGCTTGAAACACGTTTGACGTCCACGAGGAGTCAATCTCCTGCACGGACAAGCCTGATACTGATCGCCCGTCAACGCGGAAAGACAAGACGACGAATCGACCATCACTCAAAATCAGTAGCATGTCCCTGTTGGTGGAGTCGAGGTGCTGAACCTGGCATCCCTCGAGACGAAGCTCGAGACCTGACTGATCCGTCATTGGAAAAGAAGAGGACTGCTTGGAGAACTCGTTCACACCAACAGCATTCGATCTGCCTCCCTGGTCTATATGTATGAGCTCATTACCGCCAATCAGCAGGGTGCCGCCAATGGGCGCAGGAACAGCCATGACTTGTTGTAGGTCATTTGGCAGCTTCGTGACGGACAGCAATGTGGTGGAAGCCTTCTGATCAATGTCAAGGGTGTATACAGCGTATGCTAGGACATCCTTTCGCTCTGGTGCCATATTCATTGATGCTGTAATGGTTGAGAACAGTACACCGATTGTGGGTTCTCGATACTCGTGTAGGAACGTCATGGCGATAGGGTGCACAAGTCCAGGATCCAAGGCAGTCATCGGCAAGACGAATGAAGGTGCGTATAGCCTATTCCCAGCACGCGAGTCGCCGTTGGTCTGCTTTTTTGGCGATCTACCTAGTTTTCCGTCGTCCAAGTCGTCCAAATCGTCCAAATCATCGTCCATCGCCAAGTCATCGTTTTCCTGGTAGAATGGGATGATGGCAAGACTATTGATATTGAAGTTGAAAGCAGCACATCGACTACTTGGATCGATGGTGAGGTGGCTGACACAGTCTTTGAGATCAGGAGACCAAGGACAAAGTAACAGATCATGATTCTCGTAATAATGTATTGAGATGGTAGATATGCTATGTTGACTTGGATCCCACTCAATCAAGCTCAACTTTGCATCTCGAAATGCTATGAGCAGAGCATCGCCACTGCTTTTGGACTTCAGAGGCTTGACTGTGCCAAGGGCAGATATTGTGCCTTGCAGAGCATACTCTGCTACAAGGAGAAGCTTGGCCTCTTCAGCTTCGCCCCACACCTTGAAGTCGAATATCTGTAGCAACGATGTCTTTGCGATTATCAGGTTGTTTGCGCTTGGCGATGTGAAAGCCGCTCGTACACTGTTGGTGACGCCGGACGGCGGCAGCAATTCTGAGTAGCACTGCATGATGGTCAGAGGAATGATTGATACCGAGAGGACTGTCAGACGTGGCACGCCGTAGTCATTCGCGCAACCCTTACAGGCAGGCGCTGCACAGAGAGCCGCTCAAGTCAATCAGTCAATGGCGGTATCGAGATCAGGACTGGTTGTCATAGGCGAGAGATGCCATATTGATGAAAGAAAAATGAAGGCTCTCGAAAGCGTGTGAACTTGTTTAGGTCACGTGCAACGAATAATCGCAGCAGGAAGAGCGCGATGTTCTAGCGGGTGTGATTTTGATGATCGTGTTTTAGGCAAGGGTGATCTCACCTGGTTGCACGGAAGTCTAGTGGAGATTCGGGTGAGAAGCACATGCTCATCACCCAACTTAGACTGCGCTATGACAACATATGGCCGGGTGCCAACTTTTCTAGAGA
This sequence comes from Arthrocladium fulminans, assembly GCA_003614865.1. Taxonomy (NCBI): domain Eukaryota; kingdom Fungi; phylum Ascomycota; class Eurotiomycetes; order Chaetothyriales; family Trichomeriaceae; genus Arthrocladium; species Arthrocladium fulminans. Next base: position 547,805 of record QXWJ01000002.1, read on the forward strand.
CTCTGACGACAGACACACACCACTTCTACTTCCTTGCTTCTCAATTTCGCATTGGAAGTGAAGTCGAGGTTGAGGCCACTGGAATAGGTGCTGACTTGACAGCCCTCGAGCGAAAGCTCAGCCCGCGAACATAACCTCGACATGGACCTTCTCACCTCTACCAACGACTTGAGCACCATGGCATCGCAAGGATACATCCAGGTGACCCTCATCTGGGTTGTCTATGTTGTCGCCATTGCATTGCTCCTTGGTATTGCCTCCCTGTTTGTGTACCTATATCAGACTCATCGAGACCGATCGGCACTTGTCACGACCATCTGCATCTTCACCATCTCCTGTTTGCTGGCGACAGTTCTGTTATTGCCCGTTGATGTGGCTCTGGTGTCAAGCACGACAAGCTCAAAGCTTGGTCAAAGAAAAGACTGGGCTTCACAGGACAAGGTCGACAACATCACCCGAACCCTACGAATTGTCTACTACCTCCTCTACTCGCTCGACGCCATCCTATGTCTCATCGTTGTTCCCTTCACTTACTTCTGGTATGAAGAGTACGATGAGGTTGCTTCGGAGGAGGGGGAGCAAACATTTGCTGGAAGATTCTGGCCTGCATTCAAATACACTCTGATATTTGTGGTCATATGCGTCGCACTGTTTCTGGTCGGCTTCTTCGTGCCCGTAGCTAGAAACAGGGAGGGGGCGCACTTTGACCTGGATTTCTTCAAGAAACTCCTGTTCGAAAACCATGGCGAACGAGCCCTCACCTTTGCTCTAGGCCTCCTCATCACGATTGGCGTCATCATTTACTGCTTCTACACTGCCTCGGGCCTAGCTCTTTTGCCTATCACGCTGATCAAATCGGCTCCATCCATCTCTGCTCCTGCTCTGACTGCTTCTACCGAATCGCAACTCGAATCGAACCGAGAACGCCAACGCCAGCTCGAAGGCCGTGCTCAAGGGAATCCCAATGGCCTATCCTCCAAAGACCAGCGTGAGCTTGATGCTCTAGTGAGAGAAGAGAGGACATTACGCAGGCGACAGCGGTTGGCGCATGAAGCTTCTGGTGAAGGTCAAAATCTCTTCTACCGAGTCTGGGTCAAGCTTGGGGCTGTGCTTAGGCCCATCAAGCTCATCCTTGGAGTCCTGATGGTCATCGTCGTCCTTCTCATCTTCGCCAGCATGCTCATCACCGGCATTGACAAGGCCAAGAACTCGATCTGCAAGCGACACTGCGGGTACCTGCTGGCAAACATCAACATCTTCCAGCCCGTCAATTGGATCTTGGTCAAGACTGCTGAGGTCTTCCCTATCGACTATGTCATCTTCTTGCTGATCACCATGCTCTTCTTCAGCGCCAGCATTATCGGCATTGCCACCATTGGCATACGACTGTTGTGGATCACAATCTTTAGAATCAGAAAAGCACACACCTCTCCGCAGGCGCTGTTGATGGCCACAGTCTTGCTCACCCTCATGACCCTTGCCATCAACTACGCCATAGCAATGATGGTTGCACCGCAATATGCCACTTTCGGTCCACAAACCTACTGTGATTTGCCACCCAGGCATCCAGGTGAACAGCCAGACTGTTCCGATGACAAGTCGAAGATTGTTCCGTGCAGCGAGCTAGCTGAGAACGAGGCCGCCAGAATTGTTTGCACCCCTTCTGTTGCGAGCACATTCCTAAACCGCATCATGATCAACTTTCCCTTCTTCGGCGTAGTCGACTTTTGGGCGCAATTCGTTTTCCTTGGCATCTTCCTCATCTCCTTCCTTCTGCTCCTGTTCAGAACGCCTAAGCTGAGCGAAGGGGACTCAGACAGTGACATCATTGAGGAAGAGGAAGAAGGTCTCATCGCCAGCACAAACAGACGTCTTGGTGCCACCTGGGAGGACATCACTGGCCGTGCCACAAACAACCAGAGGAACAATGCCTAGGGTTAGACCGGGAAAGGTCACTTCAGTGGCATCCGGCATAAAAAGGAACAGTCTCACCATGAGAGGCGACAGCTGCACCAACGAACAGACAATGGCTGGTTCCTATGAAGAAAGTTTGGAGGAAGTAGCAGGAGCTTATCAACAGTACACGCGGATACCAAGTAAGATGCTTGAAGTCGGCAAGGTACCATCAACACGAGATCTTGCTGGTCAGCATCACAAAACGGCGAGGACGTGAGGGTCATGCTGGCAATGACATACTCAACACTACGGCCACTCCTGCTCCATTGGATTATCAGGACGCATTATGTGTTTTCATGGATACCCAATATTTAAGGCGTTCAGCTCTGAGGAATTTGATATTTTTGACAAAATATACCCCTGGAAGTAGCATTTTGCATATCAAGTCACCGCATCTAATGACTTCTTCACAATGCTTTTCCAGTGCTAATTAAGATGAAGCGCCGCTTGGTCTTCACATCCCAGCCAAAGAGCTCGGACATTCTCGACATGCTCTGGTGGAAGTATCGTGAGACTCGTGGCACATTTTCAAATTGACAGCAACCCCTACTTTTAGATGGATGCGCAAAACTCCTCTCAAGACAGACACCACTAATACTCTATGTGGAGGAGAGTATGATTGCTATCGTCACCGAGCTATGGTGCCGCCATCATTGGGAAGCAAGGACGCCTCAACGGCGCAGAAGACTGGATCTTCACGTCTCAGGTGGAACCACTGCTAAACTGGCATGGAGAGCCAAAACCCACTTGCGAAAATAGCCAGACAGAGCGAGGAGAGGGACATCAGGTATACGGTGGCTGAAGGGCTTACTGGTCCTCTTCTGCTTAGCCGTGTTGCAATATGAACAGAAGGTAGGCGAATGGAGCGATGGTAGCCGGTCGGAAGAGGCTTGAAGCAAAGTGTCTTCCCGTCACTTTGGGCATGGGTTGCTCAGGCATTCTAAGGGTTGCAGTCGTCTACTGTAGAATTGTTGAGAGATATGGAGTTAACGAGGTGGACGAATGACGAGAAATAGGCAAAGGACACCACAGGTCAATGTGATTGCTAGAATGTTCATAGAGTAGAAAGTTGAAATACCCATTCGATAATCAGACATTCTAGATTAGAGCCATGTGTATGAGCCGTCAACTCCTCGACCATTAAATCATGCCCTGTCATGTTTCATGGATTGCATCATACATCCAAGCCAAACACAACATTGTAATGCTGGATGTCTATCGTGAGCGAGCAGTAGCAGATAAACGCAATATGGAAGACACCCGTCCCATGCATATCACCACAGCCAACACCAAAAAAGAGAACAAAGTTCCAAAACACCAACCTCAGTAAGCAGACAAAACGGGAATATAAACATAAAGGGGTATCAATCAGAACGCCGGAAAGCAAGACGTGGATGACAAAGCCAGCACCCTTTCGTTGCATCTTTGGCACCTGCTGGCTCCCGACAACAAGTACCCCCAAAAGTCGTGTGTGTCATCGTGTAAATCACCCCGGGGACGAATACCCAAATGATCCGTCCTGTTAGGTGACTACAACATACTTCCGCCAACATTCACAACCGGCCGAGTCGGATGATAGTGGTGCAGCCTGGTGCCATGATGCGTGTGTGATAGTGTTGGCAGATCGTTGTCTGACTGCCAGTGAGTATGAGCATGAAGATGCTGGTCTCCAAATGCGCTCAGCCAGGTGTTGCCGAACTTTAGACGGAGTTCTTCGATGTCGCGACGATAGTCGTCGCTGGTGGGAGAGTTATTGGTTAGAGTCTTTGCCATTTCATCATCGGCTACAGCTGTCGGCGATGACGAGACCTGTGTCGGAATGGGTTTGTCTTCTAACACAGAAATGGCCTCGAGGTGTGAGGCAGTGAGTGTAGTAGGTGTCGTAACATCTGCAAGGTACGGACTGTCGAAGCCCGCATTCGGGGTTGGCGAGTCTGAATCGGTGGCGGAAAGATCGACAATGCGACGCTTGGTACCCTTTCGTTTGGCAGACGCCGTGGAGAGGTCTCGTTGCAGAGTCACCACGGAGAGCTTGATGCTAGCTTCCGGTGCTGGTGGCGTCTTCGATGATTCTTGTACGACGACAACCTTTTGTTCTGCAGGCGGTGACAAGATAGGAGCTGGACGCTCAACCTCCACAGCACGGTCTATCAGTTGCCTTCGCTCGGAGTACGAAGCAGGATGATCGTCAATGATCACATCTTCGAGAAATCCAGGCACTCTTCGGAAGTGATTCATAATTCTGACTCGATAGTCGGGAAAGCTCTTCGTCAGTGGATTGTGCCTGATCCACAACCTTCGGAAACTGGGAAGCTGCGCCAACCTCGCAGCTTCATCAGGGTCCGATAGCTTGTTACCCTGGATGTGGAGATTTTCCAGAGATGGTAGCTTTTCCACCCCAGCGAGAGATTGCAAGCGGTTCGTTTTCAGCTTTAGAGTGGTGATGGCAGGCAAAGGATGCGTCGCCAGCGTTTGCAGCGAGTCGATCATGCAGTTGGAAAGATCCAGAGAGACCAGTCTTGTGAGGCTGGCAAGACTTTCTGGTATTTCTGTAAAGAGATTAGAGGACAGATTGAATGATCTCAGTGACGGGACCACCGGCTGAATGCTTCGTTCTGGAAGTGCTGTCAATCCATTGTCAGCTAATGATAGATAGACCAGTCTCTGCCATTTTGATGCCGGGAGAACGCTCTGATTCGAGCTTGTTGCTGCATCGCTGCGCGGCGGCGTGGTCGGTTGATCGCTCGAGTTCGAACTACCGGAGCCAGATCTTTTGGCCTTGGAAGAATAGGTTCGTACGTGGCGGTATGAGCTCGCAGGCCGATTTGGACTTGGACGCTTCGGAGAACTTCCTTCAAGCACGCCTGGACTTCTGATCTTAGATTTGACCGGAGTCGTCTCAGGCCCGAAGTCGTCTCCTTGAGCTTTCAGCACCGGTGACGTTCCGGGACTCACACGCTGTGGCGAGCCAGGATCTGAATGTGAGCGAGCATATTCAGCTTGAGGAGTGGAAGGCACCGACCACGAAGGTGTCGACGGCACATTTCCCGGGGCTCGATTCAACCTCCGCCTGCGTTTTTCGGCATCGTCAAGGACAATCCTTTCGAGCAGGTCAATTGGATCGTCCAGGTTTCCACGCTTGATGGTTAGCAGCCGCAATTGCTCTGCAAGACGATCCCAGCCATGGAAACTTCTAAAGTCCAGATCGACGATCTCCAGCTGCTGCAGATTCTTGAAGGCGAAGAGGGGAACGGCGGTGTCGAATGGGAACTGCTCGTACCCTTTGATCAGCGGGGTGCGATGGTCTGGTGTCAGCCGCAGTGACGGAAGCTTGGTGAAAGCGCCGTAGATATATTTCAGATCATTTTCCAACGCCAGCCTGGCTTTCTCGCTTTTTGACGAACTCGTAGAGAGCCTCATCCCGGACCACAAAGCGCTCATTCCGGACATGACGCTGCGCACACTAGACACCGAGTGTATTGAATCCGCATCACTGCGGCCCTTGGAGATTTTGTGGGTTTGGAGAAAGGACACGTAGTTGGCGGGGGACGAGTCATTGTGTATGCTCTCGATGCGCACATTCATCGGCCCAACGTCCACGTCCAACTCTTCAATCTGTGATAGCAGGTAGAATAGATGGTGTGGGGTTAACGTCAGCTGTGCAGACTTGACGGTTTGGGACTTGAAGCTGAGACCAGCGAAGGACAGCGCGGCTGCGAGCGCGCTGGTGGAGGGAGTCGATATGGTTGAACTAGTAGGTAGAGCCGGAGAAGACGCATTCGGAGAGGGTTTCCGACGCTGAACAGTCAGCTGCAAGCTGTTGGCGAGAGCCTTTTCGTGCTGCCGAATGTACTGTGCAACAGCCTAGAAGCCCTGTTAGCCCTGCGCACAATTTGAGGACCCTTCCCCACAGCGGAAGGGTACACATACACGAATGAAGGGGTGCCCATCTTGGGACTGGAGGGACTCCATCTCTTGATCAGCTCAAGCCCCAGTTTTGCCACTGGGACCTCTGAATTCAATTGGAAGACACCTAACTAAGATGTATCTGCTCTGGACCTGAATCTCTCCTGTTTTGATGCCTCTCCTGGCTCATGCTCTGAATGTTGATTGCCTAGTACAACCTGCACAGACGTGGCGGAGACATCTCTGCCCGCTGAGCTACACAAGTGCACACGGCCTCAAGCTGTCGGCTAAGGCAAGAATTATGCTTTCAGGTTCTTCTTCCCGTCACGGTGCCTGTTTGGGTCGACGGCAAGGCGGTCGGATTGGGGGAGTTCGAGGCTTGGTATCACTTGTTATCCAATATTTTCGACCCAATTCCGAGGCTGATAAGGAGACTCGGGGGGTTCGGCCGATCTCTGAGGGTCTTGGAGGAGGGAACGGCAAGCGACGCTCGACGACTTGGAAATGACCGACTGCTTAAAGGAAGGACAAGCGATGGGTATGGTTAGAATATCTGGTCAGACATGAAGATGGTGGTAGCATGAAGACAAAACGCTTCGGAGTAGCGAGCAGCCCAGATAGCAAGTTTCAAAATTGTAGTAGTGTGCTTTCTTCCTTGCCCCATTTCCAAAAGGGAGTGGGGGTCAGTCGCTCAGACACTTTGCCGATGGCCGGGAGCAGGAAGGTGAAGATTCTGATTGAGTGGCCGCATCTATGATAGTCGCCTGCGAATCAAGCCCTGCAGTTGCGCGCTATCGACGCCCTGTCCACCGTTGGTTGCCGACTTGATCGCGACATGTGCTGCAAGCGACACTGGCCACATGAAAGGCACTGAAATTTTACCTGTATTTACCGGCATTTGGCGCTCTGGTGGAAGTGGCATACCACCTGCATTGAGCATCGATACGGGCTCTAAGCTTTGCAGCAGTCACAAAGCAATCTACCATTTTCTGCCATTTTCTGGCCAAACAACGTCGTTCTTTCAGCCCATGCCGGCCAACATCTCACTAACACGAGGCGCTAATCTAATGCCTGTCAAGGGTCCAGCTTGGCTCCGCTGATCACTGATGCGCCGCCAAATTTACCATTCGTATCTAGTTCGTGTTGCAGTGCAGCTTGGTTCCCTGTGAAAAAGGGTCATCATAGCCGGTATCAGATGAAATGCCGGAATCACAAGTCCTCCGACCAAAATACTCATGGATGCTGCTCCAACCTTTGGTGCAAAGCGAACTTCCTCCGTGACTCTATCAGACGATCTTTGAATCACCTGCCACAAGGTCAGACCGAAAAGCCAGGGATCAGCTGAGATAGGCCTCGAGGACGGGCTTCCCCTGCAGTCTGCTTTCGTCACCGCCATCGCAGGAATGGTGCGTACGCCTATCAAAAAAGAAAGAGACTGGCGATGGGCATTGCCAACTTTGGTACCATGAACCAATCACACTCTGTACCATCCCCTCGACGGACCACGGCTCGAGCCATCCTCTACGTATTGGAGGCTGATGGCATCTTGTCCCAATGTGTCTGGTGCCGAGAGGAGGCAGGCCTAATTGAGCCTAAGTTTGGCCTTTGCAGGACCTTTCGCAGAGTCTGCTGGAACGAATCTCGGGTCCAGCCCCGCATCTTGCTCAATCACAAAATCAATTCAAAGTTTAGATTGAGTTCGCAGATGCGTTGTCCACCATGAAAATGGCCTGGTGGACCGTGATCTACAATGTCATATGTTGGCAACTGTGTCCGCTATGACATAAGTTGGCAATCAAAACCCCCTTTCGATGTTGGATGGCACCACTGAAATTGCTTCGAGGATTGGAGGGAACTCGCAGTCACAAAATTGCGCGACAGGCGTCATCGCCGCTAGGTCCACTTTGGTCGACACCTAGCGTAGGGTGTGATACATTACTTATGCAGATGATCATAAGCGGGATCCTTAGCATGAACCAGTGGCAGGAGTTGTTGAGGGTGGGATGCTGTGCTTCACACCCTCATAACTCGGCCCATCGCAAACATTATGCAATCTGTGAACCGGAAAAGGCATTACGAATCGCCCACAGCTGACCTTGGGGGAGCTTGACGAACTGTTTTGTCGGCAGGAGGCAAACTGAGCTTGTGGCTGAAGACATTACGAGACCCAGCCGTCCTGCTAACGAATGACCACTGATAACAGCAAAGAGCACTGGATGAAAGATGCACGCCCCAAGGTCTTCTTCGCCCACTTCTTCACGCTTGGTTCCGGTTCTTCATGTTCATGCAACCCAAAGAAGCAATGGTTGTGTCAAATGTTGGCAGACTTATCTAGACAGTTAACTCTAGTGGGCAGGTCAGTGACCCAGCCCCACGTTTCAAGCCCGGAAGCTAAATTTCCCTTCCATCACCACCCATCCTTTGCGACCGAGGTGCACATGACTACTGACGCGATGGTCGACTGCCTTTCAGCCGGCGTGATTGACATGCTGGGCGAGAGATCCATTCCATCATTTTCAGTGGCTGACCCAGTGATACATTAAATACCTTCTGTGCCGTGTTCCATGATCTTCGCCTAAGCGCAATGACCAAAGCCGAGCGCGACCTTGGGTTTGCGGCGGTTCCAAATATTCCTTCGCGCGCATCTGGCTTCTCCAGTAGAATGTGGTGGAGCGATAAAGCTGGGATAGGTGGGCGCTGTCACGGACTCTTCTTTAAAAACGCTTTCGACATTCATAGAGATGCCGAGCTGAGCAGACACCATGCAAATGTGACAGCTTGCTGCAGAGCTGGTCAATACCACGGTCGATCATATTGCCTATGAAGCGGTGAAAGCTTGGCGCCTTTGAAGGCGACCTCGAGCGACTCATGACCGATGAGAGAAAGGGGGTTCCCTGCTCAAAAGCAAGGCTCGCATGGACCCTACATGAAGCAATGACGTTAGCCTTTTAGAGAAAAGGTGTTTAGAAATATGTGCGAGAGCATCATTTCCTTGCAGCCCCAATCAACTAGGCATCTCGATCCATTGGGTCTATCCGGATCGTGTGTGCCTGAGGCAGCTCTCCTTGTTGTGGGCAGCAGTGGTTGACGTGTTGCCTTTTGGCTTTTGCTCCCTTGTTGACGTCATCGGTCGCAGCAGCGAGTCTCTGTGTAGAACCGTAGCTTACCCGATGGTTCCTCAGCATTCCCAACGAGGCCACACTCTTTGGTGGCGTAATGTACATCTGCCTCTGTGCTTCATATCCTATTGCAATGTAAATCTCCTTAGGAACGTGAATATGCAAGACCGCCTGGACTGATGGCTCGCACGGCTTCAACTTCACTGCATCACCAAAGGGACAACTTCGACCCAGAGGCCTTGCCCGACTATCATCAAGATTTCATCAGCCAAAGTGACCTTGATGCTTTTGCTGCGGCGCTGGAAGCACCAACAACTAATCCGGTAACGGCTCTCAACGACTGGAAACCCATTCACCAAAAGGTGAAAAAACCCGGACAGCGCAAAAAGGCTCGTAGCAAAGATGAGACTCGGGAGGGGTTTGTCTACACCCTCCTCCGATATCCGATATTGCTTGGCGTTTTAGGGTGGATCATCTTCCTCTTCATTGTGTACAACATGACACGACTCTATATATATGCGTACGAGCACGTCGCCGGATGGCGGGGTCGACGAAACAACATTCGTCACGAATTGCAGCGGGCGAACTCGTATGAAGAATGGCAGCGCGCCGCAGAACGACTGGATGCCGAGCTTGGGAACGAGCAGTGGAAACGAGACGACGAGTACTCATACTACAATTCGTCGACAGTGTCGAGGGTCACCCAACAGCTCTGCAATCTACGTCAGCAAGCCTTGAAGGAGAACCTCACGAATGGAAGTACGAGTGGCACCAGCTCGACCATTGCCGACCTCAAAGCACTGCTCGAAGGCTGCATCAAGAATAACTTCGTCGGCGTAGAGAACCCTCGACTCTACAGCGAAACCTATATTGGTACAAAGAACCTTGTGCAGCGCTTCATCGACGAGGTGGCGGAAGGGCTCAAGATAGTTCTCGAGAACCAAGACTTGCCCGCGAAGGAGAAGCTCGAGTTTTTCCGTCACCTGGAGCTGAACTATGGACGCACTGCCCTGTGCCTGTCTGGCGGAGCGACGTTTGCCTACTATCACTTCGGCGTGATCAAAGCCCTGCTCGATGCCGGTGATCTTCCTCGAATCATCACAGGCACATCTGGGGGGGCATTGGTTGCGGCCTTGGTCGGCACTAGAACAGATGAAGAGCTTGAGCAGCTTCTCGTGCCCGCTCTTGCCCATCGGATCAAAGCATGCCATGATGGCTTTTCAGTGTGGATCAGACGTTGGTGGCAGACTGGCGCCCGATTCGACTCGGTGGATTGGGCAAGGCAATGCAGCTGGTTTTGTCGGGGCTCGCTGACGTTCAAGGAAGCATATCAAAGGACGGGCCGGGTGCTGAATGTCTCCTGCGTGCCTTCGGATCCACACTCCCCGACCATGCTCAACAACCACATAACAAGCCCCGACTGCGTTATCTGGTCAGCTGTTCTTGCATCAGCCGCCGTTCCGGGCATTCTCAACCCGATCGTGCTGATGCGGAAAAACAAGGACGGTAGTCTGTCGCCATACTCCTTCGGCCACAAATGGAAGGACGGCAGTCTGCGCACAGACATCCCACTCAAAGCACTCAACATCCATTTCAACGTTAATTTCTCGGTGGTGTCGCAGGTCAATCCACACATCAACCTATTTTTCTTCTCACCTCGCGGCTCACCAGGGAAACCTGTCCGGCATCGACGCGGGCGAGGATGGCGAGGCGGCTTTCTGGGCTCTTCCATCGAGACCACCGTCAAGCTCGACCTACAGAAGTACTTGAAGATCCTACGACATCTCGAACTGTTGCCACGGCCGCTGGGCCAGGACTGGAGTGAGATATGGCTACAGCGATTTTCAGGGACAGTTACCGTGTGGCCGAAGTCTATAATGAGTGATTACTGGAACATCCTCAGCGACCCGAGTCCCGAGAGACTGGCAAGAATGATCAAAGTAGGCGAGCGAAGTTGTTGGCCCAGAATTCGATTCATCCAAAACCGGCTCAAAGTCGAGAGGATCATTCTTGAAGGACTTAGCAGGTCGGCTCTACCACACGGTGGAATACAAACACCGACTCTTGCGCAAGAGCAACAACAGGCGGATATCACTCGAGGACTCCACGAGAAGCTCTTCCAAGCAGACCAACATGACTCCGATGATGAGCCTTTTGTTGCACCACCCCGTAGACCCAGCAGCATATTCCAGGAGCTGGGACGACAGGCTTCGGTGCTCTGGATGGACGAGGGTCCGACAGAAGCTGAAGAGGAAGGTACATCAACGACAGACGACGAGGATACACTGCCTCATAACTCAACTGTAAAGGTAGGTCCTAAGCGGGACTAGACTAGCATTTGTGGCATAATACCAAATCGTCCTCGACCAAGCCCTGCCATATGATATTCAACCCCTCATTGAGCACTATCACGTGACTGTTCTGCAAAAGTACGTTGCCATGAGCGCGATTAAGGTTCGGATATGGAGGTCCGAAATCTGGCACGAACGTGTGTTGACGTCGATCGTGCTGCCATCCGAGAGTTTGAGAGATGGCTCTACAAAATTTCAATCGGCCTAGGCAAGTCAGATGAGGCTTGTGAGGCCGCGAAAACGGAAGCGCCGTTGTCGCGTTGTAATCTGGCTTCGTCTCGACCCAATATGAGGCCTGGCCGATGGTGATACACTTGTTGTTCTCGAAATCTGAAAATATCATGTTCTTGAAGCTCGCATTGGAGTAGAGATTTCGCTCGAATATGAGCAATGTGATTGGGTGGCAGCCTATTGTTTAGTCAGTGGACCCATGGTTAGCGCTTCTTGGCGTCACGCCTTCAAACTGCGCTTTCTTCCAGCTCCTCAGAACACAACTCTCAAACGCCTGTCCAACTGCTGCCAACGATCATTGACTGACATCTCGAATACGCGTCGCGCATCGACTAATGTGCGCAGTCCGCTGTTTGCGACACCGAAATCCTCCAGTTGCTAGCCTTTCACTAGCATAATCCACACCATTCATCACCAGTTCCCGCAAACACCCCCCTCAAGCTGCATGATAATGCGCCGACACACAACCAACACGGGCTCAACACAATAGTCTAGATGACAGTAATACCATGAGCGCATGTCTCAGTCTCCATCACGACCCTTGATTTCGGCTTCTGCTCTCTCTTGTAGCCCTCACCAAGGACGGCAAGAAGTCTTGTAGCCAACAAAGTTTGACTTGGCCGTTTTCAACATGCCTTACCGCCCCACTCGCGATATCACCAATCGTGACCTCGAAGCCATTGCTAATGCCGAGGACTCGAACGACGAGGACTACGACGATCGTGAACAGCGCAGCAAACCAAGAACAAAGGCCAGACCTCGTAGAGGCGGCAGTGCCCTTCCTCGAAAGAAACAAAAGCGAGGAGGATACAGAGGCTCAGACATCAGCGATGATGATGACGAGCTGACCGGAGAAGATGTTTGGACGGAAGAAAGTGAGCTTGAAGAGATAGAGACAAACGAGCGAGGCCGCCCTGTGCGCAAGGCCGCCAAGAAACAAAACACCTACGAAGAAAGTGACGAAGAAGAAGAAGACGACATGTCAGAAAGCTCAGACTCGGAAGCGCCAAACACGCCCCGTCGGCCCAAGCAACGCCCAGGAGAGTCCCCCAAGTCGAAGATCGTGACGCTTAAGATCCGCACGCCTCTTCCTCCAACCACTCGATCCCTGCGTGAAAGAAAGCCAAGTGTGTCCGCCAAACCGCAATCTGCACTCACTGGCACTCGTCGGTCCCGCCGGATGTCAGGTGAGGACGATGACGATTTGGTCGAATTGTCAAATTCTGGTCACCATGCCATTAGAGCCGGCTCACGCGAACCAGAACGAGCGACCAGAGGTAGCAAGGGTATTAAATATCCTTCCAAGAGCACCATCGATGAAGTGGAGGAGCCGGAGTCGATCCCAAAGGAAGACGAGGATGATCAACTGGAGATAAAAGCCTCACAGCACGAAATACCTGAAGAAGAGATACCGGCGTCGCAAGCTGATCTCCCAGAGATTATTCCGCGACTCCTCTCAGACCTTCCTACAGCAGCAGTGCCTGACGTCCTCCTCCCCAGTGAAGACCCTCTACATCTCTCCCCGGAAAGGGAACCAGGCCGACCTGAGATTGAGCCCCTCTCTGATATAGCAGAAGACGAGGATGACGATGAAGGCCCAGTCACAAATCGAGGCCGCATCACAAGAGGTGCTCAGAAGCGCAAAGCTGATTCGCCTCCCGCCGATGAGCCGCCTGCTGGAAGACGAAGACTGCGGGCTCGCAATCAACCAGGCCGCGCTGCCTCCGCTCCACGGTCACGACGCAAAGGCGTTGACGAGACCAGTGACTTTGATCCCGAGGGTGACGCCGACGAGCCCGAAGAGATGTCCGACTCCGCAGAGTCGGACGCCTCTCCGAGGAAGAGACACCAAAAGGCGGACGAGTACGAAAGTAGCAATGGAGGTCGGCGATCCACTAGGTTACGGTCGAGGAAAGCCCCATCTCCACAAGCTTCATTGAGCGATGCCGAAGACATTGCAGACGAGCTTGCAGAGGAACTTGCGGAGCTGAAGAAAGATGGCAGTAAGAGGAAGCGGCCAGTGAATGAAGAGCTGATCTTTGAAACGAGGGGCAGGAGAAATGCAGGGAGGAAGAACTACGACCTGCTGCGAAACCTGCCGCAGATCGAGGAGGATGATGAGCCTGCTGCTCCTTCACCGTCGCAGAGAGCAAGGAAGACTGGTGGTGGTTGGCAACACCGCACTCTACTCGATACGTACGGTCCATTCGGCGGCGCGGGTGGACGGTCACTACTTGGTGGCCCAGGCCGACGTCCAGACGCCGACTCTGACAGCAGCGACGACGAGATAATGAAACAGCCGAAGCCACTCGGAGGCATGGTTGGCATGACTCCCACCACTACCACAAATCCCTTCAACCCCTTCTCGGTCCAACCGCTCAACTCTGATCCTGCGCAAGGGCCGGCTGGCACTCCTGCGAATCTGGGAAAGATTAAAGACAAGCAGGCATTGGCCGACGCTGATCCTCTAGGCGTTGACCAAAACGTCGACTTTGACAGCGTCGGCGGCTTGCAAGGGCACATCGATCAGCTGAAAGAAATGGTTGCATTGCCGTTACTGTATCCCGAGATCTTTATGCGCTTCAAGATTACACCGCCGCGAGGCGTGCTCTTCCACGGCCCACCAGGCACAGGTAAAACGTTGGTTGCTCGAGCGCTCGCTACCAGCGTTGGCTCACAAGGTCGGAAGGTGACGTTCTACATGCGCAAGGGGGCGGACGCCCTCAGTAAGTGGGTCGGCGAAGCTGAAAGGCAGCTAAGATTGCTGTTTGAGGAGGCCCGGAAGAATCAGCCGTCCATCATCTTTTTTGATGAAATCGACGGTCTGGCGCCTGTGCGGTCGAGTAAACAAGAACAGATTCATGCTTCCATTGTTTCCACATTGCTGGCCCTGATGGACGGTATGGATGGCAGGGGACAAGTCATCGTTATTGGTGCGACAAACAGACCAGACTCGATTGATCCTGCACTAAGGCGACCTGGTCGTTTTGATCGAGAGTTCTATTTCCCCCTGCCAGATACTGAGTCTCGGCGGTCGATCATTGACATTCATACGAGAGGCTGGAATCCGCCGCTGGACGACAAGATCAAAGACGAATTGGCTGAGCTGACAAAAGGCTATGGTGGCGCTGATCTGAGAGCGCTCTGCACAGAAGCTGCTCTCAATGCCGTGCAGCGGCGATATCCCCAGATTTACAAATCCAAGGAGAAGCTACTCATCGACCCCAAGACAATTCAAGTGACGCCAAAAGATTTCATGATATCTATCAAGAAGATGACCCCCTCATCAGAGAGGTCAGCGTCGTCGGGCGCGGCGCCGTTACCTCCTAGCGTTGCACCGCTACTCCGCCGGCCTTTGGAAGAAATCAAGAACCTGATCGCAGAGATGCTACCACAAAAGAAGAAGACCACCCCTCTAGAGGAGGCACTGTATGAAGATGTTGCCGACGGCAACGATTTTGGCCGGGAACGCATGCAGCAAGCATTCGAATCCTCGCGTGTCTTTAGACCGAGACTCCTGATACACGGCAAGATCGGGATGGGCCAGCAGTACGTTGCTGCTGCACTGCTGAACCATTTTCAAGGCATACATGTTCAATCGTTTGACTTGTCGACTTTACTGAGTGACACAGCAAGCTCACCAGAGGCCACCGTCATCCGTCTTTTCGCTGAAGTCAAGATGCACAAGCCGAGTGTTATTTACATACCAAATGTGCAGGAGTGGTACGGCACAGTTGGTCCGACGGTACTGACGACTTTCCTCGGATTGCTTCGATCGATCAAGCCTACCGACCCTATCCTAGTGCTTGGTTACGTGGAGGTTGATGCAGATCAAGAAGATGTCAGCATGAAACGGGAGCTCTTTGGCTACTCACAGCGGAATCAGTACCTGCTCGACAGCCCTCAGAGGCAGGAACGAAGCGAATTCTTCCGCCCCTTGAAGCAGTATATCAAGACGAAACCAAGTGAGTTTCCTGACCCCGCGAAGCGCAAGAAGCGGCAAATGGAGATACTGGCCCCTGCACCGCCAGAAAAGCCCAAGACACCACCTCCGCCAAGCAAGGAGGAGCTCAAAGCTCAGAAGAAGCGAGATCGTCAGACACTCAACTTGCTCAAGATTCGCCTGCAGCCTATTATGGACCAGATTCGGATGCGACACAAGAAGTTCAGAACAGGTGTCATTGAAGAGAGCGCGATACGCTACCTCTACGACGAGGCGGATCCAGGCACGGTCACTTCCGACGTTGCTCAATTCCCAATCGCTCAGGCCAGTTTCCGACCTTACGAAGTTGGCAAGGACTCGCACGGCGTCGCTGGTCTCGTTGACCAGGGAAATGGGAAGTTCTACTACAATCTTGATACCGTGACGATTGAGAAGAGGTTGAGCAACGGGTACTACAAACGTCCGAAGGACTTCTTGGCTGACATCAAGAGGCTGGCAAAGGACGCGAAGGCCATCGAAGACGAGGACAGACTGCTGAAGGCGAACGAGCTGCTTGCTAACGTTGAGGTGGATATTGCCACCATCGAGCTGAACGAACCAGGGCTTGCGGCTGAATGTGAGAAGGTCTATCAACGTGAACTGCAACGAGAAAGGGAAGCTCAGGACAAGGAGGCCGCTGCAGCGGCTCAGGCTGGTACAATCATGCCGCCCCCAAGGCCAGCTGCAAATACATCCGATCTGGCAGCCACAACCACTACAGAAGGCACTGGTCAAATTCAGCTTGGTGAAGGCTTCCAGAATCCGAAAGACACGCTCGGAAGGAATTTGCCGGTCACACCATCCCGAGCGCCTTCGAAATCCAGCGTGCTGACGAATGGCTATCACGCACCACAAGCCCACCGTGACTCATACCACACTAGCAGCGGCCACGAAGCTGACATAGAAGGCGATACGCCCATGCGAAATTCCAATATTAACAGCAGCTCCAAAACATCAGCCGAGACTCAAAAGACACACACCACAACGACGAGCTCCTTCGACAACCGCGGATCAGCCCAACCAAAACCATATTGGATGCACACTGGGCCCTCTCAACAACTACGACGCGAACACGGCATGCAAGCTCAACTCTCACAGACGGACTACATGACGCCCATGCAAGCCGGTTCCCGAGCAGCAGATTACCTTAACGAGGCAAGCACGACACAGACTACTTCTGGTCAAAAGCAGAATTCGAATTCAAATCCTAGCGATCAGCATAATACCCAGGAGAGTGGTCCAAACTTGTACATTTACGATGAGAGACGGAGTGCAGGCGGTACTGATATCCCAGATACGCAGCCAACGCAAGGTATGAAAGCCCCCCTCCCCTTCCCCGAGAGCCCAACTTCAAAGTGGCACGAGGCAACAATGTGATAATGGCATCTCAGGACATCCTCATCTAACGCAATGGACTATAGAGAACCCGCCTGCTTCCCAGCCATCAGTAAACGGTACAAGTAGTCAATACGTCACCGCACGACCCAACTCATTGTCTCAAACGAACAGCCAGCCACCTGTCCCGCCGTTCGCACCCTCCATTCCTGCTCATCAGCCACAAACCGCACCATCTGCGCTCTCTCGGGGACATACATCAGCTACCAATGCCCTGTCAAATCTCCTGAACCCGCCTTCACCGACCAAATCCTTGTCGACCTCTGTGCCGCGCGAGAATCTCGTCTTGCCATCAGAGTCAAGCCTAGACAATACCTTCACTGACCTTACAGATAAGACATCAGGATTGAGTGTTGAGCAGCTTGAGCAAGTCAACAGCGTTCTTATGGATGTGTTATGGAAGACACGGGGTGAGTGGAATAGATGGAAAGTATTGGAGAAGCTGGTCGAGAACTTTAATGAAGTTCTTGCCGACATGAGATCTGTCGGTCAGGATTTCCAGCCCTTGAGCTGGGAGGGGCTGGGTACTCTGGGGAGCACAAGAAGGATTGAAGGCTAGGAACCACAGAGCGTGAATCGGTGCTGACCAACGAGGAGTTGAGAGGAGAAAGATGGATGGGACTACAAGGGAGGCGCCCCAGGAGGTGCAGGATAGTTTTGTGATTTCGCCATGGAGAAGAATGGAGTCCAACGTGGATGGCCGCAAAGTTGTGTAGGCCATCAGAAAGGCTCAGAGCAGTACATCGTACACCAGCTGAGAAAGGAGAAAGTTGATGCCGCCTTTTCAAAAGAGTACGTTGGAAGAAGCGAACGCTACCCAACATGCAGGGATCGTGCGAACGAATTTATGGCGTGAAGAGACGGAAACACGGCTGGCCGGCAGGAGTTTAGCGAGAGCAAGTTGATGTTGCTTGGCGGATTGCAATGCTGGCGCGGTCTCTTTCTTTCGGAGCCGTTGCCGCGGTTCCGAGCGTAGAAAGCACGGGAGTGAGTGCAAGGGAAATAAGAGCAGATGAGAACGTTGTAGGATAACATGGGAGGAACATTGGGCGTTCAAATCTCCATTGCACTGCACCGTTCATTACAGCCGCGACATAGCGCCGCGGAGAGCATTCTAGGAACAGTATCATGTAGGGTGCGATCCCATAGATAGGCGTGGAATGGATATGTTGTACAAGGCCTCACGTCTGTGTTTGACACCTGCATTTAGCCAGGATCATCCCACCAGCATGAATGATTGAGCCTCATCGTCGAGGCATTATCACGACGGGCCGAGTCTTCGATCTAAGCAAGCAACCGTGCTGACTCGCAGGGAGGCCGGTGTCTGTATTGACGCAATCGGCTATGGCTATGTATTCCTTGTATGGCCGCAGCAGCCCATCACCTTGCTGCGACGTCCAGCCCTCCACTTCTTTGTATTCACATTGTTAATATCCGATCAGTGGACCCCCTCCTGAAGCACGGCCAAGACGGGAAGACAACCCCAATGCATCTGGCTGCTCCTACTTTCATCAATACTTATAGGCAGGACACAAGACTTGCACCATGACAATGTGTAGCATGAACAACTATTCACTTGTTTTCAAGACAAATGCTCAAGATAATCACCAAGCTCAGTCCATGCGTTCGCCCTACAGCCCTCAGAACTTTCCCTTCACTTAGACCACCATCACTCCTAATATTCAATCGCTCATTCAGAACTCATCACCCCAAAGCTCTTCCTATGGAATCCAGTGCCGCAATCATCAAAGGCTGGCTCGATGAGTTGAAGTACGATAAATGGGGATGGGTCATCTACCGAACGACATACTCCGATGACCTAGCCTGGAATAAGTTCAAACAAGGAGCCATAGAAGGAATGGTCCGGCAAATCGAAGAGTCTGATCACCCGGAAATCGCCAATACGCTAGAATGGACTTTCATGGACAACAAAGCCACCTTTGACGGCGTCTCGCGAGCGTTTCTGCGTTCTCATTTTCTGCAATGGGCTCAACAAGCTGTAGTAGCCGAGAACCCTCGGGCGGACGCCAAAGATCAGGATATCTTGAGTCATGTGCGGTACAACGTTTTCATTGAAGTTGATCACGATTGTTTACAGAGTATGATGGAAAGGGGGAAGGACTCAGCACAACCTCGAGTCTGGTGGTTTGCACACGTCAATTTTGTCGATGCTAAGTGGAAGCCACTGAGTGAGGTGGCAAGGAATTACAATCCAGACGAAGATGCGACGTATGAAGAAATTGATGGTTGTAAGGAGGAAGAAGTGGGATGGATGAAGGTGATTAGTGATTTGATTGGTGTGGAATTCTACGTGGCTCTTGCCGATGGGTGGCGGGTGTTCTACAGGCGGCCGCCCGAGATAGTGATCTGGTAGATAGAACATGGGTGAGCAAGTACAGGACGAACTATCCAAAGTGGCATGAATGTGTATGTGTGATTTCTGCAATAGGAAGAATGGTAACAATCTGAAGTAAGAGACTTGTGTGTGTGGCCCTGAACGCCGCTGTCCAGCAAGAAGGTCTCGGGGCTTGACGTCGCAGAGCAGGTGGTTCGCCTGATGCAATGATTGAAACCGACGCAGTAGTTGGCCGAACAGCATCGGCGTGGACTCGAGCGAGAAGCGATCACCGCAATACGGCAACAGATCGTCCGTCAGGGCTGTATCGCTCTCGCTTCCTCAAGGACTTCCGACGATAGGTCCACGCCACATGCTTGTCATACTCCTGGATTTTCTTATTCGGTACCCCGCTATCTTCGCGAAGCCAAGTCAAGACTAGGCAGCGATACTCAGTTCCCTGATCTGTCTCCCGCCGCCCGCTCACACCCAGGATAGAGTCTTTAGCAATCTTCACCGAGACGCCGCCACTGTCTATTGTCTGGCTTTTGAATTCTCGTCTTTTGCCTGAGAGAAACTGCCACGTCGATTCACGCCGGCTCGCCTTTTGGGATGTCGCCCTATGCTTGAAAGGCCATTACTGCAAACCTCGTGCTGCTGGTTCTGGATTGTTGGCGTATCGGTCTTATCTTGAACCAGATTCGCGGCTGTGGCACTACCCACATCACGTAGGTCGTTGGAACATCCGCTTCGACGCGGAGACTCGGCGATTTCAACCAGTCCATACCTGCTATAGGATGAGACATGATGCTGATTGACGGTGAAACACCAATGGCGAATACGCCTCACAAACCGGTATGCCACCAGTGGCACTACAACGAGCAAGACTCGAGGGTCGGTCGATGCTGCTGCCTCGTAAGGGAGAGTGGAGTGATCGAGAATCTGCCTTGAACGGGCGGACGGACTAAGAGATGTGCTGCGAACAGTGACCAGGAGATTGACTGGAGTTGGAATGCACTGATGCGGAAGAGAATGTCGGCAGGATGCGAAATACGCAGGGAAAGGACGTTTTGGTTGCTCGTGACGGCTCCTAGGGCAACTTCCTACGAGTGGCAGAGCGCACTGCCGACGACGGCATGATTCGATTGGAGGCAAAGGAAAAGCAGAAGTGCCCCATCCACGCATGGATTCCTCAAGACCCATGGCTCGCGGGAAAGAGGCAATGCATGTCGCCGGTAGAACGAGGCATGTCATGGCAATGCCCTGCAGGTGGAATCAGCTGGTGGTCACGAGAAAGATCAGGTACTAGCAGGGAGTCATCTCAGCTGCTATAAGTTGAACAGAGACCAGACAAGGGGGCAGTGCTAGTCCTTGTTGGCTTTCGGTCTCTTTCATAAAGCCTTCATGGTTGGCCTACTCCGTCGAGACACAACTTGAGTACAAAAAGGGGTGATCGCCCTATTGGCCCCGATAAACCCAGTGAACTTCTCCCGGTGCATGCCTTCCTTTTCGTCCTGCTTTTGGCTTCTTGCGGTGTCATGCCGCTGCTGTATCGGACTGTTTGTTCGCTGCTGCATGAGCTCTCCTCATGCCTTAACGACGATGCCATTGATGCTCTCCAGATCCGAGCAGCAAGAGGAAGAAAATGGAACCATCACAGCCGTCAGCAACAACATCAACAGATGGGCCGCCGATCCGCCTCTTGTGCATCGGGCGCACACCGAACCATGGCCCTGCATCTCGCGGAACACTCAAGCCATATTACACGTGGTGCGCCTCAATCTAGTGATTGATCCACGAGTAGACAATCTAGCGACCGAGCTTGGACTGTCACAATACGACCAAGAGAAGCTTCGACAAAGCTTGCGGCAGATGGAACACCGTACGTACCTCTTGCTACACCTGGCGATCGAAGAGATCCGCGGGACCTATCGCGACAGTCTCTATTCCGATGATACAGAGATCGACCTGGTTCCTAAATCAGTGGAGGATGCGTACGAGCGGATACTTGGTAGGATTACCCATAAGCAAAAGACGATTGCTCGCAAGATATTGCTTATTATTGTTGGTCAGCGAGACAGCGCTTGCTCTTGGTGCAGCACGAGCCCACCAGCTGGACAAGCATTCTATCGAGAGCCCTGACCAAGAGCCGTGCTTCCTTGTCGGTGCCATAGGCAGGAAATTATCACAACTACCACAAAATGAACGCTTCGACATCATTATCGACCACGTCAATCGGCTTTTCTCTCCCTTCTGTGACACCTTGAATGTGACAGTTGAAACTCCGATTGCCGTCATAGAGTACGAATGGGTCAAGGATGAGTATAGCGATGGCTGTCCCGTGCCATGTATGCCGCCTGGCGTGATGACAAAATATGAGAAAGCGCTGAGGACACCATTCGGTGCTGTTCACTTTGCGGGAACTGAGACTGCCTATGAGTGGAAAGGGTACATGGATGGGGCTGTGAGGAGTGGAAAAAGAGCAGCGGAGGAAGCCATCCACGCGTTGCGAACGAAGTGAAGGGGGCTGCAACCGAGAATCCTATGCAATTGTCTTGCAAGATTACCGATTTTGCAAGGATAAGATGCACGATGAGCCACTTCCGGAATCCGCAAGAATGACTGTGGGTGTGTCTCAGAAAATGAGAATGGAGTAGACCTGCCTACCACGCCATGCGAACAAATTTCTTTTTGGCAAGTGGCGCACCTCAAATCGCAGCAAAGATCTTGCCACTGGGCACCTTACACCCATGTGTGGCAGGCAATGACCTGTTTCTACCCTTTCTTCTGTAGACCCCGCCCTTCCAAACGCCTACAAATCCGCACTGTGACTTCCTTACCGAATTTTCTGACCACCTTGCAATTATCGACTGCGCGTATTGCCGGAGTCCTCGCCTCAATTTCCGACGTCACCTGAGAATCGAGAAGTCTATGAGCCGGCAGACACTACAAAGTGATGAAATCAAAAATGTGTTAATTGGAAGTTTCCTTGAAGAGTGCTTGCTGCTTGTCAGAATTACAAATCGTAGAACACATTCCCCTCGAATAACCTTCTGGCTGTCCGGGTTATCGTGACTGAATCAATCGACATCTGCCCATCCCAACCATCCAGCTTACAGGCAACTTCAGCGTCTATCTGCCCACTTGCATGAACAACCGTGACTTTCTGACAGTTCAAGGGTGCTATGTCTTCATGCTTGCCAGTGCATGCAGAATTGACTGAGCTTGAACTTGAAGAGTACGAAGCTGAGGGGCTCACATTCTTTGACGAAGCTCGAGATAGCACCTCCCAAGCTACTGTCCCTGGTGTCACAGCCGCAGCAGCAATACACACCGCACCGGTAAGCTGTACGCTTGGGTGGACTCTGCCTGTGCTGAAGGATGTGACGAACACAGCTGCTGATGTGCTTGTCGGCGCTGAAAGGACAGCAATCTTCGGCGTACCCTTCGTCAACCCTGCGGAAGTGATGTCGTTTGCTAGACCCATCTTTACAGCCGCCGTTCTTCTGATATCCTCAATTATTCGCAAAGACTCCGAAGCGTGCGGCCCAAGATGCTGATAAACTTCTGGCAGTGTCGTCGCATCAACCAGCACAAACGGATTTGCAACATCGATCAATGTCGCACGGACCGAAAAGCTTTGGCCGGTGGAATCAATATCTAGCCAATCTTCTGTTTGACCAGTTGGCAAAATCTTGCCAGTCATGCTCCCCGCCGGGTCTAAGAAAGACACCTCAATTGGACTTCCCTCACTTCTGAGCCCAGGCATAAGATAGTGCCCCTGTTCATATGCATGACCATCCGAATCAAGCTGTACACTAGCTTGCATAATCTTGTTGGTATTCGTGTTCAGGATGCTGATCTTGGCTTTGTCTTTGCTTGCTGGGGGGCTGATGATGCCCTGATCCAGAGCATACGGTCCGACACCCGAGGCAATGTTTCCACAATTGCCAGTCATATCGAGTTTCCCGCTGTCAGGGACGACCTGGATGAAGGTGTACTCGACGTCGATACCCTTCCGAGCGGACTTTTCGACGATAGCTACTTTTGAGGTCGTAGATGTCCCACCGCCCAGACCATTGAGTTGTTTTGCGTCTCCATCTTGTGAGCCCATTGCTGACAGGATGATTCTGCTCCATGTTGACTGATCTGCTGGTAAATGCTGCCGTTGAATGAATAGACCCTTGGAAGTGCCTGCTCGATACCAGGCTGATGGGAGGGCGTGCCTAGATGATTTGGGTCGTGGACGCATATGCGGCGCTGCTTTATGAGCGATGATAGGAAGAGGGGAGTTGAAAGGGACCTCATGCGCAAGAGTATGCATGATGGTAGGCACTTTACTTGTTGCGGCTGTTTGCATTTGCGTCTGGTGTGTCTCCTCTGGACAGGCGTAGAGCAGCTATCGTCATGCGTCTTTGCTTCGCTGAAAGCCGCTGTCCATTGTCGACTCCGGGTGACTTCGTCCATTATAAATCAATCCTGCCGTCCGACGTTTGCTAAACTTGCGCTGATTCCGATCGAACCCAGGTTGCTCCTGGTAAGAGCTGCCAAGGCGGGCTGCTCTCCATGGATGAAAATTTGCCGTGGAATCAAGGAAACACGGTCGGCACTTCTCGATTAGCGTCCCGGGAAAGTGTGAGTGGACCCAGTGTCCTTCGCCAATTGGTTTCCGGGCTTTGAATCGGCAGCGGGGCCCCATCCACGTGCAAGGGCACCCAGCCGAACACCGGGCTTCCTCAGTAGAGGTTTCACATAAAGAGACCGTGTGTCCGCATATGCTGCAATAATTCAGATCTCTCTTTGGCATCCCATTCTTGAAGCACCGCTATCAAACTCAGTCATGGCACAGACTCAACACTTCTCAGATTCGTCATCGCTATCTGCGACTAAACATGTACACAATGTCAGGGTGTACATCCTTGCACTGGTTGCGTCTATGGGCGCCGTGATGTTCGGCTACGATCTTGCGTTCATTGGAACGACGTTGTCACTGAATTCATTCAAAAAGTGAGATAGCTGGAGTCTCCTTGGTATGGGGCTGCCGACTAGATGCTGACATATGGACAGAGACTTTGGGCTGGATCGATTGTCAAAATCTCAGAGAGATGCATTCTCAGCCAATGTCGTATCTCTTCTTCAAGCTGGATGCTTCTTTGGTGCATTGGCATCTGCTCCTTTCTCGGATCGCTTTGGGCGAAAAATCGGACTCATGGCGGCCTCGGTTTTCTTCCTGGTCGGCTCAGCAATGCAGACCTGGGCTGATGGCAGCAAAGCTTTGCTTTATGCTGGCCGAGCTATTGGTGGAGTGGTATAGATTGGCCGTCCGTTGCGTGATACTCTGTGGCTAATTGTCTCTCCTAGGGCGTTGGATCTGCCAGTGGTCTAGTCCCTCTCTTCATCTCGGAGTCGTCTCCTCCTGCTATCCGGGGCCGCCTGGTCGGGATCTATGAGATTGGCGTTCAGTTTGGCACACTCATAGGATTTTGGATCAACTATGGTGTCAACCAGCATGTCACTCCAGGCAAACAGCAGTACATGGTACCCTTCGCGTTCCAGCTTGTCCCAGGCGGCCTGTTGCTGATAGGCATGTTCTTTGTCCCAGAGTCGCCTAGATGGACCGGGCGTGCGAAGGGAAGGGAGGCGACACTCGATGTTCTTTCTCGCTTTCGTCAATTACCCCGAGACCACGCCTATGTGCAGGAGGAGGCTGCCATGATCATTGCTCAGATCGAAGAAGAGCTGAGTATGGTCCAGAAAGGCGGCCTAATCGGTGAGTTTCAAGAATTGTTTGGCCAGTCTTTGAACAGAAAACGCATCACTCTCGGCATTGTGATGTTCATTTTCATGCAATTTGCAGGCTCAAATGCCATCAATGTGAGTATCTTGAGTTTCCATTTTCCCTCTGGCGCTGCTGACGAACTGGACAGTACTATTCGCCACGGATTTTTGCGTCAATAGGACTGGAAGGCACCAGCACAGCATTGATGTCGACCGGCGTTTATGGTAGTGTCAGATTCTTCACCGTTTGCGTCGCAATGTATTTCTTTGTTGATCGGTACGGGCGGACTACTCTGCTACTGATTGGTAGTGCGGGCATGGTAAGTTTTCTGCCGGGTGTGATAAAAAGAATGGGTGTCTGACGCGCTGAACAGGCTGTATGCATGTACTATATCGGAGGGTTCGTCCAGGTGAAGCCCACAACCAATTCTGGCGAAACACATCTCACAGCAGCTTCGATTGTTGCTGCAGTGGCAGTGTATGTGTACGCTGTGTTCTTCAGTTTATCCTGGGCTGGTGTACCATGGATCTATGCCTCAGAAATCTATCCAACGGTCGTTCGATCGCTTGCTGTCAGCATTGGAGCTGCCACCCATTGGCTTTTCAATTTCGTCATTGCCAGAAGTACGCCATACATGATTTCCAACATCAAAGGTGGTGCATACTTCCTCTTCGCGGCTTGTCTCACACTTTCCATACCATTCATCTGGTTCTGGCTCCCCGAAACGAAAGGACACAGGTTGGAAGACATGGATACCCTGTTCTTGAATGCTCGCCGCAACAAATTCGGGAGAATTATCGGTGGAAACGGAAATCCGCAGGAGGTGTCTGAAGGCCAGGAATCTGACAAGCCAACAGTGGTCATGCAAGAAACAGTTTGATCTCGGTGAGATTTGATCTTGTGTAAGGTTCGGACTGCGATAGAAGGTCAGATCTGGAAGGTGTTTTGGTTAGGTTGAGCTTCGAACATCCATTGGTCGTCTCCTGGACTTCCGTAGAAACCAAATAACGGATCATTCAGTGTATATCCCATCAAGGACGGGTAATCCATGTGCATGAGGTCCTGTTCTTGTCCCACTTGTGGCGCTCCGCTTGTGGTTGGTATTGAGGCATATCTCATGTCACCATGATTTGGCAAGACTTGGTTTGAGTACATCCCAAGGTTTCTGTCTGGCTGAAAACTCTGAATAACCATATCGATATCTATCCCGAGATCCTGCTGTGAGCTAGAACCGCCTGTGTTTTGAAGTTGGTCCTCCACCGGCTGAGACTCCTCCCAGAAACCTTGTGCAGCCTGGATTGTTGAGCCAGAGGCTGTGGGCAAAGTGACGCTCATCGCCTTTATAAGATTGGAAATAACGTTCTCTGCTCGTTTGACAGCCCAGTTCGTCTCTCTGTTGACTCCGAACACGTGAAGACAAGTTTGCAGCATGGAGTGAGCAATTGATGGCGGAGTCAGTTGGGCGGCAATTCGGACATGGATAGTCGCGGCAACGTAAGTGGCATAGGCTATGAGGTATGGCGCTCTTTTGATAGAGAAATCACGATCGTAAACACGGAGAAGGTTGACAATCGATGTGGCTGCGTTTGCACATACGGAAAAAGAGTCAATCGCCACCGTTGGATCATCCTTGCTGTACAAATGACCCTCAGATACAAATGGTCGATGTAAAATGACCAAGACCACCTCGTACATGGCACTGGAGATCATGTTAGCTCGGGCCCTCTGAATCTCATTACCGTGGCTGTTTTTGACTTACAGAAGAGACAGCACATGTGGCGGGGGTGAGTTACCAGTTTCCAGAGGATCAAAGTCTAGATGTGATGGGAGAGACTTGCGCCAGGAAATCAAGTCGGCGTAAAGCTTCCTTTGATCCTTGACGAGCTCGCTAGGCTGTTGCTTCCGGCCCTTCTCCGAGTATAGCTTGTTGAGGATCTTGTTCATGAGGACGGACAGTCTGCAGAGTTCTGTGAATGTTGAAACGCTGTAGGCCGGTGAACCTGGATAGTTCGGAGCACTATCAGTATATGCAAAAGGCAGCCAGTATTCAAACTCTTCGTAGGTGTCGAGAAACGTCAGTGGTACTCTTGCATCGAAGTCTTGAAGGGTTGCTGGTCGACCTTGGTAAAGCGATTGAATCTTGTCAACGACTAAACACGTCAGCACACGTGATAAATTGGAGGGTGATGATAGACATGCCAAAGGCACCCCAGAAGACTCGACGCCGGATTTCGATGTCTTCGTCTCTCAATCGATGTGCTCTTGGTGAGCCTTCGCAGTCAACATGCAAACCAAGGTCGACGATCATTCGTATGGCTATGCCAGCGTAAAGCCACGCCGCACTCCTTTCATCGCCCAGAGCGAACAGTGAGTTAGTCATGACAAGCAGTGCTTGGATTGTGGTGATTTCACTTTTGTCGAGGCAATCCCCCAAGAGTTCTTTGACGCGCTTCCGATATTGCCACCCGGCAGTACGAACATCATTTGGATCACGGCGAACTTCGAGGCGTGGACTAAATTTGGCCGCACCGAAGTAAATGGCGTTGAGTAGCAATTTGGAAAAGTAAGGTCCTCCGCAGGCCATGTCACGCATGAATGCAGGACGGTATGTAAGCAGGAATGAGTGATGCTTTGCTTGTCAACAATGGTTCTGTTGAGCGCCGGGAGCACTCACCTGGCGGGCCCAGTGGAGCTGAAGAAGGTGCATTCCCAGGTCGGGATCAACGCCATCAAAGTCGAGCTTTCCAGCGTTGAAGTTGAATGTCTCCAGCTGCTCTGTCTTCAAATTAGGCAAAGTATGGAGCCAGCGAATACAAGGACTCACTTTGCTTAGCAGCCGCCGCAATTAGACCGTTCTGAATTGTGATTGGAGATGTTCTTCGTTGTCTACCAGAATGGGCCGTAGCTGGACCTGACCTCTCTGCTTCATTATCGAACAGAGTGCTCGTCGTTCCATAGTAATTGGGCTCCACCGGCTGCTCAGTGACATTTGGGGGGCCATGTTCCTCGTCGCTCAAGTCACCAATCTCAGCTGTATCCTGCGCTTGAGGATCTGCAAGGGTGGAAGCCTCATCCGTGCCTTCTTCTTCCTCTTTTGGGCCGGTGAGGTCAATTAACATGGGCCCATTTGCATTCAACTGGGATTTAAGTCTTCTGTTCTCGTCCTCAAGTGACCGAATACGCGAGTTAGTCGGACTGTGGAAGTCATAATCAGCAATGGCCTCAGTCAGGTTCCAGAACCTGCGAGCGCACCGAGGCTTCTCCTGTTGGACAGCATAGCTGCAGGCATTGTCGTATGTTTGGCAATTCGTACACCTCGGCTTTCCATTGTTGCATTTCAGCTTCATTTGTTAGTATTATCCTTGACGCGATGCGAACTGCTCACCTTCCGCCGTCGGCAAAAGATGCATGCAGCACGTGTGCGTCGCCTCTTGACGGGCGAACGTTCGTCAGAATCAGGCATTAGACAAAATTTCCAAGTAAGTGCAACGGAAGATGTTACTTCAGAGCCACAGGCGTTTTCCGCGGGTATTGTGGAAGCCACGTAAGCGAAGAGTCCAGAGGCCTTTTCCATGGATGTGGCAGAAGACGCAAGAATTTGGGGCAAAATATCGGGTGAAGAAAACCCCGCAGATCCAATCACGTTTCGAGCTCTGCCAAGATCGGCTTGCCAGGCTCCCTTTTTGGCGCCAACACCATTGCGCTCTTCATCGCAGTGCCGCACTCATGAGACTATTTCATCAGCATGTCCTTCGCAATGTACGGGTCAAGCATGGCTCCTATCGAGCTGCAACATCTTACGAGCTGCAACATTTACCAGCTCATAGGCTGGTCAAGCATTCAACAATATCATGTCTAAGGAGAAGCCAACACCAGTCGCTTCTCTATGTGCTGGTAGTCTTGCCGGCGGCATCGAAGCGTTTGTTACCGTACGAATGAGCCAGCCCAGCTTTAGTGTTGTCAATGCTGACATAAACGATTCCAGTATCCATTCGAGTTTGTCAAGACTAGGGTTCAGCTTCAACAAACCAATGGCGCGGTTTTGAGCCCACGACTGGCGTTGAGACAGGTTGTGTCTGAAAGTGGTGTGGCTGCGATATACACAGGTTGTCCCAGTCTTGTTACGGTAGGCTCGAGTTGCCATCTTGATTTCATCCATCTCACTCTACATCACAGGGATGCATGGCCAAGGCCGGAGTACGATTCTTGGCCTTTGACAGCATCAAGAGCGCACTCTCAGATTCGTGGGGTCAATTATCAGTCGGAAGAGGAATCGTTGCGGGTCTTGGTGCAGGGGTTCTGGAAAGTGTATTGGCTGTCACACCTACCGAACGAATCAAGACAGCGCTGTAAGTTTGCTTTCAAAACCTTCCATAGCAAAATTGATGGCTGACAAGATGCAGCATTGACGATGCCAAAGGACAGAAACGCTATCGTGGAGCCCTTCACGCCGTAAAATCCCTGACTTGTGAAAAGGGTATAAGTGAACTATACCGGGGCATGGTGTCGACAACACTCAAGCAAGGAGGCACTTCAGCAGTTCGCATGGGTTCGTACAATGCCATCAAGGAAGCAGGCCGAAAATTTGGACTACAGCAGAACCCTGCATCCACTTTTGCTATGGGAGCCGCAGCAGGCACCATCACAGTCTACGCAACACAACCCCTCGACACGATCAAAACGCGAGCTCAGATCGCTGCTGGTGCTGGGCCCAAAGAAGCCTTCGTTGGTATTCTTAGAGACTCTGGTATCGGAGGGTTCTGGAAGGGCAGCACGATGAGGTTGGGACGATTGGTATTCAGTGGTGGAATTATCTTCACCGTATATGAGCAGACTCTGGCGTTGATTTACTGGAACGGCGCCTCTTCGCCGACCAGGGAAGTATATGCCAACGACTGAGTCCAAGTTTTCACAAAATCTGGATGCTAGCCCTCCTTCCTCGCGTTTCCCCTGAAATTAACAACGCAAACAGGAGAAATCCGGCAGAAAACTCGAGCCATGCGCCTAACAGGCAAGTCTTGCATTAGGAACGACATTCATATGTGGTTCTTGCTCGAAATGATGCTTAGAGTCATCATTCTGCCTGAGAACGAACTGTGTCCGGCTTCTGTAATGTTCGACTTATCGATCGAGATGGAGTCTGCATCAGCCTATCGCACTCAATATGCATGAGCTCCACGCTGAGCGAGTTACCAAATGCCATTGGCAACGTCAAACAAATTATGACATCTCTCACGACTAAATGCAGCTTGTGCACACTACAAATAATCTACAGCATGATCAGATTTGCAACGCGAATCAGGCATTGGGCAGGGGCATTGGGCAGCGAGTCATCCGTAGACTTTGACTTTGAGCCAGATGTCCGAGAACTGTAGAGGTGTCGTCGCCAAGCGCTCCATTCCAGACACTACAGATGAGCACGGCGTCTTCGATCTTGACGACCCGTCCATGGCCATTGAGATGATGCCTGGGATCAGGATGAAAACGTGCAAATCTGGATGCAACTCTCGAAGATCGGATCAGCAGGCAAATTTTGCCATCATCGAATTTTCGTACTTCGTAGGCCCCGGATATTGTGCAAGTTTTTGGGCCAAAAATCGTCATTCCAGGTGGTAGTTGAACCGTCCGAGCCTTATTATGGTCGACATCGAAAAAAGAGATCATCCTCCCTGATGGGATATTTGTGGAAGTGTACCATTGAAACCCACCCCCAGATGGCTTCGTAGAATCGTCAGCAAGATCGCATTCGTAGTCTGAGACGTCCGTGAAGACTGTGGAAGCTGGTGATGGTGGCGGACTGCCGGCCCGGTTTTCGCTGGATGGCTTTGCGGCTGCTGTCATGATTGGATGCCGACACCCGGACGCTGGCTGGACCTGAATTTTGGCGTGAACGAGGCTGTTTGCAACGGTGATTGGAAACAGTACAAGCAGAAGGTTTGCTGGTTTGCGCAAGACATAGAAAGAAGTCCTGCATTGATTCTTATGAATACCCAGCAGAGTGTTCAGATTTCGCCGTAGGTGCCTCAAAGTACCGTGCTCCAGCAAGCCACAGGACCAGGTCCTTTCAAGGAACCGCCCTGCCCGATGATCTTGGACAACAGCATACGTAGCCTGACGAGCGGTATGCAGAGGATCGTGCCTAATTCACACCGCTGAACGACTCCAATCTCAGCACCAAATCTCAATTGGGGGTACTGTTCCTGCATGCAGCTCTTCGCATGTAAGCCTCTGATGAACATGGATAGTGCATGTGTCGCGTGTCTTTGAACGAACAGTAGGCAACCGGTAACAAGGCAACACATATTTGTACTGAGAGGATCTTCATATTCCCAAGCTACATGCAATTAATGGAGCGTTGAGCATGTAGTGCCGACGCCAGTTCAGATGCTGTAAAAGATGGCGATATCTGTATGTCTGCCTTGCTTGCCTCTGCTCCCTTGCTTCTTTGCTCCGATCGGCTCACTGGGCTCGGTCGGTTCAGCGGGATCAATAGGATCGATGCCACTAACGTCGGGAAGTGACAGTGATCTCAATGGGAATACCTTGCCCTCTTAGGGCGCGGCATCAATAGCGTTGTCGCCGAATCAGTCCATTTTCCACTATTCCAGAGATCTGATCTGAATTGTAGACGCGGATCCATTTTTTTTTCAAATGGAAAAAAAATGCGTCGTCATCTTTTCGGAACCGCATTGTCGACTTGCGCAAGATGTTTGCCAGGACAACAAACGGCGAGGACGACAATCTGATCCTGCCGGTGAAAGCCCAGCATGCCGGGAGGGGCTGTTGAGCTTGAGAAATCTGGCGTAGCCGGTGGGTTCCTGGTCTCGATCGACTGTACCACTCAGAGGTCAGTGTGGCCGTTTGCACAGGGTGATGTGGCTTGCACAGCTTCTATGTTCTGAGCCTTGAGAGGATTCTTCTTGATTGTGATCAGGGCTGGCTTTCCTCTTCTGGCAGTCAGAGCTTCCACCAGCTAAACGGTTGAGTCCACAGCCACAAGTCAACTCAGTTGTTGATAAGCCCCACAGCTCGAAGTTAGCTTGCTGGTCCCATTTTTTCTTCTCCCGCAGAGCATCTTTTTCCTGACGCCTTTGCTCCCGCATTTGCCTTCGTTGCACAACCATCCGCTCGTTCTCTTCCTTTTGAAGCTGTTTTCGTCGCTTCTCTTCAACCTTCTGGACCTCCTTTTGCTCCTTCTCCCGAGCCTGGTCTTCTTGGTCCTGCCGTGCTTGCCGGATTTTGCTTGGACTGTAGAACACTGCCTTACACCCATCCGCACCACCTGATTTTGAGAATAAAGTTTGCGCGCTTCTGCCATTGCCGAGGAGGCTTGCCTACACGATAGCAAGGGTCTATGATTTGGTTGGATACATTTCCTGGTTCAGTCGGCGCGTGTATCTGACCTGATCGCTTTGAACCTCCCCATCTCCTTTCCGATGAATCCCGTCAAAGCTTCTCCTTAGGTCTGAGGGACTTGGCTGTTGAATCGTAGGATGTTGCGTGAGCAATGCCTTTGACTCAGAAAATTCTGAGACTCCAGGCTGAAACCGAACGGCCACAGCCTGTTGAGGTTTGAACAAGTTGAAGGTAGTCGGTGGTGGGTGGACGATGGTTAGGATGCGGATGGTCTTCGTCACAGAGAGACTTCAGTCTACTGCGTATGGTGCCGGAAATGGATTTGGCGCATTGTCAGCAGACCGTGTATTCATGTTTGCCGCTCGTATTGTCATTGGCACTTTGTAGCTGAGGTTATTCCAGACTTCGCACCTCTGTTCTGGACGACTAGGTCGTGATTGTTAGCCTTGTACATGTACGTCCAGCCTTGTGCGGTCAACAGAGGCACACTATAGCGTGAGCTGTCTGCCTTGCTCAAACTGCCCGAGTGTACGCACCGCACTCACGTCGCTGACCTAAACGACGGGAGTCGCTTTGTTTATCCGATTGGCAGTCCCAATTACAACCTATGTCACCCAACCGCCACGAATCGACACCGTTCAGTCGAGAACCAGCTCGAGAAGTCCAGCCTTGGACTGTACCGCTCGTTGCTGCACCAGCTCCTCTCCGCACATCAAGGAATCCGACCTTTGTTCTTGGCCAAATTCTCCTTTAAAGAGAGGGATGGAAAGGTTGAAGACTGGACCGGGATTGAGTTGCAGAATTTCTTCATCGAGACTGTCATTAGGGTTGGCCGACCGCCCACGTTTGTGTTTATCGACGCTTTGGATGAGGGTGATGAGGATGATATCCGACGGATGATGGCCTTCTTTGAGGATGTAGGACAGCATGCATTCTCCTCGTTAGTGATCCACTTCTGGTGTCGATCCCTGGCCGGCGGGAACATTGTGTTCCACCCATCTAACCTCGTTTCCCATCTAGTAAGCAATTCGACAGCGATAACTCCAAATGGCCACCAGTGAGTGGAGTCATCGAGCACTCACAATTGATTTCATGGCATGCAACCATTTGAGAGTGATAAACGCAGAGAGACTTGAAAGGGATGGTCATGTCGCAAAAAAAGAACTAATCGTCCACCCTGAAAAAAGCGAACACGTGATCGGAATTTAAGTTATTCCGGAAAGTTTAGTGGCATCTCTGATCTCGTCGAGCGTCAGTGGGAGCGAGTCCAGTTGCGTGGCGGCTGGTGGTGGTTCGTGAATGGTGTCTTCTTCCTGGATCGGGTTGCTGCGCGGGAAGAAGTCAGCAAGCAGCACCTCTGCAACTTCTGCATTGGTTTCGATTCTTCGGCCTTGGTGGTAGATAGCTGGGATGCGGTGGAAACCTCCGCTCCCGTCCGGGTGCAGGAATCTGGCTGCCTTTCGACACCGCCGACGCGTTGCCAGCTGGACCTCCACCCACTTCACGTACTGGACAAGATGAAATACCAGTCCACAATATCAAAGCCGACAAAACGTTGGCCTCCGGAGTCCGGACTATACTCATCCTCCGATCCCAACTAATTGATACACTTGCCGATGCTTAGGCATGATTGAAACTCACATTTCTCTCCATGTGGTCAAACGTAGGTTTCGTCATGTCGCTATTGGCAAGGCGGATCTATCGGGTTCCTGGTCTACTGGCTCTGTGTACATAAAAGGTGATCTGCAGAACGCCTTCGTGCCGATCACAACGACTATGTCGGGCTTCGTCATTTACCTTGCAATCTTGGATCGATTTGTCAAACGATGAGCGAACATCGAGCTACATGCTCCGAAAGGCTACGGACCGAGAGCCATAAGAAACGAAGCGATCTGGCGTTCGATGGCTGCCTCTCTCTTCGCGGCATCCTCGTGGACCGTTCCTGAGTTCAATCAGCCGCATGGTGGCCACGATCACTCATCCAAGTTTCCTTCAAACTCCTCGGAATCCCGTTTTCAGACAAATCAGAGGTGTCATCCTTATCGGAGGGGCATCGTGGACAGACTGGTCAAAATCCATGGACCGGATCTGCATCATCTTCCTCTGGTCCACTTGACGAGCGATGAGAGGGTTCCTCGCCCTACCATACTGGTGAACCAATGAGTGTAATGCTGTGTGCATCGATGAAACGCTGGTGAGACTAATCATGCGTTATCCGCACCCTCCATCGCGGGCGCACACCTGCGGGGCGGCCAGACAAAGCAAGTGGTTGTCATGAATGCAGCAATGCTTTGCATGTTGAGGTAGAAAAACAGATCAGACGTGGGCATGCGATTGACCTTGAAAATGCCAAGCGAGCATTCAACAATGGTTCCTGAAACCACAGATAATAGTGGTAGTTCAACGAGGCAAGCCAGAAAACCACAAGAAATGATCGTCACCTACGGTGAACCGTAGAGAGCTGCACTACACCACTAATTGTTCCGCCGTATATCGACATAGCGGGGCCAAGTTAAGGGGGCACTTCATCTCGTGGGCCACTTCATCTCGTGGGCCACTTCATCTCGTGGGCCACTTCATCTCATGGGCCACTCTATCTCGGGGGCTACTCTATCTCGGGGGGTATTCCATCTCGGGGAAACTTCCGCCGACAAAAGAAGCGTGGTCGAACGCTGACATCAGACCCCTTTCAGCCCTGCCTGCATTCTCCTATCCAGAGCTTCCATCTCCGAAAGTACGAAGAGACCCCCCTGTCAGATGAAAACGACAGAATGTTGTGCACTGCTACCATGCTAGCTAATAACACCAACAATCACTGCAAAAAGCCTCCAGCTCTACATTCTAAGCTTGCCCTGGTGTGTATTCCTTGTTTTCAATAACAGCTAAATTTAGCCTTGTCACCAACTCCCTCATTGCGGACATCATCGATGCCACTTCCTCGCCTCTTTCCTCGTCGCCCCTTCCCTCCTCCCCGCCAACCCCCAACCTGTAATGTCAAGCACCGACGTCAGCCTGCTGGTTCTGCGAGGCCAAGCTCATAGCTGACATGATGGCTTCGGGCCACAGTTGGGATAGCAGTCCATTTATGACAGCTCAGCTCTTGGATTCTATCTTGTACACTGAGTTAAAATGGTGTAATTCCGGCGATTGTGACGTCTGCGTGAAGTTGACAAGCCAAGTCCGATACCCTCCGTAGTGAGCAGTTTACTGCAAAGGCTGATACAGGTTCGAATGGGACTATCGAGGAAGACACAGTTCTTGGTGGACCTAGTCACCCTCACTGCGAGTTTGGAGAAGCCGGGAGCATCAGAATCGGTCGTCCTCCGGTGCGGCTAGTGATAGTTCAAACTAGATCGGTTGGACTGCTAGTTGTCAATATTCTGGCAGGAGAGAACAGGGACGAATCGCAGTGGCAGACCTCCCTTCCGAAAGATGACTATTTGATGGCTGTCTGGTTGGCAAAAATTATCCGTGTTGATGATGGCCGTGAGCTCTCTGCCCACCGGTGGAACGCAGAACTCGAGGGCCACAGGTGTGGCCGGATCGCTCACCTGGCTCATGGCGTGTTTCAGGGTGCGCACGTACGGGCTCACTCGGGTCAGGAACGTGCGCACCGTCTGCAACAAGTCGTCGGGGACTTCGAACTCTTGTGCCTGCTTGTCACGCTCGGTTTCATCATACAGGAACCAATGCGTGCTGTGGCCCTTGTCTGCCACATCCAGCAGTCGGTGATACAGCCGGCCTTGGAAGGGGACAAACCGGCCATGGGTGCTGATGGCTGAAAAGGCAAAGAGATTGTTCACTCGACGACTCATGTCGGACAGACGGCCGCCATGCCGGTGTAGGAGGGGCTGGATGAGATCCTCACATGGTGGCAGGCTCGGCAGATGTATCTGTCCCCGATGACAGCACTAGCCATCGACATGTCAATGTTCAAGGGGGAGAATATGACAATGTGCTGCGGGCTGTTGTAAGAATGTGCGCAATCTCTCTCCAAAAAGAACACAGAATTCTGAGCTTTCTTGAGCTCAGATTCCGGCGCACATACATATCAACCTTTGTCTGCTCTTTCGGCATGACAGCTGTGTCATATCGTGGTCATGACAAAGTGGTGAAGATGCTCCTGGATATGAGAGCCAATGTCAATACTCAAGGGGAGCTGTTTGGAAAAGCACTGCAAGCGGCATCAGCTCGTGGTCACGACATAGTGGTGAAGATGCTGCTGGACGCGGAGTTCAACGCCAATACTCCATGGGGGAATTATGGCAATGCACTCCAGGCGGCGTCAGCTGGTGGTCACGAAAAAGTGGTGAAGGTGCTCCTGGATGCGGGAGCCGATGTCAACAGTCGAGGGGGAGAATATGGTAATGCACTGCAAGCGGCATCAGCTCATGGTGACGAGGAAATGGTGCTGAGACCAATGAAAAGGAAGGGCCGATGCATCAGAAGAGAGTTATGAGAAAGTGGTGAAGATGCTCCTGGATGCGGGAGCCAACGTCGATGCTCAAGGGGGCGGGAAGAAACCTTCAGAAAAACAAGATGGCACTGCAGCCCAAGAGTAAGTCTCCATGACAGAGCAGATCTTTATCTCTTGGCTAATCCAAAGGCAGGCCGGCACCTAGGTTCGATGTTACATCCAGCAAATACTTCTTGGCAGGAAACACCACCAAGGATTTGACCTATCCCACTGAGAGACGTTTCGCGGCTCTCTATGACTTCCTGCAGAAGGCGTTGTCCGATCAGCATGAGTATCGTCTTGGGCTTACCAAATATCAGCCATATACCGCTGATTTGAGTATCTCTCGAGTTGGAGGCCCAACGGTGTTCATCGAGGTGAAACTCGGCGCTTGCGAGCTGATTGAGGCTGCTCCTGACAGCATTTCTATGGCGCACAGAGCCACCAACATCTACGGCGGCACCCCTACGTTCATTTACGCGTCCGCGCGGTGGACGTACCTCCTCACCGAAGTCAGTCAAGACGGCAAATGGACGTACATTGGTCGCGCCGAGAGCAAAATGCCTCAAAAAGTGCTTTTCTTACTTCGAAGCCAAATCCCTTCTCACTGGTGGAATCGTGCCTGCGACAGCACGACCATCTTCACAGGGGACGTTCCCGCTAGTGCCTTCATCGCACTCGACCAACATCCGGGGAGCGCTCTTCGTGCCATCTTCGAATCCCAAGACGAGCATCTCAAATTTGACCTTCCCCCTCTGGAGGATCTGTCCGGCCTCAGCATCCAGGAGATAGCGAAGTCTGCGCAACGAGAGGGTGTCGATGGCATGTCTGAGGATCCCATGCAAGGAGAGATGGCACAACCTTTACCTCCTGCAATGGTGGGTGAGCAGACAATGGCACACTTCCCTGCGTATCGCCACCAGGCCAGAACATCCCTTTTCCTGCTCCATCTCAGCTACACTCGGTAAGTACCTCTCAAGCCTGAGTGATTCCCAAGCTAACAGTTCGAAATCATAAGACGAAGAGGAGTAGTGTATGACTATGAAGCCAACTCCAGAGATCTCCGTGCCTATGCCTTCACTGACTGGCGCTGGAGCGAATCAGACGTGGAATATACCAGACTACGCCCGCGGCGCCCTCCAGTCCCGATGTTCGCTCTACCCGCCAGTCAGAGGTTCATCATGCTGAGCTTCGGTCTCCTTCGTCCTAGCACGAACTCAACCTCCTTCTACATCCCTCCATTCCTCTACGACGTGCTGCGCGACGACAAGAAGCAAGGCAGATACCTTTTTTGAGCCCCGTGTCTTGATCCTACAACCAGATTCGAAGGTCCCAGGCCGAGAGGTCACTGGTCCGGTGTTTGTCCTTCCAGCAAGTGTCGCTGAGTGCGACAAGGACTACATCAATCATTCAAACTGGAGGCTTTTGCAACTTCGCAAGGATGAGAATCTGACGAACTATCGGGTGGCCAGCTACTCAAGTGCCCTCGACTTGCTTTTTCGCTCCCTTTCAACGCCAGGCCCCCTCATTACTGGACGCTTCCGCCTCAGCGGCCAAACGGTCAAAATGCCAACAAAGGATGAGGTCTTCGAACACATCAACATAGACTGTGCCGCCTGGATGAGGCAATTGCGGCGGGCGCAGGCTACACGAGGGTGACGCATGGGCTTTTGGTTTCATCCTTGGGTGAGGAAGATGCAAGGTTCAGTCACGAGCAAGGATTGCTGGCTCATCAATTCAAGCCTTGTCGTGTCAAAATGTGCAGATCCCGTCGGATGCCGTTTTCGCCTATCGTTTTCCAAGGACATATCAGCTACGAAACTACTAGGCTAGGAGGAATACTGTGCATGTTGGACGATAGTCCTATCAAGCTAGACATGGGAGGCGCCAAATGAGCCATTAGCTTCTCTCTCCCGAGTATTTTGCGTACGTTTCCTTCATCTAAGCCCAAAACCAAAAAGTTCGTGTTTCTCCGCCAAGACATGCACGAATTTTGCCAAAATTTGTTCGGAAAACTTTCCTCTACCTACAAAATGCCAAAAAGGAAGTCAAACTTCTTGACACACATTGCTACAGAAAGAGTCAGTATCAAATGATAACGCAGAGGTCAGGGAGAAACTAACGGAAAGGTGGGATTCGAACCCACGCGGACAGTCGTCCATGAGAATACCGTCTGAATGTATCAGACGAAGTCACAGTGAATACAAGATAACTTGAGTCACACGCCTTAACCACTCGGCCACCTTCCCAGAACATTTTTGGAGGAAAATGGGGAATTCAGCATATATATACATATACAAACGGAGTTCATGCTTGGCCGCTACAGATTGGCCGTAAGACCCACAACCACGAAGTTGATCAAACTTCAGTCTATTTCGTTCTATCATGATCAATCATAATCTGATCTTATCCACTATTCCTGTAGATAGCTCACGATAATCTTTCGTTTTGGGTTCTATTTGAAAACCCCCCCCCCCAAAAGCCACCATTTTAACGACCACGGTGACCCTCAATCAAATCCCTCGCGGCAACTTTTCTACATTCCTCCAACACCCTCAATTGTCGGGCGACTTCGCCCAGTCTGCCGATAACTTCCTTGTTCCCCCGTACAAATCCAAAAATCACGTACGGTATCCCGACATCGTGGCAAAATTCCTTGACGTACTTCTGCACCCGGCGCAGGTTATGTCTCGGGATGCGAGGGTACAAATGGTGGACGACTTGGAACTGGAGACCGCCGTGGACGAAGTCTAACCAGGGCGGACAATCGATGTCCATTGTCCTCCGGAGCATTTTCTGAGCAAATGACTCGTGGATGCCCAGGTTGGCAGTCGACATCGCGAAGTGACTGAGCGTGAGCTGTACGTGTAATGGGGCGGTGACCATGTGTGAGATGATGAGAAACGTGATGCGGGACGACCACGTCGGGATCCGGAGGTACATCGTCTGGTAGCCGAGCCAGTACCAAAAAAACACCTGGCCTGCCATTTCGAGGTAACGATGCCACCATGCTGGCCCTTTGCAAGGTGTTTGCGTCGGACTCAGTAAGTATGACCATGATAGTACGTACAGGTTGAAACGGCCCATCAGAAGAATGGGATAATAGAGGTAATGTTGGTACTTGATCAAAAACTGTGCAGCGGCGTCAAAAGTCATGTCTCGGTCGTAGTAGGTCGAACGCAGGGAAGTGAAAAATCGATGAGAGATGGCGAAAAACGGCATGTGCTCGATGTCAGGATCGAGGCGAGTTGGTAACTATGTGATGCAGGTTGTGATTCCGCTTCCACCAACCGATTGAAAGACCTCCCAGGAAATCCGCGACGAAGATCCCGATGCAGGTGTCCGTGTGGAATCCATGCGTTATACCCATGTGACCGGCGTCGTGAGCCGTGAATGCCAGCTGGTGCCAGAATAATCCGAGAGAGAGGCCCGACAGAGCATAATATGAGTAGTGGGGAAATGTCGAGAAGAGAATGAAAAGTGTCATGTATCGGGCAAACTCGAAAGCGTAAGAGCTATATGGACACTGGCAGAGTCCTTCAGAATGCAATCTTTCATCGAGCTGGCGGTACTTTGAGATGATCTCGTCTTGTGACCTTTTGTCCAGGGGAGGATATCTTGAAAGGTCTGTTGATATGGCGTGGGCCGTTAATGCTTCCGCAGATTTGAATTGCACAAGTTCTGTATCTGGTAAGGATAAGGATGAAGCTCGAGAAACAGGTGTCTCGTTGCCTGCATGCCTCAAACGAACTTCATTTCTTGTCTCTTCAGTACCGAACACCGGCGATGGTGGTGCGGAATTTCCAGATGAGCTAAAATCTTCTTCAGCGCATAGCGATTCATCTTCCACGTGCTTTACTCATGATTAGTCGGACAAGCCTTTAGCAATCAACCAATCACAACCAACCAAGCCATCTTGTTTGGTTGTTGGACACCGTGAGATTCATATTATTCGATATTTCATGTGTTCCTGCTCAATCTTCAGCGCAACACCGATTCCTGTGCTGATATGGCGGGCATGCTTGGTTCCAGGCGGCTCTGTAGATCTCGAAACGGCCATCCAAGCATGGTCTTCTCTCAGTCCCGAGCGAAAAAAAGGATTGATTGACGACTCCAGCGCAGGATTATTGACAGCCGGCCGCAGATTGAGCGTGTACTGAACGAATCAACAATACCCTCAGAGCAGATATTCTTCGCTATGTGCCCTTGCGCAGTATGGAGGAATGTATTGCGATGCTGATGTCACCGCATTGCGGCCAATCTGGACATAGATCTCCGTACAGTCAAAGAATCGGTAGAACTTGCGTTAAGCGTCGACCATGATCAGCTGGGCTGGGATGGAAGATGGCCTGATCTCAAATATTCTGTTCAACTTGTCAGTGGAATATGGTTGCTGCAGCAAATCATGAATTGCTATGGGCAATTGCCGACAGGGGCTTCATATGCCATGACCTTGCAGATCAGCAGGTGCACGATTTGGACAGCCTTAGTCTCACGGACAACGCTGCAATGGCCTCCTGGATATGTTCTGCTCCGTCTGTGGTGGATCAACGTGGGAGGGAATTCGAAGAGGAAGAGGCTGATAGGGACACAGCAGCCATTTGCCTCGGGGAGAATGAATCAACTGAAGGTGAGAATGCTACGGAAATTGCAAAAACTGCTGCGGTCTTGTATTTTGTTGGATATGGCATTCAGCATCACCACGTCTAGGGAGACAAGCAGCCTGAACACCTGGCAACCTAGGCCGGCTTGCCCATGCTGCAACATCTGTCTTGACAGCACATTACTAATGCATTGTAGGGTTGAAGAGCAACCACAAGATCCACAGTTGTTGCCACAATCCAGCACTTGATGAGAACGCGTGCAGTTGAATACATGAGGACCCGAGCCATGGTTTGTGCCATTGTCGCTGCTTATTGTTGGAAACATTAATGCACTGAAAGCCTAGGTAGGTGGATGAGAATGGTGCCTCCAGCGCTAGGCC
This sequence comes from Arthrocladium fulminans, assembly GCA_003614865.1. Lineage (NCBI taxonomy): Eukaryota > Fungi > Ascomycota > Eurotiomycetes > Chaetothyriales > Trichomeriaceae > Arthrocladium > Arthrocladium fulminans. Next base: position 589,655 of record QXWJ01000002.1, read on the forward strand.
TTCATATTGATTCTCGGGTTAGCTCATGGCTGGCCAGCTGCGCAGCTGGCTTGACCCTCAGCTGTGCTGCGTGCCGCAAGGTGCGCACAGCTACACCTCGCCGTCGCCTTCCCCTTATGGTATAGTGCTCCTTTAGCCAGTTATGTAACAGCCGATACCACTCAATAGACTCTGTAAAGGTAATTCTTGTGTCACCACTGATCAGGGGCTTAAAACATGAGTTCATGCGTTTGCCAAGAAAGGATATATCGGAAGAGTCTGAAGGCTACAAGGGGAGCGACGATGAGGTCAAAATGGAGAAGACTGTCATACATTTTCTATGGGCTATGCCTCTTCCGGAACCTTGGCTGGCTCCACATTTGCTGCACAGCTGGACAGCCATGTAGGAGACTGTGTGATGAAAGGACAACCATCCTCAATTCTTAAAGTACTGTGAGCGCCGTTGTTCTTCGTGAGTATCAAGGTGCCATACATGACGCATGAAGTGGTCAAAAGGGATGCAACTTGCGGCCCTCGACATCAACAAGCCAAAACATCACATTCACAATGCCGCACACTCGGCAGCCACCAGCAGCGGTGGATGAAATCCGCGCCACAGCGAACCCAGATCCGGAGTGGACTGCCATGCTGGAGGAGCAACCAATCCCAACGGGCTCCCAATTTGGGACAGACGTTCAAGTGTTAAAGCAGCTCAGCATCGGGATGTACCCTCATCTCCGCGCTACTCTTGATGCCAGCAGGCCAGAAGGCGTCATCGAGAGTGAGGTATACATTAACATTCCCACCACGGATTTGCAGCCCGAAGCAGGGAGGAACAGAGTGTTGGTGTGCTACCCAAAGACGTCTCCTAGTTCGGCATCAACGACAGGGAGCGGGGCATGGCCAGTTGTCATTATCTTCCATGGAGGCGGGCACACAATCGGCAATCCAGAATCCGAAGTTCTACTCGCACGACTTCTGGTGCAAAAGTGCAACGCAGTTGTCGTGTTACCATGCTACAGGCTAGCACCTGAGCACCGATTCCCAGCAAGCTTTAATGACGGCCTCGAAACGCTGAAGCAGATCGCTACCGACTCCATCTCGTTATCGAATACCGGCGGAGATGCTCCTGCCACAAAAGTGCTCCCCGTTGAATTAGCAGGGAGACTCGACCCCAAAGCTGGCTTCATAATAGGAGGCACATCAGCAGGCGCCACGATTGCAGCCTCTATATCGCATCTCTACAACAGATGGCGAGCGGCTGATGCCGATGTCGAAGCACACCCTATTCCGCTACTGACAGGCCTATTCTTCGCATGCGGGACGTGCATTGGCGCCCGTGTCCCATCCGCGTACAAGCCCTTCTACCTCTCTCGAAAACAAAACGAAGAGGCCCTGCCCGTGGACAAAGACCTCTACGCCCTTTTCGAAAACAGCGTCAAGCCCGAATTCGAGAACCCTATCTGGTCAAGTCTGGATCAGCACCCCAATCTCAACCGCTCCCGAATCGGCGAGGATCACATGTTCCTCAAAGAAGATGGGACAAGGGTATATTTCCAGATTTGCGGCCAAGATATGAGTCGCGACGATGGGCTGATATATGAAAAGGTCCTGAGGGACGAATGCGGAGTTGAGACGAGGATGGACTTATATGCTGGGTTTGGACACGTGTTTTGGGGAATGGGTGGTGGCTACGCGGCAATGGAAATGAGCAAGAGGAGGGTGAAGCATACTGTTGAAGGTTTTGCATGGCTGTTGAGGAAGGACGATGGCGGATGAGTGTGGAGTTGGGTCAGCAGCAGAGCGAGCTTTCAAAGATCAATCATTACGCCAAACATTCTATTATAGCGGCATCTGAGCACGCCGTGCCACCACATGCTGAGAATGAGTCGATAGTCTTGGGCGTCCACGTCACTAGTCGACGGTGGCCACCTGAGCTCTCTACAGTCGCATCTCATCGTCACGAAGCGGATTATGGTGCTGTTGCGGTGGCCTTGGGACCAAGTTTGCCACTGAGTGGAATTGTGTGCACAACAGCATGTCTCACAGTGACTGATTCGAGTCTCCTTCATCCTTCTGCGTAACTTGCACATATCGAGCCGTACCCTTCCCATCGCGTGGGTAGTCATATTCGACACCGGTTGCTTGACCGAAGATCTGAATTGGTTTGTGGCCAACCGCAGCGATCCATTGCTTTGTCTCGGCTTGCCGATCTTCGTAGTGGCTCGGGTAGACAAAAGACGCCAAGATCCGGCCAGACGTGATATTGACCATAAAGTGTCTTAGACGAGCGACGGTTCCATGCCCACAGATCATTGAGACCAGTGCCAGAAGAACGGCTGCGCCAACGACAGAGATGCAAATTAGCGCTGGAATGGCGTAGACCCAGTGGTATCGGATGCGGTGTTGTAGAACGTAAACAGGGAATTGCGCATCAGTACCGCTGATGGCGCTTGACTGTCGTTTTTCGTTGCCAGTTATTGGGTCAGGCTGACGATATCGAGGCGTATGCAATCCCTTGGTGCCGGTCAGAAAATTGGCTGCGTAGTCGGTCCAGATCAGTCTTAGTGCTTTGGCCACTCCTGTCGCGTTCTGTGACAGCTCCTGCCAGAGCAGATTTAGCGGCAGATTGTTCTGTCCAGAGTAGTCAAAGGTGTTGCCAGTGCTCGAGTACAAAGTGTTGTACCACAGCATCGGTGGAGCCATGGTGGCGGGCATATTGTCACCATACGGGGAGGTTGTGGGAAGGCCAAAGCTGGTCACAGATTCGCTACTGGCGGGTATATAGAAATGTTCAGATCGGAGCGTCGATAGGTTTGGTTTCTTCGCCGTGGACTCATCTACGATGCCCCACAAGGGGTTGATCCAGGACAAGTTCCAGGCTGGCTCAGGAGCTTCAAAGGCCCACAGTGGCCTTTGAGATTCGTCACGATACTGCTTGTCTTTGGCGTCAAGAATGTACAGGTTACCTAGAGGGTCACCGGTTGTTGCGTTGTATCTGAAGCGAAATGTTCTGATAAGGCTTTTAGTCGCTGCAGCACAAACAAAGACTGGTCTTTCCCAAGTGGCATTGGGAGTACGAATGTCGTCTGGACCATTACCATCAACTCTGTGTCCAGGACCTGCAATCATTCCAATGTCGACGCTGACGGTGCTGATGTTGACCTTGTCGCCGGAAAGAGCGCCGACGCAGTAACTTCTGTGGTTATCAAACAAGTCCCAAGAGACGTTGTTGACGTTCGGAATTTCAGGGTTGTAGATGCTATCGCTCAGATTATATTCATAGGGGGGTTGGATGATGTCGCTAAGATCTCGAGTTCTGGACAGGTAGACAAAGTCTTCAAATGAGTAAGTGCTGCTGAAGGAAGAATTGACCCTGTGCTTCTGTCCAAACTCGGAGGAAATGCGGGACAAATTGGTGTAAGGTGCGGTAATGTTGAGATACTGCATGCTTAAAACGTTCGTTCCCCATGCTGCGTAGTATGCGCGCTCGTAAAGCGTGTGAGTTGATTGTCCATCCACGAATGGGTAGTTTATGGACCCATTTTCTGGAAATGGGTCCGTACGATTCAAGTTGACGAAGCCGCCCTTGTCGACCAGCCCTTGATACGACGTGGTGCTGCCGTCCAATGTCGATAAGGTAAGGCTCAGGTTCGTGTCGACACACTGCACGTCGGGCTCCCACCACAAAAGATCCTCCTCCCATTCAGCCCCATATTGCAATCCGGTCGGAACGGAATGATTTCTGAATGCTATCCCTCCGGTTTCGAAATTGGCGATGACCCCTTCGAGTATGTCATACTTGTTGTCCAGAAGCAGCGATGTCAGCATTTTGGCGGAGGGCGACAGGTACGACGAATTGTGAACTGTATTGTTTGTGGTGTCAGTGCCCCACTGACGAAACTGCACGTCGAAGAATCCAGACATGGACGGCATCTGTTTGTCCAATCCGCTTTGGTACAGGTCAACCAAAGCCTGAGGCAGGTCGGGCGTTCTGATGAGGTCGTCCATAGGGACCGAGTATGACTCGTTGACGTATTGCATATACGTCACATTCCCAAGGTCCGGCTCTCCTGGGCAGAGAACATCTACACAGACTCTCGAGAACCCTAAATCGCTGCGATCCGGCGTCCCACTACCAATGGCACCTTTGTCGGCAGCGTAGACGAAAGAGACAACTTCAGTGTCTTCTGCCGGGAAAACGCCATCATACAAGCCGAGAGGTGTGACCACTGCTGCAACGGCGGCCAAGAGTAACCCAATAGGCTTCAGCCATGTCACTAGAGATATCTTGCGCGCGACCGCTGTAGACGCAACACTGTCGGATCGTAGAAGTATAGGCCAGTCGGAGCTGAGTAAGAACCGTGAGGCAACCGACCATGTCACCGCTGAGTGTGACTCCGATAGACTTCCCGCTAGAACCAGAGCGAGTGCATTTGGAAGAAGGAATTGCAGGAGCGCGATGCCCGCGGCGATGCAGGCAGAGGCGACACCGACCGTAAGCTCGACCATTTCAAATATCCTTCAAGGCACCTGGGCCAACCGAGTGTCGCACAGCGAAGATTCGGACAAGAAAGATGACCAGGAAGGCGGCAAGAAGGGATCTCTGCTAATAGGAATTTTCCTATCATCCCTGCCTCCGTTTCGCGCACGAGCAATTCCAGCGAATGGCACGTGTTCGCATGCTGAAACATGAAAGACCCGGCCGTCAGGCAGATTAGGGTGGAGGTGATCTTCCGCCAAGACTTCATAGCTACCTCTTCGGAGCAGGACATTTGCTGTGAATCGAAACTTTCTGCTTAGCGAGCTTAGGAGCATGTTGGTGAATGTTAGTAGACATCTTGGCGGGCTTGGAGACGCTTGCACGATCATGCTGGTTGCAGGAGGAACCTCTCGTAGAGCCGATAATGGAGATCATGTTGGGCAGTTACCTTTCCCGCTGAAACCTCGGCTGCAGGTCCGTCCATAATTTGCCAAGGCTCTGAGCTCATTTAATGGCAGTGATGAGACAGGATGGTCTAACAATTAGTGTGCGTGAGAAGTAGGAGTCGGAGCTTTCGTGACCCCACAATCACCAGGTATTGGCCGCATCAAGGACTGCGGAAAATTTGTTGTGCTTGCTGGTGCTAACCGGTGAACATTCCGCTTCGTCCACCGTCAATGACCGTCTCTGCGAACGGGTTCAGAGGATGTACAAAGTATTTGCAGGAATTCCATTCTAAATCCGAACAGGGTATCGCCGCCTTGGCAATGTCAAGTCCTTGAGCAAAATCGATGCTAATGCCATAGGGCATTGACTTTGTATCTCAAGAGGTAGGCGAATGGGCTTGTGTTGAGTCTATGTATCGAATCGGCACAGCCTGACTTGGATACTCTGGGGGAATCTGTGGTCCATGGAATGAGATACAGAATGGGAAGAATCGCCGGAGAGCATAACTGAGCCTCAAATCAGACGCTTAACCTGATTTGATAATGCTGGCAGTGGAGCTGCTACAAAACCTTTCTTGACCCATGATCGTCGACATTGGCGTCGCCCCCATATTCTCGCCGATCATTTACGACTGCCTTTTATCACATAGCTTCTTTGTCAGCGATGTCGGAATGCTCATGGCAGGTATGGTGACCTTGCTGAAGCGCGGCAGTGCTGGTGAGTATGAGGTTGAACAACGGCACACTCATGCTCATAGCATTTTCGAGCTCATTTTTCTTCATGGTCCGACTTGATCTTGCGCAAAAAAAGGTGATCCGAGGTGCGCAAGATCAACTCACAGCCCTTGATACTAATTAGTTTCTTATGTTGAGCAGCAAGGACCCGTTTCTGCACCGGAATTTGCTCTCAAAATGTGAGCTCTGACAACCTTGTCATTGAACCTCTGACACTGTGAGGCGGCACAAGCAGTGATATACCCAACTCGATGCAAAGCCGTTGACAGTACCATCAAGCATATGCGCAGATTTATGCATGTGTTCGGAAAATGGCTTGATCCGGGAAGGTAAAAAGCCCTTGGCACCTCTACACCTTGACGAAGTGCATTCTGCTACTACAGCAATCCTTGGACACTCTGGGCAACAAAGTGAGCCAGGAAATGACTCGAAGCCTTTGAGACTTTAAGGCTGCTTAGTTGAACATAACTGCAAACGTCGCGAATGCCGGAGTTGGACGACCACCGAAAGACAATGCAGAAGCGCAACAGAGCTAATGATTCGAAAACCCCGAAGCCACGGACTTTACTAGAGACGAGTAGCGAGGACACGCAAAGCCAAGCTCTGACAGCGGACAGAAGCACTTTCGATCCCAGTTTTAGCCCTATTGCATTGCGGCAGAGACCAGGAGAGCCTTCAAATGCCGCTGGAGAGAGAGCTATGGATGTCAGAATCAAGAACAGAACAGTGAGGCTGGTGAGTTGATGAGACAGGGCACTGAGCCGGGCAGAGACGAAATATTTCTGCCTATGAGCGAGTGGCCGGCCACGTCGATCTGCTTTTGTAGTAAAATCGCAAGGTAGTCTTCAACCAAGATATGCTGCCATGGATCGCGCCTGAGAAAGATGGCTTCGAATGGCTGAACAGTGGACGTGAGATGACAAAGTAATTTCCGCTCTGCGGCGATTTCAATCTGCATGCTCAAGACCACCATGCTAACAAATGAAATCCAAGCTTTGATATGCAAGGGCACACTCAAGGCCTTGGGCCATATGAACTGAAGCTCTCTGCTATGCTGAACAACCTCACGCTCCAATGAGTCATCCTAGGTAGTGTAAGCAAGCCATCCCTGAATGCCATTTGCGGAGAATTCTAGCCTCAGTCAAATTTGCTCCAAACCACTCTTCCAGCCAGCTGGCATTGTAGAGGTTCTCTCATCACTCTCGGCTCCCTACATGACTACTTCTCCTTCCTCCTCCTCAAGCACGCCCTTGTCGCCATCACCACTCTGCATCTCCCTGTCAACACCTATGTTTTTCGGCACCTTCCCAAACACCTTTCGCCCCGTAGCTCTCCTCTCACGCCCCATAACCTCAAGAGTAAACCTGCTCTCTTGCTCGCTATCAGTCGCCTTGGAACTAGCATCCCGTCCGTCGGAGTCCGACTCGGCGGCATAGGATTTAGATCTTGAGGTCGATCTCGTAGGAAGTGTCCGTCGCCCAGTGGCGGCAGGAAATCCCGACAGTGGTTCATCGTCAGTCTCCATGGCATCTGGCGTCTCGTCTTCAGAGGTCAGAGTGGCCTCCTCCGACTCTTCGTCCCAGGTCTTCTGTTTGGCAACAACCTTTCGCTTCTTGACGGGAGAAATCGGTGTCCGTGAAGTGGCGCTGTTTAAGCGCTTAGACGGTGTCGCCACAGCTGGAGTCGAGACTTTGCTGGGGTTTTTGAGAATGCTAGTATTTCGATGGGGAGTCGCCGGCGCTGTACCAAAATTGTTTGATTGGATTTCCTTTCTGAAGGCTTTGATTTGTTCTTGGACCGCTCGTGGTGTGAGGTTTTCGGTGCGAGGCCATGCCTTTGAAATTGCTTCTGCATCAATTCTGTTCGAGAGCGTGCCGGTTTGGCTTACCACCATAAGGAGGAGCTGATTTTGATTAGCATCCTTGCAGTGATCAGGACACAACGACCAAGAGTGTCATGCCGAAGGCAGACAAGAGTTGATATGTATGTGCGCCGGAATCTGAGCTCTCTTGAGCCCAGAATTCTGTGTTCTTTTTGGAGAAGACCGCGCACATTTTTACAAAGAGAATCTCCAGGCTGGAAGGCTTACCGTGTATCTGGCATCAGCATCCCAGCGGACAGGCATGGCTGGCAGATGATGGTGATTGGGGAGTATGTAGGTGGTGATGGTTGGCGGAGGCTTTAGAGGCTGCAATGTGTATTGTGCAGGATATTCATGCAGAAGTGTAGGACGTAAGAGAAGCGCAGGGAGCAGAAAGTGAAAGGTACGCAAGACTGGGAGGCAAGGATCTGAATGTGATTCCGCAGGCCGAAGACTGTATCCGTGAGGTGAAAGCTCCGATACAGTAATGGTAGAAATGTTCTCTAGACAGATGAATGAAAGAAGAATGAGAATGAACTGCCTCACTCGCCCCTAGAAAATGCCGCCATTTGGCCCAACATATCATCTAGATTATTATTAATATCGCATCCCGACGTATACCACGTTCTAGGTAGCATCGAAGATAGGTGGTGGAGCAAAGATGATCAAAGTCGAGCTTGACGCTTCGTCCATAGCTTCCACAAATAGTATGCAATAGCTGACCCAGCGGCGGTCCTGTACAGGAGGAAGGCAACAATAGCAACGTTCATGCGGTGGTAATAGCCTTCAAGCAGGCGGCTGATCGCGCCCTGAGGGCTGACTATCCCAGAGCCCTCAATACCGACCTCATTTTTGGCGGAGGCGTTGGTTGGTTCTCCCTCGGTGACTGCCGATGCAAAAGATGTCACGTCCATAGCAGTCTGGCTGGCACGTCGCCTTCTGTTCTTGTATGGCCATGTCCCAGTGTTCATGTCGTGCGCGTTGTTCTGACGCATGGTGTAGGTAAAAGCCCAGACGAATGCTCGCAGATCCGGCGGTGTGAAGGTTGGGTATCTCCACAGCTTGACAGCATTGTAAGGTGGAAGCATGTCTAAAAAGTCAGCTAGGACACCCAGGGTCAACCCCCACAGCATCAGGGGCTGTAGATGTGTCAGTCCCTGATTCGAAGAGGGAATACCGAAGGCTCCCTCAGCTAGCCCAGAGAACAGGGATTCGCCCTCAGCAGGTATGAAGCCAGGAACAGAAGTGGCGTATACACTTTCTGACGGCACAAGCTTGACAGCAGAGAGCATCATTTTGCCGACCAAGAGCCTCAGGATGAACTGGAGGACCGGGCCACCCTGCTTGGCCATGCGACTGGCTGTGTCGACATACTCGCGCGTGCGTAGCTTTGGCGACAGCAGTGCTCGCAACGGCACCCAGTGTACGGAAGCCACTTCATCGGGAGATGGTTTCAGCGGAGGGGTTGTCTTGCTCGTATACAAGAAAATATATGGGCATAACACCATCAGAGGCACTCTCCCCAACGTGGCTGCAACAATTCGCTCAGGCAAGTTCCCTGCCTCTAGGCACTCTGGCACACTGAGGTCCAGGCCCACCTCCTCTCTTGTTTCCCTGATGGCTGCAGCCCTGTCGGAGTCGTCTTCCGGGTCTCTCTTTCCACCGGGCAAGGCGATGTGACCAGACCATCTGTCTCCAGCTCTTCCTGAGCGCTTGATAAAAAGGACTTCAGGGTCGCCGTTCTGAACCCATGGCTTCGCGAAAAAGTCGTCGATGTTTGAGGCGGGTGAATCGTCGTTGTCAAGGTTCACAAGAGACTCGTTGGGCGTTGGAGCAGGCTGAAATGCTGGTCGGACTCGGATGATGACCGCAACACTAGCTCGTTTTTTGCAGCCTTCGGGATTCGACACATGCGGGTATGGAAGTGTCTGGAGGTGGTTAAGCACAGGCTGCAACTGCGCGAGTATCTTTTTCGACTCTGCCATCTTTGCAAGTCGTCTCTTGGGTCGCAAACGGCATCTCTGTCCATGATGACTGATTAGGGAGCGAGGCTGCAATTTCTGCCTTGGAGCCTCGGCATCTAATTGCGCCTGGGAGCCACCGAATCGGTAACGCTACCAGCAACGGCCAAGTCGCTTAACAGCACTGGGGGCGAATGCCCCAATAATCCCCCTATCGTGGTTCTAGAAATATGCAGCCCGCCGCTGCAATGGCAACTTTAATGTACTCGGAGAAGACATCGCCGAGGCTGATACCTGGAACGCAGCGGCTCGTACAGGTCGGCCCACCTTCCCAATGCTTGCAGATGACGCATGAACAAGCACGAGGTGCAGAAACCCTACGTGATTCGTCGACCACTTTGCAGCTGGGTGGACCTGGCCATATTGCCTTTTCTGTTTGCAGAGCACCTTCAAGCTTCTGGGAAGCCTCGCGATGTTCAGACAGACGGAAATTCTGCACAGCATTGGCACTTAGCTTGTCCATTTATCCAGTAGGATTTGGGACTATCCTGGGGTACATCGATTCTCAGCATGCGGTTCGGGAAGACACTCTCGACCTCTGTATACCCTCCATGGCGAGATAAGTATATCGAATATGATAAGCTGAAGAAGCTTCTACGAGAGGATGAGGCCTCCCCACAAGGCCGAGGCGCAGACGACAGCACCTGGTCCGAGAAGGACGAAGAAAACTTTGTCAACGAGCTCACAAACGTCCAGCTCGAGAAAGTCAACCAGCATCAAACCGACACCTTCAGCGCTCTTCGAGAACGAACAGCTGCATGCGAAGCAAAGCTGCAACCTACTGCTGTCGAAGCGGAAGCTGCAAGCGACGAGGAGAAGAAAAAGATTGCGGAGGAGACACTGAAGGAGCTGGACAGCATATCCAAGGAGATCACAGAGCTCAAAAAGTTCAGCCGCGTGAACTACACTGGCTTCCTCAAGGCAGCTAAGAAACATGACCGAAAACGAGGCCGAAAATACCGAGTCAGACCTATACTGCAGGTCAGATTGTCTCAAACTCCATTCAATACCGAAGACTACTCTCCCCTGCTGTACAGGTTGTCCACCATGTACACCTGGTCACGGCAGATTCTAGAGGGTGAAGATCCGACCAAGGAGTCGAGCACCAGCGTTCAGCCAAAGGATACCTACACTGCTCACAAATTTTGGGTGCATCAAGACAACTTGCTTGAGGTCAAGACATACATCCTCCGCAGACTGCCTGTTCTTGTCTACAACCCGCAGTCTCTCAAGGTTGTCGACGGCACTCAAAACGATCCCACCATTACCTCCATCTACTTTGACAACGACAGATTCGACCTTTATCAGCAAAAGGTTGATGGGGCCGGAGAGTCCGGGTCTTTGAGGTTGAGATGGACAGGCCAGTTGAATGACAAGCCCGAAATCCTGCTTGAGAAGAAGATTGTGCACGAGACATCACGGGACATCAGACTGCCAATCAAAGAGAAACACATCAAAGCGTTTCTGGCTGGCGAAACAAAGCTGGAAAAGCAGGTTCAAAAGCTGGAAGAACGCCACGGTGCTGGCTCTGAAGAGGCTGAGAGCTTCAAGAAGGCTGTCGAGGAAATCCAGGAGTTCATCAAGGACAAAAGATTGGAGCCTCTTTTGCGTGCGACCTATACTAGGACTGCATTCCAGATCCCCGGAGATGATCGCATCAGAGTGTCCCTCGACACCAACCTGGCCTTGATTCGAGAGGATGCTCTGGATACCGACAGGCCATGCCGGGAGCCTGACGACTGGCACCGGTCCGACATCGATGATCGGAGGATGGAGTACCCATACTCCGGCATCAAGAAAGGTGAAATTGCCAGATTCGAGCACGCCATCTTAGAGGTCAAAATCAAGGACAGCGATTTTACTAAGAACAACAGCTGGCTTAACGACTTGATGACCTCACACCTGGTCAAAGAAACGCCAAAGTTCTCCAAGTTTGTTCACGGTGTGGCCGAGCTCTTCGAAGACTATGTCAATAGCTTCCCCTTCTGGCTGAGTGATCTCGAAACAGATATACGACGAGATCCCGAGATCGCTTTTCAGGAGGAGCAAGACAAGCAAGCCAAGCAGGTGGAGGATGAGATCGCCGTTGGCAGCTTCCTGCCGGCCTCGAAGATGTCGTCATCTGCAAGAGCAAGGTTTGGCTCGCTTTCTAATGGCAAAATGCGAGAGCGTACCAAATCAATCGCCATCTCAGCATCTGCTACTTCAAGGCTTCCAATTGAGCCAACTGTGGAAGAACGAGACTCCGACGAAGATGGGATTCAAGGCAACAGCCATGAGGTCACCGACTCATCAAAGAAGAGCGGCATCCTATCGGTCCTACCAGCATTTTCGAACTCGAGATATGCCCAACGGCACCGCAATCGTATCGCCTACAGAGACGCCCCTCTTCCGCCGGGGGTCAAGGATCCAGGCGTCTGGATCAAAGACCAAGGTCCGCTGAAGGTAGAGGCCAAGGTCTGGCTGGCCAACCAGCGTACGTTCATTAAATGGTTGCACGTCTCTGTGCTGCTGGGCACGTTGAGTTTGGCTCTCGGAAACGCGGCTGGCGTTGACAACACCGTCGCCAGAACTCTAAGCGGAGTGTATACTCTGGTCGCTCTCTTTGCTGCCGCCTGGGGTCTAGGAGTGTACCTTTGGAGGTCTCGCCTCATCACCCAGAGAAGTGGCAAGGACTTTGACAATATGATTGGTCCGTTTGTGGTCAGTCTGGCGCTTTGTGTGGCGTTGATTTTGAACTTCGCGTTCAAGTACCGGGCTGCGCAGCGGGCGACAGAGGGACATGGATTTTTGGGACTGGGAATCGAGAAGAACATGACATGGTTCCAGGCGCAGGAATTGTGATGTGGAGGACTGGATCCGGATCGTAAGGCAAAGCACAAATATCGATACCATAGTACGCAGAATGCTGATCGCAAGCAAAGCGCCGTGTTGTCTGTTGAATCGAATATCAATATTTCAAGTCCTCATACTGTGACGCTTCCAAAGACTGCTGACGCCCCTGGTCCTACTCACGCCTCATCGTGCTCTGCATGCCCTGGTTTGAGTGAACTTTTTTCTCCGTGTTTCATATCCTCATAATGCTGAAGTCAGAACCGAATAACTTTTGCATCCTTTTTGTTGATACCATACTGATTCCTAACCTGCACAGCCAAAGCCATCGATAAATGAATGCAAATGAGCCGCGTAGTCCGGTCCGCAGGGCTTAGGCTGAATTCAGCCAAGAAGCCGACCGACCGAGTCTGGTAGCCCATGAATGTAACATACTCAGTTGTTGAGAAGTGACTGTGATAGTAACGTTGCGTGCGTTGCGTCCTGTTCCCCCAACCATTCCTTCCCGAATGCAATCCCCCTGTGCGGTGTGATGCGGTGCAGTCGCCTCGTGTCTATGCTGTGCCATGCAATCCAGGCCCGAATATGCAGCCCACTCGAAATCTACGTGCTAATACTCTTATCCTTCATCCAAGTCTTCCCATTCGCCTCCTCCTCAATCAGGAACGCCTCTCGCGCGTAGTCCTCCATGCGCCTGAAACCAGGCCATAGCCTCCGCGCCTCACTCGTCAGCTTCCTCGGCCGCAGCGTGCTCGTGCTACTTGCTCTCGCTCCATTTCCCTGATGCCCTCCGTTGCCTAGGAGATTTGGGCGCTCTCCATTCCGAACCCCACTATCCCGTCGCGTCTCGTTCTCCGTTGGGTATTGAAAGTCCGGACCTGGGAAGTAAGGAGCGTTTTGTCGGCCGAAGAGCTCTTCTATGCCGGCTAGTTGTTCCCGATAGCCGCAGGGGATGGGGACGCGGATTTCGATGTGCAGGTCGTGGACGTAGCGACAAGGACGGTTTAGGGCGCGTTCGAAGGCGGCGCAGACTTCACGAGGGGTGAGGTTCTGGAAGGCTAGCGCAACTCTGAGGGGGGTTCTGGTTAGCTGAATCCGTCAAACTGTGTAGGTAGTGAGCTGGAAATAGACGCGATGTGGCTTGCATGAGAAGTGGAGGCGTGCTGTCGAGGAAACAAGGGAAATCGCCTGCTATGCGAATGGCTAGAGGTGAGATTGCTTGTCCGAGCAAGGGCTTACCTTCGGTCTTTCCATTTTGAAATGCCGTCTTTGAGGAGTTGGAGGACAGCAGGGCCTGTGTCGGTTTCGGCATCCAGCCATGGCAGTTTCGTGTCTGGGTGAAAGGGCGCTCGCCATTCTATTGTGTTGTCGTCTTTGAAGTCCATGCAGAAGAGAGGGTAGGGAAGACTCGTAAAGTTGTTGTAGTAGATTCCGGCATAGAGGAATGTGGCTGGCAGTCCTAATTGTCGTATGTAGTTCTCCACGGTGAACTTGCAGGCCCAGTTGGGCAGGCCTGGCCATTGTGCGTTGTGGACAGAGTGGTCTGGCATGCTGCAGTAGATGTAATGCTGGATACGATGCCTTTTGGCGGCGTCAGCCAACGCCTTGCCTAGCTTCACCTCATCTCCGACCGGGAAGGTGTTAATGAAGGCATATTGGCAGCCCTCGAAAAGCCGGTCAATGAGAGTGGTGTTGTTCTCCAGTGGTTCCTCGAAGAGCTCGACGGTCTCTAGTTCTTCAAGCTCTTCCTTCACGACAGGGTGGGGCGCATAGATCTGCGCCTTGACGGTCCATCCCACCGCGGTGACAGCACGGATCACAGACGCTGCCTGTCGTCCAGTGCCGTTGATGATAGCAATGGACCTTGGAGATGCTGTCATATGGAATACCGTTTGTCCCACTTGGGCGAAGATTCGATCTGCCAAAATCTAAGGCGGTGCTTCCCTTCCGCTTGTAGGTATAGCGAAGATGTAGAGTGGTCGTTGAATGCAAGTTGACCGGAGAGTGCCGGGCCTAGAACTGGGATGGCAAACTAGGATCTGGTACCTACAGCAGTGAAAGAAGAGGGTAATTCAATCCGGAGGCAAGACAAATTAGAGTTTCTGAGATGTACCATTATTCTGCTGGAATCAGCAGCGTATCGACCGGTTCCTGAGTGCTAGAGCCTTCTGCGTTCAACACGTCGGGTCAGTGTGGCCGGAATTGGTATGGACGAACTTGTCTCTGCTGGACTCTTGCTTGAAAAATTCGGGTCAAAATGGCGGCCTGTCGAGACGGGAACCGAAAAATCAAGTTTGGCGAAGTCACGCTCGTCGGCCAGAGCAAATTGTGGTTATCCTTTACGTAACCAGTGCAAAATTCTAGCCGGGGGTTTGGGGATTGGATGGAAATAGAAGACTTTCTCAAGATGATAACTGCATATCCTGATCTGTGACTTACCAAATGACAAAACGGGCCCATGAATCCTGCGGCCCGTTCAACAAACCAGAGACTCTTTGCGAGCAAGCCGGATGTTGGATCGGGAGCGCTACGGCTGGAACGGGGAGGTAATGAGGACCAGCTGCATCGTCACTTTCGGTCACTCAGCTTTCTATGGACGGCACAACTCGTGCTGTCAGATAATCAACGGGTCGAAAACGAACGGGGAAGCGGGTGCTTCGTCGACTTCAGCGGATGCCTTTCGCAGTTGGGCAAAGTGAGTCGCGGCCGAAACGAAAGCAACAAGAAATAAAAAGACACATTTCATCATCTTCGGCACTGACTGCTACGATTGGCGGTGTGTAAGGTTCACGACTAGGAGCGATTTCGTGCGCTTCCGGACCACGCTGACCTCAAAGGAGAAGGCTTTGGTGGGTTGGATGAAGGATTTGCGGGGATATCCTCAAATGGGCTTTCTGCAATTCATTGTAACTTTTACTCATCGACTACCAATAACTATTCATCATGCGCCGGATGTCAAGATTAGCCAAGAACGTCACCATTAAGACGCTTCAATCTGACATGTCCGCAGCATCCGCCAAACGTTATTAAAAGTTTGGGCACGACATGGAGACCCTGATCGTCTTGGCCGAGATGTGGCCGAATTGCATGAAGTGCCGTCATTTGATTGTCAATATCTTGGACAGATAAGATTCAACTACCCTTGATCGTGTTTGGATCCGGGGTAGTTTATTTTGGTGCGAGTGCAGTAATCCCCGGGGTCAGGCATTCGAGGCGGAGTCTCCATGCGGTGCGCGCCGACCTCGTGCTCTCGGAACGGCAGAAGATCACTTTTGGACTCCGTGGACTCTCATTTGTGTCCCGCCATGCGCCACTGATGGGCTTGTGAACTGGATCTTTGTGTCATGCCGTTTCACTAATGTCCCTTTTCCGAATAGCTCGTTCGTCGTCAAGTGGTGTTCATCCTGTGCAATGGACTCAGCCCAGCAGCTGCCCAAACTTCGGGTCGTTGCCTGGCGTGTAGGCCTGCAGTTGACAGCTCTTCGGCATGAAGATGTGCGCCTGCCTGCCGAAGGAGGTGGACGTGGCTGATGAGGCCCGCATTGGCAGCGAGGAACAGTGGCGTCCTGCCAGAGCCAGTGCGGTTGCGACTATGCACCGAGGCACCAAGAGATAATAGATATCTCAAGATGTTGATGTCAGGGCCGGTTGCTGCCAGGTGAAGAAGGGTGTTTCCAGAGTAGTCGGATCGATTGATGAGAGTGATGTCGTTGCGTAGCTCTTCCTTAACCTTATCAATATGGCCGGCTGCGACTGCATAGGCAACCTCAGTCAGATGGGTAACGTGTTTTGAAAGCGTGCCATCCGGGTGGGCAAACACAGTAGCTTGATTCACAGTCATCTCGCCGCGTAAGGAGATGGCCATGTCACGGGCCACAGACCACGAGGTCGCTCCTGGTCGTGCTAGGAGGTAAGCAAGTTTCGTGAGCGCCGCTTCGGAAGTCATATCATTGCCTGCGACCACCCCTGCTCGGCCCAATACCATGCCTGGTGCATAAATGGCGCTGACGCTTCCGGTCAGACATTGCGTCACGTTAACAATGACAATGCCACGGTTGATGGCTTCGGCAAACACCTTGACAAGAGCGTTGTCATGGCCACTGGGCGCGTTCCCAGCGCCAAATGTTTCGAGTACGAGCCCTCGCAGATGCTCCGTCCGCAGTACCGCGTCGACCATGGCGGGAGTGATGCCTGGAAATATTCTCAAGCACGCTACGTGAGCCGTGTCGAGATTGGTTTGAAGCTCAAACGGCTGCAAGGCAGTTGGTCTTGTCACCAAATCCCACTTGACGTTGGTGTCCATCGCCGTGATTGTGGCCAGCGGAGGCAAATTTGGCGATGCAAATGCATCAAAAGCACTGGCAGACACCTTGGTGGTGCGGTTTCCGCGAAAGACGGTGGAGTTGAAACACAAACACACTTCCGGGATCATAAAGTGCCCGGCGATGTCCAACGAATCGAGCAAATTCTCCAGGGCATCGTTCTTCCGCTCCGAGAATGGCACTTGTGATCCCGTCAGGACAACAGGCTTGCCGAGATTGGAGAACATGAAGCTCAATGCTGAAGCGGTGTACGCCAGACTGTCGGTGCCATGGAGCACGACAAACCCATCGAAGATTGTGTAATTCCTCGAGATGGTCCTTGCAATCTGGGCCCAGCCCTTGCTGTCTATGGACGACGAATCCAACAGCTCTTCGAACTCGAGCACAGCAAAGCGGATACACTTGCCATACTTACTGACAGGCGTCCTGAGCGTTTGCAACTCTGAGGTCCTGCCATCTGTCTTACTGTTAGCCTTGCCATCAGGGGAGAGCCCGTACGTTAACTCAAGGGGCAGACAAGATTGAAATTGAAACAGCATCATGACTTGTCATTCGAATAACGCCTGCTCAGCAAAGGTCGCACAACTTACCATCGTCGACGTGCACGGTAACAGGGTCAACTGCAGTGCCGTCATTGAACTCAGGCCGTGGAGCCATACATCTTTCGAGAAAGCCTCGTGCGGGCACATAACCATCATCGGACCTCTGCATGCAAATTGTGCCTCCGGTCATGACAACCAAGACACGGGCTTCTGGTGTTATTCCATCGGGCGTTTGAGGGACTGAGGTTGGCATCTTGACTGGCCAAATCTTAGGCCGAAGCGTCAAGCCAGGGGTGTTATCACATAATCCAGATACTGCGGTTGCTTAGCAGCCACCACCACTTTTCGTGCTTCACGACAGGAATTGCGCAATCGAGCGCCGTGAAGGTGGAAGTTGTGGTGCAAGTCATACGTGAAATGGCGTGTGACTAGGATGCACTCCATGTCAAGCAAAGTTTTTGTGGTAAGACGGGCAGATTCGTATGCAACATTGTCGCCGACTTTTTCGTGAGTGCGGAAAAAGAAAAATCCTTGTGCGGAAGATTTCCTGAGAAATGATTGGAGCCAGAACTTGAGTGAGTTTGAAGGGAAACGGCACAGAAAATAACGGGCTGAGCACCCAATCGGAGCGCTCAGACTGCCCGCTGTACCAGAAATGCTTGGTTCGGCCGCTGACGATGCTGATAGGCGGAAATCCACTTTAACCCCTGAAACCTCTGGTCCTGAAATCATGTCTGTAATCCCAGCGATGGATGACGAGATGCAGTCCTTGGAAATCTAGTTGTTCTTGGAACGGCCCTGCCCAGCATTCTGATCTTCGCTTGCGGTCCACTTAGAAAGCGAGCGCGAAGACAAGCGGTATCCTGTCACAGACCTCGGAAATTTGAGTGCGGGTACATGAAGTGTCAGAACAATGGATCGTGCCTCAATTCCCAGCGCCGGCGACCCAAATCCCGTCTCACATCTCCCCCTTGCAACGCTTCCTTGCTTGATCGAGACCCAGCCTTGAGGGCACTTGTCGTCACAGCTGGGATCGTCGTCATGATCCTGCAGCGGCTATGTGACCCAGGATCCTGTTCCGCGCAGTGCCATACTCATTCGCAAGGGTGGCAATTTTGGTGAATGCTAGAGAGGACCAACAACGTTGCTTCATGATAAGACGAGTACGGAAAATGTTTTGAATTTGAGCCGACTCCATTTCCTTTCTTGCAACCTATGCTTCTCGTTGATCTGAGATCTTTGCCGTAACCTAGTGGCTTGACACTGGATCATCTCTGTCGATCAGGCTATCGAGTACTGGAGACCAGCCCCTTGCACATCATCCCGAAACACCATAAGCCTCTTCATAAATATTGATTTCCTGGACTACCGCAGGCGGCCCCCCTTTCACAACAGTGACAGCAAAATCTCGATTGACGGGTTTGCAGTGAGTGGCAAAGACAAGCCCAACGAGAGTGACGAGTTTAGGTTGACGTGCCTAGATCATTGACGATAGCAATATTGCTGTGAGGAGTCGGAGCTGGAGGGCAACGACAAAGTGAAACAGCAGAGGCAGGTCGCGCGAGGTCGTGACTACAAGCACAATCTGCAAGAATAAGGATGGGCAAAGTCATCTAAACACCTCTTCACAGTCTGTCTTGTGGCCCCTTCAGTCACTCATTCAACCACCCTCGTTCAAAGATTAAGACCACCGACGTTCCTTCTCGCACCAAAAGACATTCAAGCCGTTACCGAAAATAACGATACATCACCTTCACGACGAGTCGATCTTCCCATACGCTCCTTTACCAGGCTTTTTCCGCTTCGACTACATTGCTGGACATACTGAGTCGATCTTATTTGTTCCTTCATCAAAGAACCAACTTCCCACATCCATCTCTCGCTCGACACTCATTGATCAGAACCGTACCATTACCCTCCCCACATTTACAGCCTCCACGACAGTATATAATATGCCTCTCCCAGAAGTCCGGCTGAGGGCCGCCCTGGGTCGAGCGACGTTTCTCCTACTCGCCTTTACCTCTTTCACTCCATCGTGCGATGCCTTCTTCCGAAACCTCATGATCAGCGATACCGCCATGGCGAGAGTCGACCCTATCGTCAATCCTGGCGAACCAGCCAATCATGTTCACCACCTTACTGGCGGCGGTAGTAAGTTCGCACTGCCTGTGAGCGTAGTACACAAGTCTAACCGTGACGGCAGACCTGAACTTCGAGTCTACGGGCGAGACTCTTTCTGCCTCCGGCTGCACAAACTCCATTCTGAAACAGGACAAGTCGGCATACTGGGCTCCATGGATGTATTTTGAACATGAAAATGGCACCATCCAAAATGTCGAGCTAGCCTTAGGTCTCACGGCGTAGGTGGTACCTCTCCCCTGCAGAACCTCCATGCTGACATCACTAGGTACTATAAGTACGAAGAACGCGGCCATACAGATGGTAGCGTCACCGTCTTTCCCAAAGGCCTGAAGATGCTGAGCGGTGACACCGACAAGCGCGAATGGGTCGGTCCTTGGCCGGTTCCCGAAGAATCATTGTGGGGGCCAGACGACACCACGCAAGAAGCTCTTCAAGAGAAAGCCATGGGCTTCAATTGCATGAACTATGAGGCTGGCAAGAATGAGCCAAGTTTCGCTTACCCCTGGTTGAGAAATAAGGATTTCTTGGACGCGAATTGCATTAATGGTGTACGCGCTGAGATCATCTTTCCCTCTTGCTGGGATGGCGAGAACCTCGACTCCGACGACCACAAGAGCCACGTCGCCTTCCCGACGTTAATCCAAGACGGTGTTTGCCCAGAGACTCATCCGGTTTACCTACCCATCCTCTTCTACGAGACTATTTGGCAGACCAATGCTTTCAAGGACGTTCCAGGCCGCTTCGTCTTTGCCAATGGCGACCCAACTGGCTACGGCTACCATGCAGATTTCATTGCCGCTTGGGATGACGGTGTACAAGAACAAGTCAGAGACAACCCACTCTGTACCGGCATTGGGACCAGCGGCGAAGTTGAGTCTTGTCCTGTGTTCAGTGGCAACATCCAGTCTCAGCAAGAAGCGGCATCCTGCAAGCTCACACTACCCAATAGCATCGCCGATGAGCAGACGGATGGCTTTATGGAAGGGCTGCCTGGCAAGGTGAAGATTAAGGGTGCTCGACACGATCCGGGCTCCCAGTCTGATGGTCAAGAGACATATGCTCCAAGTCCAAGCATTCCTGTGACGCGATTGTCTGCTGGAGCACAACCATCCCAAACTGCCACGGATGTTCCGGATGCTACAGCATACTGGCACACCCCAGCAACCAGTCCGTCACCCACCACTCTTGCAACATACCCAAGCCCAAGCCCAGCGGAATTCTCTTCAACTACTGTTACAACTACATACACAAGCGGCAGATATGTTGTTGAGCTGGTTATTGTGCAAATGGTCTCCACAGTCACCGCGACGACATCACCACCAATGACGCAGACTGTTGTCATTGATGGATCAGAAGAGACTGCTCACGGAGCTAAGGCTCGAAGAAGTCATCACCTTCATAAGCATGTCCACAACCATGGTCACTTTTGATCAAGGTCAATCAGTCGGTATTGCTGAATGCTTGACGCATTGCAATTTTGTACTCCAGCTGGGCTGATAAGGGGATCATGATTGCATCATATCCACGATTCGTGTGAACTGCAACCGACTGACGGACATGAGTCTTGGAGATGACTCAACCACACATCACGGCGTTACGACCTTGAATATGGCAATCAACAATTGTGCATAGACCTGACTCGATTGGAAGGAGCCTCGCCGGAGGAGGGCCACCATTTCATACGACGACAATCCAATCCTGAGCTGGATTTTCTTTCAAGCAACTATATTTTCATTCTATGATACCCATTTTTCAACAAAGATCCTGCACCGCAAGGCGGATCACTTTTTCCTTCTGAGATTACTCGAACTATACCCCCAAATCAAAGCATGTGAGCAGGCGCTGGTACAGCAGGAATTGATATTTCTGGGCATTGAATCATGAGTAGCTTTGCGGCATGCAAATACAATTTCTTCCAAGAAGCTATCTTTCGGTATATGGCGCTCATTTGTTGACTATCTGTATACATAGCAGATAGGGGTGCCATATAACCATCGTCGTCGCAACCCCTTCCTTCAAGTTGCTCCACGTAAAAATGGCCCCAGCAACAATGGTGACTCGCCTCATTGCGTGCCAGTTTAATTCCGGAGACAAGTCGCACTTTCTGGTGCCCATTGATTGGTGTATTCTCATTCAACGTACTCGTCTCATGCATGGCTACATAACTACATCACCCCCTCATATTACCTGTTCTTGATTCTGCTTCATGCTTCTGCCTCTCATATGCTTTTGAGTGGTTGGGAATGCTGCCTTTTGCTTTTGCTCGTGCATCTTCCGTCCCTAGTAGATGGATCAGTTCATCGACTACAGCGCCATGCTGCATGAGACAACAAGTTGCTATCGTGGCGGAAGCTTCAGCAAATGATGTAGTGACAAGCTTGGACTTGAGTCACAGCATACTCCCGACAACTTTGGACATCCGTATACCACTCGGCTCGGCGGCCTGTGCTTCTGGAGTGGAAATGAAGATGAAAATATATTCCTGAACCGAAACTCCCTTGGCTTTGAGGGATTGATCCATCAGAAACATCGCTGACATGGTTTTGGAAATGGGATGGATAGCACGAGATTGACACGTTTTCATTTGTGGCAATCTCTCTCATGCTCGTGTTTGTACAATGTTCAGAGGCTTTCCTACCTCCAGTATCTCTCTTGAGATACGGACGAATTGGCGTCAACACTGCAAACTGCAGAGTGAGACCCCTGTACTAGTAGTGAGACGGTCCTTCGTGATCAGAGTAGGCCTCGTTCTGTTCGTTCCTCGCAACACGTTCGGCCACCTCCGGCTGATAACTCTCCGCCATTAACTTCTGCACGAATCCATACGGACTGAGAAGCTCCCTTTCGTGGTCAACAAGTCTTTCCTGCATGATCCGCTTGCCTAGAAGGGTCTGTGGCCCAACCAGTAATGTCTCGAGGTTCGGTACGGACCGGATCATCGATTCGGTAAGTAGGTCGAGTCTAACGTCCAGACTCTTCATGACAGCTTTCTCGTCGGCGCGGGCTTCGATTGCTGTTCTGACATCTTCTTTGTCCCTCCGTATCGGGTTTGGTAGTGGCCTTTTCCCCTTTGCTGGCGGACCCCCAGCCAATGCCATGACCGGGTCGGTGTGGGTGTGGTAGAAATCGGGAAAGGCAACGCTATTGATCCGAACAGCTTCGGCTACCATATCGCAAAAATGTTTGACAACGCCCAAACGCTTGCTGTAGCTACCACGCATTTCGTCAATCTTGCAGAGCTCTTGTGGGCCGCCGAGAAAGATGAGTTGCGCCATGTCGCTCTCTGGTGGTGGGCCGTAAGCCCAGCCTCGGATTTTGCGCTCAAAGGGCGTGACGGAAGACGGTGTGCGTGTCGCTGTGCGGAAGTGCTGGACAAGGAGCTGGATTGTTTGGTACATTGGGACTATGAGGGTGCACGGGTACGAATCAATAGTTCGTCTGAGGCTTGTCATACATGCCGGACAGTCGTCGAGTGTTGAGCGTGCAGAGGGATGGTCGGGGTGGGCGTAGATGATGAGATGGCGGATGGTCTCGAAGTAGTGTTGGACTAGCCCAACTGGTTGGTAGAGCCGGGAGCACAAGCCGTTACGGTATGGAGCGAAATGCTCACATTCGAGGTCTCTGGTGAGCTTGAGCATGTATACTCTCGTCTGGATGAACGTAATGAGGACGTGCAGCTGTCTCCTGATGAGCGCTTCGCGACGTAGAGATCTGAGGAAGTATGCGTCGGTCGTGGTCGACGTGAAAAGAGAGGGGTATAGGTCGATAAGGAAACGTGCGAAACAGACATCGTCATTGCTGTCTTTCATCGACAATAGCGCGTTCCTTGCAATGGTTGGGGCATTGGCCCGGAAGATCGCAAGACATTGTTTCGAGGCAAGTCGAAGGGACAGTAGTTCACCGACGGCGAGATATGCGAGGACTGATGTTTGTATTTCGGTGGGGAGTTCATAAAACCGCTGGCCCAGAGTCAAACTAGGACCGTGAGTCTCTTGCGCCTCGGGGAGGCCTGCTGAGTGACATACCTCTCATCACGATCCTGTTCCTGCTCCCTAATTTGCCCTGCTCTCTGTTTCTTTCCCTTCCTCAACCTTGACGAAAATGAAGCTAGACTGGATCGGTGCCGTGCGCTCTCGGTCACAGAGGGTCGACTCGAATTGCTGGTGGATTCGTTGGTGGCACTGGAGCCATCCCGGAAGGACGACGCGCGGCTGCTTTTTCGTGGCTTGAGACTGAATCTTCGCACCGACTCTGTGACGGTACTCAGCTGGAACTGCTCGACATTCCCGGTATCGGTCATGTTGCGCGAGCTCATTATTACATGCTGTACCTCCTTATTCTTCGCTCTTGTGCGCGGGATAGGATGCAGAACTGGACGGAGCGAAGAAAGCCTTGTAGTCGATAAGCATGGTCTGCCCGGGGCTATCGACTTGGTAGCCAAAGCTTGATGAGCACTATATGCAGGGACGAACCCCGCCAATGGTTATGATTCCGCTTGCGGCCATTCAATTTTGGGATGCCCTCACGTATATTCTACGGCAGCATGACTAATATGAACGAAATGGCAGGCAAAAGAGACCTTATCTGAATCTGCTGCTGCACCGAATCAGTGTTGTGCTTCTTTCTGTGCTGGCAGCTACATGAGGAGTGCGGCAAAGGCCTTGACCGAAGTTGCCCTTGGCAAGACCGACGTCGTGCGCAGGAATATTTCCTGAGCGGCAGCATTCAAGGAACTGCGCGATTTAGTAAAGCTAACCCTCGTGCACGGAATGACTGCTGCAACGTCGGTCGGGAATGACGACCTGCATGGACCAGTCGAGCCTGTCGACGGAACGGCCTTTCAACGACTCTAAGGGCAGCCTCAGGTGCGATCTGCTTGGCCCCCCACAATGCCATATGCCGGCTCGCAGCCACACGGTTTAGTACTTCGACCTAGCCGGAAGGGTCTTCATCTGGTCCATGATATCTCCTTGCAGTCCAAGAAGTGAGTAGATCCACTTCAAGATGATGAAGAAGCTATCTGGCTCACCCATGTGCTTCTTACCCTTGACCATTCTCGCCTCTTTCGGCATACCATTCTCCAGTGCGACAAACATGTCGTCGATGGGGAAGATTTCGTCATCATTTCCGTTGACAAGCAGCATCTTCGTGCAAGGCTTGGCCAGCGTCCCATCGTTGAGCAATGAGAACTTGGCGCCGTCTTGGATAAAATCTTCCAGGCTCTTGTAGCCAAACTTGTACGTCAGCGTGCCTGCCAAGTCGAACGGATATTCAAGCTTGTTGACGTGCTCCAGCCATTCCCGATCAAACATGTGATGGGCACCACCTCCCAAACTGATGGAGGCGAGCAGTCGGTCCTTCTCGGTGTGTGCGACTCTCAGAGCGTAGTATCCGCCTGTGGAGAAACCCCAAACGATGACTTTGCTTGCATCGAGTTCTTTCTGTTGGCCCACCCAGTCCAGCACACTCTTCCATTGACGATCTGGAGAGGTGGGATCTTGTCTGAGTGCGGGCGAGTCCCCCGTGCCGGGAATTTCGTGGATGAGTGTTGCGACCCCTTTCTGCGCCCAGCCTTTCGACCATACTGCCAGCTCTGTTCGGTAGCCGTCGAGGCCAGTGATGATGAGGACAAGTGGCACAGGGTTCGAGGCGGACGCATTGGGTGGTAAGCAGTACGAGCCGGGAACTGACTCGCCCTCGCCTTCAATCCTGTGAACATGTGGGACGAACACCTCTCGGACTGGGTTTTCTAGAAGGCTTGTGCTTGTGTCAGATGTGCGACGGCTTGGTCGGACTTGTGTGACTTACGCCCCCCCTTTGTAAAACACTTTCTTGCCTTCGTTCCATGCATAGCGTTGCTTTTCAGATCGGAAGGTGGGAAATCGAGCAATGCGGTAGACTGCGGACGCTCGTCTGCGGTATGTTAGCTTGTGGCACCCTGGTGGGTACGATAGAAGGCTCACAGATAGTATTCACAAGCCTTCTCTTTCTCGCCGGCTTTCTCTGCCTCCTCGGCGATCTGGGTGAGCTTTTCGGCTTGAGGAAAGTACGTCGAAGCGTACGCATCCCAGTCATACGGCTCTTTCATGTCATTCTTTACCAGTTCCTCTACAACGGGCTCAAAGTCTCGAACATCTCCAAACATGAATGGGTAGACGCCCATCTTGGCGGGCATCTTCCACTTTGTCTCCCATAGTGCTTTGAATGATTCGTGGTGTTTTGCTGGCTTGAGGATGGCATCCTTGATGTAATATTTTGTTTCGGCCATGTTGGCAACTGGTATGAATGATGATGGGCTGGACGCTCGTGGTGAAGCGGACGAGGGTCGGCAATGGTTCTGTGACTTGAATTCTTCAACTCTCGTCGCAACAGCCCGCTATTCAAAACGTCCGGACCGTGGGCGAGCATGCATCTTTTTACTTGAGACCCGCCACTAAATGGGACCTTGCATCCAACCCAAGAGGCAAGCCAATTGCATTTTCAAGTAATAGAAAAGCTTGGGGGCCGTGCCCTTCAGTGTTCGTCCTCTTTGTCGGCCAGCTCCATGCCGAAGGAGGGGCAGGAGAAGCTCCGATGGCGTCCCGCAAGCTAGTTTCTAGTGGACCTTTCTTTTCATATGCTATTTCTTCAGCACAATCAGGATCGTGATTTTCAAATCGCAGTCGGCATGACAGACCCCTGCGACGGAATTGTCGATCCTCGTATTTGCCTTTGCAGGCACACTCGAACAAGTTAGGAGATTTCGGTTGCGGAGGAGTCGAAGTTCGAAGTTCGAAGGATGCCCACCTAGTCTTAATTTAGCATCATGTTCCTTGGCGTACAAGTATGCCGTCTAGGCCCCCAGCGTCGGGCGTTCGCATTTCCCAAGCATCAGCCATGAGAGCCTGCGAGATGCGAAATTGCACGCCTTGTCGGGCAAACGGAACTAGCGGGTGGACCGGAGTCTTGGAGCATGGAAAGATGGAATCGAAGAATGCATTCGCTGTAGTGCTAACATCAAAAGCAATCCAAGGGGTATTTCTGGGCCATTCACATCATTATGCTTGCAATCGAGTGGGACTGGACCTCGTCGTCCAGACATATTTGGCTGCCTTTCCTCCTCTCCCCAGCCTGTACACCATGGGCGGCAGGGCGCCGTCGTTGAGCGACTCTCCTTTTCGCAGTGACTTTTGGTGCATCCTCGCCCTCTTCGTGAACGTATGATCCGGTCCAAATACGGCTGCACATATTTCTACCACGTATCCGATCGAGATGATGGCTTCCTCCTGCATGCCAGTGGCATTTGATATTTCAGCCAAAGCCCGCAAACACCTGACGTGGATTTCCCGCTCCTCCAGCCAGGGAATTCCTCTCGAGCATTCCAGTGCCATTTGGATGGCTTGTAGTGACTCCTTGTATTGGCCGTGATAGAAATAGGCCTCCGATGTTGCTCTGAGGGCGTAGCAGACTTCGTAACAATTTTTACCTTTGGTGAGGGAGACGGCGTCGACGAGCTGCTGGAACCGAATCGCAGATTCCAGGTAGTGCTTCTTGTTTAGGAGGCCGGTGGCAAACGTCTGGAGAAGAGCAACTGTCTCGGCATGGAAATATCCGATGCTGTCCTGGAAAAAGTCGAGCAACTTGCGCAAGGTCGACAAGGCGATCCAGGCTCGCGACACATCCAGCGGCGCATTGAGGAGCCAGGACGCTATCAGGTAAATAGGATTGGTGGTGTTTCGAAACACCACTTCACTCAGTTGAGTCAGCTGTTGGAGCAGCAAAAGAAGCGGCTCTTCATATCCTGTGCCGTCGTGTCTGATGACCAGATCAAAAATATAAATCAAAAAGCCAACATGGCTTTCTTTGAGGAGCTGGTCGATCATGCCGAACGCCTTTTCAAAGTGCTCAAAGGCTGTTCGTCGTTGATCATTCCACAAGTATGAGTAGCCGTGATACATGGAGTAATAGAATTGGTCGGCCAGAGAGTCATCGGACGTGGATGTCCATGGGCCATCAATGTTGTTCAGGTTGATCTCCCGCTTATTGAAAATTTCTCGATAGTGGGTTTGAGCTTGAGCGTAGATGGCTTCGAAGTAACGGCCCGAGTCCGGATCCGACGGCTTGTCATTCTGAATGTGCGCCTCGACGGCCACTGTCCGAAATGGTGGAAGTGGCTCCAGGTCAGAATAGCCAAACTGGTTGCAAATTTGTTGCAAGCGCCCTGTGGCGAGGTCAGCCGCCTTCAAGTACTCGATTCGTTCCGCATCGCCGCTAATCGTGGTAAAGTCGGGACTTCGGACCTGCAGGTCATAATCCGAATCGGACATTTGGTTCTGCGTGTCGAAAGTGTCCCCGCGCGACGAAAGGGGCGTCAGGACATCGTAGTCCTCGGGTGATGACTGCTCTCCCTGGGTTGCTGACCCGTTTTCAAGAAGGCTGGCTGGGTCTTTGATGCCTTTCCGGTTGAAATAGTGCAAAGCATCAGCTAACGTCACCTGTTTGCCTCTGACCAGGAATACCTTGTCTTTGTCAGCACCTTTTTGCGACAGCCCTTGACGAACGAGATCGAGCATCTCATGCTCTTTCTTCTTCTTGTCGAGGCCCCACGTGTGCAGTCGGCTTTTGTACATGCGCTCTCTGTGCATTGGTCAGCTGGAGCGCCCTTCCGAAGCGATCCATGTTCAGGCTTACGTAGGCGCAAAGCCATATTCGTTCTCGAGATGCTCTCGAACTTCCTTCAAGGTGCGACCTTCCTCTGAATACAGTCGAGTAATGAGTGGTCGGTGTCGCTTCCACTCATCGCTGCTGTAGGAATTGGAAGATCGCTTGGTAATTCTACCTTTGTTTGCGACATTGGTAGCCATGCTGGAGGCCTCTTTGCGATATCGTTCAAGGCCGGAGTCATCGTTTGAGGATCCGAAGCAACCTACGCTGGCTCATCGTCGTCTGGGTGGGTGCCACTATGCTGGAATGTGACTGCTAGGCACGTTGGAAATGGAATGTACTTTTGTCAATGGAAATCTGCCCACGTTCGATGTCGAGATAACGCCAGTGGGAGTCAATTGGTCTCGTCTGTACTTCTGTCGAGGCTCAACTGGAGTTAATAGAGATTCAATGCAGCCTCTCAGCCGTTCTCTGCATCCGGTGCTTCTGTAGATGGAAAGGGTGTGTGTGAAGCAATGAAGAAGAAGAGCAAAGTGGAGATCCGAGAGTGGCAGTGTAATGCAAGACTGAGCGCTAATGGTGGTGGTGCGTCAACGGGCAACAAGGACAAATGGGACCGCATTGACCAAGGCCAATTCCGTTGAGCAGTAAATATTTGCAGACGGTGAGGGGTGTGTCTCGAGCTTTTCATACTTTGGTCACAAATGGCCTGCGGTATCCGAATTGAGTATCATGCCAGTGACACACACAGACATCGTCTGTGTTGCGCCGTGCAAGGGAGGGAGACGCCAATGTAGAATTGGGTCATTCTGCATCATTTCCCTTGCCCTTATCATGATTAGCAGGGAACAAAGAACTAGACTCGAGGGCAGCGAATAATTGGATGAATTGGTCAAGCTACAGCGTGCATGAATGGACAATGGAGCTCAAAAGGTCGATGCATTAGAAAACAAAAAGACACGCTATGACAAGTCGGTGGGCCTCCCAAGGGTGCTTAAAGGACCCGCAGCAACCACCTGCGTGGGAGTGTTTCCGGGAGATGCAGGGAGTTTTCATGAGCATCGAATGTGACTTGCTAATCCCGCAAAAGAACCTTTTATCCCTTCATTTTGCGTACCCCAGCTGGATGCGGTCATCATGGTACCCAACTTCTTCAGCTAATTTTCCGACCTTTCCGCCTAATTCGGTGTGCCTGCTCCAACAATGGAAAAGAGAGAGTCGAGAAGAGCTTCATTTTCAGTGTTCACCTTGGCTGCCACGGAAAGGATGATGTTGGATAGACGTGCTGAATTACCTGTCCGCTGCCATGATCATGGCTCCCATTCCCAATTGCAGGCCGGTGACTTCTCCCGGTCCCGTGATTTCTGACCAAATCGCATCTTCACACTTTGGGGAATAGTGGCGGACCTCGACTTGTTTGAGGTATGAAACCTTTCTGAAGCAATCTAACAGCTTCCCACTGGACCATCCCAGTGGTCCAGTGGGAAGCCCGTCGGCGTCATGTGGGCATTGTCCACTGGCACTCCCGACCCCTCCGACCCCTGAGCGAGTA
This sequence comes from Arthrocladium fulminans, assembly GCA_003614865.1. NCBI lineage: Eukaryota > Fungi > Ascomycota > Eurotiomycetes > Chaetothyriales > Trichomeriaceae > Arthrocladium > Arthrocladium fulminans. The sequence continues at coordinate 619,213 of QXWJ01000002.1, forward strand.
TTGTCCGACTCCACTTATACGGCAGCCGAGAGGCAAAATATGGCGAGAAATTGCTACAGAGTCTTGGAGCGCTACAACTGACCGCACTACAGTAGATGTGTAGGAGGTAGCTCAGCCAGCCACACATCCAGGACTCATGTATACGCACGCCATTGCTGCTCAAATGGTCTTGCGGACAAAATCCGGACCCAGTGCTTCGGGAGACGATTCATTCTAACGCCAGTCTGTTGGTAAGCAATGTTCGAGTGACCACTAGCTCCATTCCAAACATTCTAATGCTGGCATCCACTGTGGCTCTGCTCAAGCGCCTACGGACCATGCCAATCATTGCACAGCTCACCAGACTGGTGTTTACTAAAACAGCGAACACGTTGTTGCCGTCAAGGCTAAGGCGTGTAGAACTCCTGTGGCAGCCGGGGCCCCCATACCATGATTGTTGCGTCGGGCTGTTTCATGCAGAACAACTCTGGGTCATCCCTGGCGCCGTGACCATGCTGCGACTAGATGGCCTTTGACTGACCCCGCCATGACCATTCACTCTTCAACTATCTCGGCTGTAATCAATGGGATTAGTCATATGTAGGGGTCACAGGAGCGCGGGGTTGTCATACCGACAATACCTTTGCATTCGTCCGCATAGTTGTGCCATTCGACAGTTCCCCCTTCCAACATGACCGGGTGCGCATATCTAGAGAGCATGTTAATATCGTCAAGCTTTCCACTGCAGGAGGTTCAGCAGCGTACGGCGCTTTCTCCGGGCCTAGCAGATTGTACAGTCGATTCTGCAAGCGAAATGAGAGTCAACAGAACAGCACTCAAACTTTCCAGAAGGTCCCCGCGCAATGAGCAAGACCCACCAAGAGTTGCCACAGCGTCTTGTTCGTGGTCTTATCCAGAAGCATGGTTTTCGGGTCAAAGTAGACGTCGAGAAGTCCCAGGGTTTTGGCTTGGTGGCTTAGGTTCGTCCACTGTGTTTGGCACCATGCCTTCTTCACCGGGTCCTTGATCTTGACCGCGGTCGAGGCGACTGATGCCGTATCGGAGTCAAGGTACGATGACATCGTGAAATGTTGATGCCCAACTGATACGACTGTGAAAGGGCCTGAACAGGACTGATTGTGTGGGAGATGGGTGTCCCCGTTATGCGAGGGATGTAAAAGGAAGGTGACGGCTCTCGAGATCCTGCTACTGAAAACGGGGTGTCGCACCAGCATTGAGGTATTTCTGGGTTTTCAACCGGGGAGCGGATGCGCCATCCCTCATTCGGTCAGACCATCCCCATTTTGATCCTGTTCCATCAACAACTGCATGCAGATCGATCTCCTTCGCATGTTCAGAATCATGCTTTCCAGGGCGGTAAACTCCTCCAAGGAATGTGAAAACAAGTATCTTTGCCAATTTGGTGATTCGAAACTCTTTCCTAAGCCTAGCCGGCTGCAAGATCATGCATTTTCGTAGCTAGAAAGCCTCCAAACTCTTCCGGGTTGATGTCCAGCGATCCAGAAATTTCGGAGCTATGTTGCATCGTTCCGGTATCATGAGTAGCATGTCTTACACTGAAGGAAGATTATGTTTCACTGGAACAAGTCAAACCGTTCACCTCCAGCAACAGAGATCTCGAAATGTCAGAACCAGACCACACCGCTTCAGGAGAAGGCTTCCGTTAGCTTCACCAATTGAGTGCAGGTCGTGGCAAGCACAGCGGAAGGGCATTTTGGGTAAGCAACCATTTCTATCGGCAGTAACATGTGATCCAATATATGACGACTTACCTCTCACATAACTCATGCACACTGCAAGTGTTACGCATCTAGGCTGTGGCGGGCTCTGTATCAACAGGGTGCCATCTTCGAGGAGATCTGCTGTGCAGATGTAACCATGACCCCTTTGAAACTTGAGCGGTTTGCCTTGACCTTGTTTCGCGAACCCAAAGGTAACCAGCTGCCAGGACATTCATTTCCAACAAGACGACGCTCCTACATGGCAGCTCTGAATGCTCCCGGTCTACCTGGTCAGGAATATGCTTCCTAGATTGGGAATGGTAGTATTCTTGCCGAGAGCGAGAGCGCGAGGGATCATTGGTTGTCATGCGAACAGGAATGCCAACGAACCCTTATGCTCGTACGTGACTAGGAGAAAGAGGGCTTCTTTAAGCCTCGCACTAGAGAGCACACCCAGAGTGAACAAGGGAACAAGTTTCTTTGCACGGCGTCGTATGATTACAGTGTATGCATTGACGAGTACCGAAATACAACATTGAAGAGACAGCCCTTGCTCTTGTTTCCACCATCTCTTCAGTCCAAGTCCCTGCCCAGGTTAGCCAGATGGACCAATTGAGTTGACACCACCGTAAGCCCCAAAGTCAAAATCAATCTCTCACTCCTACCCTACCCCTCAAGTCTTACGCCAGCGAATTCCACAAAAGTCTCGGCGCCGCCCGTGCACGGACTCGTACCCTCCGTGGGCCCCAATCCATTCGTATTCCACCAAGCAGTCACGTAATCAATTCCATTCACTGCGACAATAGTTCTCTTAGAGGGCCTGGAGATGGTCGAATTTGTACCTCCTTTGGTCACAAGGCGAAGGCAGAACATGCTTTGTATTGCAGATAGTAAAATGCTGGGCGGGCGGAAAAAGGAAGAGATCTTCCGTGGGCCTTTGCAACAATCAAGCGGTGAGGATGCCCACGTCCTCAACCCAAGTCCACGCCTTCCACGGCCGGTCATGCCTTTCCGACCTGTCCTTTTGCTGGGCTAGTGGCGGCCGTTTTCGGGGCGATGGTGAAAGATGCTCCCGCCAGGTCTCTCACGCAGTTCCGGTCAGCGTTATCGCCTTGAGATCCTGGCTGCCTAGCCTGCGCTTTCGCACGCTTTGAGAGTGTGTGACCGTTGATGGGGTTCGGGTGGCTGGCCAGTGTATGTTGCTTACCATGGTCAGCCGTTTTGATGCCGGCTAAAGCGTAGGTGTAGTCGCATGTCTCCCCCAAGTCGCGGTGGGTGCTGAAGATCCCCTTGGAGAAGTCATTGGCATTTGGTTGGAATCAGGAGTGTAGGTGCGCTGGTGAGGACGATAAGACGAAAGGGGGAAGAGCGCGAAAAGGCTCAGAGTATTTCATCTCAAGACTGCTGACTTTGACGTAAATATTCACAAAACGGAAAACTGTGCCACTTTTTGAAACGTTGACCAAGGTCCTAGGGGTGGAAAAATACCCAGCTTTTCTTGGTCAGCTTTTGCTTCTATCGTGCCGCATCCGCATGCAGCAAACCAGGTGCGGCTGCGTCTGCCCATTTCAAGGGAAAACGAGAAAACTTGCAGGAGGTGGTTGTCGGACAACGAATTGGTAGGGTAAGGAATCGTATTGATCTTGAAATGTCTTTGTTCCCGTTCGTTGGCCGACGACTCCCAGAGTGAGTTCCCTGTGAATATCAGTACATTCGAATGAAGCCAAGGCCCTGCGCAATTGGGGAGAGCATGAGTCTAGGTCGACACGACCTTGGATTTGTGATGCCCAAGCGACCTAGATATGGTTTCAGAACAGCCGTAAACTCTCAGTCCCCAGCAGCGAAGAGTAAAAACCTTTATCATGAGAAGACGCCAAAACTCCTTTGCTTCCAGTCACGCATACAGTCATCACAAACTTATCTCCCCGTGTCACGGCCAGTTGTGGTTGCCGTTGGTGCAGCATCGCTGTTCCACGAGAGGTAAGTGTGGTCACCAAGTTTTCTGCGATTGTCAGAGACGTCTGTCATGCCCAAACAGGACACATACCTTGGCTTGATGAGAAGTGCAACGGTGAAAAAGGCACCAAGCACAATGCACAGACCGCCGACGACAATGTATGCAATCCCCAGGAAGTCATTCTTGCCGCCCATGACCGTTCGTGTCGAGATCAGCAACGACTTCGTTCCGCCGTACGCCTTTACATCAAAGACTAATGCGATTAGCACATCTCTGGCTAGATATGTCCGGCACTTACAGTCATAAATTGAAATCTCGTATGTTCCGGCCACCATCACATCGACGTCATTCCTGAGGGCCAATTTGCTAAAGGTAGGCAGACCTGCTGTCCTCATCCAGACCGCAAATTCCTCATATGTCGAAAGATCAGGGATTGGGTTTTCGTCAGTGTAGCCATTTGGATATCGCTTCTGCCAGTTCGGAGGCGGCAGAACATCACTGTTCTTGTACGCGGTCTTCCCGTAGAGCTGCAGATCGCTCGCCCACGCAATGCCCTTGTTTGTCATGCTGTAGTTTTGAGCAGTTTGCCCTCCGGAGGAGCTCACCAAGGTCGGGCTGTGGATGGTATCATTAAAGATGGAGTTGGCGATCAGACCACAAGGGTAATATGCGACTCCTCCCGCTCCGGTCTTCAGAGGGTTGCATGCGCTGTTGCCGATGGTGCCATTGCTCACAAACTGACCCTTGAGCTGATCGAGGTCGAGCGATTTCACGTATCGTCTATGGTTCTGGTAAAAGTTGGTCAATCGGTAGTACAGGTAGACGGGCGGGCCAATGTCGTTGGGTAGGGTGAATTGCAGCGTGCACACCGCGGTGTCGTTCTGAGCCACGCCGAATTGAGGCTGCGCAGTCTCATTCACGGTCCGCCACTGCGCCCGACTTGTCGTATTCGAAGACTTGAAGGAGGACCGGACGTGTTCGGTTGGGATGGTCTCAAATCTGTTCCCGGCTTGGGAAGCGCAATTTGTATAGTCGATTGACAGCTCTTGCACCTGGCGATTGCGTCAGTCTTCTCTCACTCATGCGCCGGACTCGAACGCTGCGTACTGTGGAACTAGCCCATAATAGCAGCCCTCCTATGGGTGCGAATATGATGCCGACTGCGAAGAAGATGGGAAGGACAGTTTTGGGTGTGAGAATTGGTCTGGGTGGCAGTCAGTCCCGGATCTCTATGGGGCATTTGCAGATGTGCTCACTGCCATGCCTTCAGTCTTTGCTGTCGAAAGGCAGTATCTGGACGTGGTCAGCATTATCCCGGCGTGCACGGAAGGGAAGACGGACTGGCTGGCCTCCTGCTCTTCTGTTTTTTGGGGGTTTCGTTTTGAGGTTCCTCTGAGCTCATCGACTCTGTCTGTGCCATCTCCGTCCGCGACATCTTGACTGTGATCGCATGTGATCAATTCCAGATGGTTGGTGAAAGTATGAGCAGGGCTCTGGGACGTCGCAGTTGTGCATGGCTGTCACAGGCGGCTCAGTCAGCGGGCCGCATGCTTGGGGCTGAGTTACGGCATACCTGCCAGTTTTGGACACTCAACTAGTGTACGTTTTCATAAACTTTTTTCTTTGGATGCTGATACTTCCTTTTCTCTCTTACAACAAAACTCATTCACGGGCATGTTTTATTGTAGGAGGCAGAGTCGTCACTCGACATACATCTCTTTCTCCTCTGCTATGTGCTCCAAGATCAGATCGCGCCGTAGCTGGAGCACCTATGACATTTTCGAAACGAAATGCTCGATGATGAGCCTGTTCCTTACCGACGGTCGCTACATATTTGTATCTCATGCCTGTGTGGGCGAGGCAAAAGTTCCAATTGGGGAATTTTCCGGTTGATTATATGCAATGTATTTCCGGCCGAGCAGGCGAACACTGGCATCAACAGCAAACTTGCTCGGGGACGACTTGATTCCTTTGGGGTGGCAGATGTTGCCTCGACCCCCAAGTCCAACAAGAAATATGGAAGTATATTTCTGGTTCTGACAATGCATAGATTTACAAGATACTTTTAATCCCATCCCATCCCACGTCTATGTAGTGTTTGATCATTCTATCTAGCTCATTATTCCTCGTTGAGAACACGTCGAAGGCCATCGCTCTATTCATCATGCTGTTTTTACATTTTCCCCAACTACTATCCCGAGCGATCTCCAGGTTCCCATGTGCTTTCCTGTTTTGTACCTGGCGGTAACCACTGGCCACCATGATTGGCCTGTGGCTTGCTGGCGTCATCATCTCTCTTAAAGTGAGCTCCAGGGAAATGGAACTTTTCATTCATCCCAGACACAGGCTGTATGGGATGGCCATTTGGTGTGTTCCTCTCCGCCATTTCCGTGACAGGTAGCAATGCAGCCTTGTGCCGGAAGTGATCCGTCTTCGTCCTTCTCTCCGCCGCATCTTCGGAACTGGTGCGGTCATAGAGATAAAGGCCGAAGCATGTGAGTCCAATGCCAACCATCTGTATCCTTGTAGTTGAGCTTCTGAACCATATGACAGCAATCACAATGACCCACACTCTTTTTATCAACGAAGCCACGGAGTAAGACACGGGAGACATCATCGACAGCAAGATGAATGCCATGATGTTTTGCGCAAAATGAAAAATGCCGTTGAAAACAAACTCCAATACAAGAGGGCCATGGTCAAGGGCGCCCTTCTTCATGGATAGCATGATCGTGCCATCCTTCCAGTAGTCCTGCATGATGCCGAATCCTTCGGTATACAGCCAGACGGGCGCTGTAAACATGAATGCACCCAGTGAACAATAGCATAAGAGGTTGAGCTTGTCGAGCTTCTTTCCACGTTGCGTGGCCCCTTCGGCTGAAGCTCGGTCAGAAGCGGTAAATAGCTTCTTGGAGAAAATGTTCTGCGTAACGAAGACGATTGCAGCGATCAACGAAGCAGCAATGCCGAAAAAATTGGTTGAAAAGTCCGTGGAGCATGCCAACATCACACCTACTGTAAGTGGCACCAGTGACAGGTATGTAGCTCGGGCATATTTGATGCGGAAAATGAATCGATAGGCCATGACCGTGAAAAGAGGCGACAAACCCTTGATCGTGTGTACAAGCGAGACTGGGATTTTCGAAGTGGCGTAGGAGCTCAGCAGGTGGCCGAGGAGCTGGAATATGGAGAGCGGCAGTGCTGTCGAGAGCACCTCCCACGATGGGGACCGCAGCCCATTCTTCAACGCTGGTATTGCCCTTCGCAGGGCCGGAAATATTGCCGCCAGCCATGTCAATATCAGACACCAGAGCGATACCGAAGCAAATTGCGCAATGGTCAGAGTGACGGGCTGGGGAAATGCGTTGAGGATCGACTTCGAAGAGGTGTTTGTGAGAGCGGAGGTCATGTACCAAATGATGCAGAGCGCCTCGAAAAGGTCAGCAGGAAACGCTTGGAGGAGAAGATGGACATACAATCAGTTTGTAGGACACAGGCGCTTTCAGCGCTTCCGCCAGCTCTTGCGCGTTTTCGCTCACACTGCCTTGCCTATTGCGGAATTTGGCAAGCGCATCGCTAACACTGCGCCTCGACCTGTGTCCGTAAGAAGATGGATGTCTTGCTGTCGGTAGTCGCTGGCTGGCCCTGCGACTCGGCCATTTGTATTCTATCGGTTTTGCCTCAGCTGGGCTCTCAGATAAGCCTGGCAGACTGAAATTGGGGGGCCCAGTATAGTCGAAGGAAGGGAACCGTTCATTTTCCGAGGAAGCACTGAAAGTGATGTTGGGCGACAGTGATCGCTGCGATACATTGCCACTTTCAGGAGCTTGGGTCATGGTAGTGGTGTTCATTGTTCAGGATCTCTGGGCGATGATAGGGCGCATCTTTCTTCAAGTCGTTTGATGTCTCAGCATAGCGACACCATTTTTCGGCCGCGAAATGGTTGATGGAAAAGCGATACAAGGGCTCAGGTCTGTAGAGCGCTGTCAGAGATTGCCGTCAGAGATTGCTTTGGCCAGTGCATCAAGGTAACAAGTGCTGTTCAAAGACTGAAGAACAAGTTTGAAAGCCATTGACGGCATTGGCCGATGCGGAAGGTGACGCGACGATGAATGCCATAAGCACGTGCATGCGCATCCCTGTAGATTCATGGCAGCCAGCACTTCCTCAGCAACCACTCGTTGGAATGTTATATTTCTAACCTGGACCTGAGATCCTCTCCGTTGGCTCCCCATCCAGCAATGACGGGACGTGCGACGTCTTGCTCCTGCTCTCACCTTGCCCCTTAGCACACTAACAGGACTGGAGTCGAATCGAGGTCTGGGTAGATGCTATCAGCCCTTCAGTTGTTGAATGCACCCGAGATGAGATCCTGGCTCTCTGTAGGGGTAGAGAGCTTGTGAAGGGAGTGTCTGGGTCAATGGAATGATATGCAGCATTTTTGAGCACTCAAGCTTCCGACGCTGGAGGAGGAAAGTCCTCATGGAGACGGGCGGTCACATTGAACAAGGGCGGGTTTATTTCAATCAATATCAAGGCATTGGCGCTCGATCTGCTCATGAGGTGGCATCTGAGAGCTTACTCGTTTGGCGGCATGCTCTCTTCGAGCTTTTCGATGAAATTGAGGAATAGGAGCGTAGGTGATACATCTACGGCCTTTGGCAAATTTCAGACTCTTCTTCGAACACGCTCGACCATGCTGGCGTTTCTCCCGCGAAGTTGATTGACACCATCTCTGAAAGCAGTCCTACAGTGAATCGCCCTCAATGGTTTCAGCGTCACTGGCAGTATGAGCAGCGTAAGCCAGAAACGTTTTCATCAGGTTATGGCTGTCACCTTCTTGGCGGACTTGTGTTTCAAGGCGTGGAAGTTCGTCCTCCTTCTTCTGTGGTGCTTTTTCTTCGCGAGGGCACCTGAGTGTTCGGTCACTCGTGCAGCACCACGCATGCATCTGTTGGGTGGGTGCGGATGTGTCAATGACGCTTCCGATTTCCCTCATGGCTTGTGGTCTTTGATCATACCTCGACGTGGCTTTCTCCCCAACCACAAATCCTCTCTACCTCATCTTGAGTCCGCCTTGCACGCTCAACCACCTTGACCACAAGTGCTCTCACCACATTGCAACTGTTGTGCAAACAACACTTCACATGTTGTGGCCCTTCACCATCTCTAGATGAGCATTTGTGCATAATGGCCTCCTATCAAAACACCAAATCCAATTCCAACAGGAAACCAACTCCAGCAATGAAGATCCTTGATGACCCCGATGATGGAAAAACACCTCGTGCTTCAGTCAAGGCATGTGGCTATTTCTTGCATAGCAATCACCGCTGACCGGAGACCAGTCTACCAATGTCCCTAGACCTTTGCAGACCAATACCTTCGGCAATCTGCAGGCAACGCGAGCTACCAGCAAAGTAAGTGAGACCGTTGAACGAGAAACAGATATGGTAACACCGCAGGCAGGAATTCTCTCCACGGTCTGACTTCGAGAAAATGCTCGACAAACTTCGTCTTAACGACTCTCGAAAGACGATGACGACCATTGACGCGAAGCTGTCCGGGGCCATAAACACTCCTCATCCACAGGGTCAATACCACTCTGGCTCTGATGCCCGCAAGACCACCATCAAGAAGGATCCCAATCTCCAGACCGAATCTGACGCCAGTATTGCCAGAGAAATGGGTCGGTTGTCTGGCTCAGACTTGTATCCTCCTGCTACAAGAGCCGTCGGTGAATCTTTCAAGGCTGCGAACGCCGAAATGGAACAAGTCAAGAGAGAACTTGAAGCTGCAAAGGCTGTAATCAATCAGCAGAACCGCGAACTTGAAGAATTCCGCAACTTCAAACACACTATAGAACAGGCTCTGCCGAGTCCTTCTGAAGCAGAATTCCCACAAAGTGATGTCCTTGCTTCATCAATGCACAGGTAGGTGAGCCACTGCGATTGCAGCAGACCATAGCTAATGTGCACTACAGTGCATTCGACACATCTGCCAGACCGTTCACAGGCGTCAATTGGTCCGCTCGAGACAATCATGACGTCGACCTCCCAGGAAGCCTCATGAACACTGCCCGAAGAGATTTTCGTGGACCGATCAACAAAAAGAGCTATCTGCCTGGTGATACATATCATGATTCGAGAGGCTTTCGAGCCGGGAATACAGACGACAACCACATGCTCTACGGCTCGACTGCTACCAGATACGATGCTCTGCGAGGCCAGACTGGCGAGAGAGCCTTCTCGGGTGGCTCCTTGGGACCCGTATCTCCAACAACCCCTGGCGCTTTCAACGAGATCTACCAAGGAGGCTCCAATCCTGGCCGTCCCTTCCAATATCGCTCAAACTATGCCACTCCTTCGAACTACGGCGCCATCGGCACTGAGCACCAGTCCGGCCGTGGACAGCATGCTGCGTTGGCTCTTGATCCCACACCACTACCGACGAATCAATCACTTTTGAGCGCTGGTCGGCCTTTCACTGGGACGATGGCTACCTCGTCAAATACAAACAAACGCGGTGGAGCAGAACCCATGGCCTTAGCCCAATACACTTCTCAGAGCCATGCACAGACGTACGTCACGCCGCTCGAGCCCATGAACTATCGACGTTTGCTTGACAGATCATTTTCATGCGACTGGAAGTATATAGTCGACAAGATTGTCTGTAACAATGATCAACAAGCTTCCATCTTCTTGCAGCAGAAACTCAAGGCTGGAACGACTGAGCAGAAGTTCGAGATTGTCGAGACTGTCATCCATCAAGCTTATCCGCTTATGATCAATCGCTTTGGCAACTTCCTCGTCCAGCGATGCTTCGAGCATGGCACGCCCAACCAGGTCATTGCTATTGCCGACACCATCCACGGCAATGTTGTCCCTTTGAGTATGGACCCGTTTGGATGCCACGTCATTCAAAAGGCATTTGACTCGGTCCCAGAAAGCCACAAGGCCAACATGGTTCGCGAATTGCTCCGCCGTATCCCTGACACAGTCATCCACCGATATGCATGTCATGTCTGGCAGAAACTTTTTGAGCTTCGATGGAGCGGCGAGCCGCCTCAAATCATGGCCAAGGTCAACGATGCTCTTCGTGGCATGTGGCATGAGGTCGCTCTCGGTGAAACCGGAAGCTTGGTTGTCCAAAACGTCTTTGAGAACTGCGCAGAAGACGAGAAGCGCCCAGCCATTGAAGAGGTCGTTGCCAACATTGATCTTATCGCTCGTGGCCAGTTTGGCAATTGGTGTATCCAACACCTCTGTGAGCATGGCGCCACACCTGACAAGTGCCGTGTCATCAGCCACGTCCTGGTCAATGCCCATGGCTACAGCATTGACCAATACGCCTCCAAGGTTGTTGAGAAGTGCCTCAAGGTCAGTGGGATCGAGTTCGTCGACCGCTACCTCGGTGTTATTACCGCCGCACATCCAGATCGCCCTCGAATTCCACTCATCGACATTGCTGGCGACCAATACGGCAACTATCTCATTCAGTGGATCTTGGTCAACGCTAATCAGCAACAGCGAGAGCAAGTTGCCATCCACATCCGCAAGCACATGGTCTCCCTCCGAGGGTCCAAGTTCGGTTCACGAGTCGCCATGCTCTGTTGTGACCCTGCTTCAACTACTCGTCCAGGTGCAGGTGCCATGATCAACCCTTACAGTGTTCCTGGCCAACCACGCACTCAACATGGTCGATACCGCTAAGTCGACAGCTCTCTGGTCGTTGATCGCACATCTAGACCTGCATCATATGTTGCCCAAATTCCGAGTATTCTAGACCTTGTCAGCTTTGCGATAGACGTGTCTTGCCCGTTGCTTGGAATACTGCCACGACGAGCTCAAGGTACCCGCTTACCAGCGAGTGTCCATCCTGACATCGTCAACATTGGTTCGAACATCTTGCATCTTACAATCTGTTTACCAAATGGTCTATCAACTCTATGTATGTTTCATCTCAAGAATATGGATACAAAGAGCTATGAATTGATTTGCATGCCTCACTGGCCGGGCCATACTACGGTAGGCGTCCAAGGTCCAAAGGGGTGAAAGGGGTTCAGGTATAGATATCTGTCGGAACAAGAGCGTGCGTTCTTGATCATCGTTGGGAATGTGCACGTCCACATGTATTCATTTAATGATAGTACTTCAAGCAGATGTATCGAGTGTGTACCATGGTCCCAAAAGATTGCACTTGGTACGATGATGCCATTGCATGCTCGTGCCGATTCGTCACATTATGCCCCGATCTTACCTTTTTGTACATCTGTCCGCTGAAACAGTATCGTACGTCTGAATTTGCCTTACCATCATTCAACAGCTACGAGGAAGAGTCATGGCGCTCGAAGTCTGAACAGCCTGAGCCAACCGCAGGTCCTTGCAAAGGAGTGTTCGATATTCGGCTTCTTGAGTATCCCTGTCACAGTCTTCTTGTTGCCGGAATCTGCGGATTTGGCAGCACTCAAACCTCTATGGCGACTCCAGAGTCTGCGGAAGACTTCAAATTGTATCTGGCTGATGAGCATTCTCCTGGATCTTGGGCTACTGATGTACCGCCTTCTCCCAGTTGACGTTTCCGGCGAGCTGTATCGGTGCAGCAGGTCCGATTCAGTTAGATGCATCGAGGTTGGAGCATCGTCTGCATAGCCACTTGCTGCTTTCCAACACAAGCAGGAAGTCGGCACTACGAATCTCCAGCGGAAGGATGTGCTCACTCCTTCGCAATCAACCCTGAGTCCGGCACAGCCCCAGGCTGCAGGATCTTCATCACCCCTTCGCCTGTCTGCTTGCGTCGCTCGACATCTATCTTTTCCGCCTCATCCTGACTAGACCCCGCTACTTCTTGAGCTGTCGTGGCCACGTCGTCCTTCTCCCAGGGTTTCTTCCGCCTCACAGCCTTGTCTTGTTTTGATGAACCGGGCTCCAGCACAGTATCGGGTATCTTTTCGATGCCAGGAATGGGCTTATTCTGAGTGATGAGATCTACGATGTCGGCGAAGGAAGTTGGATAGGGTGGTGCTGGGTCGGGATCGGCCTGTGCTGATGCGAAATTTGAGGGAGATGCAGCTTGCGTAAGTGGGTGGGCCGGTGCATTTGAGGCTGCGGCCGCTGTGGAGGGCGTTGGTGCTGATGGACGTTCGCGTTCGCGGTCTCGCTCTCGTTCTAGTTCAGATGCCGAAGCTCCATTTGTGCCAGCCGCTGGTGGAGTTGCTTGGTTTCCGGCCAGCCATCTCTTGTAGCTTTCTACATCGATCTGCTCCAGTCCGAACTGGCGAGCAAAATAAAAGCATTGCGCTCGGAGGACGAGATCTTGATTTGATGAGAGTTCGGCCTCGGTTGGTGGTGTCTCCGGGTGGCCTAGGATTGCAGCTAGACCGAGTTGATAGCCTTGGTCTGAATGGAAGGGGTATGAGAATATGCGGTGATAGAGGGTTTCCTGAGGAATAGCTGCATTGCTTCCTAGCAGCTGGGCTGGTGATGCTTGGTGGGACGGATTTGAGTTGGCATCTTGGGAAGGGTCTGAAGGCTGGTTCAGTTCCATCTTGCGAGGGACAAAACCGGCGGTCGGGAAGGGCGCCTGACAATCAACCGAGGTATTTGGGTTCGTAGCTTGTCAGAAAAGTAGGGCTAGGTAATACGATACAACTTTTATCTGCCCTCAATTCACAAGAACTCTCAGGACGATGAATTGTTTATCTGGAGTTGTCATTATCAGGCCGTCAGGCATAAAGTCTGGCTCTTAGCCCCTCCAGCTCGCAACTTTTCCCTATGGCGTATTGAAAACGATCCTCGGAGAAAAGGTCTTGTAGATCCCGAGCTTTTCCTTTCTACGACAACCAGGCGAAGAGGAGCTGCCCGTACAAAGATCCACGGTGGAGGTCTTGCAAGTCGTGTGGGCACGGAATTATGCATCAAATAAGCGCCAAAACCATGAGATGCAGAACAAGGTCTCCAGAAGTCGTGACCATGAGAAGGAAGTTTTGTTGGTATTTGATTTGGCTCCAAGCTCTCCACAAGACGGCGGTAAGCACCAGCAATACAGTGGCCCAAAGGATGCATTATGCATGCTTCCGAAAATGATGCCACTCCTGGCAAGTGTACGATCCGGAGGACGGCGGTGATAGTCAATATTTCAACGCATTGCCATTCTGCTTGCGCCAGGGATTTGTGATAAATAGCTTCTGTTCCAGAAAGAGTTGATATCGTATTTGCATCTTCTTGAATCCTTAGCATTGACACGTTGTTTGAGTCAAAGATTTGAGCAATGGCATCGACTTTCAAGGACAAGGTGATTCAACCGCTGGATCACGACAAACACGCACCGCTACTAATTCGCTCTCTAGGTAGTAATAGTCACTGGAACCAGCAACGGCGTCGGTGCTGCCACAGTGGCCCTGTTCGCGGAGCAGGGTGCCAAGATCGCAGCATTCGACATTAGAGACTCTCCTTCTGCACCGTCTGACAACAGGATAGACATCAAGTGCAATGTCTCGGTTGAGGAGGAGGTCATCGCGGCTGTGAAGCAAGTGGTGGACAAATGGGGTACCATTGATGTGCTCTGCAATGTTGCCGGCATCACGGACAAATTCCGTACTTCTCACTGTCTTCGCATGCCACTTAATTATGCATCAAACTAACCAGGCTCGCAGAACGAGTTGCAGACACCACAAAAGACCAGATGGACACAGTCATGGGCGTCAACTTTTACGGCCCTTTCTACCTCATGAAAGCCGTCATTCCTCACTTCCTGGCCAAGCCAGGTGAAGCAACCGGTGAAGGGTACCAGACACAGCTACCAAAGAAGGGCAGCATCGTCAATGTCTGCTCCGTCGCCTCTGTTCGCGGTGCCGCTGCTGGAGCTCCATACACGGCATCCAAGCACGCACTGCTCGGCCTCAGTCGGAACACAGCATGGATGTACCATAGGGATGGTATAAGATGTAATGCTGTTATTCCAGGCGGCATAGCAACAAACATTATGGGGAATAGCGGTTCTCAAGAACTCGACCCGCTTGGCGCCGCGGCCCTGAGAATCCCACACTCGGTGATGCCTGCTGTCACTCAGCCTACTGATACTGCGAGGGCTATTGTGTTTTTGGCGGGCGCTGACTCTGTCAATGGAGCAGAGTTGAGTGTTGATCATGGCTGGATCGCATCTTGAGCTCAGCTGAGTAGCGATTTGGCGTGCGAACCTTTGCTCCGCCAGGCTCACTCGCAGAAGGCTTGAATGAACATCGCTTTGCATAACCGTGACCGCATTATTCCTTGCTACCTTGGCTTTCTTTGCTGCCCGATATTCTGGTTCTGTTACGGTGCTCTTGCCTCGTCGTCGCCTTTCAGAGGAGGATACACCGCTTGCGGCATCTGATCCTGGTGCTGTGCACCCACTCCGGAAGGACTCGATGATAGTATAGGCCGCGCTGGCTGAGTAGGAGGTAATGTCCCTTGGAAACTGTTCTGGAAACTGGACCAAGATTCGCCATTAGGTCAAAAGGCCTGCTGAACAAGTAAGTTGGCACCGGCTGAACAAAGACGCTGCAAAGCGCAAAGACGATGAGTATGGGAGATTTTCAATGCACCAGGAGCTAGTCGAGCCTAGATGGTAGATATGTTACAACTCAACAAAGAGCATACCCTTTGTCAGTCCGTCAGCGTTCGGATTGAGTCCTAGAACAGTCATTTCGCTACCCAACCAGCCTCGCATTCATGAAATCCACCAAATCAAAGAAACTTTTCTTGTATCTCCTTTCCTGGGTCGTTCGGTTCACAGTCTGAATGCCGAAATGAGCATCGTAGTCTCCAAACTCCCTACCATACAGGTCAGCAAATTGAGCCCAGGTGGCATTGTCAGGATCTCACCAGTTGTCTGCAAAAGACCAAGCAAATGCACCTCTGACGTCGACTCCGTCCTCCCAGATTGCCTTGAGCACTTCAGACATATAGCTCAAATAATAGATTGAGCGCGGAGTGTCAAAGAGTTGGTCAGAGAGATCAGTCTTTTCGGCCTCACCAAAGACTGGGAAGCCGAACTCGGTAATCACGACTGGTGTTCGAAACGTGTTGTACAGGTATCCAAGATACTCTCGCAGATATGTTGGGGTGATGTAGACGTAGCTTTGCGATCGGTAGCCAATGTTCCAGCCGTACTGGTTGGCGGTCGTTTGGTTCGCACAGTAAGGGAAATTCACATCACTGCTGTTCGAGGCGCACTCTGCAATGCTGTTTATGTCGTCGGCAACCGGAGGTGTGACGACGGTAGCGGTATATGGGTCGATGCCTAGAAAGTCAGCTGTACCCCCAATGTATGCCAGATCTTCGGCAGTCAAAGGGACGTAGTCCGGTATTGTCTGCTTGAATGAATCAGGATAGTCCTCGCCCAAGAAGATCGGGTTGCAGAACGTCGCCAGCTGGAATGAGTTAAAGTGGTTGGCAGCATAGACGTCTGCCTCATTTGACACATTTTTGGGCACCCCGAAATTGTCATTGAATTTGATCGAAATCTGACCTGTCCCATTGAGCTCCTCCTTGTAGAAGTGGTAGACTTGAGCATGCGCTTTGATAACGTGATCAACTGAAATTCCATTGTCCGAGTACAACAGCGGCTCGTTGAAAGTGAACCAAACAGGCACACGGTCAGCATAGTGAGCCATTGCGATCTTTGCATAATTTACAAATGCGTCGACAAACGTCTCGTTTTGATATCCTCCATTGACATAGCCAATCAAGGGAGGCTCCGCTGCTGAGGTGAGGTTGGCGCCAAAGAACTGGATAGGAGTGTCAAAGTGCAATAGTGTTACCGTGGGTATCATCCCTTTCTCCAGGATGAAATCAATAACGTCGTTGTAGTGATCAATGCCGAGCTGGTTGACTGGCGTCCCTGGCAACGCAAAGGGCAAAATCCGTGACCACGCAAGACTGAAGGAAAAGTAGCGCGCACCCATTGCTGCCACTCGCTCGATGTCTTGTTTGTAGAGATAGTAGTTTTCGTTCGTGACATAGTCCTTTGGACGATCATCCTGCACAAGGATGTCCATAAGCGTAGGGCCCTTTCCCTCCTCGGCAGTGGCTCCTTCGATTTGCGAAGCGGAGCTGCTCACACCAAACATGAAGCCTTCAGGGAAATTGTAGCAGTCCGTGGGACCGAAGTAGTCACGAGGCGGAAGCACCAGCTCATCCGATGGCACTGGGGTCGGCGAGACTGTCGTGCTGTACATGCCCGTCGTGAAGTTTGGAGGGTTGGCATACTCCCAAAGCGCCATCCACGCAGCATTGCCATACTGATTGGATGTATCCGAGGCTGAAGTCGTTGCATTTGGGCTCCAAGCTCCCCAGCTAGTGTAGCTGACGGAAGGCAAGAGCGTGGACAGATCACTGTAGGCTGCGGCGTAAGTGCTCGTGGTGGTTGGCGACGGGACCGATGTTGCTGTTCGGACTGTCTCGCTCAAGGTGAAGCTAAAGTTCCTAAAGGCAAAGCTAGGCTGAGCCAACAAAGTAGCTGAGCATTGTGGGCGAGGCGTTGGGCCTGTGGCACTGATATAAATCTGCTGGCTATAGGCCACGCCTGCCGTTGCCAGCAGCATGGCACAGGTGCGGCTCTTCATGATGACTTCGCCAGCCATGCACACGATTGTGTGAGAGAGAGGGGTCGACGACGAAACTCCTTCATAAGAGCCAGTTATGTCATGCTCTAGTACCCCATGTACCTGCCTGGGGCCCATGGCAACCAACTGCCGAGGGTTCACGCAGAATGCTTGCCGATCTATTCAAAACCTGGAATTCTGTGCTCACTGATGTAACCAAGATCCAGGCACTAAACCATGATCTTCGGTGGACTTTCCTTACTGAGTCGTCTGGAAATAGTTCACCAGGAGCTACCCCGGCGCCTCGGGGTAATATATTCCGATCACTGCAAGTCAGCCTTGGTAGGTGTACGTTCACTCAGCAAGCCGTCGTGACACCTGTGGTCGGCGAAACACTCAATCTCCAGCTAAATAATATCACCATCCCGCCTCCTCAACTGGGAGAAGTTTTGGTGAGAATTGCATATACAGGGATCTGCAAGAGTGTATGCATTCCCCGCTCTCATTCTACTCAGCTAAGAAGCGTTCTAACCGTTCAGCTAGGACGCATGCTTTTCCCTTGGCCCAGAGCCGGGTTTCCTCGAGCGAGATCACATAGCTGGTCATGAAGGGATCGGTCATGTTGTCCAATCCTATGACCCTTCCCTCCTTGGCCGACCTGTCGCAATGCGATCTCTTGCATCGTCTTGTAGAACCTGCCACTACTGTCTGAGCGGCCTGCCAGAAAGCTGCAGGTCCCAAAAATGGCTTTCCAAAACATCACCAGGGAGCCTTTCAGCAATTTGTCACAGTGCCGTGGGCATCTCTGATGGAGCTGCCAAGCTGGGTTTTCGAACAGGGTGAATCTGTGGGACCAGCGTTATATACCGCGGCATTGTGCTCCGGGTCAGCCGCGCTGAAAGGTCTGAGAGCAGCTAAGATCGGGCCTGGTAATATCGTGGTTATTGTTGGTGTGTTGGGCGCAATTGGTCATTTGGCAGCATTGATGGCTAGAAAAGTCGTTGGTGCAAAGGTCATCGGAGTCGACTTGGCTTGGAAGAGTCGTGCGTTTGGACCAAATGCGACAGATGTCTATGATCGCTTCGTACCAGCCGCCACGTCGGCTGAGGAGACGGCTAGATCTGAGTTTAGGAGGGCGCTCTCGAATGCCTGCGAAGGATTACGCGGAAAAAGGCATACGCCTCGATTCGCCGATGTCGTGCTTTAACCGCCAGTTCGGTGTCCGCGTTCTGCAGGCTGGCAGATTATGTTTGCGATGGCGGAAGAATTGTCTTGGGTAAGTCTCTGCTGGGTTGAGATATCACTCAGCCATCTTTCCATTCTGTCAATTGCGATATACTGACGCGGGCTTCTCTCCTAGTGTTCCACGTGATGGAAGTGATTTGAATATTTCCATTTCCGATTTCGTTGAGCGACAACTGCAGTTGTTCGGTACTTTGATGGGAGGCAACGAAGAGGCCTACAAAGTGCTTGAATACATCCACTCTGGATCCATCACCCCAAAAGTCGTTGAAGTTGGTCTGAGCGAGGTCGGAAGATGTATGTATGATCTCCTTGAGCAAAGGGCTACTGGCAAAGTAGTGGTGCGCGTGAATGGAGGATTGTTGCAGGAGACCTCAGCACAACCCTGTACATATCTGTAAGAATGTGCGCGGTTTCTCCAAAAAGAACACAGAATTCTGAGCTCAAGAGAGCTCAGATTCCGGCGCACATACATATCAACTTTGTCTGCTCTTCGGCATGACAATATCTGAATGGGGAACCTGCCGCAGCATGAAGTAGACACGAGGATGCAAAAGCAATCGTCGTTAGATGAGTCATGATCCGGGAAAATATGAGCCTTGTCCTTCCCACATGCTGTCGAAATGCGTCCTGCTCAAATCTTCCGTGCTGAAGTAGTCTCTCGGCAAGCGTTCATTAGCAAACCCAAAATTGAAGGTGCTTTCCCCAAACAGCAATTTGCCAGGCATGGCACCGTCCAGTCCAATTGCCCAATCATTGCTGAGGTTGGGTTCAGCGTCGTCAAACAAGGGATCCGCCCAAAACATGGCATCCGACTCTAAGGCCATATTTTCACCCTCGTGATCCACGTTTGCGATCGATGCGAATAGTTGAGGTTGATGCTGTACATCTGCAATTTTCTGAGACTCTGCGGTTTCTATGCTCCTAGAACTGTCTGCAGTCATTGCTCCCGGATGACCCGGACTTTGTGTTTGTTGGCGAAGCTTAAGAATACTCGACCGTATTCTTTTGGAGATATTCCATGAGCTGGACAGCTCCTCTAGGACTCTCAAACACAGTTCGACGCAAAATCTGTCGGAGGCGGAAGACTGGACACCGTCGGATTGCGTCATCCGGAGTAAAACAAGGGCGGCAGAAAGTGAGCAATGAGTCGCCGTTATGGGACTTCGGTGAAAGCTGCCAAAAGCTGACCGGTATTTTCTCGCAGTGTTGCAAATTTCCCTGGCTGCTCCGTAGCAAATTGATCTCGCTTTATCGGCGACAGTGTTCGAGGCCACTCCTGCCTGACTCGCTGAATCTGGTTGGGTGCTTTTTGCGAGTGATCCACTGTCCAAGAACGCCTTCGCAAGAAGAATGAATATAGTGTGGTACACCATATGGAGTGTGTAAATTTGAGGCAGTTTCCTTGAAGCTGCTTGTCCGTCAATTCGGAGTTCAGGTGGAAGGTCATAGAACCAATTTCTTAGCTCCAGCACACAGGATGTGAAGAAGGCCGTTTTTTTCGAGCCACCAATTGAAGGCTTTGGAGCGTATCTGCCAAGTTAATGACGCTTCCTGCGGCAACGAGGGCCACTTACAGCGCAAGTAGAATCTTCTCCAAAATTCGGCAAAGTGTGATCTGACCTCTCAGAACAGGGGTGACATCTTTGCAATCCAATTCCGGTACGCCAAAGGCGGGCCTGGGAGGACTTTCCCCTCCCATGTAAGGTTGCGGGAATGAAGGGAGTTCAACAACGCCTTGTGAGTCCTACCGGAAGGTCTGTCAGTGGAATCCAGTGCCGGTTTCGGTTCGGAAGACAATCCTACAAGCAATGTGCAAACTCGCCCCGTATACTTCGCAGACAGTTTGTCCACGCAGTACAAAGACCAGTAAATCTGTCTTCTCAATTCGATTTCGTCTGGGGGAATAAGACTAGAACCCGAAAGTGATCCAGCATCGAGGTTTAGGCCCATATCAAGGGCTAACCTGTTGGCCATACCCTGATGAAGCCAGCCTGCGGCATCAGCACCGACAGCCTGGACGAGTCAGCACACAAGTCCTTCCTCCCGGTGTCAAATCGGTGCAACTTACGACATAAATAGTTCCCATAAGAGCCAATGCTTGTATCGTCGTGATACTAGGCCACTTCAAATCGTAGTGAAGTAGGGCCTCGGCCTTCTCAAGAAATACTTTCCCTGCGGTGTTAGGGTCGCCAGGATCCGATCGAACGTCAAGCCTGTGGGAGAAGCGTGAACCCATGCATAAGATGCAATTGAGAAGCAATGGGCTGCAGTATCGGCCATTTGATGCTTCACTCTCCCGGAAGAGGCGCTCATTGACGACCTGAAACCATGGCTGCTCCCAAGCAAAATACAAATCAATCAATTGAGATTTGAGGATTTCATCGACCGGATCTTGTTGTAGTAACTCTTGAAGGATTGGATCATATGGATCTCGAGGCTTGACAAGCGGAGAGGACTCTTCCAGATAAGGGCCCGTCGAGACATGAATCATGTCATCACTTGGGCTTCCATGTTCACCCGCGCTTGCCAAAAACTCTAGACGGCCACTTGTCTCGCCAAAATATCTCGCCTCCCCATCCTGATCAAAATTGAGTGATTCGTCCAGAGATAGCGCGCCTTCGATTGCTGTACATAAATCCTCGAACTCTGAGACGCTAACAGCAGCTGCCAAGTGATTAGGAGGTGCGAGTGAGGAGCTGGTTCGGGTCTCCAGGGGCGATAACGATGCTGATTTATCTGCCAGCATTAGCTGAGAAATCGACGCATCCACGTCAATAGCGTGCATCCGCAGAACGCGCTCAAGGAGAGTGATGCGGTTGCGCAGGAGCAGGACATATGACTTTGGCGCTGGTCGTCGGCCATCTTCTTCCTCTGTATACTGACAGCTGAGAGCGCGTTCGACACATCGTGAGCAAGAAGGTCTTCTGCCATCGCACTTTCAACAATCAGCATCGGAGAAGGAAGAATACTTCTTAAAACAAAAGGGCAGAAAATGGGATGATGTGCATGATTTGGGCGACAATGAGTACCTTGGTACGCCGGCGACGACATTCTTCACAAGCTTTTGAAATGTTCTTCCTCCGGACCGGCTTCGATTTTCCTGCAGTGTGGCTTTGTCTCCTGGTCGTTGGTGACCCGTTGGATGTAGTAGCTTCAGTCGTAGTTCTGTCAGACATGCCTGACTATTGTTGTGATGGCTGAGGCATGGAGATGCAAAGTTATGGTGGTTTCAGATCATGTCAAAGCTATTGGCCTGTCGATGTCGATGCTGCATTAGCGCTATTCGTGAGCAACCATATCATGATGGCATACATCTTCATGGGGTGGTGGTGTCTGGACACCCCATCGATTTTTTGCCGATGTTCAGGCGAACGTCGCAACCTAGTGCTCTCCGCCAACACATTTACAGGGACGGAAGATATATTCCGTATGCGTCTGCCAAGTATATAACGAGATGACCTTGAGTCGAAATGTCGTCAGCCATACTTCTTCCCTTCATGATCGAAATCTTTTGCCATTCTGAAAATTGTGTGACCAGCCAACTTGATCCTGAACACCATGTCTCATCTACAATACTACCACTACAAAGGGTTCGGGGAGAAGGCTCGTCAAAGTTTTTATTATAGCCAGGCAGTCCGCATCGGCGACCGTATCGAGTGTTCTGGTCAAGGTCGGTATTTCACTTCACAACTTCTCTCTGGACCTTAGCTAATACAAGTCTCCAACCAGGCGGCTGGAACCCAGAAACCTTTGAATTTTACAAAGAAATCAACCAACAGATTGATCAAGCATTCGAGAATGTGGACCGCAATTTGAAGGATGCTGGAGGAAAGGGATGGGAGGAGGTCTTCCGGGTGAACTCATATCATGTGCCTCTCAACAAAGAGGCCCAGGACGCCATGGTACGCAACTTCAAAAAGTGGATGCCCAATCATCAAGCTCTGTGGACATGTGTTGGGGTATCGCGACTCGGAGAGGATGATATGAGGGTTGAGATTGAGGTTGTTGCTCACAGCCCAAAGGATGAAAAGGATGCGGCACAAAAATAGGCACCGACGAACTCTTCAGTCTGTGCACATCCAAATGAAAAGAAGTATCTGTGTTTGAAAAAGCCATCTGGCCTTTGATTGAATGCTTGCTGTATGCTTTGGGGCCACAAGTTGGACAAAGATGAGCATGACCTTGTTAGCCTGAGGTAAGATTCAAGTTTCAGGCTCGTGATCACGAGCTCATTGGAGAATGAGTGAAGGGGCCTGCTCCTACTAGCTTACCTGACAACTCATCAGGGGGCCAAGCCATCCCATAGACGTATGAACATCGTCAAATTCACCAATATTCAAAGTCTTATTATCAAAGATGGACGAGGTGGACCATTCTATCATTCTGAGCTGCGACTCTCATCCTCTTGATATCCATTTCTCACTGATTGCAAACTCAAGGGTAAGCCGGGTATGGGTACCATGATAAACGTCATGAATAAACACTTATGGGCTGGCGGTGATTGCGGGGTGAAAGGTACTGGATGCGATTGCGAAAAAGTGTAGAAAGATTGATGGAGCAACCAAATGAAGTCGAGGATATGGCGGAAAATGGAGATTGATACAGCATTGATTGAAGTTTCGTCGAGTGGTGGTAAGCGGCCAACCCTCCAGCTTTTTGATATGAGCATGTTCCGAAAACGTGAGAGCGCTCGTAAATAGGGGTACCCCTTTACAAGTCGCCCATGTCAACGGGAAGCTCCGCGTAGCCCCGCCTGATTGAGAAAAGAGCCAGTCTCGATGCTGGGGGAGGTGGGATTTGGCGTCCCCCTCCAAATCGCTTGCTACTGGCGCTGGAAGCAGGTAGCTCGATGGCTTCTTGAAAATGGAGTCACTGCATACTTTCCGGCTCGGTCAAATGAAGCTGTGTAACAATGTGCCGTAAATTCCATAGAGCTGATAAAGGTGTTTCTGCGGTTTGGAGCCGATCCTAACACCGCAAGCCGCAAATACGGCACCTGCCTCATGGCTGCTGCTCGGATGTTTTCTGGAAATGCCGAAGAAGCCATTTCAGCTGCTCCTCGATGTCAGAGCTGACATTTACTCCACCGACGGACTCTGGGCGGATGGTCTGAATGTAGTAGATACATTCCGCACGGTGCTCGAAATGACTTGGTCTTCCCAGCGAATTGCATTGGTTCCGCCTCGTCGCCAAGGGAGCAGACCCCATGGAGTATGTAAACGCATCACACAGCGTTGCAAGCTGCAGCTGGATCAGCTATGACGCTAATCATGAAAGAGTTGATAGCACATGACGCCGATATCTCTTGTCGGAGTCGAGAGCATGGAAATGCGCTTCAGGCTGCTGCAAGATCAAAAAGAAGCCACGGCATAGAGACGTTAATCCATCCCTTGTCGTGTCGTTTAGTAAGAAAAAGGGGCCCATCATTCTGCGGTCTTGGCTTCCAGGTTATTCCGAACAGGGATATTTAGCCGCATTGATTATGGAAGAATCGCAAGATAGTACGAATACGGTGGCTATGGTTTGACTCCCCAATTTGCTTGCGGTGGGTTAACTAGGCGACCAGGCTTGATGAGGAGAGTTTCTTATACTGCAGTCCCTCTCCAACATCCCCATATACCAGCTCAATTTCCTGCCCCGCCAACCCATTTGATCACTTGTTGTAGTCAACACTGTTGCTCGAGGCCATCGGGATGTCGTCGATTCAGCTTTGGTATTCACCCGGAGCGTGCTCTTTGGCAGTTCACATCTTGCTCAAGGAGATAGGGGTGAAGTTCAAGGGCATCAGCATCAGTGTCCGGCAAGGAGCGCCCGAAACCCTGCGTAAAGTCAATCCAAAGATGCGAGTTCCGGTCCTCGTAATTGACGATGACATCATAACCGAGACTCCGGCCATTATGACCGCAATTTCCCAGCTTGCTCCAGACAGGCAGCTCCTTGGTAGCACCAACATGGAAATTGTCCGCTCGTACGAATGGTTGAACTGGTTGTCTGGCACTCTCCACGGTCAGGCTTTTGGCGGTGCTTTCAGGCCTGCCAGGTTTTCTGACGACCCAGGCATGTACGACGCAATTCAGAAGAAAGGGTGGAAGACCGTCCAGGAGTGTTTCGATGCGATCGAGGCAGGGCTGAAAAGTGTTCACGCTATTGGAGACAATTTCACTGCCGTTGACGCGTACTTGTACGTCTTCTACCGCTGGGGAGCGTCACAAGCAGGTGCCGACATGGCAGTCAAGTATCCAAAGTATGCGAAGCTGGTCGCAAAGCTGACGGAGCGAAAATCGGTTCAAGCTGCCTTGGAGACGGAAGGGATCGATTCCTATTCCCCCAAACTGTGAGATGGTGCTCCTCGTATACGACCGAATGCCATTGTTTCGATGCATGACGTCGACGCATATTTCATACGTCGAGGACCGGCATGTGCGTGTGTCGATGGTGAACCGCGGGTTGCTGTGCTCGACGGCTGTGAGCAGCATAATCCAGCGAGAGAAAGGCCGAAGGGTTCGTGGCAGGGCGTCTTGTTGAAGTGTTCGGGAGACAATCGCATTAGACATTGATGCCTAGGAATAGATCGTCCCCTAGCAAGTATTGATCGAACAGAAGGTCCCAGCCGGTGGGAGAGGAGAATAGGTTTAGCCCCGGAAAATCCCAGTCGAAGATGAACTCCTCAGGAACGAATGAATCTAGCTCACCCGACTGTGCATGATCCCTTGATGCGTATTTCTCAATGGTAAGCTGTAGTAATCGCAAGTAGACCTTGCTGGAGCCATAACCGGAGGACTTGGTGAGCTCTTCAAGGAGCGCCTTGCCTTGGTTGAGCAGGTCTTGGTTCGGTGTGTCGGGCAGCAATATGGTCAGCTTGAGGAGCAGCAGGAAGGAGAATGCGCATTTCGCCCAGACAAAATCCATGGCATACCTAAAATTGGCAAGGTACTGTGGGTGTGTCAGGATGATGTACAGATGACTCTGCAATGCTTCCTTGGCCATCAGCAGCATTGCTCTCTGATCTTCCGACATCATGTCGATGTTGTTCACATCCGTAGCACGTACAGCTCGGCATGCGGCCATGGCGTCGGCCCAATGTCTCTGGATGGTGAGATTTGCCAGTAGAGATGGCAGCTCGCCTCCAGACAATGGCGAAGTCTCGATGATGCGCTTCCAATCTTGGTACCAGACATCAATGTCAACCCTTGCATCCTGCACAGCCTGGAGCAGATCGTCGCTGGCGCTCGTAAGAGTCTCGTTGATTTTGGTTCGAAGCCGATTGAGCTCGACCTGAGCAAATAAGCGAGCATCCAGCCTTGTGGAAAAGGGCCGGTCGAGGAGCGTTCGACATCTGCGGACTCCTTTGATTCGGAGGCCAAGTAGATTGCCAGCGTCGACTTGAAGGATCTGCTCCAAATTCAGAAGAAGGAACCATGTCCTTGCACTCTTCATGTGGATATGACATTCGGGTGCACTTGACTGGGCGAGAGACATGCTGAGGAGGCGATCAAAGGCGTCGTCAAGCTGTAGCTCGACAGCCATGCGCGTCGCGATGGCAAGGATGAGACTTCTTTCGGGCATCCAGCATGCCATGACCTGATTCGAGCATTAGGATTGGCCACCGAGGTACTCGCTTCCGTCGGAATGGGACCAACTTACCAGCAGCGCTTGAACCGTCCCAAGTGAATGAGCATGAGGAGTCAGGATGACCGTTGTGAGCCACCTTTTCAGCCGAACATGGAGCATGCGGCTGTCGATAGATGCATCACCAGAAATACCACATCCTACAGCGCAAATTGCATTCAGTAGAAGACTGCTGCGAAGCCGCACTGCAGGGAAGCTGTCTGAACTGTCAAAAATTGGGACGTAACGATCACAGCCGTTGAAGAAGCAGTTGAAATAATGCATGGCTTGTGGTTCTGAAAGTATGCCCTCGCTGATGAAGTCTGGTATTGCTACCTCTTTCTGCATTTGAAAATGAGACCGCTTGCGCTTGAGGGGTCTTTCGTTGGACCATGACGGACTAGAGTGATGCAGTGATGCAATTGATTGAGGTGAAGTGATTTCGGGAGGGCGCTGTGGGATCGATGCTGGCTGTATCGGTGCAGCAGAGCTGTCGACAAGTGTGAGCTGGCGTAAGTGATCGTGTAGACAGCGCTCACCTCTGGGTATGCGACTGGGCCTCTAATTGCTGTCGCAATGCAACGACCTCTTGCTCCAGATCTTCTATTTTTTGCTCTTCGGGCGATTTTGGCTTCTCAACGTATACGCATGTCTTCCTCAAGCTCTGACATCTCGCACACGATGGCCTCTGCTCATCACATTTGACTTTCGAGTGGCGGCATGGATTGCAAGCCTTGGGTATTCGTTTCTTGCCTGTGAAGGCCCGTATTTCGGCATCTGAGATAGCTGTCTCCATCGCTGTCCATTCTTTGATGCTGGACTGGTGCGTATTGCTGTGGGACCCTGCTCTTAAAGCATTCAATATAGTCGCTTATGCAGCAGATCGCACGGGCTTCTCATTGACGGCGGAGCGGAATTGCAAAAGAGGAGGTAGTATGTCACAAATAGCTTGGAGGCTGGGTTCGTGGTGAGTGGAAGCTGGATGCATATTATGCTCCGTCTTGCGAAGCACTTGGGCCAAAGTGTTGTAACTGAAGGACAGAGCGCCGCAGACGCTGACAGTGGGTTCGCTATTGTTTATCACGGCTCGTGCGCTGACACGGATCTCAGCAGTTGTGGGGACGAAAGCATGCCAACATGGTAGAACGTCCATTGGAGATTGACTCATTGAGACAAAAGGCTGGCCACATTGACCTGGCAGTTTCTTTACTGCTCATCGAAATTTCATTGGGAACTTCTAGAAAATGTGAAGAAGTCAAGGAATTGTTAAGCCGAGGTAGGCAAAGAGGCTACCCGGACCGCGTCTGAACGCGTCCTCGCTGGCCCCTGGTTATGAGGCCCTAAAGTGGGTGCCATGGAGAGAGCAACGGATCAAATACTGTACTCATAATTCGACATTCTGGTTGCCTCACCACGTATCCAAGCCCCAATACTGACATAGACATACTACTATTTAATACACGTATATGAAGTCGGAATTCTGAATGTCGGTGGTGTCTTCCCACGCATCATCCCGGGTTGCTCGCTCATTACCTCCATCTTCGTTTGTGCCGTAACCTTCCTTCACCGTCATCATGGAGCGGTCAATAATCTTTGCGCTCTTGCCTTCAGCCACTCGCTTCTGAGCATGCTTCTTGTTTAGCATAAACAGATAGAAGGCCTGTGCAGCATACAACCCGATTAGCACCACGAACAAGGCAAGATTCGACAGCAAGCCTCTTCTGTACAATGGTGCCTCCTCAGTCGTGTACAAGTTTGGCCCAAGCACGTTCCCGGCGCACTGGAAAACGAACAAAAAGGCAGTTGTCACCTTCTTCTTGGTCTCTCCAGCAGTATTGGCGGCTGACCAACTGTAAATTAGAGGTGTGATACCTGGATACACCGAGATGAGGTAGTATGCGACCAGGAGAGGAGCTTTCGCGCTTGCGGCCCGAGGGAGGTACAGCAGCATCACACATCCGGCGATTGGTGGCAGACTCAGGAACGCTAGCACGGGACTCTTCATCTTCAGTTTGGTTGCGACCCACGCTCCTCCCATAGTTGCCACCAATTGCACAGCTCCAAACGGAATGTTGAAGAGGATTGTTTCGAAAGAGTCGTATCCGAAGGCTCGGATGATGAGTGGGCCAAAGGTGGAAATGCCGCCACTTGGGACGGAGATGGAGAACATCATGGCCGCCCAACCCCATGTCTTGAAGTCGCGCAGGGCTTCTCTGACGTGGTCCCAATTCCACACATCGTTTTCGACACCTTGATGATTATCTCGCAGCCGCTCAATGGCCACCAGCTTGTCGTCACCTTTGAGGAATCGGGCTGTCATGGGGGAATCGGGGAGGAAGAAAAGGACGACGGCGGAATACACGACAGTAATGGCCTGCACGCGTTAGTCATTGTCAGGTTTTATCAATGGCCACAACATACTCCGAAGAACAAGAAGATGATTTGATATTCTTTCAAGGTGGAAGATTGAATGTGACCAATGCCCCAAGTTAGGAGACTGCCAACCATGTTGGTGACACCGTTCATAGCGTACTAGAATTTGAAATCAGCGATGTGCCGCACAGAGTCTGGAACCAGCTTACCCATGAACCCAATCTTACAGGCTGTTCTCGGCGTCGCCACCACATTTGAGTCAGGGCGATGAAAGCTGGAGCTACACCCGCCTCAAAAAGGCCCAGGAAAAGTCGGCTGACGAGAAGACCAGCAAAGTTGTGAGCTGCCGTCATGCAGGTCAAGGAAATGCCCCAACACAGAGTGGTAACAGCCATGAATTTGCCAAGAGGGAACCTGACCAGGATATAGGCGATCGCTGGTTGTGCCACGAGCTGAGCCAGATATACAATGGCTCCAAGCCTAGCAGGAATCAGTTTTGTTCTGTCTGTCCTGCGCTAGCGTGCCAACATACCATGAGTATTGATGTCCGACCAGGTGAGTATCCTTTACCAGGCCAAATACTGAGGCATATGCCAGAGTTGCCTTGTCAAGGGCTTGCAAAAAATAGATGAATAGAATGACCGGCAATACGTAAAGATCGATCTTTCTGAGCACCCTTTTGTTGTTCTCATGGGTGAGCGTGATGGACTGGCCGGACTCTTTCAACACTTCAGCAGCTTTGTCCTGAGTAGCTTTGCTAGGCCTCCGGATGCTGTTTTGCTCGATGTGATCGACCTTGTCAACAGCCATCTTGGAAGTATCGTCAACAGACGGCGCCATGTTCGAGATTTTAGCAAGATGCTGGATGGAAGAGCAGTGAAGCGGAAGGAATACAGGAGGGTTTTATGCTGGCATTGAATCGACAAGATCATGTCTCCGACCAGAATGCCGTAGTGGCAGGCTACTCCACGCTCCAGACTCGGTAATAATGTGGTCCATCCGGGGCATGCAGCAGAAGAAGACCAGAAGCAAGGAAAACTTGATGCAACAAGCGATGATCAATTCAGAAAGGCGGGGACTGGGCAAAGGCGGAGAAGCGAGATCTCGTCCGAGCTTTTTGAAAGTAACAAATCAGGTCAGGCTTCAGATGTCTAGTTGGAAAGAACAATCGGAGAAGAGATCGCCAAGTCCGTTTTCGCAGTCGGATTTTCAAGTCTCAAAACCGACGCTAGCTGCACGGCTACCGGCCGAAGTTGCGATTGGCCAGTACTCGGTATCTCCACGCCGCCAGCAGTACACAACCCCGAGGTGAAGCCCGGTGGGATCAGAATCATGCCATCAATGTACAAATGGACGAAATGCGGTGACCCTGGAGATTATTCTTTCATTTCACGCTGCTGCAGCCAAGCAAAAAACATTCACTCATCATGCCTCAACTCGAATACGTCCCCAGCTCATACCGGGAGGTCGAACAGAGCACCTCTCCCGGATCTCTAACACTGAGGACAACGGATGAGCCTATCAATTTCGACTTCACCTTTAGAGCTGTCAGGCCAAATCTGTTCAAGGTAACATTCTGCTCCGAGACACACCCTCTCCCACCACACCCATCCATACCTGAACAGGCCTCAGAGATCTCGAAATCAGAGATACAGACAACACAAGCCGACCAATGCCGGACATTTGAGATCGGGGGCATCACAGCCAGTGTTGACTGGTCCGGTGCTCCAGTTGTCTCGCTCGGGTGGAGTGGGTCGCGAAAGAAACTGCATTCAGATCTGTCCTACCGATCATATGCCATCGATGGTGATGGAGTCGCACACTACGCACAGCATGACCGACATGCACTCCATGTCGGCCTTGGCGAGGCTGCGGCGCCCATGGATCTTACAGGACGAAGCTTCAAAGTCGATGCAACTGATTGCTTTGGCTACGAGGTGTACAAGACGAACCCAATGTACAAGCACATGCCTTTTCTGGTGAAGGCCACTCCCCAGGGCTGTGTCGCCATTGTCTCTTCTTCATACAGTAGGGCGTCATGGTCTGTTGGAGCTGAGATCGATGGATTGTGGGGTCATTTCAAAGTCTATCGGCAGGATTATGGTGGTTTAGAGGAGTACCTGATTGTCGGCAGAACCCTCAAAGATGTCGTGCGAGATTATGCGGAATTGGTAGGATTTCCGTTACTGGCACCTCGCTGGGCTTTTGGTTATCTATCGGGCGGCTACAAGTACGCGGTGAGTGATGACCCACCTGCACATCAAGGTCTGCTTGAGTTTGCCGACAAGCTCAAAGAACACGACATCCCATGCTCAGGACACCAAATGAGCTCAGGGTATTCGATATCTGAGAAGCCGCCAAAGGTGCGAAACGTGTTCACTTGGAATAAGCATCGGTTTCCCGATCCAGAGTCATTCACCGCCAAGTATCATTCGCTCGGCATCCGTCTGTTGGCCAACATTAAGCCGTTCATTCTGGCATCGCACCCCCACTACGACGAACTAGATAATGCAAGAGGCATGTTTATCGATCCCAGGACAGGAAAGACCGCCACTGTACGTCTGTGGAGTGCTGGTGGAGGGGAAAGCGATCTCGGTGGCCATCTGGACTTTACTTCCCCCGCAACATACTCTTGGTGGCGAAATGGTGTTCGGGTGCTCAGAGAGGAGGGCATTGACGCAATGTGGAATGACAACAACGAGTACACTTTGCCCAATGACATGTTGCAGATGTCCTTGAAAGCCAACCACGTACCAGCGAAAGCAAAGAACATGGTCGGGTTGTGGGGACGCGCCATGCAAACCGAGTTGATGGGTAGGGCTTCATACGAAGGTCTTCAGGATGCTGAACCTAACGTTCGACCCTTTGTGCTCACTAGAAGCGCCGGCATTGGCACTCTTCGATACTGCTGCAGCTCTTGGAGCGGAGATAACATGACCAGTTGGGAAGGCATGAAGGGTGCCAATGCGCTGTCACTGACTGCTGGCATCTCCCTGATGCATCAATATGGTCACGACATTGGAGGTTTCGAAGGGCCACAACCATCACCCGAATTGCTGCTCAGATGGGTCCAGCTGGGCATCTACGGTCCCAGATTCGCCATCAACTGTTTCAAGACGTCGCCCCAAGACAACACAAATGGAGAGGTCATTGAACCTTGGATGTACCCCGAGGTCACGCCACTGATACGAAAAGCCATCAAGAGACGTTATGAAATCATGCCGTACATTTATTCTCTGGGCCTTGAAAGTCACATGGAAGCTTCCCCGCCCCAGAGATGGATTGGCTGGGGCTACGAAAGCGACCCTGAAGTATGGACCCAACGCCTCAAGAGAGGTGAAGAGCAATACTGGTTCGGCGATACACTGCTTGTTGGTGGCGTGTACGAACCTGGGGTGTCAGAAGCACAAGTGTACCTCCCTCGCAAAGCTGGCGATCAATTTGACGCCGGTTATGTGAATCTGAATGCGCCATATCAGTATCTTGCTTCAGGCCAGTGGACGACTGTTTCCTCCCCTTGGCGGGATCACATTCCGGTTCTTGCGAAGATTGGTGGTGCAATCCCTGTCGGGAAGAGTGTACAAACGCGGATGCCGGGAGACGTCCATCCGGCATGCAAGAGCTTGGAAGAGGACGACTACCGCGGCATTGAGATCTTCCCTCCTAAGGGCAGCTCTCATGGCGCAATCTATTCGAACTCGTGGTACGAAGACGATGGGCTGTCATTGAACCCTGATGTTTCGAAGTTTACGATCCACTATAGCTCGACCGAGGAGCAAGTGGAGGTCAGCTTGAGCAGCAGAGAAGGCAACAAATTTGTGCCTCCTTGGAGAGAGGTAGTGGTCATTTTGCCGCACGGTGATGGGAGACATGTGGTGTCGGCCAGAGGTGAGACAGTGACGAAGTTGGATAACGACGAGCCTGGAAGGATCAGATATTGTTTTCCCGCGCCTGTCGCTATGAGAGAAGCTCCAATAGAGAATAACTACCATTGATGCGGCTTCAGACCGCACTGCATACTCTGCATACAGAAAGCCACGCCGTGGGCGTTTTTCGAGATCATGCTTTTCCTTGCCAACATCTGATCAAGATCCTGCAATTTTGCTCACCATAATTCTACTTGTTGACTGCCAATCGCTTCGCGTTCGGCCCGACCGCCACTTTCATGATAGATGAGGCGCAGTCGATACTCTATTCTCCAACAGCGTCAATTTGCAAGACATAGAATGTGATAGTGTGATCCAACACTGTGGCATCTGAGATGCAGTGCAAAGGGGCATTGATACTACAATTCCTCTGTTCGAGCAGATTTGCCTGGGCATGGAATAAAGCAGCTTCTCTTCGCGGCGCATACTCGGTGCCGACTGTATGGCAGGCATTGTTCATCAAACTCAACGTCGGACCTCAGGCACGGTGAATGGGATCTCCCAGCCTTGGAACATTTACAGTGTGTAGTGCCCTTGCATATAGACCCCTGAGGGCTTGCTGATCACCCGACCAGTCGACGTCATCGGATATCGCCGACGCGTCAATTGCAGACCCAAACACGTTTCGCTCAATTGCTTTGTCGACTACACTCCCTCATTCTTCTCCGACCGTCTCGAAAGCACATCTGTGTTCTTTGCTCTTCGGTCAACATGTCGTACATACCCTCTTTGACGCTTCCGGCCGCGGTCTTCAACAGTCCTGCCATCTCCATACTTCTTCCGGTTGGACTAGGTCTGGGCCAAGGCCTCCTCTCCCAGCCTGGCAAAATCACACCGAAATCAACATCCGATGCACCAAATTCCGAGCGAAGGACGTTCAAAAGAGATACTCAAACAAAATACATGGCTCTCAAACATCCTCCGCTCCGACCGCCGCCATGGATCTTCGCGCCTGTTTGGACGACGTTGTATGCTCTGATGGGATATGCTGCGCACTCAGCTTGGAAGAATGGCATGGCTACCATGAGCCCGAGGATCATTGAAGACACAAGAAGAGGCGCCACACTGTACACAGTCCAGCTCGCGCTTAATCAACTGTTCATGCCCTTGTTCTTTGGACTTGGGAGACCCGTTGAAGCTCTTGCTGACATTGTGGTTCTGACGAGCTCCGTGGGATATCTCACGTACATCTGGAAAAAGGTCGACCAGACGGCGACATACTGTCTTGTTCCGTACCTGGCTTGGCTTGGGTTTGCGACCTACCTGACAGCAGGAGCAGGATATTTGAATGGCTGGTCGTTCAAGCAGAGTGGCACTGAGATCGCAGCTCTTGAGGAGAAAGAAGGCTCTTGAAGCTGATTTCGGTACACAAAGTCGCTGGCTACTAACGATTGAGTTTGGTCAAGTTTGATGTGAAGGAGCATACAACGGGGTAGACAAAGCCGTCCTCCTGAGGTGTCAGCTATGACCGACCTTCGATATGCGGGCCTGCTACAGGGCTCTCCACCATCACCGATACTATTCTTACTTTTCAACGCCGACCTAGTATAGACACCAATCAAAAAGCACGAGGAGCTATGCATCCGTCGACGACTTCAACACTTGGGCCACCGGACCAACTGCAGAGGCCAACATCCGGAAAATGCAAGAGGCCATTCCGAGGGTGATTTGATGGGGAAAGACCAATGGAGCCAGCTTCGCACCAGAGAACACAGCACTAATCCATTTCTCGCGGTAGCAGTTGGTCTCGGGCTAGCACAGCAGATTAATCTTGCTGTGTCCAGGGCCCATAGGGAGGAGATCCTCGGCCCATTGCGCTGAGCAATGCCGCACAGGAGTGAGAGGATATCGCGAACCACGCTACATCCGCTCCTTGGCTTTGGGTCGGTTAGTGCTGCAGTGCTGCCTGGCTATCTGATACAATCACTTTGTGTAGGAGCTCATAGGCTAGGTATCCAGCCCAGAGACCGTGTATTATTCGACATGTGTACCGGATAGCTGCTCAGTTCCCCATAGTGGATGTTAAAGTGGCGTCTGCTGTTCCTATCGTTGCTGATTGCTTTACTTCGTTGTGGCCACTCCTGCTGTAGATCCCGATTCCGACTACTCCGTGGCGTCCCGACGCGTGGATGTAAATGGCTTGTCCGGGTATAAGATTGTCGATGTATTTCTAGCTCGTTCCCGCTCTGGGGTATGGACTCAATCAATCAGTCAGTCAATGAGTCTAAGCAGAAGCATCGCAACAAGCGCATTTCCCAAGCAAAATCGAGTCGGGCATGTCTTCAGAGATCACGATCATTTATTTGCTCTGTCGGGTTGAGGTATTTGATGTCCATCTAACACTTTTGAGCGGTTGACGCTCGCCACATAGGGGTCATCTTGTAGCGGATGTCTTCCCACGCTTATCAACATAGGATTAGGTAGGCAAAATCTCAAGAGCAATTTAGGCCTGACGGCTACAAGCACAGTTACAGTGCTAAGGATTCTGCACTAGTTACCGATGAGGACCTGATGGCAGTTCGATGACCGATGCCCCATGTAGTTGTCAATGCGCCGCTCTCTGCAACATACAAGGGGAGCGACGATGAGATCAGAATGGAGAAGACTTCATACATTTCCTATGGACTACGCCTCTTCCGGAATCTCGGCTGGCTCCACTTCACATTTTGCTGCGAAGCTGGCTAGCCATCCATGCTGGTGGCTGTAGCGAGAATGTTTACTTCATGATGGTAGTCAAGCAACTGCTTGTGCCCATGAGGACTCACGCGTCCTGGAGCAGGTCTGGCGAATGCCCTGTCAATCCATGCTCCTGGCTTGGTAAAGGCTTCCTTCCTGTGAACAAGACATCTGGCTTAAGAGCTCTTCGTTGACCTAAAGGCCCTGTATTCTGCCGCAAATTTGTCGTACGCAGCTGATCCTTGACCTGAAGTATGTAGCAGCCACATACATGATAACTTCATGAACATCTTGTCGCAGAGAGCCAAGTATTCATAATATTCGGGACCAGCGGATTGCCCTTGTGCCACCGCACCAGGATCCAGACCACCCTTCGCACCGAGTTCGGAGAATGGCATTGAGCAATTGCATATCTCATCGGCCCAGTCGTGCAGTAGGCAGTGAAATTGAGGGGGAAATATCTGACAAAGGTACTCTTGCAGACGATAGCGTTCATCCATAACGGGAGTGTCATGACTTGGGTCAAGTATATCAGCCTCGAGTAGACCTTGCTCATGAAGCTTTTGGCGGAGCTTTTCGACCGATTCAGTGGAATCATCTGATTTGTGTGGTCTTACCACAGTTAGCACCGCAACGCGCAAGAAGATACTGATCCAGACACCAACTTACACTTTCATCATCAGTTCTGGCGCAATCTTTTTCGATCAAACTCCAGATGGTCTTGTCGTTGAGCACCAATGCCCAGGACTCCAAAGCCTCATCGCTAGGAGCTGATTGCGTGCGAAACTCTCGAAATCGCTGCTGGATGGCCATGGCATCATCTGGATCAAGGTGCATCGCCACTGAAGGACTGCCAGAGGAAACAGGACGCTGGAGGATCTTGGAAAGCGCCTGGATGTAGGTTGGGGAGCTTGAGGAATTCATTGCGAAGTCGCTGTTAAAGTAACAGCAGGGTCAGACGAATGAATGAAAGGCTAACAGATCGAAGGAAGGTGATGAAGATATCCTGGTGGTCGAACCTACACCACAGAAAATTAGAGCACCAACCTGACGCTAGAGCCCTGTTTCCTTCACCTTCTCTGAATCCGCTTTTGACTGATGCCTCAACCTCCGCACCCTCCCACACGACTCCCATCTGTGCGTCTTGAACAAAGCCCTCGTCCTCATCCTTCAAGATCGTTTGAGCATCAGCCACCGCTGCATTCCTATCCTGCCGCTGAGTCGTGAAGTTTATTGCGACAGATGCCTCATCCTCTGGAATGCTCGACACTTCATCTCCAAACTCCAAGGCTCTCAGCGCGAAGGACAGCTTCGGCAACGGACCGAAGATGATGCCTAAGGCTGGGTGATTGATGGCGTCTATTCCGGTGGACGAGCGGATTCCTCCTGCTTCAATGCTCGCCCATGAGATCGCTCACGTGGCTCAAGACCGCTCTGATGGATCGGAGGCGCATTCATGAGGGATGCGCTCAAGCAGAACCGAGCTCGGTGTATCAATCAGCTGAGGATATTCGTCGACGTTGTGGAGAGCGTTCTGGGGACGGAAGGAAGTGGTGCTTGGTGTGAGAGACCTGGACCGGCGGATGTACATGCTTATTGGATCTATGAATGGGGATAAACATGGCGAGATGTGTGGGAATTAGAGGGAGGTTGAGGATGCAATGGGGGGTAGCGAAGAAAGTGCTGAACGAGAGGGGAGTTCCAGTTCATGAACGGGTAAAAGGTCTAGGAAGGTAAATGTTGAGGTGCAGACGAATGCTGGGTGCTAGACTTGTGGTGGGGGAGCGGAAGCGAAATGGGACGTCGTGAAGGGCTTCTAGGGAGGTGGTTACATGATTCACCATTCGAGGAAAACGACATTCTGAGACTGAAGGAGAGAGGGCTAGTGCTGCGCCGGCAGATTCTGGATGTACATGCAGATTTGGACACGCCAGTTGGTTTGACAATGAAATGAGGTTCCCATGAGGTTTGAGGCGCAACGCGGCAAGGGAAGTTGAGACTGCATTTGCCTTGGACTAATTTCAAGATAGTCCGTGCTGAAAGGAAAGGAAAGGAAGGAAAGGGGTAGGTCAGGAGCACAAGAATCTTGCAGATGCCACTAGCACATGGCAGTGTTGGCGTCTGAGAGGACAGACGTCCAGGTCGTCCATTTTCGTCCTTTCCTCTTGTTCTTGACAGGCCCAGAAGGATCGGTGCTCATCCGGCTGTTTCTGTTCGACTTGGAATGGACTCGGTCTACTCAGCTTCCAGGAGCACTTCGCCAAGCTGCCGCCCGTCCACCGCTGCTACTTGATTTGGTAGATGGGAGACGATTTCGTGCGTTGGAATGGAACACGGTCTGGAGGTTTGTGGGATGTCAGATATCCGAGCTTCTGGAGACATCTGACTAACCGCCCGAGCAGTAAGGGCGCTTGGGAAAGGGCATTCAAATTTTGTCATGGTGGAGATGGCCCATTAACCCTTTATGGTAGTATGTCCCTTTCTAGATTGAGCTTCAGACTGGCCAAACACCGAGGTGGTTGCGCGGTATGTAATTGGCCAGCTGCTACCTCTCTCTTATTCTGTTGGGTCTGCCTCATGGTCTTGCAACATGTAGTGCGCAAGGACTTGCCTAGATGGCATAAAGGCCTGTTGGTCGCGGCATATCCGTGTAGCATTCATTGGTCCCCTCTCGATCAAAGGGATGTCCAGCTGAGGGGGATTTCGTATTCTGGTTGCCTGAGAGCCGTCAGCTGATTTGGTGAGACGCTCCAAAAAATGCGGACGAAGAAAAGTTCGATTCCCTGGCATAAAAAGCCCATATACTGGATCTGATACTCGATAAAAAGACAGGGAGAGACCCCAACGAATGAACAATGACTGAGCGGAGTTTCTCCGCCTGTCAAAAGGTAGCTCTCCATGCAATGATCTGCATCTAATTCAAAGCTAGCCAACGCCTCACAGAAAAGTGCGGTTGAGGGGAAATGATTCATGCAGGGAATTCCCTGGAGAGCCAAGTCGTACTTTTACGCCACGTCTGGGCGATTTCTAGGAAAGGTAACAATCGGCTTCAACGAGAGCTCTTTTGGCCTCCTCCGCATCCCTTGGCTCTTGAGTAAGCTTCCTGACCATTCAAGTCTTGGGTTCAATAAGCTCACTTGAAGAACTCTTACGCAATATCTTGTTCCTTTGTAACCCTTTTATTGATATCGACAGAAACGTTCGCCGGCAAATTGCTCGACAACGTATACATGTCCGTTGATTTCGAAACTGTAGAGGCGAAAAAAGTAATCTCCCCAACCAAGCCTGGATTCGTCCATGCATCTCTCTCGATGGTCGCATTGTCGAGTCTAGTGCGTTTGCCACTCTTACTCGACTGGGCTTGCGCTGGTACTAAAATTTTCAGCCGCTCAATTAGTGAGCTCGGTCATGGTTACACCATGAGCGAGGTGTTGAGGACATTGAGGGGTCGCTTTGATTTAGGCCAGGATTCGCATTCCAAGTCGCTTGCACAATTCGATGCTGGGCCCTGCTTTCGACCCATAACTACCACCTGGCCAGTGGCTCTAATGCGACGCATGGGATGGGGGAAGAGTAAGCCACCATGCACCAGATGACGGTGTTCCGTAAATTACCTCCCGCTGATTGGTTCGTTTCTGCAGTTTCAACTACTTCCATGTAGACACGTCCCAATCGTCTTGCACCATCCTAGCCGCATACTTGGAGCTCTTCAGCCTAACGATTTTGCGGCTTGTCGATCATACCATAATACCACAGCAGTCACACGATTCAGACATAAATAGGTTGGTACCCGGCCTGACCAAATATGACCTTTCGTGTCTTCGGGCTTTCAATTTTCCATTGCAGAGTCAAACACCGACATTGCTGAGCGGCCGCATTCGTCAACAACGTCAACCGTCAAGATGGCGGATCAACCCATGGAGCGCCCTCAGGAGCGCAAAGGCTCCATCATCATGGGCGATGAGAACAAGCGAAAGGCGAGCATTGCGGCGATGACACAGAACGTCACTGGAGAGTAGGGATGCGGAAAACTCGGCTCGTGACCATTTGCTGATGCTGCTTGTAGAATCAAGAATCCCCTGACTGGAATTCCCAAGGATCAGCTGCTCCAAGATGTTGATTCCTTTGCAGACGAACACGGGCTTGGAGAGATCCGAGATCTGCTGAGGAAGGGGGCGCTGGTGGCGCAAACTCCGACTGCGATTGAGCACATTGTCGAGCTGGACGAGTCCGACCGAAACATCCTCCGGGAGGAAGTGACCCATCGGTGGCGACACCCCAAGACCCTATACATGACCATCATACTGAACTCGATTGCCGCTGCTATTCAAGGCTGGGATCAGGTAAGACTTTCCACACACACACACATGCGCATTTTCTGACATGGCCGCAGACGGGCAGCAATGGTGCCAACTTGTCCTTCCCCCAGTTCATGGGCATTCCGGACACTGGCGACTTCTGTGAGGCGCAGGGCACCTGCGAGCGCAACTCCTGGCTCATTGGATTTATCAATGCCTGCCCGTACATCGCCATCTGGCTGTTCGCTGGTTGGCTCTCTGATCCGGTCAACCACTTGATCGGCCGACGGGGAGCCATTTTCGTGGGAGCCATTTTCAGCTTGATTGCACCCTTTGGCATGGCTGTGACCCAGAAGTGGGGCGAGCTGTGCGCTACTCGTGTTCTGCTGGGAATTGGTATGGGTCTGAAAGAAGTCACTGTACCTGTCTTCTCGGCCGAGAACGCCCCAACCAACATTCGGGGCGGTCTCGTGATGTCCTGGCAAGTGTGGACGGCCTTTGGAATTTTCCTGGGCACCTGCGCCAACTTGGCCGTGAAGGACGTCGGAACCATTGCCTGGCGACTGCAGTTTGGCTCCGCCTTCATTCCTGCGGTTCCTCTCGTCATTGGTATCTATTTCTGTCCGGAGAGTCCCCGTTGGTTGATGAGCAAGGGCAGGTACCAATCAGCGTACAAGTCGCTGCTGCGCCTTCGCAATACTCCCCTCCAAGCTGCACGAGACTTGTACTTCATTCACGCCCAGCTGATCGCTGAGGAGATGCTAGTGGAAGAGTCCGGCGTCGCCACGAAAGCCAATTTCTTCACCCGGTTCATTGAGCTGTTCACCATTCCTCGCATTCGACGCGCCACCGCCGCCTCGGGTATTGTCATGATCGGTCAGCAGATGTGCGGCATCAACATCATCGCCTTCTATTCCTCGACGGTCTTCTCCGAAGCCGGTGCCAGTGTGACCTCCTCATTGCTAGCATCTTGGGGGTTTGGCCTGATCAATTTCGTATTCGCCTGGCCAGCGGTGTGGACAATTGACACATTCGGGCGACGGGCGTAAGTGTGCTGTGCATTTTTCCTCCTTCCACCACTAACTTGGTCAGGTTGTTGCTGTTTACCTTCCCAAACATGTGTTGGACCTTGCTGGCAGCCGGCTTCTGTTTCTGGATTCCGGAATCTAGCAATGCTCATCTTGGTCTGATTGCCTTCTTCATCTACCTCTTCGACTGCTTCTATTCTCCTGGTGAAGGGCCCGTGCCATTTACCTACTCTGCCGAGGTGTTCCCCCTGTCTCACAGAGAGGTGGGCATGTCCTGGGCCGTGGCCACGAACAATTTCTGGGCATCGGTCTTGTCTCTCACATTTCCTCGAATGTTGCAGGCCATGAAACCGCAAGGGGCTTTCGGATTCTATGCCGGCCTCAATGCCTTGGCATTTGTCATGATCTGGCTATGGTTGCCCGAGACCAAGGTACGTCAAATGGTAACGCTCCTGAAGGGCTTCAACACTGACATTTCACAGCAACGAACCCTCGAAGAACTCGACTACGTTTTTGCCGTGCCCACCAGAACGCACATGAAGTTTCAAGTTACCAAGGCGGCGCCCTGGTGGTTCAGGCGCTACGTCTTCCGTTCCACAAAGGAGCCTTGCCCTCAGCTGTACAAATTTGAGGAAGTGGAATCCCATCGTTCAAGCGTGATGGACCGAGACGTCAAACATTCGGAGAAGATGGCATAAAACCGTCCAATGCATGATTGTGGTTATCTCCTCATCATTGGCTCAATGGGAAGGTATCGGGCAAATATCTGGGGGATAGTAGCTGAGCTCTCCAACTTGTATGATCTAGCTCGGTTCCCAAGGATAGTTACGCATCGTAAGCTTGATTGCGGTGATGCAATCATCCTCAAAGTTGTCATCTTGTCACCATGTGTGATACTATCTTTAACGCATATTCGTTGAAAATCTTGCAAAGGCCGCATTCTTTGTACCGCTCGACGAGCTCGTTGGTTCGTCTGGACGCAGTGCCCTCGATGTTGCTTGCTGACTCAACTGTATTGCGCTGGGCTTGTTTGACACCCTCAACGAGCTCGCCGAATGTCGTATCGATTGGCACGCTTCCAAGATAGGGCACACCACACTCGCGAGCCATTATCTCGCCGCCACCTTTCGAGAAGACATTTGACACTTCTCCACAGCAGGGACACATGTATCCTGACATGTTCTCAATGACGCCCAAGACTGGCACCTGTGTCTTGACACAGAAGTTGAGTTCTTTCCTCACGTCACTCGTGCTGATGGCCTGAGGGGTTGTGACTACCACTGCTCCAGCGAGTGATGGTGCAGCTGCAGAGATGTTGAGATCGGGCTGCCCGTTTGGCATGGTTGGAGTTGCCGTTGTCAGCTTGTGAAGCTCTTCGACGATGGCAATGTGTTCGTCGGACGTGCCGGGTGGTGTGTCGATGAGCAGAAATTCGGTGTTTGGCGGCCAGAGGACATCAGAGACGAATTGCCGAATCATGGCCGTCTTCTTCGGCCCGCGCCAAATGACCGCGCTATCGCGTGAAGGAAGAAGGAAGGCCAAGGACAAAGCATGTAGAGAGCCTCTTCGGGCACTCGGAGCGGCTTCATCCATCAAAGGTGAAGATGCGGCACTGACTTGATCTGGCTCAATGGCTTCGTGGACTGGAACAGGGAGCCAGCCACCAGGGGCTTGTCGTACTTTCTTGTCCTCAAGGTTGAGAAGGCGGGGTATGCTGGGACCCGTAAGATCGATATCCAGGATGCCGACATTGTGTCCTTGCTGGGATAGTGAGAGCGCAAGTTGTAGAGTGACACTAGATTTGCCTACTCCTCCTTTGCCTGACAACACGAGCACAACATGTTTGACATTTTCGAGACCCATGCTGGACGAGTCCCCAGCGAATGCGAAGTTGTACGATGCGAGCAGCTAATCTTCGGAGTTTAGATGGTTCACAGTGACCGCTCAATGATGGAGATATCGTGATCTGATGGCGCCCTGTCTGCAAATATTGCATCTGTGCAGAAGCAGTGATATAGATCAGTTCATCTTGATTGGTAATTCTGAGAAACCTCTTTTTCCAGGAACGGCGGTGGCGTCATCGCAAGATGTGGCCATGCGCTCCGGCAGCCGCAGATCGGTCCCTTACCGTTCTAAAGCAATTTAGGTGTAGCAAAGTGGAACGACGCAGGCCAACGGGCGCTGCCTTATTAGAACTGCTGCAAAAGTCTCCTGCAAAGCAAACTTTGGCCTGATTAAGTAAATGAATCATACGGCTCTCCGCCTAAATTTCTTCGTGATGTGCATGTAGTACCCAGTAGTTGATCCAATGACATCTGTAGGATGGCACAGTTGTCCTCATCTATGAAGGATTACCCGAAATGATCCTCCGGTGCTGAGTTTGGGACTTGCTGTGGAAGAGCATGGGCACGTGCCTAGACGGAACAAGGAACACTTCATTTGTGGTGCAGGCATGGCGTTGGATGAAAAACAATGGCAAACTACATGCTTTCGCCACTCGACCTGGCAGACATGCGAACAGTCTGGGGAAGGTGAACATTCGATATCGGCAATCGACAAACAATCAACACGGGGATTGACATTGACCCATCTCAACGTCTCGTAGGGTACCTGTGAAAATTTTACGAGGCCAAAAACACCTCTTGGAACGGGGAAAATTTCGCAGCCAGGCACGGAAGTCTTACGGCAAGAATGTCCATTGGCAAATTGGGGTTCTGCTGTGGCTGGAGCAGATTGACGGGGACTGCTTTCTTGCAGCACATCGCCGCAGCAACTCTCCACGCTGGGCACACATTGCATGCATTATTTCTAGTCACCGCCCGAGAGATTCGTTTTACAATAAATAGCTCAATTCTCATCTCCTTCCTCTTCTTCCTGCTGCTGTGCTCTGCGACCTCAGAATTGTCTGACTAGCACGTAGGATCTTCCCTGCTCGAGAAACACAATCCAACAACGACCTGTGCGAAAATTCCACATCTGCGGCACTTCTCACCTGGCTGTCGCCATCGATTTCCAGAGTGATCGCAGCTCTGGCGCCCTTTAGGTCAGCCAGAGACCTCTAAAACAGCAGGCTCCAGTAGCCTCAGCGACTCCTTCAGTGTCCGCCGGTTCCGTTTTATGTCCCCAAAGGATCTATTGCGTTTCTTGTCCAAACCAGCAAAGTCAGTCGCTCGTCCATGCACAAGAGTCGCGTGCCTCCTCTGTGATGTGTGCTGATGGATTATTTAGACCACGATAACACCCCTCAAAGACAACCCCGAAACCACGGTGACTGGTCAAATTACAGGACCTTCAAGATTTGCAACAGATTCAGCTCTCTAAGATCGTTCAGAGAAGCAGCACTCCTCCTGCCCACAATTCCGTTCGTGCAGGAAATCTACTACCTTCTCGCCTCCACCAGACCTCCATAACGACCCTACAAAGGTCACATTCCAAAACCTCTGTGATTGCTGCTGGCAAAGGCCAGCCTCCACGACTCCCACAGATAGTGGGCCTTCTCTTCTCAGGCGAAC
Source organism: Arthrocladium fulminans (assembly GCA_003614865.1). Classification (NCBI taxonomy): domain Eukaryota; kingdom Fungi; phylum Ascomycota; class Eurotiomycetes; order Chaetothyriales; family Trichomeriaceae; genus Arthrocladium; species Arthrocladium fulminans. The sequence continues at coordinate 663,139 of QXWJ01000002.1, forward strand.
ACCGCACCGTTCGTCTGGGTGGCAGATAGTGCTTCACTGAATCGTCCAGATCAGTGTCTCCGAATCTACCTCCACAAGTCCAGAGTAGCAGTTCAGGACTCGGTCCTCATTCCGGCAAAGGATATGGTCAACATTGACATTCCCAAGAATTATACTGCGTCACCATCGAGTTTTACTCAGACGCCGTCACTCAAAATCAATCATGAGGCTGCCTTGGATCTCGATTCCAGCAATGCCTTTGAAGGTCCTGAGAAACTGCTAGAGGTTTGGTTCAGCCCATCCTCCGAGAATCTACACAACTGTTCCGAGCCTACCGGACTCAAGGCTGTCCCTGCGGAAGTATGGAAGACCATGCTCGACCTGGTGAACTGCAAGGTTCTTTCTATCGTCGAATCGCCCGACGTTGACGCATACCTCCTCTCCGAATCCAGCATGTTCGTCTGGCCCCACAAGCTCATATTGAAGACTTGCGGCACGACCACTCTTCTTTGTGGTCTCCCTCGTATTTTGGAGATCGCAACCCTCTTTGGTGGCTACGCCAGATCAACTGCTCCCGATGTGCATGGCATTGTGGTGGCTGCGGCGCCGTACCGGGTCTTTTACAGCCGAAAGAACTTTTTGTTTCCCGACCGCCAACTAGGTCCCCACCGCAGTTGGCGCGACGAGGTTCACAGCCTCGATAAGCTCTTCGTCGGGGGCAGCGCCTACATGATCGGCAGGATGAATGGAGAGCATTGGTATCTGTACCTGACAGAGCCCTACACCATGCTCTCCCCTCCAGCCAGTCCTGCCAGCATGGATGGGAGCCCTGCCACCGAGACCAAGATTGTCAACTTTTCGTCATCCGTGGTCACTGATAGAGGCGCAAAGTTGATTGAAGGGGAGGATGAGACGCTCGAGATCCTAATGACTGATCTGGACGAGGAGAATGCCAAGCAATTCTACCTTGAAAATGCGAGTGCGGTCGCAGAGGATCAGTGGAAAGGATCTCAAGCCGAATCGGACGATCATGTGGATGTATTCAGCAACGCTTCTTCCGACGATGGAGATCTGCCCATCAAAGGTGGGTGTCCTGCAGAGCTCACGACCGAAGGCCACGCTCTAGGCACCGTCGTGTCCGATACGTGTGGGCTGTCTGAAATCTATCCAAAGAGCAAGTATCCCGACGCTCGAATTGACGCGTACCAATTCACACCTTGCGGCTTCTCTGCTAATGGAGTGGTTCCGGCGCCGGTGGGCGAGAAAGGCACTTCCTACTTCACCGTTCACGTCACTCCCGAGCCGATCTGCTCATACGCTTCATTTGAGACCAACGTTCCCGCAGGCCAAACCGGGCGACAAACGGCAGAGATTATTGAGAATGTCGTCGACATTTTCAAGCCCGGACGCTTCAGTGTGACTCTCTTCGAAGCCAAGTCTGGCTACAATGATGCCAATGGCGATGTGGAGCAGCTCGCCGAGGTCAAGGCTCTTGAACGCCAAGCAGCTCGTCGTAGCCAGAGGATGGACAGAATCCCCGGCTACAAGCGCATCGATCGCATTGTCCACGATCTCGATGGCTATGACCTTGTCTTTCGACACTACGAACGCAATGACTGGAAAGGAGGTGCACCAAGGATTGGTGAACGTGGCTTGTGAGTTTGAAAGAAGTGCGTGAGCATGCACTTCATCCACTCGTTTCAGTGCGGCTTGTAACCAGCTTCTGGCCAGTCAAAAAGGGATGCTCTGCTTTCTCCTCTAATGCTCCAGAAAATCACAAAATCCGCTCAGATAGCTCAGACGCAATCACTTGAAAGAATGTCGACTTGAATTTGAAGCTTGCTTGTTCCACTATTTTTCCCTAGCCACGTCTCACACTTGTGATAAATCTAGGCCTGATTTTGATAAGTTGAAGATCAAGCAATTTTGTGACGGTGCGGCGTCCGCTGCTTTGCCACTAGCGACGTGCTGGCGGCTCAGCCTTGGCGGAGGTGACGCAGCCTTGAATCCGTCGCCAGCACACCATGGGGGAGTGGTTTATCTTTGAACATCTTGTCTCTCTCTAACCCATCGTCGCAACTTGCGCTATTTGTGCAGAAAATGGCCTCCTCACCGCCCGCGCCGTTCCCTGCAAGTCTGCCAAATCCCAAGAAACGACCATCATTGTCTTCCCAAGTATCTCAAACAGCGTCGAATAAGAGACCCAAGTTGCATCCGCTACGGCAGACGTCTTACCCCGCGAACGTGGACGCCAACGCATATGCGTCGGCAGCGGCAAGCGCACGCTCGGAGACGGGAAGCATAGCGAATAGCACATTCTCTACAATGAGCGCAACGAAAGCACCACGGGGACGAGGAAGGCCGAAAAAGTCTCTGCAAATCCCGGACGACGATGCACGAAATGCCCGAGATGGTGGAAGTACAGCAGGTGCGAGAAACTCACAAGCCAAGTCGGTCATATCTGCTGCGAGATCAGCCGCAGGCCCCACCGCTGAGGACGAGGCAGATGAAGATGAAGAAGAGGAGCTGGAAGAGCATGAGGGCGATGATGTTCAGGCAGACGAGCAGAAGCGGCAAGACGAAAAGATCAACGTCTTTCTTGGCCAGTTGACCAAACAGCAGTCCGACAGACACAATAGCTATCGAACTAGTAAGTTGAAGGACTCGGTAGTCAAGCGGATCGTCAACCAGACTGTCAGTCAAAGCGTGACAGGAAATGCAATCAACGCAGTTCAGTGGTTCAGCAAAGCCTTTGCGATCGAAATCATCGAGCGGGCACGAGAAGTCCAGACGGAGTGGGCGAAAGCTGCTGAGAGTGGGATCGCGGCAGAGAGGTCAGCTAGGAAGCTGAAGTTGGAGGACAAAGAGAAAGCGCTCAAGGAAAAAGAAAATGCTGCCAGGGAGCAAGACCCGCCTGCAAGTCTACCTGACCATGAGAGAAGGGCTCTAGAGCAGGAGATTAGGACACTGAAGGATGAAGCGGACAAGTACATTCCCAACAAACACAGAGGCGGTCTCCTTCCAGACCATTTGCGAGAAGCGCTACGACGATACAAGGCCGATGGCGATGGGAATGGCTTCGGCTTTGATGGACAAAGTCATCCACTGCTTGGTGTTCAAGGGGCAAACGCTTGGAGAGTGGGAGATGGTGCATCTGGGCAGAGATTGTTTCGATAGCAGTTGGATTGACGAGGGAACAGCCGCATCAGGTAGCAGCAGTGATGTGCTAGGTCTGCAACAAGCACAGAAATGGCCGAGTCAGTGGAACGAAGTATCGTCAAAGTTCAAGTCGCTCTCAATGCCGGCTTTGCGAGATCTAACCCGGCGCGATAGAATGGGCTCCAAATTTTCTGAGAGACAAGGCAGGAATTCTCCAAGCCATACCTGGTTCCTCCAGCCTTCGTGGTTGCTTGGCCACTGGCTTGCCGAGTCTGCTGGGAAAGTCAAAGAAAAGGAGTGACTGCGGCTGGCTGCAAGTACTGACACATGCAAGACATATCCATCTCTCAGTCTCAGATCCGATCCTGACGCTACAGTGTGGCGTCTGTTCTGACACAGGCACGAGCAGCTTGTGTCACCCAGCCACAACTAGCGGGTGCTAATTCTTTCCACACCAGCGGCGAAAAGACACGTCTGAAACAGCCAACAAATGGCTACCTCGAACATTCAAGAAAGACCAGCTTCTCTGCTCTAGAGCATTATGACGACAGTTATGGCGCCAAATCCAGACCCACAAGAGTCTATTAAAGTTCGTTTCTGCAACGGCCAGACGGGTTCGGTGGACACTGGGTTTGCGGATCCTGTTGCTCGGCTGACGCTGCGGGAGCGTTACCCTAACTTCACAAACGACATCCCTGGTCACCGAAGTCGAATGAGGTCAATGTATCAGCAACACCGGAGTCACCAGCATCGTCTCACTCTCGTTGTACACGGCTTAGCTACAAACGAGGGGAAGCAACCTGCCATCCAGATGGATGGTGTCTGGGGTAGGTCATGTGATAATTTCAAAGTTCCTATCTGTTGCAGTCATCTCTCCCCTACTCTCCCGCCTCACTGGCTATCCGTCTCTCAACGCCATTTCTGTCGCATGGCCGAAAAGAAGAGGCTGAGCTCTAGTTGGAAGATGGCATTTTGCTCTTTAAAAATAAAATGGTCACTCCTCCAGTTGGAAATGATGGGCTTCCCCTGCTAGAGCAGCAATGCTACCATGACCTGCAGCCCTCCGAGCAATTTTGAAATAATCATTCCAAGGCTTGATACACCACCTCTAGTCTCTCCCCTTTCTCCCGCCTCACATCATCCCTCCAAGCGCTCATAAATCCTTCTATTCTCTCCTGTTCCGTCCTTCTCATGCTTACCTCCTCCGTACTCACCCCTCGATACTTCACCGTCCACGAACTGCCCTTACTCACATCTCCCAAATCCAGCAACTCATCACCGCCATCCCAAACGCTCAGTGCTCTAACTCCAGCTACAACATCATCCATACTATGTTCTCCCTCCCTCTCCAATACCTCACTCCTTCCACCATTTAAATCCTGTACCGGCATTCTCTCAAGCGTCTCCTCATCCACATACCCAGAGAGCAACGCCTTCAAAAACTGCTTGCTAAACACCATCCCACGTCTGATGGCCTCCCTAAGCACAATCTGATCTGGCCGAATCAAATACATCGGTCGTCTGGCCCGTCCCGGCGCTGCACCACGCTCGACTCGCTTCTTACCGTTACCATCCCATTCCAATTTTCCCCAAAACTCCTTCTTCAACAGTCCGACCTCCACCCTCGGGATGCCAAACACGGTGCTCGACTGCTCATGCTGCTCTGGTGTCAAGCCCAGTGGTACCCAGCCACCCCCTATCGCCCTCTCCTGTCCATCTTCGCGATCAAGCTGGAATCCGTACCTCGTCCAGGCACGTAGCAGCTCAAGCTCATCCCTCCACTCTTCGCGCTTCAGCACGCGTCTCATCGTGTCGAACCCGTCACTGGCTGACATCAGCAATTTGCGCACCGCATCCCGCTTCTCGCCCGCCACCGGATCATTGCAGATCATGTCGAGCTTCACCACAAATACGAGCGCGTTGCTTAGATCCGTGGCGGAGAAGAGCGTGGGAGAGTGGATGTATGCGATGCGCCGGGGGTTGTCGGGGATGTCGAAAAGGAACCAAAGCTTGTGCAGGGTATGACAGAACGAGCCAGGGTGGGTGGCGGATGGATGGCCGGGCAGAGGGACTCCGCGCTCTGCGAACAGCTGGTAGATTTGCCAGATGGTTTTCTCTCGATGGATTGCCATGTAGAGCCAGCGGAAGGTCGGGACTTTCCGGTGGAACGGTGGGACTGCGCGAGCGTGAGGCTGGGGTTGACTGTTTGAATTGAGGTTGTCGTGATGGGTGTTGCATGTTGCTATGGCGTGGGTCGGCGGCGGCGCAGGCTTGATGCTTATTGTTGCGCCGCCCTGGCCGGATTTGCTGATGTGCTCTGTTAGAGAAGCTGTGCCTGAACGGAGTGATGGGTCGGGTTGGCAGAGGTGGTTGTAGCATCGCCAGGGGTAGCATCGGGCTGCGTGCGGCGCTTTCAAGGTTGCTTGGTTGAGGACTACAGTTGTGAAGCGCTGGTTGAGGATGATGTGGTAATCTTTGCTTATGCAGTAGAGATTTATGAGGGTGTGGACTGGGAGCTGGGCCGCGAGGAGAAGGCACAGTTCTGGGTAGAGAAGAAAGCCATTTGCGAAGATGTTGAAGTTTGGGTCGCTGGCGCGCTGGTAGGTGTAGGATGGTGGCGGCAGGAGAGTAGAATTCGAGGGACGCTTACGTTTTGAGGTTCCGGCGGGCTGCAAGGTAGGCATTTGACAGGCGGTTGGGCGCTGTATAAAAATTTGAGGCGTCTTGCTTTCATCATGTTGTGTTTTGTTTGCCATGCATGCAAGATTTCGGCATCGTTTCCTCGGTCTTGCAGTGGCATGGAATGGAAGATGGCTGGCACCACTGGCTGCGATTTCAGATTCAACACTAGAATCAACCTCCATGCTCTCTTCGTCCTCCCTGACGCGTGCACCGATCGGGACTCGTTCTCTGTGTTCGGCGTGGGTCAGAGCTGGAACATCGCCATGTTCAGTCTTTCTTGACGGTAAGAGATACGTTCCAGCATCTTGGGCCAAAAGATGACTCTCAGTCTTGTCAGGGATGGCATTCCTAAATGCGTATTTCGAAGTAATTGGATTGTGGTGATCGCTTCGATATACTTCTGGACCGGACTCTGGCACCTCGGTTTGTGGTCGCACAAAATCGGAGACTCTTGTGATAAACGAAGCAGTGTCAACTCGAGGCGCTTGACCCGGATGCTGAATTTTGAGCCTAAGGGGCCAAAGAGGACTGGACGGGGTTTTGGCTCGAGTATGCCGCCTCAGGTTGCAGGGAGGGCCGACGATTGAGGTCGTCTGAGCGACAGCCGGAGTTGATGTGACAGTCTCATGTTGGATACCTCTTTGAGTGCCCTTGCCTGCTGTCTCCAGGAATTGACTTATTGTCATTCTGACTTTCAGAGGTGTGAGTGCCTCTTCAGATCTGTGCTCTGGTTCTTGTTTGGACTCAACGAAAGCATATCTCGCAGCTTGTTGTAATTGCGTTGGGACAGGCTGAACCTGTGCTGCGTGAGAACCGAGGGTAGGAAGAGTGAGATCACCGGTGGTTACCGGGATGTTATCATCATTGAATGTGAGCCGGCGAGCCGGTGATATGGGCGACGGCTGCTTCGCAATAACTCCATTCTGCGAGACGATGTACTGCATTCTGAGCGGCTGATCGTCATTGAGCTGGGATGTGCCAATTATGCCACGCCTCCTCAGTGCTCTAGCAGTTCTCTCCTTGTCCCTAGTGTTCTGCTCACGTTGGATACCTCTGTCTTCTTCGTCTTCGGCAGCATGCCCATTATTAGGTTGTTTCACTAATGTCGAATTGTCAACTTTCAGCTTGATCTCAAGTGATGGAGGAATAGCAGGGTCAGCAATCCAGGAGGGGATCGGGACCTCGTCCTCGGGATCATCTTCATTCGCGTCTTGGTTCATCTTTTCCCTGTTCTCTGCTTTCTTTTTACGCCGAAACAGAGAATCGACCTTCTCACGACCTTCGACTAATAAGGGCAACTCGCGAGGTGAAGAGCTATCAGCCATTGTAACAGATCAACAATCTGGCATTCAAATCACGCTTGCCAGCCATGATTTTTCGATGATTATGGAAAAGAGATACTATACCTATCAAATCCACGTAAATCAACAATGACAAGGAGTGACACAAGGCAGTACGAACGAAAGTGAAACCATCAACGACACTGATTTCGTAGACACATCATCGCTTCCCTCTGTCTCAACACCTGTAATGAATGCATAGGTACATTTGGGTTTTGTGCAAGCTCACCTGTCATGTAAGAGACATGCCCACAGAGACAGTGTGATATCGCTCAGACCCCTTGTTTATAGAGTAGTGATATGCCCTCAGAAGCTTGATTCCAAGTTCCGGCCTGTCGAAACATGTGTCAATCTGAGTAGGTGATTTGGAGGCATAAAGTGCTGCGGCTGAGTAGAAAATCATACGCTGGATGGTGTGCTGCATTTCCTCCCCAATTAGCCAATCAATTCCAGAACCAACCTGTCTTCCTCTGCTGGGGTGAGCGCTCTCCCCCTTTCTGTGATATGTCAGTTGACTCCTCTGACTCCTCTCTGCCATCAGCAAATCTCTTCTTGAGAACGCGCTTGGTCTCCACCGAACCATCCGGCAACGTTCTAGAAGAAGTTCTTGTCATCGTAGATACGATCGACGGTTTCCCTTCCTCGTTGTTGGACCAAGCGGAAGACGACGTGAACGAACTTGACCACTGACGTACATCACTGCTTAGTGATTCATTCTCCCTTTTTTGTGCATCCAAAGTCTCGTGTTCGTCTTCGTCCCTATCATGGTCGTCTTTCTCCCAAAGGTCGATTGCTGCGATGATGGATTCCGGAGTAGGTAGCTCAATCATAGGCCAGAGACTTCTATTTACCATTCCATTGAACAAAGGGGTAACCGAGGTAGCCGCCTCTCGATCTCTCTGAGGCTCAACACCATCGACTTGCGACGTCTCGTCCTCTGCTTCAGTCTGTGGTGGTGCTTGCAGTGAGGCTTGTTTAGCTCGTTGCAAGCCATCATAACCAAGCACCGGCAACCAACTCCAGCGACTGGGTTTCTCCTTCGAGGAACAAGTCGAGGCAGTGGGAGGGGTAGATTTTTCGTTCAGCTCGTCAAGCTGCTCGTACATATCGAGTTCGGTGTCGCCTCTAAGCTTTTTAAGCTCGGGACAGCGCAAAAACCCACGCTTCCAGCGCTGAGCTCTCTCTTCATTGGAGTTTGAATGCTGGTCTGTCTCTGCATTCAGCTCATCCAGCCTCTCATACACATCTAGCTCAGTCTCATCCCGATGCTTCTTGAAGCGGGGGCATTTTCGGAATCCTCGCTTCCACCTTTCTGCTCGCTCCCCAGCTAACGACTGCTGCTCTCCGGGGCTCTCCTGCATGGTCTGCGCATCCACTCCAGTAGTGCTCCAGTCATTGTGGTTCACATAGGGACTACGACCACTCTTTGCCGCCTTGGTCTCCACCCCCTCGGGCAACGACGCTGCATCGGAGGTGGGCTGCTTGATGTCAACTTGCGCATCTCGGGGGTCCTCCCAGGAAGTGTTACGGTCGTTGTGACTGACATAGTAGGGGCGCCCGCTTCTCGTCATCTTTACCTCCCAACCATTGGGCAGAGATGCTGTGGCAGAGGCTGGCGCTTCACGGGTGGCCTTCCCCGTTGCGGCTTCTATGTAGTATGTCTTCCCATCAGAAGTCGTTGCCTGCTCCCATCCTTGGGGAAGCTTTTCTGCTACTGCAGGATGTTCAGGAACGACGGCTGAGCTGTTGAATGTGTCTCGCATAGCCTTGTCCGCATTCCGAGCCATCTCTGACGTAGCGTCCTCTAAACTGGTCTTGAAAGCCTCTTCCATCATCCGTCTTTGCTCTCGGATTTCCTGCATATCCTTCTCAAATTGCTCGCGGAATCTCTTTCTCTCATCCGCCATGCCGAACATTTGAGGGAAGTTGGGAAAACTACCAAAATTCTCAAACATAGACGCTAGTTGCCTATCTGCAAAACGCCGGAATTCGATGAAAGGATTCTGGTCGCTCGAAGGACGGCGTTCATACGGTGTCTGGTAGGTGGCGTAGGGATCCATTGGAGGAGGGATGTACCTGTCAGAAGCCGGCTTTGGCTTCTCGTTCTCGCTTTCGCTCATCTTGTTTGTGATCTTCCAGGAGGGCGCCTGTGGTTCGAGTTGGGCAAAGAAAGTTGAGTCTGGATCGGCACGCAGGCAAGTCTTGATGGAGTCGAAATAACTGTCGCCTGAAGGACGGCGGTGCTAGGAGGTTCGATGATGTATGCCACCAACCATTTTCGGAATAGGCGGCGGCGCGGAGAAGTGCCTCGGGCGCGGGGAAATCGAGGCGGAGAGGGCAAACAGAGCAAATCAAGCAAACGTCCTGAAGCTCTTGTGGGAGCTCAGGGCACTCTCCCACCCAAACGCTGAGCCGCCGACAACGCAATCCAGTCGCTGTACAGTTATCCCACCGCCAACATGGACGCACGCAAAAGGAAGAAGAAAGTCCTGCTTATGGGCAAATCTGGCTCCGGCAAATCTTCTATGCGCTCGATCATTTTCAGTAACTACGTCGCAAAGGATGTTCGAAGACTAGGCGCAACCATCGATGTTGAGCATAGTCATGCCAGATTCATGGGCAATCTCACCTTAAACCTATGGGACTGTGGAGGGTAAGGTATTACATCCTGCCTTGTACGGCTATCATAGTCTGACACGGCATACCTGTACCAGACAAGATGTATTCATGGACTCATACCTCAACACTCAACGCGAGAACGTCTTCAGCGATGCCCAAGTCCTTATCTACGTCTTTGACATCGAATCTCGAGAAGTCAACCGCGATCTCGACACCTACGCCGCAGTCATCGCCGCCCTGAAGGAATTCTCGCCTACAGCCATGGTCTTTTGTCTCGTTCACAAAATGGACCTTGTTCAGAATGAACACCGCGAACGCATCTACGATGAACGCTGCCGGATGATATTGAGTCGCACTGAAGGCATGAGTCTCGAGACCTTTGCTAGCAGTATATGGGATCAGACCCTCTACAAGGCTTGGGCCGGGATTGTGCACAGAATGATACCCAACCTGATTGTGATTGAGAAATTCTTAAGAGCATTCGCGAGACAGATATCTGCCGAAGAGATCATTCTGTTCGAGCGAAGTACCTTTCTTACCGTCACGAGCGTTGACAACACCCTTCCAAACAGCACCACACCGGACGTAACGGCGAACCCAAATCCGGACCGACACGAGAGGATCTCAAATATCATGAAGTCGTACAAGCACACCGTCGCACGTTCCACCAAAGGGCCATCATCTTCGTCAGTCTCAGCGGCAGGCTTCGTCCTCTACAAAGTTCAGACTCCAAGTTTCAATGCCTTTCTGGCACGATTTACAGAAAACACCTACATCGCTGTGGTAGTACCGCCTGGTGAAGCTGCATTCAATTGTGCTGTATTGAACACGATGATGGCGAAAGGAGCATTCCTGAAACGGACGGGCGTGGAGGGATGAGCATGATGAGGACAATGAGCAACTCGAGAATCTTCAAATGCCGACATAACGCATGTGTATTACCTGAAGAGGGGTTGGGTAATCATAGGAAGAAGCGTGTTGGACACCGACGATACGAGAACAGATCGCCTGAAACATTGCACTAGCCAAACCAGCACACGTGGGGGGTCCTCCAAGCTCCCGCAAACCACTCTACACTTCGGAAGCAGGGTCTGCAAGCGCTAGCATGCTCATGGTTGACCACTACAGAAACAGCATCCGTCAAAGCCATGACAACCTGGTTCCTGCTCTTGGGCACTGTCAACAGGGCTCGACCACCACCAGACGAGCTGAACACCACAACTCGGTGATCACTCGCACGGAATTCAACTCCATGTCCCTCCCCCAGGTGCAGCCCGTCTCGGAATGATGTTTCGAATGAACACCATGGTTCACTGGCCAGGCTTTCCCCGTAGTGTGGCGGATCACTTCGGAGAGAGAAAATGGTGGTGATACTTCTCAAACATGCTCACGAACATAGCACCTCAAGGCTCCCTCAGTGCTCAAACTGCTGCTGCGAATTTTGATCTTGAGGCGCTCTTCCCGCCACAAGACTAGTCGGTCATGTTTCCGTGGTCAAGTGAGGCTATAGGTAGCCATCTGCTTGCGGCAAACAATGACAACGGAGTTCACAGTTCGCACTCCGCCCAATTCGCAATTCCATTAATGGAACTATGTGATGGGCAGGTAGCAAATGATTCAGAATCCAATCCCACACACATCACCTCCAATGGATTTGCTCTAAACTTACACTCTAACGTCGCCCTACAGTAATCCCGCATGGCATTGATAGACACTAAGGAATCACAACCCTGATCTCGTGGATTTAAGCCGCGAATCAGACGACGACTACTATGAAGTAGTTTGGCATCACACGAAACAGCCCTCAGCGCCCAGTCGTAAACCGCCAATACAGCTGCTGCCGCCATGAAGACCGTTGGCGGCGTCATTTCCAATGTCACCCATGCCAATACCAAATGCCGAATCCCCTCCCTCGCAGGGGCCCCAACACTCTGCGCGGCCAACACCGGCGGCCAAGAGGCACAGCTACGCACCGAATGGCTCGATGCTACCGTCTATGCAGCTTTTATTGGCAATCTAACGGCGAGGCAGTCCAGACCTAGCGCACTAGCTTGGCTGCTCGGTAGGCCTGCTGAAGTTGAAGGGAGGAAGAAACAAGGTCGATGGCACAGTTGGAGGTGCAACGTTACTGAATCTCAAGAAAGCTAAATGCGAGTGGAAGAGGATGATGGAAGGAGAATGGCGGTGGCCAGAAGTGTGAGGAGGGTCATGCTGCATGTTACTAAGCATCTTGTTTACCAATCCTTCCAGTTTAAGTGCTTCAAGAATCAGATCATCGATCATGAGTGATTAGAAATACAGGGGGGGAATTGACAGGCCAAAGCAGTTTGGGTTGCATGGTCTGCGTCTATCCTATTCAGCGTTTTGATGGACGATAGCATCCACCTTCATGTTACATGTTACAAGTTCCAAATCGAACCCCGTCCAAACCATCCATGGACACTTCCTGTTTTGCCTTGATCGTTGTCCTTTGCCTTCCCTTTGCCATCCATGCTTGCGGCATTTTCGCCACCCTCCTTCTCCGCATCCTTCTGCTCACCAAGCTGGATATCCTCCCCAGACCTATCCCATCCGCCTGCAAGAGCATCAGTATAATCCTCATCGCCATCAAATGTGATAGGCGGCCGGCTAGCAAGACCCCACATTGTTCCATCATTATAGCTCTTCTGCGCATCCGAGACTACTCGCTTGATGTGCGCGTCTTTCTCCAGGTCTGTGTCTGGATTGAAGCGTTTAGGAGAGTGCGGCGGAGATTTGTAGCGGAGGTTTTGGCTTGTGCTAGCGGTTGGATCAGGGGGCTGAGGTAGTAGTTCTGAAGCTAACGCCGAGCTGGGTAGTTGAGTCATCAATGGAGGTGCATTATTTGGTTTGCTATCAGCCGTGGTTGACACTGCGCCAGGAAGACGTGCCAATGGCTGGAATTGTCGATCATTGGGATAGAAGCGTGCTTTGTTCTGGTTGGGCTGCGCTGAAGCTTGATCTCGAGTTCGCGATTGATCCTGTTCGAGAGCATTGTTTGTTTCGGAAGCTCGTGGAGTTAAGGTAGATGGTGGAGACGGTTGGCTCGCTATGCTCCCAGGCAGTTGTTCCACTTGCTCTGCTGGATTGAATTGAGGCCATTCTCCCTCAGACCGCTTCGGCTGGCCTTCTATCGGGTCCCATGATCCCCAGATTCCTGGAATCTCTGGCTGTTTCAACTTCAAGAAAAGCGGTAGAAAATGTTCTCGCATACGCTTTTGTGCTGCGGTCTCGTTCTGAGCCGCTGGCGGGGCGTTGACTTTGTCTGATGGAAGGGCAGAGGCGAGGTAGTCAGTGCTACCTGGATACGGCTGTTGAGGCACTATACTGCCAGTTGAAGTGACGTCAAGTCCTTCCGAAAGATTCGCCTGCCCTCCTTCACCTCCCGTGCCCGTGTTCCTGTTTTCTGGCGCAGATTCTTGTTTGCCCTCAGGTAGTCATAATTCAAAGTTCAGGAGATCCTCGAACAAGAAAGAATTGCTGATGCCGGCATGAGGGGGGAATATCTGCTCAAAGGCTTCGTAGCCATATTCGACGGGTAACCCCAGAGCATCCATTCCGCTCGGGATTGGATTCAGCGTACTTGAAGTCACAGAGCTTATCGGCGGCAGCCTGTCCGGACTCTGCTGCTGCATGAGGACATTGCCCAGACGGCCATTGCCGAGCACCATATCTCCATTGTTGTTCATGCTGGCGGGGGTCTCATCGTTGCCATTGCCGGGCGTCGTGCTCGCGTCACCGCGGAAGGCAGACCGCAATGATTGGGAGAAGCTATTATCCGATCCAACGAAGCTCTCGAGGAACTTTGGAACGTCAAATTTCTGCCGCTTCATCGCATCGCTAAAACTGCCGCTTCCGATATGAACAAATCCAGGAGTGGAAGCACTTCCATCAGGAGTCATGCCCACATCGTCTTCACGGGCTCTCTTTCTGTTGTAGCTGTCCATCGACTTCTCAGCCGATACCCGTGCCTGCTCGGCCAGCAGCGACGTTAGGAGTCGAACACCTCGAATGGCGATCATACTGCTCTCGAACCTGCTTAGCAACCTGATTGTCGTCTCGACGTGCTTCCGATGCTCTTCGTATTCAGGATCCGTGTTTTTGCGGTGGAAAATGTCAAGTGACAGGGTGATGCCTGACGCCACCATGAAGGCTTGGTCGATCCATAACATGGGTCCTTCGGCACCATCCAGGACTTGACTCGCCTCCTTTAAGATCGTCTTTGCAGCTTCCGTGCATGTCTTGCGGGTATGTTCGAAGGTGGGATCTGTCAACGACTTTCCGAGGAAGCTTCGGTGAATCATGATGGTCTTGTGTGCAAAACATAACCTCAAGCTTCTACGGGCCCACGGAATCCATTCCGGCCACTCAGGACGAATTGGTTCTGTCATGGAGAAGAATGACGGGACGCCTTCCCTTTCTAACGCCCTCATCTTCGCGTCATGATGAAGCACTTGTTCATATTTAGTGTAGAGAGTGCTGGCGGTTGTTAGTGCGTCGTGTGCTTGAGGCATAATACTTGCAATGTCGTTGATACACCTGGAGAAGGAGGTCGACGATGGCTCATGAGCAGGAACCGGAAGCAGCGTTGCATCGTCAATATGTTGCGGCCGGGGGGTAGAGAAATGTGATCGCTGAATCGAATACATCTCGCTAAAAGGAATTGAGAACCAGTCTTGATTGCAAACTTGACTCCATACCCGGCGCCCAACTTCCCTCCGTATTATTTTCTCTCTTTTGGCGGAGGTCAGGTCTCGATCATTCAAGATACTTTCATCAGCTTCTGGACTCAGTCGTTGGAGACCCAAGCCTTGGGCGATTTTGAGTGCAGCCCCGTGCAGGGTAGATTGCGTATTGCTGAAGCCAAGAATGTGTCCCGACATGGTGAGGACACATATGGCTTGGACGGAGAGGAGATGATGCCGCCACATGTAATCTGCCAAGTTCAGACAGGACAATGCTGCTTTGTACCATTGCCGAGTAAGCTTAGGGCGTTCAGCTTTGGGAAAGCCCCACGACGACGTCAAGTGGTCATGAGCGCAAGTCAGGCTGGCAGCCATAATCGCGAAGAGAAGCGCGGACCATCTGAGGTCGGTGTTGCGAATTTGTAGGCCTCCTGGATTCATATATTGTGCTTGGAGCTCTTGGCGGAATGAGTCGCCGTGAAAGCAGGCATGGTACCAGAGAACATGACCAATGTGGTACTCAACCAGATGGAATATCTGCTCGCGCCTAGGCAAAAGTAGTTGAAGAAAGGAGGTCTGCTGTGCATTTGTATTGCCGAAGCCGTTGGAATACTCCTGCTCGGGACACGGAGGTTTAGCATTGGTCTTGAATGGCTCTTTGAGAAGGTCGAAAGACTTGACTTGGTAGTCGGCGAGATTGCCTCGACCCCATGTCAAGAATTCAAGGACAGAGGCTTCCTTCTCCTGGTCGACGTTAGAGCTGCGAGGCCCTGTCGCGCCAGGTGTGCCACCATTTGACCGATCTTGTGGCGCCCGTGGAGTGGAAGAGAGTTCTAAAGCTCTTAGGGAAGGACGCGCCGCTGCATCGGGTTGTTGGTGAGAGGACAAACTGGGACTCGCTTGGCTCCCATCATTCCCATTGGATGCTGCTGGCGAGGCTTGACCCATTTTGTCAGGTCGAGGGTAGATTCGATGTTTCTTCGGATCGTAGCCCTCCTTGGGCCACTCTCGAGTGCATTTTTCAGGCTCCCCACGCTTCACGCAGCGACTACATGGCAAATTTCGATCACATTTTTGGCGTCGCATAGAACATTCTGTGCATGTCTGCCGCTCTTTCGGCATACCGGTAGACTGATAAAGAATGGGATTGATGTTGTACAAACCATGTACAACATGAATGTACAATTCTTGTCATGTACGAACAGACAGTGGAGACGACGGAGGCGAAGCGAGGACGACAAGAAAAATCCCGGATTTTGCGGGCTGAGCGGTAAAAGGCTGCCGTAGCAGCACCCACCACCAAGAGAGTGGATACGGAGCCGTGGGTCTGCTCTGCACCTGAGACACACTTGAAGTCGTGCCAGTCCATCAAGTGCAAACATATTGATTGATTTCAAGTCATTCTCCCATGCTGGCGCCATGAACGATCCGAATATAGATGTTATCTATTCCCACCTCAAGGCAAGCACAGCAACGTTTGACCTGGTTGCAGGGTGTGATCAGCGGCTGTCAAGATGTGATCTTTGACTGGCTGAGCTTGCTTGACGAGGCGGTTGGCCGATATTTGTCACAAGCCCTACCACCAGGCATTTGAGGATTCTGCATTGATTTGCAGCCTGATTGAAAGACCTCATCTCTGTGGATGGGAAATGTGGCACCGCTACAAATCTTTGACTTGGCTGGTTGTCAGCCAAATCCATTCCCGTGTGTCTCCCTTTCGCACCGCTCTCTTCGTCAAGAGCAACAGAAAGGTAAAAGTATTTTGAGAAGATGTGATTTTCTCTGCTGAACTGAATTGAAGGAGACAACCCAACACGGGCATTACATCGTATCTTCCCAGCAAAGCAGCCCCTATTCGTTGTCAACCGCACTCATATGTTTCGTAGATCTATCTTCAAGGAGACAATCTTTCACGCTGCAGATTGCACAGTCTTCGTAACATTCTCGAGTCAGTCGTCCATCACTCATCCAGCCAAGCCTCGCTTTCTGAATTTGAGCTTGCCCTCGCATCTGAACACCTTACGCGATGGGCTAACGGAATGATCCGCAGTCGTACGACTATTCAAAAAGTGAACTGTTGGTGTGTAGCATCATGTTGCTCTACACATTTTCGCGGTGCCGCCGCTGCGCATAGTCGGCGAGCTCAGTCACTCATGCGGAAGCAAAAGCCTGCTCACAAGGGCCGGACAGGATCTAATGTTGGCTTCCCGAGCTGTCGCCTTGTCGTGGTTTCCAGAAGGTCATCAGACAATTTCGCAGACCAAAAAGCAAGTGCCCTCATTCAAGGAGGGGATACATAACACTGGTAACGGAGATGGCCACGGTGACTACATCGGCATCCCGATCCGACATCAAACGGAGTTCCGAATCGGGTGTGTGTTGCCGTCTTTCCAGTTCGTCATTATGTACATGCTGATCAAGGCAGCGAAGTTGGTGGCTGGAAGGATTAACAAAATACATGTAACCGAATCAAAGGCATTTTCGAGAAGCCATCTACCTCGCATAAGGTGTAGGTTTCTTCCTCATACCAGCGACATTACATACCTGCTACATCGCTCTCCGCGATTCATTCTCTTGGTCTTGTCAGACGGGCTGTCTCCAAAATGTCGTTGGCTGGCAACAACCTGCTTGACGCGGTCGCACAAGATAAGATCTGCACAGTAAGTGTTCCTGAGCAAAACCAAAAGGCAAAGGTGTGGCAAGCTAACCCCAACGATCAGGCCTTTGGCATCAAGATAGTGACCGGCAGTGAAATCGTCCACATCGCAAAGTCCGCAGGGTATGATTCTCTTTTCATTGATCTCGAACACTCGACTTTGAGCCTTCGAGACGCAGGCCAACAGTGTATCACTGCTCTCTCGGCAAACATCACACCCTTCGTCCGCGTGCCGCATCAGTGTGGTGATGGTTTCATACAGAGGGTCCTGGATATGGGCGCCATGGGCGTGATCATTCCACATATCCACACTCCAGGTACGTTGGCGTCACCGAATTCGCTTTTTGCACTTGCCACGAGATCTCCTCATTGTTTCTGCACCTATAACCTGGATCATGTGTTGATTGGCTCAAATCGGACACAGACGACGCGAGGCGTGCTATCAGAATCTCAAAGTACCCTGCGTTGGGTAAACGGTCGCTCACTGCAAATTTGCCCCAGTATCAAATGGCCCCTGTCTCCGCATCGAAAGTATCGGCTGAAGTCAACGAGCGGGGCAGTACCGTATTCATTATGATCGAGACCGCAGACGCTCTGGAAAACGTCGAAGCCATTGCCGCTTTGCCAGGCTGCGATGTGTTGCTCGTTGGCTGTAACGATCTGGCCATGGAGATTGGTACGCCTGGGCACTGGGATGATCCCAAATTCATGAATGCTTTGAAGGCGGTGGGAGAAGCTGCTCGAAGTCATGGGAAGATATTTGGGATTGCGGGGGTTTATACCCGGCCCGATTTGATGGATATAGTGATAAATGATTACGGTGCTCGGTGGGTTGTCGGTGCACAGGACATTACTTTGCTCAGTTCTGGTACGAAGGCCAATGTGGATCTTTTGCAGTCCATTCAGAGATCAAATCGGCCAGGTGTTGATGATAAGAGTGGCTAACCGAGGGACTGATCACTGCCATCGGCTTTGAACCCTGCAGCATGAGACGGAACGCAGACTATGAGTCCGTTCACGCTAGCTCATGGACAACCAAGACAAGATGGTCAAAGGTCAGTCTGAGTATGGGGCCTCTCCTCTCAATGGAAGCATCAGCGAGAGCACAAGAACCGAATTCGACTCCCCCCGCACTTCGACTAGCTCGAAGAGTTCTTCTCGGCCGTTGCGGAGGATGCGCCATCGAGTTGACAATCTCGGACGCACCAGAGGTAGATGGCGGAACGCATCTTGCTTCAGAATCTCGCTTATTGTAAGCGTTGCTGATTCGATCGATTGGTTGTGTGTTCAACTGACCTACCGTCGTAGGTCTTCGTTTACTTACAGCTGATAGAGCCTGGCTTTGCCCTTGCCCTTGGCCCTGATCCCCTACCGAAGCATCCCGCGCCGTCCAATAGCTTGCAAATCTTTACCCCTCGTAGCAAGGGCCCAATCGACTCCACACTCTCATAACATCATGGCTGGGAGACTTTGGTCGAGATATCGTTCCCGAGCCTTGCCATTTTCACGACGACTACCGGCCGGAAGGACCCGCTGTTCATTGCGTTAGCAGCGAGCGGCACAGGCGTTTGAGGCAGACATTTGGCTTCCCGAACATCCCAACAGTGCTGGACTTTATGTCAAACCCCTTAGCAACAGTCCTCCGGAATCCAAGCCCTCCAAGCGCTTCACCAATAGGTAATCTTCGAAACATGCCGCCCAATCAGATGTGCCTGCTCCCCGATTTTTACATCAAATGGTACAGGACTTTTGGCCCCTTGCACATACAGCGTGTGAGCTCCATTACAAAGATGGTCAAGTGCATCACTGAGATGCGACATCAAATGAGATTCATCTGCCCCTGGCATTGTCGCAATTCGGAATGCAGTATTTGGTTTTGCCCATTGCTAATTATACTTTTCGGTGACATGGTCTTTGACAACCCACCTGACGACATCGCCTCTTCACTGTACAGCAGGACTAGCTCTTCCTACACTACTTGCTCTGCGGACAAATCAATAGGGATGCCATGGTTTCGACATTTCAGCACGGGTGGTGTGAGCATGTTGATGGGGCGGGTTGCGGACGCATAGAATAAACACTTGCTATCGAGATACTGGAACATACCAGCTTTGCCATGTATGGAATATGCTTGTCGGCTCTGGAATTGGAGTGCCAAATATGGATGATTTGGATGGCGCAGCGAGATGTGGCTGTGTCGTCGCTGGGTTTGGCCTGTGCGGCTGAAAAAGACATGAGACATAGGCACAACAAAAACAAAAACATCTGAGACTCCCTTGCCACTATCAGTTTAGCTGGCTTTGAAGGGAACAGAACCGACTGGTTACATGTATTCATGCCTGTAGAAAAGGGATCCTGAGCAAGCTGCAACTGTGGACAACTCGATGTGGCATATGATGTCTGAGTCAGTCATGAAGGACTTGTCTGGAGAATCCAACTCTTTGAGTTTTGAATACCTGTTTTCACATCCGCGCGGATGGCATCGTTGAAACTTCAAACTGTGCGGTGACGAACAAGTACAAGGTTTCAATCTAGGAACGAGCAAAGCAAAGTTGTTCATCTTATGCCCTTCGAAGAGAATCGACGATCCAGTTGCCAAAGATCAGGAGATCCAAACAAGTGATGATGTCAATCAGTACAGTACCGTCATTGCGTCAACCTAGGACGTTCGAGATCGCTGACATGGCGGGATGTAGAATTTCTTCGACATCCACCGGCATCAGGGTTTTTTCGGGCTACAGGTGCAAAAGCTAGCTTCACGGGCATTCAGAGCTTAAACCAGAATAGCCTGGACACGAGTTCTTTTCCACCTCGTCTCTTGATAAGTCCACTGAACTGATCAAGGATGGAACGACTCTCGGCCAGTTTGGCGTCCAGACGAATCATCATCTCTGTGAACACTCTTTTCCGTGTTAAAAATATGACGGAGAAAATCCTTGTATCATGTTCTGCATGCCTCCAACTGGCCATCCACCCCAAAATAGCCATCGTCATGGCGCACGTCATGATTGGAGGAGTCCAGAGCGTCTTTTGACTCGCCCACGTTGCTGCCCATTGACTTTCCTGACACGAGGTGGTCACCTTTAGCATCCCAAAAGTAGGCACGGGGAAGAGCTGTTTGCATGCAAACTAATCCCAATCGACGCCCCGCCCTGTCGATGCTCTGTGGTCCTTCCCTGACGAACGCCATCCAAACATTACCTAACAACGACCACGCCAGCCCACTTTGCTGTCCCGTACGCCAAGCTGAATCCATGTAAGCATATGCAATGCTCGCTTAACCAAAACATGGGTGATTTTTAGCCTGCTCCGGGTTCACCGACATGAGCGGGCACATCGATATTTACCAGGCAGCCCTTCACGCCGGTTCGAAGTCTGAACACTCTGAGTGCTGGATACACAAATGTGTGTGTGTGTGTGACTGGGCAAGTTGAATCCAGGAAGCAAAAGGAGAGCAAAACACAGGGGCTAGGCAAATCGACGTTCTCGATTTACCCAGGATCATCCGGCACGCTGCTTGAGCCGACTATTAAACTCCACCCTGTCAGCCTGCGACGGCATTGTTCCACGAGACCGCACTGTTTCCTGCGCTATCCGCCTGAACTCCAATCCCACTCTGCGATCAATACCACCGACCAAACTCAAAACTACGATCCAGTGCAACACATTATATCACTCGTCAATCGCACTTGTCTCGTTGCTTTTCAGACAGGTCTACATCTCCCACACTTGGTCTCGTTCCTCGATGAGTGTCTTGACAGTCGCCAATACGGTCCCGGACCGCGCTTTCACAATTCCAGACGGGCCTCTTTGTAACACACCCACCCGAGGGCGTTCTCAAAGACCTGTTGAATTACCTGTCGAACTACCCACTTACACCAGAATCGTTGCGCAAAACGCTCAACCCGCGGTCGCAAACACGCATCGACACTCTCGATCCGTTTCCTCTTCCGCTCGACCCCCGATTCCTTTCGCCGCCGCAAAGCCGAATCTCCACCACAGACATTCTTACATCCCCCCAAGTTCTACCTCCCAACCTGCCTCACAGCCTTCTCGCACGTCGTCAACCACCATGCAGCGGCAAGGCACTACTGGCTCCAACTCCAACGTCAGCGTCCCTCGCCGATCGACGTCAGGCAGGTCCGTCACCACCAACAGTCCCACCTCATATGTCGCATTAATGCGAAAACAAAAGGCGACGGTGTGGTGCGATCGGTCACAGTCCATAGATGCCAGGATGGCCGCACAGCAGAAAGCCGCCAAGCAGAGGGCCGTCCGGGAAGTGATAGGCACGAATTCGCAACGAACGAGCACCATAAGTTCCGGCGGCGTGGTGGGCAAGATCCGAGGTGGCGTGCCGAGATCAGCGCAATACACATCTCCCAACATGAGTGGCGTAAATGTGCCGACACGGCTACTGGCATTCGACATGCAGGGCGAAGATGAGCCGGAAGGGAGAGTGTTGGGAGATAACAGCATGGTGCACGCACGGACAGGGAGTGGGAAGAGCAGTATCCATAGTGGAAAATATCGAAGCGGATACCCACGAGCACAAAACACTCCTCCGGAGGGTGGGTCACCGGCTCATGAAGGTATTCCGGAAGCCAGCGAAACGCCAGGCCCGGAACAATGGAAAGACGGCGGTTTGGATCAGGCCAAGAAGATGCCGGATTCTGACAGTGAAGAATCCTTTGGAGAACTAAAGGAGATGAAAGGGCCCAATTCCAAACAGCATGCTTTAGATCAAAAGGCGGAAGAAGAGCTGCGAAGGAGAGGCAGCGTGGACGAGAGGACGGCTACCATGCGAACGCAACGACTGTTCGTGGCCAATCCATGATCAACGAGTTATCAGCATAATAGGGGGAGATTGTGCCCGATGTGATGGGTCTTGTGATTTTTGAAGGCGGTATGAGCATATGAAAGCGTTCTTTGGCGAGCAACACATAGCGTCCAATGTCATCATGAGCAATGCAATTACGTGAAACGACAAAGTAGATACTTGAATCCGATTCACAAAGTCCACATCCGAGGGAAGCTGACGCATTGCCAAGCAGATCTGTGCTTCGACATTTCTCGAGTCCCCACGATCTGGTCGCAATTACAGCATATCTTGCTTTGGGGAGGAACACCAGAGTCGCCACCTTGTACCCTCTCGCATCCCTAGGAACCGGTTTTGTTGGCACTTGCTTTAGAGGGCCGGCCCCCACTGCACTATTCCAGAAATCTCAAAAAATGCCTTGCTCCCAAGGCCGATGCAACGCTCTATAACCACGAACCGCTACCTGCCGGGTGCTTTCTAAAGCCTTTGCGCTTTGTCCGTCCTGCCTGGCTTTATCATTATTGATTCTTGACAACATCAAAGCCCTCGAGGTCGACATGCTGTCATGTCTCCAGCTTGCACAGAAACTCCCCACACAGACCGTCGGAAGTCAATGCCGATTGGCCTCCCCAGGTTCTCCATCAACTAGTTGCATATTACGATTATCACCAACGCACTACCTCAAAGTCAACAACTTCACCGTTGCCAGATCCTTTTCCTCGATAAGACAACTACGACAGGATGAGAGAAAGCCACCGGCTATTTCTCAACAGCCGTCAGACCCGGACACAAAGGCACGGTTCCGGGAGGCTCCTGCAAACTCGCCTTCTCTATCAGAGTTGAAGCATGGTGAGACAGAAGTACATGCTTCTGGGCGTCCACTCACTCGCACTCTCCCCTACTTCCAACTCGATGATCATGTCTTCATCGTGACTGGTGGCGCTCAAGGTCTCGGGTTGTCCCTGGCAGAAGCACTTGTTGAAGCAGGAGGTCACGGTATGCAATAGTCGCTCCAAGCCACCTTGCCCAACCTCAGGAAACCTCCATCATCCTTTCGCTCGTAAACATTCTGCAGCGATGGCACTTCACTGACTGGAAACACTGTTTTGAATAGTTTATTGCCTCGATCGACACCCCGAGCCAGATCAAGCGTTCCGTGAAAGTCAACAAAAGCTAGCCCAACATTTCGGAGGATCCTTGCATTATAGGAAAGCCGACGTCCAAAGTGAGAAGGAACTCAATACTGTCATGGCGGATGCCGCGGCTCAGCATCAGCGCATGGACGGACTGATTGCTGCCGCCGGAGTGCAGTATGTGACGCCGGCGCTGGAGTATCCAGTTGAGAAGATAACGGAGGTATGTGCCCAACGGTCCCTTTTTGCGTTCTGCGTCTGGCTCCGGCATTTCTTCCTCATTATGAAGTCTCTGGCTGGCGCAAGACGTTGGTGGCAAATTCATTCTGATGTGAGTCGAGTAGATGATGTCAATCAACTATACAGGAGTGTATCTCTCGGCTGTTGCTTGCGCTCGACAGATGATCAAGTACAGAACACCAGGCGCCATGTGTCTTATCGGGAGTATGTCCGGCTTGATCGCGAACAAAGGATTCACGAGCTCGGTTTACAACTCTAGTAAGGCTGCAGTCATTCAGCTGGCCAGGAGTCTGGCTATGGAATGGGGGGTGATCAAGGAGTTTGAGGGCGTGAGGGATGATAGCGCCGCTGGAAGTCGGGGACAGAGGAGAGGAATTCGAGTCAATGCGTTGTGTCCTGGAAACATCATGACGCCGGTAAGTGGGTTCGTACTAGGAAGCAACCCAGGCTGATGATTCCTGCAATAGATGGTTCGGAAGAATTTTGAAGACGATCCGCTGCTAAGAGCAATCTGGGAGAGGGAAAACATGATGGGGAGGATCTCTGAACCGGAAGAATATCGTGGGGCAGCATTGTTCATGTTGAGTGATGCGAGCAGTTTCATGACAGGGAGTCATTTAGTAATTGATGGCGGGTATACTGCCTGGTAGGGGGCGCCTTGACTCTGGGGATGAGAAAGACGCGAGGACCAAATGCGCCCCATAGAGGTAGACCTTGGTCTCGCAGTGAGTGTGATGAAAACCGTTGGCCAGGAATGATCTCTTCCGAGACTACAAGAATCACCTCAAGGTAGTCATATAGATCGAAGATATCGAAACAGCTTGTTCTCGGCCCTCACCACTGACTCACCATAATTCTCAGTCATATCATCAACTACACATATGCACCAACCTGATATTCCACTCCCACAATTGACACACAAGTCCCATATAGTGTAATGGTCAACATACCTGGTTTTCATCGCCATGAAACGGTACCCAGGAGCTCCGAGTTCAATTCTCGGTGTGGGAAAAAGAAACATCTCAATTTTTGGCCTGGACATCGTCTCTAATTATTCTTTTTGGGAGGTGGGACCACTCATCTCCTTAGCGGCAGCGGCAATGGCGCGGCGGCTTGTATGACACACACGAAAAGATGGTGTCCTCAGCTGCTGATCAGCTTTGCATTTTGCACTTTCGATAAATACCGGTCCCAAACTCGAGACGTCCTAGATCAGTGCCATTGGCATTTCGAATATCGACTAGCCGCAATGAATGGGATTACAAGAATGAGCGTGTCCGTCAGCATGCCTGACAATAACTGTCATACCCCTGCACTGCGCCCAGCAAGCCATTGAACAAATCGCATGACTCGCGGTACCTTGAGCCTCTGGCAAGGCTCCTGGGCCGCCGTTCGCGAACAGCGGCTGAAATCCCTTCACGTCGCAGACCAGGCCCTTGACTTACACAAAACTCTCTACTGTCGTTGATGAGCACCGACGGTGATGTTCCACCCTTTCTCTCGCCCAGGTCACTGCATTATCCAAGCCATCTCGGTTGTCTAGCTCCCAAAGCATTGAGCATGACCAGCGATCCTTCGAGTTACATGCTTGCAGTGATGACATGGCTGACTGCCAAATCAAGAGGCGCAGGCTGAATGGCGGCCATGAGGAGGAACTTTCCATAGGATCACATATCCCACAATATGACACTGTCTGCACTGATAGTCAAGACTCAGCACCTCCCAGCAGCGGCATTGGCAGCGGCGGCAACAAGCAGTATAACAATGTCCGTGTTGAGGGACGAGGACTGGTCCACCAAGGCGATAATAATGGCGTACATAACCACTACTACACATCCTCCCAGGAACTCGAAGAGCCGGACGCAGAGAGGGTCAAATTTGACATGCTCCTGGCATCTCTTACCTTTGAACGAATGGATGCTCGCCTGCGAAATGTAGCAACAGCGCTACCGCAGACTTGCAAATGGCTGTTTCAACACAAGCACTTCAAAGCATGGCATGATCAAGGCAACATCCAAGCCCACAACGGATTCCTTTGGATCAAAGGCAAACCAGGCTGTGGAAAGTCCACGATCATGAAGAATACCCTTGCATGGGTCAAGAAGAAGTGGTCTAGCCGTTGGATCTTCGTCTCCTACTTCTTTAATGCGCGAGCAAGCGGGGCCCTTGAAAAGTCGAGTCTCGGCCTCTATCGCTCACTTGTCCACCAGTTGCTTGCCGCCCTTCCGATGGCTAAGCCGTTGTTCCTGGAAAGCTTCTCATCAAAGGTGCGCGCAGAGTCGGTGGAAGTCTGGACCGAGCTGGAGCTTCAAGGCTTCATCATCAATGTCATTCAACTTATTGCACGACCGGCCGTGTGCATTTTCATCGACGCCCTTGATGAAGGACATGAATCCGACGTCAGACGGATGATCAGCTTTCTCGAGGACTTGGCAATGCATTCAGCATCATCCGGCTCATCACTTCGGATTTGTCTGTCCAGTCGCCACTACCCGCATATTAGCATCAAGCATGGATTGTCTCTCATCGTTGAGGATCAAGCAGAACATGACTCCGATATCGCGGTCTATGTTCGGAGCAAGCTTACAATTGTCGAGCATGAACAGATGGACGAACTTCGCCAAGAAATCTGCCACAAGTCTGCCGGGGTTTTCCTTTGGGTTGTTCTCGTCGTTGAGCTGTTGAACCAAAGCTGTGACCGAGGTGGTGGCTTGCCTGCTATGATGGACTGCTTGCACCACATTCCAGAAGGCCTAGAGGGATTATTTGCGAAAATCTTGGCCAGAGACCCCAAAGGTGCAGAGACGTGTGTATGTCTGCTACAATGGGTTCTCTTTGCCACACGACCATTGAGCCCGGTGGAACTTTTCCTGGCAGTACAATTCAGTTTGGAACCCTCAGAGGAAGAAGAAATCGCTCTGCCAAGGGAAGCTACCTTGAGCAAGTACATCCTCAACTCCTCGCGCGGCCTGGCGGAGATGAGTAAAGCAAACCCTCCAGTGGTCCAATTTATCCACGAGACTGTCCGAGAATTTCTGATAGGAGCCACCGGACTTGGCCAAATAGATGCAGTGCTCTCGGCCAATTTGCCGGGCCTGTCTCATCAGAGACTAAGATCAGCTTGTCTTCAATGCATCCGCAGATCTCTGCGACAGAAGCCTGATTTGCTACGTGCAACCGGTGATCGTCCAGCCCTCTCCTCCTTTGTGGAGCCTCTAGGAGATGCAGTGAACTCTGAGAAGCTCTTCATGAAGTACGCAGTTGGCAGCCTGTTTCCGCACGCTGATGCAGCTCAGGCCCTTGGATTGTCCCAGTCAGCGTTCCTTCAATCCATGATTACCTCAGATACTCAATCTTATCTTGCATGGGTGTGCTACCGCAATGCTTTCGAGAAGTTTACAGTGCGCAAGTACACCCTGGACGTGTCGCTGCTATATGTCGCCGCAGAGCAAAACTTGCCGCACTTGGTCGAAGTGTTAGCTGGAGGGCTTGTCAATGTGAATATCCAAAGTGAACGATACGGCAATGCTTTGCAAGCGGCTTGCTTCGCTGGCCATGAGAGGATTGTCAAATGCTTGATCGAGAACGGTGCCAATGTCAATGCCACCGGTGGGGAGCATCGGCATGCACTTATTGCAGCGATTATGGGGAAACGATATTCGATTGTTAATTTGCTCCGAGAGCATGGTGCGTCACCGCCGCCTGCGCTCAACCTGCACTCAGCCTTCACAACGATGATTGCCCGAGGCGCTGTGCAAGGTGTGAAAATCCTGATCGATGTCGGAGCTGATCCAAACTCGATGAATATAAGGGACGAGCCGGGAATCTACATGGCCGTGCAAAGGGGAAATGTCGAGATGGTGAATCTGCTCTTGCAACACGGAGCAGATGTAAATGGCCTCACAACTAGGCACGCCAAAGGTCTAGCCACGTATGGAAGTGCCCTGCAACTGGCTTCACATTGCGGGCTCGCCGAGATGGTGAAGCTATTGGTCAATGCCGGTGCGAATATTGATTGGACTGGAGGAGGACAGGGCACAGCATTGTCGCTTGCCTCTGACGGCGGTTACAAGGACATTGTCCTAATTCTACTCAAGGCGAAAGCCAATCCAAATGTTGAGTCAGCCGGGGGGATAAGACCACTTCTTTGCGCCATTGAAAATGGTCATATGGATATTGTACAGATTCTACTGGACCATGGCGCTGATGTATCAGCTGTAGGGCGTGCAGCGTTAATTGGAGTACCACTCCCGCTGATGGATGCTCTCCAATATGCATCGAATCGTGGAGATTTAAACATGATGAAAGTGTTGCTTGACCATGGCTCAGACATTAATGCTCGAAGCGGCACACACGGCACTGCCTTGAACGTGGCATCATACGGGATGAAATTGCTGGCGGTCAAATTTTTACTGGAGCACGGAGCAGATGTCAATGGTGCCCCAGGCAAGTTCGGCAACGCCGTGCATGCGACGATTTCATCCCCATTCAAATCGCCGGACCGTCAACTGATTCTCCAATGTTTACTTGATTATGGGGCCGACATCAACGCCCTAACACCTGATGGTGAGCATGCACTGGAAATGGTCGCTCGGCTAGGCAATATTGAGGCCGCCGAGTTTCTTGTCGAAAAAGGAGCAGGCTTTGATCCTCAGAGAGGAAGCTATGAAACTGTCTGGGACAAGGCAGTGGAAAAGACGGACAAACGGAATGACTTGGTCCTCAATAGGATCCTTCAGATACTTCGTCACGGGCGTGAAGCTGCACGGCACAAGTTCGCGATGCAAAGGCAGACCTCTGACAAGGCAAGCTTAGGCAATGAGAAAGCTGTTCACCGGCCTTGAACAGGTTGAGGATATGTTGGTGTCTCTTGCTCAATGCTTTGGTGACTCTCGGCAATCTTATACACAGAACAGTTCGCTAAAGGAGGCTCGCCAGAGCCGTAAGTCTCTCATTCTCAACAACCAAGAACCGATGAGTCCTGCATGTTGCACGGTGGCGCCGACTCTTCCCTTCTGCCGGCATCTGCGAAACAAGACCTATTTGCGTGGGCTGCATTCATGTGGCGGCTCATGACGAATGAATGAAATTTTCCATTGCTGCTGCTTTTATGATCTCTGTGGCAACCCAGGAAGCTGTCAACGCGATCCTTTGGTTAAGAGCTCATCTCGCGCCAAGTCGCACCCGCCACGAGACGAGGAGTTGGAGAGAGTAATTTGGTGATAGAGGTTTGACGCGCATACTCTGGGTCGACTTTGAGACCATCGCAGCGTCGTTTTGGATCGCACTATTTGCTATTGCTTAGTTCGAGTCGATCTGAGTTGATTCCCGTAATCTGCAGCTCAATATGAGTACGTGTGAGGCGGTCGGCCAGCTGCTTCGTTATCTGCCGGAGTTTTGCCGAAGCGCCAAGATTTCGTGGTTTCTCCGCAAAATGGGAAAAGGGGACACAGGGCCCATTTGGTAAGGGTTGAGTGCGCATCGTGGTCGAACATACCACCTTTCACGCATTCCCCGTGCCGTCGAGATCCTTTGAGCAGCCATGCATCTCCTCGTAACACTCCTAGGGCTATTGAGCCTGACAGTATCAACAGCCTCTGCCACTGCATTGACGTACAAGTTGGGAGCGAATGAGAAAGCATGCTTCTTCGCATCCGTTGACCGGCCAGATTCGAAGATTGCATTTTACTTTGCGGTACGACGCTACACTTCAGAGTAATTTTAGACCAGCAGGAGACTGACCATGCATGCAGGTTCAATCAGGTGGCTCGTTCGACGTTGATTACGAAGTCCTGAATCCCCAACAACGAGAAGTCTTGTCTGGCCAGAAGGAGAGGCAGGGAGATTACGTCTTCAGTGCCAAAGAGATTGGAGAGTACAAGTTCTGTTTCAGCAATGAGATGTCCACTTTCGCAGACAAGATGGTGGACTTTGAGATTGCCGTAAGTCTGCGACCGACGGCCACTCTCATCGGTACGTGCCGACACAACATGCGCTAACAGACTATTGCCATAGGTCGAAGATGAGCAAAAGATCGCTCAAATCCCTACCAAAGGTGGTGCTGACAACGCCCAAACGGCCCAGCTCGAAGACACCATTTTTAAAGTTAGCGGCCAGCTGAGTACAATCAGCCGCATGCAGAAGTACTTCAGGACAAGAGAGAACAGGAACTTCAGCACTGTCAAGAGCACAGAACAGCGAATATTTAACTTCTCCATAGTCGAGGTTTTGATGATGGTGGGAATGGCGGCACTGCAAGTCCTTGTTGTCCGGTTCTTCTTCCAGGGAGCAAGGAAAGGTGAGTTTACAGAAGGTTGTGCGAGCAACACCGCATCTGACTGTTATAGGCTACGTGTAAACGAATGTTCCTTACCCGACAGGGTGTATGCGACACGATGATGACGAGGACGGCGGAGTGCGATATTTCCTCAAACATGAGACGCTTTCTTCGGCGCCGCAGGATTCCAGGATCACCATAGCATGATTCGAACGCCCTCTGAGTCCCCGCCATGTCTATGTTTGCCGAGCGCAAACGACCGAAATATCTACTGGCCAGGTGCCCTGGCTGCTCAGAATGCTGCGCGTTCTTATGGAGACGACTGGTTGACTTGATCGCTAGGCAGAGGCAGAAGGGAACGAACAGGATTGTGGAACGCTTCATGTGCACAGCCAAGGTCACTGCTTGCAATCCAGCCTCTCGGCACGATGAGGCTTGTGCGCAAGGTCAGGGCTCCTTCAAGCTTGCCTCGAGTCATTTTGGGCTCCCAAATAGAAACGATTCAGCTAGGAATTGGCAGCAAGACTCGATTCAGTCATATGTCGTCAGTTACCAAAGAATCCGAAGCCTCCTCAAGCTTTATGCATTCAACCCTGCAGTCTCTTTCTTGCGTAGTGTCCTTTACACATTCCGAATCGCCTTACTTATGCACGCCTGACACCAGTTCGTCTCTTGTGAGCGCAATCCAAACAGACACTGAGCCTGGAAACCAAAAGTTCGTGTTTACCAACAAGAAAGCAAAAAAGGAGTTGTCAGACTTCCGACACATAGAATCTACAAGGTATTACGATCTGGCTCTGCCATGGGTCTCCAGGGATACTAACGAGGAGAGAGGCCATTGGTTGCCAAGATCATGCTATGGAATTGCCTCTAAATTGACTAGCGCCTTGATCTCAGCCAACTATTGCGTGTGGGGTCAATTCCTAGCGTGCTAGCTTTAGCCGACATCCCCCCGCCAAATGGAAAAACCTACCGAAAAATGGGGGTTTCCTCAAGCGGTTCACACAGAAGAATTACTCATGTCATGGACGAGGCCAGAAGCAAAAAGTTTAAGAAACGAACAACTCGAGCAATAGTATGATGAACGAAGAATGAACTGCTCGAGCAACAGCATGATGCACGACGAATGAACTGCTCGAGCACAGCATGATGAACGAAGAATGAACTGCACGAGCAACAGCATGACGAACGAAGAATGAACAGCTCAAGCAACAGCATGATGAACGAAGAATGAACAGCTTGAGCTCCACAAAGTACAACCATCCTCAATTCTTAAAGTAATGTGTGCGCCGTTGTTCTTCGTGAGTATCGAGGCGCCATGCATGACGTGTGAAGTTGGTCAAAAGGGATGCAACTTGGGATGAGGAAGTTTTGCGAGGAACAAAGATACTCGTTGAATTGTGGTCGCCTCCTGCGCCGTCGCCAAAGCTCATAAACGTTGAGAGCCTCTCAAACATCAAGCGGCTCTCCAATGCATCATACCCATTTGGCAGGGGCTTCTCATGGACCTCATTACCTGCGACGTTCAATCGTCTGACTTGCTTTTGACCTCCTCAACCCTCTTCGAGCCAACTTCAGACCAATTCGTAGACAATGCAGTGCCGTTGCTTTCTGTAAAACTCTTCATCATTGCTCGGCGTGTATCGGGGTCTGCGCCAGCATAGAGCTTTTTGAAGAAGCCGTCCACCGCATCGCCTCCCATGTCGCTATCATAATCGTCGTCTGCATCATCCGAATCCGATTCTGCTCTGTCTTTCGAATCACTGCCCGTCTTATCCTTCGACGTCTTCTTGGGCTTCTTTGCCGTCAAATCATTCGCCAACTTATCCCAATTCTTCGGCCCCTTCCGAGAGGATGTTGGATATGAAGGTGCAGCTGTGGACGACGAAGATGATTGCTGAAGAGAAGAAAGTACAGCTGCCTTTGCTGGATCCTCCGTCCTGAGGCCACCGCCAGTCTCTTTGAGAGGCGCAGAACCTTCGACGTTCGCCCATTTCTGACCTGGAACAGCCTTGGCAAGCGTGAGCTCGATCTTCGTCGACATGACCTGATACTTCGACCTGGAAGTGTCGATAAGGGCGAAAAGTGGGTCGAGGGCAAAGGTGAATGAGGTTGATGGGTCTGATGGGTGCGGAAAGGCAACAGATATCGAGTCGTCTTCCAGCTCAACCTCGACCTTGTCTTTCGGCACGCCTTTGGCATAGAGCGTGACAATGACATTCTGGTTGTTCTGGTACCATTCATGTCGAATCTTCTGGGGCGGTGCCGTGTTGGTGGTAGCAGGCGTGCTGGGTGTGGCACTAGGTCCTTCTGTTGCAGGTTGTGTGACAGTGGGTTTGCGGGCAGCCGCATCGACATCCTCGTCATCAGAGCCGACGTCATTGCCATCAAAGTTGAAGCTGCCAAATGCCTTCAGCTCCCTCTTGAGCTTCTTCTCGAGAGTCTTCTCATCGGGCAAAGGTTGTTCTGGATATTCTGCTGCAGTCGATTGCTGGGGGCTGCTCTTCAACTTGTTGGATATCTTGGCTTCCCACATGTTGTGTTCCATCTCCTGGCTCTTGACATTCTGCGGCCGCCACTTCTTCATGCTGTCGAGGACGACTTTGGCATCGGCATATCGTTTGAGGTTGTACAAAGCGACAACTCGTCTTTGCTGTGCGGCCTGGATTTTGTCGCGCTTGCCTCTCTTCTGACCGCAAAGAACAGCAAGCTCTGCATCCAAGAGAGCCAGGTCATGTCTTGGAGGGGCCAGACGACCAAAGGCTATGGATCGCTGGGTAAAATAATCTGGGGAGGTAGGATGTTCGACGAGGGCTTCGGTGTACTCAACAATTGCTGTACGTGCATCCGAGTCCGCCAGGGCCTTCGCGCCTCGATTTGCATGGTCCATGTTGTATGTATGTATGTAACATGTCAGTCCTATTAGAGAATAAAAAATCAATCACCAGGCAGGTGTGCCTTCACGAAATGTCGAGCAACGGACATGCGGGGAACTAAATGCCTGTGGTCGCGTTCGCGTTTGGCACATGTCAGAACCAGCCCGAAGAGGCTTGGCAAGCTTGTCCTTCCTATGGCCGAGGGTTTTTACTGTCATTGCCCGTTCCATTCAATAACTCCTTCGTCGTTGGCCCGTTTGCTGACGGTACTTCAGTGACAAGGGCGATGTAGGGTACCTGGGAAAGTCTAGGCCACGAGAGATTCGAAAAGCCTGGGCTGTTGAAACACTAGTGTATTGGCTCGTTGCTGGGATGTCCAATGTAGGAGAGGTGGAGGTGCCTCAGAAGGAACTGTATGAAGAACTGCGAGCTGAGACTAAATGAATTGGCTTCCTGGCATGAAACCTAACCCGTACGTTGACATCTTCCGATCTCCGTTCCGCGGGGCGTCTGGTGAACGGAAATCAATTGATAACTCAGTCTTGATTGGTCTATCGGGTCAATCTCGGGTTTGCCTCACCGGCGCCCCGCGAATCCGTTCCCGACGTCCATACCGCCAGGTATTAGAACACCAGTATCGTTTGTGTTAATGATGCCCTTGGGCGTTACAGAGAGTGATGTGTGAGGGATTTGCAGTGTGAATGGTGTAAGCATGATCTCGGTCTGGGCTTCGCACAGACCCGGGCTAAGCATCCCTCAATCATTAGAAAAGCATGCGGGTTTACCGGTCCTCGAAGATGTCCAACCCAGACGGTGTACTCGGATGGTGCCAGTCTGGAGACTTCGAGAAGAGTGGAATTGATTCAGGACTTCGCTGAGCAACTTTCAAAAGACTTTGGTGGCTCTCAACTGGACACCGATACGGTATCCCGTCGCAATGACCCTTTAAGCGACATGGTATAAATGGGCCCGAGGGCTTCATTCCTGAGAGTGGCAATGCATCAACACCAAAGAGGATCGGTTCTCGCAAAGATTTCGTCGGTGGAATAATCTTCTGGTCAAGTCTGAGGGAATAGACATCAGCGGGTGGAATAGCGATCCCGACGATCCAGCAGAGAATGAGTAAGACCACACATGGCCGGCGAGCCCACAAGGCGTGGTGGTAGTGAGAGGATTTTGTGCCTCGCAGCCTCGATGATAAGCTGATGATTGATGTAGATCAAAGTTGGTCCAAAACCGTGTGGAAGCACCATTAGAAGCACATTTTGGGAGGAGAGAATAGTTTCAAAAGCCGGAATCTGTGGACTGGACCTCGGCGCACCATCAAAGAACTCACTCAAATCGCAAGGCATTGCAGGCGTATTCATTTGGGCTTCGCCAGTGGCGTGGACTAAATGCATAATCAGCACCCCAAAGGCTGCCGATGAGTCGGGGTTTGGGAAACGCCATTCTCATCCTAGTACATAGAAGTCCATGTAGTGGCGTCGCCCCCAGCTGAATGTCGATCATGAACCGGGTCTTTCCATTGCTGACGCCTCAGCCGGAAATGCCTTCAGAAGATCATCTTTTCTCTGGAATAAGGGGTATCTTCCTTGCGTATATGGCATTTCAACATGCAAGTTTCCATCCTGAATATAGCAGCTGAATTGTTCCATAATACTTCTTTCAACCCACCTCTCATATAGGATCTGTAAAGTGTGGGTGTTCAAGCTAGGAAGGATGGAGTAGAAGCAGTTACTGTCCAGGGCCTGAACGGCAGAGCGCCTGACATGCCACTCGGCGTGTTCCAGTCGCGCCACCAGGGCTTGGACGACGTTGTCTGGCAGGAGGGCAGCACAGAATGCATCTGTGCGAATCCTGGGACCAGGTTTTAACCTCCAGTTCTCCAAGAAGCAGAGGAACGCCGGGCTTCAATGCATGTTCTACGGCTGCTGGGTAAGTGCGAAACAGAGCGACGAGTCAGAGCGGCGAGTCAGAGCGAAATGTGGTCCAGCGTACGAACAAGAAATTTGGTTGGATGAGACTTGAGCATTATAATGCTCCTGCGTTGCCGGATTCAGTGGCGCACCGCATTCTCCATCGATTGAGTCGTGTTCGGGTGCACTGAGTGGAGCAGAGGAGAGTGTCGCTCGCCGCAGAATTCAAACCATGGCGTGGATGAGGACAGACGTGTGGAGCAAAGCCTAGCATGTGCTAGGAAGGACAGTACAGGAGGATGAACATGAATTGGCTACCGAACTATAGTACGAGAGAGGAAACGCACGACTTTATAAGTCAGGTGCTCAGGGTGCTTGGGGACAAAACCAACTATCATTTTGCCAAACTGGAAACGGCTTTTTGATGTCATCCGTCAAAGAGTCCCGGTTTGCCTAGCTATCGGTTTTCCGCATCCTAAGCGGCTGGGGCTGGGCAGGTAGTATCGCCTGGAAACTGCTGGCTCACGACCGCATGCACGATGAGATACCACGGTCCGTTGCATTGAGTGTCGACTGTAGCTGTGAGTGACTGCTCGGCGAGGCCGACGCTGTTGTACTGGTACTGGCCAGGAGAGCAGGTCGTTGGCTTCGTGCATGAAGCATACACATGCGCCTCGGTGATCTCGAATACTTGATTATTGGCCACGTCATTATACATCGTGTAGGTGACAGAGACAACCTGGCCATTTACCGTGGCGCTCCAGGTTCCGGCTGGCGTAGCTTTGGATATGTCATTATTACCAGCTCCGACATAAAGTATTCCACTGGCGGTGGACGTGAACGGGTACGTGTACCATCCCCAACGCTTGCAACTGTTCGGCAGCGGGTTGAGTGAGTTGAGCGTCAGTGGGGCATAGCCGAACGCAGTACCGATATTGCACCATTGATCGGTAGGTGGAGGAGGTGTATCCGTGCACCCGCATGCGATGGAGAACGACCAGTATTTGAACCAAGGCGAACAACCTGGATCAATGCAAGTTGATCCACCTGTGCCAGTATCATCACCCTTGGTCGGGCTGGTCACACTTGCGTGCGTGACGATGTACAAAGGGGCGGAGGAGCACAAGTCGACCTGGGGAAAGCTGGGGTCGTCGAAGGGGATAGCGCATGATGCCGTCGAGCCAGAAACGGTGCAATAGCCATTGCCAGTTTGCCAGGGAAATCCTCCAGGATTAGTCTGTGTTGGTGGAGATGTGCCGATCCAGACATGTGCGTTTGAATACGTATAATCGCCCGCAGCAGGGTAGGTAATGATCAAGCCATCGCCGTTGCCATTGAGGCTGACGCAAACTTGGGCGCCGCTATCGTGATTTCCAATCAGCCAGGGAGCACACGACGGTTCGGCAATTGCGGTTGGAGTTGGAACGCAATCGCGCTGGAAGAGGGTAACATCTTGACGTATTGTCTTACTGGGACGAGCCAAGCCGAGGTTGGCACATATGCCCACTATGAAGAGGCTGGTTGTGGTGAACTTGGTCATCTTTGATTTAAATCTCTCACTCGATGGAGAGGCAGAAAAGTGATAAAGCAGGAACCGGGACGTGCTTTTTGTAGTGACTGACGACTTGACATTCCCTCGAGATGGTTGAGTGATTTGGTTCAGCTGAGAGGCGCTCAGATACGAGGCCATTGACCAGAAGAGGGAGTAGTTGGACTTTTCAGGACCAAACGGATACCACAGCAAGCGAACACGATACCCGTAGATGGCACAAACGGAATCGCCTTTTGCCCAGCGTCGGAAGTGGCATCGTGCCCGTGCTTCTTCAGCTGTCCAAAGTGAGACCGCTCCGCTGGCAGCTGGACATCCCACTTGGTCTCGATGCTGCTAGTGCAGCCGACTGTATTCATATGTATGACTGAGCAGACAAGATTCAAAGGTGGCGCGGAAGGTAGGGAGGTCTAGGAAGCATTTTCCCAATGCATCTCTGCAGCGGAAAACGACGAAAATGAGGTGCTTCGATGAAGAACGAATCTGATTGTTGGCTAACTCCTGTGCACAGGGTAGGCTTCTAATGGGTTGCTGCCTTGACATTCTCCGCCACATTGATGGTCTTGCTGGCTCGGCCGTGACAGCCCAACATTTGGCCTTTGAGCTTTTGCTCACAAAGTGGCGAACTTTGCACGACAGAGTGGTGGTCCGACAACGCAAATTTGGCGAATCAAGTCAGAGTCGGCGCAGATAATCGCTTTGCGAAGCGAATATGGCGTTTGAGCCGGAAGTGATGCTTTCCTAGCTTTCCAGCCGCCTGCTGTCTCAGTTGGGGATATCGTGATTTGGCGATTCAGCAGCCTTCTGGACGAGCAATCGGCTCTCTGTACGGAGCTGCGTGACAGAAGCAGCGATTTTAAGCTTTGATATCGCGCTGCGCTATCTCAAGCCCCAAACCCCTCCCCTTTACCATTTTCCTGAGATCGCTCAGCTGACTTAACTTGTCCGTGTGGGGATCTGCTCAAGGAGAAACAGTGCTCCATTATCTGCCAGCATACTACCATCGGGGAAAGTGATAGCGTCATACTGTAGAGACAGGAGCCTTGGGTGTTACGCTAACTGCGGTCCACTCTGGCCTTTGGTGAATGCATTGACATCCAGGCCAGATCTCAGGTGAGCTACGTAACTGGGCCAGAACGTTCTGCGGAGTGGGGAATCCAGACCCTACGCTAAGTCTCCTGGTGCACTAGAGGCGACTGCGATGTCAAAATCGAAATCCATTACTTTCGGGATGTAGCTTCATACGTGCATTGATGATGGCGAAGCACACGACATTTTCACCAGTTTTGTTTCCTCCAAACCCACCAGGGCACAGCGGCACACAGCTAGGTCTGCTAGCAGCCAGACTTCATAAAGACTTAACTGCAAGAATCGTGCCCATCTCCCTAAGAAAGTCTGTACTCGGAACCGTCCAAAATTTGCTGCGATGCTAGTCAGAAAATGGACATGGAGTTGGCCAGCATCAAGGCTAGCCTACTCTAAGATGGCGTGAAGCCCTGTAGCGCAGAAGCTGTTCCACAGACAGAAATGGGCAATACGCTTTGCGTCCGGCCAAATCATGTGCGGCTTGGTTGCATTGTATGACACTGGTATGGCGATACAAGTCATTTTCCAAAGACGAATCGTAAATATCGAACTCTGCATGTGCTACTGCACCTTGCAGCCGAATAGATGAGCAAGGCAAGGAACATGCTCGCACGCAAACCTCAAGCGCTCTGAGAGAAAACCTGAGAATGAAAACACCCTCTCATTCGACGCATGTATTGGGGATTTCGCTGAACGGTCAGTGAGTTCAAATGCTCAGTCGAAATATTGAAGTACGAGCTGTTTTGATCTGACGCCACAGTGGCAAGCCGGCCAGCCGCCCCGGCGAAAGCCATGATACTTCGAGAAGAATACAGCCAATAGCAGGTTGCGAATGACAGTTCGCTCAGCTTGAATTGGACAAATAGGAACAGGCAGTGATCGTCGATTGGGCCAAGTTTTATCGATTCCGCTTTGATTTGGGCTAGGCTGGTTGCTCTCCACCACTGATTCGCTTTAGGCCCCACTTTGCTCTCGAGACTGCACACACTTCCAGCCATTGTCCTTGAGACAAAAGGCGATTTCAACACCACCCTCTAGAGAATCATGGGGCTAAAGCTGTTCATACTGATGACAGTGAGCGGACGGAGGTGGCGCTGGTTGCCGAACTTGTCAATAGGGCGTTTGGCGCCTGGATTGGACAATTGTGGAATGAATGGACTTCATGTTGCGTGATCATCCTTCCAGTGTTGGATCTTCTGAAACGTTTGTTCGTCCATATCATTAGAGTCAGGCTCGTGTTTCTGCTTCCTCAACGACCGTCGCCGACCTTGCGCCTGGGACCAGCGTTCGTACTCGTGAATCAGCTCAAACAGTAAGCCTTGCCAAGGCCAAATCCGGCGCCCAATCCAACACCCAATCAGGCCGCGGTACTCCAGGCCCGCACACACGAAGGCGGAAGCGTCGTGAGTGGCTGACTCTTGCTGACGTTTTCTAAACTTTGGTCCTCCTTCCGAGAGTTTTTGCAACATCGCCAGGTCTCGAACAATGATGAAGCAGTCGAGTTAAGAGCCAGTGGGCGAAAATCTGTGAGTCTCTCGCGCTTTGGAGAGTCACCGACACGGTGGGTCAGGTGTCGTCGAGCCGGGACTGACCTTGATGTCGTATTGGCTGAGAGTAGAAGAGGGTGCTACAAGGTTGAACTTCCTGAGGAGCTGGCCTAGGAGTGTCGCATCGAGATCACAATATGACGGCTTCTGTATCGACAGATGATGTGATGTTGTGCATCCAGGGACCACCTCTCTGATGTGCACTTTTTGCAAACCTCGATGCTCATGCCACACACATCGCCTCTTTCTCTCGAAATATCCGCCGCTTCCCATGACAGCTATCGATTGATCCATAACCCACTCGCCGACGCCGAGGTAAT
Source organism: Arthrocladium fulminans (assembly GCA_003614865.1). Lineage (NCBI taxonomy): Eukaryota > Fungi > Ascomycota > Eurotiomycetes > Chaetothyriales > Trichomeriaceae > Arthrocladium > Arthrocladium fulminans. Next base: position 702,040 of record QXWJ01000002.1, read on the forward strand.
GATCGACCCACGCCTGGTGTCATGCCGAAGAGCAGACAAAGGTTGATATGTATGTGCGCCGGAATCTGAGCTCTCTTGAGCTCAGAATTCTGCGTTCTTTTTGGAGAGACCGCGCACATTCTTACACCTGGACTTCTTTGTTGTTGTCGCCAAAGGAGCTCGATTTCACACGTGATGTGAATAGGAAGATGACAAGACGTTTATGCCATATGCAACAGTCAGTCGAAGCCGTCTCGCGAGAGAATCTAAGACAAGAGACTGATTCGTTGAAACTCAACCCCAAAGGCCACAGGAGATGGTGAAAATCATTACTGTATAGGCATGCATGATTGCAGGAGTCGCTGGGAGGATGTCCACTTCAGTCATGATATTGCCCGAGACCACCTAAGAAGATTGCCATGCACCGACTGATCAAGATTGCCCACTACTAGAGATTTGGTCCCCACATCAGTATCACCGTATTGAGTATAAAATACGGATCAGTCCTTGATACCTAGGCTGCAGCTATCAGGCTCTCAGACTGTCAGAAGCTCAGCCGGCCCAGATGAACGTGAACACGACCACTTTGAAGGATATGTGGCACGTAACGCCAGGAATGCCCGAGAAGTTGGGCCATGTGCTGCGTATACCTCTTCATTTCGTACGAGCCTGCTTCATCCAACATGGCTCTTGCGGCCGTCATCTCTTTGGATAGAGCACACACCACTCCTACACAATAGGCTTCGGCTGGTAGTGGGTGGCATGGTCGAGTAGAGACTCGATGCTGTTACAGTTCAAGAAAGTATGACCACACTGTGACGGTGAGAAGGACAGACCAAATCAGACTGAAACTAGCAGTGCAATCGAGGCATCCTAGAATTAAAGTATGAGCTGTTGTGTCGTGGGTGCATTCATCGACATTCAAGAATCTGACTACCAGCTGCTGTCGGAGCATCGCTCTCGACAAATATGTGATCCCAACTCCACTTCTTCACTCCACTCCATTCCCCGCAGCTACCCATCCCAATTGCGCCGTGAGTGTCGAAAAACGTCAAGAAATTCGGGCATTGAAACGAAGGTGAAAGCTCCCCTGGCAGCCGCTGAAGATGGTCCATTCACTAAATGGCAAGGTCATCCTCATTACCGGTGCAGCTTCAGGCATAGGAAAAGCTACAGCCATTAAACTGTCGAAGCTGGGAGCGTCTCTTGCTTTGACTGACATTAATGAGGGCGCGCTGTTTGAGACTGCCGAACTGACCAATCCAGCCGATGTCATCACAGCAGAGCTTGATGTCTCAAACGCGGCACAATGCGAGCTTGTCGTCAGTGAGACGGTACAATACTTCAAACGCCTGGACCACATTTTCAACTGCGCAGGAATAAACCCAACCGCATATCCACTGCTTGAGCTTCCAGATGGCTACTTTGACAAGCTGGTTGCCGTCAATCTCAAAGGCGTGTACAACATGACAAAGGCCGCCCTTCCTCATCTCACAGAACATTCCGGTTGTTCCTTTGTCAATGTAAGCTCGATTCTGGGTCAAAAGCCGGCCAGAGAGATGGCAGCCTACTGCGCCACTAAGTATGCTGTTATTGGCTTCTCGAAATCCATGGCACTTGAGCTGGGTCCCAAGGGAATCAGGGTCAACATCATTGCACCTGGAAATATTGAAACCCCAACAAATGCCAGTGTCGTTGCCGGGCCTCATGCTATCAAGAAGAGCGAAGGGGGAGTAAGCCTGAGCAGACTGGGAAAACCGGAAGAAGTTGCAGATGTGGTTGCCTTTTTGATGAGTGATGAAGCCAAGTACATGAACGGGAGTGTTGTTGAAATCAATGGTGGCATGGCATTCTAACATCGTGGCTGGGCTGAGTTTCAATACCTTGGCCGTGGCTGAATGAACCGTGCAAGTGTTTGACGAGATCTTCAACCTTCGAAGCGCAAGCTGCTACACATGCGGTCCGGTGCTGAAGGTTTTGGTGACCGACATCATATCCTGCTTGCAGTCGCACATGCCTGTAAAATCTTCGGCTAGATGCTTCTTAGCATCTTCAGAATCTTACTTGTCACGAAACTCCCACTAGCACCTGCTTGTCCTTGTAAGTTCGTGAAGGGCCCGCGTTTGATATCCGGGTTTGCTGGGAAGGGTTTTAATTCCGGAAACCAAGGTGAGGAGCGAGACCTTGCTGAACAACATCCAGCTTCTGGCGAATAAGTAAATGATCGGGGCGGTGTCGATCCGGCTAGTATGCAAAAGTGAAGAGAATCCTTGGAGAGAATGGAGAAAGATAGCATCTTAGGCGGATAGTGCTCAGTCATTGGATTTCACGACCACCTCTCCCTTTGGCCTTGGCATGCGTTGTATACTCTTCGCTTCTCTAGATTCCAACATATCGTCCACCCAGAAGACTTGCCCTGCAAGTCGTAGGAGTCCAATAGTTCTAGTGGCCGATGTTGATTGTTTGGCCCGTCAACCGGTGGTGATCTGGACCCCTTTTTGCCATGAGGACGCTAGCCGCAAATGTCAGGACCTTGGCCCCTTTTATTTTGCCGTTGACACAGCTATGGAAATGCTTGTACTCTCGCACTTTGATACAGAACACCATCAATGCAATATGCTCGACTTTGCTCTTCATCTATGGCAGTACAATGTACTTTTCCAAATGCTTCGGTATCGCGCTCCTCAGACCCTTGCTCTCAAGCCACTTCCCGCTAAATAGCCGGTCAGCATATCTGTATGCTCCATCACAAAGGATCGTGACCACGGTCTTGCCCGGACCCATCTGCTCTGCCACCTCTTTTGCGGCCACAACATTTAGGGCTGAGCTGGCGCCCAAATAGAGACCCTCCTCGTCCAGGCATCGATATACCATTTCTATGCTCTTCTCATCAGAGATGTTCAGACTGCCATCCATTTCATTGACCTCATTCTTCAGGTTATCGGTCACTCGCCCTTGTCCGATGCCCTCTGTGATGCTGCCTCCAGATCGCTCCGTCAGCTTTCCACCCGACTGAATATAGCTGTGCAGCACGCTGCCCGGTGGATCAGCCAAGAAGCACTTCACCCGTCCTTTCGACGCATCTTTCAAATATCGTGTCACCCCAGCCAACGTGCCACCCGTCCCTGTCGCACAAGTAAAGGCGTCGACATTCCCGCCCGTCTGGTACCAGATCTCAGGACCCGTCGTTTCAATATGCGCTCTTCGGTTCGCCACATTGTCAAACTGGTTCGTCCATACTGCGCCATGTTCTGGGTCCTCCTTGAGCAGTCGTTCCGCATGTCTCTTCGCCTGCCAGTTGTAATTTTCCGGGTTTTCCCACGCCACAGCAGGTACGGGGTAAACTTCCGCGCCCAGTAACCTGAGCAGATCGATTTTCCCTTGCGATTGTGTGTTTGGCATGTAAATCACCAGCTTGTACCCTCGCGATCGACAGACGTGGGCAAGGCCGATACCGGTATTCCCTGCCGTACCTTCAACCACTGTACCACCGGGCTTCAGCAGGCCTCTTTCTTCCGCATCTCGTACGACGAAGAGTGCCGCACGGTCTTTGACGCTGCCGCCTGGGTTTTGGAATTCGGCTTTTCCGAGGATGTTGCAGCCGGTTTCCTTGGAAAGGCGTTGGAGCTTGATGAGAGGGGTGTTCCCGATGGCTACAAGGTTGGTCAGCACGTTCCAAATCATCATTGAGCACGTGAATACCTCCTGTCAGAGCATCCACCACGCCCTGTGACTGCGAGACCTTGATGCCATACTGGTTTACCTGCTCCGCTGCTGGCGCCGCGTAGCTCACGGCCGCATTTCGAGCTGCTTGTGTGGCGAAGCGTCTTAAACTTGATCTGGCTACGTTCGACATAGCCCCAAATATCAATTCTCACGTAACTAGGTCTCCTCGGTGTGTTCGGAGCTACGCAGAGCGGGTTATCATGCTGCTTCAAGGACTGCGGAGCTGGAAATCTCAGCTCGAATTTTGTGCAAACATGGCAAACCTCGCATCACGTCATTAACCCGAGCCCGAGACCCCCTTTGCCAAATCGGTCTCCGCAACCGATCTTTTATTCCTGCCTCAGGCTGTCTCATGCGGGCTTGTCGATCAATCATGACATTGTTACAGAGTAGAAGTCTGATATGGGGTCTGGCCTAGCTCATCCCATTACCCCTACTTCGACCACCAGTTGTAGACATGAGCCTAGATGCTGGCTGAAGATGGCCACGATCTGTCTTTCGATATGAAACAAAGAGGGTGGTGGAGCAGGTAGGGAAAGTCTTACTCAATATGATGATTCTGATATCTCCAGTGATGAGAAAACCAGTATTCAAACATCTCCAAGCTCAACTGTGCGAAGCTTCAAGCCGCCTGCCGAACTTGCAGGATAGTTGCGCTCATGGCCAGCTCTGAAGGTAGGCCAAACTGCGATCCTTCACCTCAAGTACATCTCTTGCAGGTAGATCTACTGTGCCAGAATTTCTATGGAACACGCCAACGGACGTACCGTCTCCATCAGCAATTTACTTCCATTGAACCGGCAGAAATACTTGGAAGAACGTGGAAAAGTCAGAGTCAATCTTTAGGATTGCGGGCAGCGGAATCCAGGTTGCTTATTCTAACCTCAACTACAGCCAAGCGGGAGCTAATTGACAGATACACCAGAAAGCATTGCAGGACCGGACGACTTCATGAGATTTCAATATCCAGCTGTACTTCTGACCAAAATGAGAGACCCAACCCCTCAGGGACTATGCAACAGAATAATCGCTGCACCGATGCATGACGCCCTGGCTCAAGCCCCCGCTCTGGCGCTACCTCTGTGGCAAGTTGCCTGCTCGCTATGTTTCACTCGATCCTCCACCTATCTAACACTCAACCAGAATGGAGCTTCGACGTCTCAGGCGACGTGATGCTGTCCATGCAAATCTTCACAACACTCCATATTCAGGATTTTGGCGTGTAGATTGGTGACCACACGCCTCAATCAGAAGCTACCTCGGGTATGATTGCAACGAGTGACGGCGGTTCAGCATGTTTTCTACAGGGCTGGTTGGTGTCGCGGTACCGTTGGAACGTTGCAGAGTGTATCAGTGTACAGATGGCCTGGTACTGTGTTATTGAATTGTTGTCATCAACAAGCAGAGGGAGGATAGGCTGATGAATGAGCTTTACCATTTGACTACAGGGTCTTGCTTGATATTGAATGTATGTTTTGATGTGCTTACGCAGCGGTAGGAGTCCGGCCAGAATAGGAATTCATTACTATTCGTGCTATTCTATCACGAGGAGGGGGTATCAATAGTTCTTTTGCCTGCTTTCCAAATCAAATACAAAACCGATTAACATACATCAAATCTCCCTTCAAGATACCTTCTCATGCTGCGTGCTGACCCTTTGCAACGTCGTCAGGAAATTCTCCAGCTCTTTCCTGCTAAATTTCGCCGTTCCTCTGGGAGTGTTATTCTTCCGTCGACCGGCGTGAACGACCTTGTCAAATGTGACGCTATCTTGGAGGAGATAATAGACTCCAGCCATGACACAGAATACTCCAAAGGAAAATAGCCAGATCCTGACGACCGCAACGATGCTCGTGCGCTCACCGCCAACAAACCAGCCGAAAATACAGAACACGGTGGCGAGCATGTCGACAAGGAAGATGGCGCCGGCGAGCTGCCAGGAAGGAATTGACGACCAGAACGGGCCATTGGCTCGGGTGATAAATATCAGCCAATTTTCGGACAATGTGATCTGAAGGAAAAGGACGGCATCACGGTTGCCAAAGTTCTGAACGATACCCTCATCATCGTTGTTCACGATCAAGGTCGTGAGAGCTATCCAGGTGCCCGCCGCGAGGATGCAACCAAGGAGGACCGACATCCCCCATAGCTTCGGCAAGTTCCATTTGACAGGACTGGGGGAATACGGCGCATTGTCATACGCAATGGCCAGAGTCGCGATATCTGCAAAGATCGCGATGAAGACGGTCAGTTGTAGGTTGAGAGACTGATTTTGAATGGCAATCCACAGACCGAGGAAGATCTCGAGGTGGAGTGAAAGGGCGATGCGATAGACAATGTACGCATACATCCGGTGGAAGATCTGACGGGACGTTTTGATGGCATCGATGATGGCTGACAAGCCAGGAGCCAGGAAGACGATGTCTGCCGCTGACCGTGCGGCATCGGACGCTCCTTCGATGGCAATTCCAGTGTCAGCTCTCTTTAGGGATGGCGCATCATTGACACCGTCGCCGGTCATGGCCACAAGGTAACCTCTCTTTTGTAGGATCTCCACGACATTATACTTGTGCTGCGGAAAGACCTCAGCAAAGCCGTCGGCTGCCTCAACAAAGTCGTACACTTCGGAGCCAGGTAGCTCTCCACCGCCGGCAAGGCCGAGCCGTTCCGCATCGAAGATGTTGGTGCCCAATCCGAGTTGTCGAGAAGTCTCGCGAGCAATGCCGACCGCGTCACCGGTGAGCATCTTAATCGACAACCCCAGCTGCTTCGCTTCTCTGACGGTCTTGGCTGTGTCGTGTCGTGGGGGATCGTGGCAAGGCATGATTCCCAGAATCTCCCACGTGTCGTTGAGTTTCCGAGCAACACCGAGTGAACGAAAGCCTCTTGTGGCGAATTCGGCGACCTTGTTCTTGTAAGCGATTTCGACATCGACGGGGACGGGATTGTGATCCTCGACTAGCTTCAGGACAAATAGCGGAGCACCCTTGACACAAGTCATACGCTCACCGTCTGGGGATTCGACGATGGCACTGACTTTCTTCGAGACTGGGTCAAACGGCCAGAACTTGATACATTTGTGTTTGGTGAGAATGGACTTTGCGACGGGATAGTACTTGAGCGCCCTGAGGAAAGCTTTGTCGATGGAATCCATGCCTTTGGATTTCCTTGACGCAGCCAGACAGGCAGTCAGCATCAATTCATCCGGTTCGATGCCTTTGACGCAGTACGGCTCATGCAGCGAGAGCTTGTTCTTGGTCAGCGTGCCTGTCTTGTCTGAACACAAAATCTCGACTCCTGCCAGTGACTCGATGGCGGACAGTTTCTGGACAATGGCACGCTTCTTCGCTAGGTAGGCAGCACCGACAGCCATGGTGGTGGTGACGACGGCGGGCAATCCGACTGGGACTCCAATGACGGTGACGGCCAGGACGAATTTGAGAATGGTGACAATGCCGTTGCTTCGGTAGAAGGAAGAAATGAAGACGACCAACAAGGTAAAGATGACTCCTGCCAACAACACGGCCCCAATTCCATTGAGAACCTCGGTGAAGTGGCCGCTGCCACTAGAGGTCTGATTGACCAGAGTAGCCGCTCGACCCACGAAGGAATGATCACCGGTGGCAGTCACTAGGATGAAGCAGGTTCCACGCTTGACAGCCGAGGAAGCATAGCAGGTATCTCCTTTGCGCTTGTCGATGGCAAGGGACTCTCCCGTGATGGCCGACTGGTCGACCTGCACCATCGTGTCTTCGGTGACGATGCGGCCATCGGCAGCGATGATGGTGCCCTCCTCCAGTTGCAGAATGTCGCCAGGGACGACCATGGGCGCTTCAATCTCGACCAGCCGTCCTTCACGTAGCACTACAGCCTTTAGGGCCAAAGCCTTCTTCAGTTCCTCCACGATCGACCCCGCTTGAAATTCCTGGACGAAGCCAACGATGGCATTCAGAAGCAGCAAGGCGCAGATGACGCCAAAGTCGACGAATTGCTGGAGACCGGCGGCTAGAACTGCAGCCGCTGCCATGACGAATTGGATGGGCCCGACAAAGTACATCAAGAACTTGATGAATAAGTTTTCTCTCTTCACATTCATTTCGTTGAGGCCATACTTCTTCCTTCTCGAACTCACTTCCGGGTCGGACAAGCCAAATTTGGTGTCGGTCTGCAACAATTCTTCTGGAACGCTGGTGGCACCCAAGGCGTCCATGTCTTCTTCCACTTCATCATCCGGATCTGCAGATTCCAGCTCTTCTATGAGGGCATCCAGGTCGTCCTCTTCTGACTCGTCTTCCCGGTCTAGACGATGCACTTGCTTCTCCACGTCGCTGATGTCGATCGCTTCGAGTTGCGCCCGTTTCTCGTCGAAGAAGGTGATCTCTCGCTTCCGTGCTCGGGCCGGACTCTTACTGTGTGCTGATCCAGCGGTGCTGACATCTGAAGGGATGGCCATCGTTGTCGAAAGCCCAGGGGCAGAATGCTACTGAGCTACAGGCTTTGAGGCAAGTGCCATCAAGGGGCGCGTGAGCACGTCAGCCAGCGAACTCGGCCACTCTGCAGAATTCGAGAGGAGACAAAAGTTGGTGCTGGGATGGTACCGGTGGTGTTATATTGTCTGACGCTGGTGGCTATGTGTTCTCGTACTGGTCCCGTACTGCGCTGTATAGGACTTTAAAAAGCATGACGCTGTTCGCAAGGATAGTACTGGAGCAACAATATGCGATCAAGCAATGCGGTAAGACGGCTTGCCAATGACTGTTACGGAGGAGTTGTGAACATGAACCTTGGGGCAAATGAGCACGTGCCCTGCGATTGGCCGGGACAAGGGTGCAGGCAATAGAGCAAGCAGCTACCAGTGGATGATTTGCTGTTGGCGGTGTCCGCCTCAGACTTGGCGATGGCGTGGACAGCACCCGTGGCTTCGGAAACACTTGACATGATAGGCGCCAAGATGGCACACGGGCAGTGCTAGACATCTCCCACAAGATAAACTCGTGGACAAGCCAAGCAACCGTGCCCTGCACGTTGCATGGGTGCGCTCCTAAAATCTGTCTGCAAGCGGAAGATTGTACACATTGAAAGCAAAAACTATTGAAAGAGATGCTGCTCATCCATGTCATAGATGGACGGGTAAAGTTCAGCTGGTTTGGCTGGCTGTATGTGACAGCTGCCACTGAAATCCGTCGCCGATCCTCTTTCGACGATTTTCCTGCAATATCACGTGGGCATCTGAGTTATACACGCGGCATCTGCCCCTCTCTCAGACCGCTGTTGTGCGAGATTTTGTACAACAAAATCACCATCCAAGACTCTAACGCCATAAAGCTGCTGTTCTGATGCTCGTTTCTCTGGGGTATCATGAATCATCTTCTTCACGTCCACGTTGACACCACCACGGTTATTGACCCATCTGCTCGCCGTCTTGGTTTTGACTTTGCTGTGGGAAAGGAAAGGGGAACCCAGGCGGGAGCATGGGCATACCATTTGGCATGGTCGGGAAGTTCATGTTCATAGGAAACGGCATCATGTTGGGATTGCTGATTGAACTTGAGCCAGGTCGGTCACCGTCCTTGCGATCGTCGTCTCTATATCGATCATTTCGTCGGCGGTCTCGGTCTCGTCCATGATCATCTCGATCACGGTTAGAAGATTGAGGGCCGCGACGGCCACCTTGATCTGTGGGAATGCGCTTGCTCATAGCTGTGACATAGTTAGCATTGTGTCATGAGGTATTGTCTCCGGGAATGCGTGCCTTTGGAGGATACACCGGCACCGATCTCGATGTCGGGCTCCTCAACCACCATTCCTTCCTGAATCGGCTTGCCGCCAGTTCCTCCGTATTCTGCGTTGAGCATCCATTTTCGGTCTGCATCGGTCAGTCGGTAGATAGGAATGACGCTGACGCCGGTCTGGTAGTCGCTGCAATCTCGAGGACCAAACCCTACCCCCCATTTGGTCTGCTGGATGTTAGCAACGCTGTGTCATGCCTGGCGGGGTGTACGTACTCGTAATTGCGTAGACCCGTCGCGGTACTCCTCCATTCCGTTTCGCGCAGCCTCGGCATCCTTGCGATTGATCATTTTGACAAAAGCATGACGCTTGTCCACATTGACGATGCACGTTTGAACCACGCCGTACTTGCTGAACAACGATCGGAGATGTGCTTCATTGGACGTAACGCCCCCCACGAACAGGGTTCGACTGAGGACCTTGATATTGTCCTTGGGAAGGCTATGATCCCATTCGAGAAATTTGTCACCCGGCGGGGGGAGGTCTTGCGAGGGTGGTGAGGGACTGCGGCGGCGTCGACCCATGGGGCTGCGTTGCCGATAATCATTCCCTCGTCTGTCATTTCGACCATCGTTCCCATTACGGTAACGATCATACCCAGGACTGCCCGGTCGTCCGGCACGGCCATGCTCTCCTCGTCGGCCATAGTCGGGTGATCGGGATCGGCGGCGACCGTCTGGCGGCGACCGTGTGTGGCCGTCTCGGTCACGTGACTGGCCACCCTGGCCAAAAACGTTCTGTCCCGGGATTGGTGGAGGAGGAAAGGGCATTGCTGCTTTTCCAGCCTGATTTTGTACATTCAATACTTGAAATGCGGTTGCCCATTGGTCAGGCGGAATGCCTTGCTGTGCCATCAGCTGCACCAATTGGAGCGTAGCTTGAGTATCTGGTGCTACTTGTGCAGGATTGGGAACGGCGGGGGCCTGCTGCTGCTGCGGGAACAAGGCAGCAAGAGGATTGGGAGGCGCCGCAGCTTGCGTAGCCTGTGGTGGTGCTCCATTATTCATGCCTGCGAAGAGAGCGGCCAAGGGGTTTACATTCTGCCCTTGGTCTGGATTTACAGGTGTGGTCGACTGTGGTACGGCACTTTGCATCCCAAGCAGAGCATTCAAGTTATTCGGAGCAGCAGCCGGGGCAGAAGGAGCAGGGGCGGCACTCGCCGTCTGCTTGGCCGCCATGGCCTTAAGCGCTTCTAAGATGGAGGACGGGTTTTGCTGAGGAGCGGCGGCAGGTGCTGGCGTACTGTTAGCCGGTGCCTGTCCCAGCGGGACGAAGCCGGGAGCTGGTGAGTTGATCGGTGTCGTGGATTCGGCGTCTGGGTGATGGTTAGTTCTTGACCGTCCCACATCATCCGTCGGGACTTACTGTTCGACGGGGCCGCATCTAGTTGACTTTTGATGGAAGACAGCATGGCGGCAGGGAATGTACTGGACCGCTCCCAGATTTCCACAAGCTTCCTAATCTTGGGCTACACAGGAGAGTCATCGTCAGTCTGGCATGTACCAAAGGGTGGATGGGGCTTATGCAACGACATGCATAACACCAGCAATCAAGAGCATACCTTCTGGTCATCCGGAGCAGAGCTGATGATGTCGTTCATGAGTGATGGGAGCAGCTCAGTCACTCTATTGACGCCAGCCGCAAACGTGCCATCAGTGGCGCTGGGGCCGACTTGTTGACCGGACTTTCTGGCTTGATCTACCCATTGACGAGTCACCGAGTCTACGACATAGAGTACCCCAAGTTTATGTGTTCCCGGTGCCTTCTTGAAGTGTGTATAGATCTTTCCCACGAGAACGGACTCGGACTAGAGAAATGTTAGAAATGGTGGCGTCTGCGATCGGTCGACATCGAAAACGTACTTGGATGTTTGCTGTACAGAGAGAGGTCAAGGCGTTGATCTTGGAGCCGGATACACCTGGAGGCTTCAAGTGTAGCATCGACTGAAGGACAGTGTCCAGCTCAGCCACTGCCGAGGACATTTTTGAAGAGAGCGCACCCTGCTACAGTACGGCCTTCTGATACTTTGGTAGACGGAGCAAGACGGCAAGAATGTACGTGGTGTAGCTTTGAACTTTTGGTACAGGAAATGGTTCTTCTTTTCAATGGTAGAACACTCTAGGTCTCTTGAAGTGATATGTGAGCATTCACTTGTTCGTGCTAGCCAGCTTCCAACTTCCAACGCCAGTCGTTGGTGCTACAGGGCAGTACAGACCAGGACGGACCAGGACAGACCAGTGCAGGCAAGGGGGGCGCCGACGCGAACGAGGTCGAGGTTCGTTCTAATTGCGATCCCGCGACGATGACTTCTTTATCGCGCAGATGATACAGTAATGGCTATGATCGATTACAACAATGGAGGAGCGTATGGCGAGTCGGCTTCGTGATGGATTTGAGATGGAATGGTGAGGATGAGGGATGAAGAAGGATGGGGTGGTGATGAAGAACTTTCATCGGCTAGTTAAATGCGTGATTGTGGTCCTTTACCCTCACCAGGTGAGCTAAGATGGATTTGGATCGAGGCTTGCACGTGATATCCTGCGGACCGACGGAAACTCAAGAACGGACACCGCGCCAAAATTGTGCTGTGCAATCGGGTACACATGCTGGCGATTCGAAAGCTGCAGCTTTGCTCCACCTTGGGTCTTCCCAAAGCTTTGGCCCTCAGAAAAGAGCAACAGTCCCATCTCCTGGAGTTCATTATTTCATCTTCACTCGACTTTCAACCTTTTACTTCTAGACCCTTCTCATTTACCTCTCTTCCCAGAATTCTTCAGCCATGGCCTCTTCACTTAGACTCGGAAGCTCACTGCTTCGGTCGTCCGGAGCCCTCTCCCGACCTGTCGTCCAACAGGCCGCTTACTCTGGCGTCCGGTGCGCCAGCTCAAAGGTATGACGACCAGAGAAGTAGAATTATCCATGGGGGTGTTGCTGACATGCGTGTAGTCCCTGAAGGACACCTTTGCAGATAAGCTTCCCGGAGAGATTGAGAAGGTCAAGAAGCTCCGAAAAGACTATGGCAGCAAGGTCATTGGAGAGGTCACTCTTGACCAAGTCTATGGCGGCGCTCGAGGAATCAAGTCCCTGGTCTGGGAAGGCTCCGTCCTCGACTCTGAGGAGGGCATCCGATTCAGAGGCAAGACGATTCCCGAGTGCCAGGAACTCCTGCCCAAGGCTCCTGGCGGAGAAGAGCCTCTTCCCGAAGGTCTCTTCTGGCTCCTGTTGACCGGCGAAGTCCCATCCGAGCAACAAGTGCGAGACCTTTCCGCCGACTGGGCCGCCCGATCGGAGCTGCCCAAGTTCGTGGAAGAGCTCATCGACCGATGCCCCAGCGACCTCCACCCCATGGCACAATTCTCCATCGCCGTGGTGGCCCTGGAACAGACGTCCGAGTTCGCCAAAGCATATGCCAAGGGGGTCAACAAGAAAGAGTACTGGGGCTACACCTTTGAGGATTCCATGAACCTGATTGCCAAACTGCCCACCATCGCGTCCAAGATCTACCGAAACGTTTACAAGGATGGCAAGGTGGCGGCGATCCAGAAAGATAAGGACTTCTCCTACAACTTGGCCAATGGCTTGGGCTTTGCCGACAACCCCGACTTTGTCGAGTTGATGCGCCTCTACATGACCATCCACTCTGACCACGAAGGTGGCAATGTCTCGGCACACACCACTCACTTGGTCGGCTCGGCTCTCAGCTCTCCCATGCTTTCCCTCGCCGCCGGCCTGAACGGTCTGGCTGGTCCCCTTCACGGATTGTGAGTGTGCCAATGTCGCGTCAAGACGGCGCAGCTAACGACGGTTTTAGGGCCAACCAGGAAGTGCTTCTCTGGCTCACCAAGATGAAAGAGTCCATTGGTGATGACTTGAGCGATCAGCGAATCAAGGACTACCTCTGGGAGACCTTGAATGGCGGCCGTGTCGTTCCAGGCTACGGCCATGCCGTGCTCCGCAAGACCGATCCCCGATACATGTCCCAGCGAGAATTCGGCCTTCGAAAACTGCCCGAAGACCCCATGTTCAAGCTCGTCTCTCAGGTCTACAAGATCGCTCCCGGCGTCTTGACTGAGCACGGCAAGACCAAGAACCCCTACCCCAACGTGGATGCGGTAAGTAGATTCCACGCCTCTAGCTGATACCGGACTAACCACATATTCCAGCACTCGGGTGTCCTCCTCCAATACTACGGGTTGACCGAAGCCAACTACTACACTGTTCTCTTCGGTGTTTCTCGAGCCCTCGGCGTTCTGCCGCAGCTCATCATCGACCGAGCCCTCGGCGCCCCAATCGAGCGACCCAAGTCCTTCAGCACAGAAGCCTACGCGAAGCTTGTTGGAGCTTCTTTGTAAAGAGACGGCTGCTGTTGAACCGCTCCCTGTCAGAATGGATGAAGCAAGGCACATTGCATGTACAACTCCATTTTAGGTTTCGTGTGTGCTAATATGGTTTCCGGAGGCCCCTGGGTAGTGGTCTGGGTTGGATGAGGTCACTGGCGATAGGATTTCCATAGTTTAGCAAGCGTACTTGACATCCTGATATCGTCAATGCCTGCAAATTGACTGCCTTCGCATTGCCTCGTATTTCGTAAATTTCAGCGCCGGGATGCTGAATAGCGTCAGCCCAAAACGCCTGCGAACTTTGTTGAATGATGGGGCTCAAGGGTCTGACCAGCCACGCTAACGTGGCGGACGAGAATTGTTAGGCTTTGGGGCTGGATAGGTTCAAGGCTCCGGGTTCAACGTGCCAAAATTAACTGCTGGGGGTGGCCGAATCTCACCGAAGAGCTGCGGGTGTCGGACTGAGAGCAGCGCCTCTGCAGACATTGTCGGCCTTACCGGATTGGGCGCAATGCCGGGTCAGCAACATGATCATTCTTTTTATCGTCTCGTCGCATTTACCACATCCTGAGCAACATTCATCTCTCTTCTCTTTTTGCTGCGAGCTACGCGACACCACTCTCCTCTTCTCAATTTACTCTTCCATTTGAGTGAAGCCAGAAACTCACCAGCAAGCCATCTGGGAACCCCCTGATCTAGCAGAGACATCTACAAGGCAGCGACGCCGCACTCTTCCCTTGGTCAGGGCAGACAATACCCCGAGCACTTCCAGCAATGTCAGCAATCAAGCAGGCTCCTCTGGCAGCGCCAGCCACCAACGCCATCGAGAAGAAGCCCGTCAAGTTCAGCAACTTGCTACTTGGTGCCGGCCTCAACCTGTTCGAAGTCACCACCCTCGGCCAACCTCTGGAAGTCATCAAGACCACCATGGCTGCCAACCGAAGTGACGGCTTCACTGGTGCCATGTCGAGGATATGGGGCCGTGGTGGTATCCTAGGATGTAAGTGACCCCATGAACCGATGGCGAGATGAATGTTCCCGTGGCTAACATGGCTGTGTGCAGATTACCAAGGTCTCATCCCCTGGGCCTGGATTGAAGCCTCCACAAAGGGCGCCGTCCTGCTTTTCGTCGCTTCCGAAGCCGAATACCGGGCCAAGACGTTTGGCGCCGGCAACTTCGTCGCAGGTATCACTGGTGGTATGTTTGGTGGTCTCGCTCAGGCCTACGCCACCATGGGTTTCTGTACGTGCATGAAGACGGTGGAAATCACGCAGCACAAGCTTGCGGCGCAGGGTGTCAAGCCCCCGAGCACATGGGCTACGTTTGCGAACATCTACAGGCAAGAAGGCATCCGAGGCATCAACAAGGGTGTGAACGCCGTTGCCATTCGGCAAGTCACCAACTGGGGATCTCGATTTGGCCTGTCCCGTCTTGCTGAGCAGGGTATTCGAAAGGCCACCCACAAGGAGCACGGCGAGAAGCTCTCGGGAATTGAGAAGGTGATCGCCTCGGCTTTGGGTGGTGGCTTGTCCGCTTGGAACCAGCCCATTGAAGTCATTCGAGTCGAGATGCAGAGCAAGAAGGATGATCCCAACAGACCCAAGAACTTGACTGTTGGGAAGACCTTGAAGTACATCTACAGCCAGAACGGTGTGAAGGGGTTGTACCGAGGTGTCACTCCTCGTATCGGTCTTGGTGTCTGGCAGACTGTGTGCATGGTATGTTGTTCCCCCACGCTTTTCTCGTCGAGACATTCACTAACATGATTGAATCAGGTCGCCCTGGGTGATCTTGCGAAAGAAGCGGTTGAGAAGTTGACTGGTGATACTGTTACTGCGAAACACTAAAAGCAAGGCGTCCGGGATCAAAGCCTGAGCATCTAGAGGCTGGCGCTCAGGGTCTCTCTTCGTTTTTCATCTTGTCAGGGTATCTACGAGGGTCAAGTGACCTGGGCCTTCGGATGTTTCGGTGTGCATTTTTGAATATTTGGATAGACTAGGGCTAAATCGAGCACGCGCGCAGGGCACGCGGCCTTGGAAATGCATGAAAAGGTAGAAGGACTAGTTAGCTCGAGTCTCACTGAATGGTAATTCAACGACAATGGTGTTTCCGGCATTGCCCCGCGTATTTGATCGGATATTGCCCCAGCACCGCGAGGCCAAGCGTAAGAAAAGGTGATGTTCGGTCATCAAAATATCATTTGCTTCTTCGACAGCAAAATAGGGACTCGGCGCTTGCCGATGAGGTTCTCCACTTTTCAATTGATGTACAGTTTGGATCGGGTATCTGCCTCACGCCTGCTGTGGGATTCGAGTCAATCACGTATATGGGTATCATCGCCATACACAGCATGCCCATCGCTACCATGACTCTGCTGACTGGTCAAAGCGGCCAACTTCCCTCTTCGGCCGTCCACCACATCGTCCCGTGGTCTTACAACAACGCCGGCCTCCTCAGGAGCACTAACAGGAGCATCAGCTACCTCCTCATCTCCCAGTCTACGCTTTTCTTTGCCCCCGTCTTCCTCAAAAGCCTCGGGCCGCTTCGTCCTGTTGTGCGTTCTCCCCCAGCCTCCGCTCCATCCAACCCATCCCTGTTCCCACGGCCCTCTCGCGGCCACCACGACGAAGCTCAATGCCACAGCCCCCACCCCCAAACTGCCACTGCTCCTCCACCCACCATACCTCTCGTAAATCTCATTCCCCGCACTAGTCCCCGTAATCTGCCCCAAAAACGTACATATCATGAACACCGTATTGACTCGATTCCGTGCATCAGGCGCGACACTATAAATCGCGCTTCGGTTGGCGATCTGCGTGATCTGCAGTCCGGCGTCGAGACCGAGTGCCTGAACAATGGGCCCTGCCAGCGTAAAGGTGCCGGTGTATGTGCCAATGCAGCACCCGACCAAGTTGACGAGCTCGCCGACCACAACAGAGTAGAGAGGCACCTTGAGTGGTTGGATGAGGTACTTTGCGTACAGCGGGCCCAGAAAGATCCCCGCAATGCCGATGAGGCCGAACAGGCCGATTGGTGTGGGGGCGAGGTTGTATGGTGCGCCGGCCAGGAGGAAGGTGAGCGTTGTCCAGAAGCAGGTGAAGCTGGCGCTTGTGCAGAAACTGATCAGCCCGGCCTGCACGAGGACAGGATGCTTGAATGCGAGCTGGATGATACTGAGCAGCAACCTCGGATAGGCCCGTCCGAATTCTCGAAGTCGGTTTCCCGCTGGAAGGGGATTGGCAGATGGGTAAGCAGGCATGAACAGGTACAAAGCGACAAAGATGACGTATTGCAGGCCCAGCGCGATCCAGTAGATGTTCCGCCAGTGGGTGTAGTTTGTCACCACACCGGAGAGGATGCGTGCTATTACAATGCCGAGGAGGTTGCCGCTGACCACGATGGAGAGTGAGAGGGGACGTTTGTTTGGTGGGGCGAGCTCGCCGACCAGAGGGAGCATGATCTGGGGAGTAACTGTGGTGATGGCGGTAATGAAGGAGATGGCCAGGAAGGTGTTGAAATTGTTGGTGATGCAGAGGCCGATCCTAGGTTGAGTTAGCGTCATGGAAGGCGGAAGAGCTGTAAGGAGAAGCACACCATAGCGTGGCCGTGAAGAAGACCAGCGTCAGAGTGTACGGTCTTCGCGGGAAGAGGTCGCCCAGGGGACAAATCAGAAGGAGCCCGACCGCGTAGCCGGACTGCATGAGGGTGGGAATCCTCGACACCTCGACATAGGAGATATCGAATTCATCCGCGAGGATGTTCAGGATGGGATGGTTGTAGTAGAGATTGGCAACGGTGAACGCCCCGGCGAAAGCGAAAAGGACATTTTGGAAGATCGAGAAGGTTGGTGGACTGTTTGGGTCATATCGACACCAGGGTGGCGTCCAGAAGACCTTTTCGAGAAGTGTTCGAGGTCTGCTGCTGTTGGCGTTGGCCTTTTCGTGGCTGTCATCTTCGGTTGCTTCGGATAATTGCCAGTGATTGTGGGTTGGACTTGTTTTTGAGGGAGTGTGATTGTCCTGGTTACCTTTTATGACATCCTCCCTGCCTTGCATATTTCAATGGCGTCAGGCCCCTTTGATACAGAAGGCAGTGTTATGTTGAACGACATCTTGACCGCAAATGTAAGCATCATTTTTGGCTGGTCAAGTAGTGGCCGGGAATGGGAGACGTCCGTTGAGACTTGCACGGTATCGCGGCCCACTCGCTCGGTGAAGCTTTTTATTTTGCCGAAATCTCCGCGACCCCTGGTTCTCCGTTTTAATCTGTCCGAGCATCTTACATTGCTGGTCGCAAATAATCTTTTATGTGGTGAATAAGCAACATGAAAAAGGGGCAATCCGCGTGCCATAGTCCTGATTCCCTTCTTTGGCTAGGCACAGCAAGTGTGGATTCAATGACAGTGATGGCTGAAGTATTCAGGACGAGAGATAGCTCCAAACCAATTTATAATACGTTTGCACATTGATGGACTTGGGCTGAGCTCCGCCATCAACAGTCACATGCCTAACCATTACCGCCACTGATCAGTCCCGATATCTCACTGCTGACCTGTACAGTGAAGCTCGTCGAACTCGCTTCATTATTCGAATGCTGCTCTACCGTGAAGGTCCAAGACCATCTCAAGTCGTCATGTACACGACCCATACATCAACGCCAAGTGCATGCAACCATCCAGAGCTCTTCATCTAGTCTTCGTTGTCAATATCTTCATTGTCAACATCTTCATCGTCGTCTCTGCCCGAAACCCACCGCCGCCGTTTCTTTGTGTCCATCTTCATGAAATTGCGCATGGTTGTCATCATCTCCCAGGTATCGCCAGTACTCCGAGCCTTCAGCCGACATAATTCCTTACCAAACAGCTTCCACGGCATACGGCTTTTTGGAAACATGAAGTAAGCACACGATGCCCGCAAAAGCGACCATCTCGTGTCTTTTCCACCTCCATCCCGGATGAATTCGCGCCGCACGCTGCAGTCTTTGTCCAGCGGCTCGATAAGACCAATCTTTTCGACAAGTTGATTCAAGAACTTTGTGTAGTCCAGCAAAGCGACTTGTTCTCCTCTTGACCTCCGTCCATTCAAATTGTCGTTTTCTCCTCCCCAAGCCTTCCATTCTTTCTCAATTTCCTCGATCTGATTTTGCAAGTGGTGTAGTATTGATTTCAATCCCTCCTGCTCTTGCTGGGCACGCGCATGTTCTTCAGCGCTCAATGAAGTTCCCAGTGGGCAAGTGGACCTAAGGAGTTCGTCTTGGTAGGGATTCAGAAGGGCGTCATCTACCTCTCGTGGGTTAGGCTGCCATTCCTCATCATATTCCTGCAGAATCCGATCTTTTTCCTTTTTGGCGACTTCAAATTTGAGCCAGTCTATCACATTGGCGTTATTGCCTGTCACGGCGTTTTCGTTCAGGTAGGCTGGCTTCTCACAACAGTTGATGTCAAAGTCCCTCATAATGGAGCCCTCTAGATCTTTCCACTTATCGGTTCCGAAAATGTATCCTTGCTTTGCGCTATCCACGAGGTAACCTGCTAGTGCGCCGAGCTTGATACCTTCTTTGCTCTCCATATTACGGGGATTCGCATAGACTAGCTTCTCGAAGAGTTTGGTAACTTCACCCATCCTGTTAGATATGCCGTTGAATGCGCAGCACTTCCACATTAACTCGCGGAGCTCGTCTTCTGAAGGGGTCTGATCAGCAAAGAACGAGGACATCGGACGATTTTGTGACTCTAGTCCACACTCGTCCTTTGAAGGGAAATCTGGGACGGGGCTGTTCTCGAAGGGCGTCGTCAGTCGCTTGTCCCAAATGGCGGTGACAGTATCGCCGTCATAGTCCCCACCTGCCAGCATACCTGCAAGGGGAAATTCGCCTCGTATGGGAAAGATAATCACGTCTTTGATGTGCCGCAACTCGTGGTAGTAGGCGACTGTTACAGCCTGCATATCAGACGCCAGATACGCCGGATTTCTTGCAACCAGCACTTTCTCGCCTGGTATCAGGTATGACTCTGATGCCATTGTGTCAGGATCCACCCATGAACGTGAAAAATTGAGCTGAACCTCGCCGGGCCTCAGAATACCAAGCGGGTCTGGTATGCAGAAGACATTCGTAGAGAGCGGGACCTTAATCCTTAGCTTCTCAGTGTACCGCGCAAGGAAAAGAGAAATGAGGCGCCACAAGCATCTTTCAACCATGAATGGACAGCTTTGAGGACAAAAGCCACTTTCCAGTAGCAAATCAAGCTCATCCTCTTCACTCTTAGGCATCCCCCCACACCAGTTCATCTCACTCGCCGCTGAACGAGAGCTGTGGTACTCCTGTCGCCATGCGCGCAGAGATATGGGATCGAGCATAGCTTCTTTCAAAGAGCTGTGGTATCGAGCAAGCTCACTGCGCATAAGATCTTCAATCTCAGATTTTGGCACCTTCCTGTTTGCTAGAATGCTAATGAGCTGGATGTTGAGGTGGCCCGGTGAACAAGGACCAGAGGTCTTGACGATTTCAAATGTTCGTTGGTATTCGTCTGCGTCCTCGCGATTTCTGGGATGAGGCTTAATCTTAAGTTGGGAGTCCCGGATTTCGATCCACCAGTTTCGTTCGCTAACATCAGGATGCCTGTTCGTATAATCGACCACCCAGAGCCCCTTCGCACCACCTATTCGTGCCTGAAAGGCGCTCGGCAGGCCTTGGATTTCCTTCCTGTACTGCTTCCAGACGGCGACGGCAAAAGCGAGTGAGATGCGAGCGCAGCCATCCGTCATGATAGGGCCATCGTCTATCTTGATACCGTCTTCGCCTACAGGCTTCTCGTCTGGAATCTCGATAAACTCGTGAGGTTCAAGCACCAACGTGGGCGTCGTCTTGGAGAGGCCAAGCTGCATTCGAGCGAAAAGCTTGAGATGCGATGATTCTTGGTTCGGCACGATCGGAAGGTGCCACTGGAAGAAGTCGGAAAGAGGAGTTTGGCGGTGGCGGTTCTGATCTGAAGGCGTTTCTGGCCGTGAATGCAGAAAGTCGACTCCATCTACCGCAAAAAGATGTAGCTTCTGACGAAGGCCCTCCTCGTCGCGCTTTTTCTTGGTGGAGCGTTTTTGCTCCCAAAAGAAAGCGCGCCAGACTCTGCCAGCAATATGTAGATCGTACGTCGTCAGCCACTTGAAGATCTCATCATTGGCCTTCTCAGGAGTCATGGCTGCCTTCAATTCTCGGGGTAGATCTTTCGGGTGGAGAGGTGCAAAGATAGGCATATCAAGAACAAGAAATCGATCGCCGCCGAATTTGCGATGAAATCGACAGCTTTTGGCCTCCTCGATTCGGTTCAGCGTGAAGTCGAAGAGCTGTGAATGAGGCTTTTGCGAGAAGTCAAGCCTGGCAGATAGTGAAACTGACCTTCCACTTGCTGGATCGGTGTGCTGGCCACCGTCGAGAATCCATCTCCTGACGTTGGAACGCATGGGCACGGCAGCTTTCTCTTTCCTGCAGATAATGCCCACCTCTTTCCAAAATCTAGCAAAGCTTGGTACGTTTGTTTCGCAAGCAGTCTTGATCTCGTAGAATAGAGGTCCAACATCACAGCCCAAGTGCAAACTCAGCCTGCTCAGTTCGTACACATACCACCAAGGAAGGCCGTCTGGTGGGGGTAGCTGGACACGCCGAAATGGGCCAGAGGTGGGCAGACTGTCCCAAAGCTCTTTGGGGGTGCGCGTCGAGCTATCGGCTGCTCTGAAAGATCGGTTTAGCGACACATTGGTTTCAAATTCCTGATCTAGTTCTGCGCCACCTAAATATGGTGATTCCCTCCCCGCTGAAGGCTCGCTTATGACCGATGTCCTGTTGGAGCTAGGCCAGTCATCGTCAGACCCGGAAAACGTCATGTCGGGTTCCTGAGAAACGACGGTGTCGAAGCTGCTGTTTTGTAGCCGAGTGTCCGATCCGTGCACCAACTTTGAGTCTGAATCTGCATCTCGACTTTTGGCAGGAGGTCTCGGTTTTGATTGTCGCCACATCGTCTGTGATAAGGTCATTTGCTTTTTCACAGGTTCTGTCTTTGCTCGCTTCGAAGCCTGCATGGTCATTAGCATGGAAGCAGGAAAATATTCAACGCAAATGAGTACCGTTTGCTGAGATTGTGCCGCCTCACGCTTCGTAGGCGAGGAAGGCCGCGAAGCCTCTCCCTTCGGTCTTGTCGGGGATTCACCGCCGTCCTGCGCCGTGACAAAGGAGGTCGTCGTACTAGACCTAATGCTAGCGAAGCTGGTGTCACCCGACGCAGTCGTCTCGAATGACTTTCTCTCATCCGGTTTGGATTTGATGGAAAGCGTCCATTCTTCCTCGAGCAGCTCATTCTGATCTCCAGTATTTCCACTCTCGCTGCTCTGCAGCCGTGGATTCTGGAGGTCCCATCTCGAGTTCAGCTTGTCGATACATTCGCCTATTTTCTGGCTCGTGGGTGATCCTTCCATTTGCACTGATTCTGTATTGCAGCCCAAACTGAACAAGTTGGCAGTTGTTTATTAGTATCATCTGAAGCGTTTCAGCCTTACCAGGCCAAGGTCCTGCTACACTCCTTCGGGCTTGTCGTACTTTGTTCTGTGCGGAAAAGCTTAGCGAATGCCAAAGGGTTGCTGAACTGCCAAAGGCATGAACGCAAAGTGCTCGAAAGCCGCGTCGCGGGGAGACAATTCAGTCACACTTACATACCAAATTGGACTGGCATAATGAAGGACGATCTGACATCTCATTCCCCCATGTCTCCGGAACGGCACTTCCGCCATGGTAACGGCAAGGGTTTCACTTACTACTGGCCGCACATGCTGTTCATGGCCACGCAGGGCGTAAAGTGGGTTCCAGTCTCGTCACACACACCAACCTGCACCATCACCATCTTCGTCACATTTGTCCCAATGTGATATCAATAGCTTTGACCTTAACCATGCATTTGCCACGAAATATCGATATGAACTTACTTTGAGACATGAACGGCATTTGTGACAAACTATGATTGTGCCTTGCAAGACCCTTTTCGGTGGAGCTTCAGTCATGAACACCTGGAGAACGTGTTGAACTGGGGTTGTTGCCCCACTTACAGCTTCTGCATGTTGCTTCACAATGCAAGCATAATTGCCAGCATTAGCTAGCCTGACATGCATGCGTCCTCGCCAACGTCGCACAAAGAACTTAGCCATGCCCACCGGTCCTTAGCAGCCTCAAGATATGGCATGAGAGTAAGCATGATATGACTCCCGCTCCTTGCGCGAGCTGCGACGTTACACAGAAAGCACTCCGATGAGCGAGGTTGATTGCTGAGAAAAGCCCGTTACGGTATTGAGCAATGTCGCTCAGGTCATCGACACTGAAGATATGTCCTACCGGACATGGTGGCACTGACCTCTTGCATTTCGTCCGTGACCCTCCAGTGAGAGGTGCGCAGCAATCAATACATTTTGAACTTTAGGTCCTTTGCGTCCCTGAATATAACCCTTCTCCAAGCTTCAAAGTCGAGACTACTCCGAACCTCGGCTTCGCCGCCTTCTCGGCATGCGACAGCAGAGATCTGAAGGGATGGTTATCTTCTCTGATTACTCTTGGCGTGGTATACTGCGATACAAATCCGCATGAGGTTCAGCTGCCCAAAAGGGGAAAGAAAGTTCGATCAGCAACTGCAAATTCGACCCAACACTTTCCCTAACGTTGTGCGTCTCCACAGCGAAGAGATTGTTTCCTGGGCCGGTATGTCGATTCTAATCTCTCGAGACATATTATTCTCCTTATGCTGAAGGACCAGTGTTCGATGGACATGTTCTGGAGGGACGGGAAGACCTTTCAAGATTTGGCCGAGATCATCAATGCAGCAAGCCCGGAATCCATTCTCGAGAAGCTCAAGGGGTTCCATATACACAGGAAAATATTTGGAGCCTGAAGACTGTATTCTTTATCTTCAAACACATTTTCGCGAACCTGGTTCGGCATCCTAGGTTGCTGGGACGCCTTTGTCGACCAAAGAGCTCTTTGTTTTGCCACTTTCCAATCCAATTACTATCACGGACTTCCACAATAGCTCCCCTTGCTTTGAGTACACAAACTGACTCTCGCTTGTGGATTGGGACTTCGTTTGATGCGGAAACAGCATTCACACAACCGAACCGCTCTCAAACGTGACTAGCATGCACCATCTGCTCCACCCTCCTTAGAATCACAATACCAATCTGCCAGCAAAAACGATACAAATAGCACTTCGAAGAAGGCGATGCCACTGAACCAGGAGGCACCCGTTTCGCATGTCGAGCCAAGGATCTGAGCAAATATTGGAAAGTATGAGAAGGCATCCTTTTAGTCAAGGTGAGAATTCTATGGTACTATTGCTCTGCAGCCAAAGGGAGACTCTTTCTGACACGGAATCTACATAGGGGACTTTGGGTCTTGGAGAGCACGGAAACTTCGCCACCTGAGAACGCCACAGATTCAGGACAGATCATCATCAGGTTTTCCCAGGACGTCCAACTCATTGACAGCGAACTTCCGATGGCGCTAATGAATTTTGTCCTGTGCATAGCGACCGGCACAGGGCAGGGCGTTGTGATGACAGCCTCATCACCATGGACAGGCATAGCATTTCCTCCCCTGCTTGTGATACCATATGGGATCCAAAAGTTTTTACCTCAGAACATCCAAACAGATTCGAATCTTAGACCTCGAGGCTAAAAGTCCTTTATGTAAGTCAGCAACGCCACCTCATGGTGGTGCCATTACGCAGGTTTTCAATGTCTCGCTAACTGCAGACGTAGTGCATACTTCTTAGATACGGTTTCCGGATCGTCTACCATCAGAGCATTCGGCTGGACCAAAATGGCCCAAACACAATTGTACAGCTTCCTCGACTCATCTCAGAAGCCGTATTACTTCCTTTTCATGGTTCAGCAATGGCTGAATCTCAGTCTTGACATTGTTGTTGCCATTGTTGCTATAGTCATTGTGACTGTGGCGCGGCTCACAGAGCAGCTCGATGGGCGTTACGCTTATTCAAGTCATTTCCTTCAATTTTGCGTCATACTATTACTTCCTGGACTCAAATGGAAATAACATTGCGGCCGTCACAAGGATCAAAGAATTCAGCGAAAAGGCAGAATCTGAGCATGATGGGCAGACCAGCATGAACCACCTCCGGGTTGGCCTTCTCAGGGCAAAGCTGATTTCAAAGACGCATCTGCAGCTTATCAGTGAGTGATGGTCCTGACGCCTGAAGTGATCATTAGCCGTTGGTCCTTGAAACAAGACTCTAACCCAAAATCAGATCACATCCTAATGATATTGTTCTCTGAAACATCGATCTGGACATACAGCCTGGAGAGAGGATCAGTCTCTGCGGTCGAAGCGGAAGGTGGGTTGATCTTCTCAGTAATGACTTACAGACTCTGCCCTAGACAATGCATTCTTTCAGCTCGGTCTCCGTCTCCAAAAGCAACGCTTGCTAATTCGTCTATCGCATCAGAGTGGAAAGTCCTCACTTGCGCTATCGCTATTCCGAATGACGGATCTCATTTCTGGCAGCTAAATAGTTGATGGAATCGACCTTAACACATTGCTCCTGAAATCAGTTCGGCTTCGCCTGAACGCGGTGAATCAAGATGCTTGCTTTGTCTCTGGTTCGATTCGCATGAACCTTCTTCCTCCAGATAGAGCAGACCTTTCAGACGAGGAGCTGATCGAAGTGTTGCATAAGGTCAAACTATGGGACATAGTCGCATGGCGGCCTCGACGCCGACTTCAAGGACGACATCTTCAGCCACGGACAAAACAACTTTTCAGCCTCGCGAGTTCGCTGATCAGACCAAGTAAGGTCGTCGTTCTGGATGAATTTACTAGCAGGTGAGTTGGCCCCTCTGACCTTTTCGCAGATCTCAAAGACCTGTGAGATTTCTGCTTCTTCTTTCAAATTGCCATCTACGAAAGCATTCACTGGCGTTTGTCCTTTCCGTTCCTTCAGCGTCGATACGGACACCGACGCTCTCATGCAGCAGCTTGTCCACGAGCATTTCAGTTCATCCACTGTCATCTCCATTGTGCATCGACTCGACACTATCATGTCCTGTGACCGTATTGTCATGTTGGAACAAGGCTCCATCATTGAATCTGGAGCACCGAGAGAGCTTCTTGCCAGGGGCAAAGACGCCTCTGCATTTGCAAAGTTTGTTGACGAGAAAAAGTCTGCTGATGTGGCCGCCAAATCCTAGCTACAATACAACGTCGATGCAAGTCAAGGTTCTAATACGGTGAATGTTCAGTTTCATGTCTGGCTTTGGATCTCGTGCGAAGTGCACTTGTCTCATTCTTTCCTACACCTCAGATCCAATCTTTGGCTTTGGCCATCCAACAAGCCACATGTGTATATCCTAGGAATGAAGACGGCGGTGCTGTGATTGCTCCGCAAGGCTCCCACTGCCTTTTGAGCTTGGAGTAGGTGTTTGTTACGTTCGATTCCTCCAATTGCATTCTTCTCTGGCGAACAAATGGACTAGGTTCGACTACGGAAATCCAAAGAACTACACATGCCTGTCATCAATCGACGGTCTCAGAAAAGCATCTCAGCTTCCGGTCTTCCCCTGTCCACGGAGCTTTTGAAGCTCCTCGAAACCACCAGCTGGCCCAGATGTCCGGGTCCTGCTTATTACGAACTCAGCTGCTTGTACTGCAACCCGAAGCTGTACAGCCACTCTGCGTTGTCGAACTCAACATAAGCTGTTTAGATCTGGTCAAACCCAGCATCAGCTCCACCTGGGTAATACCCAAAACAGTTGCGCCCGGATGATGTGAGCGCATTCCATCGCCATGTGATCTCGCATAGTGTCAGATTGACTTGGCCGGATTTTTTGGAGTTTTGGGCTGGAGTCTGCCTTGGCCACCCTCTCTCACGCAAAAAGGGACTTCAAGCATGGTAGCTGAGCATGCAAGACGTTCTTGTCTAGCTTTCAGGCTAGTATTTCCCTCGAGATCGCGGCTAATTTGGTTTTGAAATTGACAACGATGGCCTTCTCTACAAGTTTGAGCACGCCCCCGTTGGCAGATTTTCACGCAAGCCAATCCAGGGGCAACTACGGCACAAGAGGCACCTCAAAAGAGATCGACACAACAAAGAGAACTGACGGAGCCTCAATATTTCTACCATGCATAAATGCCTGATTACTATGCCTGACACGTCATATCTGGGTCGAAACCCATCTTCAACTCTTCATCCAAACTCTATTGGCCGTCGTTTCTCATAGACGCAACAATCGGCTTCCTGCATGGCCTCATGAACAAGGCATCGTCAACTGCTCCCTGGAGCAATGCTGTTGTCATCCTTCACTCTGAGAACATCGAGCCGTGTCTGTTCAATTGAATTCCAGCAAGGTTGTGACGAACAACGCCGTGCTTCTCACTCTGCCGTACGTCTGCTGCCCTTCGGATTTCTGGATCCACTGTCGTCTGTTAGTCTCCACCAGCCAAGCGGATAGTGACGAACACTTACAAGCTGATTCTCCTAGCGACACCTTGTAACACCTGATCATTATCAGCTTCTGCTGCGGCTCGTTCCAACGCCCTCTTCCTGTCCTCCGCGCTCTTTTTCTCGATTTCCTCTGGTGAAGGTGGCAGACGCTCGTTCTGCAGATCGACCTTGCGTGCATCCTCAAAATTGTGAATGGCCTGCTTGATACCCTCGGCGCCCAACATGAGAGTGCCTGCCGGCAGTCGACCACCAGAAGCAGTCTTGAGCTCGGTGACACGTTCTGACTCTTCTCGCAAGACCTGGAAGACGCGAGACAGACGGCCAATGGCCAGAATCTTGTTCTTGATCGCTCTTCTCTTTGCTTCGGTGGAGTCGCTGTCGGACAGTGAGGGCGACACCGGCCCGGAGAGGGGCGTTTCGTCTTCGAGTTCTTCCTTGGAACATGTGTTGAGAATAGCAATGAGCATGTCTGTGATCTTCTCTCCGACAAACGGGAGCGACCAAGTGAACACATCCATAAAGTTCGGTAGCCAATACGGATGAGGAGTGCAGTTGAATTGTCTGATATTCATAACGTTGTTCTCGTACTTCAACACAGCGGCTTTATTGTTATAGACGTCCAGGTAATTGGGCGCAGAGAAGATGGTCATAACGCTGGGGAAGCCGGTTGTGCGTGTCTTGCGGTACATACGATAACCGGCATCTTGTGCCTCGTGTGCTCGGATGATGGAGAGCAGATTGTTCTTCTCTAGGAAGTTGCAGGCGGCCGGATAGGAGAAGAAGTATGAGCACCCTCTCACATGGTTGTGCACGAAGAATTCCCCCGTCTTCTCCTGGCCAAACTCTTCGAGTGGGTCTGCCCAAAGGATGTCGCACATTAGGCCATGCGTCGGCGGCTCTCGGAATCGATCGATGTTCTTGATGTCCTCGAGAGTATGTAACTCGGGGCTGAGGCCGCCGTGTATGCACAAAAACTGCTTGTTCATCACGGCTGCCAGAGGCAGTGCGCAGAAGGATTCCATGCATGAGTCGTAGACCTTCTCCGAGTATTTGTGCTTGCACTCCAGCTTGAAGGTGAAGTAATCGGTCAAGTGGCGACATTCGTGGTTTCCTCGGAGGAGCCATAGAGTATTTGGATACCATATCTTCAGCGACCACAAGTAGAGAACACATTCAATACTGAAATAGCCTCGGTCGACGTAGTCTCCCAAGAAGAGATATCTTGTTTCTGCAGGGTCGCCGCCGACTTCAAAGAGCTTCATAAGGTCAAAGTATTGGCCGTGGACGTCTCCACACACCGTAATGGGTGCATCCATCTCCAGCAAGTTGGGCTCTGCCTTCAGTATTCGTGTGCCTTCTTGTATGATCCACAATGCTTGCTCCTCTGTAAGTCGGCCTTCACGAATGAAGTGTTGCTTCAAGAAGGCCAGGTTGGGTTTGCTGCGGTCGTTTGGGGAGTAGAATTCATCGTTGGTAGGCACTTTCATAGCCGGGGCCTGCACGTCTGTGCGTTGTTAGCATAACGCCTTGCTTTCCTCGGGCGCGAACATGCCTTTGCAGACTCTTTCTTGGGTGCTGACTTGCGACCCATCTTCCATGGTATGCAGGGTAAAGTCGATTTCGGGGACAGGCTTTCGGTTGGCGACAGCCTGGGTCATTGTGGCGTCCATGTTGGTGAGCTACGGCGCACCCGGCGCTCGAGAAGGAATGGAATGGAAAGACCGTGACTACACTCGTCCTCGTGCACGGGTGTATATATCCTGAAGGTAAGCCCACACAAGCTGCAATTGCAGCTGAAAGTGGCTGACACTTTTTCTGGAGTGCGCTCGAGATGCTTATGAGGGGCTGTGGCGTCGAGTTAGTTGATGGTGCCAGGTCGGAAGAGCAAAACGAGAGCTGGCGCAATCGTTGGCCCCGGTGTCACAGCTATAATGTGTGGTAGGAAATGGTGCTGGTGTGTGGAAAGGACGTCGATTTCGATCGTGCGTGCTCGAAACAATCTGGACACCGAAATGCAGCTGATCCCGTAGGTGGATTTGTAGGAGAGAAACCTTAATGCATGGGGGGGCAGGTCTCTCAGCCCAAACGGACCACTCGAGCCACTTGGAGATCCCGATGAGCAATGGCCCTTCGGGGGCCGCCACGCCACAAGCGTAGCCCGATGAGCACGTGCCCTCGATACACCTGCCTCCATCACCATCGACGATGACGATGGCACCTGGCCCCTCAATACTGATCTTTTGCCCCGTATCCTACTAGACCCATCGCGTACCATTGCCCACAACATGTTCGACACACATAAGCCTCATCCGCTGCTTGCTCAGGTGCCATTGACGATCTCTCCTTTCGTACAGATTCCAGCAGCAGTGACATTGCCGTACACATTTAGAACCGTGCCAACATCACTCCCTCCTTCGGTCCTGGCTGACGGATCCAATGGGGACAAGCCAAAGTATGTGAAGTCGTCCAGTGGGCATGCTGCCCATCCAGAAGATATCATTAATTCCTGCCAAGCTCTGCAAGACCACATAGCAAAGACTGCCGCTGAAGCGCAGAAGAGTATCCGGGACTGGGAAAATCAGATCAAAGAACGCGATCTGGCCGAGAAAAGAAGAGTTGCTCCAGGATGGCTCGACAGAGAGGAAAAGCTCCTGCAGCCAACCGTGGCTGCGAAGGATCAAGATTTGCTGGGTGATCATTCAGCTTCAACTATAAGCGCGCCAGCCATGTCGCCGAGTCGGGAGGGCGAAGAGCTCGATAGAGCCTTTGGAGGGCTGGGGTTGAAATGAAGGCTACTTTGACCTGCAAACGCCGGACTCGATATTGGTCAATACCGGTGCGACAACAAAGTTGTGGGTGATGACAGCATCTAGAAGGCTGCCTTCCATTATTGAGGATTGATTGTTAGCCACACGAACGAGCTTTCTTGACAGTATCCACGCCTACCTCTCTATGACTGCGTTCCTTGGATTGTTTCGGCACACCAATTTCCAATCGCCCGAGACTACTGCTTTCATAGACCGGACTGATCGCACAACACAAGATCGAATCTTGGTTTCTGTATTCTGCAAACAATATCTCACTTAAGGGTCGGCAGACAAGCTCGGCTTGTCACTGTCTTCCAGCAACGTCTCCATACTTCAGCTTCCTCCTGGACACACGAAGCATGTGGGGAATCACCTTTACGAAAACCATCCAAACGACAAACCAAAACACAATGGCCGCCAACAAAGATTGTCCAGCGAGAAACGCCCCAGACTATTCCCTTCTCAGCGCCATTCTCCTCCTCCTCATCCTCTTCATCGTTTTCATCGTCTTCACTCTTGGTCTTCAGGCTTGGAACCATCGATACCATCAGCCGCTGTACCACAAACCAAAGACTGGAGTTGAGCACCGACGCCTGATACAAGAAGAAGAGGAAGAAGAGCGATGGCTCGAGAACCCCATTAATGCCGATCTGCCATCACGAGATCTCTCTGTCTCTGACGATTCATCGTCACCACCTCCAAATCCTGCTCGAACCAGCCGTGCCTGGGGCCATTTCAGACGAACGATGGGCCTGGTGTCTCCTACACCGCCTTCTACCCCTTCCGATGCGGCAGCGTTTTCCTCATTTTCCGGCTCTGACCCCCTCTGTCTGGGTGGCGATTCTATCCGACAACCCCTTCTAAGAGGTAGATCACGTACGCAGCCGCGAGTGCCGCCGAGTACCTACAGGACTCAGGAGAGCATTCGAAGAACGGAGGTCAATAGGATGGCTAGAACTGGCGGTCCCGTCGTTGCGATTGGCGCCATCCAAGAGGGCGCCCTTGCACAACGTCGACGATCCTCTCCTGACATCTTCGAGATGGAGATTTGACGAGTGGGCTGAGTGCATTTTCCTCAACTGTGAGGGTAGCATTGTGTGCCCCTAGTGCATGGAAATTTGCGTCATCTTGGTACCAAGTATGGACAGTATCGTAATGTCCGAGGCAGAACCGGAGTGGCGGGCCCTTCTGATACGCCTGTTTTGCATGAAGACTTGAAATGTGTATCGAGAAGGGTTGACGACTAAGAGCTTACGATGCAAGACATGGGTGTGATGAGAGCAGTCGAAGGTTGTGCAGAGATTGCTCCACACTTGGCCAAACTGGACACGGCCTACTGACACGAAGATCACTCCCTGGTGTCTAGTATGCAGGATCAATGGAGGGGAACAAGCTGAGAACAGAGTATTCGATAATGCCTGCCCGCCACCGAAAGGCTGCATATGGGGCGACAGTGAGGTGTTCATTGGAGCTGAGCGGCAGCCTCGACTCTTCGTGAAACGTATGTCATGGAATAAAATCACATTCGTGTATCATGGGTATCATAACGAGTCTTCTCCAGCTTTCCGTTTAGATAGGTTGGAGTCCGCTCGGGGCGATACAGGACTGTCTATCGCTCAAATCACTCAAAATCTTCATAACACTGCCTGAATGGGGTGCTCATCTCATGTCTTCATCCCTTTATCACCCATCAACTCCGCTCCCGTCCTCACCACACCTACCATGCCACCCGTCTGCACACTCTCACTCCCACCACCACTCAGCCTAAACTCGATCTCTGCCAGACCCTCCAGCCAGGTAACCCTCGTAGCAGCACTGACCTCCAACTCCTGCAACTGATCCGCCAAGCTCGTCAAGATATCAGCCAAAGCCAAGCCTCGACTGGCTTTCAGCGCATTGATCGTGTTCAAACACGAGGTAACATCAGGTGTACTCAACAGTGTGGTCATGATCGTCCTGATATCTTCTGGATGTGGTGCCGCAATGCAGTTGTATATCGTGTCGTTCGTTATCAGCTCGTAGGAAATTTCCGAGTCTGGTAGCGGAGGCTGGCCTTTCACTGGTAGTGGCCGCGAGCCAGCGTGGCAGGCTTGCAGGACGTTCAGGGCCCGTCGCATGTCGCCCTTCGACAGGCTGACCAGAGAGTCAACGGCGTCGGGCGCAATGTTGACATTCTCTTGCGAAATCACATGATCGATTGTCCTTCGAATGTCCACGTCTTTGAGGGGCGAGAATCGGAACCGTGTACATCGAGACAGCAGCGCAGGCGAGAGCTTGTGCGTGTAATTGGCTATGATGCAAAATCTGGTATTGGCCGTGTATTTCTCCATGATCCGCCTCAACGCCATCTGCGCTGCGGACGTCATGGCATCTGCTTCGTCGAGAATGATAAGTTTAAAGCCTGCTAGCCCAGACTTTGACATTGCCGTGGCGGACTGTGTCGATGCACTGAAGATCTGCTTTGTGCTCGCAAAGGTCTTGATTTGTTCTCGGACGACATCAATACCTCTGTCGTCGGAGGCGTTGAGTTCTAACACCATCTGCCGCATATTTTGGGGACCATATATTTGGCGGGCGAGGGCCAAGATGGTAGAAGTTTTCCCTGTGCCTGGCGGTCCATAGAGGAGGAGGTGCGGTAATCTGTTATGTTCGACGAATCTGTTGATGGTTGCGAGGATATCCTGGTGGCCGGAGACGTCGTCGAGAGTGTTCGGTCGGTATTTTTCGACCCTGTCTGAAGTCAGTCCGTGGTATGAGATACGGAGAAGACGGCAACAGACCATGGCAAGTTGTCGCCGATGTCTACTGGCAAGTCCGCTACTATTCGTTTCTGCTTGCCTGCTGCACCATCTGCGCTGAATTGTATGGCCTCGGGCTTGGTAGGGACGTCGACGTCCATCTCATCTTCAATGTCGGACATATTGCTGGTAACATGCAGTTGGTCTGCGCTACAATCCTGCCCTCGATGTCTTTCTCAAAATCGCCGACAAGTCCATCTCAAAGTGGTTTGAAAGGCGCGACGCGCGCCACAACGCGTCTGATCTGGTCGGCACGTGCTCGGAATAGACCCTTCATCCGAGAGAACCCCTTTTGCTATTACCCCGTCGAATCGCTATGTAGCGACACTGGCGTGGACTGCACTGCATCACGTTCAGGTCGCCAGAACTACAGGGCTTCAAGACACGAGGAGTCCTTCTACAAGACGGAGCGATATGAGCCGGGTTCTCCGAGAGTATCATTTGGCTCCCAAGAACACTGTGTCTAGTCAATGCAGCACTTGAAGATGCGAGCGTCATTCGTTATTGAAAAGCCTTGACCGACTCTGAAACCCCAGCTTTTCCACACCTTCAGATCTTGAGGGAAGGCCTGTGACCAGAAGTGAGTATGCTGCAGAGATGGAAAAGGAGCTTAGATCACGTGATTTATGGCGGCCTTGCTTCGGACTTCATCATTGTCAGGGCTCAGCGAACACTGGCGCAGCCCACTACAAGGCGGAATCTGTTATGCCGCAAAGCACAACAGCACGTTACAGACCTCTCCCATCAAGCACTTTACAATGCCAGCATATCACAGTGTGTTCCTTGGCGAGCAAGGTGTTCCATTAATAGGTAGTTGTCCTAGTTTGTGCAGCAGCCAGCCCTCTCTGACCATCACTACAGGCAATTTCCCGTTGCTGCCGCTGCGGACGAAAACACGCGGACCAGCATACACCCTTCCAGCTCTCCCTGCCGGCTCCGACCCATTCGACGTGGACCCCGAGTCCGAATCATACGACATTCTAGACGAATCTCTCTCTCTCTTCCGAGCCAATGTCTTCTTCCGCAACTTCGAGATCCAAGGCCCCGCTGATCGACATCTAATATACTGCATACTATTCCTCTCTCATTGTCTGTCGACTGTAAAGCCAAACCAAGACGCCAAATCTGCCGAGAAAGCCCTCATTAACCTCTCGCTCGAGCAGTTCAGTCTGCCAGGCGAGCCAGGTTTCCCGCTGAATCAAGCATACGAGGGGCCGAGAGATAGACAAGACGCTGAGGCGTTAAGGGCGTACCTGAGCCAAGTGAGGCAGGAACTGGCGATGAGGTTACATTCCCGATTGTATGCGGATGGTACTGGGGTCCCAAATAAGTTCTGGATGAGCTTTGCGAAGAGGAAATTTATGGGCAAGAACCTGTAATGGGTAGCACTGATGCGTGATGCGTGGAGTGAATCTGGGAGGAGGACGCTCGCATTGTGTGACAATGACTCTAGAGGCTGTTGTATGCCTCATTTCTGGGCAAGCACCAACATATTGGACTCTTTCGGCGAGCTTGCATTCAGCGTCCCAGCACTCTAAGGGCACTTTTCTACTCTCCATGGCGCAAGGTGGTCGACCCAACAGGCGATTCTCGAGTTCTGTATAGTCTACAGCCCTTGAAGCGGCCGCTACCCTCCGTATCGAGTTTCTATTTCCATGGCATTGCTCAGGATAGCCAACCTGGACACCCCACGATTGACTCCAAGTGCTTCCGCCCAACGTTTATGGCAATCCTCATGCGGGCGCACGCTCTGGCACAAGCATGCACTTGATGTCGCGGAATTCGAGTCTGCTGTCTGCGCACAGCTGTCCTACCGAGTGAGCTAAAATTCCGTCGAGCAACATCAGCTGAATCTCCTGCACCCCTTACCGCTGTCCGGGTAGTCTCAAGGTTCAAGGCTGGCCTCTCATGATAGCTGGGTCAACTGCTGCCGGGCGTAAGGAGTGCGTGAGAGCGACGGATGGTTCGTCTTTGAGATCGCATCATGAAAGTAAAAGGTCGGTCAAGTTCGTCCGAAGGAGAGCCTGTTCTATTCGCATTCAATTGGAGCATTATGTGTATGAAGATGTGCAAAGGTCAGCGGCTTCGTACATGACTCTTCAATGAATGCATGCGCGTTGTTGGAGGCAGATGCTCATCCATTCACCAAGCTCACATCTCCAGAATCTTCATGATTTCCAGTTTTGTGCTGCTCTATGATCCGGCTTCCTCCCCTATATCTTCCGTGCTGCCGTTCTCTCCTCCCTCCAAACGGCCTCTCTTCACAGCCCTATCTCCGCTGTTACCGCCATCTCCACCACCGCCATCCTCCCTTTTTGCTTCGTCCTGCATCTGCGTCTGTGTCAACCTCTTCCTCCCCCTTCCCTGTCGCCCTCTAGCCTGTACAGCCCCACCCTGCACTGGCACTACCCTCGTCGACACCATGATGTATCCTCCCTCAGCCCCACCCTTGCCCATCATCAGCGGGTGTGTGCGACCAGGCAGGACTTGCCAGGGAAGGGCTTGCGAATGATGCACCGTCGGCGTGAGGAGGAGCGTCGGGTCCACCGGGAAGCGGGGGTCGTCATTGATTCCAGCAGCTCCTTGGTCTTGATCTCGATCTTGAGCAAACTGCTCTGCATCTTTGGCGGCGACGGAGTCCTCCTCTCCTACCACAGCCATCTTGGCATCCTCAAGCTTTCGCTGCCTCTCCTTCATGTCGTTCAGATACGCCGTCCGTCGCGCGGTGGAGTAGACATCACACAGCTCCATCAGCGGCTCGATGTGCGGGTTATATACCACTACTTGGGCACCGCCTGCCAGCAAAGGGACAAGATGTCTGCAAATCGTGACGGGATTCGTGAAGCTGGCAATGACAAGCGCGTTGAACCCACCATTGCGAGTCGTGTCAACTATCTGCTTCGTGCGCTGCCACCGCTTACGCTTCCTGTGGTACGTAGAGCGATGGTTTGGCTTCATGCTTGCTAGCTGCGCGGGAGATCGAAATGCTGGTTCTTGCGAGTACGTTGTGTCGGAATCTGGTTGGAGGAGTTGTAGCCAGGTCAGAGTGCTGAGGTGGGTGTGGAGTGGGTGGGGAGATGGGTCTGTCGGAGAGGGTGGCTGGTTGGAGTCAAAGGCGAAGTATCGAAGGAGCGACAGGTTTGGCTGCTGGTTGGCGTGGACTAGTGTGATATTGTTGGACGTTGCCAGGGAGTGTTCGTAGCGCAATTTCCTTTGCGGTTGGGTTTGCTGTGGTTGTGACAGCTCAGCTGTGGATTCAGAGGTATCCTTCTCCTGCTGTACAGATACAGAGGGCAGGGTATCCAATTGCTGGGTGTCCAATTGCTGGTCGTCCGATTGCTGAGTGTCCGATTGCTGGGTATCCAACTGCTGGGTATGGTGTAGAATGCCCATCCGCTCTGCCATGGCAGCTACTACCAGGCCACCGGTGTCATCGACGACGAGATATCGGCATCGAGGCTCTTCCTCGTCAGCTACAGGCCCAGATGCATGCACATTGGCCCAGCTTCCCATCAGGCCTATGGTCTCATTTCTCATCTCCATGATCTTCGCAAAGTCTTTCTCGTTCATCATCCAATCCGTCAAACTTGTCACATCAAGAGGGGAAACAGTGAATCGCTTCATATACTTCTTCCGCTTCCTAACCGTGTACTTTGCCAGCGAGAATGCAGTTTTCTGGTCGAGCTGAGCATGATTCGCCATGATCTTTGCGATCAGCTCCTTTGGATTGGCTAATTGATCAGACTTCAGAGCCTCAATCTCAGCATATGTCAGTTTCTGGTTGGTTGGATCATCAACGATATTGACATTCGACTTGTCAGTCGTGCTTGGCAGGCCATACTCATCAAATTGGCCTGTGGTTGGAGTAGAGATAGTCGCATCTTCTGCCAGCTCGGGTGCCGCCTCTTCGAGAAGAGTCTCGGCGTGTATCTCTGATGCTCGGACAACTCGAAGCTCTCGGCCGTCCTTTTGATCGGCACGATCCAGTATTTCAAACGTTAGGTGATACGGGCGACCAATGATTTGATTTGTGTGAAAAGAGCCATATTTGCCCAAGGTGATGGAACTGCAGGGAAGCCAGCGTCAGTCGCTTGTTTGGCAATATGTAGAGATGGAGGACATTGATGCCAAGCTTACAATGTCTGACCAGCAAAATTCTCGTGGACCTACGTATTAGGTAATATCTGTTCAACCTTGACCGTGTCGGATGGTAGTCGCAAAGCGACATACTGGTACGCCTTTATTGTGTCCAACATCACCATCACATAGCCTCTACCATGCCTGGGCAGATGGGGCACTCGAGAAAGCCAAAACCTTTCGATCTGTCGGCTATGCAGCGTCTTTCTCGAACAATGTTTCGGGACGCGTTATGTTTTCACGGGAAGATTTTCCTCTCACGGCCGAACCCGTCACGTCTTGGCACTTGGCCGTCAAGCCCAATCGGGCTTACCTAATCCTCCGAGCGGGCCTTGATCACAGGTATGACGCACCTCGGTAGATCTTCATAGTAACACGAAACAATAGAAAAGCACCACGCCAGACAAACAATTCAGAGAGGCCTCGGGAGCACCCAATAGTTTGCAAAGAATCAAACTACGAAAGATGACTTCCGGCATCCTCCACGTCTATGACCCCAGCAGAAACCTCAAACTCTTTGAACACACTCCCTACCCCCCAGACACCTCAGTTCCGACAACACCACCACCACCACCAAAACACGTCCTTCTCTTCATAGGCGGCCTCTATGACACCTTCCTTTCCCCCACCTACGTCACGGATCTAGCTGCCCTCTTCCCTCTCCACGCCTCCCAACAATGGCGGGTAATGCACATCCAGCTCTCCTCGGCAGGCCGATCATGGGGAATCTTCGATATAGATCGTGACATCGAAGAAATCGCCCTCTGCATCTCGTTCATCCGCGGCACTCTGCTCAAGGATGATGCTGTAGACATCGTGCTGATGGGGCACAGTACAGGGTGTCAGGATATCATGCGCTACCTTACGGCGGCAAACCCGTTGAGTGAACGGAAGGCACGCCGGCCAGTCGTGCAGGGCGCGATACTACAAGCGCCCATCTCAGATCGTGATTCTGCGCTGGACAGCATCGAGGAGGGTCCCGAGGCCAAGAAAGCATACGAAGCGGCGATGGAGATCGTGGAGTCCACCTTGGAGAAGGACAGAAGGGACACGATGTTGCCTATGAACCTGACGAAGCCGCTCTTTGGACCTGCGCCGATGAACGTGGCGAGATTTTTGAGTCTGATTAGTCCAGGCAGTCCTGATAATCCGAGCATTGAGGATTTCTTCTCGCATGATTTGACGGATGAGACGTTGAAGAAGACGTTTGGGGTGATTGGGCGGAACGGGTTGCTACATCGGGCGACAGGTGATTCAGCACGGGATTTACAGCCCATCCTCGTTCTCATGTCTGATTCGGACGAGCATGTTGGTCCTCGGTGCAACCAACGACGACTACTGGAACGATGGAAGAATGCCATGAATGAGGCTGGCTCATCTATTCATGGGGACTCAGCTGTTATACTGAATGCACTGCACGATATCGGTGGCAATGACTGGCCAAGCCAGGAGGCGCGATTGGTGGTGATGAGGAAGAAAGTGCTTCAGTATCTGAAGGATGTGGTCGGGGAGTTGGAGAATGACGCAAGTGAGATATGGCTTAAAGATGGTGATAGGGTAATGGCACTGAAGAGCGGGGATGGCCGGAAAATTGAGGACCAAGTTGGTGTGCTGAAGCTCTGAGGTCGACCGCTTTGATGGAAGGGCTCAC
Source organism: Arthrocladium fulminans (assembly GCA_003614865.1). NCBI lineage: Eukaryota > Fungi > Ascomycota > Eurotiomycetes > Chaetothyriales > Trichomeriaceae > Arthrocladium > Arthrocladium fulminans. The sequence continues at coordinate 740,755 of QXWJ01000002.1, forward strand.
GTAGAGTGTAAAGGCCCAGTGAAGTGAGCATCCTGCGAAATACTGTCTATGATTTGACATGGAAGTTGCATCAGGCTTGGCTTAGCGGATTGTGGCTTGAGGAGGCAGGGATTTCGACAAGGCAGCACAATGCAATGTAAGGTAGGCGAAGGATGTTAGCGGTGTAGGAGAAGCCATCGAGGACGATCTTGATATTCCCTCGCAGCCAATGCTGCAAGTTTCCTCCAACCGCAGCAGCAGAGACCAGAAATCGGCATGCCAGCACTCCATTCACGCATGGCCATTGATGAAATTTGTCACAGTAATATTCATCTCACAGGAGTCACATACTCGACAGAAGTGACCAACAACTAGGGCAGGGTAGGCTGCTTGCCATTGCCAAATGTCTTGACTGCACAGGTGAAGTGTGATGCTATACACACTGCCAAAAGAAACCCATTGAAGCCATACATCCAGGCTTTCAAGGTTGGTCGGGAAATGCTTAGGCGCTCACTGACTCGATTAGCGAGCGCTCCATATATGCCTCAAGATATGGCTGTTCTTGAACTTGCCAGGGTGAGGACGGAAACGCGGGCTCCAGAATGCCAACCTGCTCAAAACTAGGGTGTGGGAGTATCAGTGTTTCCAAGGGGTCCAAACTATTTTTCCGGATCGGCTTGAGGTTTTCAGAATCGATGGAGAGAAGATCGTCGTTTGACCGTTTGATCATTGGGGAATCTCGCAGAGAATACAGAATTTGACGTTGTATTGAGAACGCCCCCTGCAAGCGAGAAAGTCCGAGGCAATCAGGGTCGTCTTCCGGGTCTCGACTTTGCAGCTCTACGAGCAGCCACTTGCTAGAATTCCTAAGCAAATTGGGGCACGGGATTGACCATCTTTAGGATCTCGAAACCTTCAGGAAATTTAACCTGGTATATTGCAGATTATATGAATTTGTAACGAGTACCTGTGGGTTACTGGGGATGCCATGAAGGGCAGCAGCTGATGCTCAGATCACCTTTCAAAGGGCTTGTTCCTTGGATGAGCAACTGGTCATGTCGGTCTTGGCAGCATAAAAGCTTGATTCACTACCCTGATTGCATGCTGGTGCAGTCCGGGCAACAGGCCTCACGGAAAGAGGCATTTTGAAAAGGGCCGTCTCGCATGTCGCCCTGGGGCAGTCTGGCATAGGTTTCGAGCGCTAACCAGCGAACGCCTTTGGGAAATGCCATGATCAGGTTTGTAAATTCTACACGGTTTTGGAGACCAGGGGTGCAAGCGTCGGGGCCGTAACTCTCATGGCGAGTGGAGCAAAAATGACGTCGATCAGACCAGGGCATATCCACTAGAGTTCTCACATCTTCCTTGAGATGTATGGCCCGACGTAGCACGTCCCATACTAGATGCCTTGCTCGCCAGATGATCTGCAACATCAATACTCTTCGAGGCTCACGGTGATGTCAGCCAATTTGTATCCTCACGGTGAACTGAGGCATCAAATTCGAGCTCAAAGCCTCGAACATCTAGCGACAAGTCGCAGCCGGTGGACATCAGAGACTTGAAAACCGAATGGCTTAGCAGTCGTCGTCGGAATTGAGAGAAATTTTCCACCGTCGACAGGATTCCAGATCATCCCCACCTCAAAGACGCAAAATGCGTTCATCTTTCTTGGCTCGCAATGAAGCAATGCCAAAGAAACAGCTTGGAGAAATGCGCTGCGACGTTCATTTGCCTCAATACTCTGCCACCCATGCTGAGGATTCTGCGGGGTCCGCGCCATTCGACATACCCAGCCGCCGAAAGTTATAGGCCCTTGTATGATTCACTCGATATCGGGATTGAAGCTGAAGGCGTTGCAGATCGAATACATGCTCAGAATCGCGAGCTGCTTGTGACGCACAAAAACTGGGGAATACTGGGGAAATGAGGGTCTGCGCTCTGTTCTCCTCTCCGTTTTGGTGGTGTACGGGTAACGCTGAGTGGGCTGCAGATGACATCGATCTTCGTCGCGGTCGAGTATGTTGATTGGTGACTTGCCCGTCCGTGACCGTTGATAGACCTCACCACAGCTTCTGGGCTCCACAGATTGCTGTCATGGTAGCCACAGCGCCATTCTCTACCGAGTCCTTGAGGGCTTGGGGCATGAGCGAGGCTTGCTCTCTGTATAAAGGTAACTAGCTGGTGATCGGAGGCGCTTGATGTCTTACCAATCCATCAGCGTGTGAAGCATTACCACATCGAGCACATTATCTTCCAAGTTTTGTACCAGTCCAATAGAGGGTTCACTTTCTTCAAAAAACAAGGAATTCCAGTTTCCGTTTAACATTTCAAGTCATCTACCTTCAGCGGCCATGATTACTTCTGTCGAGTACATCACAAGCCCGACCCGCTCCTCCTTCGACAATGAATCAGACCCTGTCACAGCAATATCGTCCTACTCTCGCACAATGCATGAGCATACCAGACAACAAATGGACACATGGCGCCGGTCCTTGGAAAGGAAGAGTCCAATAAACAGCCCTGTGGAGGCGCAGGCAAAAACCCCAAAGCAGGGCAGCAGCACTTCCAACTCCTTACGGTCGTCGATATAAGCTTCCATAAAGTATTGACGCTCCAAATTTCGCCTTTCAATGTCGCCCATGACACTTTCAGTGTCAGTGTTGGAACCTGGTCGGACAAAAGCACCCTTGACTCTAGATATTGTCCTGTTCTATGAACACACGTGCGATGAAAGAATTTGGAGGATAGACATGGGCACACTGGAAACGGAACAGAGACATTGTTAGCGGATCTCATGTTTTCGACTTTGGAGTCCTGACATAATCATTGCCAAGTACCCACGAGTACAAGCTTTCCACCCGGAACAATGTTGTCGCTCTGGTTCATGTCTTTAACGTCATCCTATGTTGACTCATTTGCATGTTTTCGATGGTCTCGTACCCAGCGGTATAACAGTATAGAGCATAGTTGTGCCGTACACCACGATTGTGACCCGTCGTTGACCTTGTTTCCGAGGTGCGGTTTTCTGCGTGTAAGAAGGTCGAGGGGGTGCTGAAGAACATAATAGAGGATGTGCTTGCGGGCAAATTGATACGACAACTGGAAGCATAGCTTTGCCTGCTGCAGTGCAGGCCGGCGTTGGAGCGATAGAAAAGCTGCGCCAATCGTACCTCGAGAGTGGATGACTTTGACATCTTCTCCCAAGATAACCAAATCGTTTCAGAAGCTAGAATGGACATCTCAGAAGTAAAACTCACTATCAGTCTATCAGCATCTCGTCCGCCTCTGCAGTATTGTCGCCATGGATGCTTTCCAGGACAACACTGCTGTTCCTCCTCTGGTGACGTCGATGAGCCAGATCGTCCTCAAAGCCCTGCCACTCCTCGGGCTCTTCGCCTTTCTTCCTGCTCTCTCGTTCGGGCTGTGCACGGTAGCTAGCGTCTCCCGTCAAGAAATCCGTGTCAACTGACGCGCTACGCTTTTGCTGTGAAGGCTGCCCTTGGAGGGGGTCCGACAGATCAATAACGGTGGGTGAAGAATTGACTGGTCTCTGTGGACTGCGTTGTTGCCTAAGCCGAGCTGCTAGTTTTTGCCGCGTGTCTTCAGATCCATCAGCCGGCTGAGTCGGGCCTACTGACGTTCGTTTGAAAAATCGGGATGTCCGTCCATCTCGCAATGTAGGCTGAGGTAGTGAATCGTCTTCAATGACGATCGTGTCGTTCCTTATCTTTCGCAGCTCCTTGGTGGAGCTGATCTCGTCTTGGCGACCTTGACCATCACAGTCTTCGGCATCATCCTTTGCGCGGAGTGCATCTTCCAAGATAATGCGGTCGGCCGACTCGTTTTGGCTTCTTCGAGTGTAGCCCTTGTAGAATTCGAGACCTTCTTGGACCCTTTGCTGCTGCTTTGTGAGGAGGTTAAGGTCTTCATCCTTGATCAAAATCCTGCCAATGGATGGCAATTCCGCCGCGCTTTGGTTCTCTTGCGCCTTGTGTAGTTCTTGCAGCATGTCATAGAGCCTCTGTCGGAGTGCGCCACTTGGAAGCCTCTTCGGCCATCTGACCGCGTCTGTTTCTCTTTGTAGTATCGATCTGACAAAGGTTTGTGGGTCGTGCATAAATTGTTCAAGGTACATACAGAGGTATAATCCACAGTCTGAGAAGTTGCCCTGAAGGGGGATGTTTTTGGCTGTCATGCCTAAGATTCTCTCCTTGTCGATGTCCAAGTTGTGCTTCTCCTTCGCTTCATGGATGAGATAGTCCTTCAGAATGGAAGCTGTCGGGCTTCGACTTGCATTTAGAGAATCCAGCGTGATGATGATGGGCTCACCAACGTCATATTTTCTGAAATTTGGCTTAGAAGATTTCCGGCGGGCGGTGCGCCTTTTGTCTGCGCCATCGGAGGTTGCATGGGACGGTTCTGCAGGATGGGTGTCATTGGCAGCCTCTTCTTGCAGCATGTCAATGTGAAGGACCTGGGCAGATTCGTCGTCGTTGGTGCCGCCGGCTTGACGAGGGTCTGCAGTTTCAACCACATCCTCATCGTCCTGTGTCTGGTTCCGACTCTTCAGCGAAGGAAGATTGCAGATGATCATCACGAACCAATGCGCACTTTCGTTCACGGGCACTATCACATAGTCTCGTGAAAACAAGTTGATGTTCTTGGTCCAGTTTGCCACCCCTCTGTAATTTATCTGTCGCCGCCCGCCCTTACTTCCCGCCGGCCGCGTCAGGGTTTCATAGAAGAAAGTGCTAAAGAAGTGCATCTTTCTGAGTTGACTCTGCGAGTTTACCTGGAGATATCTGATGAAGAGCCCGACCAATGAGTCATTGAGAAACTCATCGTCTTCAAGCCGGTACAAGTCATCCCAGGTGACAGTCTCCCGCTTGGCTCCCTCTGGAGGATACGTCAATGGCCTTTTCCATTCGGGTCCTTGTCGACGGGGCTCAACGTGGATTGGACGGGATTGTGACGCACTGTCAACATCGTCGTGATGGTTCGCTCGAGAGCGTGTCAGTCGCACCCCATTTGACGAGGCGGTTGACGGCTGTAACTGAGATGTGCGTAGCTCGATTTCCTGCTGCCGATGTGCTGAAGGTTCTGTCCTGGAGGCACTGCTCCGCAAGGCGGTTTGGTTAGGCGCTGCATCCAGAGAGTCAATCTTACGACGTCTTTTCTCGGACGGCTCTTCGATGGTGAAAGGGACAGACGCTACGCTACGTTTTTGACCGCGCTGCGATATCTCGTCCTCGTACCTCGCTCTCAGCTGGTCGGGCATCTCTTTGTTTGATACATGGGTCTTGCCCATGGCATTTTCGATCCACGAGCTATTCAAACATTAGTATAACACGATGGTGTGGGGTGAAAAGATTTACCAAGGCTTGGATCTAGTCTGAATGGTTGAGTCTAGGCCCAAAAGAAGAAGATAAAAGTCGGTCAATCCTTTCCGGGATTGAAACTCAAAGAAACAGGAATTCGCTGGCAACACCCCTTTGCTTAAGTGCAGCATCGCGGTGTGAATTTCTTCAGTGTCCGGAATGGTGATGGCGGTGATCTTCGAAAGAGAGACTTCGTGAATCAGGGCGTCCTTCATGAGCTCGGCGTTGCGGTATTTGATGGAAAACGTCTTGTTATGCTTGAAGACCTCAATGTCGTAGGCATCTACATCGATGAAGCCCGCGCAGACAAAGCTTCTGAGCTTGAATCGTTCACCAGGTGTGTCTGTGTAATTAGAGGGGCCAGGAGGTTCCGCCACTGACTTGCAGAGCCTTTTCGAAGTTTTAATTGTGCTATGCAGAGCATCGGGACTGCCTTCTTGATATCGCGCTTTTATCTTCGAAGTTGGGGGCGTTCTGGGAGCAAGGGGTCTGCGCGGTGGATTGGGTCCCTCTCCTCTGGCATAACTTTCCAACGGCTGTGGGTGATCAGATGTTATTCTCGGGGGCAGTCGAGGCCTCAGATAAGGTTGATCGTCGTCCGAATCAAATTCTCCACTCTCTCGCTGTTTTTTGGCGGTTTTGAGGAACGTTTCGTGGTCATCCATAAGCTCGTCAGGACTTTTCTCGCGACGCACGGGGTGGATGGTTTCCCTTGCCCTTGGTGGCGCCAATTCTCGCAAAGCCGTAGGCCTTACGCCGTGCGAAGGCCGAGACGGGTCCAGTGGATTTGGTTCCTTGACGCCACGTTTCGAGGCCGAATCGTTATCAGCTGCCTGTAATGTGGCATTGTGATCAAACGGTGCACGATTTGGTGATACATTCGAATTCTGTTCGTGGCCGGTGGCAGGATGACTGACATTTTCAGACGGGGACTCGAGCCGACGCTTCTTCTTGGGCGGTTTGTCAACATTCTGAACCTGATGGGCGGGGCTGGGTCCAGCGTTGGGCGTGATCCCCGAGCGGGTATTCGTCTTCGACGGAATCTTCGACGGAATCTTCGACGGAATCTTCGACGCCGCATTATTTGATCCCAGTTGCGCCTCATAGCCTTCTCGGCCCCGTGTGTAAAGAATGTAATGGTCTCTCCGTGTCATAGAAGCATCAGTTGGGCCATTCAATGTATTCACTGGTCTCAGGGGATGGGCGAGACGGGTGGTAGAGGTTCTGAACCTTGTTTTGGTCTTTCTGGAGTCAGCCCAAGTTGCGACATCCACGAGGCTGCTGCTTACCGGCTCGAAAGGCATGCCTGTTGGATTGGAGGGAATCTCAATTGGAAAGGCGTCTTTTGGTGTGGACCTATACAACGTGAGCAGACGTGCTTGAAGGCGCCAGAACCGCTGTTGGCCACTGACTGTTTGTATCCTATCAGCCTTTGCTCTTCTGAGGAAGGAGGGGATCTCCTGATCTTGCTTGCTGGGATCCTGCTCCTTCATTTGGTCAATCTTCATCCTTGCACATCATGATCTTGACGAGAAGAGGTGATGGTGCTCGTACTCTGTGGCAGCTAGGGGTTGTGGAGTGGGCTGTGAAACAGCTTGTGTTTCCTTCTTTTCAGGCGCAGGAACTTCGTAGAGGTCATCGTCGTCGTCGTCGTTGTCGTTGTCGTCGTTGTCAACCTGCTCCGTTGTCAGTCCCCGAGTCGGCGACGGGATGAAGATGGACGAACCTCAATCGGGTCGAACTTGCCCGACCCGGCAAAGATACTACTCGTGGTATGGGTCTTCACCTGTGCATTGGACGGCATGTGTTTGGACTCCGACGGCACTATGCGAATGGCATGCGGCTGCTCGGTGGAAGGCGGTCGAGAGGGAGTTTCCACTGCAGCCTCCGGCCCAGCAAATGTGCCCAAGATACGATCACGAACATCTTTGAGCACACCTTGGCGCAGCGATTGACCGATGTCGCTGAAGACATTCATGTATCATCGAACATCAGCGGCATCACTACTTCCAGTTACTTCTTCAAACACTGACTTCCCGACTCTCGGGCTGTGAACATTGGCTACCGTACGTCAGAAATGCCTGAGCGATTTTTTCCGCATCCGGGAAGGTGTCCCGCAGCCGCGCCTTAACGCGACCAGATCTACTACCCTTTCAGCTCCAAAGAAATGGCAATTGCTGTCGAAAGTCCAGGTGCATACATAATCCCTGACTCTGGGCTCGGTAGCCTGGTGAATGCTTGCTGCAAACTCCGGAACAGCCTGATCAATGGTAATACATATATGGCTCCTTGGCCGGGATCACGAAGTCTTGCCCTTGGCTTCGTCGGAGTAGAGGCTAGTTCTTCTCTGAGCGGCGCCAGGACCTGCCGTGCTCTTCTGCTGTCGAGCCTCATCTACGGCCTTCTTTTGTTCTATGCTCTCATCGTGACTTCGCCACACAATGTTGGTGTCCGGCGGGAATGAGAGGACCCTCTTGATGGTTTCGCTGCCAACTGTCAGTATCGGGCTACTCAACACATCGTTAGGATAAGGGCCTACCGAATCTTGATGTTCCTGCCTCCGTCGATCTTGGTCCAAACACTGAGAACGTCTTCCCCACTCCGGACGCTTAGAACAGCACCACATACTTCATCGCTGGCTTCCATAAACTGATCGCCAACAATGGCCAGTAATAAGTCTTCCCAGTACCGGTCGGCGACACCCTTTTTGAACCTTATTATCCATTTTCCCCCTTTCTTGTTGGCGTCGTCTTCCCATACGGGCCTTATGCCATCCTTGAAAATATGGTAGTCTGAGACGGTCGGCAGCAATGAAGGTCGCTTCAGGTGTGTGTAGATGGTCCAGAATCCCTCAATAGACCCAATCGATGCTACCTTGATTATGGATTTTTCGTAGTCCTTGTCTCGGCTAGTGGTGGGTGGCCGATAGAAGATGTTCCACGTGTGCTTCAGATTATGTTCTGTTTGTTCGCCCCGTTCGCTTGAAGCAGGCTCTTTCTGTGCTTTCAAGGACTCGACCTCAGCCTCGGTCTCCCCCTCCTTTTCCTTCTCTTTCTTGTCCTTGTCCTTGCCTGCGCCTGTGCCCGTGCCCGGGAAATCGAACCCGGGTGCCGCACCAGGTGTCTTGGGAGTTTTAGCCTGCCCAAACGAAGCAAATGCGCCCGTTCCCAAGCCGAAGGCTGACGATCCGGGGGATTTGGCAGACGCAGGGGATGCCGTGTTGAACGGATTTGACTTGCCGTGCGATGATCTCCCACCAAATGCTCGAGGTGAATCTAGTTTGGCGGTGTCCTTCGTGTCCAAGTCTCTGGTGGGCAAAGAGAGTTTGTCTTTGGTGCTGGATGCTCATTAGTACTCAGCCTGGTCTGAAGCCCTAATGGCAACTTACTTTGATCTCCGAGTCCACAAATTTGCTTGATCCATGGGGTGTTTGCTGATGCGGACTGATGGCGCAAGAGAGGATGGGCCGAAGGACACAAGGCGGGTTGGATGCGACAGGTGGCAATCCCGTTTGTGCTATAGCATCAATGCCCCCTTTTTCTTAAAGCCTGGCAAGCCTTTTGTCTACAACGACTCTTGGTGGGAAGTGATCGAGCGCCAAAAGATTTGCGAGTGGTGCAACTGGTTCTGAAAGAATGGGGTCGAAATTGTCGTCTGTCGCTAAAATGTTGACTTTTGCTTTTGAGAAGGCTTGGCTTTGAGTCAGAGAGGTCTCGTGTATACAGTCGTCTACTTCGTGCAGTGTCGTGTGCTCTCAATTGTTGTGCTCTTGTACTGCGGACAAGTTGGAACGCCAGCGGCTTTTGCGTTGATTGAACTTTGGCCCAGCGCAGCGCGAGCTGCCGCATGCAGGAACGCCACGCTAACCACACTCTGGGCTACGCTAGCAATTCCTCTCAAAATTTGGACGATCTGCTCTCGATCAATTTTCCCTTCTACACATTCAGACCACCAACTCAAATCATTGTCAGCTGTTCCACCGAAATGCAACGTTGAAGCTGGCGATTCCGATGTGTCGGTCGAGATTGATCTCCTACGGGAGAATTCGCATTTAAAACCATTGTCACGAGGGCCATCTGGCTACCCATGATGCGGTGATGACCTGATTGACGAAACATTTCTCTCTAAGAATGGCTTTTGGGGAGTCGGAGACCAGGCCCATGTTCTACTTCGCATGGCGCCTCTGGAACCAGCCCGCGCAGGTGAGTACCTTGACACAGTCGCCATGTGCTGCGTGTCAACAACAATGATGAACAGAATTTGAGCTCTGGTAAACCGATATTCAGCCGCTCCGCGGACGGATGCTGGTTGGAATTGAGGTGTTTGGCAAAGATCTGATCATGCGCCGCACTGCTGAGAACGATTCCAATCGTCCAGCGATACAGCAAAAATACTAATGGTGATCTAGGTCTCGTCACATGCATTCAGTTCAAGTTTCAACATCTGGCTGCCATCAAGTCCCCTTTTCTCCTCACTGAGACTGATTTACGTTCTAGACGGCGTCTATGCTCGCTCTCGAAGTCAGCTGCTCGTTCTGATTTCCCAACTTCGAGATTTGCAGAAAGGCATCAACTCCATACCCCTCCAAACTGTGCAATTCGAGACCGCCAGCCCAATACTCTGCATACACCTTGCTCATTGGCAGGCCCATGCCCAGACGCAACTTTGGATCTCTCGTCGAGAGCTGGCTTAGAGAGGAGTCTCGAGAATGTATACCCGGAGCACCAGGTGTCTGCATTTCATGCATTTTGGCTGCCAGTGCCGGTACTTGACCCAAGCTTGCCAATCGCTCTTGTCTTCGCGGCCCTTTGTTGAATGACCAAAGGTACGGTAGAATGTCCCGCGGAATGCCACCTCCTTGGTCGGAGATTCTGATGACCACTTGCTGCGGGGCTTCGCAGATCAACACCTCGATCGGAGGCGGTGGCCGGGCCGAGTTTTGGTGGTGGTCCATTACGGCTTGGATCGAGTTTCTCAGCAGTTCGCCGATAATGTACTCGAGATGGCTCAGGACATATGGGAAGGTCGCGTTCAGATGCCCTCTGATGTTGATCTCTGGCACCACGCCGCCTTGATACGAATCTCGACAGACCCGCTGTGCAAAGTTTCCACAGCCGCGGACAATCTCCTGGGCATTGCACCGTAATAGCACCTCTCCAACAAAATCGTTCTCCGAGCTCGGATGAGGGCTGTGCCCGGGGGAATTGTATGTGTCGGTCAGGGCCAAATGCTGTTCAGCTATGACTCGTCTTGATATTCGAGCTCTGAGCATTCCATTCACAAAAGCATCCATGTCATCCGCCGGCATCAGATTCTGGCATTCCAGAACACCCATGATCATCCTGGGGATCACAGTCAAATGCTCCTTCAAGCTCTGACTGATGACTTTGCACATAGCATCATTATCATCGAGGGTGTTCACAACAGGCAGCTTCCGGAAATTCTCAAACGACTTGTAGTAGAGCTCGTACACGTAGGACAGATGGGGGTTCGTCACGACAGCGTACGGTAGCTTCTGCATTTCGCGCAGGCGGTGAGCAATGCGTGTAGGCAGCTCATTGCGCACGTAGTTGGCTGAGCTGATGAGGCGATCTTCGGTCAACGTCCGGCCAAAGAAGAAGAGCTGGCGCAGACTCATGGGGCGTATTGGTCGTTCGACCCATTCGTCCAGCGCCGAAGCCGGTCTCCATCGTGGTGTTTGTGCCGCGGTTGTGATGGAGCGCAGAGGGTGGTGCGCGTTTTGGCATCTGCTCACAGATGCCCTGCTCCAGGCTCGTGCCGCTTGTATCATTTCATGCGCAGAATGGGTAGAGATATTGCACCGTTTTCCCTATACCGAGGCTTCCTCTTCATGCTGCGCAGCTCCTGGGCCTTGGTGCGAATGTGTCACGGGTGTGCTGCACCTCTATCGTGGTGTCTTCATTCAGAACGATGTCGGAGGGACGATGCCGCCATGCATCATGGAGGTGGAGGAGCTCGTAGGAAATCGATACGGAACCAAAGTTGTGTAGTGTTGGAACCGTGGCTCCGCATCAACGTACCAAGTAAAATGTTGCCCCAGCCTCAAGTGGGCGGGCTACGTCTGCACATCCTTTCCTGCAAACGTCACCGACAAATCACGTAAGACCAGCCATCGACAAGGCTTCAGTCCAGAACATGTGTTAGCAGGAGCTCGCAAATTGACCGTGATTTTGCGTTTCGTTGTCTCTATATCGTGCTCTTGCCAGTCAATTCAGACTTTTAGATCCTTCATCCGAGCCTTTCGTCCTCGAAACCTCTTCGCAAATAAGCCACACCTTTCCTCCATGTCAAGAGAGGCCACAACGCCATCCGCGAATTCAAGGCTTTAGAACTCACTGGCATCGGCGCACATTTCGCCATCAAACAGCCGGCTGCGCTGATTCCGTTCCGGCATGGATAATGTGAGTTTCTCGCCCTCTACCACCGTCCCCTCGACCTCCCACGATTGTTTTACCAGAAGCTGACTTGCGTCATCGTTGGTCACATATAGCTAGCAGGCCCAGATATGCTAATAGATACCTACGACCAGTACAATCAGCAGGATAATGAGGTTGTTGATATCACTCCCGATGATGCTTCAGAGGGGCTGGCGGAATCTCCTTTGCGCGCAGATGATTGTAAGTTCCGCAGATTCCAAGGGCGCAGGCGCAGCCATCTAACGGACTGCAGACGAAGCAATGAAGAAGCATGTCTTCCCGGCCCTCGACGACCTGGAGATTGAATCAGAAGCACATCACACCTGGCACATAGAAAAATGGCGGTCCATGTCTAGGCGGGAACATGGTCCAGTTTTCAAGTGTGGCGACATTCCCTGGCGAGTGCTTTTCTTTCCATGGGGCAATTCGGTGGACTGTGCCTCATTCTACCTCGAGCATGGCTACGAATCCGATCCTCCGGCCGACTGGTATGCCTGCGTCCAATTTGCCCTCGTCCTGTGGAACCCGCACGAGCCGACGATATACAAAATGCACACTGCAAATCACCGTTTCAATGGGAAAGAGGGCGACTGGGGCTTCACACGGTTTGTTGAACTGAGGAAAGCCTTTCATTCGCCATGGGAAGGCCATGACAGGACGCTGGTTGAGAACGATGAAGCCAACATGACCGCATACGTTCGCGTTATCAAAGACCCCACCGGTGTGTTGTGGCACAATTTCGAAGGCTACGATTCAAAGAAAGAGACGGGCATGGTCGGTCTCAAGAACCAAGGAGCCACCTGCTATCTCAATTCCCTGCTACAGTCACTCTATTTCACAGATGCATTTCGAAAGGCGGTCTATCAGATACCCACCGAGGACGATGCGACGAGGACAAACAGTGCGTGGACACTTCAAAGGCTATTTTTCCGACTGCAGAAAGACCGGCTGGCGGTCTCGACGAATGAACTCACCAGCTCCTTTGGTTGGGACACTCGACAGATCTTCGAACAACAGGATGTTCAAGAGCTCTCTCGCATACTGATGGAGAAGCTCGAGACGCGAATGAAAGGCACCGCTGCGGAAAAGGCCCTCCCAGCGCTCTTCGTCGGCAAGTCCAAAACATACATAGATTGCATCAACGTCAATTATGAGTCCTCGCGCATAGAAGAGTTCTGGGACCTGCAACTCAACGTCAGAGGCAACAGGAATCTGGACGAAAGCTTCAAAGACTACATCCAGGTCGAGACCTTGGAAGGAGAAAACAAGTACGACGCCGGCCCGCCTCACGGCTTGCAAGACGCTAAGAAGGGCGTGATATTTGAAGAGTTCCCCCCTGTGTTACATCTGCAGCTCAAGCGCTTCGAGTATGACATCAACAGAGATGCCATGATGAAAGTCAACGACCGACACGAGTTTCCCGAAGAGATCGATCTGTCGCCATATCTCTCTCCGAACGCCGAGAAGTCGGAGCCCTGGGTATATCAACTGCATGGAGTCTTGGTGCACAGCGGTGATTTCAATGCAGGGCACTACTACGCTTTCCTGAAGCCTACAAAGGATGGCTGCTTCTACAAATTCGACGATGATCGTGTTACGAGGGCTACCATGAAAGAAGTCCTGGAGGAGAACTATGGTGGCGATTATCCGGCATCAATGAACGGCGTTGTGGCACAACGGCAGCCGTACATGAGGGGCACGTCGACAAAACGCTCGATGAATGCGTACATGCTGGTGTACATTCGAAAGAGCAGATTAGATCAGGTCTTGCTTGGAGTCAACGATGAGGACATACCCGCACACATTGAGAAGCGAATAACTGAGGAAAAGGCTGAGCTCGAGAGACGCAGAAAGGAGAAAGAAGAAGCCCACCTCTACCTCAATTTGGGCCTGATATCGGACAAGTCGTTCAAGCAACATCATTGGTTCGACCTGACGAATTATGACGCTGAAACCAGTGATCCTGCCGCCGCCATTGTCAAGCGAGTCCTCCGTCAGAAGAAGGTTGGAGAGTTTGCCGCAGAAGTTGCCAAAGAACTAGGGGTTGACGACGATCAAGTGAGATTCTGGGTCATGGTCGGGCGACAGAACAAGACGAATCGGCCGGACCAGCCCATTAAAAATGAGTCGACGATGGAGGATGCGTGGCACCGACATAGTTCGAAGGGGAAGCCGTTTTACTTGTGGGCAGAAACTCGAGAACGAGACAAAACGACTGGCCTCGTTGAATGGCCGGATGTGAGTGGAGATGCCATCAGCAAGAATGGTGGTAACCACCCCATCCTGGTCTTCCTCAAATACTTCGATATCAATCAGCAAACCTTGACAGGAATGGGTCATGTCTATGTCAACAAGAATGACAAGGTCGAAACTCTACTCCCTCACATCAGAGACATGATGGGCTGGAACGATGGGAGAGACATCTCGCTCTACGAGGAAATCAAATTCTCCATGATCGAGACCATGAAGCCCAACCACACTTTTGCTCAATCCGAAATCCAGGATGGCGACATTATCTGCTTCCAGGAGAACGAAAAGAATCCCGGCATCGATACCGAGCACGTGCTGTACCACAACGCACGCATGTATTACGATTACCTGCTAAACAAAATACCCGTCTCATTCCATCCTCGTCTTGGAACGCCTGGAGAGGTCTTTACGCTCGACTTGAGCAAGAAGATGTCATACGAACAGTTCTCCGAAAAAGTTGGGCAACATCTCCAAGTCCCCGCAACTCACCTACGATTCGCGACAGTTAGTAGCACCACTGGAAAGCCTAAAGCGTGGGTGAAGCGGAACCTTCAGCAAAATCTGAACCAGATCTTACAGACACAGTTCACCGCCTACGGTGCATATTCTCAACACCGCAATGATGCTTTGTACTACGAAGTTCTTGAAGTCAGCCTGCAAGATTACGAGACAAAGAAGATCATGAAGCCGATCTGGCTACACGAGGGCATCGTCAAGGAAGAACAGCTGGAAGTGCTGGTTCCCAAAACAGGCATAATCAGCGACCTCGTGAATGGCATTATTCGAAAACTGAAGATGCCAGACGACACAGATCCTCGCAGAATCCGTGTCCTGGAAGTTACTACTGGGAAAATTTCACGGCAACTGCCTGAGGACTTCAACGTCGGCGTCATCAGCGAGTTCACGACGCTCTACGCAGAAATGATCCCCGATGAGGAAATCAATGCTGACGACAACGATCGGGACATATGTTGCTATCATTTCGACAAAGACCCCACGAAACCGCACGGCATTCCGTTCATTTTATTGGTCAAACCGGGTGAAACTTTCAGGGACACCAAAGAGAGGATAAGCAAGAGAACAGGCATCAAAGGAAAGCTCTTCCAGAATCTCAAATTCGCACTGGTTCCGAAGGCTCCATCCCAGATGAAACAACTGCGCTACTTGGAAGACGACGATATTCTTGCCGACATGATGGGCGACAATGACAGCCTGGGTCTTGATCACGTCAACAAGGCCAAGAACTTCTGGGGCCGTCAGGAAGGAATGTTCATCAAGTAGGGCGACATAAATGGCAGTCTTTGCTGGCATAACGGCTCCATTGATTGGTCATCACAAACAAAAGCCTTTGAATGCACCTTTGGCTTGATCATCCGGACTCAACACCCTGGTCACCGAATCCTCCATCGTTCAACGATACACCAACAGCATTATGATATTGCGAAGGCGGCTTCTCTGGCTGTACGCAATGAAGGCGCGTGGCGGCCAGAAGGAGTCCAATAAAGCAGCCAAGGCCTTGCAGCAAAGGCCTTGTCACAACTTACTGAAATCCCTCTTCGAGCATCTCAGCCATGCGGCTTGACCGCTTGAGCGCGGATGATGACTACAGCAGTCTAGTACTCGAAGAAGGTGTAGAGGAAACCTGACTCCTTTATGGATGGAATTTCCTGCAATTCTGGCTGAAAGCCATGTGTCTTCAGCACTGTGCTCTATTGCTGATTACGCCTGCATGATTAGCGTATATGATAGTAGGCAATATGATAGACAAATAGTGATGGTGTGTACGTGGGAGATATAAAATGGAACGGAACTGGCTTGAAGTTAGACCCTCTCCCCTTGGTGTTTGATTTTGTCCACGCCGAGCGGCAGGAATCCGTGTCTCGCATGTGTACGTGATCACAGGACTTTACCCGATGCTGACCGGTGTGGCTTTCCAAGCTTTTTTGGCTCCACCATCCTATCTGAATGGGCGCAGGCGGCTAGGCACGGATTTTTGCCTGGCGTCATTTCACATTGCATTGCGGGGATGCCATAGAAGCAGGGCAACATTGGCCTAGAGCACCTTGTGACATGTTTCCTGTCGAAGTCGTCCTTTCAGTTCAGCACTCGGTACAACCCACAGATATCCCCTATATATGTTCGGCGGTATGGTTCTTGGTGACGACTTAACAGCCTCCTCCGCCGTGCCCTCTAGCCTCCGGTTTGCAGCTAGGTCCCCAGCTTGAAACATATTCCGTATATTCAACCCGACAAGTTCGCCGAGCGGTGGCGTTCAGTGCTCACCTCGCAATGCCGCGGCGCCGTTCCTTGCCCTCTCTCGCCATAGTGCTTGCCCTGCTTGCGGCATACGGCGCACTGAGAGCGATCGACCATCGTAACAAGACGCGAGAAGCATATTCTTACACTTACCGGACGCCTTCGCCTCAGCCTGAGCGGCGGAAGACGAGGAGTAGGAGACGCAGTCGGGCGGGCATATACCCATATGCGTATGAGAACGAAAGGGGCAGGGATAGACGGGAGCATTCGCCGCCGCCACAGGCCCGCTATGACCACGACTTGGACTTTGACGACGCATATGGGGACGGGAATGAGAATCGGGGTTATCAGTACGTGGGATACGGTGGCGGCGGATCCCAGGTGGGAGTGGGAGAGGGAGAGACATTAGCTGAGAACTGGGACGATGATGAGACGCTCGTCGACGGGCCAAGGGGAGACGGAGGGAATTGGTATGGGCGGAGATGAACGGGATTGTAGAGTATGATTTTTCATATTCGCAACCATGATGGATCTGTACGATTACTATACTTGGCAGGGAGGAGGAAGTATTTGAACATAGAAAGGCTTAATTTGCGAAGAGTCTCATCTCCCTGATTACTGTACTGGTATGGCTAGGGACGGGGGAAGGGGGATGGGTCAACTTCAGGGGTAAATGAGCTCAGGTAGTTTTGTCCCATCCAGGTTGGTTTAAGGGGTTTTTCCATCTTGGGGGGATTGAAGATTGGGTGGGCAGACGAATAGGGTGTGGTACGCAGGCCTAGTGATTGGGGACACATCTGGTGATGAAGACACTCTACGGGCTCGTCGTGAGAATATTGCATGATCATCTGGTCTCTCGGCAACAGTAGCTTTGACGTCAGACATGGCGTATCACAACACTGGTCAATGGCTTTTGTCGAAGGAGCCTTGAGAGCAGAACAATGATCTGATGAGTGTAGGGGAGAAAGTAGGCATTGGAACTTCTCTTCCGTATGTCCATAAGCAATCCTCCATCTAGAGACCAAGAGATTTGTGTTGAAGCCTCAAGTATTACCAAGCGGATATGCTTGCTACCGGATGCAGACCATTCATCTTGGTCACCAGTGGGCATAACCTACTGTTCATCTTCGCCGTGAGCCATGTTCCCGGTGACGCCTGCCCCCCTGAAATTCTTGACACGAACAGCAGAGCGCAACTTCGCGCGGATTAGGTGGTTGGGATCGTGGAACAATTCGTTTGTCTGGAAAAGCGTTTACGCTCTGACAATCTGTCCACATGACATCCTGAGGACGTTCCGTCCATGTAAGGAGACCTCTTGAGCTTTGGCAGTGCACATTGAACTGTCAACAGATTATCTCGCATATGGACTCATGGAATCTTGGTCTGCTGTTGCTTGATTGGTTGATAATGTGAAGCTGACGATTGACAATAATTGAGCGTGGCCTCAGGAAGCGCCAGCAGTGGAATATTCGGATCGCCCCAGCATTCATGGACGGGGAAAATTTTGGATGGTGCAGGTCTGTTTGAGCGCCGTTGATTTCCAGACATGGAATGACACCCCACATTCACATGGAATCAGTCGAACATCGATCTCCTTCTGATGCAAAAGGAATTAATTCGGCGGATTAATCCCCCATCAAGTATGGCATTTCCGGCCTCCTTCATGCTCACAAGTTCGAGATTTTCATAAGGCGAAGCTGGGTAACTATGTACATACTATACATAGACTTCCCGCCAGAAATGGCATTGTCGCTAATGCAGCGTGGCTTGGTGAGTGGCGACTGACATATGTACTTCGGCATGTGAAGCGATATCGGTTGGTATTTTGACTGGTTATTAAATGTGAATGCTTGAGCAGCACAATGTCCAGCGAAATGTCCAAAGGTATATGTCGAAATGGCTGCTGAGTTCGATATTTCGAAGAAGTATCAGGCGCAGGAGGAGGTCTTTGTAAGATTCCAACGCCTTCCCCTCACACGCTCGCACTGACAACCGAAAAGTTTGATGATGGGCGAGAAATTGAACTCCTGCATTTTGTTTATGGCAAGCCTGATATCGATGAAATCAGAAACAAGCCAAGGCGTGTACTTGCCGCGATTGATGAGTTTGCTCGAACGAAGAAGTACCTGATGAATGTAGGCGAAGACAAGGGCAGGATCGTAACAGATCTTATTGCGGAAGTCAAACCGCAGACGATGGTCGAGCTTGGTGGCTATGTTGGGTACTCCTGTATTTTGTTTGGCGACGCGGTGCGACAAGCAGGTGGAAAGAGGTATTTCAGCTTGGAGCGCAATCCCGAGTTTGCTGCAGTGATTGCCTCTCTCGTTGACCTCGCCGGACTAAGCGATGTTGTCAAGGTCATCGTCGGATCGAGCGATGCCTCCATCCGCAGGCTCCACTCGGCTGGTACGCTGCAGCATATCGACATGATGTTTCTGGATCATTACAAGCCAGCGTATACCACAGACCTGAAGTTGTGTGAGGAATTGAGATTGGTGACTCCTGGCTCAGTGTTGGCGGCAGATAATGTCATCACACCTGGTAATCCTCCATACCTGGAATATGTGCGTAGCACTTGCGATCAGAAGCGTCGTGCCACAAGGGGCCACACCGTCAACGGAGTGGACACCAGATTCGCGGACAGGACGGCCAAGCAGTATTTGAGAAGAGAAGGCCAAGCCAAGCTCGACGAGGGGAGGATTGGAAACCCAAACCTCGTGTACGAGAGCAATCTCGTCAATAGCTGGGAGCCAAGCGGCATTCTTGTAAGCGAAGCTCAAACGTTTTGAGAATATGACTGACCTTCACAGGATGGTGTGGAAATAACCCGATGTGTGGGCGAGGAGAAGTGAACCCTTACCAAAAGCTGCTCTCCTTTATGAGAAGAGAAGCTGCTGCATTGCGATCAAGCTGTGTTGGCTAGGGCTTGAGTGGACGTGCTTAGTTGTGAGCTTGACTGCGACCGGAAAGGATGTTGAATCAATTTGAAGATATGGCCGTAGGAGCTATCGCCGGGAGGAACGGCCCTGATTGTTTCCCTCTGTGAGGTGCTTCTCGGATGCGCCATCCAGTCCAACTGCTGTTCTGGCGTGAGACATGCGCAGATGCAAAGGAGACACACTTTCTGGATAGAAAGCTGCATGCTGAGCAGCATATTGATGATAAAGAGCGGTGGAGCCATTCCCAATCCTTGTAGTGATCAAAGCTGTGTTTACCTAGTCTCACCTGCTGAGCAGGCCAAATTGCTCAGGATTGAATCACCGCCGGAGCGAGATGCAAACAATATCACACCATGGCGGGAGAGTGCTAAGATAACGATGGATCTCAAACACTTAGAAGCTCTGTGAATAATGTTGAATAATACTCGATTCTTAAGCTACAGGAGGAATTCAAACAGGGCCAAATGACAAGTTCCACCTCAGAAACGCCAGTCCAGATCAATCTCATTACACATACCAAGCACCAGAATATTTGCCTCCCTTTGCAACCAATTCAAAGAGATCACACCGCAAACGCAGATTGGAAACGCATTCTATATTTCTTGCAAACAGCGTCCTGATAGTGAGACAGTTTCGCCTTCGCCAACCACAATACTCGACTGGTGATGATTTTCATGTGGCTCATTCTCATCCTTTGCACTTTCGCTTTCCCAAATCTCGATGTCCGCTGGCTCACCGGCCGCCGCTGGCATCGCGGACACGTCTTCTTGCCGCAGCCCTGAAACGGAAGTTAGAGACGTCCTTCTCGCCCACTCGGGAATATCTTCGGGAGCTAGTTCAGTTTGAGTATCAGCTTGAGGTTCACGTAGAGCTTCAAAGGTGAAATCTTCAGCCGCTGGTATGACGGTAGGTGCCGAGCATTGCTGTTCTTGCCGTTCGATGGGATCATCACTTTGAGCCAGACTCGGTTGTGGAACATCGTCATGAACCAGCACTGCACTCGTAGCATCAAGTCCTTCACCATAAAATTCGGCCGCGTCGAGATCACCAAGAGGTGTCCTTGGCTCCTCGGTACTCATGTCATTCTCCTTCGTCCCTGTTCTTACAGCGGCCGCGCGAGTGACCGGTGTGGAAGTCACGAACATCTCGTTAGGATCAATATTCTCCTTTCCTTTGTCGGTCTTCTCGGCGCGGTCGAAGCCCTTTGACTTGCCCTCATCATCGGAGATGTCTAGTGCTGCTGATGATTGTGTCATGGTCCACTCTGACATTCGATAGTCCTGTTGTTCCTCCGACTCCTCGAAGATATCAAAGAACCAAGATGTTGGCTGTGCTGCGTGGAGAAGAGGAGCAGGCTTCTTTGAGCGCGCTGTCTTCTTGTGAGCTAGAGTGCCTTTAAGCGCTGCCGCTATCGATAGTGTGGGCGAGGACGAGCCGAAAGATGGAGGCGCAAAACGCCGTCGTGGTTGAGACTTGTCATACTTCCCATGGACACGGGTTGGTGAGCGACCAGCTGCAGCAGGAGCAGAGAGAGGGGTTGAGGAAGGCTTGGGTGTTGTATCAAGCCGGGGTGTGTATATTGGTGGTGTGGCAGGAGTATGGCTCTTTGTGTTGGAAGGCCGGACCTTCAAGAATGGACGAGACTGTTTGGCAAGAGACACATCGTCCGTGAACGCTGCTCGTTTACGTTTGCTGCTTGCATCGATCGTATTGGGATCGATATTTTCAGAGTCTGAAAGGTCAGGCGATGGAGCACGTCTCTTAAGGCTAGGAGCTATGCTTGGAGTGATGGCTAAATCACTTCTTAGTCTTGTTCGCCCACATCAATCTCGGAGAGCATACCATTCTGCCTATTTTTCATGCTTTGGAGACTCCGCAGTTTGGACTCATCCAGGACTCCAAACGGTTGTCGAGCTGGTGTTGAAACGGCTGCCATGTTGTCGGATTGCTGGAAGAGTACCTCTGCCAGGGAGAATGACGTTGGAAAACTGCTGGTTGCCGGCACAGCTTTGCGCGTTGGTGGCGTGTCTACAACTTCAGTATAGATGAATACTGCACAAGTCGGAGTAGGTTGAAGGGGAGGCAGCAGTTGTGCGAGTGTGCTTGCAAATAGGACGATGAGAAGGGCAGCGAGATATAGGGAAGACCAAAGAGGTCAGCTTCGAGGTCGAGCAGGCGAAGCACAATGCAGCACGACGCGATACCCTGGCACCTGTGCAGTGAGCACCGTGTTAGGAGGTCGTCCGAGGGATCCAGTCACCAAAGCGATATCTCTCAAGCGATGGAAGGTTGCAGTAGTGTAGCTGACTACTGCAGGCCAAATGAGGGTGATTATGCCGTCTGAGGCAGCAATTGGATCAGCTGTGGTGGAAGAGAACAAGAGAGACTCCCATTCATTGAGATTCGCGTCGCAGGCGCGGCAGGGGGGTTGTTAGCGTGTTGACCCACGTCGACCATCAGCATTGAATTATCGACCTTGATAGAGTCGATGTAAGCTGTTGAATCTGTAATGATGATTGTTCTGGTAAGTTGACGTCTACAGAGATTATTGTAATCTATCCTCATTCCTTTGCTCCCTGCTGGGAGCAAGTGGAATCCTGGAAGGACAGGTCTGCTTTTGTTGACACGAGAATCTTGGCAAACGCGGGTGCGACCTTTGACATGGCTAAAAAATGTTTCAGTCCGAGCACCGGTGATGTGCCCACCAACCAGCCAGCGGCGGCCATGACATCTTTCGAACATGTTTCCAATCTTCTCGATATGCACCTCAGCAATATGCTGATTCCTACCGTGTTGCATCTGCATCTATGAATGATCCGGCATTGAGACTCGCGCCCTTGAATGTACGAGAGCATCACACTTTGCTTGGGCAACACCGGTCTGAGGCGTACGCTGGGGGGTATGCATGAATGACTGGAGGCGGCCGCGAAAAGGTCGCACCGTTGGACGAGCGAATTCGTGACCTTCCCCGTCTGGCCTGTTTCCGAGCAAACTGCGAAGAGAGATTCTTTCCAGAAACAAATCCAATGACCAGGTTATTCGTATCCGAATGGTATGCTTTGCATCGCACCGGCTCTTGTGACGCATTTCGCAGCCGCAGAATTGGCCTTCTGGCACGCTGCTGCGACGTCAAAGTCCTGAGCACTGATCCCTCGAGCGCGTGCCCGAGCTAATTCGGCGGTGAAGTACCCGACAAAGGTGTCACCAGCACCAGTCGTGTCGACGACTTTCTCAACTTTCAGCGCTGATATCAAACCCCTCTTTCCAGTAGATTGAGAGTAGAAGACGCCTTTCGATCCCAGAGTAACAATGACCGTGTCTATGCTGAGCAACTTATGAAACTGGGTCCCAATCTGCTCGAGAATTTCTTCCGTGAGATCCTCTTCCCTGTCCACAACCGTCATGTGATAGCCCTCTGATCCCATGGATTTGGTGAGCAGCAAGCATTCTGTCTCATTAACGATCAATGCAGCGAGGTTCTTCAATGTCCGGCCAGGTATGCCCTGTGGCCAAACCGGAGCAGGATTGAACACAACTTGGGTTTGGTGAGATGCATTGTAGTGCTCAACGATGGACAAGACGGTATCTCGAGGAATCTCCCCTTGTAGCACAACAACATTTGGTACCCTGCCGCTGGATGTGCAACGACTCAGGACCTCTTTCACATCGCTCATACCTTTGAAACCCGCTCCAGGCACAAACAGAATTCGGTTCTCTCCTTTTGCACTCTCGTCAACAATGATGGTTGCTGAGCCCGTCGTGGTACCTGCAACTTCCACCACGTTCGCTGTGTCAACACCTGACTGCTGCAATGCAGGCCGGAGCAAGGTAGCATAGTAAGGGTCATCCTTTCCCACAGCACCCACCATTTCCACCTGCACATCTTGCTCGTCCTTGGATGTGAAGACAGCACGGCCACAAGCTGCGGCCTGATTTGCGCCTTTGCCTCCAGCATTGATGTCAAACCGAGTGGCCTGGAGAGTCTCCCCTGCGGAGGGACATCGTGGCGTGGTGGTGACAAAATCCAGATGAAGAGATCCGATCACTTGTATGAGCGGCTTTTCCATGATCGGGCGGATGTGGTATTGTCGGAATGGAAATCAAAGGAGACTGCGGTCAGATGAGATCCGGTGTTGAGCTTGACCTTGATGTCTGATATCCCACCCGGGCTCGGACGGCTTTAGCAGGCAGAGATCAGCGAGGGGCAACTGTGCTTCCTATGACAAGCAGTCTTTTCAGTTGACGTCTTTCATCAGTGACTGTAGAGCCGCAACAATACTCGATCGTCTTGTTCGATTTGACAATGGAAACACCTGAGCCGAAAATGAAACGTGACCTGGCATGGCATGATGGCTCCCATTCCGGGAAACTTTCCCTGTGAAGTGTTTGCCTCGATGGGCCTAAGTTCCGGGTATACCCCGGAGCCTGACGCGACGCTTTCGCGAAGTTTGAGGGTCCGCGTTGGTGTTTCTTGCTGTATCTGCCTCTATTTCTGCCATCCATCTGTTCAACCAACTTGCCCGCCTGCGATACCTTTTGATCGGCCGCCCAGCAGTTGCATCGCATCCTTGATATTTGACCTTGTTGATAATTTCTTGACACACTCCCTGAGAATTGACTTGCGAACCCGTTCCCCTCGCTGAGAAGCAGCGCAGGCTGCAGTCATGGCCGACGCCATCCATATCGACGCCAAAGTATTCTTTGAACGACTGGGGATACTCTTGAACAGTTGGAAGTCAGACAAGAGATCAGGCGATGCGCAATTTGGCGGCGCCGACTCAATCGTCATCCTCACTGGCAAATCCGAGCCGGAGAACAGTTTCGTCAAGAACAATGCCTTGCATTTCTGGCTATTGGGCTATGAGTTTCCGGCTACATTACTCGTCTTTACCACCAGCATGGTGTATGTCGTCACCACAGAGAAGAAGGCTAAACACCTGCAAAGCCTAAAGGATGGCAAAATTCCGGTCGAGATCCTACCCATCGATGCCAAAAAGCCAGAAACCCGATCGGAAGCATTCTCCAAATGCCTAGATATCATCAAAGGAGCAGGCAAAAAGGTGGGAGTGCTGCCCAAGGTCGAAACGACAGGACCATTTGCGGACGAATGGAAGAGGGTCTTTGCTGAGGCATCGAAGGAGGTTGAAGAAATAGACGTCTCTACCGGTCTATCGCAGTCAATGGCCATCAAGGACGAAGAAGAATTGAAAGCCATCAGAACTGGCGCCAAGGCCGCAAGCGCTGTCATGTCTGATTACTGGGTGGATGAGATGGCGGAAGTGCTTGATGCCGAAAAGAAAGTCACCCACGCCAACCTCGCTGCCAAAATCAGCACCAAGATCGACGATCAGAAATTCTTCAAGAAGATATCGAAACTGTCGTCGGACTTTGACAACCAGCACCTTGATTGGGCCTTTGGACCTGTCGTACAAAGCGGAGGACAATACGACTTGAAGATGTCGGCCCAGTCGAACAACGACAATCTACATTCAGGCTGCATCATTGCTGGCCTTGGCTTTCGGTATCGAACATATGCCTCTGTTATTGCACGGACGTATTTGATCGACCCAAGCAAGTCTCAGACAGCAAATTACAAAATCTTGCTTGCCGCTCACGAGGCTGCCATTCGCGCTGCCAAAGAAGGCGCCGCATGCAAGGACGTCTACAATGCGGCGTTTGGTGTCATCAAGGCAAAGAAGCCAGAGCTGGAGAAGCACTTTCCGAAGAATATCGGTGCTGCTGTCGGCATTGAGCTGAAAGATGCAAACTTGACGCTCAGCGGCAAGAACGGACGAACGTTGAAGGACGGCATGACCTTTTCGATCGTGACGAGCTTGGCCGATTTGACCAACGACAAACCGCAAGACAAGAAAGGCGCCAACTACAGTCTTCTGCTCATGGACACCATTCGCGTCTCCAGAGGCGAGCCCATTGTTTTCACGAAGGATGCTTCCACTGACCTCGATTCTATCGAATTCTACTTCAAGGACGACGAAGAAGAGGCCAAGCCCAAGCAAGAAAAGAAGAAGCCTGGGGCCAGCGCAATTGTCACTAGCAATATCAAATCGAGCAGAACCCGAGGCGCAAATCGGGTCGATACACACAAAGAGGAAGAGGAAGCTCGAAGACGAGAACACCAGAAAGAGCTTGCAGAGAAGAAACAGCGAGAGGGCCTCGAGCGATTCTCTGAAGCCACTGGGGCCTTGAACGGCGAAGACGAAAAGAAGTTCAAGAAATTCGAGTCGTACAAACGGGACAGCCAACTCCCAGCGCGCGTGAAGGACATGATCGTCTGGGTGGATGTCAAAGCGCTGACAGTCATTCTTCCGATCATGGGTCGACCCGTCCCATTCCACATCAACACCATCAAGAACGTCAGCAAATCAGATGAAGGAGAATACACGCACCTGAGATTCAATTTCCTCTCGCCCGGTCAGGGTGTAGGACGCAAAGATGACCAACCATTCGAAGACCCATCGGCGCACTTCATTAGATCTTTGACCGTCAGATCCAAGGACCAAGACCGCCTGGCAGAAGTCACATCACAAATCACCGAACTCAGAAAAGCTGCCACCCGGAAAGAGCAAGAAAAGAAGGAGATGGAAGACGTCGTGGAACAGGAGAAACTCGTCGAAATAAGAAACCGACGACCAATCCGCCTCCCAGATGTCTATCTCCGGCCCGCCCAAGACGGCAAGCGCGTCCCAGGAGAAGTTGAAATCCACCAGAACGGTCTCCGCTACCTCAGCCCCATGCGCAACGAGAACGTTGACATCGTCTTCTCAAACGTCAAACACCTCTTCTTCCAGCCCTGCGTTGGCGAGCTCATCGTCCTCATCCACGTGCATCTCAAAAACCCTATTCTGGTCGGCAAGCGGAAGGCAAAGGACGTCCAGTTCTACCGCGAAGCAACCGACATGGCATTCGACGAAACGGGGAACCGAAGACGCAAACACCGCTATGGCGACGAAGAAGAATTCGAGCAAGAACAGGAAGAACGACGTCGACGCGCAGAGTTGGACAAACAATTCAAGTCCTTTGCCGAGAAGATCTCAGACGCAGGCCGAGAGTGGAGTATTACGGTTGACATCCCCTTCCGCGAACTTAGTTTCAACGGCGTACCGTATCGAAGCAACGTGCTTATGGCACCGGCTACCGACGCTCTGGTGCAACTCACCGAGCCACCGTTTACCGTCGTCACGCTCGAAGAGATCGAAATTGCGCATCTGGAACGCATCCAATTTGGCCTGAAGAACTTTGATCTCGTCTTCGTGTACAAGGACTTCAATCGTGCGCCGACTCATATCAATACCATTCCTGTTGACCAACTCGAGAAGGTGAAGGAGTGGCTTGACAGTGTGGACATTGCTTACACTGAGGGTCCCCTTAACTTGAACTGGGGCATGATCATGAAGACGGTGATTGCTGATCCGCATCAATTCTTTAAGGATGGTGGCTGGTCCTTCTTGAACACTGAGTCGGACGACGAAGGCGATAAGGAGGAAAGTGAAGAGGAATCTGCGTTTGAGATGAGTGATGACGATTTGGCCGAGAGCGAGAGTGAGTCCGACGATGAGTCGGAGTTCGATGATGATGCCTCTGCTAGTGATGACGAGGGGGAAGGGGAGAGTGAGTTGAGTGATGAGGGTGAGGATTGGGATGACATGGAGAAGAAGGCTGCCAAAGCTGATCGGAATGGCACGCTCAAGGATGAGGATGAGGGTGGAAAGAAGCGGAAGAGACGTTGAGAGAGCGTTTGTTTGAGCCGATGTGTACACTTGAAGAAGCTTCTTTTCACGGCTCTGCATTGGTGCAGGCGGAAGACACCCAATTTGTTACGCTGAGAAGGTTTCGGGACGAAGCATGAGCTGGAAAGTGGCCGTTCGCATTGCTGAGAATGTTACTTTGATACAGCTCACTATCGGCTCATGTATTGTGTATTATGATGACCACAACTTTATGCCATCTCCGATCGATTCCTTCTCAATGTGTTTCAAAGACGGATGAATGAGACTCGTCCATCTACTGCAGCATACGAGACGCTGCTGGCGTCACAGGAGTGGGCAGGAGTTTGACTTGGGTGAAGACGTGCCTGAGGCAGAGCGAATTAGCAGAAGGATTTGCAGAAGAGGCCGTGGCTGATGGGTTGCTCGGCCCTTGTTGCCTGGCCGAGCCACTGGCACTGGAGAGCGACATAATGCTCGACTAGATCTACCACAAAGACATGATGACCGGAAGCATTCTCCTCCTTGTATAGAGCCAACACGACTGTGATTTAAGCGCAGCATGCCACATGCCTGGCTGGCGACGGCCAATCTTCAACGATCTCATGTCAGAGACTACGTAGTGGACTCAGTCTTGTCATTGAAATCGCATGATTACCAGATGGGATTCTTCATCTCAGGGACGACAGTGTGGATCTATGGCGGCATGACATGATCGGACGGAGCGAGAAAGACTGGAACGGCACGTTCAGAGATGCATGTAACTACGGCACAAGCACGATCCAAATTGATCCAATTAGGCAGGTCGAGCGATGAAGCGCCCTCTCCTCCTATCAAATAAGGGACTACTGGAGAGCAAGGTGCTTCTTTTGCATGCTCGGCGAAAAGTCCTCGTGAAGCAATGACCTGAAGCATTGCTAAGGACATACCATTGTGCCTGTTCCATACCAAAAGATCGTGGGTCGACGATTTATGCTTTCTAGTGTCCATTAAAATGATGCGTCTCCGCGACATGTTGTGCCTCGGGCCGTTCCGTCTACACCACTCTCCCCATTACGATCATGGCGCTTTACAACCTCTGGACGCAAATGTTCACGGCGACCTTTGGGATGCTCACAAAGCAGATGTGCCTGCCGGTCCATGTTTGTATTTCCTATAGTGGGAAGTCAGCGGCATTCAACTGTCATATGTCCTGATATCAAGGTCATGATGCTCAATATTGGAATCCACGAACAAAGTTGTTATTTCAAGTTCATTCTAAAAGCTTCAAGCTGGCTGGATTCTTCCATGATGCGTTTGATGTCTTTTGAATCTAATGGCGCTGCATCTGGTCCATATCTGATACTGTATCCTTCCCTGCCATCATCTCGCCTCACCCTGGAAATGCTTCGCCATGTGCCAAACGTTCGTTGTTTTTGGTGGTACTCCAGCGTCCTCATACTGATGCCCCTTGCAGGTATGAACATTTCCTTTGCCGTATCCTCATCCTCATCCTCACTCTCATCCTTACCCTCGTCCTTACCCTCGTCCTTGCCCTCATCCTTACCCTCGTCCTTGCCCTCATCCTTACTCTCATTCTCACCCTCATTCTCATCTTCTGCTTCAGCTTCGGATTCAAGCTTTCCAGCAGGTTTTTTTGCGGGTCTTCTCGCCAACACTTCGTGCCACGGTTGTTGTGTAGATATTCGGGAACCATGTCGCGATGGAACATCACCACCACCAGGTGGACGACCAGCCAGCTCAGCTCTTGTATTCCGTGGTTGCGCGGATAGTTCTGAGGCGGGCATTGTGTCCGAGCTGCGAGGCTGAGTTGAACGCCTCCCTGCGCCCCCCGAAAGATCTGAGCTTCGCCGTGGAACGGATTCGGAGCTGGTCGGTTGTCTCAGTGTGCTCATTCCTCGACTTATGAAGTCCCCTTCCGCAATCTCTTGTAATTCAGCAGTCGCACGACGGAAAGTGGTACCATCGTTGACCCCCGTCAGCGTTTTGTCCAAACGGCGCTTAGTCTCGCAGCTGAGGAAATGAGTAATCCATTGTGCTCTCAATCTAGCCTCATACTCTTCCGGAACCAATCTTGCTCTGACCGCCGCCTCGTATTCCTCACGAGGGGGCAATTCACCCGCTCTGACCTTGTCGCCAGGGACAAATTGCTCTTGGAAGACGTCCCAGTAGCCGTGTTTGCAAGGGCACGTTATGTCTTCGAGAGGCGTGCCGGGAGAGTAAAGGAGACCGCAACCAGAAAAGCACATGGCTCTTGTTTCTGACGTAGGAGGGGCGTGGGTTCTGCAGTTCGTCGAAAAGAGCGAAGAGCTTTCACAAAACGGGTATCGGGACTCCAGCCCGCATCATTGCCGAAAGATGTGAGGGAGGTTTCGCTCAAATACACCACTGTGACGACGTGCGGAGAAATCATCTGAGAACTAGGAGCATATAAGATCGAGTAGCTAAGCATGTATTAGTACCCAAGGCAGATCGCCTTGCCCCGAATGCAACAATGGTTGAGCATGGATATGTCACGACCTGGATGCCATTGGCAGACAATTCAGAAAACCGACCGTGTATGGAAGCAACACTTGCTCCTAAAGCTCGTCACCTGCACCTTTGCCTGATGTTGCCTCTTTCCCGAAGCACACGCCATTGGATGGAGCGAAGAGCAAGAATGCCGTTGATTGAATTGTTCATGTTGGGTTGTGAGGCGAGTGGGAAATGGGCGACGGCAGACAGATAGATATAGTAGTCGTAGAAGAGCAGTGGCAGTCTCATTTGTACCCCCCCGAACGATACGGATGCACAGTTTGTCGAAGCTTAAGCTTTGCAACTCGAGACAGCATGGCATCTAATTTTCAGAAATGGTGGACTGAAGCTTTCGAGGTAGGCTCTTGAAGCTCCCTAAACATTTTGATACGCTTGGGCCGCCGGACTGGCTTTTGGCCTCCGAACTACTCGCAGTTAAACTCGAAAACGGACAAGCAGTCCACTATCAGACGCCCTTGAATGCTCCATAGAATCCCACCCAGCGCCGCCTCACATGGATGAGCTTGGCTACCCATTCACGTGTTTGAGACCAGCCTTCAACTACCGCTGTGAAGAGAGCTGCCTCAGGATGTCCGGTGCCTCGATCGCTTTGCTGACGTGCTGGCTAGGAAGCAGCGCAGCAGGAAACTATAGTTCAAAAAGGTGTTGACCTCAGTGGACTCGAAGACTTGGGCAATGTCGATGATTTCAAGGCTTTTGTGGAGCAGGCGGATTTTGCCTCATTAGGGCTGCCAACTAAGCCAAAACATCGGTCGAGGGTGGGCGTTCTTCTCAGCACCATCCATCGATGTGCCCCTGCGTTCGATGTCTTTGCTCAGCAACAATCTTTCATAGTCACGTTGGTCTGGGGAACATGTAGGTTGCTGCTTCAGGTGAGTAGGAAGCAGGGCCACAACCTTGCATCTCTCCCCTCTTTCGCTCCCCAGCCACCTCGGCTCGACGCAGAGATCACTTGCTTCACTTTTTCCGAACTTTCCCCAATGCAGCCTACTGTATCTAAGCCTTTCACGTTTGACAGGTCGCCATCTCGCATTATGTGCTCTCAGATGGCATTACGGACTTCTTAGTCCAATATCTACGATATCTTGAGCTTTACAGCTGCGAAGCAAATTCCTTCACCGGCAATGTGTACGTCGAAGGAGCGTTTAAGGCCCTGTTCACCCATATCATAGTTCTCGCGGCGCACGCCAGGCGTTACTTTCAGCAATCCAAAGTTCGTCGGGTCATTAGAGCTATTTTTCCAACCTCAATCGAAGAGCTCGTGAAGAACTTACAGGACGCAGCAGCCCTGGTTGAACGTGCTCTGGGGACCGCGGATAGGCTGGACAGGAGGAAGTTTCAATACAGTACGACACACTCGGGTCGCACGACATTGCAGGCTGATATTTGAAAGACTCTGTCCAACTTCTGAAACAATACGCGACAGATCAAAGAGAGCTACGCCGCCAATTGACAACTCTAGGTGAGCATTTTGGGAGCGGTTCAAGCTGAGTGCTGAATCTTGTGTGTATAGGCAATGAGAAGATGTTTGGAGGAGGAGCGGCACTAGGACAATCTCTCGACAAAGTTGGTAAGTCATGACAAGCTAGACGAGGGGATTCGGGGCGTGCAGTACTAGTTACTAGGACGTGCAGACGCATTGGCTAACGATCAATAGGCGGTGTACCATTATCTGAATGGTTATACACCGATGGGTTGCTTGGGACGCCGCATGTTGACCTCGCACCAGGAACCTGCCAATGGATTTTCTCCTCGTCTACATGGTTGTCCTGGACACGAGCGAACCATGCGAGGGTGCTTACTCTCACAGGGTGCGTCGGTAGCGGCAAGACTGCTCTCTCCAGATCTATCCGGGCCCATTTCTCCGCACATCTGCTTGTGCTGTCCTACTCCTTCTCGTCTGCCAACGGCGAGTCACACAATCGAGCAGAGGCCTTCCTTGTTGGTCTCATTGATCAACTTTGTAACACGCCGAACAAATCAACGAAAGAGCAGGTCTCTCGCCTGCTCAAGCCACTCCAGCTTCGTCATCCGACGGTATGGCAGTGTCCATTCCTTGTCTTGCTGAATCTGGTTGACAAGCTTCTCTCTTGTGCCGGGCCGTGCGTTCTTGTGGTTGACAGTGCAGACGAGTGCACCATCGAACCACAGTCGATCATCCAGCTCTTGCTGAAGGCCAGCTGCAGAAAAGAGATAGCCGTCGTGGCCACTTGTCGAAGCACTAGTGTATTCGGCGGTCTTGGTGGCATCATGAATATCCACCTTGACCCCGGTGTGATCCACAACGATGTGGCCATCTTCGTGCAGCACGAAATCAACAACAAGTTGCAGCTGCATCAGACGCGCCACGAGCAACTTCGACAGGAGATTACACAAGAAGTACTTGACCATAGCCAGGACAACTTTTTGCACGCACGGCTACTTATCGACATCCTGAGACAAAAGAAGACGCCAGCACAACTGAGGGACGCCGTGAAGACTTTCCAATATCAGTATGCAGATGAGTTATTCCAGCGCTTGCTACGTACAGCTGAGGCGACACTTACACACGACGATGTCGTGAGGCGAAATCTCATATTTTCTTTGCTCGTCGCAGCAAAGGAACCACTCACCATCTCCCAGATATGCGAGTTTTTGGCCATCAACGACTCGACGTTAACCCGTGATGAAGATCACGTCAGTCTCGATATGAGAGCTGAGACCGAGCAGCTGTGCCAACCCTTCATCGAGATATCAGGCTCGGAGAGGGTGACCTTTTTCCACAACTCAGCGAAGGAGTTTTTCTTGTGTCATGTATCGCCATCCGACCAGTCAAATCTCTATCTCGCCCGGAAATGCTTGGCGGTCTTGAGTCAGCCCACCTACCACGATCCACAGCGAGCTACAAAGATGCTTCGTCGACATCTCCTTCAAGGAACAAAATATGGAGCATCCACCGATAGGTTCTCATCTGAATCGCCAGTTTATGACTACGCTGCGAGGTACTTCCATGAGCATGTTAGTGCCATCCTTGATCCTCCAGAGGACCTCGTGGCAATGCTGGGTCGTTTCCTTCACGAAACAGAGTTTGTGTCGTGGTCCGAAGCGATATTTGACCTTAACCGTGGTTCGGGATTCAATGGACAGATCACCGTCTACAGGAGGTTGGCGGCGTGGGCGAGGACACTTCCTGCCACCCACCAAAATGAGATTGCAATCAATGACTTTTTCGAAGCTCCACATGCCTTGCTGGCAGACATCTTGAAGGATGAGAAAGAGGAATTCTTACAGTACCTGCCAAGAATCCGTATCGGAGAGTACTACAATGCAGGAGGGCAGTCCACGAAGGATTGGCAGAAAGCATATGAAAGCAAGAAGGTCGTTGTGTCTGGTCTTTCAGCTGTGCTCGGTGCCAAAGACCCCTTTGTTATGAAAAATCGAGCCTCGTTGTACGTGGAGTATTTATGGCAGAAGAGATTCCCTGAAGCTCTTGACTCTCTGCAGGAGTTGTACGACCTACAAAAAGAGATCGTCGGTACTTCCAGAGAGGATATCTACATCACAGCGTGGATGCTTGCCGGCGCCCAGATTGCCCTTTTACAACTCAACGAAGCTGGTAAAGTTACGTCCCACGCGATCCACCAAGTACGCCGCTTGTATGGGGAGCAATACCGACTCTTCGTCCTGCTCTTCTTCCTTGAAGGCCAAAGACTGGAGACTCTGCAGCACCTTGACAACGCCAAGGCCCACTACCAAACTGTGATTAGAATACTGACGGAGGTAGCCGGGGCCCAGAATGGCTTTACGTTGATGGCTCAAACCGCCCTGGGCTCGATTTACCGCAAACAAGGTTGCTATGCCGACGCCCAGAAGGCATTACTAGAAGGCTGGGCAGGCCGCGAAAGAATCTTCAGCGTCAACGTCAACGTGTGTTTGGATGCCGGCCTACAGCTTGCGATGCTCTACAGAGATAAGGGTGATGGCAGTGAGTGCCTAAGGGTACTCGATGCTATCGAGCAATCACCCGTGTTCGAGGAGGATTTTGAGCGTCATTGTCAGCGAGTACATATACAAGCACTCGTGGCGTTTGACAATGGTGACTATGCACAGCCGAAAAATTCACTCATGAAACTTCTTCAAGCAGCTAGTGGCATCAATCGACACGAGAACAATCGGGAACTGTTGTGGATACGTCTTGACTTGGCTGACGCCATGCGTCGCCACAACGAGGAGGATGAGGCACTGATGCTGTTCACCGACCTTGTTCGACGAAAGGAAAAGCACCTGACGGAGCTGAGTGAAGAGCCTGAGCCCGCGGCACAACTTAGGGTTGCCGAACAAGCACTGCGACTCGTGAGAAACGGCGAGGTAGCCGAAAGCCGAGAGCTGCTACAGTCAAATGAGCTGGAATGGATCCGCGAGGCGGACTTTTGGGTATTGATTCAGGGAGGCCCCGTACTCGACACTGCTATCATCGCGCCAATGCAAGAATGATTTAGGTCTCCCTTGAAAACTGGGCAACGGGATGGCACGTGAAATTTTCAATGCCGCCAAAAGTTCGAAGTTCCTTGCCGTCCCTGATCGAGGGTATTACAACTCCTGCTCTTACGCGATGGGCAGATGATACAACCCTCATTTGGTGACAACGGCACACGTCGGACGGCGCTTCCCGCGGTTTACATGGCAGCAGTCACCAAACCCATTTCAATCTGCAAGGTGGCTTTTGTACTTATTTTTGTTATGGCCGTTTACCAAATTGATGCATATTTCGGCAGCGAACAAGAGCGCTTGGGTCTGTCTTCGCACGGGGAAGATGTATGATCCAGTTGCACATTATGAGCCGATAAAGTCTCGGGTTTTCTAAGGTGAGCATGAAATGCACTTCGTCGCAACTAATCTTCTGTGCATTTTCGATCTACTCGTTGCTTGTTACGAGACGTACCTGGACAAGACGGGAAACGGTGCAACCACGTGCACGCTAACCGCATCAGGGAAGGTCTTGCTCTGTTGTGATCTGTGTGATCTGTGTGCTCTGTTACAGAGCACAACAGAGCACACAGATCACACAGAGCAAAGGTCTTGGCACGAGGGAGATATATGCAAACCAGATTCCCATAGTATTGGGCTTCCCCCGTGGTCAACTTCGTCCATTGCTACCATCAGCCATTCCACCGTCCCTCGTCGTGCGTGCCCGTTCGCCCTGCCACAGTTCACCCATCGCAGCAGCCCACCCTGAAGCCATGCCCACTGCGACACCGCCCACAGGGTAGCCCAAGCTGACATTGCTCTTATCATAAATGGGTTCACGAGTGGCACTCAATGGTCAGCTCGTCATATCTACAGGCAGGGTCACGGACTTGGGCAATTCTCCAAATGGTTTGCATCGGCGCGCACCTTTGTCGACTTAAACTTACTTGTGGAGACATCCGGTATGATGCTTTGTGGCCTTGAGGAGCCAGAAAGCGAAGTAACACTCGGATGAGGTTTGTCCTATTGTGTGACATTGACTCGACATCCCATCCAGTGCGAGCATTTTCCGGTGTGATTTGTCGCCCCCAGCAAAGACACTGCACGAGTAGCTATTCTGCTCAGAACACCCTGTCGTCGCTGCTGTATCGACGGCGCTCTGCGACGATGATTGGTTTGGAGGGTAGACTTTTTGCTTGATGGTCCTCCACTCGTCGAACCGAATCTGCCTCACATCCGATCATCGAGATTTATGGCCCGTTTGCGGTACAAACGTTTGTGGCATCTACATGGAATGCCGAGTGTAGAGACAAAATTTGGTACAATCAGCTGTGCCACTTCGTTATTCTTTGCCTGTGTGAAACCTCTTACTGACCTTCTGTAAGAATGTGCGCGATCTCTCTCCAAAAGAACACAGAATTCTGAGCTCTCTTGAGCTCAGTTTCCGGCGCACATACATATCAACCTTTGTCTGCTCTTCGGCATGACACCTTCGCTTGAGGTGACTTCGAAGTAGGATTGTTTCCGCTTTGCCTTTGCAATACTTCCTATCCGAGAAGATGGTGTTGTAATAACGAAAAGGCTCCGCGCGGTCATTGTCGTAGTACTTCTTAAGGATGCGACGATGAGTTTGATTTCTTATCTACATGCTTGAAGATCGGAAACTTGAAGATGGACATTCCGAATCACCAATGGCAGCTGGGAAGTGATCGTCATCTTTCGATAAGGGCTGGATCAAGAAGCGAAATTGTTTGTTATCCAGAATCATGACAACAACCCTTGAAATGCTCAACGTGGTGGTGTCCTCGAAGGGACCCTTTTCTCACGCTTCCTCCAATGCTCCTGAACCTGTAGCCATACCAGCCCTTTTCGTGCGCCATGTTCAAGCGCCCATTGATATCGGTGTCGCGACTCACCCAGTCGCCCCCACTCAGCTATGCTCATCATGCTCTTGCAAATCACCGCAGCATCTTGGCCCTCTCGCGGCGCTGCACCTCCAGAAGTCGTCTGAGCTCCTAACCCTATGGGATCGAACTCGATGCAAGAGCGGATCACAGAACTTTTGCGCTCCTCGTTCATCATTTTCTAACAATGTCTATCTAGATACCAAAAGGAATGCTAAATCGGGGTCTCCTCTACAGAAAAAGGGGCTTCCGATCGTCTATCTCAAGCCGCAGTGACCATATCCCTCAGCTTTTGGTTCCACACAGTCATAAACTCCTGCGACTTCTGCAACACAGGAATCACCCAGAAAAAATGAGGCATCCCCACCCACTCAACAAGATCAGCCCGCACACCTTGCTTTTTGCACTCCTCAAAAAAGAATATTGTTTCTTGATGCGTCACATCTTTCGTGGGAGCTCCGATGTAGCATGGCGGCAGATGCTTGATATCTGGATGGAGCAGTGGCGAGGACAACGGGTCCGACGCGGGCGCAGCTAGCCATTCTGTAGGCAAACAAAAAGTCAATGAACTCACGCCGCAGCGCAGGCAAGACGTGTGAAAAGGATCCGACCTTACCTCTTGCCTGTCTCAGGATCTCCCTGCCAATCATGGGCGAATCAGCATACATGTCGGGTGTGTACCTGGCTTTGTACTCATCGGGCAGCACACTCGGCTCGCACGAGGCCATGCAGAAGGCACAGAAACCTGCCGCTTTCAATTCCGGATTAGTAGCATATTTCAACGCAACAGCTGCTGTCAGATTTCCACCTGCAGAGCCACCCATGATGAATTTCTTTGTCGAGTCTCCGCTATGTAGTGCAGCAGTTTCATGCATGAATTCGTACGCGGCACAGACATCGTCCAATCCGGCAGGGTAGGGGTTTTCAGGTGCCAATCTGTAGTCAGGGCTGTATATGACCATGTTGGAATGCTCTGCAATATTGCGAGCTAAGAAATCCTCGTGCTCTATCGAGCCACTGTACCACCCCCCTGAGTGGATATACAACCCAACTGGAAATGGTCCTGGTGCGTTTGCTGGCTTATAGATTCTGATGCACTGTTTCGAGGCAGGAACTTCAGCGTCAATGGTGGTGACTGCATCGGTCGGAGGCGGCAGGAGAGGCTTGACCTTCTCGAAAACTGCATCGAAGCGTGCTCGGGATTGTTCAACTGGTTCAGCGGGTAGGATCATGCGTCCTCCAGTCATTTGCTCCGCCTGTTGCCCATCAGCTCCAAATCAATATTGGCAGCCGTGGGGTCAGATTTACAGCGAGCCATTCTGGATCGAATGGCGGAAGCTCTGTCGCCGTCGTCATGATCATCGCGGACTGTATCCGTTGTTGCTAAAATGAAACAGCTTGTCGGAACCCTAAAGCATGAAGCATCTGTTTCGGGCCGACTTCGTAGATACAAAAGTCTGCGTAGACGAATGAGTTCGTCTTTAAAGACGGCCTGGCCCGCCACTTAGCAGCTTGGTCGAGCGGATTCGCCTTCGTCCGATACCGTCCAATACTAGTCGACTTCGTAGCTGGCAGGTCATGGAGGACAAGGAAGTTGTCATTTCAACAAACTTAATGTGGGCTCCAACCCCCGCTTCGTCTGATTCGCCGATGGCAAAAGGTTGCCGATGATGTGGTGCGACTAGATGGGGAATTGCTAACGATGAGGTTCATGGCAACGGGGTTGCTGATTGACGACGAGCTACCACTGCCCCTCCATTACGCTTCAACTTTCCAAAGGAATAGCGGGGTTAGTATTTCCTTTGGGATGTATCAGAAACTTTATTTCTGTTACAAAAATTACGTGACCTCGGCACACCCACGCGCCGGCCAGTCAGCCACCTTTACCTGCCAGAACGAGGTGTGCTTACGCATCTTGCATCACCACCAAAGTTCTATTCTACGTAGTATTCTGCTTGCTGCACTTTCCAGGAATCTCAGCAATTTGGTACAGGCATATGGTACAGGCATATGCAGGATTTGGAAGAGAACAAAGAGTGCGATCGAGAGACGAACGCAAGCTATGCTGCAGATCTGCATGGGGCTGTGACGAGACCTGAAAACAAGTCCCGCATTTCGTCATCGATAGGACTGCTGCCGCCAAGATGAGCTCCCCAGGAGCAACGCCTTCAGACCCTGTGGCGCCGCCATTGGGAGGAACACCACCACCTGAGCACGGTGGAGCAGATGCAGTGCCTCCAGAAACAGATCCAGGACTGGTGCAAGCAGAAGATCTGACTGACGACCACGATTCGACCTACGGTGATGAGTTATCTGCCCATTCGGCCTCTCTGACATCCTCCATCTACAAATTCCCAGAGCGATATGGCCGCACGTACCACGCCTACAAAGAAGGCCGCTACACCCTGCCGAATGATGAGAAAGAACTCGACCGACTAGATATCCACCATCATCTCATTTGTTGCGCCATGCGGAACAGGCTCCATTTTGCGCCCATCCCTGATGACTTCAGTGGGCGGACTCTCGATCTGGCAACTGGGACCGGAATCTGGGCAATTGATTTCGCAGAGAAGTACCCTGCAGCCGTCGTGATCGGGAACGACTTGAGTCCGAGCATGTCAGAGACGGTCCCACCAAATGTGCAATTCTACGTCGATGACATCGAAACAGACTGGGCATATGCAGACCATGAGAAGTTCGACTTTATCCACGCGCGGTTCCTGGCGGGCGCTATCGCCGACTGGCCGACTCTCATGGCGCGGACATTCGAATACACCAAGCCCGGTGGTTGGGTCGAATTTCAGGACTGGAATACCTGGCTCTACAGCCAAGATGGCACACTACCTCCCGACTGCGCGTTGAACAAGTTTCATCAGATGACCAGTACCGGGCGGCATGCACAGGGATTTAACATGCGGCCTGGGCCTGAACTTGAGGGCTACATCCGGGACGCGGGCTTTATTGACATCGAAGTGCGGAAGATTTTGCTGCCGCTTGGGACGTGGCCAAAAAATAAGTTCATGAAAGAGATTGGTATGATCAATCTTGTGCAAATGCAGAAGGCCATCGAAGCGGTCTGCCTGGCTGTCTTGCCCACCTTGCCACCCGAAGCCGGTGGACCATGGAGTCCGGATGAAATCCAAGTCTTTCTGGTGGACATCCGGAAAGACATGGAAAACCTCAAAATCCATGGACTGTATGACTTCTGGGTTGTTTGGGCCAGAAAGCCAGGAGGGTAAGCATGCAATCTTCTCTCACATTTGGGAGGGGATAGATCGTATCAATGACCATGACTAGGACGCGGCCGAGGGATGGCCGTCGTTGACTTTGCGGTCTTGCTTCAAACGCTAGTAAAAGGCACTCGTTACAGCTTTTGCAGGGGCTCTTGCTGTGGTACCACATCCTCTTGATGTTTCAGACAGCTGCGGCCGCGCCTTGTGGCCACCATTTGAGACTGACTCCACCGCACTGTTGCAGCGCATTCGGAAAGTCTCTATTGAACTGCCAGGAGAGTCATGGTAGTCAGCTGCTCGTCGCAAGAAAAAGCAGCTCCCTGTCTAATCACCGTTTGTAGAGAGGCGGAAGCTCAAAGTCGTTGCCGACATGACAATAGACCGGTTGATCATGTAAAGTGGGAGCAGAAGGTGAAGGTTGGCATGAGCGGCTGAAGAGGGAATGAGCACGACGCAAGTTTTACACTGCTTGGGGTGACAAATCGTACGCCGCTCAAGACTCTGAAGGTCGGGTTCTCAATAGCAATGTGGCACAAACTCAGGAAACAGGAAGGGTCCATCATTTGGTAGCAGTATGGCAATAGGAAACAGTTTCGCCATGAGGATATGCTCTGTGCATCGTTGTGCTAAGCTCGTTACCTACTTCGATCTCTCCGATCCTGTTTTCTCCTATCCCACTCCCTCGACCTGCCACCACCATCTTTGCTACGCTGCTTCGCCTTAATACCAAGCTCTTTCTCCCTTTCCCGGGGGTCAATCACAAGAAGCTCTTCCTCATTCTTCTGCTTCCAGGTCAAGTCCTTGCCGAGCCTGTCCTTCTCAAATGTCAAGGAATGGTTGAGAAAGGACCTGTCGTTATCGTCATCTGCCTCATTGTCCCTTGTGTCACCAGCCCAATCCGAGCATGACTGGCAGTTTGCAATGAAATGGAGATCACATAGTGTGGCTTCCTCATCAGGTGCATCAGGCCGTGCGTTCTCATTTGAGTGGGATTTTGACCCGTTTGTGGCTGATTTTGAGGTCTTCTCCGTCTGATCTGCTCCTTCCAAACGGGCCTTGAAGGCATTCAGCATTTTAAGGGACCGACTGTCCTCAGCGGCGTGACTTTCGCCCGGCCGGGGTCTTTTGCGTCCTCTTGTGCTGGTTGCTGGTATCAGGGCTTCCAGAGCGGATAGTTTCTTCTTTGGCGCCGCGGTTGGAGCTGTATCCCTTTTCATGGTCGCCTTCAAGGCTGCGATTTCTGCTTCCAGCGCCGTAGCAGATTTGTGATTCGATGATCTCCGTCTTGGAGGCAATTCGGGTGTGGGTGACCTGGAGGGCGATTCTGGGTCTCGTATTGGCAGCTGTGTAGTAGACTCATGGAATGAAGGCTTCCGCTTTTTCGGTTCAGGTTCAGCAGGGTGACCAGCTCTAACTGGTTCCGGACTCTTCCTCTTCTTGCCTCCCGCCCTCTCAGCTGGCATTTCCTTGCTGCTTCCATTCGTAATCTCACCTGCTTTGCCGGCAGGACCGTCGATAAGTGCAGTATTAAACTTCGCCTTCTTTGGCCGAACAACCACTCCAGGCCCCTCCTCGTCGTCGCCTCCATCCCCACCGAAGCTCAACAATGTCTTCCCACCCTTCTTCTTGCTACTCTTCTCTTTCTTCTTGCCTTTTCCGTCCTCCGCGGCCGTCCTAGCCGCCACCCGTTCCCTCTTCCGCACGCCCCTCCACGCCTCACCCTCAGGCATCTCCAGGACCTCCACACCAGTGATCCGCTCCGGGTATACCGGCCGCTCCGTCCCCTCAATAACTTCCCCACCTGCAATCTTCATAACATTGTATATTCCCTCCCCCTCCACTCGTCCAAACATAGTACACTTCCCATCCAACTCGGCCCTACAATCCCCTAGCGTAACAAACCACTGGCTACCATATTGTCCTTGTACGCCTTCTCCTCGCTGCTCACTCATCCGCGCCATGCCCACCAGACCGCGTCGATTGAATTTCAAGCGGCTGTGTACTTCGTCGCCCAGTGTGATCTTTTCGTTCCATCGCTCCTCGGGGAGGCGGAGTAGCCGGCCCCATGTCTCCCCATATCGCTCGATATTCTTGTCCCCATCTTCGTAGATGTTTGTGCCACCCTCTCCTGTGCCGGTTGGGTCACCGGTTTGAATCACAAAGCCGGGAGCAACGCGGTGGAAGATTGTGCCGACGTAGGTGCCGTCGAGGCAGTGTTGGAGGAAGTTGCGGCATGCTAGAGGGGTCTGTTGCGCAAATAGAGAGAGGGTTAGAGGCCCGGCTGTTGTCTGCAGGAGGACTGTCGCTGTGGGGGGTGGTTCGGTCGTGTATTGGGTTGACATTGTGAGGTAACCGCAGCAGTCCTGGTCCAGACCAGCAATCGTTCAAGGGTCACCGCAAACAGCAGATGTGAGTTGCGAAGCAACTAATTTTGCTAGCGCATGGTGTTTCTAAGCTACAGCCAGGTCAAAATGATTAGAATACACGATTCTTAGCGAGGGAGCGCGGAGAGGATTGTGGTGCTGAGTTCGCAATCCGAAATGAAGGACTTCTAGACCAAAAAAAATCCCCGAGTTGTGACGTCCGCAGTTGATGTCTCACCTTGCATACGAGAACTTGCCCTCGGGTTCAAGGCTGGGACTAAGATAACCCACGTATTGTAGAATCTCTCGTTGGATCTCCTTATGTCGTACTACGGGAGGAGAACAGACAGATGGTAGACAACAATGATTCATTTTCTCCTGGAATGGTACGGCTTATGAGCTACCTGTCAATGTAAAATGCTAGATCGGCATCATCATCCATCTCGAGCATAGTAAACCCATTACCCATGAATGCGAATCTGTTTCCATGCTGGTATTGAATCTCCCAGTCTTCGGGCCGCAATTCCTTGATCATCTCCTTGTACAGCAACGCACTTCCAGGCCATGTCGCCGTGACTCTGCCATCTCTCCTATTGTTCTTGTACCAACTCACACAACTTCCGGTCCAGGTCAGAGTTTTGTGGATCTCGTCGCCATACCGCACAAATTCATCTGTCGCAGACTGCTTTGGTGCTATTGATCTGATCTGCTCACCAGCGACTTTGCGGAGCCACTTGATCATGTATTGCGCCGTCCAGTCCATACTCGTGATCAGTGTGCCGTGGCCAACAGTCGCATTTGGACCAGTGAAGATGAAGTAGTTCGGAAAGCCAGGGCATGCGAGCGACAGGTAAGACTCGGGCTCGTCTTTCCACTTGTCCGCTAATGTCATGCCTCCTCGCCCCGTGACTGGATAGTGCGGGATATTCGACACATCGAAACCTGTTGCGCAGATGATCACGTCCAAATCGTAGTGCTCGCCATCCTCTGTGTTGATGCCGGTCGCATCGATGGACTTGATATGCGATTGTGTGAGTCTGACATGCGGGAGGAGGAAAGCCTCGAGATAGCCTTCCCCTGGAGTCAGCCGTCGGCATCCAAGTGTCCAGTCAGGTATCAACTTCTTGCATAACGCTTCATCGTAGTTCAAAGCCCTCCTCATATGCTCGATAGTCGCTTCCGTCGACTTCTGATTCTGAGGGCTATTCTTTCTGAACAATTTGAAGCCACGGTTCATACCATGCTGGAGCATTTTCCGGTACTGTCTATGCATCTCTGGGTCTGCGAATCTGCGCTTCTCACCCGCTGTATAAGCAGGGTTGAAAATCGAACCGGTTCCCTTATTGTCTGAATTCACGTCTACGATGTCCACGCCTGCCTCATCACCTTCATCAGGTGGTCCAGACTCTCCTGAACTTACACCCAGGGTTTGGCCCAATGATTGTGTAACCCAAGTGGGATTTCTCTGAAAGCTGACGACCTGCACGCCTTCGAGTTTCGCCATCTCTGGTAAGATCTGGATAGCCGAAGAGCCATTTCCAATGACACCAATGCGTTTGTGCGAATAGTCAAAGGAGTGGTCCCAGTCCGCCGAGTGGACTTTATGACCCTTGAAATCGTGAATGCCAGTAATTTTCGGCCACGTCCACCTGCTCAGAAATCCTTGAGCGGAGACGATGAAATCGGCCAACTCTTCCCTTTCTTGGCCTTTCTCGGAGACCGTGATCTTCCATTTCGCCTTCTCCTCGATCCACTCAAGGCCCACGACCTTGTGATTAAATTTGATGTCTCGTCTCAAGTTCCACTTGTCACAGATTCTCTCAACATACGCAAGGATCTCGTCCCCGGGGGCATAAAACTTGCTCCAGTTGGGGTTGGGATCGAAAGGGAATGCGTACAGGTGCGCTGGAACATCGTTTTGAACACCAGGGTATGTGTTCACTTTCCAGGTTCCCCCAACCCCGTCATTGGCCTCGAAAATGGTGTGTTCAATGAAGTCTTGTAGGTCTGGCTGTTCATGCTGAAATTTGTGAGCAAAGAGCAGTCCCGAATAGCCTGCGCCAATGGTCACAACTCGAAGCTTGCGTGGCGTGTACGCAGGTTGGTCAATCAGCGGAATGCAGATGTCCTTGAGTTCTGAGATTGAGGGCATGGTTCCGGGCCTTTGCTAGTGGCCTTGCACCGGCTCTTTCCAGAGGAGTAGAACTGTTCAACGCCAATTCGACTTCTGTCTTG
This sequence comes from Arthrocladium fulminans, assembly GCA_003614865.1. Classification (NCBI taxonomy): domain Eukaryota; kingdom Fungi; phylum Ascomycota; class Eurotiomycetes; order Chaetothyriales; family Trichomeriaceae; genus Arthrocladium; species Arthrocladium fulminans. The sequence goes on from QXWJ01000002.1 coordinate 784,434, forward strand.
CAATTTATACATCACAACATCATTGAAACATTTCTGGTCCTTGTATGAAGGCGCTGGACATGCCAGGGGAATATTGGAGAAACACATGCGGGGAAAGGGATCATCCTTGACCCTTCCTAGCTGTCCCAATCTTGAGCAAAGCTTTTGCTGCTCGTATCGAATGTTTGGGGACGGCTCTAGCTCTCATATCCTGGTTCAGATGTATTTGTATGGCATCATGATGCCGTTGGGGTCATAGAGTTGCTTTATCTGTTTCATCAGCTTCACCATGGTCTCGTTCCTGCTGTAGCCGATGTAGGGCTTCTTGGCAATACCCAGTCCGTGCTCAGCACTGATACTGCCGTTCTTCTTCTGGATCCATTCATAGACCCAAGGCTCGACGGCGGCTTCTACCTCCTTGTCGTACCGTCTCACTGGAATGTTGAGATGGAGATTCGCATCGCCCATGTGTCCAAAGCCGACGACTCCCAAAGCAACTTTGTCGTCGCCAATGAGCTGCTTCGAGTGGAGTCTTTCTCGAGCATCCTCCACAATCTGATAGAGATCCTTAAGAGGAATCGACAAGTCGTACTTGTAGGTGCCACCCTGGTGACCTATAGCTTCTGTGATGCCTTCTCGCCATGCCCAGAGCTCTTGAATCTGGGTGTCATCTTGAGCAACAACCCCATCAGCCACAATATCTTGCTCCATGACATGCTCGAGGAATTTTTCAAGCTTCTCGGTGTCATGCTCTCCGTTGGATCCGCTTGTCTCAATCAAGCAGTAGAAAGGGTAGTCGCCTTCCAGTGGTCGCTTATTCCCCGTCTTCTTGTACACGAAATTCTGAGACTCGGCATCCATAAGCTCAAAAGCGGACAGAATCTCGCCAAGCTGGGCCTTCGACTCCTTGAAGGCTTGTTGAACCTTTTCAAATGAATCGAGACCAAAGTATGCCACATTCACGGCCTTCGATCGTTGCGGGCATTGGATTGACACACCGGTGATGATGCCAATGGTTCCTTCTCCACCAATGAATAGCTGCTTCAGATCGTAGCCGGTGTTGTTCTTCCTCAACTTGCCCAAATCATCAACAATTGTGCCATCTGGTAGGACAGCTTCAATTCCAAGGACGTTGCCATGTAATGAACCGTACCTCAGGAACCTCAAGCCGCCAGCGTTGGTAGCCACGTTGCCTCCGATCTGACATGAACCTTTCGCTCCAAGGTCGAGGGGGAAGATGTGGCCATGCTCTTTGAGGTAATTGTCGGCGACTTCGAGAATGACGCCGCCGTCCACAACCAAGATACCACTCACATCGTCGAAACTCCTGATCTTGTTCATCCTCGACAGATTGATGACGACCTCATCAAAGACCGGCACACTTCCACCAACCAGGCCGGAGTTCCCACCCTGTGGCACCACCGCCAGCATGTTGTCGTTGCAGTATTTCAAAACTCTGCTCACTTCCTCCACATTCTTTGGCTTCAGTACGACTTTGGTATGGCCTCTGTACTTTTTCATCCAATCCCGATTGAAAGGTTCGATGTCGTCTGAGGCATCCTTGCTGAGTCCATCGATGACGCCGGCTTCGTCTTCCAAAGCGTTCTTGAAAAAGTCTACATGCTCCTGCTTAAGCTCGCTAAAACGGGGGTCTCGTTTTATTTCAGGATACAGGTCTGTAGTGTATTTTACGTCGCGTCTAGGCTCACTTGTGTCCTCGGTGCGTCTGGCAGATATTGTGAAAGCTCGAGCTGAGTGGTGTGGAATGACTTTACGCGGTGCGGGTCGAATGGCGCATCGTGAAGTTCGCTGTACGCTACGTAGAGCTCGCAGCATTGATCTAGACGTCATGGACGCCATTGTAGGTATGCACAAGTTCGAAGAGTCGCGGCGCAGTCACGTAGAATCGATGCCTCAACTCATGACTGTATGGGCGATATTTGACGGCAAGGAACGAAAAAAACATTTGGAGTAGCCGCACATGGGGGCCTCGGTGTTTTTACTCCACCGAGGGCTCCAAATGGCGCAACCATTTGATTGTGTAGTACGCGAAGGTGCTCGAGGTCAGGACGTGAAGCTGTGCAATGCAAACTCATGTATTTGCTCTCTCATGAGTCGATCGCTTGAACGCTATCAAAACAATGTACTTGCCACCCTGCAAGTCTTCTACCTATACCTCTTTCTTACATAACTCTGAGTACTCGCCTGTCAGAGCCCTTCACACCTCGCGCATGCTCCCCCTGGCTTGCCCTTCACCAGACCCGAGAGATGGCGACGATATGGTACCACCACCGCCTGTGACCCTACCCATCAGTCCACCCAGATTGAGACCTTTGACACCGTCCACGAGCCGAGTGCCCACCGCATCGACAGCGCCCCTCGGAGCCGACAGGCTTGGTCCCTCCCGCTTTCCTTCCGTGCTTACTTGAAATAATTTGACATGCGTGCCGTTCCAAACACCAATGGGTCCGATACCTATGCTCGCATTCCCAGTAACTGTGTTGGAAATCGTCGATGCGGTCGTCGACGGAGCCGGGGCAATGTGCATTTCCGCGGTGAAGACAAGTGACCACAAGACGGACGTGTACCAGCCTAGAGACAGTGTCGACCACTCAAACAAATGAACCCGAATCGGGGAAGGGGATGAGAGTATCGCTGAGATAGACGGATGGTCAGCTGATTCCGGAAGCAAGGCTAAAAAGTCAGTGAGACGATTGTTGCTTTGTTGCTGTGCCCTGCTGTCAGCTGAAGCGTCGCTGCCACTCGAGGCAGAAGGCAGGCGAGGCGACAGCACCTTGACGAGTGTCAGGAGAGTATGAAGCGGCAGTTCTGGGAGCCACATGCTGATCCATTCCGCCGTGGGGACAAATCCACCCTGTTGACCTACCACACTGCCACGAGTAAGACTGGTTGCGCTGTTTTGCCTAGAGAATGACTGTGCCCCCGCTGGCATCTTCCCACGTGCCTTTTCAGACATTCCCCGGAGCTGCAAAGGTACCGCATCTTCTGCTGCGGAAGATGCCACAGATGGTGCACCCGAGTCACGAAAGGGTGGCGACGATTGCGAAGGAGTTTGTCTGCCTCCCTCCTCATCAGAATCATCGTCTTCGCCTATCGTGAATGTGTTGTCGTCAACCGGCGGATCAATGCTATGATCCGTGTTTGTCCGGCTTAGCGGATTTAGCGACTCGGGGGTGTCTGTTCGAGAGTGTCTGGTAAGTGAGTCGGTGCTTGGGTTGTCCAGTCCTTCTTTTCGCCGTCGTGCAGCGCGCTCCATTTCGTGCTCGGCCCCTTCCAAGGTGAATGCTCTCAGTGCTTCAATGCGTTTTCGTGATCTGAGAACTAGGTAGATGAGGTTCGGGTTGCTGTGGTACTGGTGCTCAATCATGGTGTTGATGGCCTCGAGAAGCGACTGAAGCAAAGTATGGTTGGTCTCGTTTGCTAGCAAAAAGCTCGGTGACGACATGGTTGCAAAGAGCTGAAGTAGTTTCGTGCTCGTAGTCAAAGACAGGTTTTGGGCGTAGGCGGCCATGTTGCTGATGATTGCTAGCAACGCGGGATAGATTGCGTCGAGTCGTCCCTTGCTGGTCGTGATCAAGGTGTGTATTGAAATGATCAGATAGTCTGCGTATGACCCTCCAAAGTTGGAAAGTCGGATAGATGCCGGCAGTGTCTCTTGTGCTTCGAACCTTTTGTTGAGATTCTTTCCAAAAGCTGGCTCTACGCTCATCGTTTGGAGCACGAAGACACACATTCGCACCACGCCTTGCCAGGACACATCGGTCTTGTGTTCGATGGCGTAGAAGAGCATGAGGATGACAAAGTCGTGCATTCGGTTCGACTCGATGATGAAAGCTCGGAAACGTTTATTGCACTGCAAAACCTCCCAGTAAAGCATGATCATTTCTGGCGCCCATTTGGACCGCTTTTGCGTTCCGGGAAGATAACTCGTGGCCTGCATTGGTTGACTCAAGACCCGAGTTATACCATCTGCCAGAAACTGGAAATCTTCTGGACGGTGGAGACGCCCTATGAAATGTCTGTAGAAATTCTTGGGAGGAGGTCCTCGGCCATCTTCCGGAATCGGATAAAGGAGCAAGGCCAGCAGCATCTGCAAGCTATACACCACGAGTGACTGTCTCGAGTCCTTCCATACCATGTGATCGTAAGGAATGCGCCAGCTCGCGGCATTGTGTTTGATGGCTGTGTTCAGCAAGGAGCATAAAACCGAGAGCACAATCTGCTTGTCGGCGCAGGTGGCCAGATAGGTGATGGCACGCACTCCCTGTACGGGCAGAGTGGCGGATGACATGTACATGGACTTGCTCATCATCGTTAGAATCAGGCGCAGGATCTCGCAACGGTTGCTTTCGAGGTCTTTGTTCGTGCTTATGGATTGTTTGCAGCCAACACCACTCTGCCATATTGCATATGTAACTCTGCTCTTTGCGTTTGGTAGCCGTGGGAGTGTAAAGCCTATGTAGAAAAGCAAGTCAATCAACGTGTCGAGCAATTCTTCGGCCAAGGGCTTCGTCTCCTCATACTGGTCCTCTTCCACGGTTTGTTGCGCTGTATCATCCGGCTGACTTTCATCGAAGAGCACTTCGCCTGCCAGCTGAGCTCGCCGACTCTTGCGCCGCCGAACACCCCAGAAGAACTTCTCTTCCCATTCCGCCAGGTGATCGGCTTCATATATGAAGGGGAGGATTCGAGTAAGGACACGGACACAATTGAGGGCATCACGTTCAGGAGCGAGTTCTGGATCGGGGAAGGAGGGGTGATTCTTGAGCGCGTTCAGCTTGGATGTGACCGTGAGTATCAGCGTTTCGAGATTCTCAATCGACGCGTCTCGGGTTCTCCGAATGTCATTCGGCGAGAACAAGCTGAAAACATCTTCAACGGATTCGGGAAGTTCCCAGAATCCCGTCCAGTACGGGTCGCTCGCGGAGATAGCTTGCTCCTCTGAAAGACGGAATATTCCTTGCTTGAACACCAACTTAGACTCAGAGGCGCCCATAACTGTTTATTGGTCTCATCTCATGTGTGTGGATGCGGAGATGCAATGAGTTTACCAATGTGCTGCGAAGCCGACGTCGTTGCAGGCCGAGCAAAGTGGTAGCCTGGCTGCACTGGGGGCTTCTTCCGCAAGGCTCGGTTGCTTTTCCCCCAATGCCATTTTCCGTCTGAATCTCCCGAGACTAACGAATTGTGCCAAATCCCTCCAACGATAAGGTTTCATTCTCTACGATACAACGATGTCAAAACGTGCGTCTAACTACAAGGGCCTTGGCCAATTGATGCGCTGGCACGATCATGTCACTGCAGTCGTTGACTGATGCTGTCTCTATGTCCGGCACACGTGCTCCGCATGAGTCAGCAGCAGTGGTGGCGATAGACCAAAAGGGACTCGTTGCAGAGATCTCAACTCATACTGGACAGGCAACCGCCTGCGCCGCTTGCCGTGTTGTTGCCCATGGTTGCTTTGCTGTTTTCCTTGTGCTTGCCGGTAAGATGGGTTGCTGCTGACGACGGGAGGATACCAGCGGCGAGAGCCTTCCTAGTGAAGGGTTGCCTACAGCGCATTTCTTCTCATTTTAAGCATCCTTCGGCATCGAAATACTCTTGGGTTCTCGGCTAAAATAAGAGCAACCTGCTGTCTGGTGGAAACTTCAAGAGCATCTCACGGGCGTTAGGATATTCAAGGGCTTCAAGCACATTGTCTCTACATCTCATTCATTCTCGAGCAATCCTTGAGGAAAGTCGGTAGTGGCACGACAAACAGTGTTGTCTCGGAATTGACAGGTCAGTATCGTCGACACATGCGATCGTCCATCACAACTGACAATAATACACCCATTACTGCGTGCCGCGGCGTGATCAAAAGACGATACACTTCTTCCCTTTCTGAGAGACAGCCTCACCCTGCATAGGCCGAGCGTGCAATGCAGGTCAAATATCAGAAATCCTGCCCAGAAATCCTAACTACAACCATTTGGCCCACCACAATCATTAGGCTGACGTTAGGCCATGACGAGAAGGGGCAGTACCTCCATCCTTCACCAGAATTTCCCAAGCTCAAGTGCCCGACATCTTTACGGCACCAAAATTTCGTGTCTCACGCATTCACATCCCAACCCGGCAGCTTCGGTCGGTTGGATATTATTTTCACTTTCTTTTTATTGTTGTCCGCCTGCACGCCCAGAACGCTGTGAGATCAGGGCTCTATTCCCTACCTGCAAGCTAGAACTTATTTCTTTCATCCAGGATCTATTTGCCGAGATCGCGCTGCCATTGCCGTACCTCAGGTATCTACTGTAACTGGTCGTCCAATGAACTTGATCATCCTCACCACGAGATCTCTTGGCAAGACTTTCACGTGGAGCGATCCACTACAGCTTCTTTGGGAAGGAAATTAAGAGTTTCGAAGCCTTGGTCCTCTCAGATTTTGCTCGAAAACTTGAGTGGCTTGCAACGGTCAAGGTCGCTGACTCCGTTCAGGTCCCCAAACGGAATGCTTGGCTCGCATCAGAGGCTCAGACTAGGGACTTCGCACTCGCAGGAAACGTGGGCGCATTGATTGGCCAGCATCTTGCAAAGGCGGCCGAAGCAATGGAGCCAAGCTTGCCAAGCACTCAAGATCCATCTGCATCCCAGTCTCTGAAGCTCCGAGCCGAGTTACCATGAGCTCAGTCGACAAGCTACCGTTGTATCGCTTCGACCAAATTTGAAAGGTTCGATGGGCCAACGAAGGCCATTGGTGGCGAAGCTTTGCTTCCGTGCTGCCACCTTGAAGTACAAATTGCGGTACATTTCCTGCTCTGCCCTGCGATCACCGGAACCTCCACAGGTAAGCGAAGCGGGCAGAGATCTGTTAGCATCGCGTGCAGGATGAAGTTTTCCAACACTCTTGCAAAGTGTGTCGCCTGCGGCTTGCTTGCTTCTCAAGCAGCTGCACAAACATTTCGAAGATTTGGAACTTGCCCAACTTTGGGTTGCATCATCCCTCCTGATCAGGCCGACTTCTTGCCTGGGCAATGGTTTGACATTAGGCTCGAAGTTCATGCCCCCCAGAACGGCAGTGAGAGGGTACCCTACAGCGAGCCAGATCCAAACTTCACCTTCACCATTGGAAAAGAGGGCGAAACGGCTATGCCAGTCACAGAGTTCTTCGGCCTGCCAGATCCGAAACTCGAGACATGGAACTTTACATGGTATGAGGACTTGTTTGCACAAGCTGCCGGCACGCCATCACTGGTCAAGGTCGCCTCCAAAGCCTACAGAAAGGTTGCCCTCTACGAGCCGGGCCAATACATCGCAACACTGACCTACCAAGATGGCTCAGTCACCCAAGCAAACTGGACCGTTCGAGATATTCCTCCCAAAAGGCGGGCAAAGAACACAGTCATGTTCATTGGCGACGGCATGACGACAAATATGATCACAGCTGCACGTTTGATTGCGCATCAGACCATCAACGGCAAATACCAAAGCTTGATGGCAATGGATCAATTCCCAGTGCTTGGACATCAAATGACCCACTCCATCGACTCCTTCATTACCGACTCCGCTAACTCTGCGACCGCCCTTTACACGGGCCACAAGAGTACGGTCAACGCCCTTGGCGTGTACGCCGACACTTCGAAGAGCCCGGCAGACGACCCGAAAGTCGAGTCCATCGCGGAGCTTTTCCATGAAATTTACGGCGGAGGTATTGGCATAGTGTCCACGGCATTTATTGCCGATGCCACTCCTGCTGCCTTGACGGCTCATACCCGGGATCGAAGCCGGTATGGTGAGGTGGTTGATTCATTCCTCCGAGGCATTTACAACTACACCTGGGTCAACTGGACCGGCCCTGATGTCCTGTTTGGAGGTGGTGCTGAGCAGTTCTACCCCAACTCCAAATCCTTCCAGGGTCAAGACTATTACGCTGAATTCGCCGAGGCTGGCTACAACGTCGTTTTGAATAAGACTGCGCTCCAGTCGACACCCCACGATGCGAGAACGCTTGGCATCTTTTCCGTCAGCAACATGGCCAAGTGGCTTGACCGAAATGTCTACCCGGCCAATCTGAACATCTCGAAGACTGCACCAGATGGCAGCAAAGGGGCGGCGACCGACCAGCCAGGCCTGAAGGAAATGACTCTCAAGGCGCTCGAGATCCTACACACACGTCACCCAAAGGACGGGTTCTTCCTTATGTCTGAGGCCGCCTCTATTGACAAGCAGATGCACTTGCTCGACTACGACCGCGCCCTCACGGAACTCCTGGAGCTTGACGATACCATCAAGGCCACCATCGCATATCTCGAATCTATCGGTGAGCTCGAGAACACTCAGATTGTCGTCACTGCCGACCACGGCCACGGCTTCGACGTTATGGGCTCCGTCGACACCCTCTACCTTAGCGCACAAGAAACGGATCGAGAGAGGCGAGGCGCAATTGGCGTCTACCAAGAGTCAGGGTTGTCTCAATACGTTGTGCCAAACACGTCCGCGCCTGTTGGATCTGACCAGAACCTGGTTTATGCAGAGGGCGTCAACTTCCCGGCCAACGTCGACCCCCGGTACACCCTCTTCCAAGGTGTTGGTGCATTCCCAGATCACCGTGAGAACTACACTGTCCACAAACGTGGTCCAAGAGTGCCAGCTCTCAATATTACTGGCTTCGATAGTGATGATTTCTATGTCAATTACGTTGACGCAGTCACTGGCTTCATCGTCAACGGTACTCTGCCAGTCAATGCTGATCAGGGTGTACACTCCCTCACGGATGTACCGATCTTCACCCGAGGGCCTTGCCAGGCAGACTTTGGTGGTGTATACAACTCCATTGATGTCTTCTACAAGATGGCTGATTGCTTGGGCTTGAGCAGAACCAAGCCTGTGCCACGATAGGTAGTTAGATTATGAGCGACGGCGCAACGATGGTGATGAGCAGGAAGAGAAATGAGGATAGGATGCTCCTTGGAACTCGAGGGGTGAAGAATCGTTCAATTCTAGAAAGCTGATTCCCTACCATCCTGCAAGTTCCGCAAACAATGACTTGATCCATTTGAATGATCGTGCGTATTGAAATTTGACCTTCCAAGTTGTGCGGTGTCTGAGTCAAGATGTGATGGATGGGCGGCGCAGGGGAATGCATCTTGAGGAATCTTTCTCAACCTAGTCAAAATCTTGAGCTTCCTATGACAGTGACTGCGTCCTGTCACCATCGTACATACAAGCCCCTTCCATGACTTCCGGATTCTCAATCATCCAGATGTCTGCAACTCATCTCTTTACCATTTCCTATTCCTTCACGCTCCTCTGCTCGACTCTACCATCGTAAGCCGCGACAATTGCAATACCTGTATGTATTCGTCTTGGGCATCGGTTTGTTAGGCATATGGCGACGCGAAATTTTCCGTCAAGTTTACGTCGGAAATGCTCTCTACAACCACAGAGTAAGAGACTGCACGTTGCAGGTTCGTCATCGCAGCATCCAAGAAGAAATTCTAAACGAAAGAGCCTACAAGGGGCAACAGGGGTTTTTAGAACGCTGTCCTACATCACTAGTACCATGTTTCTTTGACATGGGACCTCACGAATCCTTGAATGGCAAACGTGGCAGCCGAGGCCGGGTGCGAAGAGTGGTGGTCAAAATTGTTCTTGTGGGGAGTACCCCAAAATATTTCCTGCCACCCCTCCATTTCTGCAGCATGGAGCAGGTATTTGACCATCTGAAACACTATCAATTTCGTCAAATGTGCGGGTCAAGGGGCGCCATCTAGGGTGTCGTCGTGGACGGGAGAGTCGACTGCAGATATGATGCAACCTGGTTGCTAAAACAGCAACGGGCCATGGTACATGCAACCGATTCGACCAATGGCGTGCGAACATCTGGAGCATCACCAGGAACGAAAATGACAACGTGCACAAAGTTCCCTGCAATGCTTCAAGCACATCCTAAGTGGAGGCTTAGAGCTCGCCATGGCGGAGGCCAAGCTGTGGACTCAGGCAACAATCCCGATATGCCAAAAATGGGGGCTTGGTGAAAGTCGCGTTAGCTTGCTTCCTACAGAAATGTCCCAGGACCAACACTGCCACTCAGTTTGTCCACTTCAAGAAACAATGTGCTCATTGGTCATAGTTTGCAAACTCATTTGCCTGGCGTCCGGCTAGTTGACTGGGCTATCCGCAAATGGCCTGGCCCTGTTCTCGACTCACCATTTTCGAAAGTTCTTCCGTACTCGAAGGGCAGCGCCATCCATTCAAAGTGATGCAAATGCGCCATGTTCTATCATTATTTGCTTCTCATTCAACCTGGCCTCCTTAACAAATGCTCTCGCATCCTGATCATTCTTGACTAGCCTTCTGGCAATTGTATCGTATCTTCCCAAAAGGGCACTTGCCATAACATTAGCCGCGGATTGCCAGATGTGTCATCTACCCGTTTGACGGTCGGTCTTGTTTTTTGTTACCAGCAGAGGAGATCAAAGATGGAAGTCGTGGGGACTCTAGCGTGCTCCTTGCAGATTGTTTCGCAATGCAGCGAGGTCACTATGACCATCATCAAATGGGTTGAATCGGTAAGGACTGTGGACGATAGGATTGATTCTTTTGTTCACGAAGTGAACACGTTACGGGCGACGTACGAAGCTCTCAGCCAAAGCCTGAAGGATCCATCGATGCTTGAGGCCGCTAGGATCACCAACAGAGATGTTGGCGGACACCTTTGGACGCAAATGAGTCGGACTTTGCAGGATTGCGAAAGGACCATGATCGCCATTACCAACGTGTTGAGAAGGATTGACGCTTCCGGAAATTTTCTGCGTCCAGTCCTGAAGCAGCTGAAGGAGGCTTTGAATACCGGGGAACTTGTCAGGCTGCGCGAACAAGTCGTCATGTTCAACTCAAGCTTGCAGCTACCGATGCAAATGATCACCTTGACTCTACAGCTCAAACAACAGGAAATGACTACGGCGCATCAGTTGCAAGTCAACGACCAACTCGCCTCCTTGCGGAGAGGCATACAACGTGTCGAGCAAATATCAAAGGGGCTTATCACCCCAAGAAGGCAAGCTAGCCTGGTTGGATCCACCCTGGTGGGAGAGTCTCTTACAGATAAGACATGGTTCGACAATATGGAAAACTATGTCGAAACGGCGAAGAAGTTTCTTGACAGTGCCTCCGTGGCAGCAAGCACTCTATCAGCACCAAGTACCTACCATCACGATGACGGACGTCCAATAGCAGCCGAGACCCGTCGCGGCTCTTCCTTCGTGCCATTGACGCTTCAGAAACTGAACAGTATCAACATGTACGTGGATGAGCTGCCAGCCGAGTCGGCAACCGGAACGCCGCTTCCATCTGATGATCAGTCCGTCACTGACCCGTCACACGCCGCACCTGACGATAGTGACGATGATGATGATGTCGACCTTCAGTTATTGCAAGCCCTACTTCGCAATGGGCATGCTGAACTAGATAAAGGAGACCATGCAGCAGCGGAGGACAACTATCGGGAAGCCTTGTCCTTATCCCAGAGCAACGACTTTGGTCCGCGCATAGCCTGCTCGACAGCAGATATTTGTCTGATGCTTGGAGAGTGCCTCGTGAAGCAGGAGAAGTATGATGAAGCGATCAGCCTCCTACAACCCCTGGCAAGCCAAGCGACATCGCGGATCGACCCACCTCAACCCAGTTCCGTGTCCACCACGTCGGACGTTCGACGGAACCCTGACAAAGGACAGGCGCTCTCGGCGAATCACCTACTCGGGGAAGTCTATTTGAAGAAATCGGACTATGTCAATGCAGAGAATCATGCAGTGCAGGCGTTCAAGGGACGCAAAAAGCTGTTGGGCGAGACGCACCGCAAAACAATCGAGTCGGTCGTCCTGGTCATGGATATGTACAAAGCAAAAGGTCAAAATGCTCGAGCTGAAGCTCACCGCATCTTCCTCAAGCCTGCCCAGACTCCCCCAGAACCTCATCCGATCGGGTTGAGTCCTGTGGCGTCCCTCACTTCATCTCCACCGCCCACAGAACCTATTGATTCCCCTGCCAAAACAAGGCGATCTACCTTCAGCTTCAATGTTCCCTTTAAAGCGAGCAGCCGTTCCAATCGAACAGAAGCACGACCAGTACCGATTCCAAACCATCGTTCCGATAGAACAACAAAGCAAACGCCGTCAAACTCCACAGCTCGATCACATTACCAGTCTATCTTTAAGGGCCCATCTGTTGTTACGGACGACCTCAACCACCTGTCAACATCGCCACACGAGGCAGCGTCTCTCCATACTGATGCGGATAGCCAACCAGTCGAGCATCTGGACAGGAAAGAGAGCTCAATTTCCAACGATTCTAGCTCCTTCACAAACGTACACCGATGGGCTACCAGCGACAATGTTGACCAGTATATGGGCGCCCATGACCGGACGCGCAGCTCTCTATCGAAAGTTCCAAGCCTGTATGCTAACATGTCACATGCGGATCTGGCGCAAAAGTTCATCGAGATTGCGAACATGTGCAGGGATGGGCAACGCAGCAAAGCAGCGGATAAAGCCATGCAAATCCTCCAGAGATACGACCCCGACTCGGCCATCCTCGTGCATCGTGAGTCCGAACTGAAAGACAACATCAAGAAAAGCAAGACGAAGGGGATGGCAGGTACCGGTCACGGATTCGCGCCGCTGCACTTCTTCTGCTCGCTGAAGTTCGAGCCACTCACCGAGGTCGAAATTCTCCTTCAGCTCGAAGCTGACGTCAATGCCGAGGCGTACAAAGCTGGATACGGTAAAGCGGAGCCATTCACAGCCCTCTCGCGGGCTGTTGAATTGGGTCATCAGAACATCGTTCGCATGCTGCTGGAGAAAGGTGCAACCTTGAAGCCTGAAGCGGTGAAGGCAGGCCATAGATATGATGCAGATCGAAACAGTGTCCACCCCTTACTGCAGGCGTGTGCCAAGGGCTATGTGCGCATCGTGGAACTGCTGCTTGAACACAAGATGGAGCTTTCAGAGGAGATGTTTCCACGTCTATTATGGCACGGAAACAGTTTGCTGCACGAAGCATGCTTCAGATGTGACTTGGATATGGTCGAGTTCCTCATGAACTTTGCGCAACGCAAGAATCTACTCAATAGTAGCCGCGACAGTTTCATCGGCCGACCAGGCCAACAGGACAGCTTCGGAGTCACCCCTATCATGTACGCAGTCGACATGAGAGATGCCCACGACCCGAAACTCAAAGCTCGCAAGCTGAAATGTCGTATTGCTTGCCTCAAGCTACTGCTTGAAAATAACAATGATGCTCGAGTGCAGGAGACGGCCGATGGGGAGGTGCTTGTCGACCACCTCGAAGCGGGCGGGTCCAATCGGCTGGCCACAGACCTCCACATCGAAGACAGGAAGGGCAACACGGTGTATTGGTATGCGCACGAATCAAGAGGAGGGAATGCAGAGCTTAGGGTATTTTTGGATGAACAAAGCCGAAGAATTCGGCTGATTGACATTTGAGCATTGCTTCGAATGGGCGAAGCTGTCCTTCTTCTTTCCTCTTGAACGACCATGGCCCCAGTCATTGTCGCTTCTACATGTAAACTACTTGATGATGATGATATGGAATGTTAGCGATACCCCTTGTTTGTTTATCTGGTTTAGACGTCCATGGTGGAGGAACAATACCCATAGAATTGTGATAATATAGATAAACCCCTTTCCATAGGCGAGACTCTCTTCATGAGGCCCTTCTTGACCGGTCAGCGTGTTCTTCAAGCAGTGACTGTTGACGGCGAGCATGCTGTTTTCCAAGATCTTCAGCAGCTGTATTGCCTGGATTTACTGGCGCAAAGGAAACATGAGCCGATGTGAACTCGTGATTTCAGGAAAGCGTTTTGGAGTCTGGTGGTCTGTAGTGAGATGGATGACTTTTAGCGCAATCTACTCTGGCCTTTGGTGGCCCCACCTTTGGCCTGCGGACACTGATTTCCGTATCGCTCTGACACTGCGTCAGGTTGTGCTGTCAGGTGCTGAGGTGCATATTTGGCCCAACAGCCTGGTTAGATATGCTGTACAACGCAGCAGTGTAGTAAATTCGCGTCCACACTGCTAGAACCATGGTTCCACAGTTTGAGAGTACGAGATTGATCAAGCTCAATGCGGGATGGCGTGGGAGCTTGTCAGCCGCCATGTACGGACCCCCTGTACCGGACCGTCATCGGCACACTTACCCTCCAAACCAATCGCTTCCTCTGGACCGATGGCATCGAATCGACACCACTATGCAGCCCCTCTGCGGCTCGTCTCCTTTCTTTGCGGCTCCGAGAATAGCCTTCTCCAAATACCGCGATAGAACTGACCGATCTCTCCAAGCACGAGGTCATTGATTGGACCCCACCTGGCCCAGCACTGGTTCACTCCCGAGGCAATGTTCGTCCAAGCTGGCATCCGAGTTATCACAGTGGCTTGTATACATTGGGAGGTGTAGTACTCCCTTGAAGACCCCGCCTCAGGCACTGACAAACCATGCACCTCCGCTTCCTGGCAGCGGGCATATTTTGGAGAGAAAGCACGCAAATGCGAGTGCTGGCAAGACCATAGAAGAGTCTTGAGCTTCAGGTAAAGCACGAATTGGGCATGTCGAATTCCTCTCATCCGAGGTTCATGCGGCCCAAGACCAAGATATATGAAGGATCTGGTGCCCGAGTTGGAAACCTGGCTTCACAATCACTCTCAAACCAGTCTCTCCATACACGTTGCGAAAGAATCCTCCTACATTCACAGACACCATGTCTACGGTTGACATTCCCCAGCAGCAGAAAGCCGCTGTGCGTCAGGGCTCGGGCGAAACTGCAACAGCACCTGTGACTCAAGTTCCTGTTGAAACACCTGGGCCCGGCCAAATTCTCGTCAAGATTAACTGGTAGGGGGAACCCTTCACAAAGGGAAGCATTGTGACTCAAAATATGTAGGAGCGGTCTCTGCGCTTCGGACAAGTCCCTCATCCACGATGAATGGGCCAGTTTTGGAGTTGCCATGGCCCCGGCAACAAAGGGCATTGCTGGCCACGAAGGAGCTGGTGTTGTGGTTGCAGTGGGAGAAGGTATGGAGCACAAATGGAAGGTAGGTGATCGCGCAGGTATCAAGTGGGTGGCGAGCACTTGCGGCGACTGCGAATTCTGCACCAATGGTGTGGATGAACTGCACTGCGCCAAGCAGCTCAATTCAGGCTTCACCGCTGCCGGAACATTCCAACAATACTGCCTTGCCGATGGCAGGTATACCTCCAGAATTCCAGACGGTGTATTGGACGAAGAGGCCGGCCCGATCATGTGTGGTGGTGTGACCGCATACACTGCTTGCAAGAGGTGTGTACAATTCATGTTTTCCATGATCGAAACGTACCTAACCATGCGAACAGGTCGGGCGTAAAGCCGGGTCAGTGGATCGTGCTGCCCGGTGCTGGCGGTGGACTTGGCCACTTTGCTGTCCAATACGCAAAGGCAATGGTACGGTTGCAGGTCCACATTTTGGACCCTACTTAGGCTGACTCACTTGATTTAGGGTATGCGTGTCATTGCCATTGACGGCGGCGAGCAAAAACGAGAACTCTGCAAGAAGTTAGGCGCCGAAGCGTTCATTGATTTTCAGACCACCCAGGACATTGCTGCTGAGGTTATGAAGCTCACAACCTACGGTGCACATGCCGTCATCGTGACAGCTGCCACGAAGGAAGCCTATGCGACTGCACCAACCTTCCTAAGGCCAGGGGGCACCGTCGTCGCTGTTGGCTTGCCAAAGGACCCTACTGTTGTGGCCGGAGCGCCACCGATTATGATGGCCTTGAAGAAATTGAATGTTGTTGGAAGTGTGGTGGGCACACTCAAGGACGTTGAGGAAGCTTTGGATTTTACGGCGAGAGGCATCGTCCGTGTAAGTGTCTTCGAAGGAAAGCAATTTGAACAACTGCTAACACTATTCAAAGCCTATCTTAACCAAGGGCAAGCTGGAGGATTTGGACGAATTTATGGCCCGAATGATGAAGGGCCAGCTGTCTGGCAGAGCTGTCTTGCAAGTATCCTAGATACGTGGCTGACGGACTCTCGTCTTCATTGCAATCCTGTGGCTGAATTTGTTCCAAGATCGCTCTGAGGGTGAACAGGCAATGATCGTTGGGCTCACTCAAATCTCCGGCATCAATTTCGCACCCGACAGTGGTCATGGATTAACACGTCCTCCTTCTCTCTTGCTCCCTCAATTCAGCAGTTTGGGCCAACATTGATGTCTCAAACTTCGACCGGTCGATTTCTGGGGTTGTGCCGATGTGGCCTGCAGCAAGAGGTTGTCCGAAATGTAACGCAGATAATTGGCCATCCTTCGTTCTTCTAAGTCCGAAGCACAAATCCATGCAAATCAATACAATCCGTGATACACGATGACTTCGAATTGCATAATATAGGAAGAGCTTCAAAGCTGCTTTCATCGGGTTCGCTGGAACCCCACAGTCCTTTAGATACTGGTAAAGTACAGGAAAAGTGTGCAAGTTGCACGTCCAAGTTAGATCAGGACAGTCCATCATCTGCCGTAGTTTTCGCAAAATACAATAGTCCATGATCATCATCGGCCGTGAATGGACACTGCTGTGAACGACTTGAAAATGCTTTGCTGTCGTACAATCGTTCCATTACACGATCCACTTCCAAAGGACATATGTCATGCCGAAGAGCAGACAAAGGTTGATTTGTATGTGCGCCGGAATCTGAGTTCTCTTAAGCTCAGAATTCTGTGTTCTTTTTGGAGGAGACCGCGCACATTCTTTACAACATAGGACTTGAGAGACAGTCAACCCACAGCATTAATAATCATCCGGGCGTGATGATCAGTCATGAACAAAGCAAACAGGACTTAGGTGCAACACCTGGTTACTATGTGTCAATCTATACCAAAGCCACCTCAACAGGGAAGAGAAATAAGGCCATTCTCGTCAAATTTCATGCATTCTTGTAGCCTCAGTGATTCCCTGTACCTCACCTGACTGAGCCTTAGCCTTACAAGACGATCGATCAGTAGCATCACCCAGACAGGAAGCCAACTCCACGATGGCGCTCGACCGCAGAATCCTCATTTTGGGAGCTGGTGAGCTCGGTGCCATGGCCACGACCTCACTGCTCTCTCATCCAGCCTATAACGCCTCGAAGACCAGACTAATCCATGTTGTCCGAAAGGAAACACTCGCGTCGCTTGACCAGGAACCCACCTCACCAAGGATAGAAGCGTTGAAATCCTTCCGATCCCAAGGCGTCTCTTTTGCATCTGCAGATCCCGTGGCAGTGGGGCGTCGACTACGATATCATTGGGCGTGAAGGAGGTCTCGGCCTTTTCCGTGAGCAATACGACGTGAGAGATTGGCTGCGATCACAATCACGCACGAAGTGGTTCATTCTGAGTTGTGGGGTTTTCATGAGTTTTGTGTTTGAGAACTTCTGGGGAGTCATGGTACGAGATGACGAGAGCACGATTACTGGTGTGAGAGCACTTGGTGGGTGGGATCACTTGGTCACAGCCACGACTGCGGAGGATATCGCGAGGTGCAACGCGGAGCTGATCCTAGTGGATACAGAAATGAGAGGCCATGCTGTCTACATAGCAGGTGACACAATGAGGTACGATGAGTTTGCAAAGGAGGTGGAGAAAGTGGTTGGGAGACAGATCAAAAAGGAGGTTTGGACTACGGATTACCTCAGGAATTCGAGTGCCAAAGAGCCTGAGAACAAGCTATGGAAGTATCGTGTGGTGTTCTCAGAGAGTCGAGGGCTGGCTTGGGACAAGAAGGGGAACGTACAACAATGCGAAGGGCATCGAGCTAGAGGGCATGGAAGTGTACATGAGGCGGATGAGGATGCACTGAAAGACCCCTTCAAGTAGCATCACAGCGTCCAACGTTACGAGCATTTTGCAATCGAATGAGCCTTGCGCTGATCAATGCCCTTCATTCTAAACGCGAGGAACTTTGGCCGGGCTCACGAGGGACAGCATAGTGTCCTGCGTGAATTGCTTGAGCAAGGGTGCATGTAGAGGATTATCACTATCTCACCGCTAATGCTATCGCTTGTGACTATGTTCATGCTGACCATGTCAGGCTACTGTAGATCAAGCTGTCCTGATTATCCCTTTGGTAGTCTATCCTGGCATCCCTCGTTCCGGATCGTATGCCGCAGGGGTTTGGCATCGCTTCTGATGATGCAATAAGATTCCCATTTTAGAAACAGATCTTTCGACGCCGCTTTTTGAAGCACTTTATTGGCCGCACAAGTTCCTTTTGTGGGGAACTCCGTGTCCGACGATTGCTTCTAGCGCTCTTCCAGAACACTGCCTCGGGCTCACTGATGCTCATTGACCATTTAGAGACTAGGTCCAACATCACGACCTTTGCGCCTTGGTTACCGGCAATGCTCTGCGTTGAGTTGGTTCCTGCGCCGGCTCATCAATAGTCAGATCATGCTATGTGATTTGGCGCCGTCATCACGCACTTGACTTGCGTCGAGCACGAGCATCCGAGTCTGACGGTTGCCAACGAGTGTCGTCGCTACCAAGCGATTGATGGCTTCTAAATCTGGAAAAAGGAAGATCCGTTTCAAACAATACTCAGCATCGTTGCGAGAATCAGGCATCGTTTGACCCAATCTATGCTGTGGAGCCACCAAACAGCCATGCTAAATCTCACTTGTGCTGCGTGGGCCAATTCCTTGTCAAGGGGTAGCAGATCTTCCCTCATCCCAGCAGGTGGTCCCCTGTGAGGCTGATTTCCCGTCGGAGCAACAGCATTGCGATCAAGAATGATGGACGCCTGCTTGTAGTGGAGAGAGATATATATGACCTCTTTGGTCTTGTTGACTCGAATAGAACCATCAGACCATCGCAAATCTACTCCCTCAGCATTTGTACAACAAGACATATCATTCGACACATGGTAGAGCACTACAATCTCTACCACGCTTGAGCATCCTCAGCAACACATCGGGACAGAGTTCACAGATCATACAATCAACGGATCAAATCTTTGTTCAACCAAACTAGTTCACGCGACAACTGCATACACATAGACAACAACCTTCACTGGCACAGCCCTTCCAGACAAGATGTGCTTTCGCGACACTCGCAGATCAAAGTACGGTACAGGCAGCACGTACGACTATTACGATGGAAAGCCACGATTAGTGGCGGCACCGTCGAGCAATGCAAGGGGTGCTCAGAGAAGAAGAGGATACCATGGCGGCCATGGAGATGGAAGTGCGAGCATAGGATTTTTTAATACCTTGGGAGGCGGCTGGTCTTCTGGCGGGGGAGGAGGGAGTGACGGCGGCGGTGGTGGTGGTGGCGGAGGCGGCTGTGGAGGAGGGAGTGACGGCGGTGGTGGCGGTGGTGGCGGAGGCGGCTGTGGAGGAGGGGATGGTGGAGGAGGCGGCGGAGGAGGAGGCGGAGGAGGCTGCTAATAACGGGTGAGGAGAGTTTGGATGCATAGGAGTGGAGTAGAGCCCTTTGAAGGAGCAAGGAAACTTGTAAATCGTGCTTCAAATTAAACATGTTTTGCTCTCGACATTTTTACTGTCTTACCTTCACATTTTTGCTCCGAACGTCGGCGGCTTACAGCGACTCAATCGTAGCACATCCAGATGTCTCTTGGCTAGCAAAGTCACAGGTACTAGATTCAGCGGGATTTCAAGAACCTGTTGTACCGGCTAAAGTGAGCTCCGTAGGGGGGAATCAAGCAAACATGATTAAAGGCACAATGCGAGAAGGTCGGATAAGACAATACGTGCGCCACATGGATGTCCTCTCAGTGCATACGTCGATCTATGCTCCGTATTGTGCAGCACTGTGATCTCGTATATCAAGTCAATGTCTACATGCTACATCTATATTCTTTTTGAAATCCTGCAATCTGTCGACTCTTGCTAAGATGCTCAGACAAACAGGAATATGTGCTTCAACGACGATCGCCGCCTATCACCATGTCAGGCGAACAGCCTAGTCGCCGACGGGAATAGCGGCAGATGGTAAGGCCTTCATGCTGGCCTCCCTCGCGTGCAAACTAGATCGAAAAGCCAAACTCCTATGGGCTCTCGTAGTACTGTGCTTCAGGCCGCCGAAAGAAAGATAGAAGAGAGGAGAAGAAGAAGAAGAGGAGAGGAGGAGGAGGAGGAGGAGGAGGAGGAGGGCAGCAGAAGGAGCAGACTGCGGTTGGAAGTTACAGACCAGAGAGGTCAGACCCGAGCCCCTTGCTGGGTGGGCCCAGTAGGAGCTACGCGCACCATACTTCGTCGATGTGTCCAGTACATGGATGGTGGCGTGTCTGGTATGCTTGGTGTTGGCTGTGGAGAAGGATGAGGGCGTGGGACGGTTCCTGAGATATGCGCAAATTGAGCTATGCCTGCGTGGCAGCTCGCTTGAAGAGGCTTCTCTGCTCTTCTTCACTTGTGCTCTCTTTCCATCTCTCAAATCCGGTCTTCCACTCTTCGCCCAGCTCTTCCAAGCTCGTGACTTCAAACCTCTGGTTGCCATACTTCATGTATGCTGCCTTGACGTTGGGAAATTGACTTCTCAGCCAGACTTGTTTCTCGTCCCAGCGTGAACCCAGTTTCCCGACGCCATCATTCTCCAGCCCATCCCTCCTCCGCGCCGATGCAGCCCATTCATGAAGTGAGTTTATCTGGTGGGCGTCTTCGGGAAAGGCCAAGGTGTGAAAGCCTCCTTCGTATTTCATCCAGCTTGACTCCTCACCGTGTTTACCTGATCCGACACGGTCACCAGCGGAGGTGTTCGGTGCTGGCCGTAGTCGGTGGGCTTCTAGCAATCGCCGTTCCTCGTCTTCCTCCCACTTTCGCATTGCCTCTGGTGGAGGTAGATCAAGCCGGCCTGACCAAAGTCTTGCTAAAACGGCGGCTTGATTTTCAGCTAGAGGAAATGGTATCACTTTCAGGTTCAAGACTGGAAAGGCCAAGTTTGGGTACCTGATGTGGAGGAAGTGCTTGTACACGTCGTGGGTTCGTAGTCCGCTTGTGACGAGATCTTCAAGGGGATCCGGAAGGCGAGAAGGATTCACCTCCGATTTCGGGGTGCTCTCGAGTGTGCCACCTGGAACGGATGGTGTGGAGCCAAGAGAGGCAGATGAATCAAATGGCGAGGCCGTATTTGAGCTTGACCCTGATGAACTGGCGGGCCGAGAAATAAAGGGAAACGAGTAAAAGTATCCCGTGGCAAAGATGATGGCGTCGAAGCCTTGCACAACCTCGCCTTGTTTCGTTCGTACAGCACGGTCTCCCTTGTCAACGATAAATTCTTCAACTTCGGCTATGTCACGCCGCCATGTTGGCGCACTACCAGTTGGTGCGAGTTGGCTTGCGCTTCTCGAGGCCAAATACACTGGCTGCTGAACATACGAGGCAAGTTGCGCAGCGATATCAAGGCCTGAAGCTGAATTCCCGACGACAAGGACTTTCTTGCCGGAGTAGTCCTCTGGCCGACGATATGCTTTCGAATGAATGATGACATTGGGATG
The DNA here is from genome assembly GCA_003614865.1 of Arthrocladium fulminans. Classification (NCBI taxonomy): domain Eukaryota; kingdom Fungi; phylum Ascomycota; class Eurotiomycetes; order Chaetothyriales; family Trichomeriaceae; genus Arthrocladium; species Arthrocladium fulminans. The sequence goes on from QXWJ01000002.1 coordinate 805,956, forward strand.
CTTACTATGCCAATCTGCTAGCCCTGGTATTGCAGGAACATGGGGAACGGTGTAGTGGCCATTCGCCACGATGACGGCGTCATACTGTGCTTCATTCAGGGCATTTGTGTGTAGGTCTTTCGTTGTAAGAGTCCACTTTGGGCCTAGGAGCTGGGTATCCATGCAGCCATTCAAGTGATTGAGAGGCCTCACATCGACGACCTGGGTATGAAATCGAATCCGATCTCTGACAGACTCCGCATAGTCCTCGAGATACTTCAACACGTCGGCGTGCTTTGGAAATAACGGCAGTGTCTCTCCAAACGGTGTGTCAGAATATGCCATGAGTGGTTTCGGTATGTTGGTTTCCAGATAGTCGTATAAAGGGCTCTCAAATTCGAGTGATCTGCTCTCACCGCCGATTGAAATGGTGGCATTTTTCGGACTACCGTATGTTGGATCAGTTTGAGGTATAGGAATTTGTCTGGATCTCTCAGTGCCAGATAAGTTCCAGATCCCTCCAACGTTGTCCCGCTGTTCGAAAATGTCGATGGTGTGGAATGCGCTCTCTGCAATCAAGTACTTTGCGCATGCCACTCCGGTCGGGCCACCGCCAATAATGGCCACACGGTCAATCCCAGTGGGGGGTTTAAAATTTGACGTAGACGAAGCCGTCTCCATGCCTGGTATGATTAGTACTCAGCGCTGAAAAATACAATAGTACATCTTGACCAGATCTGCAGGATGAGTGGCGTAGGATAAAACAATTTGGGGAGTTTTTTCTTGACACTGACCAGCGGCAAAAATGGGAAAATGATGCAATCAGCCATTTCGCAGGGCGTAGTTACGCGGAAAGCTCAAAATACACACAGATGATCCGTACAAAGTGGATTTCAGGTCAGATCTCCTGTGCGATAGATCGATGGCTTGTAGAACACCGAGCAAGGAAGCCAGGAAGCTTCGATGGCAGTCTTTGTGTATGGCTGGTCTCCATTCCGGATGGACCCCCATAAACATTCCCGGCGGGGAGGCATGTGTCTGCCGAGGACTCGGGAAGAGGCTGGTACATTATCAGATGGGCTAAATCGGGCTTCTTGCATCACATTAACTGCAGCTGTTGATATGATAGACACTGCTCGAGGGATCAGCGTGGGCAGGCTCCTGAGACGAATGGACAACATATCTGGCGGATGCAGGAGTTGGAAGGATTTCAGTGATGCGAGAGGTGACAGCCTTAATCCGCATTCAAAGCAACGCTCCGGCTCCGTAGATTAGGCTGTGCCGAAGCCTTGCGCATCTGCGACCATCGCCGACCGCAACACCAAGTTGACTTTCGTGTTGGAAAGCATTGTACTCACATTTTTGGTATCCTCGCATGAAACTTGTAGTGACGATGCAGGTTTCCTCTGCCACCGCTTGCTCTGCTCGAGTAAGATGAAAAGATCCTTCTCGAAGCGAGTTTCAAGCGGTTCCGCAGATCCAGGGTCTGGGAAGAAACAAAAGTCGTATTCAACGCGATCGATCACCTGGAAGGAGCAACGAAGTCTCGGTGGCAAATTCGCAAAAGTCGGCGAAGGCAGCTGGCCTGTCCACAGTATCATTGGTGAGAGAGGACCGCCTGGCAAGAAGCAGTATCAAGTCGAGTGGGAGCGGCATCCACGCACCGGGGAGGAGTTTGAACCACACTGGGTATCCCGGCTGGATATTGCAAAGGACCTGATCCGACAGTGGGAGCAGTCTAAAGCACAGCAAGAGGGACGGTCCCCACGACACAGAGAAGCCAGAGAAGCCGCTGCGGCACGCAGATCGCGTCGTCGACGAACCATACGAGGCTCGTCTGGCCGCACCAGCGAGGACGTTTATCAGCAAAGTGATGTACCGGCGAGTCCTCCCAGTCTGCTCAGCGATTCCTCAGTATCAGGCTTTGAGATCTCTGAGACTCAAGATCCTACCATCGCCGAACCGCTGACGGTCAAACTGCCGCCTCTACCAAGCGATAAGTCAGATTATGAGACTGTCCCAGCGAGTCAGACCAGCCCTGCGAATACACACTTTAGTCTGAATTCTCCAGATAATCAACTGACTATTACTTCGAGTCAATCACAGCTAGCGCTTAATGATAGTCGTCTTGAACAAACCTCACCGTTGTCTAAACAATCAGCTTCTAGAGAGATCGACCAACCCTCCCAAAGCCCGCGGCCACAGATCACAGAACCCAGTCCGCAAGCACTCTCGCCCCAATCGAATCCTCGTTCAAACCTTGGAAGATCCGTCCAGCCAGCCGAAGAAATTTTAGAGCCAGAACAGTCCTCAGCATCGCAGTCACTCAAATTCCTCACCCAGCTACCTCCAGTGAACAAAGCATTCGCCTCGCGCCCGGATTCTAATCCAATTTACATTTCATCGACTCCTCATAGACCGCCTGTTCGTCTTGCCTCACCTTTCCAAAACTCACCCCCTGGACAACGGCAACCTCTAACTCTTGGACCACTAGCCCCAGACACACTCGCCATTTTGAACGGGACCGAACAGTTTGCAAAGTTGGAGGACTCCGGGAACTCCCCGAGTCAAGGTCGAAGTATTGCGAGAACGCTTTGGCATACACACATGTCGGAGCCAATAGCGTCTGCAGCCACCACTCTTAGCGAAAATCTAAGCCGACAACCACAAACTGACATGGCAACTTCTGATATCGATGCCAATATGTTCGAGCCCGCAGATCGCCACCCTAGATTGCCACTAGGAAGCTCTATGACACAGAGCGATTTATCACCAAACGGACAGCTCTTCGACCACGCGAATCACGACGACCATGACACAGCTATAGATCCACTTTCAGCTCCGCTCACTATTCATGCGTCAATTGAAGAGGAGCCCCAGCTTTTGACAGATGCTCCGGAGATCCTTGACTCGAAAGAGAGCTCCAGTCAAGAATCGGTGGATAATCAAAGAGAGGTGGAGACGGTCGATGGGATCATGATTCCCGTCCGTCCAATTTTGGGTCCAAATGAGTACACCATTCCCCTGCCAGCCGAAGGCAAAGTCAAGTCGGCTTATGATGACATTATCAAACTCAAGAAGAAGGCGATTCTCAAATTTATCAGCCGAAAGGATGCTCCAAGCGCTTCTGACATTTTAAGCAAGAAGACAGCGGAAAGAAACGAGATGCAAGAGATGTTGCAGCGTCTCAACGACACAGTCACGCATACAGATCTTGGCCTGCCCGTTGCTCAGACGCAGTATGCTCTAAATGCTGAAGAGAATGCTGCATACGCAGACTACGCTGGTTCCAAATTCGTGATGCTTGGCTGCCTAATAGACCAGCTAAGAAATAGTGACCACTCTTTTGCCATCTTCGCCCAGGGAGGCACCCTTCAAAATCTACTGGAGGAATATCTGAATATGAAGAGTGTTAGAACCCGCCGTCATGATGGTGCTGCTTCAGAGCGCGGTATAGATGACTCTCAAGGCTTTTCTGTCGATCTCATTGTCACCCAGTCATCCCAAGCACTGTCTCTGCCCAAGAAGCCGAGTTTTGTCATTGCTTTCGACCTCTCCTTCACAGCATCGGATCCGCAAGTTCAATCTCTCCAGCTTCAATATGGTGAGGATTTGCCGATCATCCATTTCCTGGTGACAAACTCATCGGAGCATGTCGAGAGGTGTGTGCCGGTGTCTCTGGCACCCAATATCCGCCTGAAGGTGGTGGTGAGGACGACTTATCTTGCGTCGCCGAATCTAGGAGGAGATATTACATACATTCCTGATGATTCAGATCACCCCGCTGATGGCAGACCCATGGACATGTACGATATTCAACGAGCAGTACGGAAGAGTCCAGCGCGACGGATGGCGTTAATCGCGGACGTTATTGTGAATCTAGCTTTATCAGGAGATTTCGGCACAAATTGGACACTGGGAGGAATGCCCGAATTGAAGCTCTCTGAGCTCAACTCCCCACCCAAGGCCAGTCGTGCCACTTCACGAACTCCACAACCAAGAACGGCAAGAGCACAGACCTCAACTTCACGAGCCACGACGCCCGTAGGCCGCAAAAGACTGCTTGAACTCGATGGAGAGAACGGGTCGAAAAGACAGCGACTCACACCTGTTCGAGACCTCGCCCCTGAATCTCCAGTGGCTCAAACCGTTTCCGACGAGCTTCAAGAAGCACATAAAAAGGCCGCTCAATTGACAATGGAGCTATCGAGCACACGTGATGCCCTCAAAGCTGCAGAACAGAAGAAAGCAGCCGCCGAATCAAAGACTGAGGAATGGAAAGAAAGCCACGCCAGCTTGCTCCACCGGTATGAGAAAAATAAGCTCGAACGGAAGCAACTGCACAAAGAGAACACGAAATTAAAGGCTACGATCTGGTCAATGAGAGAGCGAGATGAGACTACTCGGGCAGAGAAGGACAAGTTGAAGCAACAAATCGGAAGCCTGAAATCAGAGTTGGCTCAAGCTCGCTCTGACCTGAAAGCGGAGGGTGGTGATGTTGCACAGCTTGAGCAAGCACGTGAAGAAGCCCGTACTGCCACATCGAAGATGCTCGCGCTGGAGAAGTCGCTAAAGTCTACCAAAGGCGACTTTGAATTCACTCGAACACAATACCAAGAAGCATCGAAGCACGCAACAGATCTCGCATCCGAGGTGAAAGATCTCGAGACTCAAGTTGAAAAACTGAAGCTCGCTGCTGAAGACAGTAAGAGATCCTTGAAAGCCATGAATTATCAGATAAGTCTCTCTAGGGCGATGGACAAAGCTGAACAATTTAGACTTGAGGTTAAGAACCGCGAGGCTGTCATCAAGAAACTTCAGGAAGAGAATGCGGCGCTCAAAAGCCGACGTGGCGTGCAAACTAGGGGTAGTAGCGTGCAGCCGGCCAGCAGTCCTGGTCCAAGAAGTCGCCAAGCAAGCCCCGCCCCGGGCCATCTCATGCCTCCCTCAGGCTCTCGCGCAAGCGTGCTACGACACGAACGCTGAAGCCACCATCTGCATGTTCGGTCTAGCATTGCCACAGACCAAATTAGAATTCGGTGAGAGACACCAAGCAATCGGTTGGCATGGTGGGCAAAGCAGTATCTATCACATATCGAGTATATTAGGAAGATATCATTTAACCGATCGGACGTCTAGCTACATTCCTTGGAATCCGCCGTTTCATTGGCCGTTGGCAAGCAGTATTCGACCTCCATCTATGCACAAGCAGTGTCCATCGACATATGATCCGGCTTCACTGCATAGGAAAAGGACTGCGCCTCCGATGTCTTCAGCTCTGCCTATTCTCGCCGCCGGCATCGCCTTCAACAGATTCGCAAACTGGTTACCGGCATCCGCTACGGGATTCATTCTCGAAGGAACAAATCCGGGATTGATCGAGTTTACCCGAATATACCAAGGGGCGTATTTGCTAGCCAGCAATCTCACCAAGTGATCAATGGCAGCTTTACTCGCTGCGTACGAGGTCAAGTCAATGTTCGTGCAGTTGTGCATCGAGGCACAACTACTCGTTATGATCATGACCCCGCGACCCTCATCTCGGCCTTTCCTGCCGTGTCCAATGTCCAACTCACCAGCGGCCACCAAGAGTTTGAGACATGCCACTGACAGGAAGTAGTGAGCAGTCACGTTAACTCGAAAGGTGTCATCCCAGTCAGACTGTTGAGAAGACCATAAAGAAGCCTGAAGCTCGTCTAGTGAAGCGGTCTTAACATTGCACATCTTCGGAGGGTCCCTCCTTATCCCGGCGTTTGATATCAAGATATCCAGATGCTGCTCTCTTTTGCCAATGAAATCAGCTATGGCCTGGACGCCCTCTTTTGTGGACACATCACCTTCGAAGCTGGTCAAAGCATGTCAGCTCGAGCACAAAGAATCAGAATCGCAATGGCGAACGGACCTAGCCAGCACCTCGCACCGACTACCACCGGCGTGCACAAGTGAAGTGGGCCTACTAGCGACTTACCCGATGCTGCTTCCCCCATTTTCTTTGCCCAGCGCATTCAGCTCAGCCGTTGCCCCTTCTATGTTATCAATAGGCAAAGCAGTGATGTATACTTTGGCTCCATTGCGGACGAGGGACTGCAAAATAGTCAGCACAATCTACCTGTTCGCATCATACTCGACCTACTTTTGCGATCATGAACCCAATCCCACTGCTCCCACCCGTCACAAGGGCCACTCGCCCTCTAACTGTGAAAAGGTGTGGTACAGAAAGTTCTTCCATGGCCTGACAAGGAGAAACGCGACGAATTGATAAAACGCCGAATTTATCATCAACGATTTCACAGTAATCCTCGACCACTTCTTGACATGTCAAACAGATGCGATCCAGTAGGAGGAGCCTTCGCTTGACGTCTCAACCATCTTGCGCATTTCTCCGTTCATGTTCCTGCGTCTGGCACGCACAGGTCCGTTATCTCTGAGTGACGCCGCTGATGAAAAGCATATAGGGCAGGCTGCCTAGACTTGTTCGGCTTGTATGCTTCTGCTCCTGCTTGCTGGATGTACGAAAGTCGCATTGGGCTGACAAAGCTGCTTCATCGCACTGCTAACACTGTCCAGCTGCGCAGTTTTCTCTCTCTACCAGCATGAGTTTGAATAGCGCTCCGGAGGCCTTCAGGGCCGAGCCACCCCCTTTCCTTCACGCCAAAGCACTGCTCGTTATGACCCTGGTGCTGTGTCTACTTGTGTTGGCGCGTTGGGTATGGATTTCCTCTGGTATACTATGCTTTTTGCTGACACAGCCAGTACTCAACAAGGACCGACATCCCCTACATCAAAGGCATACCAGAAATACCTGGCGCTGTCCCCTTCTTCGGTCATTTGCTGAAGCTCGGAGATGATCATGCTACAGTATGCGAGCGGTGGTGGAAGCAATATTGTCACTCGGTGTTCCAAATCAGGCTTGGGAACACAAGAGCGGTCGTATTCAATTCATTTGACGACGTGAGGCGAATCCTCGTGGGACATCAGTCCGCGGTCATAGACCGACCCACCCTATACACCTTCCATGGCGTCATCTCATCGACGCAGGGCTTCACCATAGGCACAAGTCCTTGGGACGAGTCAACCAAGAACAGGAGGAAGGCTGCTGGGCAAGCGCTCGGCAGACCCGCTATCAGGACTTACTTCGATATGTTTGACCTTGAGTCATATTGCATTGTACGAGACTTCCATGCCTTCAGTAAGAATGGGACCCTTGAGATTGGTGTTCGACCTTTCATCCAGCGATACGCTCTCAACACGACCTTGACCTTGTGCTACGGTATCCGTATGGACAATGCTTACGATGAGTTGCTCCGTGAGATCCTTGAAGTGGGCTCGGCGATATCACTGTTGAGATCCGCATCAGAGAACTATCAGGATTATATTCCTGCCTTGCGGTATCTGCCAAACAATGAAAAGAATCAGCGTTCGAAGGAGCTCCGGGCGCGACGAGATAAGTATCTGGACTTCCTCCTGAACAAAGTTCGAGCCATGATCCAAGCCGGCACCGATAAGCCATGCATTTCCTCAGCAATCCTCAAAGATGAAGAGACCAAACTTACTGGGGTCGAAGTCTCATCGATCTGTCTGTCCCTTGTTTCTGGCGGATTCGAAACAATTCCGGGCACACTGACTTCGTGCATCGGCTCCTTATCAACGCCTGAGGGACAAGTATTTCAAGATCGCGCATTCGAAGACATCCAACGACACTATCCCAATGGCCTATCAGAAATCTGGCTCGACGGTTTCAAGCAAGAGAAGGTACCGTACATCAACGCCATTGTCAAGGAAGCTGGGCGGTACTACACTGTGTCGGCCATGTCTCTGCCTCGCAAAACAGTCACAGATATTGAATGGGATGGGGCCATCATTCCGGCCAAGACTATGATTCTCATCAACGCCCAAGCAGCGAATCATTCGACCGAGCACTTTGGACCAGATGGCGGCAAATTCAATCCAGAGCGGTGGCTCACAGATGAATCTAGGGGTGCACCTTACGGCGGTAAGGACACCCTCAATCCTCCAGAAGAGAAGCCGTCTCAAGGCATCCAACACTTCTCCTTTGGAGCCGGCAGCCGTGCCTGCTCCGGACAGTATATCGCAAGCAGGCTGCTGTATACGGCTCTCATCAGAATCCTATCATGCTACAAGATTATCGCCAGCGAGAGCGAGCCGCCCAATACGGATTATGTGGATTACAATCAGTTCAAGACGGCTCTTGTCGCCATTCCACGAGATTTCAAGGTGAGGTTGGTTCCGCGGGAAGGGGTCGACATTGACGCAATCCTCAGAGAGGCCGAAAACCGGACGAAAGGGTATTATCAAGAGTGAGCTGAGATGCATTTTCTTCGTCCTTTCATAATGATACACAAGAATCAAATAGCAAATGCCCATGTACTGCTTTGTTATCGCGCTCCATGCTTTCATTTAGTACTGATGCGCCTGCGTTGGCGCTGAAGACTTCGTAGCAAATCAAGCAAACGTAGGTTGTCCACTAGACTCAACCTGGCGCAACAACCAGAGCGCGTCTACACTACGCAAATGCTAACTCACCATGCAGACACATTGAGCATGATTGAGTAGGAAACGGCCTGCTCGATGCATGGCGACATCAAGTAGCACTACTTCCTCTCTTTCGACTTGATCTACATCCATGGCGGTCGCAGCAGACGGCGGTGTCGCTATACCTCGCATATCCGACCTTCTCCGAACTCCAGACGATCTCGAGAAGCTAGCCAACCTCAAGGCAGACATTGCTCGGAAAAAAGCAGACGTCGATGCTCGACTGCGAGAAGGTTTAAGCCAGCACCTCGAAACCACCCAGAATGGCATGTCAACGCTGGCAGAAGGCCAGAAATTGGTCGGCCAGATTAAAGACGAGATGAAAAGCATACACGACCTCTGTGAGCAAGCACAAGCTATCCGCAAAGACTTCCCTCAGATCGACTACCTTGCCCGAGTTCATCGAAACTTCGAGGCAACGAGAGCTATGCAGGCCGGTCTAGACAGCTTTGAAAGAGACTGCAGCAACGTGCTAGCCCTCCTGGAAGCGGATGAGCGGGATGAGCGGGATCAGCCAAATCTGCTGGAAGCACACATGAAAATTACGAGACTGCGAGACTTCCGAGACGAGGCCCTAGACCAAATTAGCAAGGCGAAGGATGACAGCTTGAAACACACGCTTGAAGATTGGTTTGCGCCCCTCGATCGAGCAATCGAGACATTTGACAGCCATATTGGCGCCATTTGCATGGACATCTTGAATCTGGTTCAGCAGGGAAACGATGGGCTGGTAGTCCGGCTTGCAATTGTGCTGCACGCGGAAGAGAAGAACGATGAGCGAGTGCGAGCCCTGCGGGATGCACAGAAAGACCACCAAGATCTCGTGAGCAAATTCACCTCCTTCACCATCGGTCCCAAGAGCATACGTGGCTACAAGGAGAAGTTCTTACAGGCCGTCGAGCTGGTGGTACAACAAAAGTTTCAGGAAATACAGGAAGGGTTTGCTGAGGATCCGGAAAAGCTGGTGAAGCTCACCAAATGGTATTTCAACGACCTCAACGCCGTCAAATTGGGGATGCAGAAGTTGTTTCCCAAGAAGTGGAAGATCTTCAAAACGTACTACACAATTTACCACAAGACGATGCGCGAGTTTTTGCTGTCCTATGCAGACTCACAAGACATATCGCCGCCGCAGATGCTTGGGATTATCCACTACATCGATCCATATTACGAGCGGATGTCCAAACTAGGCATCTCTAGAGACGACCTGACCCCACATGTGCTTGACAATCGTGAAGGCGACATGGTCCGCGAATACAGAAACCTGATCACCAAAGCCCTGACGCAATGGGTCGAGAGGATGCAGGTCACCGACCGAAAGAATTTCATCTCGAAATCGCCCGATGCCATTGAACAGGACGCGAATGGCCACTTCCGAACGAAGACACTCGGAGACATGTGGCGTATGCTTCACGAGCAGACGGAGTTGGCAGGTAACTCGCAGCGAGAAGATGTCGTTGAGGGTGTCATGTCTTCGATGTGCAGCGTTTTGAAATCGAGACAGCAGCAGTGGGAGAGACTGATTGCAGATGAAGTCGAGAAATACAAAAATCCCACCCCCGAGCTCATGGAACCACTTCAACTGTTGCAGGAATATTTGCTGGCCATAGCCAACGATCAGATTGCCTGTGTTGATGATTCACCAGACATGGTCAATGACATTACAGCACAAGCAGGTTATCTGACGCGTTTCCGAGACCACTTTTTCAATCTAACTACGCCTCCATCCGCACGTTATCAGTCCACCAATGCCGCAACCGAAGTCGAGGCCCTTCGCGACGGCTATGTCGATCTAGCCACCCACGCGATGGCCGCATTCGTCAGACTTATCTTCATGGTTGATTTCAAAACGGTCACTGGTGATCTCTTCTTGCCAAACAAGTGGTATCAAGAAAAAGCCATGGAACAAATTATCAGCACTTTCGACGACTACATCGGTGACTACCACTCCGTCATTCACCCATCGCTTCAGGACATCCTAATTACGGAAATTGCGGATAATCTGCTCATCATCTACCTTACATCAATTACCCGCAACCGAGGTGTCAAGTTCAGAAGACAAGATCCGTTCTCCGCCAGATTCAGAGACGACGTCCTACCAGCATTTGAGTTCTTCCAAAAGCAGAATCCAGATGTTTTCAATGAACACATCAAGCCTAGTTGGAAGGCTGTCAATTACACTGTTCAATTGCTAGAGAGTGACAAAGCGGCCGTTCCTGCTGTTTATGAATCATTCAAGCGAGATTTCTGGGATCTACAGCTCAGCTGGGTTGAAGCTGTCATCAAAACACGAGATGAATGGGATCGAAACATGATCAACGCGGTCAAGCGAGCTGCTGCCGGCACATACGGCGATCGGGGCCTTGAAACAATCATGGGTAAGGTGACGGTCAAATAAGGCAAAGCGATGCTCGCGAAGAGCCTGAAGGAGGGTATCGCGCCAGCGAATGTCCGCTTCGAAGGAAGGAATGTACACGTGTTGACAGAGCGTCCTCCGAGTGAGCCTGGAAAATACTATTCTCTTGACAAAGCGAGATGGTATGCAACAAGCGATGCGTTCGACGTACCTTGAAGGAGCGAGGTTTGAAACACCTCGTGACGAAAGAAGCGAGGATTTGGTGACAATCTGTTTGAATGAAAACCAGTGGCAGATATTTCAGGTCTCAATCTCCTTTCCATCTCGCCCTCGGAAGCCCAATCAAATCTCAGACGTCATTGATCCCCCGCTCATACCTTCTCAAAAGCGCTTCCGAAGCTTTTGTCAGAGATTCATAATGGCTTGTTTGAGGCTGACCATCCGCTTGTCATCTCATTGTTTTGGCAAATTCCTGTCGATGCCAACCGAGAAGGGAGGGACCTCTGATCTTGGAAACGTGGTTGAGGCGGGAAGGTTAAGCGATCCGAGGTGATTCATGGTCTGACGAACAAGCTTTCAGGATACTGCGCTGGTTGGACTTCAACCGGATAACCGAGCCCTTAATCCTTGTAGGGACACGTTCGCTTAGAAGTGGCTTAGATCCTGGAATCCATGTATCCGACACTGTCATATTGGGCAGCTCAACGGGTAAACGTGGGTATTTGCAGCAATCCTAATCTTGGATGCTGAAGGCCACGGGAGAGGATTTGAAATGAGAACGTCATAAGGCTTCTTTTCTGACGCGCTGGCGGAATGAATGTGGCCTTGCTGGATCTGTGGGATGATGTGGCGCATTTGCATCCATCATAACATATTGTCATTCCAACGCCACTCAGGCGTCTCGTCAGCGCGGCTTCCTCGTCTTTTGAGACGTTCGCCGATTCATGGTTTCAAGAATGAATAACTGATTTTGGTAGTCAAGCAACAGACAATCATCCCCCTTTGGCATCTGACTCGTGCTGGTCTCTGCGCTGGGTCCTTGATCTATGCTTGTTAATCCAATTGTCATCTGCATAAGCGAAGGCATCAGCGCCATGCAAGCTGAAAGGGACTTACCTTGGGATATCTGATGTGAGCTTTGGTCATTCCTTTGTCGAAGTGGCAAGTCAAATCCCGGCGACGGTGGTGACGAGGGCATTGTGTTTCGCGATCCAGGGTTCGTCTTGTGGATGCTCTTGTTCGTCACAGACTCGGCCTGAGATGTAGTTATTTCCTCCCTCCCCAACCTGAGCTCAATACTCAGATTGGCTTCCTTTGAGATATCCAAGCCATTGGGAACTCTTTCCATAAGTTTGTTCAGCGTGGTCAATGATTATGATGCCAGTTTACGGCAAAACGTCAGCCAGCACGATACAAATGGCACTCTTCGAGTAAGCAAAGCTCGGAAGGCCCAGCACCGGGCTGAAGATATAAGTTTCATGATCACGAAACATCCAAGTCCTTGCGGAGCTAATGCCATGCCACCACCTCCATGGCTAGTCCGAGACTTTTGACGTGTCCAACATTGCCTCTGCATGGGTGAGGATTGGCGAATCTATTTTCAATCGCTCCTCGCTTGGCTTCGTTTCAATATGGACGATGAAATGCTGCAAATCCGCGTCCTAGCCTACGAAATGACTAGTTGAGAATTACTCGTATGTGCATGACAGATCCTGCTGATGCCTGGAGCTGCGGATTCAGATTTCCCTTGCCGAACGCTCGGTTAGCTACACCTGGCAAGCAATTTGATCGATAAATCTATGACCTGAAATACGACATGTGTGCCGAGATTCTTTATACAGTTGGGCAAATCCACAGCCGCAGATGCCATCAAAACCTGGAATGTCCCCAAGTCGAGGTTCCAAAGTCAAAAGCTAAAATGTTCTTCAGCCAAAACAAGCGTTGGTGCTTTGGTCATGGCACACCGCTGCAGGGATTATGCTGATCTCTCGAAGCGAGGATTAGCTGCGGCCAAATGGGTGCTAAAGACATCGGTCCCGTCTTCCTGAGGCCCTTAGCACTGAAAGCCGAGTCGCTAGAGAGCTTTTTGCATCAATTGCCCGCCTTTGAGCACTCTCTTTTCCATCGGTTATGACGCTCAACTTCCAGGGAGAAAGCCTGAAACAACATTTGGGTCGCGAGAAGGACGAGATTCTGTGGCTCACGTGCTCACGTGCCAGTCATGAGCTTGTCTGTGTTTGACCGGCATTTCCGGCTTCCGCTAGACTACGCCCCCCAAGATTCGTTTGCCAACCGAGCAGCACCAAAATCCCCTTTTCACGATCGGATATCCTTGCCTGCTTTTCGATTGAATATTTGGCAGCGCGTGGTCTGGTGACAAATGACTCTCACACCATCAAGCCATGTCATTATTGGCACTTCCTCGACCATATCGGTCAGACAGTTTTGCTGATTTCTTGGCCAGCACTTTACGCGTCCGAACGAATCTACGCGTCTACCACCTCTCCACACCTCCCACACCTACCACCGCCATTTATGCCTCGCCGCCGGGCAAGCAGGATGAGGCCACAACATGCGAATCACACTTTCTGGCGGTCTCTCAGAGAGGTGTAACCAGCTGTGCAAACGCATCAGGGCAGGATACTGCCGCTGATAAGGACGAGAAAACGAGAGCGAACGATCATGTGCTCGTTCTCAGCCTTGAAGTGCTCATCTTCACCACGAACTCTTTGACGAGCATTTTCGTTTCAAAGGCAGATTCGTCCGGATTCCTGGCTCGGCCATCACTATCTACACAGTCGCCATCGTCGATCACCAGAGCCGTCATTTCCGCATTCCTAGAATGGCTGGTTTCTCGGAATCTGACACCCGGGATGCCGGAAGCGAAGAATGTGATACAGCCGGATCTGGATCCACCAACTGCCGAAAGCGAAACTGGAATGGTTAGCGAAGGCAAAAACCTACACATTTGCATCCCTACAAGGCGAAAACTAGTGGTATCACTATTTGCTCGGTCTCAAAGTCAGTATCTCTTCCCCGGCAGCATCGAGAACCCAACCAAGCATGTTTTGGATGACAGGCAGCTCATCAAGTGGTGGTGCCGAGTCCTAGATGGGCTTGTTGACAGCGAATGGTCCGTAACTGCACCGGCAAATTCTGCAGCGTCGCACGCCGCGCCCGCCGACAGCACTTCTGCTCCTGCGCAACGCAATGGGCCAACAGATGTCAAAGTGACACCACAAGCCTTCGTCATCGTACCAGGCTGTGATCGCTTCGAGACGTCTCGATCATTTTTTCCTCCCTCGGCTAAGGATCTTCGATCTGGTATTGCATCGAGATGGCACAACTCATACCCTGCTCAATTCCTAGTCGGCAATGGCCCGTCAGCAGTTGACACTACACTCCCTGTCCGATGCATGATTCCTCGCCTGCCTGATGATCCCAAAGCTCGGTACTGTGGGGACTTGGACAGTGCTGGGATCGATGAGCAGGGTCAGTGGAGGGACATAAGGTCGTTGCAGCAGTTTTGGGAGACAATGGAGTATAGACAGGAATGTGCCGCCGGAAGACTAGTGGGCTTCATCTGGGTCGTCTTTGATACGAGTCATCTGGCAAGTGAGCCTGCAGGTACCACAGCCACAAGTTCCGGCAAGGCAAACGGAGTCATGTCCAATGATCGCGCTGATGGAGGCAGCCACACGCCGGCATCAACTGCCCTCCAAGACGACGAAGCCACGCCAACAGGGAATGAGAACAATTCACCTAGCATCAAGCTGTCTAGTGAGCAATACAACATTCTGATGGACTTTTTAATCAACGAAACAGACTTTGCGGGCCTCGAGCTCGCAGAGAAAAGCACCAGAGAATGGGTCGCCAGAGCCAAAGAGCTGTCTGGAGTTTCACGATTCGGAGTGGACGTGGAGGGACGCGTCGTGGAACCGCAGCTCTCCGACGCCTCGAAACACCCAAACGCAGCTATCTCTGGTCAAAAGCACCAAATGGAGGAACCGGCTACTACGTCCCAGGTCAATGTACTCACGGGCATTAGGAAGAAACGAAAAGTCGAGCCTGAGCCTAAGCCAAACAGCAGAAATTCCGCACAAACCGATACTGCCCGTCTTCCAGATGCTGTCAACACGGAAGAGAGGCCACCTGATCCACCCTCAGGTGAGGGCAACGTAGCCGATGGCATACGAACACTCTCTGCGGGATTAGTGAAGAAGAAGCCAAAAGCTTCTGCCTCATGAGCTGCCCCTGAGCTGCCACATGAGGATTCAGGGCTTTTACGTAGTGAAGTTTATATTGATAGATGATTGAATATCTTTGGGAGATTGGATTGGCTGGGTATGCCTCTTTTCGATGCTATACTTTGGCCGAACTGTACGACTGACGTCCACCATTGGCGGTGCCAGTAATACACCTATGTCACATAGAGGCCGGCAGGGTCTGCACCATGTGGCATTGATCCATACTAGAAATCGCGAGCTATTTCTGGACAAAATGACGATTGAGAATTCCGGCCATTCTTTCTGGATGGGGCCCTTGCGGCATCTGAAAGAGCAAATGGCAAGACACGCATTGCCCCAGTGTCACATAGAACTTCACCCCAGTTGAGGCACTTTCGGCTCTTGATGCAGAAGGTCTTGCATCCAGCTTTCCGCGGATCCCTTCTTTTCGGAAACATACTAGAAGCTGAGCGTTTAAGGTGCAGCAGTCGTTGGGAGTGGAATGGGGGAGACTCTATCGCCAGCCCTTCCGACTCTCGATCTACGTTAGCATTGCCGTTGAAACCAGTATCTCAGTCGCAAAGACGCCTGCTCCACTTCCTCCAGATCCAAGGGATCCATTGACAAAATACCTACAGTACTACCATGGTTCGTAAGGGTGCTCCTACAAGGGACTTCCAGAACAAGTCAAAACTTGGAACACAACCCGTCGGCAAGACTCTTTGAGGGATGCTGAGTGGAGCAGTGATTTTGATGAGCCAAAAGTATTGAGCTTACAGCAGAGGGTGCGAAGGGTTCAGAACGACGCCCTGTCTTTCACAAGATGTCAGCGGGTGATCTGCTTTGCAACGTTGAGCCGGTACCTAAAATTGGGTCACCACATTTTCTCCCTACACTTTCCATCGCTTTTCCAAGGTCTCCTTCGACTTCAGTCGCTTGGTTACGGGGACGATAGTGCAGATGCTGCGTCAAAATGTTCACGCCATGCATTGCCGTTGGGCGCCGCTTTGACACTGGGTCTGCTGAAAATGGAGTTCCTGCTCGATTGAGGCAGGGATGGACATTGATGACATGCCAATTGGCTAGGGAGAGCAACGTTATGCATTGTATTGAAAGCCCCCTTTAGAATACTATAGTTGCAACTGTTGGTAGTTCCGTGAGCGCGAGTCCATACGAAAATCTATTTGCGGCGCTGCTCACTTTCATATTCACCCAGGTCGTGCCACCTCGTCGCCCACGCCAGCTCTCGACCTCGTTATCCAGCCCTGCTAGGACATGCATTTCTGTGATTCAGGTTTAGCCCCAGAGCCCAACCGCCCACCCTTGAAAAGTCGCTGCGTTCACGGAGACATCAACTTCTGGCGGGACGGCAGCCCGGAGGAGTAGTAGGTTGAATTCCAGAGTCAAAGGTGCACCCTGCACGTCGTATGAAGCTCGCTGATTGAGTGGAGTGTTCTGTATGTGGGAAACAATGACGGTGTGTGAGTTTCTTGGAGAATTTCCTGGTTTTTCATGCCGGGGGGACCTGCGCGGCGTACCGGGTTTGTCGATCCATTTCTCGAATCGTAAGGTTCTTGAATGTCGCTCAACCGAAACAACAACCACGATCTTGACTTTGCCTTCTGAGTTGCTAATCCACCAACTTGCATCATTCCGGAGTTGTCGAAGATTCTCAGAATATCCGCATTCGATCACGATTGTTGGCCAGTCACCTTCATTAGGTCGAGCTGATTTTGGTTTGTATGCGCTGTCACCTTCTTTGGAAGCTCGAAAACTCTTGATCCTTCCCGCGCCCATGTACCAGAACTCTTCTTGTGGTATGCCCATTAGGAGAAGTTGATGCGCTATCTGAACGCTTAATGTACCGTGTGCAAATTCGTGCTTCGCACCTGTTAGTTTCACGATCATGACATTCTCGTCCTGGAAATAGGTGATTCGAATACAGCGCCCGATGCTAGAGCGGTGTTTATCAACCCAATCGAGAGCATTCTTCGGAACTTCGGTAAAGGCGTAGTACTGTCTTTCGGTCTTTCCTTGTAGTAGGCGTTTGGATTGGGTGCGAACAATTTTTGCCAGTTTGCTCATCTCAGGACAACGTGTGGTATCAACGTCCTTGATGTAGAAGTCAGCCAACTTCAATGCTGAGGCGTCCCCATCTGTAGTATTTGCTGAAGTTTCTGAGCTGACTCCATCTGTAGAGATGCTCTCCGCCTTTCTCTTACGACTGTAGGCCATGCTTGGTGTATCGCCCAAGAGAAGTTGCCATGATGAGGGGGATATAAAAGTGTCAGTGGCCGGCTGCCTGGTGCTGTGTGGCTGTAACTGGTTCTCTAGAGTAATTGGAGTGGAGAAAACATGAAAACTCGACCGAGGTTGAACTAAGCGTCCCAGACCTCTGGAAGCTCTATCTGAGCACAAGTACAAGTTCTGCGAAGTGGAAGCGTGGGGAGAATGGCTGCTCGCTTTCGATGATTCAAGGCCAAGCTAGGAAATTCGTGAAATGGGAGTCTGCAAAGCACGCCCCCTCTATTTCTCTGGTTCCGGTGAGTGCGACTGAAATCAGCTTGACGAATATGAGGCTCGACGACATGTGCTCCGCTTTGATGTCAGTGTCAAACCGCGATCTGGGCTTTCTCGAAGTAAAGGATGAGGCATGGAGATACAGCGTCAAGTATAAGGCGCGAGAGGACGTCTGCGCTGTAAATCTGAGCCAATTACTCCAACAGAATTCAGAAGAGGGGTCGGCATCTAACGTCGTCTTCTCTCGGGGAGAGAGACTTGCGGCCGCAGCAACTTTGGCGTTTTCGGTGCTTTTCTTAGACGGCCCATGGCTCAAACCGGTCTGGACCAGTGGTGATGTCCTTCTGGTGAAAGATGCCCACACAGTGATTGACAAGGGCGAGACTCAGCACACCGTGAACGAATTGGCCTTCTCCTCGGTCGTTTGTACCTCTCCCACAGCTCCCGACGCCGAACTTGAGAAAAAAGCGCAGGAAGCTCAAAATGCAGCGCAAGACGGCTGTCCTCTTCGCGCTGGCCATGGCGCTGATCGATCTTTCTCTAGGTGAGACCCTGGAAAGGCTGAAACTGGCGAAGAGAGGCTTGAAGACCTTATCAGTGGAAATTTGGCCGCAGCAACTAGATTGCTGCCTCGAGTGCATGACACGAGTGGTTTTGAGTACTCTGAGGTTTGTCCGGAAATGTTTGGATTGTCTTTTTGATGTTCGAGATCTGTCGATGGACAACGAGAAATTCTTTGGTGTTTACTTCGATGGGATAGCTCGGACGCTTGTGAGCGACTATGAGCGGTTCACAGGGCTGGAGTAGGACTTGCGCGAAGCAGAAATGCAGCCATTTCGAGGTGGAGGCGCGCATGGATTCGGTTCGACGTGACAGATTAGCCCTCGTGGGTACCAGAAATGATGAATACTCTCGGTGCTTCGCAGGCAACCGCAGGCAATCTGATAAACATGCAAAGAAGACACCAGGTTTTCTGAGCAGACCTTGTCCAATTCTCATGTCCTCAATATCTTGTGTGCCCTGGAATGTACGTCATAATCGGAATGTTGATGGCCGTATCTTACCTTGCCCTTGAATTCGAGGCAGTCCTGTAGCCATCAGTCGAACTCCCCCGTTTTCCCCTCTCCGCTGTCCTTCCTAGCCGGAGACTTATACTGCTTCAATTTCTCCTTAATGTCCTCCATACCACTTCCACTACCTGGATCCTCGGTAACCCCGTGCCTAATATTCGCCTCCCTGGCCAAATCAATACTCTTCTTCATCAAATCGTTCGCATCCCTGTGTTTGTGTTTCTCTACCTTCCTCATGGCTTCCTCGGTCAGCCCTTGTCGCGCCATGCGAAGCAAGACATCCTTCTTTCGTGTGCGCTTGTCGCCTACGGAAATGAGGACGCCAGCCGTGATGTTGATGGTAATACTTATTGATAGGATGACTGTCGTGATCCACTCTGGACGTGTATGATACGACCACCCCCAGGTGAAGGAACCTAACATAATCTGTAGGACGCTGTGCATGTCCAGGAGCGAGACAATCGTGATCAGCAGCTTGAGCGGGAATGCATGATGCGTGGTGGTTTCGTGCGGCCGATAGTAAGAGTGACTCTTTGAGAATTTGTTCTGATGGTGCACCAGTTTCCTCTGTTGCTCGGGCGTGAGCACCGAAAACTCCCAATCTGCATCTGTCTCTTTCTCAACCCCAGCTTCCGCATCTGCACATACTTCTTTCTGAGTGCGCTCTGGTAAGTCGTTGTGATCTTGAAGCTTCGGCAAATTCTTCTGCTTGCGTATCTTCCATGATAGGCGGTGATAGTGTGCGATGTAGATCATATGGTAGGTGTCGATTGCTCGGAAGGGCGCCAGGCCATCACCCAT
The DNA here is from genome assembly GCA_003614865.1 of Arthrocladium fulminans. Taxonomy (NCBI): domain Eukaryota; kingdom Fungi; phylum Ascomycota; class Eurotiomycetes; order Chaetothyriales; family Trichomeriaceae; genus Arthrocladium; species Arthrocladium fulminans. The sequence goes on from QXWJ01000002.1 coordinate 825,461, forward strand.
GATGGCGAAAAGAGCGACCAAGACACTGTCGACGATGTGAACGATGTAGTCCTTTCTATGGCCAAGGGAGATCCACCCAATCAGAAAGAGAACCCAGATCAAACCAAAAGCTGTAATTAAAAATGCGTAAAGTGTGACAAAAAATCCGAGGGCTATGAGGGAGGTTAGTGGGGCGTTCTGATAGCGTCGTTGGGAGACTTACGCTTGCGAACGTATTTGCCAAAGCCTCTCATGCCTCGCTTGAATCTATTCCTCCGTGAATGCAGCATGTGCCGTACATAGTCATCGAGAGCCTCGACGTCTTCCTGTGACCACCCTTCAAGGGTGACACCGTGCGGCAGAACGGCGTAATGGTCCTCCTCCACATGTGAGGTAATGCTCAAGCGGCGATCCCGCTCTTCAGCGTAAGCCGTATCAGACTCTGGCGTCGTTGTGCTTTCCCTCTCCAATACCTCCTGCTCTCCAGCGTAGGTCTTGGGAGGTACTTGGGGCGGCTTGGGGGTGGGTGGCACCGGCTGTTGACTGACCGGACGCGATAGCTGGCGTGTTATTTGAGGCCGCAGACTAGCAGGTTCGGTTGATTCTGTAGGTCGGCTGGGATGTTGGGAAAGCTCATAGGTTGGCCGACGATTAATATATCGATTCAGGAAAGGGATATCGGGCACGAACATGGCGTTCTGAACGTTATTCAAGGTCGTCAAAGTAGACACCTCAGGATCTGCAAGAGGCATTAGTGAATGTAGTAGGGCATCGAGCATCACTGCAACGTACCGAGCACATCGAGGTAGTCCACCACGTCACCCTCATAGTCACGGCCATACTGAGTCGGCGCGCGTCTCCGTAGGCTGTCCTCTTCAGGGTCGTCGCTCATCCTGCTGAGGATGGATCGAGCAGCATTGCTAGCCCTTCTAAGTCGCCTACTGCCAGATCGGTCTCTTCGCCCTTCACCATTGGCAAGCCCTCCCGTTTGAGCTGTACCATGGCGTGCTTCCTGGCCTTCCACAATACGTTCCATGCCACCCGGAGCTGTGCCAACCTCATAATGACCAGGCAGGCCAGTCAGCCCTGCTGTTGTATTATCAGGCGCCTGATCCCTCGATGAGCCGGTATATGTCCTGCGTCTTGTCAGGCCAGAACCGCTTCTCGGCCGTTGCACCGAGCTTTGTTGTACTTCGTTGGTTGATGTGAGTCGTCTGATACCGATCGGCCTCGCTCTCACTTGGTACTGAATGGGAGGCAGTGCAAAATAATCGGCTTCTGGATTCTGTTGCGGAGCTGCCGAAGGCGTCGTCGGCATGGAGGGAAAGGGCTCGACGCCGCCATCGTTGTTGGGTGTCGATGGTCGCAAGCTGTTTGTATTGTTGCTGTTGGCGTCTGTGACTGGGCTTCTACGCCCTCCTATCGTGTAGGTTGTCGTTGTTGTATGCGTGACTGGGGGTGTTGCGGTGGTGGTGAGCGTGATTTCGGGTGGTTCGCGGCCTGCCATTGCGGCGGGAGGCGTTCCCAAAGCAGAAGTTCAATAGTTGCTGTGAGATTCAAGAAAGGTGCCAGTCGTCAGCTGCCAGACATGATATCCCGTTCTAGTGCCCAGATGCTTTCATGACATGGCTAATAGCCGACTTGTTGGGAATAAAAAATGGGAAGATGAACATAGAAACAAATGCTTTTGGAAGACGGCGGAGGCGATGAAATTGGACCACTGGCGCCAGGAAAGCTTAGTCCCCTCTCACATCTGTACCCACAAAGCAAGTGGCGCCCTGATCCAAAGAAATCCTCGCCAGACGTGGGCTCCGAGGCAGATAGAGAACACGATACCGGCTTGGGACAGTCTGAGTAAGCAGCTTTCAGCGTATCCCAGGCGTCCGTCTTTGGCGGCTTTGGAAGGACGGGTGACGTCGTCGGTACTCTAGTTCTCCAGCAGTGCAAGGGTCACCTCCCCTCAAAATGCCTTTGAGCTGTCAAGATCGGGTTTGAAGAGGTTCAACAGTTGTAGGGTAGGAAAAAGACGGCGCTTTTGCTCAGTTACATTCGTACGGAATCCGCAAACTAGTCACCTTAGCCATGTCATGTTCACCACGGTAGCAACATCTTTGGATTACTCACCCTACACTGCAGCTTACAGTCCAGTCCTTTACTCCAAACCTTGGCGCACAGGCTTTCTCTCTTTTGGGCAATCGCTTACCATGACTGCGTCTTGGCAAGGCGAGCACGAGCAGAAAATCAACTTCCCATAACGGGCACATGCATTGATCATTGATGTCCGGAATGACTCTGGCAGTATGACTGTGAAGAAAATCATTACGAACGGTGGAGTGGACACCCGAATCCCTACCTTGGCGTGAGGGCGAGCTTCGACAGCAGAGTGGATTCGGGTCACCCTTGGTTGGAGAGCGGATGGCTATGGAGGCGCCGCGAGTTGACCTACAAGCTCATGGCATATCCCTCCCCTCCCCGTACAGTACCTCGCACACTCCTCCAAGAGGAACATCCATCACAGCATCAGTGCCTTCATTCCAAATCTGCCTCCAGGTCAACCCAGACGCCACTCCATTTCTCGTTGCCTCCCCGGTGTATCCATACCACTCATCCTCCTTTCCTCTGTCCTTCTCCCTTTTCCCTCTCTTTTTGGAAGCCTTCCCACCCCCATCCCCTCCACCCTTTTTCCTCCTCTCCCAGGTATGCACCATCGCCTCCCTCCTCTTCTTCTCCTCCATCTCTGCCACATACCTTTTACTGCCACCCTTCCGTATCCTCCCACCCTCGTCCAATATCGCCACGTTCCCAGCCTCATCGACGATGGTCTCCACTCGCTCCAGACCTAAAGTCAAGTACTCCACGTTCCAGCACGCAAGGGCAACGTAGATATAAATCAGTACCATCACAATCCATGCTGGTATCGCCAATGCCCACCAGCGATCAGGATAGTATGTGATTCCCAGCGCGTGTAGGAAAGGGCTGGGCAGATACGACCAGAGGACGTACATCAAGAAGGCGAGGGAGGAGGCCAGGTACAGCACAAAACCGTAGTATTCGTAGGTCGGGACTTTGGGGGCAGTAGGAGGCAGAGGATTGGCACGACGTGCTTGCTGAGCGACTTGGGCTTCGGTGTCATTTGGAGTTTCCACATCGGAAGAGTCGGGAGACGTCGGCCTGGTGGAGGTGGTGCTGCGATTCAGCAACGACGGCGGACGCAGGAGTGAGGTCAAACTAGGAGATGGAGGGAGAGGGGTAGGGGGTTTGTTGTAGAAGGGAGGGTAGAGCGGCGGAGGGAGAGGTGGAGGCCCTCTAGACAGGGCGGTGGTCGACCGCGACGTGTGTAAATTGCCGTGTAAAGCATGCTGCTGGTCGGCAGATGCAGATATAGGCACGGAGTTCACTCGATGAACATGGCTCAGGCCGAGCTCGTCAGTGTTTGCTACACCTCCGCCTGCTCCCTCTTCTTCCTCCTCAGCATCCGAGTTGGTCGAGGTTGCCGGAGAGCTTTGCCTGGAGTAGTGCGACTGGAACTCTTCATCTTCGTCTACTTCATCCTCTTCTTTAGAATTGTCCTCGTGACCAAGGTCGAAGAAGGCGTTGGTGGGTGTCGGCTCATCATGGTCAATGAGATCGTGGCGTAGGGGAGGAGTCTGACGTTCTGCTACGGAAGTGGGTGATGGTAGGTTGTCGAGGAATGGTTTCAGTGTCAGCGGTAATGGCCTTGTCGGCGACCCTGCAGCAGCGTCGTCTGTAGATGTTCTGCCGTGGCTGCCATCATTCGGCATAGTTTGAGAGTGTGTGAAATTCTTTGGGGTGCACGATGGATTAGTGTCCCACGAGTCAGGGCGGCACATGCTCCGCCGTAGCTCTCAAACATGGGCAGCAGGGTTTATAGTGGCCTCCAACGATGGCAGAGATGAATAAAATCAGTTAATTAATTAATTATTTCAGCACCTTGATTTGCCAATTACGATACGTGCATCCTTGACAATGGTCCGGTGAAGTTTCATGATATTGATCTCGCGATCCGTTCTTTTACAATCTGATCATACACCCACGCCTCGCTTGCTATGCGAGAACGCTCAATAAACCCACAGGTGAAGCCCATTACCTCGTTAAATGCTGTGTCCGGTACCTCCCAAGTCCTTAGCAAAGCTCACAATCTTAGGCCCAACCCAACGGGCTCCCCTTTCTGAGTGGGCGGCGGAAAGGGTGAATACATCATGCCACTCTTTCTCACGCTTCTCGGCGTTTTAGGTGGCGAAGGAAAATTAGTAGAGTTCATTGATTCTTTTGTAGGCACCTTGATCATTGGCACCGGCGGTAGTAGTGCCTCCGTGGCATGCGATTTGTTTTTGCTGCTCGAAAATTTCAGGGCTTGGCCTAAGCTTCCGCTTCGCCGGCGCAGGGTTGAGAACGACTTCTTTTTTGTTATGGTTGGATCCTCGGAATCGTCGGTGGGTGTCGGCACCTGTGGAGCGGAAGGAAGTGCTGTCATCGTAGGAGGGAGGGCTGTGATGCTATTTTGGCTCGGCATTCGTGCCGTCTGAGGTCGTTGCTCTCGAGGGGCCACCCTGAGCATCGTTGGCTCTGTGAGAGACCTCCGAGGGGATGGAGGCCGATGCTTCTCCGAATTCGAGTTCCCGCTCGTATGAGAAGACTCTGACAGCAGGATCGTATTTACGCTTTCTGAAGGCCGACTTTGGTGTGTGGGAGGCGCTTGTGGCATGGCTGGTGGAGGGCCTGAGATGGATTGTGTTTTGATGAAGCTCTTGATACTGTGCATGCGTGCGTGCGTGAATTTGGTTAGCATGGGCACACTGGATTTCTTCTTCAGGTTACTGTCAGCCGGAGCTTGCCCTGCAGGCGACAGGCTTCGTGTTGAGGATGGCTCGACAGGGTGCACACTCGATGACGACGATGAAGGCGTCCGGACTTCGAATCGTTTCGCTTCCGATGCCAGAAAGCCGCTGCCTCTGTGCGGTCGATCTTCTGGAACAGGTTCACTCTGCCGTGACTTGGAAACGACCGGGTGGGGAGAGTTGACCATTATACTATTGATGTTTCTGACTGAGAATCGCTGGGGTCCATGTTCTGATGTTGTTCCGCTCACGACAGAGATCACAGATGGTCTGCTGATCGGCATGCGTATTGCCACAGGCGTCGCGACTTCAATCGGCGAGTAGTCTTCCCCGTCCGACGAGGATGATTCGTCTTCATTTCGTATGTCAATGGGGTCGATGTTGGTAGAGAATCGATCGTAGCGGAAGTCGCAAGGACGGCTGAGTGAAGCTCGCAGGATGGGCCCCGACGTGAATGAAGTCGGCTTCGATCGCCGCCTCTCCAAAGTCGTGCGTTTTGTGCCGGACCCTAGTTCCTCAATTTTCTCAACAGAGCTGTTCCTCTGCATCTCGTCTGCTGGCGCCTTGATCTCAACCTCCAGAGGGCGGAAGTTGTCTGGTGTTTGCACGCTGTATTCAGACGGCGTCTCTGCGGCCGAGTCGTTCTCTGGCGAATTTGAACGCGAGCTATCCGATCCCGATTCTGTGTTGTAGACTTCACTGTAGCATAGCTGCCTCCTCCTTCGCTCTTCTCTCTGCTCATACATCAGATCCTTTTGTTTCTGTCTCTCCAGCATACGCTGCTTTCTGACCGTAGCAGACGCCAGCTTTCGCGCCTTGAGTTCCTTGTCCATCTCCCCCAGGTCGGCGCGGTACTTGGTCCAACTATGTTGCAGGGGGGCGAAAAAGGTCGAGATTCAGAGCTCGATGTTGCTCTGAGAGCGATGGAGGAGTGTTGCAAGAAGTCCAGAAGGGAACAGCTGCCGGGGACAAGGGCTGTGGAGAAGCGGTCCAGCCAGATGGGCTCGCTTCGCCAGGTGCTGTCAAGCTGGACTATTTTCAGTGCCACACATGGTGGTTGCTGCAGCCTCTCGCGCCCATCTCCACATGACAGCCCCCGTGGCCCGTGGTCGGTGGAGTCCCGAAAGCAATGTTCCTACGTCTCGGGCAGCTAGGCCAGTAGCGGAATAATGGGTTTGTGCAAAAGGAGTGAAACATGAGGCTTGATTGAGCACAAGCGTGCGTTTATCTGGCATGATCTACCATGATAGTAGTAGAGATCGGAGAATTTGGCCAACAGGGACCGGGGGCGGAATGAATAGTGTAAATTGCAGGCGCTTGCTCAGGACAAGAAAGGAAGGACCAAAGTCGTAAAATCTGACCAAAGCATGTCAGGGAGAAGCGAGGCAAGGCGACAGGCCGGAAGCCGGTTTCACGTTGGAGGTTCATCTTCTCATTCAAGTCATCGGCGGCCTAAAGAAGCTAGGGCAACCTGCGTCCGGCCGGAGGCGTTAAAGCAGGTACCAGGGCGAACGCTACTCAAGGAAATAATGCAGCCAGCCATATTTTGCCAAAATAAAAATTTCAGGGGCTCCGCTCTGTAACCGAACTTCAGACGATGGCGGCGGTGATATGCAACGCGGGCGTTGCTGGATGTGGTCAGCCAAAGTGAAAACAAGCCAATGAAGCACGGTTTGGAATTCAGGGGTTGGCGGCTTTTATCGCCCTAACCGATCAGGACTCCTGCAGATGATGGCGTGTTTGAGCATACGAACTTTCCAACCAAGCCAGGCCTCGGCCGATGGGTCAGTCCCCCCCCTTCATTCAGCCATTTCCTGTTTGGGTTCGGCATGCTCGGTGAAGACTTGGTGAGGGTGGCAGGGGTATCTGATGCCATTCCCTTATTGGCCAGACGACAGCTCCTCAGAAGGTTGGGAGGGGCCCTGATACTCATTTGAACAAATAACCTTCACGTCAACTGTTATCGACGCATCGACGCATCGATCACCGCTGTGGTTTCTTCACGTAGTCGAAGATCGTAATGCAAGACCGGAAATTTTGATTTCCGGCAGGCGATTTTGCCCTTGGCTTGTATTCAGCACAACAGAGCCTCACCGCCAGCTAAATCTTCGCCGTACCCTCAGCATGGTGATCAGCGTAGCCATTTGACGTAAATGCCAGCCCGCCCACATCACATGGTGTGATTTCTCAGAAAGATCAAAATACCACCAACGCGACTGGGATCTCGCATTTCGTCAATCTCCCTGTGCTCCAGGCAATCCTTGCGAACACAAAGACATATGCCTGGGAACCGGGAGGCTGGAATTGAAGGAGTCCTTGCCATGGCTTCTGACCATGTCCATGTCCAGGTCCAACAATAGCCAGCGAGTCAGTGCCCGCCATCAGTCCTCTAGATGACAAAAACAACACGTCAAAAGATGTCAAACGCCATGAATCCAGCTGGGAACTATCTTGGGCGGAATTCCGTGTCGTATTCGTATGCGTAGGGCAGATACTTCATCGCTGCCACAGGCAGCCGCCATGCTATCACTGACCCAAGTTCTCATGCGCTCTGTACCACGCAAGTTGTTCCCTCATTCAACGCATAGAGCAGTGTCCATCCAGGCAATGAATGTACAAGTAGACCTGAAGGGCAAGATGTACCGTAGAAGGCGACGAACGTCCGCCCAGTCAGTATATCAGTCATCAAATGCTCAATATTTCATGACCACTTGCTACATTTTCGCAGAAGAGCTCGAATGGTTATGTTTACTAGCTACAAGGAGGTAGGGCAAAGCCTGGAACAGATATTCAGGAGCGCATAGCAACTACATTGACGATTTGTGGGTGATGATGATCATCTGGTAGAGTTTGCCATACAGTCGCCGTAGCCTATAAAAGCTACCACTACTACCGCCCTCCGTCGGAAGGGAAAAGAGAGGGGGAAGGGGAAGGGGTCAGTATACGATGTGCGAGAATGAATCAAACTTGGTTTTGGCATCTCTACCGTCACCCAACCATAGAGGTCAAATCGAGATGGAGCTCGACGTTCTGACATCTCCCGACTGTTCATCACGCAGCTATACCTGGATAACTCTGATGAGTGCGAGCGACGTCCATCTTGCTCCTCTTTTGGTACAATACCCAGCTCATACAGACCGCGCAGGAGATGGCACGTCGTAATCCAGAATGCTTCGTTCGTCAAACAAGACTGCTCGTGTGTAAGATTGTGCTGATGATCGACATGCAACAGAAAGGAGTTGGATAGGGACAGCAACTCAATTGTTCGGTAGAGACTTTGTGACAGCACGCTTGGTTGAGGAGGGGCTGAAATTCGAGATATCCGCACACCACGGGCTTGAGAGCACACATTGATATTCGTACATCGCTACGTTTACAATTCATACAAAAAGTGTGAAGTGGAGCCTTGCCTCTAAAAACCATGCCAACACCCTATTCATCAACAATGTCTTTACGGTCCTCGAAGCCAGCCCGCGGCCACCATCCGATAACTCCCCCAGCAACACCTCTGATCTTGTGATTTAATGCCCTGGGTATCTCTGGTTTCTATCACTGCTCTGTACCACGTTCCCCTACATCGTATCACAGTGTGCCAAACGTCCAAAACGCGCCTTGTGACTCTTAGCTCCCTTCGAATTCGAAGCCCAAGCCAACCGTCTCAGACTTGGAATCATTCCCCTTCGTGTCATCAGCGGCGTTGCTAGCATCCCTGATTATTTCAAGCGCCTCCGTGGCTTGACTGGTTTCCTGTTCCAAAGTTGGAGGCCCATCGCCAGGATGTTCATCATCTTGATTTGTCATCTCGCGGAAGAATTCGCCATATTCGCCTTCTGCTGGGGAGGGTCCATCATTGCCCGCAACATCGGTGGCTTCTGCTGATGTCCCCGCAAGGCCTGCCCTCAGGTCATCCTCTCCGTCGGCATTGTTGGGGAAAAGAGAAAATGAGGGATCGGCGTCCCCTGCACTAGATGCTTGTCTGGCAAGAGCGGCGGACACCAATGCGTCACGTACTTGGGCAGGTGGCTGTTCCCCGGTGGGGCTGAACATTGGTGATGGCGACTCTGGGAAGACTCCAGATCCAGGATTGGAGAAGTTGTTGGTGAACGACGTGGAGGAGGCTCCCGGAAAATCACTTCCAAACGTTCTGCCCACTTTGCCATTCCCGACCGAGCCCCGCCTAGCCGTATCTGGCGTAGTATTCTGACCCATTATTTGTGTAGGGCTTTCAACTGATCCGCCGATGGAAGGGGATCCATTCAGAGGCCTTGGCATCAGCGTCCCTGTCGGATAAGATTCGGTTGGCTTCCTTCGCATGTACGTTTTGGTCCGTAGGTGAGCTGGCAGATCTTCCGGCTTCTCCACGCCAAATTCCTTCATCAGCTTTTGTTGTTTCGTAGGTCGAGGCTTTCTCGTCGATAAGCTTTGGTCCAGAATTGGTGGTGGTTCCGGCGCAATGGGCTGGAATTTGTGCAGCTCTTGCCTGAACACGTTTGTTTCGTAGGCCAACAGCACTTCCGCACCCTCAATCTTCCTCAGGTAGAATAGCATCTCTGGCATTTCGTCTGGCGTACGGCACAGCTGATTGCCATTGGTGTATTGAGATAGGAAGTCGCGGAACGCCTGCGCCTTTGATATGATGCGCTCAAGGAGGTCTTCCTCGTCGGGTTGGAAAGGCAGTTTTTCTATCTCCTCTTGCCAAGCCTGCAGGTCTTCCAATTTAGGTCGGGCGGCGTCTCGGGGAATCTTGACCCGCCAGTCACAGATCGGACAGGTAAACATTTCCGTCTCCTTGACCTTCCCACGGGCCAGTTTCAAGCACTTTGCGTGATACCAGTCGTGGCAAATCTCGCATTCAATCATCAAACCTGCTTCGGGCTGTCGACACAAGCAGAAGACCGGTTTCTCTTCGTCGTTGGCACCTGTAGGCTTGTCATGACCTTCCACTGGACTCGCTTCACGTGACGCCGGCTCCACAGGCGCCCGATGAGTGTCGTTCAAGTCAAAACAATAGTTGTTTCGCTCCTCCACGAATTTCATGTGCTGTTCCAGGATATGTAAGGGCGCATTGGCCTTGCCGAAGAGCTTTTTGCCCTTTCGCATCCAGTCTTCATGCCGTTTAACCTGCTTTTCAAGATCGGCCGCTCCGTGGGGCTTGCCATTCAGATCTTCCAAACTTTTTATGACCTCCCGGACGTGAGCATATGTCGGCCGTTTCCTGAAGTCTGCTTCGTTGCTCTTTTCTACGAGAGTGATGATCTGTCTCTTTGCTTCGCGATTCTTGGCCAATATTGTGTCCATGCGTGCCAAAGTGTCCTTGTTGACGGGAAATGATTGGGCCTGGACTTGTGAATGAAGTGCTTCGAGTTGGGGATAATGAACGTCATCAGCCGCCATGATTTCCTTGGCCTTGATCTCCCATAGATCACCCTTTCTGACCATTTCCTGAAGAAATTCCACTTGGGGGTGGGATTGTACAATGCCAAGTTCAGTTGAACGCTTCAGCAGCTCTTTGCAGCCATCAAGGGTGTGATGGGTCATGTCTTCTCTGGCCTTTTCCACAAAGTCGCTCCACTCCGCCCGTTGATGAAGCTTATCGAGGTTGGTCAGTTCTGGCATGGCGATCATGAAACTTCGACCTTCGTCGAGCATGGCTTCAAGTTCTTCAGCAGTCTTTCTGACGCGGCCTTCGAATACTTGCTTGACGCTGTCTCGCCAGTCGTCAATGCCAGCAAGCTTCTCCTGTAGTATTTCCATTTGAGGGGCAGAAAACCCCAGCTGTTCACCGTCTTCAATCAGCTGCTTCATCCTCTCCAGGCTCATCTGCGGCTCAGATTCTTTCTCCTCTGTCTTGCCCACGCGAGTGGACGATCTGCGCCATGCTTTCTCATTCTTTCGCCGATTTTGCTGCTTTCGGGTGACATACACGCTTGCTTCTTCCGCCCATTCATTGCATTTCTTGACAAAGTCGGCTAGGTCGTCAAGTCCTTCAAGGTGGTAGTCTATCTTTTCTCCCTCGGCAAGGAGGTTCTGCAGGGATTTCAGAGACGGATTTGCTTCTCCATCCAGTAAATTTTCGAGCTTCATCTCCCACGTCTTTGGCACTTTTGCCTTGTTGACGACCTTTTGTACAAGTTGTTCCAGCTCGTGATTCGTGTATCTCAGTATCACGACGTGGTCTGAGCTTCGAAGCCGTTGGTCCGTTGGGATGTCGCAGCAGTCTAGCTGCTCTGGGTGGAGCAAGCAGCTGACCTTTTTGGTCCTCTCGCAGCGGAACTGAGACAAGAAGCAGAATGCTTTGCAGAAACTGCACTGATATTCCTCTTCTTCCAGCTCCTCATCCTGGACCAGAATGTGCAATCCACAGTCCTCAGGCACCTCCTCCGCGAGTGTATCGAACGTACAATCCTGGTGAGGATGAAGCTCTTGGTGTCGTGCGGCGAACTTCACTCGCTGCGCCAACTCACGATCAAGTACTCGTTCCAAAGCCGGTGCCAGCCACTTTGCCGTGTTTATGGACGTATCTGACAAAGCGGCAGTGAAAAGAAGCTCTTCGTGCGAGAAGCAAGGAGGTTTCCGGAATTCCTGCAGTCTCTGCACTCCTGCATCGCCAAATGGCTCCCAGTCAGCAGGAGCAAAGTTGACCGCTTCGTTAAAATTGAAACCATGGTTGAAGCCTGCATGATATGCCTGGGGGAACGTGATCACGAACTGACCAGCTCGCTGGTCTAGAGCATAGACATTGACGCCTGCTTTGCGAAGCTGATTGGGAGGGAGAATGGTCACCAGCTGGTAGAGCAGGTCAGGCTGCGTCTCAAATAGCTCGGGCACTGCCTCGCGCATGGCTGCTTCAAAGGCCAGAGCGTCGGAACCTGGAATGCCGTACCACGTCTTGGTAGCACCAAAGTGCTGATAATTGGCAGAATATGCGTAGTGATCCTCGTTATGCCAGCAAAACGTAGAGAAGCACATTCCGACGTAGAGCCATGGGACGGTCATGCCGGAAATATCTCCTTTGATATGCCGAAATAGTGAATCGGAATGGAAAGGCAGGACGTTCAAATTCCACGGGTCTCGTGAGTATTTGTCGAGGGGGTTTTTCTCAATTGTCGGGAAGCCGCTGCCGTGAGTCGTAGAGTGGATGTCAGCGCCATACTCGACTTCAACCGTGTCGGAAAGGTCCTCCACCAAGCGCCAAAATTCTCTTTCCACCTCTTCTTCAGTCGGCTGGCGGGGGCCATGGCCGTTCGGGTCGGGTGGCATGCGAGAGGCAAAGTAGCTTTCCTTGAAACTGTTTGCCTTTTCTTGAAATGACCTCAGGGAGTAGATGTTGCCTTCCTCAAATCCATACTCATTGTTGCCCACCAAGCATTTGGAACAGTGCCATTCATACTCGGGCAGAGACGTGAGCGGAGGTTCAATGCAATATCGATGGTAGCCCAGGTCGCAGCTGTCACAAACCAGTATGTTCGGCTTGTCGTTTGACTGGGTGCACATCTCGCACTTCTCCCCATGGCGGCGCACTACCGATTTACCTTTGGCTTGTGGAGTGGATGGTCGCATGCTCACGATGGGAGGATTGGGCATGTCTTTCTTCGACCGCTTGGGGCGGCGACCATCGGCGACATTGGCGTCGCCGTTCACCCCATCAGAGCTATCGTCTCCGTTGAGGCTCTCGTGGCTCAACGCTCGCTTCAAAGGATTCGACCGTGCTCCCGCCGGTACCGGGCTTCCGTTTAAAGCGTGACGCTGTAATGAATGGCCGTTGGCGGGCCCACCATTGAGAGTTGTTACGATCGGACCCGATGGGGTTGGTGGATGGGACTCAGTCTTGACAGCAGCAGCATGATTGACGGCGGTGAAGCCACTGGGGCTGTGAGTCGCAGCAAAACTGCCGTTGTTGACAGCGGTGAATCCAGACGATGAGACAGGTCGATTCAGCGCAGCTGGCGAAGGAGAGGGCACTGCTGGTGGATGCCGTGGAGACTCCATTGACGCATGAAGAGCCATGGATGCCTGGACTGCAGGTGAGCCACCCGGGAAGGCTTGTGGTGCTGACTGGGGCGGCATCGGCCCCGCCATGGGTGACTGAGTCTGGGATATGGCCGGAGAGTAGGACGAACCAGCAGTGGTGGCCGCATACTCAAACTCCATCTGTTGATGAACACCGGGCTTGGCATACTTCAGCCATTCCTCGTATGGGTGCAGCCATCGCTGATAAGAGTTCTTCAGAGAGGTCGACAAGGACGACATGATCTTGCCGCTGTATCCCAAATCCCGACCGATCTCTGCCCACTTCTTGTCCTTGCACACATTTTGAAAGCCACCTCGGACTTCGACAGCCTTCTTGAGCTTGTAGAGATCCAGCGGGCGCTTGTCGACGCTTGGGAAGCGGTTGAGGTGAGTTCCATATTGCTTGTGAAACTTGGCCAGCTGGTCCAAGTAGTTCAAGTTCGTTCTGTTGGAGCCTTCAACGAGGTTGATCTCTTGTTTCCGTGTTCGAAAGTGAAACTTTTCCGAGTCGATGGCAAAATCGGGGTTCCAGTCTTCCGGTGGTATGATCTTGCAGATTCCATACTTGCTTGCTTTCTCAGATATGCTTCGGATGTATTCCATCGGGTCCCGGAACTCGGCCTCGGTGGGACGGTATGTGGGTGCTTCGGGCAAGCCATAAGGACGAGGTCTGGGGGGAGGATCGCGGGCAGACGGATGGCCTTTTCTTTCGACGGTGTTCATATCCAATCGTCGATGCTCGCGACGAGCGCTGTATGGAAAAGAGGGAGGACCAACATTTGGCGTGCTACCGCTGATTCTAACAGCCACCGGCTTGTTGGCGGCATTTTGAGCCTGGCCTGTTCCTGTCGCGGGCGGAGCGACCATGATGACCACACCCAGCCTTCCCCTCAGTGCATCAATGCGGCAGATTCTACCATGCAACCATGCGAATCACAACGGGCTCGTAATGAGATCCAAAGATGGCTGAGGGAGCGGTGGTGGTGTTGTGCTGAAACAGATGTGCCGTAATCTGAGCAATGACACTGGAGGTGGTGGCGGCCAAAGGTCCAGTATGCCTCCGACCTGGGAAGGGCTGCAGACCGCAAACCGGAAGTGCTGATGAAGCACTTCAGAGGGGGATGATCACATGCAGCAAGCCGATGCCGGTTTGAAGACGAAGTCGATAAACTGGAGAGCAAGCTGGCGCGTCAAGTTAGTGGAAGATTGGACAAAAATACGCTGGTGATAGATGATGGACTGTGGAAAAGCACGAATGGGACTGGTACACGGCAAAATCGCCCAGCGGCGCAAGTCGCAAGTCGCAGGTTCCGGGCTTCTGCAAACATTGCAGTCAATGGCAAAGAATGGTCTAGCCTATTTCTGCCTTGTGTCGTGGCCAGCCAAAACCCGAAGCTCCATGATGGAGCATGGGTCGCCAGGATCGCCAAGATCAGCCAGTATCCCCAAGCTTCGGGTTCCCACGCTATCACCAGATTTTGCCACACCTACCCATGGTTGTTGACCACTTGTACAATATGAAGCACTTACATAATTGATTGGACAGCCAAAGGCTCGTTGACCGCTTCCTCGAGAACCTCATGCACGACAAAAACATGATGAGAGAACGCCGTGGTGAACAACGTCGTCCCATCAGCTATTTATGGCCACTGCTTCCGAGGATTTAAACAATTGTATTGGTTCATCTCAATGAGGAGCTCTCCCAGTATGGCTACGTGCTGTAAATTGCCATTGATGCTCTCCGTCTCGTTGAAGCAGCAAGTGTTTCCACGAGGTCCGAGTTTGTCCACGATATCGAATGTAATTCGTCCGACCAATCACAAGCCGCCAGGCATTGAACGGTTTCCGTGGCGTTTCCCTTTACACGTCCATGCCATTCCTGTGCCACTTGAGAGACGATTGTTGATAGTCAATGCTCACTGACTTGGACTCTTCAGATGAGAGCTGGAGCACGGATTATCCATGCCGATATGTGACTGATCCATTCCCCTTGAAAACGGCAACCAATTTCCCCGACGAATGAAAATGGACACGCGTCTCAAGCCTGTGCCGGCATTTTACTGTTGCTATTTACTACGCTCAACAGTTCACCACTCCAGCCTATACATTGGCTCTTCACCACATCCAGCACGCCGTCTTGCTCAGCATAATGGGAAGGTGAAGGGCGGCGCAGCCAGGACCTCCCGTCCCAGCCTCCGACCGTGGGAGATGGTCTGCATAGTGGCAGGCTTTCCAAGCAACATATCGGCACTGCAATTCGAATGGGCATGGCACAACGCGCATCTCACTAGACATATCTCGCCCGAAGACCGGTTATTATTGCCCACGACTCGTGCCAAAACTGATGCAAAGACGGGCAAAACTCGAAAGGTGCCAGGCAGACCACGAACTTCATTACTGGGCAAGTTATCGGACCTCCACCTGCTCCTTCGGGCCTCCTACTTCTCCAAGTGGCCACTGGAGCTAAGGTTCTTTGACGGAGGCGTGCACAAATCATGGCTTGCGTGGAACGAAAGGGTCAATGAGCAGATTCGCCCACAGATCCGGGTGCTTCTTGATCTGCCTCAAGATCAGGAGTATGAGGAGTGTGACCAGGGCGTCTCTTCTGCCCAGAGGCCTGCCAGGAAGCGCAAGAGTGACATGATTGGGAAAGGTGGTGTCGAAGGTATTGATCCAACCTATGCAAGATTTCAAAGTGTGCTGCAGAGGGATGGGGATTTCATGGCGGACACCACTCGGACGCGCGTCTGCCATGTATGCAGACAGGCCATCGATCCTGAAAAACACCTTTTCAATACCTGCCTTCAACTGGACTGCCACTGCTTGACCCACGTGTCATGCTTGTCGGCTCGTTTTCTTGATGAAGAGCAATCGAGCTCCCTGATACCAGTTAAGGGCACGTGTCCTTCCTGCAAGACCACCCTGATATGGTCAGATCTGATGCGTGTGCTGTCACTGCGGACCAGAGGGAGGAATGAGGTGAAGAAGCTTCTCGAAAAACGAAAGAGAGGCCCGGCGGCCGTCGCTGCCGAGATTCTTGAAGACATTGATGACATTGGTCTTGAGGGTGAAGAATCAAGTGATGCTGAATTGTATGGCGTCCTAGACGAAGATGCTGAGAGCGATCATGACGATGTTGCCTCTGTCGCAAGCGTAGACTCTCGGTCTTCTGCACACAATGCCGCGGTAAAGGCGGGACCGGGGCCTTCGCAAACAACACGGCTCGAGATTGTCATCGAAGATAGCGAAGACGAACGATGAGTCGTGGTCGAGTCATGGTGATTGCAGCGCCGGCAGAACTTCCAGATGTTCTGAAGGAGGCTGGTTCTCTTCCAACTCCTTGTAGGCTTCCCAAATTTGATCGGCGACTTCTTGCATGGGCAGGCCAGCGTTTGTCACTCTGACATTGAGGTTGCTGATCCGTGAAAACAAATGCTTGTAGAGCGCCCGAACTCTGACTTGCATGTCTTGCTTCTCATACCGTTCCATTCCGTACCCTCCCCGTTTGGCAGCGTCTTCGGTGGAAATATCGAGGAAAAGGACTAGATCTGGCCGAGGAAGACCTATTTCCGGGTTCCAACACCATTCTAGCGACATGTTGGCCTTCTCCTTTGCAGCAGAATACACGGCTCCAGAGAAAGAATAGCGATCAATGATGATGGTATAGCCCGATCGAAGGTCCCGGAGAATTCCCTGAACGGCTTCCCATCGGTTAGACGAGAAAAGCAAATGGATCGCCTCGTCGCTCTGTTCGGCTTCTCCTTGAAGGTAAGCATTGATCATCCGGCCCGTTGCAGTCTCTCGATCTTCCGGATATGTTAGAAGCAAGTTTCCAGCGGGGCCGGGAGGAGTTTACCTGGGAACTTCTTGTACTTGAACTTCTTATCTAGCCCCCGAATGCCTTCACACAGCATCTGGCACTGTGTTGTCTTGCCCGATCTATCTAGGCCTTCCACTACAATCAGGTGGCCTCTTGAATTCGCTCCCACATTATTTGTGCCCTTCACCGATGCCATTTTCACGATAAAAACAGGCCTGGCTGTGTAGAGGGTGCCGAATCTGTAATTCTTGACCGGCTTTGTGCTTAAAGCGCCTTCACTCTTGTTCGTTCGTTCAGTTCAACCGTTCAGTGACCACACTGTGATCGAACTAATCGTTCGACTGAACAGTGTATGAACGAACAGACGCCGTTCTAGTTGAACCGTTCATGCAGCGTCATATGCACGATTAGACTTGGTGACAAAAGCGGCAAGCAAGCTTGCGAGCCACGAGGCTGGCGAGCCATCTCTTGGCACCTTTTCAGACCATTCATCATCTCTCGTGCCAGCTTGCTTATGCATTGTCCCCTCATCTGTCATCCCCACTGCTCCGTGTTCTCGTCGGCACGAGCCTAGTGGCCAGCTGCTCGATGTCCCTCAGGCGACGGTCGCGAAGCTGGTTATCCAGAGCCTAAATCTCTCTGCCCGCTTCATGCAGTCCTTTTGGTTTATGTCTACTCGTGCTCCATGACTTCCACTACCGATGCTGCTGCAGCACTGGCAATCAGAATCCCGATGCCGATGAACGCACCCACGACATTGCAGCTCATGCTTCCATTCTAGGATACTTTGATTGTACCGCCAATTTCAGCCTGATTTGGTTCTTCTCACTATCACAGCATGGTCAGACCGCTTTGGACGATATCACCACCCTCGAGGTACGAACGTCAGCCCGACAATGCCTCCGCCACCGGTCGAAGCATATTCCGTGGGAGTGGTGTGTGCACTACCCAAGGAAATGATGGCGGCAAGAGCCATGTTCGATGAAGAACATGAGCCGCTCAAGGTAAAAAATGCGCAAGACTCTAACAGCTATGTGCTTGGTCGAATCCATGAACACCATGTGGTGATTGCGTGCTTGCCAGCAGGTATGTATGGCACCAACTCTGCGGCGACGGTTGCCATCAATATGTTGATGACGTTCACCGAGATCCGCTTTGGCCTGATGGTGGGAATCGGAGGCGGCATCCCGGATTTCGCGAAAGAGATCGATATCCGTCTAGGCGACGTGGTGGTGAGCCAGCCAGATGGGACTCATGGCGGCGTGGTCCAATATGATCTTGGCAAGAACCTGGGGAATGGCAAATTCGAGCGGAAGGGATATCTCGACAAGCCCCCAACTGCCCTTTTGACAGCCCTCTCATCCATTCAGTCAAGGCCTAGCGCTTCACGCCATCGAGTATCGGAGAGTGTATCTGCAATGATCCAAAAGCCCGATCTAGCAGAGGAGGATTACGTGTTCCCAGGAGTCGACCAAGATCATCTGTTCTGCATATGGTGCGATCGATCTCAGTGGCAACTGTGGTGGTGGATCACATGGTTGTTGCTATTCTGGTTGATCCCGTTGTGGTTGTGCAACGAGTGCGACAAGGGCAGAATCCGGAGATCCCCTGATCGGGCACATCCCAAAATTCACTACGGAACAATCGCATCTGGGAATTCATTGATCAAAAACGCCGCCGAGAGGGATCGACTACGTGACGAATTTGGCGCCAAGTGCGTCGAAATGGAGGCAGCGGGACTGATGAACGAATTCCCATGCATCGTCATCCGAGGCATCTGTGACTACGCCGACTCTCACAAGAATGATGTGTGGCAAAAGTATGCTGCTGTCACAGCTGCGGCTTTTGCAAAGGAACTATTATCGATTGTTAGCCCCACGGCAGTCGATGCCACGAAATATGCTATTGACGCGATGAGTGAGTCTACCCCGACATGTTCAAATTGAATTGAGTGGTCTACAGCCTACACGGAATCATCGTTTCGCATCAGAAATGACGAGGTTTCGTGTCCTGCTCAGATGGGCCTTCAGCCGATTCAGGTTGAGGAGATCTCATTTGCGGGCGAGCGGTCGCAGTCCATGATGAAAAACGGGTATTTTCGACTAGGGAAGGCACACTCTCATTGGCAGCTTTCTACGTAACTGTAGGAGGTCTGGCATGAATTCGTTTTGTGTTTCGACCATAGTCAATTGCTCTTCCCTCTACTGATTCCAGATATAGATATCAAGACGCATGAGCTTCTCGATAAAGGTATCCAGCTTCAGGAACGTACTCTCATACACCATCGTCAACAGGCCGAGAAGTCAGAGATGCGGTACCAAACCGAACAAGAACGGCAATGTCATCAATCCTTTGCCGGAATCTACGAGCGGTACAAAGACGTCAATCCCAACCGAGCGCCTGGCACGTGCAAGTGGGTGCTCGAGCATCCTCAATTTCGAACGTGGCAGCAAGACAGTCACAGCTGTCTTTTGTGGATCTCGGCCGACCCGGGGTGTGGTAAATCGGTCCTCTCGAAGTCGCTAGTTGACCAGGAATTTCAGGACACTAACCAAACCGCTGTCTGCTACTTCTTCTTCAAAGATAATGAGCAGCAAGACAATCTTGATGTTGCACTAAGAGCTCTGCTCCACCAGCTCTTCAGTCACCAACCGCAACTGCTTCATCATGCCATCTCTATTTGGGAGAAGAAAGGCAATAAGGCTCGATATGAGGTGAGTGAGATGTGGCGAATATTTCTAGCTGCGACGGCAGATACGACGGCTAGACGGACCATCTGTGTGCTAGACGCACTGGATGAATGCCGTGATGAAGACCGGCGCACACTGATCACCTTCCTTTGCGACTTCCATCGACGGGCATCTACAGCTGCTACGGAGAGCGTCCTTAAGATTGTGGTTACTAGCCGACCGTATGATAGTGTCCAGCGCCGGTTTGAGCAAATCACGTCGGAGCTGCCACAGATTCGACTTCGGGGGGAGAAGGAGAATGACCGTATTCATGAAGAGATCAATCTGGTCATCAACCAACGAGTAGCGGACTTAGCGGCCGAGTTTTATCTACTGCCCAAGGACCGAGAGTGGCTGCGACAAAAGCTTCTGAAAATGGAACACCGCACATATCTCTGGCTGCATCTAGCTATGGAGGAGATTCGTGATACGTATCAAAACAGCCTCTATCTCGATGAAGTGCATATCGAGTCTCTAGCGACATCCGTCGACCACGCATACGAACGAATCCTGCAGAAAATCAATGCAAAAGCAAAGCCTCTCGCCCAGAAGGTCTTGCTCATCATCGTCGGGGCACGACGACCGTTGACGATCGGGGAGATGGCATTAGCGCTCAGTGCCGCGATAGCGGAGGAGTCGAACAGCCTATCAATCCAAGAGCTGAATAAAACCCGGCTAGAGGAGCAGATACGCCAATGGTGTGGCCTCTTCGTCTTCATTAATCATTCCAAGATCTTTCTTATTCACCAAACCGCCAAGGAGTTTCTGCTCGCAGATGATTCTCATATCAGTCTCAGGACAGGCGAGTGGAAGTCGTCCTTCGTGATGACGGAGATAGAAAATAAAATGGCGAGTTTATGCATTCAATACTTATACCTGAGTCAATTCAATAGAACATCAGGCGAGAAGGGTCGACAATACGAAAACGGTGCTCGCGATGAACTCCAAGAGACCCGATCATCGGTTGAGCGAAATG
The DNA here is from genome assembly GCA_003614865.1 of Arthrocladium fulminans. Taxonomy (NCBI): domain Eukaryota; kingdom Fungi; phylum Ascomycota; class Eurotiomycetes; order Chaetothyriales; family Trichomeriaceae; genus Arthrocladium; species Arthrocladium fulminans. Next base: position 845,834 of record QXWJ01000002.1, read on the forward strand.
AGTTCTTCGGATATTGTGCTGAGCACTGGGCGTCACATCTCGACGACAAGTCCGTGGTAGGGAATGAAAATCTGTTAAGCAAGGTTCTTTCACTGTACGACACGAGAAGTGGCCTATTTTCTCGCTGGTTTGGCATTACGTGGAAAGCATCAATGCCGTACGAGAAGGTACCGAATGTCTTAAGTCAACACGTGGTTGCTATTAGCGGCCACGCAATTGTGCTTGACCAGTTGTTCAACAGGCGAGGTTTCGATGTAGAGGCCCGAGATAGCAGTGGTAGAACAGCACTACGACATGCTGCAGAGCGAGGGAATGAGGCTATTGTGATGTGGCTGCTCAATCGGGGAGCCGATGTGAATGCTCAAGGAGGATGGTATGGCAATGCCCTGCAGGCAGCATCATTCCGTGGCTACGAGAAGGTGGTGCAGATGCTGCTCGATCAGGGAGCCGATGTGAATGCTCAAGGAGGACGGTATGGCAATGCCCTGCAGGCAGCATCAGGCGGTGGCCACGAGAAGGTGGTGCAGATGCTGCTCGATCGGGGAGCCGATGTGAATGCTCAAGGAGGATGGCGTGGCAATGCCCTACAGGCAGCATCAGTTGGTGGCCACGAGAAAGTGGTGCAGATGCTGCTCGACCAGGGAGCCGATGTGAATGCTCAAGGAGGACGGTATGGCAATGCCCTGCAGGCAGCATCAGACTTTGGTCGCAAGGGGTTGGTGCGGATACTCGTGGACGCAGGAGCAGTGAAGAGGTAAAATATAAAGATTCCACAAAAGTACTGCTCGTCCATTAATTGACCCGGATCGAGCGATGTTTCTCTGGCTAAGGATGTGGATTTACCAGCTCGATAGGAGGTGAACCGGCCTGGGATGGTGTGGGCGATCATACAATCATGGCAATATCGGCTGCGATTAGAGTGAAGAGGGAGGAGATAATATCGCAAAGAGTGCTCGCAAAGAGTGCTGTTGTCGTGTACCCAGTTGTTTGATCGACGGAGTTGCTCTGGCATGGCCATGGGCCTCGTACAGTCGTCATGAAGGTCTGAAATCGAGGAGCAAAGGCTGCATCAAAGATCCAACTCTACGGAAAGTCGATCTTATTCACAAGAGTGAATGGAACATAATAAAAATGTTACAGACAGAAAAGCAGAGACGCCAAGTCATGAGCAGAAGGCAGTCCGTGCACGCTCTAGAAATGGGCTGAAGTTGAGAGGAATCAGCCTGATTAAGGGCATCTCATGTTTGTTGATTCCGACAAAATCATCTTGACGCCCTCGCCCAACTTTCCAGAAATCTGAGTTTGAGCTCTGGCAAGGTACGTTGCTTAGACCGCCGACACTGAATCGGTCTCCCCTTTCGACCTAGAGTGAGCCGCTTTCGTTCCCTCAGGCTCATCGACCCTGCTGTAATCGCCACCTGGTCCAGAATGCTCCCAAACTAGTTCCAGATTAGCGTCGCCAGATCAGGGAAGGTCTATAATGAGCCAGCCAGCAAGTCGTCATAGGATCCAAGCAAAAGTGCAGCCCACTACAAAGGCACAGGCCCTCAATAGCTCTGAGAAAAGATCCTGATCAGCAAAGAGCAGGACCTGAAGCCATCCATTTCTTGACGCTCTATCTCTGCAAGATAGCCCCCAGGAATAGAGAGGAAGCTTTTAAAAGTTGTCCTGCCAGGACACCAAGATTTGCTCCCCTCATCTGGATCGTTTTTGCCTCGTTACGGCACCGAGAACAGAAATCGCAACTCGGACCTTGGTGGCAGCACTTAAAACTCGGTTGACGACGATGAGGCCTAGTCCTACTGTACAACACAGTCCAGTCCAGTCCAGTTCAGCAAGGGGTGCCCCTACTGCGCAGCGTTGCAGCATTGATCGCTTACAGCTCAATTGACTGATGCGATATCCTTCCCTCAAGACAATTTCAAGCAGACTAGCTACATACATTAGGCACAGGCAGCCATGAGTTATAGAGTCTTCAAGAGAGAATCACGTGGTTCCAACTTTTGATAGCTCTGGGCTCCCTGAGTGCACCAACTCGTTCTCCTACACTTTCTGAAGAGAGAATATCAATCACTCACGGTAGGTTCTTTCTTCAACCTTTCTTCAACCTTTTCTTTAACCATTCCTTCAACCTTTTCCATAACCATTCCTTCAACCTTTTCTATGACCATTCCTCCAACCTTTTCTATAACCATTCCTTCAACCTTCAACCACTTTATCAGATTTCAGTAAAAGTCGAAGCTGATAGCAAGAATGACTACTTATTTCGGTGACTCAGGTAGCGACGTTAGCCACTACTTCCGCTTTTCCAGTCCCATGGCCACCTCAACCGCCACCAAACCCTCCGCCCCTACGACTTCTATTGATCCTATCCCATCTTCCCAGCTTTTGGAGGGGCTCGAAGACGAAATTCAGACGTTTTACACCATTGGCAAACTACGAAGTGCGGTCAAAGCCCTCTCCAAGCGGTTGTACGATGGCAAAACAACAAATCAATATCTCGTTTTTCGGCCCGTCACAGAGGATGCTCTTGCCAAAATTGAGGATGAGCGCCGCACAATTGGGAAGAGTATGCGACTGACTCACTGCACGGACATTGACACCTTGATAATCAAAGTCCCCACCCCAGAGCATGAAAAAGTGAATAGGACTTTCGCATACGACTATTTGAGCAGGATGAGCCAGATGGGATTGAGGGAGCCTCACGACATCTCAGATATGGGCGGCACAACATACCATGGAACTTCGACGTCCAAAGAACCCGACTCATGCTTCAAACCTCGTGCGTTCCGACCAAATCGCTTAGATTGGCCAACACTTGTCTTCGAGATCGGCGTGTCAGAGTCATTGAGAAAGCTCAGAATGGATGCGAAATGGTGGCTTGCCAATTCTGGGGGCCTTGCGAAGATCGTTCTTGTTGTTCACATCAATCGAGTGTCAAAAGCGATACATATTGAAAAGTGGGAGTGTACACCAGCGACTATCACGCCAGTTACTCGATCAAATAAACCGCCGGCACAAATCCCCACCAAAATACAAACAATTACCATTGACCAAAACGGTGTCACTGGAGGGCTTCCCCTAGTTCTGCACTTTCGGAACCTCTTCCTCCGCCAACCCATCCCACCGGAACAGGACGTGACGTACACCGCGCAAGACCTTCAGCTTTTAGCAGATGGCGTCTGGGCTGCTTTGCAGTAGAGGACAGATGAATGGCCCGAGATAAGGCTGGATTTCAACAAGGATGGAGGAACAAGAAGCTGGTTTTAGCAGCGAACTAAGACCAAGAACGTGAAACTTTGGAAGAGCCGGAATATCATGGAGCTACGACTTTTTGCCCTCACCTAGCTTGAAGCGGGAAAAGGGCGAGCAACGTGAAGCAGATTTCTAACACCCAAATATCAGCCTAAATGAACCATGCAAGCAATGGGTGTGTCATGCCGAAGGCAGACAAAGGTTGATATGTATGTGCGCCGGAATATGAACTCTCTTGAGCTCAGCATTCTGTGTTCTTTTGGGAGAAAACAGCGCACATTCTTACAGGGTGTTGAGGGTGTTGCTGAATGTGCCTGGAAACTCATACGCCTGTTATCACCTAATGGATAGTTGCTGTGTCTGTCCTGACCCAGCGTCACATCTTCTTCGGCATTCGCGTCCCTTCATCACTGGCAGACTGTATCCTCGCTCCCGCTTCCTCAAGGACTGCCGACAGCGGATTTGCGCCATATTGTTGTCATACTTCTAGATTTGCGTACTAGGTTTTCCGTCTTTACCAAACCAGATCGTGATAAGGCGGCGATACTCAGTTCCTTGGTCTGCCTCCTGCCGCCCGACCATCCCCAAAAAGAGTCTTTGGTAACCTTTACTGAGACGCCGCCACTTTCCTTTGACTGGCTTTCTGAATTCTCGCCTTCTGCCTGAGAGAGACTGCCCATGTTGGAGGTGTGGCCTGGTGGAAATCCAGGATAAATATTGTTTTTTCCGGAAATGCAGGCGGCGACGCCCCAGCCATAGATTTGTCCACAATGATGAGGGTGGTGGAGCTGCTGGCTTTGTGCCTTCAACGGGTGTTCGATATCCCCAGACGCGCGCACATCAACATCTCAACCTGCCACCAAATGACCTCAATCACGCAGTTTCTCCAGGTGGACGACGTGCAGAATGGGTATGCAACCTTTCCTACCTCTTCCTCATCGAGTGAAGCTGCATCTAGCATGCTAAACTCGGTGTCTGAGTCTCCCCTTGCCGCTGGCGGAGCGGAAGCCGCGCGCAGAGCCACCCCTTCTTACTGCGCTGCTGCCACGAGACACGAGAAGGGCAACTCTGAGAGCTAGCTCTTCGACGGCTGTTCGACCTCGCTGATTATGGAACACCTTGGAATTGTACACAAGATTGCAAAGGCTGGAGGCAACGCTGTTGCCGAAGGCCCTCTGAACGACTGTATGAAACTTATATCGCCAAGGGCTGTCCGCCAACCTCACCACCTTTTTGGGGCCTAGGGGTGAGGTCGTTCTGGCTTAACCCTGTTCAACTTACAGGAGCCTCATCACTCACCACGGTGGATGCACTGGACTTGGCCGTCGCACTAATCTGGACATCAAACTTGGCCCTGCTCGCTGGGAGACGGGCATGTGAAAAAATCTGACCAGTAGGCCGGAGGAAACGGTGCCTCAGTAAAACTGGCAACAGTGTCTGGGACTAGTGCATCGGCCTTGGGAGCCTGGGAGTGAGGAGAAAACACTCGACATCAGCGTCGTCAGGCGTCACAGAAGCCCGTCGTATTGTGATCCTGATGCGAGACTCCTAAGCCAGCTCCTCAGTGAATGTCAAGCCTGCAGCACACCTCCTTCTACCACCTATGCGCTGGAACCCGTCTCGGCGATGAGCTCGTCAATGCGATGTCAAGGCCAGTTCCCCAGCTCGGACGCCACCTAACCCAAGACCATGAGGGCAATTCTCCAACATGCAATCTCACAGCTTTTCACCCGACCGGCCCTTTCCTCGCTGCCTCATGATTTTTCGAGACCGGGGCGGCTACCATGAACAAGCCGAAGGCATTGTGGTGGTCTGTGGGCTCCGGGGCAACTTCCTACAAGTGACAGAAAGCACTGACAATGATGGCGGCGGCGGCGGCGTGATTCGATTGGAGGCAACAGAACTGCTCCGTCCACTCATTCCTTCCCCCGAGGATCCATGGCTAAGGGGAAGGGTCAATGCATGTCCGTGTCGTCAGTGCGGGTGAGAAAATGTGATGAAGAGGCCATTGGCAATGCCTCACAGCATCGGAGTTGCTAGTGGCATGGCAAACAGCGAGAGACGTCAGTCAATTGGGATCACCGCTTTGTATGGAGATGGTGATGATCGAGAATCTGCCTTACACCAAGCTATGTGACGCTCAAGAGCCGGGAGATGGGCTGCCGGGCAGGAACAAGAAAATGCATAGAGATGGAGGCCGCCTGATCCGCGACAGCAGCGGTTAGCTCAACTTGAATGAGGTGGAGATCAGTCAGACACCATATTGGTGGCTCACTGTCAAACCCCGCCCATCTTCTGCGAAGCAACATGGCCGCGGGCTGAACACGCACTTCTATGCTCACATCGAGCGAGTGCACCGGGTGTAGCGACTTCTTCCAACAGCGAGGCGCAATCAGAGTAAACAAGGCCGTCGGGGCGGTCAACGATGAGTCTTAGGTCGAGGCAATCGGGTATCAGCTGCACGATTAGAGGGCAAAGGAAAAGCAGAACCGCCCCGTCCAAGCATGGCTTTCTTCCAAGACCCATGACTAGTGGAAAGAGGCAATGCATGTCGCCGGTACAGGGTGAGACAATGCTGTGACGAAGGGTCAATGGCAATTATCTCACAGCATCGGAGTTGCCAGTGGCATTGCAAACAGCAAGAGGTGTTGGTATACTGGGGCTACTGCTTTGCATAGGATGGTGACGAGTGGTTTTCTGCCTTGCATCAAGCTATATGACGCTCAAGAGCTGAGAGATGGGCTCCAAGCAGGATGTCAAATACACAGAGGTCCAAGACAGCCTGATCCGCGATAGCAGTGACTAGCTCTACTTTGAAGGAGGTGTGGAGAGCAGTCTCCCTTCATGCGACATAACACGGCTAGGAGCTGCTGTCGGCAGGATGCAAAATACGCAGGGACAGGGCCATTTTCACTGCTCATGGCGGCTTCTAGGAAATTCCTCCTACGAGTGGCAGAGCGCATCGATGACGACGGCATGGTTCAATTGGAGGCAAAGGAAAGGCAGAACTGCCTCGTCCACGCATAGCTTCCCAAGACCCATGGCTAGCGGAAGGAAGCAATGCATGGCTGTCAACGAGCTACCCTGTGGGCTGTGTCGCAGTGGGCATGGCTTCAGGGTGGGCTGTGATGGGGGAACTGTGGCAGAGCGTACGGGCACGCACGACAAGGGCGGTGGAATTGCTGATGGTAGCAATGGACGAAGTTGACCACGAGGGAATCCCAATACTATGGGAATCCGGTTTGTCCTATATCTCCCTCGTGCCAACCTTTGCTTTGTGTGATCTGTGTGCTCTGTTCCAGAGCACACTGAGCACACTGAGCAAGACCTTGCCTGATGCGGTTAGCGTGCACGTGGTTGCATCGAGTCCCGTCTTGTCCAAGTGTCTCGTAACAATGGCGCCAATGCGGGCGAGACAACACCGCGATGGAGAGGCCAATGGCACTTACACATACTAAATTTCAGACAGAGACCAATAAATCACTTTGCCAACAGCATCAATCAATCAGTATGAGGAGATCCAGTGCGTCGAGAAGAGCAGAATGGGACCACCATCAAATAACTAGGTTATCAGCTGCGTGAGATACATCGCCGCCAACCTTATTGCTATCAACCTCATCGCCATCCACCGATAACAGCACCACCGACCACACTACTCACTGCATCACTGAAAGCCATAGCGATGGCGAGCGAAGCTCAAGAGGAGGAACAGACGAGTTCAGACGTGGGAGACGTCAGTCAAGTTGTCAGTCCTCGTGGTCAGTCCTACCGTAAGTCGAGATCAGACACTCTCTCTGCGTGAGGAATGCCCTCGCAAATTGGCAGTAAACCGGGTAGTAAGTCTTGCGATATGGCGACTCTGAATGGCCGTGGGACATCACCTGGTCAGCAAGTGGAGGGCTGCCAGGCCCGGACGAGCTGATAGATCACATCGAACTTGACCACTTCCAGACTCAACTGCTCGCCAGTATTTCTAGGTGAAATGGATCTCCTACTCTTGCTCAAGTTTTCTCACTCTCCCCTTGGCTATCACCGGCAACAATGGATTAAGGCCCGGAGAGCAGCGCTGCAATGTCAGAAACACCTACTTCAGAGTGGTCTCCTCGATCGATAGATGCCGTGGATTACCAGACCTGGAAACCTGGAAATGGTCAAGTACAGTCAAGCAAACAGAAATGCGAAGTTTTGTCAACTAAGCAAGCAACGGATATTATCAATCAAGTCAAGCAAAGACGTCCATTTTTGCTTGACTTGGTTGTTGGACACACTGTAGGCGATGTGACCGCACGTACGGGTTGAGCACAAAACAATCATCAATCTGGTAATACAAGCGTGGGGCGTCGGTGTAAGCCGAAAAGAATACCTCAAGAGACTCCTTGTGAGAGATGTCGTCAATTGCGGTACAGCTCTCATGCGAATCGTGCTCGACAGTGGCGAGCACATCTCAGCACTTGAACCTCTGACCGTGGTTGAACTCGACCATGTGTTGGACCGAGTGGCAGCCTACTGTGACTTCTCTGACACTACTCTTCACAGAGGGCTTGCTCAGAGGCTTTCCGACGCATGACCCCTCTTGAGGTCAAGTGGTCAGTGCGGGCTCCTGCAGAAAACGTTCGGACCTGCTGTGGTCTCCGAAATGACAATGCTCGTGCTCACATCCGCAGCTACCCAACATGCTGCGGATACGCAACTCACTGTCTACCGCTTTCAAGCAGCTTGATACTCCTCGTTCGAATGCAGAAGGCAACATCGGGCTGGTCGAACCTCAGACAGGCACAATGGTGGGCCTGCCAAGCTTGTGAAAAAACACGGGGCCTGAAGCATGCCCAGAATCTTACGCACAGCAGAGAGGTCAGCGCCGAGCATAAGTACGATGGGGGGAGGGTTACTGCCAAGTCCATGTATGGCGTTAGGAAGGCGGCCGGATGGAGATCAAGCTCTTTTCGCGATTCGACTCATGACCGTCACGCAATCATCCCAACGATTCGACAGTGCCTGGAGTTGGACCTAACACGCAGCCGAATGGGGCAGTGTTGCGTCCTTGTGGGTGAACTCGTGGTGTGGAATGACGGAGTTCAGAACATCATGCCCTTCTACAAGATTCGAAGACACATTGCTCGCGCTGGTCGCCCGAATGGATGCCGCGGCCATTCACCACCTGAAGCCGACGAACACTTATGGTCTTTCATGATCTCCTGCTGTGGAATGCGCATATCACCCTCTATCACACATATGAACATCGACGACAGCAGCTTCGACAGCTTCTCTCACCAGTTCCAGGTCAGATCGTGATTGGACGCCATGTCGTGCTCGACTTCGCCACGAAGGTCAGCATCTCCAGTTTGGCGTGTAAGATGGCATTTACATTGTCGCAACGATGGTGCCGAAACCATACCAAACTCCTTACATCTGTGGGACGGTCATGTGGCCCAGTATGTGAAGCTGACGAAGGACTACGTTTCCTGGTTCCTTGGTCCTGGCCTGGGTCACGCGGTGGACTTGCTGGTCATTGGTGGCCGGTCTGATCCCATCTAGGTGCAATGTCTGAAACTGCGCCCCCAGGATCATGGACCACATTTTCCCTAGCTTGTCTAGATGCCGGCCGGAGGACTTGTGACGGTAAGGCCAGTGTCAGCTTTCGACTGGTCGGTCAGGTAACGCCTCCATCGATCTCACTAACCAATCTCCACCTCTTGAACATGCATGGTTAGTTGTCGCAAGTACTGCTCTCGTGTGACGATGGGCAGATACAGATCGTGACTGAGCTGAAGGTCACATCATTGCCATCCCATTTCTTTCAGCTGCTAGCTGGAGCTAGAGTGATGGGCGCTGGGGGTTGACAGTGTCCAGAATGCACAGTGTCTCACTCTCCGCTTTCCTCGTCTTGTCACGATCCATAGCGATCGTGCTGTGTGCAACGTCATGAGCTTCGCAGAGTATCAATCTCTGGCACGAGAGAGTATGCAAGCGGGCCGATGCTCAACTTCCAGACATACAAAAAGCAGAAACCGCTCTAACGTCTTAAAGCTTTGGAATCCTTTGACGAGCTTAATGTCTTCATCCTTGGGACAAACCGGAGTTGGAAAGTCAACTTGGGCAAACGCATCTATCAACTACCTCCCGTTCCCCTCCCGACTACACTCTAAACGCGGAGAAACTCTGCTAGATCATACCAGAATCTCTGGGTCAAGAGGAGGAAGTGTGAGGTTGGGACCACCTACGCCAAAGGGGATGATGGCGAGTTTGAGAAGGCGAAAGTCAGCTTCGAGTTTGGCGAGCAATCTGCGGATGAATCGGTTGCCCAGAAAGTCAGCGTCGGGGAGTATGACGTGCTCGAGTGGAAAGTCTGCAACGCAACTCGAAACAATCCATCGGGCGCAGATTGGGAACCACCTCGTCAAGGTAATCGACACTCCGGGGGAGCAGGGACACTCGTGGAGTCAAACTATCCTGTCAAGCCATGCACAAAAGGACTGGAAAGTTCTGGAATGTATCAGGCCTTGTATGAACCCGACAACATAGTAGCTACTTCAAATCTCATAGACGATCTTCCTACCAGATATCTTCCCGTCACGATGTAACTTGAAGCCCTCTTGCACTGATTCCAAGCCTTTGAGCAGGAGCACATCATTAGCTTTGATTTTTCCTTCTTCGATCCATCCGGGAAGGCTATCATAAAGCTCTACCGAAAGCTCATGATCCTCGTGGTTTGCCTATTTCATCCAATTATCAACAACTGGTCAAGAGATAAATTGTGACTACTCACAGGCCAATGGAACTGTCCGTAACGGTGTTCTTTGAGAAATGCTGTCCAGACCAACACGTCTGTGACCTTGACTGATTTGGGCACCTGGTCAGTGTTTGCCTTGCCTGGTCGGACGGTGCACAATGTGCAATTGGGATCTGCTGCATGGCATGCTTGTGCTGAAGATTCAGTGCTTCCAATGGTGTCAAAGACATAGTTCAAGTCAGGCGCAACTTCATGAATGCGCTTCGCGACATCAGCAGAATTGTAGTCGAACACATGAGTCGCCCCAAGACTCTTGACTAAGTTGAAGTTTTTGGGGCTACACGTCGTGAGAATGTTGAAAGAGCATAAGGCGGCAAGTTGGATAGCAAACTGTCCAACGCTGGCTGGTAACGACATTGTCAGCAAGCATAATCTCCACGACATAAAGGTCATCCAGGACTGACAGCTTCCACCCCATATCAAGGCACTTTGCTGTCGGAAGAAATAATGTGATAGACCAGCATGACGGTCCTCATTGTAGAGAGCAACAGGCTTGATAAGAAATTCTTCGAGCTGAAGACCGGGAGCCCCTGCCAAAGCGTCACAAATGGCAGAAATTCCCCTGAACGATCCAAAAGCAGTAAGCTGTTCCAATGCATCATCTTCAAGATTGACACCAGAACGAGTTGCAAGCCACTCGGAATGCCAGCGGTTTTGTGGTCCAAGAAATTCTCTAGCTACCTTCAGATTGAACAAGCCCGATGGCTGGTGAAGTGCTGCCTGAGGGGAAACAGGGTAAGAAGCGGCTCCTGGGCCCAGGACGGAAAGAGAGTGTGGTGAGTTTGACAGACTTGACATTTGGCAATCCGTTTGCCATCGCCTCTTTGAAAGACTGGACATCAAGCCCGAATTGCTTCGTCCGCAGGTGATCTGCCACAAATGTCCTCCAAAATTTGTACGCAGTTGTGCTTTTACGCATTTGCTGATAAGTCCTGAGTGCCTGGTCCGTCGCTTCATTGATAGGATGGCATGTCTCGCCGGGCGAAAGCCAGTATGCCTCATCGGCGACCCTCTCATCGTACGTAGAGTCATCCCAGACAATGTTTCGAACGAGTTTGCACAAGTTTTCATTCCCCACAACGAAGTTGAAGAATTCCACATCTCGTTTGTTGGCAGAGATAAACAAAGGATCCCTCCCGGTAAATAGGTAGGGGAAGATCATTTGTCTACCATCGCGTGAACATTGACTGAGCTCTTTAAGGTCTTCCCGGCTCATATGCGATACTAGACAGTCCAAGATGACAGGAGCACCGCTCTGAAGATATTTGAGAAACAAAATGAAATTCATGTTGCTGGATCGAATGGCCTGTTTGCTATGGCTATGGGCGCAATGTCGATGAGTCGGATCAGCTGTATGTGTGTCGACCGATTGTTGATCGAACACCGCACGAGAAAGGCACCAGACTCGGGGCAGCGACTTTCGACCGTTACACAGCGAATTTCGGCATATGATTCGGCCAATAGAAGGTTGGCTTGGCTCACCACCAGCTTGTGCAACTGTCTGAGCTTGAGATATGTTGGTATGCCCAAGTTTGGGAGCCCGGCGATCCTCCCCAGCGGCCATGGGAATCCATCTCAGATCACATTGCCCATACTTACTTGATTCGAGTGTCTCTGCCACGTCCGCCAAACTCATGCGGCCATTCTTGTTTCTGAACTGCCTCTGCTGATGGCAGGTGGCCATTTTCGTACAGGATCGCGTCATTATCAAAAACCATTGGGAGGTGTATCTGCTGGCCCAATTGCAATTTGAAATACCACGTTGTCTTGCCAGTGGCCACTACAATCATGGTTATCCTTCTGTCATGTCAATTTGGTCCTGCAGCGTAATGGTGAGGCAATTGTCTCTCTGTGCAACTTTGATCCAACTTGGTTCCACCTTGCCCGTTCGGCGCGACGGAGCGTCGTGTCGGCTGTTAGAGTGTTGTGCATGCGAAGCAACTGATGTCGATCCGGGTCTAACAAAATGAGGTGTGGAGTTGATGAAGGGTTGTCGAATGGTGCAGCATGCAACAAGCCAGGTTAGTGGGACCAACAATACAGTCCCTGGTTTTCGCGAAGACCGGAACCGTTGTTCAGAAGCACACTCATCCCTATGTACTCTGATCGAAGCAAAGGTTGAACATGCCACGACAAAGTGTCGTAATGCCCCTATAAATTCTCTGGCTCAATCTCCGAGCAACAGCCTCCACAACAGCTGCCCCTCCTCTTCAATATACTTCTGTCCAACCACATTGACCAACACCACCCCCTGCCTACACCGCTCGAGACATTGTTCCTCCTCGCTTCCTGGCGAGAAACACCTCCTCCACTCTCCCCAAATACTATACGCCTCCTCCCCCCAAGCCCTGAAGCTCTCAGCTTCGATTATGGTTGGAGTGACGATCTCCTTCTCCCTAAACACACCCCATGTTACAGCATTAACACCGCTTGCCCCTGGCGTCTTGTTGGAACTTGCCCCACTTCCATTGACTTGAGCTTTAGTCGCAGAAGCAGTATCTGTGCTCTCAAAGTTTCCATTTGCATCAACCTTCATCCAACTGATCTCTTCCTCCGTTGCATCGAGCAGTTTCTTCCGGAGGACAGGCCACTTCTCGGCCGGACAAAAGAACTCAACGAATGCCTTTTGAAACACGAATCCCTCACCCCTGGGACCCCACCCAAAGGTGGGATGATCGCTCCTCACCCCATCCACAGCAGGCTGACTTGCAAGCGTCCAGTACCCTTTCTTCTCGATGAGCCCCAATAGCTCAGACCTGATGAGCTCCGTTTCCGCCCTCAACGCTCCCTCCCCCGTGGACCCCACCCCATCAGCATCCACATCATCAGACCAAGGAACAGCATGAAGATCACCCGTTACATGTCTTCTAAACAAGGCCGTAATATCCTCAGTGGTCTTGGGATGTCCCCACAGCCGTCTAGCCGTAATAGGGCCGACCTTGAGACTCGGTCCGTACCCATCTATCTCGCCAAAGGCAGGGCTGTGAGAGGGCCCCCAGCGACCATTGGGGAAATCATCCCATGTTGCTTCGCGGCCCAAAGTGCCTTGTCCCTCGCTGATAAGAAGATTCTGCATCCGCGTTTGTTTTGAGGCGGGGATGCCGGAGCCAGTGTCGTTTGCTGAGTGTTTTTGGGCTATGGAGAAGGGTATGCTCTTGTCGGCCGGATCTTTGGAAACGCCGTCCGTGGGTGGTTTAGATCGGTTTGCCATGTCGAGGATTACGCGGTTGTGTGGTTGGGCGTTTATACTTGAGGCTCGTCGTTTGAATTGTTTGTTCCGGTCCGTCGCCATTTGGGCGTCTGTGGGCATTGGCATGACCATTTCCGTACCTTCCACGGCCACATCGCTATCATCCGATGCCGAAGATTCGGGTTCGTTGGGAGAAGGGAGGAGACCACACCTTTCGAGGATGAAGGCAACGCTCTTTTCGAGGTTGAGCGTGTAGAAATGAAGACCTCGGGGGAAACTGTCGGGTTGAGGGAGGTTGCGGATCCGCTCGACGAGTTCACTGAGGATGTCGACGCCGACTTTCTTGACTTCTTCGTCATCGCTCTTTACTGCTTCTATTCGCCTCAAGATATCCTCTGGTATCTTTGCGTGGCTGAGCTTTGTTATCCTTCTAACTATCTGGTAGCTCTGAATAGGCATGAGACCTGGTATTATGGGTATGCGCTTGAATATCTGTTCATTAGTCTCGCTGTCAACATAGTTTCGTAGTCGCTCTTCGTATCTTGTGTACGCATCGGCGTCGTAGGTCAATTGAGTCATTATGAAGTCTGCTCCTGCCTTTGTCTTCTCCGCCAGATAAAGGAGGTCATGTTCGACGTTTTGCTTTCCTGCTTCGGGATGCGATTCATCGGCATGTCCCTCAGGGTAGCCTGCCACGCCAATGCAAAAGTAGTCTCCGTACTTCCTCCGGATGTATCTCACAAGGTCTACAGCCCAGACAAAGTCCTCCTGTTCAGCTTCTGGCTGCTGGGGACTTGACTTGGTCACAGGATCTTTGTATTCTTCTCTTGGAGGGTCGCCTCTTAAGGCGAGTATGTTCCGTATTCCAACGCTCCGACACTCGTCCAATGCTTCATCAATCACCTCTTGGGTCATGTTCGTACACGTCAGGTGCAGCACCGTCGGAACTCCAAGTTGTCTCTGGCATATCTCGGCCAGTTCTAACGACTTGGTGAACGTACTCCCGCCTGCCCCCCATGTGACTGTCACGAACAGCGGTCTGAAAGCGGTGGTCATACGAGCCAATCTTGCCTGCAGATTTGTGAAGCCAGCTTGAGTCTTGGGGGGAAAGTACTCGAGGGAGAAATAGGTTGAGGAAGGAGGGAGGCTCGCGATGAGCGTCGTGAGCTTGTCGTCCGGTGGACGAGGGCGACGTGAACTCATGGCTCGTTCCTAGCACCGTGAGCAGCGCAAGACTTGAGGAGGTCCAAGGAAAGATGAGAACGCCTAGGCGTGAGCTCTAGAGGATGGAGCGATGCACCGGAAACTGTGTTCGGGGCGTTCGTTGGAGAGACACAGGCAAAATGGTGTGGGCAAAAGGCGATGGGCAGCAGAGATTGCTTTCAATGGCACAGGAGCAGGGTGGAAGCCAGAAAGCGATTGCTTGTCACGCATAAAAGCATTAGCATCCAGTATGGTGTACAGTTGCGAATTTGGCGCACAAAAATGTTGATGTCCATTCTGAGCTTTGCTGCCGATGACGTGCCTGCCTGTATCCGCCAAAGGTGGGGGTGATTCTTGGGGGTGGACAAGGTAGGTACGGATCCAATGACCATAATGAGATAAACAATGAGATTACCGGAGAAGGTTCCTGTATTACCAATGTATCCGCTTTGCCTGCCCTGTCAGCACTCGTACGTCTTGTCCACGTATTCCCAAAATACAAGTTATTGCCCTGCGCCATCACTGCTTGGGCAGATCTGGACCTTTTAGCACGCCTCAACACCATGCCAGCCCGTCGAGCGGTTTACTTCGACGCCCTTGTCCGAACTCCCGTCACCCAAACCCGAGCTCCCATTCGTTACCCCAAAACCAAACCGGAAAGACGATCAGAAAGGGATTTCAACAGCACTCCCACTCACCCCAGACACACCACCTGGCGGACCGATCGGCAAGCACTAGCCCGCGCCACGTCCCCTTCTCAGAGGCCTTGATGCCAGCCTCCCAAACGCTTCCCACAACCTCCCCGTCCATCTCTTTCGCAGTAGCGGATTGCGGCCACCCATCAATTTTCCTCGTCATCCGGAAGATCTTCCCACTTGGACTCTGTATCGCTAACTTGGCAGGTTTGTCTTTGACTTTTACCCCCGTCGCAATAATACTGCTTGGCTCGCTCCCTTGCTGCGAGCTTCCTGCAGCGCTACTTGTCATACTCAATGCGCTAGAGGGCCGCACGAGTGGATTGGGGCTGGCAGGACGAGCGCTGTGGAAATCGAAGCCGTTCCGCTCTGCTGTTGGCGTTCCCGAGACGTGTGCCGAGTGCTGTCGGACGCAGAAGACGTATTTCTCGCCGTGGCCCAGTCGTAGACACTGGGGTTGTATGACATACAGATCTTGTCTCGTGGCATGAGGGGTTGGATGCCGACGAACAAACTCGTATGGAGGATTCTCCCCAGTATGAGCCAGGGGCAGGGCGAATGCCAGAGGATGGACAATCTCTTTGGCACTGTGCATGAGACCCTTTTTCCCGGCGTAAATCTTGAGCGTGCCGAATCCCTCATCTCCCGGTAATATCGCCTTGACGATGTATCGCTTCTGCATCACATCCGGATTCGAGCATGTCCGGTACCAGCTGGGTTGGGAAAGGACTCTCATTTTTGTGACATTATCTGGATCCTCGTACGTGTCTCCATCGTGATCCTGTCGGTATTTCTGAGCTTCTACTTCCGCGTAGATCTCAACATCAACGGGGGTATTGATGGCTATTGTGCTCATTTCAAGCCCTTCGATTCTCGTCGAGCTTGTGTCATACGCGTGTGCCATCAGTCCAAGGCGGAAGAAAGACGGACAAGCGCCTGGTAGCGCAAGTAGAGTGTCCGGACTCACGGCGGGAACGAGGTGCTGCTGGCTTGGCTCGACAGGTACATGGGTCCAGCACATTTCGCTCGGCTTCGTCAGAAAATACCACGACTCCGCTATGCTTTGGCTGACGTTTGAATAGAGGCTGCGGTGAGGATTCGTGGGACTGGCCAAACTGGAGTCAATCATTCGCCATTCGCCATCGACCAGAACAGCGTTCCAGTAATGGTTGGCTCTGTTTGGGGCAGCAGCATCCAGGTCGAGCTCCTCACCTGGTCTCTTGAGGTATCCTTCAATCATCTCAGCCGGCAGGCCAATGGCGTGGCACATCTCCATCACCACAGCTGCGACATCCTGGCTGCTGCCTGACCTCTGTAGTATGGTTCGACGGGTGTCTGTCATTGGTCTTCGATCTCCGAAAGGCGTCTCAACATGGCCTGACCACGTTATTCTCTCTGCGCACCAGATAAATATCGCTCGGAGACGCTGTACATCACTGCGGTATGGTCGGCAGACATAGCCTGTTGCGAGCGATGCTGCTGTGATACTGCTCGGTAAAGAAGTGATAAATCTGGCTGCTTTGTCGACCTGGGTGAAACTCGGATTATTGAGCACGAAAGGGTCGTCAACAGCCCTGCCGTCGGCGTCCTCATCGCCTTGCGTAGTCTCATACAGCTCATCAACCGGACATATGACAGGCTCATTAAGCATCTGACATCTGTCTGCTCGTTCTCGACGTTCTGTTGGACCGGGCGTGTTGGATCTGTTGAGGTCGCGCCTTGTTCTCAACCAATCTGGTCCTGAGCCCGTGTCAAGGCCCATCTCTCGAGCTGCATCACTGCCATAGTAGTTGTTCGATGTCGCACTTTGGAATCTCCTCTGCGGGGTGGCGGCACCTCCAGCTATGCTCGTTACGCCGTTATTGTATGACTGTTTTGTTGGGGAGCTGGGCTGGCTGCCACCACCATTTGGCGCAATCGTACTCCTAGCGCTCGCAAAGCTGGTCTTGACTGTCTCGTTGAGCTTCTTGAACAGGCCCGTTTTCTTCGCCTTTGGAGTGGAGAAAGCGCCATTGCCAGGAGCTGACAATGGTCCTTGCGCAAAGCGATCTTCAAACCCGACGGCTGATCTTGCTCCGGCGCGAGAGTCATGACTTGAGTGATACGAAATGCCCGTGTTCGGAGTCTGTGGCCTATCCATCCGCAAGTCGCTACTCGTGGTGGGTCTAGCCAGAGGTGGAACGTCGAAACCATTCAAGCCACTTCGTTTTCTCGCCAGGCTGCCCGCGCTTGTTGCGCTAAAGCCTCCTGCTGAGTATCCGCTGAACATGCTCTGGCCGGTTCTGCTGCTCACATTTGAGGAATAGGAAGCAAGACTGTTGAGTCCACTGCTAGAATTGGTGGAATTAGTTTTTGTGGTGTAGGTTCGATCCAGGCCTGTCACCACGTCGTATGCGGATTTGCGCCTGCGCAGAGACAGTTTGCGACCAACAGTACTTGCGCTCCATCCTGAGTTCTTGGGAGGTGGCGCTGGTGGCACACCTGCCTCCTCTGATTCTCCTCTTTGCCTCGCTCGCTCTTCTAGCTGGCGCTCCATTCGCTGCACGTACGTTTCAAGATGTGGAGGACCATCGATGTATCTGTCCGGACTGTTGTGGCGGCTACTGTATCTTTCTCGTGCCTCTTCGGAATATGCGCTTCCTCCAGGGTCTAGTCCTAAAGATGTCAAAGGTCGAGGGCCGGGGCGAGCTTGTGGAAATCGGAAATTGTCGAAAGCTTCTGGAGACCATGGATTTGACGACTGTGTGTCATGTGCTGAGTGAGAAAAGCTCATTCCTTCAAGCGATGACATGACATCTTCCATTGCGTCTCGGATCATGGGTGGAGTATGGCCTTGTAACGATGCCACATTCGGGGAAGGCGTTCTTGAGATTACATATCTATCATTCATTTCGTAAGGCTGGGGGACAGGAGAATGTGCTCTCGATACATGCCCATTCGCCAAGCCTGACCGATGCGGCGGAGGCGGAGGCGGAGAAGGCGAACCTAGCTCTTCCTGCGGGAGAGGTGAAGGAGATCTAGCAGAGCTTCGAGACATTCTTTGCTGCTGCCATAGGACAGTGGATGGTGGGTTGGCAGGGTCGTACGAAGGAGTTAGAGGTTGTTGCGCCGATTTCTGTGGTGATATGGCCGCTCTTGCTGCTGGGCTTGGTCCTGTTGCCGTTTTGTATCCCTGGAATGGCTTTCTCTTTTTCGCCTGCTCCTTCTTGCGCTCGAGATATTCGATCGAACTTTTGTGGCCGCTGCCGGTCTGCGCAGGCATTGGGCTGACAGAACGGCTAACAGGCACAAAGTCCTCCTCCAGCACCACCACGAAATTTGACGGAAACACACCCATCATCCTTCGATCCCGTCGCAATCTGCCCATCCACCACGATCCATCTCCAGCGTTGAGGCATTCTATCAGGTCGCCTTCCACAAATCCGAGATCTTTGTCTGTTTCGCCTCCCCACGAATAGATAGCGCGACACCAGCATGGGAATTTCGTAGGTAATGGAGCCATGATATGCGACCGCCGTTTAGTCGAAAGCACAATGAGTGGAATGAAAATCAGGTCGGGAGGGCGTTGAGAAGCATTATTTGCGCCTCTGGATTGCGGCTTTCAATTCCTGAACGTGAGCCGTAGTGAGCGGAGAGGGCACTGGTTGTCAAGCGCAAATCAACAAGGCAATGGATGTGCTTCGCGGTGATGCAGATGTGCGACGACGGCCTTGTTGACTTGGCCGAAAACGTTCCTGGTTGCTGAGCAACGCGACGCTGCAAACGAAGCTTCCAGCTTTTGGCGCTATTGACACGAACCCCTGCATGCTTAACTGGCGGCTCCGAACTTTGTAGGCAATGGCAAAAATACACTCCAAGACGGCTGAAAGCCTTCTAGTTGGCAGCCTACAGATGAAAAAGGAATTTTGAGAAGCGGGTAACTATTTGAGGAGTCAGACGGAGCGTAATTCGTACCCGACCTTGTGCACCCATTTCGCGCCTAAGGTCGAGATAGGGAGCGGAAGAGCTGTTCCCAATCCATTCTACGCATTCAGCCTCATGCCCTGCTTGCCAGGTAGATGAGCAGCCGTTGATGATCATTTCTGCACCACGCCCAGGCCATGTTTCTCAAGATCTCCGGCTTTGATCTCTGCTTCTGGTGTAGCAACGCCTGACTCTGCCTCCTCCAGCTTCATAGCATGTTCATCAAGCCGTCCGTAAGCCTTTTTGTTCTTCTTTGGCTCCCCACCACCAACACTTCTCATCTGGTATCCTCTGACTCGTGGTCCTTGTCTTGCCGTCTTGGGCACTTCTGCATCATGGGCCCGGCTAAATGCTTTCGATCTCTCCTCAAACGTTCCGTCTACGATGCACTCGCGTATTTGCTGGAAGAATGCGCTCACCACATGAAAATTGTGTATTTGCAGTAGTGTCCATGCAAGCATCTCTTTGGCGCCGAGTAGGTGATGAATGTAGGCACGATGATGCTTCGTGCAGGTGTAGCACTGGCAGCCCTCGGTCAGAGGTGAAAGGTCAGTGGCATGAGATACGTTCCAGAGATCGAAGCCCACCGGCTCATTTTGAGCGTCAGCGTGGGGATATAGCGAGAAGGAGAAGGCCATTCCGTTCTCTGACGTCTCCGTCACGAAAGGAACAGTGATCAGATCATTGCCCAGCGCCACAGCACGTAGAATTTCATGAGGACTCTGCGGGTGCGTCAAACATATCCGGGGCAGCTCTTCAAGGGCTCCTGGCAGGATGGATGCAGTTTCTGCTGAATGTAAGCTGACACCTCGAATCTCGCTTTTGTACTCTTCACATAGATCAGAGAGATAGAACGACTGTTGGTGCGGCTCCAGGGGAGGTATCGATGCGAAAAGCGGCGACAGGGTTGTATCAGATTCTGTTCGTGCGGCCAAAGTATCTCTCATCCAGGCATGCGTTCTATCTGCGCTCCTCTCCAACCTCTTCTGGCTGATTTGCGTGGCATTGACTACGTCCGCAATGCTCAGCGTGATGTCAGCTTGCAATTGTTGGGCAGCCTGCAGATAGTCATCAAGCGCCAGGTACTGAAATCCAACGGATGTGCAGATCGCAATCGCGGAATTTGAGTTCTGGCTGGGGCAATCAAGAGCTGGCACCCGTCGAGGTCCCAGGATAGACACGCAATCGCTGGGGAGGGCAATGAAATCGCGTAGTCTTGATGTC
Source organism: Arthrocladium fulminans (assembly GCA_003614865.1). Lineage (NCBI taxonomy): Eukaryota > Fungi > Ascomycota > Eurotiomycetes > Chaetothyriales > Trichomeriaceae > Arthrocladium > Arthrocladium fulminans. Next base: position 866,154 of record QXWJ01000002.1, read on the forward strand.
GATTGAGGGAATGCTTGACAGAACACGGGAGCTTTCTGAGGGGTCTTTTCGATAACTAACCATAAGCTGTGAGTATGCTGTCAGCCCCCTGCCATTTGGGCATAGTTAAGCACTTACAGTCTTCAAGTCCAATGTGGACAGCTGGAATGTACGTCAACTTCGAGAGGACATCTTGTGTAACATGAGGTACTACCCCTCGAGACGTAGGGACAATGAAGGCCGGCGTCGGAATTGAAGGGCGGCCTTGGACGGCGAGCCGTCCCAATCGGAGTCCTACTTTAGGGAATTCCCCTTGCCTCAGCATGAAGCCTAGCATCTCGATCGGTAGACCGGTTGGACTTTCGGGGGCCATCTAGTAAAAGTCATTGGCAATTGATATGTCAATGTCCGAGGCAGTGTTTTGACTGATGCGTGCGAATGAGGAGAGCGACCAGGGTTGAGAACAAATTCATTCGAGGCATCTTCCGCCTCTTGGCGGCTCAAACTCAGCCTCGTCCGCCGCTTTTATCGTCCGCTACCCTCCACCACCTTCTACTTACCTCTACTCACCTCGAAGAACCATGACTCCCTTTCTACGTCGCACCATGCCCCTGTCGACTTCTACGATGCTGATGCATCTCTCCATCCCCTCGTGGTCGCCGACCGCAATTGGTAGAAACTGCGTGGAGGATGTTTCTGTACATATGAAAATGCACTGCCCCTGTTTATCCGGATGGTCTTTCATAACCACGACCCTGTATGGGTCGGCCGATGTCACCCCATCGTTCAGGCGTTGGCCTCATCATTCCACGAGATGGAGCGACGATAAGGTCTAGTCCTGCTTCCCAGCACAGCACAGTCAATGGGTTCCAAGAGCTGGGCTTTGCCTGACACAACGGTGGGAGTGGTCTACCGGGCTAGAAGCGCCACGAGAGAAGTCGAGTTCTCGTTGTTCAGGACTTCCATGCCACTGGGAGTATCTTCTCGTATCTCGCATAGAGCGGGCTAGGTAGAACGGATCGGCCGCCTCCGAACCGGATATGGCAGAATGATCAGCGTTGCCAGGAGTTTTTTCAAAGCTGGAGAATAGAAAGGCTACTTTCAAGTGCTGTATTGACCGACGCCAGTCCCCTACATCATACGCCTTAGCCTGAAGACTGTGCAGAAACAAACAGAGAGACACCTAGAGACTGACCTCCATGGGCGTGCAGGAGGGATCGACCCTAACTCTACAAGTATCGTGAGCCATGCCGGTGGGAAAACCGCCATCATCAGCACCCCATTGAGCTTCGAGTTGTCCCGCGGAAGGAATATGCTCCAGAGGTTCCAGAGGGTCGTCCGGACTGCTCGCAATAGTCTCTCGTACCGATGGGCGGCATGCTCAGCCCTCTTCCTTTGTTTCATGCAATTGCTCAAATTTTCTTACGGGCGCCATTCCCCTGAGTTTGCGAACTCGTCATCCCCTAAGTGGCCATCCATCAGACTTCTGTAACTTCTGCAGATGGGGCGAAGTTGTGGGGCCCAATGTCGTGCAGGCCACGGTGGACGAGGTCATGCAGGACAAAGTCAGGATAAGAGAGGAGTACCTTTTTGTCGACGTTATGATGGCTTTCCTTCAGACTAATCTCGACTGCACATGGATTGACTGGTTTGAGTGTTTTGGATGCAAGGTGAGCAAATTCTATTACCCGGCAGGAATCTTTATTTATTAGTTGGGTCTTACGTTGTAATAGTAGAAATACAATGCTATTGAAACAGTCGTCTCGTGGAAGTACACGAGGACCATGTCTCCGGACAATCTACGGAGATGACACGGAAATCTCTCTCTGGGCCTTTTTGGGTGCAGAAACAGCTTCGACTGCTCTTGCGCCCTTTGTTGTTGCTCAGGGAGCTAGAACAAATCAGAGTTTGCCCTCATCGTTGACGCCCACCATCGACCAGCCTCCGGTGGCATACCTATTTCCTATGTGTAGAATCACTCTCCTTTGCCTGTAACGACATTCCAATCAGAATTGAAGTACATTTTCACCGTTTTCTTGTTGTCGTCATACTGCGCAACCGAGATCTTTGTGCTGAAATAGTCGGGCCCCAGGAGGTTGAGATCAGCAAAGTGAGAATCTTTCGGCGACACATTTACACGGTGCAAGTAGCCGGCAAGGTGAACATCTAGGTTATCACTCTCGATGCCTAAAGCTTCAGCCGTCTAGACTAATGTTAGTCGTTAGGCATTCTGCTGACAACACTTACGTGATGTGAGATATATGTCAGCGGAGATCCGCAGTCCACAATGAAGAAAACCCAACAAGCCTTTTCTCGGAAGCCGAGAGTACATGGTAGTATCGTACGGCGCTTTCTACCGTAGATAAAACTATGACCAACTTCAAGTTCTTTACGGGCCTCCTCCTTCGTCGCCTCCTGAAGGAATGGTATACCAGAGAGTTTCGCGATGTCAGTTCGCAGCGTTGACTCGTCCATATCTGTGATTAAGACATCGTAGTCTTTTGGGTCCACGCCACCAATATCATGAATGTCAACGAATTGACCTTTTTGTCTGGCTATATTCTCCTTCTCGCCGCGGAAGTAGGCTAGTGGACTAGGATTCGAGGAGAAACGCCGAGCGAGAGTTTCGTAGGTTGGTGGTCCTGAGAATGGGACCGCTGGGAGACAAATTCGGCGGACCTGGAGAGGCTTGTGGATATCTTGGAAAGAATTGCGGAGAGGATTGCGAAGAAGCTTGAGCGCTTGCTGATTTCGAAGACTGAGCATGTGAAGTAGAAAAGTGTGGAAGGATAACGATTGGAAAAAGATCGTGAGACAACACTGGTGGTACAGATATCTCTGAAGTTCGCAATGACACTGAATGAAGCGGAAGTGATGACTCCATCTGCAACTTCAGACCATTATCACGTGATAATGGTTTGAGTTTGGCGCCCAAATTGGTGCCACAGGGCAAGCCCCGAGCATCCACCTGTGCGAGCTTTATCCAGCTTTCCCCACAAAATGTTGTGCAGATGGCATGCCCCAGGAGAAAGGCTGGACATTATTTTCGATTCAACGCATGGCAAATCGCTCCGTCATCATGCCAAATCGAGCAGCGCCACAGCCCAATCAACTCTTCGCGTAAAGACCTGATCTTACGACTCTGCAGTTTCGTCTGTTGGCTCATCGGGCCTCCCGTATCCCATCAAGACGCCTTTGCTCTCGGCCTCACCTCCGTCAGCCCCAGGATTTCCGCTCCGAGTGCTACGCTACCCAGATAAACTCGATCCACTCTGCGCCGCCTCCTCTCTCAACAACTTCTCCCTCTGCGCCTTGACAATCTCTCTGAGACCTAGCTTCTGCGGGGTGGACAGACCACCAGTGCGCTCGTGAGTGTCATTGCCCACCAGCCGGCCAGGTGCGTACATATTCGTAGACGTGGGTGGTGCGTCTTGTGTTCCCCTGCTGCGTCCACTCCCAATCAAGGTAGCAGAAAGTGAGGGCGAAGTAGGATATGGACCAAAGCCTGTCTGGCTTGCTTCTGCACCAGTGGCTTTCGGCGATTTCTTCCCACCACCGTGACGCTCTAGCATATCCGTCCTCAGCCACTCGTCTCGTTCGGTTGCGTCCCTCTCTTTCGGCTCCCCCACTTCAGCAGTGCTCGACTTTTGGTTGTGCCTGAGGCTGCACCTCATGCGGTGGCGGTTCATGTAGTCCTGTTGTCGCTCACGGATGGCTCTATTGCGCTCGCGTCTTTGGAGGTATGCCGCGACGCGAGGCAGCGACTTGATCCATTTGCGAGTTCGTCGGATGGGACAGTATTGCGCTGTGCTGGCGTAGTGGTTCGGGCAGGTGCGGCGGTAGATTAGGACGAGAGCGATGATTAGGGTGGGAATGCCGAGGGCTAAGGCAAGGGGAATAACAACTGCGAAGCTGAGGGGTTGGTCTGGGATTCGGTGGGCTGGAGTAGCTGTTGGCGCGGCGGTGACAGTCATTATCATCGTTGGCATAGTGTGAGTGGTGAGAGTAGTGATCATTGCAGACGAACCTCCAGTACTCGCAACCGCTGGTCCTCCTGGGCCGGTCGTGACGGTAGAAAATGCGATTGGGGCCGACGAAGAGTCCTCAGTCGAACCTATGATACAGACAGTTAGTCTAAATCCACGGCTGGTTTGGTAGCTGAAGTTGTATCTCTAGCTCACACCTGGCTGATGTTCTGGAATAGGGTGAACATACTTGTTGGCTGTGGGCCAGATGCTCGTGTCTGAGAATCTGACGTTAGCATCGATGCAGTCTGCATGTTTCCTGCTGATCCAGGTTTGAAAGTTGTCCCTGACATAGCGGCCACAGTCGCTTCTGCGGCTTTTGTAGGGCAGTAGAAACAGTATGCTCTCGGTTTTAGACGAGGCATGACCGAAAGGCATGGCTTAACGCTGTGTACGAGAAAGGATAAGATGCTTGTTGAAGGAAAGTAGTCAAGAGCTTCGGCGATTGCTCGACCACACATGACATACTTCGTGATGTACAAGAGACAAAGGACGCAACCATGGCTTGCCGAGTCTCGCAAACAAGGATGCACTTATGGGGGGGGTTATGGGAGAAATGCTTGGGAGCAGCTGTGTCACTTACCGTAGCAAACGTTTGAACGCCAGTCAGACTTGAGGAGGTCGTAACCATCGGGGTTGTCAGAATTGCAGTTGGTACAGGGTTGAAAGTGTCCGGAATGGTGGCAGTCATTGCAATAGTCGAAGCACCTTGAATTGGAGCCATGGCAGTGCTTGTGATTTCAGAGGGGCTGCTTGGAATATCTGGAGACGGCACCACTGAGAACAGTGTTATGAGTAGCAGATGGCGAGGTAGACGCTGGATTTGTGCTTACATCTGTGGAATTATCGCTTGCAAAACTTGGCACTGACCTTGAGGTCAGCGTGCTTTTGGTTCTTCTCTGACGGCGTATCAGAATGTAGAGTAGCTGTGCTCAAGACGCTCTCTGTAGATAGCTCTGTAATTGTTTCCAGTGAGCTTGTTGTCGAGACACTTTGGAGGGGTTGAGAGAGACGCAGATGTGGTGGAGGATGTGCTGCTGAAGAGGTCGCGGTATCGGTGTTTTATTGTAGCGGAAAATGAAATCGAGGTAGAAGTCAAACCCGTCCAGCCACATGAGAGCCATGGAGGATGACCGCTTCAATTGCGCGAGAAGTGGTGGTCTCTGCAAGTGTTGGTCCTGATGTTGTGACCAAACGCCGTCACTTGTGGCCCCTTCTGACAGACTTGTTATTGTCACGATGCTGGCGGGCAGTGCAAATCCGACGAGGTGGTCGCTAGAGAAGACGACACTGCGGTTATGGCTGATGGCGGTTCGGAAGTTCCTGACGGACGCGGAGGGTGAGTAGGCCAAACTTCTTTGACAACCGTGGTCGTGAAGAATGCAGTCTCATTCATAAGCATTGGCACTCGACTGGACTCCATTGGTATTTTCTCGTACCTCGACCTCGACATGCCGGTCTTAGGCATTTCGCTATGATATGATCCCACCGAAGTGGATGCTGGTCAGCGAAGTGTTGTTGCAGAAAGGGGTCATGAGTGCTGCATCAGAAGGGCCACAGTAGAGCTGTATCTCTCGTTTTTCAAATGCCTTTTTCTGCGACAGATTCAACATCTCAACATATCCTCACATCACTGTTTAGTCTCTGCCATCAATGGTGATGGGGACTTGAGCTGGCTGGCTGGCCAGTCACGCAGAACATCCCACATTTGCACAGGGTTGAGTCCGTCAAGAAAAGAGAACAAAAGCAGAATGGACCATGTTTGCCGCGGGATGGATATCACTTCATTACTTAGCGTTATGGGCGCAAACTAAACCAAGGATCCATTCGCCCGCAAAGAGCCAATCAGTCTAGAATGCATCTCCTCCTGCGCCGAACGCCAGGATGCGATGGTCAGGAAGTCGCCGGCCCGAATTGCTTCGTGTGCTGAAATCCTGTTAGCCACTCCTCAAACATATCCTATACCTTTATCCACGCTAACTTCGTATCTGTGATGGGCGTTGAAGTATAGTTCGTCCCCTAGCAGCAGCCACCAGCTGATCCGGACTGAACGCCTTGGCCTTGACCGACATGGACCGTGGGCTTGTTGGCGACTGTCGTTGTTCCCATGCGCTCCTTGATCTGCCGGGCCATTGTGAGGAAAGCCTGCTCGACGTTCGACGCATTCTTGGCCGAGGTCTCCAAGAATGGAATCCCGAGGCTGTCTGCGAATTCCTACTTTCGTCAGCAGGGCTCGTTGCCAAAGATTACACCACATACCTTCGCCACCGTGTATTCGACAACCTTCTTATCCGACATATCACTCTTGTTGCCGACGAGCAGTTTGTTGACACCCTCGGTGGCGTATCGATCAATTTCTTGCAGCCATTGCTTCACGTTGTTGAACGAGTCCATATCTGTGACATCGTAGACGACGCAGATGCCATGGGCGCCGCGGTAGTATGAGGACGTGATTGTTCGGAATCGTTCTTGGCCGGCAGTATCCCACTACATGGCGTTAGCACTACCCTGGATCGTCCGTATCGCTTCCACGTACAATCTGCAATTTCACGGTCTTGCCATCGAGTTCAATGGTTCTGATTTTCTGCCCCCAACAAAAATTAGTCTAGGCCAACCAAGACACTGGGCGCGGGAGGACGCACAAAATCGACACCGATAGTTGAGATGTAAGACTCAGTGTAAGTGTCGTCGGCGAATCGCAACAGCAGGCAAGACTTTCCGACGCCCGAGTCTCCGATAAGCAAAAGCTTGAACAAGTAATCGTATCTGTCGCCCGCGTCAGTCGTCAAGATCTCGAACACAACAAGGCCTGGATTTCGCGACGTTGTCCGTCAGGGCATGGTTCGGAGAGAGGGACTCTGTAACACAGCACGGGTTAGTCCTATCCAGCTACGCATCCAGCGGGCGCTGGCTGTGATGTGGGTTGCTCACCACTCGGGCTGCATATTTCCGGCCGGTATAGAATTGGACGAAAGTGACGAGTTCTGGGACGAGCGTACGTAGGCAGACAGAAGTTATACGGCTTTGGTTGCGTTGGTGAAATGCGATTGTGGTCAACGGTGGGCAGGCAAATGTAGGGAGACGACTTGGGAAGATGACGAGGAACAAGTCTGAGGCTAGGTGTTCGCAGGCAGGCCGACGTAAGGCTGCCCTAGTGCGCTCACGTGCTAACGGTCATCCTTCCTGTCCCAGCGTCCCATCAGCCAACCACGTGTCTCCATGTCCGCCGACATGAAGTCACAAACTCTCTATCATTCTATCATTCGTTGGTGACCACAACACGCTCCCGCAGTGGCTCGCTGGCCAGGTCGGCTGTCAAGGCAACACCGCTCAAGCATATCCATGAGCCTTGAGCCATTCCAGCAAAACCTTCTCGTCCCGCTCCTTATAGCTGGCATTCGCTTCAATGTTGTCGGATGCTTGAGCAAGACTGCGGTCAAAGCCGGCAGTGTCCTTGTCCTTGAAGAACTTCTGGATTTCCTGTTCAATCTCTCTTTCCGAGAATTGATTCAACCCAGATTTGATCCATCTATCAAATACCACCGTGGCGCTTGATCTCACTTTGGTGAGTTTTCCATCCCACTCCGATTGTAAGAATTTCCACACTTCCAATCGTGTCTCATTGTTGCCTGCCACAGCCAAAGGACCATTGTGGCAATCCTGCACGGGCACTTCATCCGAGAGGACGAAATCCAGCAGGTCTCTTGCAAGGGCGGGATCCTTGCTTCTGCCCATGGCAACCAAGCAGACCTCCTTGCCGTCAACGGATTTCGTAACTCGATATTCGTTCTTGATCGCCTCGTACTCGTCCTTCCCTCCATTGGCAACAGTCATATTGAAGACCGTCGCTCGCAGATTTTGATTGATCGCGTTCTCCTCCCCCCGTTTCCATGCCTCGAATTTCTGCTTGCCTGCACTGATGATGCCTTCATGACCAGCATTGGCGGCCATGGCAAGCAGCAGCTTGCGTAGCTGCCCCGTCAAATAGTCCTCATTAGGGGAAAAGCCCCAACCGATCCGTTCTGCTGCTGGCGAGCAGAGCTTCAGGCTGAATTTCTTGAGTCCATCCGATATCTGCTTGTTGTTTGAGAAGACTGCTCTCACCTTGGCCAACGACGCCGAGATCTGCGCCCACACCACGTAAGCTTCCTCTTGCTGAAATCCTTCAACAAAGGAAAGTAGCGCAGGTGTCGTGGCATCACCCGATATGGCTAACGCCGCGGCATCCCCAATTAGACCAACTCGATCCTCGGTGGAAAGCTTCTCTCGAGCCGAGGCCAGCTTGATCAACCTCTGCGGCGGGTAGTTGGTACGGTAGAAGCCATTTTGATCGGAGTTAATCTTGTAGAAGCCATCGTCGACTTCTCCCAGCGTATCTTCTTTCTGCAGCAACGCACTGTGCACAATCTTGGCCGGGTCGCCCGTCTTCAGTCCCACAGGCACCCACCAGAGAGTCTCGTCCTCTTCTGCTTTAGCATCCCCTGACTTGAGGAATCGTGATTGTCGAAGGGTGATTCGACCTGGTTCCTCCGCCACGGTCACCACGGGGAAGCCGATCTTTCTGATCCATGGGTCCATGAATGCCTTTACATCCTGTCCCGAGGCCCCGCTCAAGGCCAGCCAAAGATCGTCGGTGGTCGCATTGCCATAAGCGTGTGCTTTGAGGTAATCACCAACGCCTTTCAGGAAGATCTCGACTGTCAAATGGCTGCTAAGCATTCGAATGACCGAGCTTCCCTTCAAATAGGAGATCGAGTCGAAAATCTGGTCAATATCGAGAGCACTCTTGACCGGCACCTCAATGGGGTGTGACGACCGCAACGAATCGAGGCTAAGTGCTGTTTGGTAACCTTCAGCCTATACGTTGGTTAATGAGGAGAGCACCAAATTACCTTTCGTCATCTTACGTACCACAAACGTACTCCAGACCTTCCATTCGGGATGGAGGTGATCAACTGCAAGCCATCCCACCCACGTGGCAAAGCCTTCGTTGAGCCAAAGCTCACTCCACCAATCCATGGTGACCAGGTTTCCGAACCATTGATGAGCAAGCTCGTGGGCCACGACGTATGCTACCCGCTGCTTGTATCGCGCATCTGATTTCTCCTCATCGAACAAAACAGCCGTAGTACGATAGGTGACAAGGCCCCAGTTCTCCATAGCGCCCATGGCAAACTCATGGACGGCCAAGAGGTCAGACTTGGGCAATGGAAACTCAATGCCGAAGATGTCCGAGAAGTAGTCGACGGTCTTGTGTGCATGCTCAAGAGCAAATCGACCTTGCTCCTCTAAGCCTCTGGTGGTGTACACTCTGACCGGCATATTCTTGCCGTTGTACTTGCGTTGTGTGTGAGCCTCCACATAGGTGAAATCTCCAACGGCCCAGGCGTAGAGGTAGGTGCTCATGACTGGCGACTTTTCGAAAGCAACTTTCTTGAGCCCTGATTTACTGCCTTTGGTAGTTGCCTTTTCTGGCATGTTGCTCAAGGCCACCAAGTCATCGGGGATCTCAATTTCGAATTCAAACGAGGCCTTGAGGTTGGGCTCGTCGAAACAGGGGAAAGCTCTTCTGGCATCACAGGCTTCGAACTGAGTGCTGAACATGTAGTGGTGTTCATTATCCTTGGGCGTCCCTGCAGCTGGTTCGGTAGCGGGCTTGTACCTCGAACGATAGAAGCCAGCCATCTTATCATTCATGCTGCCCTGGAAGGTGATTGACAGCGATGCATCTCCAGGTTTGAGCTTGTCGGAGAGCTTAATGGTGGCTCGTTGATTCTTCTCGTCGTATGACACATCCTTCATCGACGCTATTGAAATCAGCTCGTGAGCATGCCCGGGCCTGGGAGACTTACAGCTGGAATCATCGCCTACTGAAGCACCAGTGATCGTGATGTCCTTGACGTTGACAACAATCTCATCAGTCTCCTTCTGGACCTTTGATGCAATCTGGACGATTCCATCGTACTTCCAGTCACCAGAAAACTGGAGGTTGAAAAGAGATAGATTGTAGTTCAGTGGCTTGATGCTACAACAAGGTCAACTTCTAGCAACGTCCAATCCTGTCGACAAACTTACTGATCAGGCAAAATATCTCGGTCGGAGGCCATGCTTGCGTGTCTCTCGAATGAACAATGTCGAACTTGGAACTTTGCTTGGAAAGCGTAGAAGAGCGGGGAGGCTCGAGGGGAGGCAAATGAATATGCAGCGTTTGAGAAATTGCCAGGACCAGCCCGGTTGAGTGAACTGAACAAGAAGGACCTAAATACGACCTTCACCATTGAAGAAAAGCAACCCTCACCACACTAAGTACCGGCCTGTTAAAGCTACTGATGAATCGCTTACGCTATCAGCTCGTCTATACGCTCGACACGTTGACTGTTTCTGGTAGTAACCAGGAAACGCGCCCCCTGGGTCAGCGAATGGCCACATGCAAAGTGAGGCTACGGGAAGGCATTGACAAATTCCCCGCACAATTGGCGTCTCCAAATGGAGAGGCCGCCTCGACCCCCGGCAATTTTTGAGACCATGCTTCCTTCTTGCCTGCGGTGATGTCTGGGAGGAGACGCGACACCGGAGATGGACCAGACAACGATGGCGTTGGCGATAGGGAGGACGACGCGCGGGGCCAAGAGACGAATTTTGAGGTGACGCGGACATGGGACGACTTGGAAGAGATTGATGGAAACATCGCAGTTACTGGTGTCTCAGAAGCCGAGAAAAGGAAGAGGTAGGCCGGATACCATCAAGGTTGAGGGACAAACATATGTTGATTGTCTGCACAGGCTGTTGAAAGATACGACTCCCCTCCAGCGAGGCATCATACGCCACCTTATCCTCATTCTTGACATGTCCGACGCTATGGGGGAGAAGGATTTCCGGCCGAATCGCTACTTGGTGACACTCAATTTTACGATTGCCTTCATTCGCGAGTATTTCGAGCAGAATCCCATATCTCAACTTGGCATAATAGCTATGCGCAATGGTGTTGCCGAGCCCATCTCTGACATGTCCGGCAATCCGACCGAACACATCAAAGCTATCTCCAGGCAAAAGACCGGTGAGCCGCGTGGACAGCCGTCACTGGAGAATGCCCTCGAGCTGGCTCGCGCTGCGCTATTCCACGCTCCTAGCCACGGCACTCGCGAGATTCTGCTGGTCATGGGAGCGCTGCACAGTGTTGATCCTGGCGACGTCCATCGGACCATCGACAGCCTGGTCGCCAACAAAATCCATGCCAGCGTCATCGGCCTTGCCGCCCAGATGGCCATTTGCCAGGAGCTGGTCAGCAAGACCAACAACGGCGATACCAGCGGCTACAACATCGTCCTGCATGAAGGCCACCTGCGAGAGCTTATGTTGGCGGTCACCACTCCTCCAGCGGCCTTTGGGCAAGCACAAAGTGCATCGAGCCTGCTCATGATGGGATTCCCGTCACGGACAGTGGATTCACAAGCCTCTCTTTGTGCATGCCATTCACGTCCCAGCAGGGAGGGCTATCTCTGCTCGCGCTGTGGCACCAAAGTATGTGGACTTCCCTCTGAGTGTCCCGCATGCTCTCTGACCTTGATCCTCTCTACGCATCTTGCGCGTTCGTACCATCACCTCTTTCCACTGGTCAACTGGGTCGAAGTGCCCTGGTCGGATGCTGACAGGAGCAAAGAATGCTTCGCTTGCCAGCGCTCGTTTCCCGCCGTCCCACCACGAGAGCACTGGCTGGACAAAGACGGGAATGAGACTAGTAGCAGCAGATACGAATGCACAACTTGTCATAGTCACTTCTGCATCGAGTGCGATCTATTTGCTCACGAGGTTGTACACAACTGCCCCGGCTGTCAAAGCGGAGGCGCCGTCGCGGGATTGATGGGAGAAATTGAAATGGAAGATGGCCAACTCAATGGTCATGGCGGCAATGCAATGGAGATTGACTCATAAAATCATCTGTGATCCCCATCTGACCAAGTACATGATACCCCAACTTTGAGTTCACCAAGCCATCAAGCTGCAACATCCTTTCCTACAGTTTCCTTTGCATTATCCGGGAGTTTCACAGCCGCCGAATCCAAGCAAGGTGGTCTTTCCATGCCCGTGTGGTCTGCTTACTCAAATTAGTGCGGATATGCTGACATCGTTCCCACGGAGAGTCACGGTCAACCCCCTTGATCAATCTATCGATGCATGGTACATGGTGCATCGGAGCCAATCTATAGGCTCAGGTAGCTGGCTGGTCTTTCAGCTTTCATCCTCTGCCGGCCAAAAAAACCAGGTGACCATGACCATGAGCTTCAGTGCCGCAGCTGTCCATAAGGCGCCAGTGATGCCAATTTCACTATTTGACCACAGCCCGCCGATGATTGCTCCCACCAAAAGTAAGACCGGTGCTGCCGCCCTTCGATTCCTCTCTATGTTTTCCATCAGACTGGCAAAGAGTTTGGCGTCCATGAACAAGTCGCAATAGATGCTCGTAAGCACCACGCTGGTCAGACTGCCAAAGTTCAATGCTCTGCTAATGACCGCTTGGCCACTGCTTTGGAATGCCACAAGACCCAAAGGAAGGAGTACGTGCCACTCTACGTCGTTTGTAGGGCCGTTGCTTTTTGGCGAGAGAGTAACGATCAGGGCAGCAATAATGATGCAGAGAAGCTGCACAAAGACGGAGGCGATAAGAACCCATCTTCGTCGCATTGAGAATGCTCGATGGAACCTCGCGAAGCAAAAGGAGCCGAAGCAGAAAGCGAGGATGGACGTTCCGGATTTGATCCATCTCGTTGTCGCCCTTGGATTGCTCAATCCGAGACCGACATAGACTGTATTGCCTGTTTGCATCGACACGAAGCTGCCCCATACTGCTGTTGCTGTGCTGTCCAGTAGTCCGGTCGTAATGTAAGTGAAGAGCAAGACCAGATCAGTTCTGTTCCTGCGGACATCGACATTGAAATGCTGCCGTACCCCTGGGCCCGAATCATTCTTCTTGGGAAGAAGAGCATCCTGTTCAGTAGCAGGCGTCGCCGTACCGTTTACAGGAACGCCGTGGCCATTCTGAGTGGTTCCGTATCCTCTGTTATTACTCATGGTGTCCTCTTCACTCTGGCTGACAAAGGTTAGGAGGAAAAAGGTGGTTTGATGTCCTGAAATCCCACAGGTTTTCGTTGTGTTCCTTAACATTTAGCCGGCCAATTTTCGTCTTTCGGCAGAACGTTTGAACGGATGATCAAATTTGAGTTGGCCAAGCAGAAGCTTCCCTTCGCTTGCGGCGTCAGCTCCAGCCAGTTATGAATAAACCCGGGCTAAGCTATTCCCCATTCCCGAAGCTGTTTCATGACCGAGGGGTCGTCATATAAGCTGATCAAGTTTCCTGGCCTCTTCAAAGCACTCGCACTCATAGCCCCCTTCCCTTCTCTTCCTGTTCCTCAAGTTCATCAATATTTGATCAAAGATGCAGCTCCTCAAGGCATCGGCTCTATGCTTACTGACGCTCTCGGAGCTGATACATGCTCGGCCAAGTCCCTATTGGTCCAAGCAGCATCTGATAAACGGCCCAGATGTTGCTGTCAAACCTCACAGTCCATACACTCCCAAGAATCGAGACAAGTATGACCACAAGATCGATTCGGAAGGCGAAGGACTAGATCCCCTGCCATATCGAAACGGTGATGGAGCTTCAGTGTTGGGACCGTGGAACAAACCCCGAAGCCGACAGAACCCAGATCTTGTCCGACCACCGTCTACAGATCATGGCACACTGAAGAACATGCGATGGAGCTTTGCTGACAGCCACATTAGAATAGAGGTAGGCCCTATCCGATCTTACAACAGGATTTTGCTCATACTCTCGCTCTAGGAAGGAGGATGGACTCGTCAAACCACCATCCGGGAACTTCCAACTAGCATCGAGCTAGCCGGTGTGAACATGCGTCTTGACGAGGGAGTCATACGAGAGCTTCACTGGCACGTGCAAGCAGAATGGGCGTACGTGCTCGAGGGCAAGGTCCGAATCACCGCTCTCGACACCGAAGGTGGAAACTTTGTCGGCGACCTTGAAAAGGGTGACTTGTGGTACTTCCCACCTGGACATCCTCACTCTCTACAAGGTTTAGCCCCCAATGGAACTGAGTTCTTGCTCATCTTCGACGATGGCAACTTCTCCGAAGATTCTACCTTCATTCTCACAGACTGGCTTGGTAGGTCACAGCTCCCCTTTCCAGTAGCCCCTCGCAGCGGTCGGCACAGTCGCTAACTTTCGACCTACCTACAGCACACACCCCCAAATCTGTTCTGGCGGAGAACTTCCGAATCTCGCCTGAAGTTTTTGAAACCATCCCAAAGTCGGAGAAGTACATCTTCCAAGGCTCCGTTCCCAAGTCCATCGACAAAGAGCAGCCAGCGGAGCGCCAAGGCATCAAGAAGTCTAGGTTCCAGTTCACTCACAAGCTCCTCGCCCAAGAACCAGTCAACACCACAGGTGGCACAGTCCGCATCGCCGACTCCAAGACCACGTTCCCGATATCCAAGACAGTGGCCGCAGCCCACTTGACTCTGCAACCCAGCGCCATGCGGGAAATGCACTGGCACCCCACAGCCGATGAATGGTCCTTCTTCATCAAAGGTCGTGCTCGTGTGACCATTTTCGCATCTGAGGGCAACGCTCGAACATTCGACTATGGGCCAGGTGATGTCGGCATTGTACCCAAGAACATGGGTCACTTTATTGAGAACTTGTCCGACGACGAAGAAGTCGAGGTCCTGGAACTCTTCCGAAGTGATGAGTTCTTGGACTTCTCCCTATTTGACTGGATGGCTAGCACGCCACGACGGATGGTTGCGGAGCACCTGTTCCAGGGCGACAGGGAGAGGCAAGATAAATTCCTGGACGCTATGGAGAAGGGTATTGAGGAAGTTGGTGCCAAGGACCCTATCAGAGCTGTGCCTGCGGAGGGATACGGTGATGAGGAATTTGACGGCGAGCTGTAGATACACCTGCGGAAACGTAACCAGGATTGGTTACGCGTCTCCTGTATCAGGAGGCCACCGAGCATACGTGCTTCTTGTACTTTACCAGAGTAATGCCTAGGAAAAGCCTGAATGTTTGACCGGAACACGTCTTGCCAAGAGGCCCCACTGACCTGGCCCCTTGGCTAGTGCTACTTGGATTGTCGATGAAGTGAGGTCTAATGTATGTATGTATCTGCCGGTAGAGGTTTCTCGCGGGCTTCAGTGTCAGGGTTGAGATATGGCTTGAGGACGACTACGCCGTGACATGAACAGTCTTGCAGACGAACTGGAGTCTCTCAAGACCGTCAAGACAGGCAGGCAGACAACAAAACATCAAGGTCATGACGGCCTTTGTGCATGTGATGTGGGAATATTTCCTTGAATTTTGATGAGACAGCTTTCGAACCTTGGCATAGATGTGGACCAACATGCTACGAGAAGACCCAGATTCCTCCCGTCTACACTCGTGCGAAAACTGATGGAATTGGAAGCAGCATGGGCCAGCAATATCCTGTTTGTATCTGCGAAGATCACCATTCTGTCAATTCAAGTAGTTGCTCTAAGCGACTCAAAAATGGAATGAAGCATTTGCTAACTTGTTATTCGACTGCGCCAACAAAGGCAATGTTACAATTTACCGTTCCAGTTTGCTCAACAGTAGAGCTTCAGTCTTTTAGAGATGAGGAATGAAAGGCCAGAAGAAATATGTACCCGGGCGCAAAACGGCCCGTTTAGAGCACCGTGGCAGACCATTCATCATGAGCTGAAGGTGTGTTTCGAAGACTCTCACCTTCAGATCTCCGTCATTCAGCTTCTCCATCGCCAACTAGGTCAAGCTCAAATCATCCCCGTACTGAAAATTGCCAGCCTCATCGACATCGGACACACCTTTCTCGTACTGCTTACAATGTCTCATGATTCCCGGCGACCCACTCCGACACTCACTCCTTATAACCTCCCATTCTGAGCCTTACGTTCAGGCACATCGTTCCAAGCCTCTTCGAACCCAGCATTCCTAACCCACTTGGTTGTCGTACCTTCAACGCTATCGATCGCCATGTGGGCTAATTTAAGCCACATATCGCCCTTGATAGCCCAGCCTTTGGCCTCCGGTTTCGCTTCGAACTCAGCACAGGCCTTCTCACCATTGGCCAGCGCACGCACCAATTTCGGGGCGTGGCCATCGTCGGGCAGGGCATCCACGCGCTTGAAGATGTCGGCCCATCCATCGCCAGGGCGCTGGGGCTTGTAATCCTTAATCTCGTCGACGAAGAGCTCGGGTGCACCGCGAGATACGTACAGGGCAAGGTCTGACCAGGTTTTGTACATCAACAGCCGCGCTCGGTCCTCATCCTTCAGCCAAGAATCAAATTTGCTGTCCAAGAATGCCGAGAAGAATATGGAGCAGTTGATGGCGTGAATATAGAAGAAGTCGAATTTCAGGGCTTTTTTGTGAGAGGAGTGCTGGGCGGCACCGGCAAAGTATGCATTTGCATTTATCATTTCGGCCGTCTTGAGGCGTAGATCCTGTTTGTCAGGTCTCACATGCCATTGTGAGCATAACTCCGTTATCTCGGGGAGGGCCCGTTTGAAAAGGCCGTCGCGGAGTTTATTTACGTCGTCCCGGTGCGGACTGTTCCTGATCGTGGCGTTCTGCCTAGCTTCGTGGATGAGATCAACTAGGGGTCGTGGTGGCTTGTTGTCTTTGATCCGCTTCTCCATTCTCTCCGCTGTCTGAGTGATAAATGCCACCGGCGCTTTGTCATGCGTCGCTGCCTGAGCTAGCGCCTCGACGATGATCGCCGGCTGCTCGAACTCGACGCCAAAACCAAGATGGATGATAGGGTGATACAAGCCTGCGAACATTCGTATCAACAAATCTCTAGCTTGCGGCGTGTCGGCAAAGAGATGGTCGTTCAGCACCTTCCCCCAATTGCCATCACGTCGTTCTATTTCCTTGCGGAAGAAAATCTCGTAGTCGTGAAAGTAGCGCTCCTTTCCTAGATACTTGCTGAAGTTCCCCGGGTCGGACATGGAAGAGACGTTGTCTTTGTCGACGGGGAATTGAGGACGCTGATAACTCGCGTTGTCATCATAGGCCTTCTGGATTTGAGGAGCTGTGGCGCCAAGGGCGAAGATGGAGAGGAGGTGGTGTGCTATATGATTGTGGAAGCCGGAGAGGTTGAAGTACATGTGGTGGACGTCATGGTTCTTCTGGAGAAGGTCTGAGGCGCGCTTGCAGGAGTCCGACGAGATTTGGGACGCCGGTACATGAAAGACACCAGTTGTCTCGGGGCTCAGGGAGATTGTGGCTGCTGTTGCCATAGTGGCTGTTGTTGTGGCGGCACGTTGGACTGGTGTTAGGGCGCGAAGATGAGAGGAAATGTTCAGGAATCTGTTGATGAGCTTGGTGCTTGACATAAAGGCACACTCAAGAGCTGGCACAGAGGTCGGATATCAAAGTGGCATGGTTGCTATATATGAACCAACCTTGCGTCGTTTCAAGTCGTGCATATGCCAATGCTTTCCAAGCTGAGGTCCTGTGCTACCGGTTTCCTTGCAACTGTGTTCTTTCTGCTGATCGGCGTGGCCAAACTCCGAATATTCTGTTCACGAGATCTTGCACGAATTGCATTGCCAATGGCTTGCACATACTGCTTCGTATTCTCTTCGCTTTGAGGAGGCCAGAATGATGTAAAATATGACTCCCGCATGACGGCAATCCTGGGGTTAGCCGAACTTCCACCAATCAGCACCCTTCCATTTTGTCAGCAATGCATCCGGGAGCGGAATCTGAGCAAGCTCAAAACTTTGCAGGTTGCAAAAGCCGGAACCATCGATCTCGCAGATGCCGAAGTCAAGGTTTCCGCCGCAACCCACAGCCTGAAACACTAGTTTCTACATGTGACCCCCATGATCGAATTCAAGAATATGTATTCGAAAGCCGAGTAGAGGCGCAGTTAATGCATTCTCTTCATCTTCGGGACATGCTTCCCATTGAAATTGAGACGATGTAGGAGATCCTGCTCGCACCATTTCCTCGCATAAGAGAGCTCAGGCTGATGGGCCAAGAATTGGCAGTGTTGTCGGCATGGATCCGAATTGTTTCAATTCAGGTGGAGCATACAACGTCAGTCGTCATTAACGGACTATCATCCATCCTTTCTTGAAGTTGCCCACACGCATTCAGCATACTCGGCCGGACGAGTCGGTGCTCGGGAGATGTATCTGTCTAAGCATGAATGGGATCCTGAAGCTTCAAGCCATAACGGGAAATGGGTTGCTGGGACAGTTGTAATTGAGTTTGTCAGTGCACAACCCCGCACCAAGAGAATCTGGGGTAATCTCTTCAACTGGACCAACATGCCAAATTCTTGGAGTTCAGTCGAAGCGCTCACATCAGTTTTTCCTCAACCTATTGCTATTCTAGGATTTGGCAATGATGACTCGGAATCGAGCAGTTAGGGGCTTTCTGTATGAGTTTTGTAGCTCTGATTTTAGTATTGGCTCAACGTTTTTCTCCATCTGACGAGATTCGCCAAAATACTCTGCAGAATCAAGCAACTATACAGACTACACCTCGATGATCATGGATACTTGCAGATATTGTGCGAAGGGTATCAAGCTGGACAGAAACCGTCAATGTGACAAGTCCACACGGCGACGATGGAGAAAGCATCATATGTACAGCTAAGGACAGCAAAAGCATTAGCAGGCGCCCGCACCATAACAGAGCTGTCAAAATCAGGGCCGTTACCACTCGCAAGCCGATGCTTGCCCTGATGATTACGACCACTACGATCTGATCGTGAGTTCAGGAGCCATCTGTGCCTACAGGAGCACTTTGCTTAGCCGCCCTGTGAGCTGCACTCCATGTTGTGCTTACAGCCTCGCAGGTGTATTCCGACCGCCCAGTGGCAGAATTTAGGAAGTATCAACGCTTGGATCCAGACTAGCTATCACCACGGCCGCTAGTAGCAGGAACAAAGTTGGTGAAGCCGTCAGTATTGCGCTTTCACGAGGTGTTGGTAAAGCAAGAGGACCAGCCAGCCAGCTTGGTACTCTGTGCCTGCCAGCATCTACTCCAGTATTGCCGGGTATGCATGTACCTACCTATCCGAGGAAGCAGAGGAACCCAGCGTCACACAATTGCTTTTCTAGCGGCATTTGCGGCCCTTCTTCAATCCTATTTTGGACTAGCCTACCGGCGGACAGACCCTAACTTAGAAGCTCGGGGACTCCCTTCTACCAGCTTTTACGTTCCTTTCCTCAAGCGTCGGAGATCGAACGGAAGTGAAATTTTGGCGTCTGATAAAGTGGCGGAGATCTTACTCCTTTGAACCACATTGCCTTGCGCGAGCCACTGAAAGGAGGGAGACGAGCGAACAAGAAGGGTGTTCCGACCTCCGTGGCGAACTTCAATGCAATTGTTGACGTTCTCGTTCGTGGTAGGAGGGTCAGTGTTGGTGAAGCGAAGGACAAAGAAGGAGGTAGATCATGGAACGTTGACAAGCATTTCATATCATATTTCGTGCGGCGAGAAAAGGGTAATGGCTGTGACCAACAACACGATAGAGACGATAGAAACTTCGCATTCCGAGACTGGAAGAGAAGCTTCATTCGTCATCAAACACCGCAAATTCAGCGAGATCTGTACAAAGTCTTGAATTTGATAACCAAATGATCCACAAGGCGGCAAACCTTGTTCATGATACAACGGCCGCGCCCTGACTTGCCCGGACAAGATCATACCTGTCGCTTTTCCCTCAATGTCAAAGTGAGATTCCCTATTCTACCTAGGAGACACAAAGTGGCCTCCTTCCACAAATATCGTAGCCGCCGCAGCGAGCTTTACATCAAGATGATCGTCAAGACGGGCCCCAAGACCGCCATCAAGGCTCTGACGTTCTGTAGGCTTTGCGAGGCCAGATGTTGCTGCCTCTGACTGTGCGCCCTGCTCTCCACCTGCACTAGTCCATGTGTAACACACTAACAATGTCTGGACCATGAGGTCAAGGCGTCCGATTCCTTTCGATTGGGTCATATTGTCCGTATCACGAGCTCGAGCTGAATTAGAATACTGTCCCATCGGAAATAATGCCAATTGGAGGACCTTTCGTGATGGGCCTTGACACCTGCGCAATTTCTCGTCCACCCTAGAACGCGTCAGCTTCATTGTCATGTACCTGAGATCAAACGCTCACCTTCCATGTACCAGCCTCAAGCATCTGAGCCAAGCTTAACTTGTCAGCCCCCGTCAAGCCGAGACCTTGATTTACTGCCGCCAGCAGCTCATCGAGGAAGCCGACAGTGACTGCTCGCCACTCCACAACCACATCGTCACTGGGTTCAAACATTGGTACCACTTCAACAGAAGAGCCTGGCATTGTCTCGTGGAAAATCTTCAGGCCTCGCTCAGCGTCGGCCTCCTTCAACGTGAGCAGGCCTGTATCGACAAGCAGGCCGCCATTTCGATACTCGGGCAAACCAGTCATCAGCTCCGCGCCGGCAAATTGCATGCTCATCAGCTTGGTCATGGGAACCATGATACTGTAGCACAGCCACTGCGTCAGCTTGTGGAAGGGCACAATGTTCTCCCACGTTCCTGGGGATGGCATTGTGCTGCAGGGCCACGCATCGCCGAGGGAGACGCCATCAATGGTGGTTCTGGTAGCAGGCCATATGCTACCAAGTCCGTCCATCAGGACTTCCCACAACACGGGTAACGGAACCACCGGTACTGCAGCCGCGACTGTGTCCGGGTGTGAGATGAGATAGTCGATCATGTTTCCCGGCCTAGCGTCCTTGCCGAACATATCTGGCCGACTTCGCAGAGCCCCGCCTAGCCGTGTCAATAATGCTGTTCGGCCGTCGAGGCCCGACATGGGATTCGAGTCTGTGACCTGCATTCCCTTGCCTAACTGCTCTGCGGTCAATTTCTCAAGCGCAGTGGCATCGGCCTGGTACGCGTTTGAGGGAACACTAGAGAACATGCCGGTTTTGAACATCTCCAGTGACGCCACGGCGAGCCCTTCTGAGCGAGAATACCTCTTGCCGTTCTCCTTGGACGTGTAGGACCATTTCGTGCCGGCGCCCGCATCTAGTAATACCGAGACTAAGAACAGGTCGATAAGCCGCCTTGTTCGCTCTGTCGAGTCGAGAGACGACGGCCACGATTGCAGTAATTGTGTTACCCTTGGGCGGCCGCCAACCTCAAAATGTTGCCATCGGCCGTGAGGTGGAATCGTGCTGTAATCAGGAGCGAAGTCACGCTAGCGAGAAGCATTGGTTATTGAGGATCTCACGGCCCATTGATCATGTACATACCTTGATAATAGCCACCACATAGTCTGAGGTGTCCCGAAATTTCGACATGTCAACATCAAAATGATTCAGCTGGTTGGCCTTTGCTCTGTCAAGCACTACTCGCGACCGTTCTCTGACGGCATGTATGCTTCGGAGGTACTGCGCTGGTTTTATTTCCGGATCAGGCGGATTGGGGATGCCAATGTCAGGCATGGAGATGACCATATTGTTTCGAAAAGAGCTGCTCGTGGTGGTCAGACTCGGCGACTTGAGTGAGTAGTCTGAAAGTCGATCCGACGAGATTGTATTTCTGCCGTGCGGATCGTATGCTGGTTTACCTGGGCCCGGTTCTGTAGGACTTGCTCTTGAATCCTTCCTTCTGAAAAACCCCATTGTGTGTAATGGCTTTCGGATTGTGCCTTATCTGGTTGGGCACACAGCGACAGATGTGACACAATGCCGACGTATGACGCCGGCCTGAGCTAAGCTCAATCGGGAGTGTGTGGGAGTCGTGGCTGACACGTGGAGGAAAAATATGACCCTTGCCACGGCACAATCGAGTGTGAAGAAATATCTGTCGTGGTTTGTTCGGGTGCGAGATTTGTTGCCTATGTTGGAAGTTGAGTTAAAGTGATGCCAGGTACGGGGACGAATTTTGGAAACGGGAAAGGTGTGGTTGAGATTATAGCAAAGACGGCTGCAGTTCCCTAGAAGAAGAAATCGCTAAAGCAATGGGCACGAATTTAACTAGCTCCTCGTGCTGAGATTTCATGTACAACCTTGTTTAAACGTAGAATTCCCTAGCCTAGTCATGCCAAACGGAAATATTCTCCATCAAAAGTGTCGCCAAAGGAACGCAATCTTCTCCCCCCTGGTCCTCGATTGCGAAAAAGGACACCTCGCAAAGCCCAACACTGTTACTAATCTGCTTTGGACTTCCAGGGAAAAAAAATTGGATCCCGGCAGCTTTATCGCGGGAACGTTGTTGGCAGCGAGGCCCGACCAGAACACCCCGGAAGGCCCCTGGCAAGGATGTTTAGGGGGGTTTCCCCATTCTTTGATTCATCCACCAATCAGCATCTTTTCACCCCGCCAAAACTCCAAAAAGAACGGGCTGGGTGGTTACTGGCGAAGCAAGTTTTGCGCAAGGGACCAGAAGCTTGAATGGCAGCCGCCGGTTCCAGAAACAAGACCGAAGGGCTGTTCGGACATATGCCACCGAGACTCTTGGTATATCTTGTAGTAAGTGGTTCTTGTTGACATGGAACGAACTCCAGAGCTTCCCTCTCTGAAGCAACCAAGCCGCCCTTCACGTCCCGCTGAGCACAACCCGGCCTCACGTCAACCGAGTCAAACTCTCCTCATCCTTGAGGCGGATACCAGTCCGTGCGAGGTACCATGAGGGTGTTTTGAGGCGTTAGTAGGGCTGAGCTGCAGTAGCTTCGGAGAGGCAGATTCTAGGAGCAGTGACTGAATCCTGCGGGGCTTGGTGTTGAAAGCGCCAGTCAAATTGGTGGCGGCAAGCCGCAAGCTTTCAGAATGTCCCAGTCCGCTCCGAAGGTAGCAAGGAGGGCATTGCAACTGGGGGGGCTGACCCAGAACAATGATGACAGATCTGGCCAATGGCACGAACGGACCTCATGACCAATCCAACGATCTTCGCAAGGTACTTTCTGCAGCACAGCTCCACGATTTGGAATTACGGGAGGAGGTAGAATCGCATGAATTTTGAACATGCTCCTCCAAAGAAAGGGGATCACTTGGAGGGGGTGAATTGATATGGGTATCTTCGGCATCTCACGCTCCAGTAATGAAAAAAATGTACATTCGTTCTCCTGATGTTCAAGGACCCTGTTCCAGATTCACCGCCACACCACTTGTGGCGAGTGTCCGCTCTTCCGCCTGAGCATCCGGGCTGCGGATGTTTGATGTCCAGGCGTTTTGCTTGTGCCATCGCCCAACGTGCGATCTTGCGGATTATGAACAGACTATACAACCTGTAGCATTCTGATGAACCTCATGACTTTACGATGAACGACCTTAACGGCCTGGACTGGGCAAGTAAACCAGCCACAGGCCAAAAGCCCGCACAGCATAACTATTCGACATTCTCTACTCTCAAGCCAACGCCACCTGTAAGCGGACGAGCATCACCGCTGGCGACTAACGTCCCGCAATCAGCTCCGGCAAAGGCTCCCACACCCGCAAACGATAGCTTTTCAAACCTGGTGGCATTCGGCGGAAACAGTTCGAACAAGAATCTTTCGTTGCAAGAGAAGCAGAAACGGCTGGCAGAGTCCAAGTTGCAGCAGCTCGTGGGGCAGAAGAAGCAGATACAAGATCAATGGGCCGGCAGCGACGATGTGTGGAACAACCTGGGCAGTGGAAGAAGCACACCTGCAGTGCAGAACACAAACGGAACACCCGCAACTGCTCAACGACCTGCTGACGATGACGATGACCTGTTTGCTACGTTCAACCAGCCCGCCGTCAGCCAAACGAAGCCGGCGACTCAACGAACACAAACCCAGCAGCTAGACCCGGACGATGACGATCCTTTTGGTCTGTCGGAGTTTCAGGCGCGACACAGCGCACAAGCGCAGGCTCCTGGACCCTCAACATCGCTACCCGCCGACGAAGATGATATATTAGGGGATTTAGGGAAGCCGGTCTCGGAGAAACCTCCTCCTAGAAAAGAGCCCCCAAGGCGAGAACCTAGTCCAGAGCCAGCACTCGCGTCAGATCATCCTCAAGACCAGGCAGTGGCAGAATTGGTGGACATGGGCTTTCCCGCTGACAAGGCAAAAAGAGCATTGGAGGCTACAGATACAGGGCTCAATGTTCAAGCAGCTGTTGGACTGTTACTCAACCAAGCTCATCAAGAGTCGAGGCAGAAAGCGAGAGGGAGAGAGCCAGCGCAGTCTCGAGAAAGAATTGACACGCAGCCGGCAACCGGCAGACCGAGACCCTCACGAACAGATGTCGAGAATGAACAAGGATATGGCGGTCATGGAGAAAGGTCGTCTACCCCGTCAAGCGACCCTGCAAAGGCTGCGCAGGAGCTTGGCGCTGCCTTCATGAAGTCTGCTGGAGCATTTTGGAAATCAGCACAAAAGCAAGTTCAGCAAGCTGTCTCGGAGTTCAACTCAGATAGCGAGTCAAACTCGAGTCAACCAAAATGGATGCGAGAAGCGGCTGCACCACAAAGGCCAAAGCATGAGGAGCAAGACCCAAGAAGGGCCAGACCAAGCTCATCGAGGCAACAACAACCACAGCCGACCGTGACGGACGAAGCCATGATGCTCGAGGCCGAAAGACCAACCCCTCCACCGCGTCAAGCTCCTCGATCAAGGCCAGAACGCATGTTTGATTCAAGCCCGGATACATCGAGAGATCACTCTCCCGCCATGCCGTCACGACTGAGAGAAGCTCACTCACCACAACCGGCTTTCATGAAACAGAAGCAACAGGATCCACTGACGAGCACGATGCGTCCGAAGCCACAACAGCCACCAACGTCGTCCAAGTCGATGCTCAACAAGCAGGCGGCAGAAGAACAAGCATCCCAAGCCTACGTCTCCTCCGCACGACGGCGGAAACCTGCTGCCCCGGCACCTACATCAGCTCCACCGCAAATAGAAGGCGATCTTTTAGAAGGTTCCTCTACGCGTTCTTCAGCGTCGCAAGCCCTCCCGTCCAGAGCAGCTCCAAGGGCAGCACCGCCACAGCCAAAACCAGCAACACCGATCGCCACACGTCCGCCTCCACCGAACCGCCCGATGCCGGCAATGTCCCATATAGCCCTCAAAGCTTCCCATGCCGCCCGCACTGCCGGCAACGACCACTTTAAGCGTGGCGATTACTCCTCCGCTCACGAGTCCTACACTACATCCCTCCAACACATTCCCGCATCCCACCCGCTTCAACTCGTCCTCCTGACCAACCGCGCCCTCACAGCGCTGAAAACGGGACAACCCAAGCTCGCAATCGTGGACGCCGACGCAGCGATTGCACTGATCGGACCGAGTAAAGGCGAGTCTGAAACAGTGGATCTCCAGGACGGAGAGGGCACCCCGAAGCCAATGAAGGAGTATTACGGCAAAGCACTAATGCGGAAAGCCGAGGCGCTCGAGAACCTCGAGAAATGGGCCGACGCAGCTGTTGTCTGGCGTCAGTGCGTTGAAGATGGACATGGGGCCAGTACCGCGATTCAAGGTCGTGCAAGAGCTGAGCGGGCGGCCGCCCCCAAGCCCGCCGCTGTCAAGAAGCCGCCTTCTCGGCCGGGCCCTTCACGATCTGCGCCGCCTGTGAGTGCTAAGCCAGCCGCTGCGGTTACTGCCCTGCGTGCGCAAAATCAGGCGGCCGAGAAGCTCGATGATGAAAAGTTTGCTCTTGCCGACGTGGTGGCTGGTCGGATCAACGGCTGGAAGGGTGGGAAGGAAGGCAACCTGAGAGCGCTCTTGGCCAGTCTAGATACAGTATTGTGGGAAGGTGCAGGGTGGAAAAAGATCGGTATGGCGGATTTGGTGCTTGTGAACAAGGTGAAGATCCATTACATGAAAGGGATTGGGAAGTGTCATCCGGATAAGGTGAGTTTGCTCTACTTTGCTCGTATTGTGCTACGCACTTTGTTGGGGCGATGATGCTAACGCGCCAGGGTAGATACCAACCGATGCCACGACTGAGCAACGCATGATCGCTGGTGCAGTCTTCAGCACACTGAATGAGGCGTGGGACAAGTTTAAGGCCGAGAACAAGCTGTAGTCAGTCCAGCAATGAAGGCAATCAAGTTTTCATTCATACAGAGATACAAGATATGGCTATACAGTCAGAAGGCATGAGCCTCCTTGCAAACTCCTCCCTCGACTTCCTTCCGCCAGGGTTTTGGGGGTTGGATGATACAGATGCACGCTGCTGTAATTTCTCTCTGGCTGAGTAGCTGCAGTCTTCCTTGTGCTTGCATTGGCAGTTAGACCATCCAAGTCTCCGGCCGCAACTAGAGTCAAGAATCGTTGTCGGCTCGTCGAGGATGGATGACGGCCACCAGGCACTGCCAAATCGTCGTAGGCGTACCATTTTTGTGCTCGCTGCTGCTATCATCCTTCGTTGTAAGGCCCTCATCTTGCCAGCTGACGTTCCGCGTTCACGCCGGAGCATCCAGCAAATTGCTCAATTCTCAAGCTCTCTCTCAAATCGGCCCATTCAAACACCTGATCATTAGGCTTTCTTGCTACCCTTGCGCCCCTTGGTCTTCCGATTCGCCCTCGCAGCTCTAGCAATCATCTTCTCCTTGACCTTCTTCGCTCTAATCCTCCACGCCGTCCACCTATCCTTCCTATCAAACTCCTTTACCCGCACGCCCTTCCGCTCCGCCGCCCTTCCAATCTCATAGTTAGCCATTCCATAGCCTCCATGCCGCAGGGCGTAGTTCGGGCTGAATGGGCTCGTCACCTGCGTCGCAGCAGGTGCAGGAGTAGGTATCGTCTTGGTAGAGCTCTTGCTGCCATCTGCGACGTGTGCTTCGAGGAACGCAGCGTCCTGGGCTGCTTGTGCTTCTTTTGATAAGACAGCTTCTTTGATCGGAGTGGCATACATCCCTAGGCGTCGTCTCGTGGGGGCATTGGGGGGCGTAGGAAGCTGAGATCCGGGACCTTCTTTCGCCAGAGCGACGCCGATGTAGCGACGCTTGGGGTGGACGGAGGGATTGCGGTAGTAACGGACGTAGCCGTGGATTTTGGAGTAGATTGTGTGGTCTTTGCCTATTCCGACGTTTTCGCCGGGAAACCATTTCGTCCCTACAGGAGAAGGGGTTAGCGCTGAGCAATTGCAACGAGGTGCTTCTCGTCGGGTCGGGTCTAGGAGCGTACCTCTCTGCTTGAAAATGATGTTGCCTGGGATGACCCATTCACTAGCCGACTTCTTCGCACCTAGGCGTCGGCCTGCTGAATCTTTTGGACCGTTTGCTCGTCCCTGAGCTGCATGTGAGGCATGTCGGGTGAAAGTGAGTTGAAGTTGTCGCGCCTTGGGGGCATGTCGAGAGCAACGTGCTAAGTTGTTTAAAGCTGTCGCAAGGGAGGCGAGAGAAGCTTCCCGAGAAGCTATCCTTGGTTGAAGCATCGTCGCAGAAATGAGTTTTGCAGTCTCTAATGGTCTGCTGATGACTTGATGGACGATGTTGTCGGCTTCAAACGACTTGCCCATTTGGTAGCGCTGTTTGCGGAGTTCAACGAGGCTGGCCACGCGAGGCTTTTGACCATGTTGTCTCACCACCTTCTCTCGAGGGAATTGATCGAGCACGACTCATAACGTCAGTTTGGTTGTCCAAGTGATCTCTGTGCCGAAGCCTCACCAAATGCGCTCTCTGTGGCTAATCAGCATTTTCGCCCTTGCGGTCTCTGCTCAATTCCAGTTCTTCGATCAATTCTTCGGAGGTCAGCAGCACCACGCCCAGCAAGAGAAGCAAAACGTCGCCAGCGACTCAAGCTGGTTCCAGCAGAATTGGCAGCAAGGTAGGCGCTCTTCTTGGGAAACATAGCATATGGGCTCACACAGTCTAGCCACCTGCTCGAACTATCTATGTCCTGATACTCTGGCTTGCGTCCACTTTCCCCACCACTGTCCCTGTGCCTTTCCCGAAGTTGAAGACAAGGTCGAGCTGGCGGAAGGGAAGGCAGTGTGTGGGAGCAAGGACGGATGGAGCGAGGGCTACACATTGCGAAAGATTGAACTTGCGAGGAAAGGGTTGATTTGAATATTATCCTGCTGATGGTGTCAACATCCGAGAAACGAGGCCTGGACTGCCGCAGCAATTCATTATCTGCTTGAGAAGCCTCAATATTCAACAGATTGCATCATCCAATCGCATGGTCTTGTGCCATACACCGTACAAGGCCTGCTATCGGACCGTACCTGGAGGATATCTCCATGAACATTTCATCAAACTCAACTCTGAAGCCGGCTTGGGGCATCGCGAATTCCAAACTGCCGGATTGCTGTACCACCCCAACGTCGACCGGCACTTGCGCATTGCCGGACCTTGAAAGAGATCGAAAACACTACACGAACTTCTTCCAACGTTTCGGAAAGGTACATCCATCCACAGGTGTCGTTCGACAACGACCCATCGACCTCAATACGCCTAGTCTGTGAGGCGAGTTGACGCATGAAGGAGTGCGAGAATTGAGCGACTCTGGGATAGAAATCAGCACATGGAAATCGACGACGGGAATTTTCACGTAATATCAAGTACGCCTCATGGTACAAGTGTGGAGTCCACGTTGAAGGCATCTACCAGAATTGGTGGAGCCATGCTCATCGCCATTGCGGCCTTCAACCCAAGAACTTGCTGTTCACCTGCAGAGAAATCTACGGGAGATCCTGCTGCTCCTTTGTAGCGAACATCAATGCCATGTCCGGATATTCGATCATCATGGTCTATTGCCTCCAGCTCTGCTTGTTTCTGGGTCCCCTTCTCAGTCGAAGTCTCTCGCGTTCTCTATTCATGGCACAACACCACTGGATTGTTGGCTATCACAGGTACTGATCGCGGTGAGTGCCTGCTTGAGCCTGAAGACCCGGGCGGGGCGAAGTGAAAATCAAGCGAGCGGGCTTTGCTGCTTGTCGTTTGGGTCATATGTTAACCATCGAGTGATCAAAACGATGGCACCTGGTATCATAAATCTCCAACATTGACCAAGAATGTGACACGGAAGCAAAGGACTACTGAAAGCTTGTGGCTTATCTCGTCTTCCCAGTATAGCTTCGTGAATGGACCTGAACATGGTCTGCAGTCGCAGCTTCTCGATCCTGTTCCGTCAGAAGGCCTCCTCCTCAGGCTTGCAGCTCCTAGGAAACACTCGTTGTGGAGCACCAGGAGCATATGAAAACAGCATGCGACCGAGCTGGCATGCTCGGTGCACAGCGGCGACCCACGAAGTTGCGTTATAAGATTGACTGTGACGCCATGGCCTCGAATCTGCGAGAAACGTTCAGGAGAACATGTAGGCTCTTCAGCTGTGGCATTGGCTGGCCAAACAAAGAATCACACTGCCTGGACGCGCGTTCGGAAGATGATGAAACCCGGGCGGTGCCACTATTTGTCATGTTCAAAGATTGCTTTATGAGAAATGGGTCGTAGCATAAGGCGGCAAACAGGGAGGTTTCATGCATTCCGGTTAAGCACAGGTCAGGAAGATGTGCAAGTTATATTCGACACGGCGAACAGAGTGCCAGGCACAAATTTGCATCTCCTCACGTAGGGCTATGCAAGGCCAATGTTACACCTTGATAAAAATTCCAAATTTTGTAGCTGAGCCCGGTCACGGACGATGTCCAAGAGGTCAGCCTCTACCACATTGAAAGCCGGCTCTCGGAGGTCCATGGAGGTTCCAGGGCATGTCGTTCAGAAAACTTGAATGAGTTAACCCCAGAGAGCCACAAATTTTCATTGGGGCAGAGGATTTTCCGTGGTGGAGGCCATGCCCGAAACATGGGACCCAAAACCTGAAGCGCTGGAAAGCTTGTTTATGAATATGCATGATGTCGCCTTAGACAGAGATCGGCGCTAACTCCGGACGATGCAAAGCAGATAACCGGTAAACACGGCACGCGATTTTGTTCACGGCCGGACCGAAAAAAACTTTTGGGCCTAGGCATGCGCCGTCCGATGATGACGTAGTGCATGTTTGGTGGACTCGGATTAAATAATGCCCTCCCCGGCGAAAGCTACAGGAGCCCAACAGGATACAGCGATGTGCCGTCAGCTCTAGGATATCTTATATAGCATGTCCATGCTCCCACCAGCAATCGGAACAACTCCAACGCAGACTGTCGATCAGGTGTAATTGTGCCATACAACCACGAAATGTCAGCCGATCAACAACCTTCCTCGGATGCGATTAACAGGACAAACACTCTGTCAACAATATCAACATGTTCCTCCTCTGAGGACACGATTGACAGCAACGATGGCGAAAGAGAAAGAGCCACCCCGGAGCGCACAGCTCAGAAGCAAAATGCCGACCCGGAGAAGCAGGAGCATGCTCAGCATCAATACCACAGAAAGGAGAAAGTTCCTCACTGGCGGCTTGTTTGGTCGCAAACCTTGATAACAGACGGCGTCCTGAATCACCAATACAAAGGTTCGGGCACAACAGATGACCCTTATCTTGTCGAATTCATTCCCAATGACCCCCGGAATCCGATGGAATTCAGCCAGGCCAAAAAATGGTTTATCGTCATGACGGTCGCTTTTGCGACGCTGGCAGTCGCCTTCGTATCCTCGGCCTACTCTGGGGCCACGCGACAAATGATGCAACAATTCGGCATTGGTGAAGAAGTTGCGATCCTGGGCATCTCTCTGTTTGTGCTGGGTTTTGCTGTTGGCCCACTGCTCTGGGCTCCCCTCTCGGAGCTGTATGGCCGCCAAGTCCTCTTCACCGGCACCTACATGATGCTCACCGCCTTCAATGCGGGCGCCGCTGGCGCCAATTCTGCTGCCTCGTTGATTGTCCTGAGATTCCTGGCTGGCACCTTCGGTTCCTCTCCGCTTACCAATGCCGGCGGTGTTATTGCCGATATGATGCCCGCCAACCAGCGAGGAGTCGCCATGTCCATCTTCGCCGCGGCGCCCTTCCTCGGCCCCGTCATTGGCCCCATTGTGGGTGGCTTTGTGGGTGAGACGATCGGCTGGCGTTGGGTCGAAGGCGTCATGGCCTGCTTTACTGGTGCGCTCTGGATTTTCGGAACCGTCATGATTCCCGAGACCTACTCGCCCGTCATTCTTCGACGTCGCGCAGAGAAGCTCAGCAAGATGACAGGAAAGAGCTATGTCAGCATCCTAGAAAAGAGGCTAGGCAAGACCACACCGAAAGCCGCGTTTCAGAAGTCCCTCGCACGGCCATGGGCGCTGCTGTTCCTGGAGCCCATCGTGTTGTTGATCAGTATCTACATGGCCATTGTTTACGGCACACTCTACATGCTCTTCGGTGCCTTCCCCATTGTTTTCCAGCAAACAAGAGGCTGGAGCCAGGGTATCGGCGGTCTCTCATTTTTGGGCGTGGCCGTCGGAATGCTGCTGGGAGTCGCTTACTCCATCTGGGATAACTCCCGCTACATGAGAATTGAAGATGAGCATGATGGCGAGGCACCACCAGAAGCCCGTCTGCCCCCAGCCATGGTTGGATCCATCGCGCTTCCAATTGGCCTCTTCTGGTTCGCGTGGACGAATGCCCCTTCAATCCACTGGATCGTGTGTATCATCGGCACGGCGCCCTTTGGCTTCGGCATGGTCTTGGTATTCCTGAGCTGCATGAACTACCTCATCGATGCTTACACCATCTACGCCGCTTCCGTCCTCGCTGCAAACTCAGTCCTGCGAAGCATTTTCGGTGCGGTATTCCCACTGTTCACAAGCTACATGTACGCCGACCTCGGCATCCACTGGGCATCCACCATCCCCGCCTTCCTAGCGCTAGCGTGCACACCATTTCCGTTCATCTTCTACAAGGTGGGCGAGAAGATCAGACTGAAGTGCAAGTACGCCGCACAAGCTCACAAGATTATGGAAGACATACGAGCACAACAAAAGGCACTCGAAGCCGAAGAACAAGAAGAATCTGAGGCGGAGGGGAAGGAGAGGGAGCAGGAGGAGACGAAGCGTGAAGAGCAAGGAGACGGCCGCATGGTCGATATATCTAGAATTGAGACACAGAGGCCTCGTGCTGATGATGGACGACTCAGTGTCAGCCATACAAAGAGCCGAGCCGAGCTCAGCAGGACTAGCACACGAGCTAGTCGTGCGGAGGCCCGAGCGAAGAGGGAGGAATTCGGAAGGGTGTATAGCCATGCTTCGCACCATCACTTCTAACTTCACTCTTGTTTGACGATGAGTGTCATGGGCCAAAGGGTTGTCCTTCTAGGTCTGTATTATTATCACCTGTGTGAGCGTTCAAGCGATGGGATTTCAACAACGATTAATATGCGACGACCAAGACTTAATCCTTTTTCATTCCGAATGTTCTACTGGAATGGCCTACATTTGAATTTGAAAGGTATCCGAGCAAGGGTATCTAGCTAGCTAAAATATGTGCATACAAACCTCCAATCGCTCGCAATGGCAGAAGAGTCCCATGTCTCCGTTTTCACCATGTGCTGTTGTCTGACCAGTAACAATGTCGCTACAGCGTAAAATACCTCTCCAAATCCGTTGGCAATGCATTCCACTTTTCCTGGCTGCTGCAGTCATTGGCATTGACTGCTGGGCACCGTACGGAGTCTGATCACAGCCCTCCATACCTTGCGGCGTCATTGGTTGTGTTGGCCTGGTAATAGCCTTCGGTCTTCCGTATCGGCTGGTCTGGCCGAAATAAACTATTCGGTGTGTGCTGCAAATTAGTCGGCCCTGGCTCGTCCATTCCAAACGTCGGGTCAAAGAAGCCCATATCCGGCATGGCGAATGCTGTGGCGGCTTGAGAAAACCGTTGCTCTTGGCCCCCCATGGTGCTGTTGCCTGGTGGCTGCGGACTATTCGTTCTGCTTCTGCTCCTTCCACCCGCCGCTGGGGCATTGAGATTGTTCATACTCGTTTGAAGCTGGAAATTATCCTGCTCGTTCCAGGCTTTCAGGACATCCTCGACTTGATTGAGACCTTGCCACTCGTCGCGTATTTTACCACTTTGATATGCATGGTGCGTTTGAGGCTCAGCATATGCACCGTCGCCCTCGCCCACGCTCTTGCTGTCTCCGGGCCTTTCAACGCCGACCTCTGTTGCATCTGGCCCGTTGAAGATATCACCATGGGCAACCTGGCGCTGAAACTCCATCTGCTGTCCAATGTCAGTACTCTCTTTGGACTTCGCTTTCCGCGCCCTGAACTCGGCAATGAGTTCATCAACCGTTGCCCCCGCTCGATAGCCGGGGACGTGCTTTGCGATGCCCATGTGTCGGTCTCCTATGAAGAATAGTTTGCGGAGAATCCAGTCTGCTTCGGATGCAGGACCGTCACTCTCTATGTCCTCAAAGACCAATAAACTGACGCGGAGGCCGAAGATGAGGAAGAAGGGTCCCAGAAATGAAGATGTCAGCATGAATGCACAGGAGCGGCAGATGTTGAGACTGCAGTCCTTGCTCTCTTGTGCGTAATGCCGGACCATGTCAATGTCGTCGCTGTGGAGGCCTTGCAAGCACAAGTTAAGTACAATAAGCACAGTCCAGTATCCCGTGTATGTGGAGGAGATGAATGTATTGGCGAACTCATATTCGATGCCGATCAGCGGGTCGGCCTGACTCAACTTTATTGTTGGTGCATGACCTTGCTTCTTGAGCGCCGCCTCAAATCGGGTGAATGTGCTCTTAAATTCCGCTCTTGCTGCCATCATCTTCTCGATCAACTCTGCACGATTGAACGGCGGTGGCGTTTTGTTCTGCTTCGCCAGCCATAGGGCCCGTGCATGGGAGCACAGCTCTGGCAAGGTGACCATCGAGGCGTAGTATTCCTCCGCCAGGTCGAAGATCTCTAGCCTCGAAGGGGCAACGCCGCCGTTTTTGAGATCAGAGTGAATCTCACGACTTAGCTGCATCCAGCCTGGCTCAGCAAGGAAACAAGGCACATCCTCTTGAAAGGCGTCGATAATGAGTGTGTAACGGTAGGCCAAAAAGATCTCTCGATCAAAGCCGTGCCTGTGCCGAGCTGGGCCGCGGGCGCGCATCAAAGCGCTGACTCCGCCGGCATGGCGTACCCATGCCTCATTGTTGTCCGAGGCAAACATCTCATAGAATGAGAGAAGAATGACTGCACAGAGTGTCGCATTGGACATGCCACTGCTCTTTGACTGGAGGGCACGGTTGAGCAGACGGAGAGCCTGGCCGTAGTATGGTCTTGACTCCATGACAAAGGGCTCGGAGTTGTTGAGGCGTCCGATGTGGACCAAGGTCACAGCGCGAACCGAAGCGTCTAGAAGCGCGTTCGTTCCGGTGAGTGGTGGGAGATGCGAGAGCCATCGGTCGTGGTTCTTGAAAATGGCTGGAATGGTCCCATTGTCGGGAAAGAGAGATTGTTTGAATTTCATAACCAGTACATTCTGGTTTTGCATGGGACTCCGAATGTGCTCGTAGAAGGGATTCAAGGGGCTGTTAAAGTTCGCAAAGAGGATGCGGCCATACTTGTCTGTGTAGTTGGGGTCATCGATGTCGACCGTAAAGTGAAATTGGGAAATTTCGGGCATCGTGTCAGCCAGCTCAGCATACGCTTCGGATTTGCCCTCGAGGAGACCAATGAACGCCCGGCGCTGAGACTTTTGTATGTCGAGACCGACAACATCCCAGTGCCTGGAGGTTTGCCCTATCGGGTCCGGTCCTGAGCCGTTCTCGATGGTAGGAGATGTGAAACGCGTAGGTGCGTATGATCCAGTTGCACTGGCGAGATCAGAAGGTGAACCGGAAGAGTCGCATCCGCTGACCGTGCCCGACTCTCCTGCAGCGGAATCATGGCGCTCATGGCGCTCATAGCGCTTTCGCAATCGTGCACCTTCATCTTGAAATTTGAGGTCTTGAGCGTAGCCAGGGCAGGGCCGGTTGCCTTTCTTACAGTTGTTGCATGTCGGTCTCGTCTGATCGCATTTGACTCGTCGCTGTACGCATATTCTACAGCCTTTACTCCGTGGCACACCTACCATGATGCTAGGAGATTCTATGAGGTTGGAGAGCCACAGTTGGCCCGACCAAAAAAGGGATCGCTGTTGGTTATTTACGCAGCCAGCAAGCGATCGTCGTGCATGAAGATCTTTCGCGAGTCCCCCTCCCAAAATATTGTAAGCGCTTCAAGGCCGGCAACTGTATGGTGTTAAACAACTGTGATGCCTAAGGGTTGAGAGAATCCATGTCAAATACGAACTAGTTGGAGGGGAACCTAGAAGTAGTGGCTCTACATAATTAGCCACGACGTGCTCCTAGAGTGCGGTTAACGAGGTGTAGTGGACACACGTGGAGTCTTACCAAACATGACCACCTTCAGCCCTGAAAAGCTTGAATCATCGCTGTGGCTAAGTTGCGATGGTACGTCAAATGAGATGAACGGACGCGGAAAACGTGCAAAAGAACATACACATCAAGCCGACGATCACTTCATAGGGAAGCTTGGGCATTTTCGTGTGATGGTCGAGCGCCTGTCAGCTGTAGGGACCACCTGCGCCGTCCAACGCTCAATGAACAATGGCATCTCTGCTATTGCAAGATGACGTCAAAGTGTGTTCCGCACATCAGCCAGAATTCATCGAATAGGCAACTCCATTTTCGGTATTTAGCTGCTTGGGTCATCGGGAAGAAGACTATTGTATAGTTGATCTAGTTGAGGTGGTTGAGATGACTTTCAAATTTCCTCTTTTTGGAGTCTTTCCATTGACGATCCTTAAAGGGCGCAAACTTAATCTGCTTCGTATGTGCGGGCGTTGAATTGCGTCCAAATTTCGGACACTAGTCTGTAGGGAGGGCGTCCAATCGAGACCTCACACACAATCCCCTGGCAGGGCCTCGGCGTATAGAAGGGAGAAATTTCCAACACTTGATCAACGATAATTTGGGATTCCTGCTTCACTTCTGCTCTCGAATCTCCATTTGGCAGCCAGAGATTGCTCATTCTGTTTGGTCAATGATGATTTTTTGGCCCCCAAGTCTCCCTCAGACACTTGGATTGACTGCCTGCATTGTATACTGGTAACGTCGGTAGATGGCTTTTCTTTGCTCACCCCTCCAACTCGTTCATTGGCACATCTTCGTCATCGGCACCAACAATGGTTTCAGCAACCTTCCAGACTTGGATGAGATTGTCGTCGGCGGCACTGCAAACAACCCAAGGGTTATGCAAGTTCCAAGAGAAGTCGCTGATGCGGTTAGTGTGGCCACCATGCATGAACAATAATTCGGGGGGCCCATCTTCGCTATCTTCAGGTGTCTGTTCTTCCCCGACTTTGGATAGATCCCAGAACAAGATTCGTCGATCGTAGCTGCTCGAGGCCAAGACTGATTCTTCGAATGGATGCCACTCCAGGCTCGTAACACTATCATTATGCCCCTCCAGCGCATGCAACTTGTGTTTGAGATTGCGGAGATCCCAGATCGAGATGGTCTTGTCGGCGCTTCCAGTGGCGACCAAATACTCTGCCGCAGGGTTGAAAGCCAAAGCATTGATGGCATCGGTATGTTGATCTAGGCCTGAGGTCACTGCACTTTTGGTGGTGTCCGAACTCCGAAGATCCAAAATCTGCAAGGTCAAGTCGTCTGATACCGTCCCAAGCAAAGTGCTGTGAAGTGGGTGATACTGGACATCATTCACAATGGCCTTGTGATGTGTATATTTTCGGGTCTCGGTGAGGGACCGGACCGTCTTAGAGGCTTGCGTAGTGTCCCACAGACGGACGGTGCAATCTTCGCTGGCCGTTGCGAGGTGACCTGGCGTGTGGGGACTCCAGCTCAAACCATATCCTTCCTTTTCATGACCGATGAGCTCGATATCCGGATTGGGCTTGCTGTCCCGGCCAATTGGAAGGCTCGAATGTTTTGACTTGTCCCATATCAGGACTCTTCCGTCTGTGCACATGGTCGCGATAATATTTGGGTTTTGTGGCTGATACCGAGCCTTGTTGACCTCTCCCGGATGCTCGATTCGTTGAATGATGTTAAACTTGACCTCGACTGAAGTCTTTCCGCCGCTGCCATAACCGCCGATCTCCCCAGTCTCTTCATTGTAATCCTTTGCGTCTGGTTTCGGTGGGTTTGGCAGCTGCACGTTGGCGATTTGCAGATAATTCTGGTGACCGGGTATCGTATGGGTGCCGATCAATAGTCTGTGTTTCGAGTAGTTTGTGCCGGGCACTCTGCCTCTCGTTAGCAATGCTCTAGGCAGGGTGAAAATCGCACATACTCCTGCTTGTCGGGAAACCATTGCACGGTCAATGTGGGCCAGTCCAACGCCGTGCTGAGTATCATGTCGTATAGGAAAGGCGCATTCTTCTTCCATGTTTTGTATTCTTCGTTGATGGTCTTCTCTTCGATGACATCTTCGTCGCCATTGAGCTGCTCACTCACTATGTCCCAGGTATCAATACAATGGTCCAGATTCTTGTGTGACGTGCGCTCCGCTTACTGTTCTCTTCTTCGTCTGCCATGGTCGCTCAGGACAGGGCTTTGTCGGATCTGCTGGACACAATGGATGCAAGCGGTACGACGTAGGTTTGCGGACTTTCGATTTCAGCTCCTATGGCAGGTTGCTGCTCCAATGCGACGTTAATTGCCAGAAACGAACGCGTCTGGTTCGCGTCGTGGATTAAAGTGGAGAGAAGTACCGCATCCCAGGTCTTGGCTGGGCTTCGCCGCCACGAGTCACCGACACCATGATGAAAACCCGCCACATTCGTCTCGGCTTTCTTCGACAGCTTGCATCGATCATATCGTCTATTCGCTACGAAAATCTTTATTCTTCGCGCGTGTCGGAGTCAGGGTTGGGATTTCCATGAGTGCTTGATCATCTTCACCATCTATTGTAGCTGCCGGAAATATCCATCTCCTCATCGCACAGTGAGATACATCGCTAAGGCTCATTTCAACCGCCAATATGGGTGTCCCCAAGTTCTTCAGATGGCTCAGCGAGCGCTATCCTGCCATCTCGCAGTTGATTTCAGAGAATCGCATTCCAGAGTTCGACTGCTTATACCTCGACATGAACGGCATCATCCACAACTGCACTCACAAAGATTCTGATTCTCCCCAATTTCGGATGACGGAGGACAAGATGTTTATCGCCATATTCAACTACATCGAGCATCTGTTCGGGAAAATCAAGCCGAAGAAGCTGTTCTTCATGGCAATTGACGGGGTAGCACCCAGAGCCAAGATGAATCAGCAACGTGCTAGACGATTTCGAACTGCGCTAGATGCAGAACGTGCGCGCGAGAAAGCAATCGAAGAAGGTATAGAACTGCCAAAGGAAGATCCATTCGACAGCAATTGCATCACTCCGGGCACAGAATTCATGGCCAGGCTCACAGAGCAATTGAAGTATTTTATCAGCAAGAAAGTGACAGAAGACATCGAGTGGCAAGGGGTGGAGGTGGTACTGTCTGGTCATGAGGTCCCGGGAGAAGGTGAACACAAAATCATGGAACACATTCGACAGGCCAAGGCACAGCCGGGTTACGATGCAAACGTTCGACACTGTCTGTACGGTCTTGATGCTGACCTGATCATGCTGGGCCTTCTGAGTCACGATCCCCATTTCTGCCTCCTACGAGAAGAGGTCACCTTTGGTCGTCAGACTAAGAAACCCAAGGAGTTGGAGCACCAGAACTTCTATTTGCTGCATTTGTGCATCGTTCGAGAATATTTGGAATTAGAATTTCAAGACCTCGAAAGGGAAGATGGCCTCGGCTTTCAGTTCGACATGGAACGAATTATCGACGACTTCATTCTTATGGCTTTCTTTGTGGGTAACGATTTCTTACCTAATTTGCCTAATCTTCACATCAACGAAGGAGCGCTGGCACTCATGTTTCAAAAGTACAAGGAGGTGCTTCCTCGGATCGGGGGGTACATTAATGAGCAGGGTGTTATTAACCTAGAGCGGCTTGCCGTGCTGTTGGAGGAGTTGTCCGATGTGGAACATCGATTTTTCGAAGCCGAATACTCCGATGCCAAATGGATCAAAGCCAAGAAAGGCGACGTGGAGGATACTTCCGCCATCAAGCTAGGCAAGGTGCCCACGTCAATTTCCACGGTGCAGAAGGATCTATTTAACGAGATCAAAGCCTTTTTCGTCAATCCCAACAACAAAGATCCCGCGACGAGGAAGCCTCTCGATCTGTCAGCAGACCTTCCAGCACGAGATCGAAAGTTTGTCCAGCAATTGGCTGCAGATCTCAATCTGACATGGACGACGCCACAAGACGCGGACGGCAACCGATTCATGCGACTGGAATTTCCAACAGTTGAGGTTGAGGATTCGGACGTGGAGGAAGAATCACAGATTGCCATCACACGAGTCCTCAAGCGGTACCAAAACGCAAAAGTCGAAGACGTCAGCAGCGAGCAGGCACAGGCCGACATGAAAAAGAAATATGATGATAAGTTCCAAGAGTGGAAGGACAGCTACTATCAATCAAAATTTGACTGGGATACATCCAACGAGCTCGAGCTTACAAAGTTGACCGAAAACTACGTTCAAGGTCTGCAGTGGGTGCTGTTTTACTACTATCGAGGAGTCGCTTCATGGCCGTGGTTCTACCAGTATCACTATGCGCCGATGATATCTGATGTGAAAAAGGGTCTCGGGGCGAATATGAATTTTGAGCTTGGTCAGCCATTCCGACCGTACCAACAGCTCATGGGGGTCCTTCCGGATCGAAGCAAGAAGATTGTACCTGCGATCTATCACGACCTGATGACATCGCCCGAGTCACCGATCATCGACTTCTACCCCCGTGACTTTGAGCTTGACATGAATGGCAAGAAGATGGAATGGGAGGCGGTCGTTAAGATTCCTTTCATCGACGAGAAGAGACTGTTGGGCGCCATGGCTCCACGAGATGCCCTTTTGTCGGAAGACGAAAACCGACGAAATGAGTTCGGTGTTTCCCTGAAGTTTTCTTACTCCGATGAAGTGGACTACACATACCCATCATCCTTGGTCGGTGTCTTCCCAGACCTGCCTCACTGCCACTGCGTGCAGAATATCTTTGACCTGCCGACTATGGAAGGACTTGAGCCGTACATTGGACTGGTGGACGGTGTCAAACTCGGAGCTGCTGCGTTGGCAGGCTTTCCAAGCTTGAAGACGTTGCCTTTCACAGGATCTCTTGGGTTTCATGGTGTCAGTGTCTTTCAACAGGACAGCCGAAATGAAAGCATGGTCATCACGCTTTCTGACACGGAGCGAAGAACGAAATCCGAGTTTGCTAAGGCTCTGCTCAACAAACGAGTCCACGTCAACTACCCCTTCCTGCAGGAAGCTAAGGTCATCAAAGTGTCCGATGAGCTGTTCGACTACAACATGCCTGAGAATGGACCACAGCTTGTTCAGCAAGTCGAACACAGTGGTAAAGAGATTGATGACTTCCGCAAGAAAGCAGAAAGCATTGAAAAGTGGTATAGCAAACGCCTGGGCATGCTTGCTGGCGAAGTGGAGTCACTTGTCCACGTTGAAATGCTGAAAGGCCTACGAAAGCTAGATGACGGATCCACAGTTAAAGAATATGCATCAATGCCTGGCATGGAAACCGTCCATGCAGCTCAGCTTGTCGTCGAAAAGGTCATCAGCGAAGACGAAAGATTCATCGAGAAAGCTGCACTGCCCATTGAGGAGGAATTCCCAGACGGAACTAATGCCTTCTTCTTGGGAGACTTCGCGTATGGACGGCCAGTCAATGTTACCGGACACAAGAATGGCAAGGCGGTTTGCCTTGTGGCGACTACTCAGGCGCGTCGGAATGAGTTTGGCCGCGAAATTGCTCGACAGGCAGAACAGCTGTCGCCATACACACCATCCTTCGCCATTGCTAGAAGCCTGGGATTGCATGCATTGGCCCTGGCCAAGATCACCTCGGCATTTTCCGTCAAAGTTGGCGACACAAGAGTCAATCTTGGGCTCAACCTCAAATTTGACGCTAAGAAAATGAAAGTCCTCGGCTACTCACGAAAGGGTGAGAACGGCTGGGAATTCAGCAGGGCTGCTATCGAGCTGATTCAACAATACATGATCAAATTTCCAGACTTTATCGCCAAGATCTCAGCCAACCCCCAAGGCGACATGCTGCCAGCTACAGCATTCTTCCCTGGAGATGAGGCACAGGCAAGTGCTAAAATCAAGGAGATTCAAGCATGGCTCAAGGAGATCGCATCTAAGAGTTTTGAGAAAGTCCCACTTGATGCCGACCAGCTCGATTCCAGCGTTGTCAAGCAGATCGAGCTCGCAGCTGATCAAGCGGTCGCGACGGAACCACCGCCCATCAATAAGACCATCAAGGACATTCCTCGAAATGCGCTGTTGAAACCCAGCGATGCTCAATGGCGGCTCGGGCAACAGAAGTTCCAGGTTGGCGATCGAGTCATCTATGTTGCAGATTCAGGCAAGGTTCCGATTGCATCAAAGGGTACCGTGGTTGGGATGACACTGACTACACGGGAGACATGGCTTGATGTCATTTTCGATGTGTCGTTCATGAGCGGTACTTCCCTAGGAGATAGGTGTTCCCCCTTCCGAGGATCAACGGTTCCAACATGGTCAGTGTTGAACCTTACCAACCGCCAAGTCCTAGCTGCCTCAAAAGCGAGTGCAAACAGACACCCTCACACATCAACGCCATTGACTGTGGACAGCTATGGTGCACCAGGCATCAATGGCCAGAGCCTGTATCGCGAGGTGGCGCCACCTCCGGCACTGAGAGGGGGCTGGAAAGGCGCTGTGACGGGTAGAGGCAACGGCCGAGGACGGGGAGGTGCAACCAGCGGAACGCAGACCAACTTACCTTTCCGGCCTCAGACGAATGGACAGGCAAGTAACCGAGATGCTACTGGACGTGGCTCGGATCGAGGTGGGTACCGTGGCGGGTACCATCAAATTGACCGAGGTGACGATCAGTCTGAAGTAGTGCAGCACAATCCCAATTTCCAACCCAAGCCACATCATAATGTGCCGCCTCCAAGCAGCTTGGACCAAAACTCGTCCTCATCTAGAGGGCGTGGGAGAGGCAGAGGTGAACGAGGACGCCGTGGGAGAGGAAGAGGCCGTGGCGCCGTTCGAGCAACCACCAATGGATCTGGCTAGAATGCAGCACTGATGATGACATGGGCATGGGAATTTGCAAGAATAACGCCAGCAACAGTAAGCTCCTTTTGTGCTTCAAAAAGGGTACACTGCAGACTCAAGGTTGGGGAGCCGGTGGCATGATGGAGAAAGCCAATGAGTTCGATGAGGGTGACGAACGTTACATTGGCTGTCGGGACGGATGCGTTACGAGACATGAATGAATACGGCGCAAGGGTGCTTTTGAGGTTCACGGCATTTCACAAGCGCTGTGTGACCTGGGGAAAGCGAATTAGTTCTTTCTGCAGCTGAGTCGGAGTTGCTTCTGGTCATGTGCCTCTGACCAAATCCACTGACAGCTTATCGACGTCCCACGTTGCACATCTTAATTGATTGGCGAAACCAATTCCTTTACCATCTGAAGCAACAAGGAGGACGAATTAATCCCAAGATCACTAATTCCCACAGTCAGATTTCTGTAGTTCACTGCGCCGACGCCTCACCAAAGCTCTGGTGCCCTAAGTTTGTACTCGTACAGTTCGAGCACCATTCGAAATCATCTGTAGTTGTTCGTTTGCCAAATCCATGCATGTCTTAGCGGCGATCATGAGCTTTGAGCCATCAGCTCCTTAAGGAAAGTGTTCCAATGCTTGTGCCAGTAGGGCCATCTTTGGTTATCACAGAGCCGCTCACGATAAGACCATTTGGATCTGCGGCCAAGGGTCGTCGCTGAGTTCAGCTGGATTTCGTCTACCTTTTTGAAGGAAACGACCGCAGTTCTAATATTAAATACAACTTTCAACTGTTCCCGTTTCTCTATCTGAAGACGAAACCAAAGGGATCATGTTCGCCAAGTCATGGGCGAGATTTGACAAAACGATGACACAGCAAAGCCCCGAAGGAAGGGAAAGAGATCGAAGACTTTTGCAAAACACCATGTTGCTGAACTTCTCCACTTCGGTTCCTTTCCAGCTGCAGCACTCCCCACGCTAGAATCATGGAGGGTTGGCTTACCGCTCAACGAGAGCAGTAATATTGAAAAATAGGGCTGTTCCCTCATCTACTGTAGTTGCTCTATCAGCATTGTGACAGGTGCCCTGGCCATCTTACATGACGCAGGGTGGCATTTGCACATGTAAGCGAATCGAGTGCCCATCCTCTCGAGCACGCGATTGTCTCGACGAATTCGTGACTTTGAACTTCATTCAATATTCTGCTGCTTGGAGAACGTTGACGCCGCATGAGAGCCTCCTTGCCTTGCAACATGATTGTGCCCTCGTTGACCTTTTGCCGTCCTCCAGCGGCCGTCTAGTCAAGTCAAGAGGTAACGGATGCTGAATTTCAAGTTGCCATTGGCAGCGATATTGAACCTTAGGCGTATTAAAGTGGCCATTTCTGCCTTGGAGGATGACAGACTCGATGAATCTTATATCGGCTCAAATTACTTTCTTGGTGAGTTTTTGGGTTGCACTGGTCGTTGCCATGGCTTACCAACAGCAGGACCCCCCTCTGGTTCTTGTACATATACCAAACGAATACCTTGCATTCTTTATTCAACCCATTTTCAGAATACTCTTCGGCGATGATCACGACGGAGATGCTTCCCGGATAGCGTGGACGGACAGACATGATTTTCTCAATTTCAGCATTGCACCTGTGGGCTGCTCGTTGATATGTTCGAAATTCCTCATGTGCAAATGTCTAAATCCTCTGGTGGAGCGGTTCAACAATCTTACCGGCCGGCCAAAGGCCAAGTCTGCTAGCATTGAGATAAGTCATGACGAATATGTGGCCATCCAGGTGGACGGTCAAGGGCTAGATGCTGGACAGCGAGTTCTCGAATTGACGGGACCGCTGGC
Organism: Arthrocladium fulminans; assembly: GCA_003614865.1. Taxonomy (NCBI): domain Eukaryota; kingdom Fungi; phylum Ascomycota; class Eurotiomycetes; order Chaetothyriales; family Trichomeriaceae; genus Arthrocladium; species Arthrocladium fulminans. The sequence continues at coordinate 910,100 of QXWJ01000002.1, forward strand.
AATGGCTGGGATGTAAGTCAGCTTTCCTTCTTTGAGGTGCTCCACGTAGACTCTCATTCCCGGCGCCGTATTGCTTGCTGATCCGGCGGTTAGCTCAATCTTCTTCATCACAACATACTTCAGCGACTACGTTCTGGTGCCTGTCCGTGCGCGGCATACGGTGGTCACAACCTTACAGGAAAGAGGCTTCGTTTTCTCACCCGAAGCCGATGCGTATATTTCGCAGCTATCGCCAGCATTTCACGACCGACCGCCAGCCGCTTTTTCCTCAGGGTCGGACTGTCAGCGGCCTCCTTCAGGCTCAGCGCCTATCACCCCGCCCGCGAAGGATATGCCAGAGCTTCAGGTACGGACATTTACAAAACTGATGAAGAACGGAATCGAGCCGACTGCTGATCCAAAGCTGCGTCTTGTTAGCTGTGCTGCAAGCCGCGAACCTGATGAGGAGTCGGTTCGACAGTTGAAAGAAGATTTAATGCAGGTCCTGCTCGCCAGCAGCTCACCGCCTCATTCGTCGCATGCCGCAAAGCCATGGAAGCAAGAGAACGGGAGCCTTGCGGCCCACGATGCACCCCTGAAAGACGATTTTGACTTCTCTGCGAAATTTCTATCCGTGACGCTAAGCTCGGAGCCAGTAAGTATACTGATGGAAGAGCACCTCCTTCCTCGTCTTGGCAGTACGCTTCTGGGCACGAAAGGTGAGGATGACATTCTCGTCCCCATTACTCTGGATCTTCGCACTTTAGGCTGGACAGCGACAGGCATAGTTGGAGGAGTCGCAGGACGACTGAGTCAGGCTCCGGTGCCGTATGCTCTCGAGGAGGGTTCTGAAGGTACTGAACCTGTCGAAATAAGCTTTCTGAGTTCGGCGAAAGCTGGAAGTATCATTGTGCAGGCTAAGCAGCTAAAGAAGGTGTTACAGGTCTTGGAAACGGGGATGGAAGAGGTCAAGGGTCGACGGTGAAGTCAACACCCATGGCGCCAGGAAATCGCCAAAGGGATTGAGGACAATCATGATCAGGATCACAGGACTTTGAATAGGCGTCTTTTATTCTCCTCAGGCAGTGACCCTGCCAGTCTGAACCTGTTCAAACGCCGGCGGTGCGCCAACAGAAATGTTTCGTTGCACACGGTCGTCAAGGCTTAGGCAGAGATGTGTTTATCAAAAGCTGGAATGCGCCAACTCGTAAAGTTAAGGAATTTATTCTTCACCCTCTTGTCTTGCACTTGGGCAAGGAGCCAGCGAATATCCTTCCAGGTAGATGCTAGCTGAGTGAGTATGGATGCACAATCTGCCTTAGCCGTCAACATCGATGACTGTCCAAGTTGATATTTGGGGAAATATCAAGAGTTAGAGTAAAGTCACCTGAGGGCGTGATGAAGTAACTCCGGCAAGCACCCACATTTACAGCCTTGAATGCGGCCATTTGCCTGACAAGGCGCGACTGCGCTCGTCGACACCACCAGCTGTATCTCGAGCACATCTGATATTATTCCAGCTTCCCTCTACGTGTCTTTTCTACCACATATCCTCAGTCGCCTAAACACTTACAACATAATCATCAAGGATATCCCATACCTCCCCTCCACCACACAGTGTTTCGTCGTCCATTTCATATCACCTCCGCAATTCATCGAACACATGATACTGCCATACAGACTGTCAAGATGACCCTCTGGGGAAGCGACACAGTGCGCGACGTGGCCGAGTCGGTTGGCGTCCACACCCTGAACAAGGACGTAACCAGTGCTCTTTGCCGAGATGTCGAGTTCCGGATGTCCCTCGTGCTCGAACAAGCCATCAAGTTCATGCGGCATTCGCAGCGGACCATTTTGTGGTCCTCCGACATATCGCAAGCACTACGAGTCTTAGATGTTGAGCCACTGTATGGATACGAGAGTACAAGGCCGCTGAGGTACGGCGAGGCCAGTATTGGCCCCGGGCAGCCACTTTTCTATGTCGACGACGAAGAGATGGATTTCGAGAAACTCATAAATGCGCCGTTGCCGAAAGTGCCCAGAGAGATGTCGTTTACAGGTAGGCATACACTCCGATCCCCCCTCCCACTGGCTTCTTCAATCCTCCCAGTACTGACTAGGCCCATGCAGCACACTGGCTAGCCCTAGAAGGCGTCCAGCCCACCATTCCACAAAACCCGTCCTCAACCTCGACCGACCATCGAACCTTGGACTCACTTCTTCCGAAAACGGGCACGGCGCCGAATCAAACGCTGGCTGCTATGGCCGACCACCCTGCCTCGAGCACCTCCACCAAACCCCTAGTCAAACACATCCTCAGCAAGGAATTACAGCTCTATTTCGACAAAGTCACTTCCTCCATCCTCGATCCAGGTCAACCTGAATATCGCGCCGCCGGGCTAGCATCGCTGCGAGAAGATCCAGGCCTGCATCAGCTGGTCCCCTACTTTGTTCAATTCGTTGCCGAGAAAGTCACCCACAACCTACGAGACCTTTTTACCCTCTCTCAGATGATGCATCTTATCGAAGCACTCTCCCGCAACGAAAAGCTGAATTTGGCACCATATGTCGCAAGCATCATTCCGCCAGTTCTGACCTGTCTCACCGGACGGAACCTGGGCCCTGGTGTGAACCCCGCCCCCACGAGCGCAGCCGGCGCAAACGGCAGCCCTCTGGATCACTTCGACCTCCGAGACCTAGCTGCCTCTCTCCTCAAGCACATTTGCAACAAGTATGGTAAATTTGCACATAAACTCAAGCCCCGACTTGCACGGTCGTGTCTGAAGACGTTCCTTGATCCTAGAAAGACCTTGGGGGCACACTACGGCGCCATTCTTGGGTTTGGTGCAGTAGGTGGTGGAGAAGTTGTCAGAGGTCTTGTTGTACCGAATTTGAAAGAGTACGAGGAAGTCCTGCGAGGTCCTCTAAGCGGTGGAGAAGGTGATATTAAAAGAGCGGAAGCGGACAAGGTCGTTTCTGCCATACTACGAGTTCTGGACACGCTGGTTGCTGATGAGGTCCCGATGTTGAATGGCAATGCTGGTGCAGATGAAACATCGATTCGAGAAAATCTTGTGGCTAAGGTGGGCGAAATAATCGGGATGAAGGTTGCGGACAGTGCGGATCCTAGGCTCTCAAAAGCAATACTGGATTCATAGAAGGAATATGTGGGAAGCTTGCTAGGTGGTTATGGACCGTCTCGCATGGCTTTGACGGGGATGGCACACCACAGCACATATTCCGAGATGCTGGTGGCCACGAGTGGGCCTATCTTGGCGGAGGACTTGGCTCACCAGTGTCCGTACGCAGCGAAGCCTACCAGGGGGATTGGTAGAGCTGAATGAGCCTCAAGGTGCAGTCGTCCTCCATCGGGGGGACAACGAAGGAATAACGCCTAAATCACGCTTATGATGCTGCGATGAATCAATCTCTAGGGCTGATGTCGACTTCGCTCAGCCGGGTTGTTCAACGATGCAGTAAGTCCTACAAGGCCGGCTTGTGGTCCATCAATCAGGTTGGACGCATCCTGCGGACCGAGACCAATGACCAAAAATCAATTTCTGGTTCATCAAGTTCCTATAGAAGCGCACATGGGGACGATGTATTGAAGTCCCAATTTCAAATCCACTCATACGAAAGGCTATGCCAAACATCAAGAGACTGTGGGCGGATATGACTCTGATGATTTGCTCAGAATGAAGATGGCACACCACACGCTCCTGGCCAACGACGTGACGGTGGAACTATGGAACTGTGAATACCCATGGCAATCCGGATACCAGTGGCCCAATCGCCATAGCGATCAAACAAGGAACGTTGCTCCCAAAATGGAAACGAGCAAAGCCCGCAAGAGCTTCAATCGGCGGACATCTCTGCTTTTGGGTGCTAAGTCAAAGGCAGACTGACTTACTGTTCAAAAGGACTCGTATGATGATAATGAAGAAGAAGAAGAAGAAGAAGAAGAAGAAGAAGAAGAAGAAGAAGAAGGAGGAGGAGGAGGAGGAGGAGGAGGAGGAGGAGGAGGAGGAGGAGGAGGAGGAGGGAAGCTTTGAGAACCTGTCGCGCCAAAAAGGGGCGGAAAATGATGCCATGAGAGCGGGGGAACAAAGACGACGCAAAGGTCAAAAGCAACTGGTGATGTCTTCAACTGTCCATCACCTCTACACTGAAGCCACTCAGGAATACGTGCACCACCGTTGTGTTCAGTGAGCCGACGATCTCACTGAACTGGCCAACGGAGTTTTCGATCATGGCAGGCCGAACGGACAGTACTGGTCTGTGACAGCTGCACAGATATTACTATCCAATGCCGAATGAACTGTATGTTCAACTACCCTACAAAGTGCAGTGGTGCATGGCGGTGTACTGGTCTTTGCCCTCCTTCAATATGCACGCTTCTTTATTATATGCTTCTATCGTTCTGACATCTATAGATTGTAGATCTAACGAAAGTCATGCACCCGCTCACATCTTGCTGGCCGTCGCCAACGGGGTAACTCCCTCCAGGAACCCACCTTCAACCACAGCAGTAATCAGCTGATTCGCAATAGCCGTCCGAGGGGGTAACCTCAAATTCCCTTCCTTATACCCAGCCGGAGCAGCCTCGCCCAATGAGGACACCCCATTTTTCAACGCCTCCTTGACCTCCTCGAGCTCAAACCACTTCGCCGTCTCTAGCTCCGGGTCATGAACCAGCTTGATCGTCTCGTCCTCGGGCGAGGCGACCTGGGCAATTGCTCCAATCATCAGGTTAGCCGGGTACGGCCACGGCTGCGTCGAGTGGATGAGCACGCGCGAGAGCACAACCCCCGACTCCTCCCAGACTTCTCGTCGCACGGCATCCTCGACGGACTCGGCGGGCTCGATGAAGCCCGCCAGCGTCGAGAACCAGTACGGCGGCCATCTCTTCTGACGGCCGAGCAACAGTCGTTTGGAGTCGTGGCTCAGCACTGCCACGATGACGGTGGGATCGGTGCGCGGGAACGTCAGGTTGGACAGTGTGGTGCGCGTGCTGCAGGGGTCGCGCTCGGGCGGGTTCTCGGCATGATCTGTCGGCGGACACACCCTTTTCGCGCCCGCGTTCACACTCAGCGTTGGGTGTCCGCACGTCCCGCAGTAGGTGTTGCGCGCATTCCAGTCGAGGTAGTGTCTTCCCTGAGCGTACTCTGCTGCAGTGCTGGCGGGGAAGTTCATCGCGCGCATGCCCTCGACGAATTTCAGGCCGGAGTCGAGCCATTTCTGCGCCAGATCTTCCGCGGCTTGCTGGTACTGCTTCTTCGGCGTGACATCGATCGCAAAGTGCGGTGCGCCCGTGTAGTTCTTGTAGACGTACCCGCTTGTGTCGCTTTCGTCGACGCCCAGGAACACGACCTGCGGCGTTGCGTGTCTGCTGTCGAAAGTGTCGATTAGCTCTTTCTCCGTCTTTTCGAAAGGGTTCTCGGGGACGATGCTCTTGATGTCGTCGTAGGAGACGTAGTGAATCTCGGTGGGGGAGTCGATGAGCGGGGACAGGTTTTTGTATGCGATGAATCTGGTGGAAGGGTGGGTGAATGCGCCGGCGAGGAAAACGTGGTCTTCCCGCAGGAACGAAACGCGGTTGAGCGGCGACGAGCCAAAGTAGTTGACCACTTCTTTGCCGAACTTGCGGGCTAAGGCGGACTCTTTGTCTACGTGAGCTGGCCTGGGAAGCTCGGGGGCGGGTATGAAGGTCGACATTTCTGTGGTGGTGGCTAGTCGAATCGTCGACGAGGAATGTCGTGGTGTGGTCTGTGTGGTGGCCAAAATAGATACAGGTACGCGGGCGACTACGTTGTGTAGAAGTGTGCTGGCTTGTCTATACCTAGATCTACAGGGTACCCTCAGCATGTATATGACAAATAAGTAATCAATCGCCGACAAATATTCTCTGCTACAGCAGCGACTTCGCATGTATGGAGTCTGTGGCCACTTTTTGAATCTCCAATTGGAGGATCGTCATTACGGTATGCCTCGGGCTACCGCAGATGGCTGAGATCTCGGGCTTTGTACTTCCGGTGCCCCTCAATGATGTCATCAGTGCCTAAAGTTCAAGGCAGCTTTCGGCCAACCGTCTGCTGTGGAGCAAAAGTGCTTCAGGCGTTCAGTTGCCGAGCACGAGCAGATTCCGACCTTTGGCGACAATGTCACGATTCCCATAAGCGGAGAGGGCCATCGTCGACAACAGTGTGAATAAAATTCAGTTGGAGGAAGGATCCTCGTATGGGTCCAAGTCGCCCACTGAACATGTCTGTTGGAGTCTACACCGCACTTAAGTAGACTCGGCATTTTCTCTCCATCATTCCTCAAACCCCTCGTGCCAGTTACTCCATCCATTCCCCCCTTTTCTAATCTCTCACTTGTCTGTCATCACAATGCTCCCGCCTTCTCAGAGCGCGACATTATGCCCCTTCTGCAGGATTCTTCACCTCCTTCCTCTCTTCCATTTGCTTGACATGAGCATCAATCTTCTTGGCTTGCCAGCTTCCCCAGATAGAGGGGTACAGGAATGGGCGCAGGTCAAATCTGTTGTCTTCAGGGCTGTATTCTTCCAGATGTAGACCAGGCGGTAAAATCGTCGCTTTATGCCTATTGATCTGGAAGAAATGGAAGAACCGCAATACTTTGTCCCTTATCTCTCGTGGACTCAACCCGCGTCCTTGGATGAGGTGGACTGATCCAGGTGTGTTGCGGGACGCGGTTGTGTCCTGCAGCTCTCTAGACGTAGATGGCTGGGAGTTAGCTGCGGCGTCAGGGCCTTCGAGGCTTTCAGGAACAGGTTTTCCCCATGAGTACAAGAGCCGCTCGTACATCCCCCATGGACCTAGCTTGTAGACCTTCCGCAGGCGACCGAAGACACTGAGCTCAGCATATGTCATTCCCATATCTGCCTCGTCGCTCTGTACATAAGTCTCAGTAATGGGCTCAAGTTCAGCCGTGGGCGTCGCCGACAGAAACTCCTCTAGAACATGCAAGTCGAATGCATCGGCCGCGTAAGCGATAAAGGCTTTCAGATCCGTCTTTGAGATCCCGCCGATGGGGTTGATGTCTGCACTGCTGCAGTCGTACTTGGTGAGGTACCCCCGGAGTTGCTCGTCCACATTTGCAGACCCCAAAACGAGGAGGCTCCCGCCGTTGGGGCGCTGACGAACGGTGGGAAGCAGTTGAGCCCAGAGGTATGCGATCACCATTCGTAGACGCGCTTGGATGTTTTGTAGTGCCAGATTCTCGGCCGGCGTTCCACCATGGACTCTGAATCGGGGTGTAAAGCTTGTGACTGTGGTGAAGAGTTTTGTTAGCGCACTGACGACAGTGTCGATGTTTAGGTCCGTATGGTAGGCGCCTATATCTTGTGCCAGTCTCTTTGCTCGGCTGCGAGTTTCATTGCTGCTGTTTACGGAGCCCATGAAGCAGGTGTGGAACAATGCCCCGCAGATCTCCTGTGAGGAGGAAGGAAGCCACTTTTCGTCTTTGGCGCAGAGGCGGCGTACGTCCGCAATGACCTGAGCTTTTGTGTCGGGATGGGTGGCCTTGGAGTGGATGGCCGCATGAACGAGCCGACACATGCTGAAGACTATAACGCTGGTGGCGCAGGAGTCGATGCCACCAGAGAGAGGGATGAAGAATCCTGCTGCGTTGACACGGCGGAGGTAGTCCCAGAGCCAAAGGGCAGGACAGAGCGCAATCTCCTCTGGTGGTGAATGAGCTTTGATAGCGATTGGTTCGGAGGGGCCAAGGTCGATGGGGGAGGGGCCGGATTTGGGCTCGCTGAGGGCGACGTCGGCTTCGATTCGAGGGTATGGTTCTTGGGTTTGGGCTTGAAGGCCACGGGATGGGGCGAATCGTGCCGAGCGGACTTCTTCGATGTCGACTGTGGCTGTGACGACTTCGACGTCGTCAAGAGAGAATTGAGAACCCTGGGCGACGCATTTGCCGTTGACAATGATCATGCTGCAGCCATCGTAGTAGAGTCTGTCGCCGTCGCAGCCCTTTTGGTTGGCGTAGAGATAGATGCCTTTGCTGAGTCTCGTGGCCTCTGTCATAAGGGTGAGCCTCGTCAGGATCTTGCGGATTTCGAAGTGGCTGCCACTGCTGTTGGTGAAAATCTCGCAACCGTTTAGGCCCTGGTGGATGTGAGGGGCATTGGAGGTGAACAGCTCTTCGCAAGTTTCCGCGGCAAATGCGGTGTCTCTGGTACTGATAATGGCATCGCCGAAAGGCACCACTCGTTGTCCGGTGATGTTCCTCACAGTTTCCTCCAGATAGTAATCCTCAACATAACGCTCTTTCGACCATGGTGTGAAATATCTCATCTCCCTGTAGTTGCCATCATTGGCCAGGAATTGCTTCGGTCGGATAAGCAAGATTTTCTTATTGTAGAAAATGACTCTGCAGTTGTATCTGACGTTCCGATGTCTGACAGGCATTCCAACATCACAGATGATGTCTTGGCAGGACGGAGACTCGATGATTTGTGCTAGCATTTCCCAGCAGTGAAGGAAGATGTCGCCTTCCAGAAAGTGATCCAGACAGCCATAGCCTGTGATTTCGAGCTCTGGACCTACTCTGAGGGTGGCTCCAGCGGCTTTGGCCCTTTTGATCGATTCTATTATACGAGCCTTATTGCCAGTGAAATCCATTGCCCATTGGTTCAGCGAACATGTCGCCAGAGTCATAAGTCGACCCATGGTTGCTGGTGATTGAATGTGTCCAACGCTGGTGGGGAGGTCAAGAGGGGGTAGAAAGGCCGCTGCTTTCGAGCTTCACAAGATGACTTTGCCAGGATGTCTAGGCAGCTGCTGAGCAAACTTCAAAAACCCTTGAAATAAGGCTTTGACTATGCAGGAACTGCAGGAACAGCGCACTGTTTTGGGTTAGTGTTGGTGAAGGTGGGAAGTCATGTATTTTTTTCTCTGGACGCAAGATCGGGGATCGGAGAGTTGTACGGCGAAGAATTTTGACTGTCAAGCGCAAAAAGTACAACACAAACTCCTGCAATCGGCATGATACGGTGGTAAGGAATCAAGCAGAACTCTCTTTCATAATGCCATCTGCCTCTGCCCGTTTGGAGAAGGCGCATCATATTCATGGTGCCGCTAAGAAAATATTCCCTTTCTCCTTGAATTGTCTTGGCTTCACAAAAGTGTGTTGACCTTGTTACCACTTGCTTGTGTAGATGGTGGAGAGGCAGAATGTATGGTCTTGTGGCACGATCTGTGTTTTGCTGTCATTGTCGTGGGGGAAGTACGGAGGGGGTTGAGCTATATAATAACCAGGTTGTGGACGAAAGGACCAGAAAACAGATCTCCCCGGCTTCATTGAGCACAGCCCACTTAAGCGGAAATTTGGGCAGTCTTATCTGACATTCCAGTCTGCTGAACCCCGAATGCATCTTCACTCCCATTTCCGTTACTGTTGGCCCGGTAGATTTCCTGGAGTCGCTCTCGTCGCTGGCGATGGACCTTGACACAGGCACAGACGAAAGTGCAGATAAAGAGCGCCCTATGAGATTCAATGTTAGTGTTCATGGACCTAGATGTACCGCAAAGACGGTGGCCTACCAGTTGATTGCAGCAAAAGCAGTTGCAGCTTTGACACACCCAAAAGCGCCAGTCAAGTCACCAGCCGAGATGGCGTCCAGGACATCTCCTGCATCGTAACCAGACGAATAATATGAGTCACTGTAGGTGTCATAGTAGTCCCGTCTGACCATGCGTTTGAATCCCAGTAGGGTAGCACCAGTTGATACCACAGCCAAAAGCGCAAAAGCGACAAGCCACCATAGCACGCTGAGGCCTTCAACGACTAGGACGATGATGTTGGGTCTGTGACGGGCAGGCATGCGCGGGATGAACCAAGTGACGAGAGGGACCCAGATGAGGGACCACGAGACCTGACCAGATTAGTGGGTGAGATATGGGTGTAAGTGGGTAATCCTACCGTCCAGAATGAGAACGATAAAGCGATGACAAGCTATGTTGGGTCAGATGATGGCTCGGAGACGTTGAGCAGTGGAGGGCTGACCATTGTTTGACTGACGGCATAAGCACAGAGCGCAATGACCAAGATCGTCAGAACAAGTTGTGCAATTCGAATCCAGAAGATCCAGGGGAATGGCTCGTACCGCGAGTGCGGGGAAGGCATCTGGTTGGACATTTGATTCATCTTGGGAAATGGGTCAAGGTAGAACGAGTGACTTGGTGAGTTTCTTTGAAAAATAGGTTCAAGGACGATGAAGCGAGCGTCTGTAAAAGTTGGGTGGAATGGAGAAGAGCTGCAAAGAGACACAAAGGGCAGAGCCTGAGGGGCTTTTGTAAGATCGCATTGTTTGCCCTGGTAGGGGTATGCCACGAAGCGCTGGTATGCACTCTCCCTTAAGCTGCCTCTTCATCGCCGGTTGGCACATTGTAGTTGTGTAGAGGATACGGGATGGTAATCTCAGCCTGATCCTGAACTCCTTGTCGAAAGGGAGGTATGATGTCGGTTCCGGAAAGCTACTCGATCATGAGATGTATTGCGGCAACTCTGGCCCCGGCGGCGTGACTGAATCAGAGGTGAAGAACCATTGTCACTGGTTCCTGATACTGACAAAAATAGCTCCCCCGACGTCCCAGTTAGATACGGCAGGATCAGGACTTCTTGGCGCAAGACCGCTACAAGGCACGGAAATGATTGTCTGCAGGGTTCAGGGGATCGGACTAGGCCAAACTGGGCAACAGCCAATCTTGGTGTCATGAAACATCAGTCTTTCACGATCCTGCATTTTACTCGCCAGGGCTGCAAACACAAATTAGAGGATCATATCTGGCTATAGCCTCGCAGCAGCCAAGTGGCAGCTCGCTTGCGGCTTTGCTTGGTACTGCTCCTGACATGGTTCAGGCATATTCTTCATCTGTGATAAGGCAGACACTCTCGGAGGCAGCGATGGGCTGCAATGGGAAATGAGAATCGAACTTGGGCTCCTGTAGCCAGCAATAGGAGATCAATCAGAGCACGATCTGGCATCTTTCCAATTTCTAACTGCACTCTCAAAAGTACCAAACTTGATATTGATTGGACGAGTAGAAGTTAGGCTGACGTCTACCGTCCCGATCCGCGAGATATATGGTTGTGGAGGTCCTGGAGAATCGCTTTGGAATCGACGTGGACATGTGTGGACATCGGCCTAAAACCTCCTTTCGACGTCAGGTGCGCATTTGCGGTGCGTTAACCTGAAAGTGACAAAGCGGCAAAGGGGGACAACGTGGCGAACACCAGCATTGGCCGTTGAGCGCTGACTGATAGCGAATTCCATTTCTCATATTGGTGTTGCCAACGCTGAGGCAATGCCTTGAGACTGATTATGAGGTTTCATCGGATTGGTCTTCGTGATGAGCCAAAAGGATGGTGTTTCAGAGCGATAGGCGGCAGGATCCATAGGACGTGACACACAGCAGGAGGAGATATAGCTGCTGCCATAGAAGAGGGTACCGTCGGCAGATGAAGTCCTTTAATACTCGCACCGGCATTCTTTCGCTTTTTCAGTTTGATTGACTTGATTCTCCCAATTTCCAGCTGCTGCACGGCGAAAGGTGACCACCAAAATGAAGGGCCTTCTTCGCATAGCAGCTATTGCCCTTACATTCGCCATAGCAGTTCTTGCAGTCGAAACCGAATCAATCTCCACAGCGTCTGCCCTTGGCTACAAAGAGCTCCGTGAATGCGTCAAATATTGCTTTGGCCCTCTTGGGGTATGGTTATGTCGCTGGCAAAATTATCTTGCCAAAACAGCTGCATGATAAGCGGTTTTGATTTTGGTTTCAGACATGCCCTAGGCGGGAGAAGAGCAGTCCTGGCGTAAGGTTAGTAGTATTGTCATGACCTCGTCCTTGACACTCACAGCGCAACATTATCCTGAATCTGCACCCGGTAGTGTCTGACAACAAACTCCAAGGGTCTGAGTATGGGGACGAGCATCTTCGATACTTACTGTTCCACTTATCACGATGTCGCCAACGGCCTAATCCCAACAGTGACGAGTGAGAGCGGCACAATGGTAACATCAACTGCGGAGAGAGGAAGCACCGAAGAGTCCATCATGATGACGACGACGATGTCAACTGAGACGACGGAGGAATATTCAACTTCAACATCCGAAGGAAGTCGTATCACAGCCACCCAACAGTGTGGAATGCAACTTCTCATAGAGATGGCGATGCGCCGCGACCGGCAGCGCTCCCAGGCACCACACTCCAAGGCTCTGCGATGTCTAATCATACCAGTATCTTTGCTGCTGGGCTGACTGAATTGTTCTTATTCGTGTTTTTGCGTGGAGGAATTGCTATCCTAATAAGGACAGTGCTGTGAAAAAAGGTGCAGGATTGGGTGGGGAGACTGATAGGCGCATGCTGGCAGAGTCTCGCGTTTGAATAGGGAGGGTGTCGGTACCAAAATATTAGCCATAATCGATACCCTTTCATGGTGGAAAAGCGGAGAAGTTAGAAAGACATGAAAAAGCAAGCACATGAGGACGCATCTTGCCGAACCTGCCTGGTGAGGGAAGAGCACTTTGAGGGCTCTGGAGTGGCAAGCAGCAGATCTCGTCCACGATAGGCAGCTTGCAATAAAGCATCGCCTGATCGGGACCGTTGAATCACCCCGTGCTATCTTTGCATTATTGTACATTCAGCTCGGTAGCTAAAAGTCGCGGTTCCTAGTCTTTGGTGGCTGCCATCGTCTTGCCGTTTCGTAGTCGGGGTATCTACCAATCAGTGTTGAAATCGAAATGCTGCCTCCCAGTAGTTGATACATCTCGAGTTGCCGTGATTCTCAGAACGCCGACCATTGAACCTGAAAAATGAGTCGAGATTATCAGCAACGAATAGCGTTCGTCACCTGCTTCGATTGAGCAAGTTCAAAAACTCCTCCCTCGTTTTTGCACTATTTCGAAACGCGCCCAGCATGGCGCTCGTGGTTGTGCTGCTGGTGGTCTTCTGAACGCCTCTCATGACCATACACAGATGGCTGCTTTCCATGACCACGGCAACTCCCTGTGGCTCAAGGACTTCTGCAATTGCTAGCGCAACCTGCTTTGTCAAGCGCTCTTGAACTTGCAAGCGTCTGCTAAACATCTCTGCGAGGCGGGCTAGCTTGCTGAGACCTAGCACGCGCCGATTCGGAATGTATCCGATGTGCATTTTGCCAATGAAGGGAACCAAGTGGTGCTCGCACATGGAAAAGACTTCGATGTCCCGCACAATGACCAGCTCATCATGATCTTCATGGAAGACCGCGCCGTTGACGAGGTCGCGGACATTCTCTTCGTAGCCTTTGGTGAAGAACATCAGTGCCTTTGCGTATCTCTCGGGTGTCTGGAGAAGACCCTCTCGATCCGGATCTTCTCCGACACACTCGAGGATGGTTCTTACTGCCCCAGCTAGTTTGTCTAGTCTCTCCTGCGCCTCCTGGGGCGTTTGGTCTAGCCGGGCTCTTGTACCTGGGCATGGCCATGAGAGGCCATCGAAATCTATGGGAGGGTTGAGGGTGTATGGTGAGGCGGGTCTCGAAGTGGTTACTGGAGGCGTAGGAGGAGCATGGTCGCGGGCGTCTCGTGGAGGTGCTTGCTGTAGGTTTGGTATAGAAGACGGGAATCGGCGCTTCTTGGCGTCCTCATGGCTCTGGCCATCGACTACGGCGTGCTCTGGGACTTGGTCGTGCGGCATGACCGCGCTTGCTCCTGTACCTACCCAGCTCCTGCCAATGTCACCGTCCAAACTCAGTCGCCTCACGGACAGTTCGGCAGGATCGATTGAAGTTCGTCTGTTGTAGGTGCTCTGTATGCTAGAGGCTAACTTGTCTCTTTCTAGAGCTCGGGTTGAAGCTTTAGTTGCCTGTCGAAGAGGCGATGAGCCGTTGACCAGATGCGACGGTACTGCCGATCGAGGCACCGGGTGTACGGTCGGTGGTGTTTGATGAGTATTCTTTTCCGTCATTGTAAGAATCTCGTTTGCTCACACGCACTTATTGGTGAGGGTGCACGATGCTGGGTACGGTCTCGGTGCGTCGTTAGACCAGATCGAGAAGCATCATATCAGAGGCTGTGTGGGTGTTTCAGTGCGGCATGGGTGGTCCTCAAGTATTCAAAACATAGTAGGTCGAGCGCAGAATTCAGGTCAACCGACGCCGGAAAGTTTTGCGTTGCTTTCCGGGAAATTTTGGTTTAATTAGGGCAAAAGCTTGCGGCATGGACCGCCATCCTTGCAAAGGTGCGGGAGAGGGTGGCATCATCTTCGGATGGATATCTCAAAATGAGTCAATCGGTCCAGAAGGTATTGGACGGTGTCAAAATGTGATACGAAAACAGTGGAACGAAGGGAAAAAAAGTCAGAATTACCGAAGGAGGATACCTCGCTTCTGCTGAGTTTGTACATGAATCGGCTGTTCAGTCAAAGCCAATCCAACCATCATCGTCAGCCATTTCTACATCAGCGCCGTCTGTACTACCATCGCCTATGCCATTCCCATTCGTGAGCGGAGGCACCTTGCCGTCCGATTGCTGTTGACACAAGAATTCAATCTCGAAAGAATTTCTCTGACTGAGATTTCTAATGGTCTTCCCGACACCGTCAATACTTCTCTGTATTGCTCGCAGCTCACTAGAAAATTGTCCCGCCCTTTCTTTGATGTACCTGCCATGAACGCCTACCACCTCACCAATCCACGTCAGCGCGAACTCGAGATGTGGACTGCTTTCCAGTTGCTGCGCTAGGAAATGCAATAGCCGTCCCAGATACACTCGTGGCAGATCTCGGACCACTAAGGAAATCTGTGCGCTGGGTATCGACTCATACACCTTTCGAATTAGCTTCTTCTCGTTCAACCTAAATGACATGATCAATGCTTTTAAGTATTCTGGCTGCTTTTGCCGAAGGATATCGTCCACGTTCTGCGGTGTGACATCCACATCAAGGTCGAAGGGATCAAAGTCGTCCATTCCAGCAGCGTCTAAACCGTAGATCAGAAGCCCTTCTGTGCTCGCCGCACAGAATGTTCTTCCGGTTGGTGCAAATTCGATTCCTGTCACCCGCACCTCAGGTCGAATGGTCCTTTTGGCAGCATCCTTTCCACGCTTTGCTCCAGGGAGACTTCGGTCGATGCGATCTTCCAAGTCGCTTGCTTCACCTTCAGTGTCGATCATATCTCTGGGCAAGCCGTTTGACATAATGGCTGATGAGTTCAGGAACTCCTGCGTGCCATCGAGAGACAAGTTGATGGAGACGGTGAACTTTTTGATCAACGTTAATGTGCTGACTGAGTACAGACAGATATACTTGCTGTTTCCCGCGGCAAGTAAACATGATCCATCGGCAGAATATGTAATGGTATTGAATGATTTCGTCCCCGGCGTTGAAGCGGCAGTTCTTCTTGACGTGAGGGTCCGACCGCCGCTCACATCTCTTCGGCCGTCCATGGTGGCTTGCTGAACAGACGTTTCGACATCCCAGAAGGTGAGCTGGCCATCGAGGGTCGATGCAGCGATCTGTGTTGAGTCCGGTCGGACTGCTACACAGAGCAAATCGGAGGTGAGCTGCAAGGACTCGGAGCTCTGCGACCGATCGAACACGTTCCATGTTCTGATCGTTCTGTCCCATGACCCAGATACCAGCATTCTCCCATCCGGTGTGAATGCTAATGTCGAGATAGGCCCTTCATGGCCTGATAGCTGATCCAGGAGTGCGCCTGTCTGGACGGACCACAAATATACGTCAAATGAATCGTGCGAGCCTGCGCACACCACCTCAGCTGCTGGATCGATCGCCAAACATGCAAATGATAATCGTTGAGGTGCTGTGAATGTTCGAAAATTTCGATATCTAAGCATATCCCAAGCTCGTACCGACCCATCCAAGGATGAGGTGAACAAAACATTACCTCTTCTCGAATATGCCGATCCTGTGATGGCAGAAGAGTGCTCGGTGAAGGTGGCAATATGAAAGCCTGAAAAGACATCCCAAATTTTGATGAGACCATCATCGGCGCCTGTTATTATTCGACTCGAGTCAGGCGAAAATGAAAGGGTTGTCATGGTGTCGAGGTGAGAAGATTGCTTCAAGATATTTGACTCGGATTGATGTTCCCACACCAGCAATTGACCAGCCTTTGCGGAGCCCAAAGCCAACCACTCTCCACTTTTGTTGATCGACACAGTAGATATCGGTGACGCTGCCATAGACAAGGTGTGGATAGCTGCGAACGAAGGGAGCTCATACAAGCTGAACAATCCGTTTGCGAAACAGACAGTCAGTAGGCTGCTGGCCGGATGGAATGAAGCACATTTCAGCTTGGCAGTCTGCATGAAATAGTCTTTTTGAACGGGCCTCCATTTCTCGATATCGCCGGGATCCATGTCTTCCGTATCGGCGCCCTGCTGCTGTGCTCGTGTGACATATTCCCACCTGAACAATGCACCATCTTCACTGACAGTATAGATTGATTCTTGGCTGGCAGCAAACCAAGCGCCTCTCACTTGTTGTCTGTGACCGGCAAGGACTGTGGGCTCAAAGCCTTCTTCAGGGTCCAAGCTCCATATCCTTGCTGTGGAATCCTTGCTTGAGCTGAGGAAGAATCTTGAGTCGCCAGACCAGCTCAAATGTCGGACATCATCAAAATGACCGGCGTATTCTCGATGCAGAACGAACGGTGCAAAGTCCAGATCGCCACCGTCTGAGCCGGGTACTCTTGGAGTCTTCCACGCTTGAATCTTTCTGCCTAGACCCACCACAAAGTATCTGCCATCGGGCGAGAACCTCAAGGATGTGACATCGCCCTTGAACGAGAAGTGATAGATTGATGTCCGTCGCGGAAATACCGTCAAGATGGCCCGGCCGTCCTCGTCGATTGTGAGGAGTAAGTTGCCATTCGATGTCAGGTCTATGTGTGAGATGTTCTTTCGATGGGCGAATGGGAAAGTGTAGCTTGTGTTCTTGGTCAAGTTGAACACCGACACTCGATTGCCAACGGGCGAGAGAAGAGAATCTCCGTCAGGTGTGAAGATGACATTTCCTTGTCGGTAGACTGTGCCCAGGAGATTGGAGAACTATGATGAGTGGTCAGCATGCTAGTCCAGAAGTATGGTAGATCAACGCACACCTTGAACTCAGTCTTCATAGTGTCACCGACGCATGAATTATGTTGGCGCAACCTTCATTTCCCATATCGAAGGAAAAAGTTGAATTCGAGATGGACAAACTCGACAAACCGCTCAAACAGTAGAAAACAGAGTTGCTCGAGTTTGGCGTTCGAGGGCGTTTTTCGGTGCAGCCAAGCCGCTAGTTTGGATCTGGGGAACCTGTTTCCTATTGGTTCGTGGCCCGACTTGTCTCAGGGGGTCCATGATTTTCCTGGCGCACCCTTCTCAGGAAACCCCTAAACAGGCTGGTTACAGATTGCAGGTGGTTGACCGGTACATCCACTCTTACTACTTGCTACATACATTTCCATTTTCAACGCCCACCTAACTTGAAAATTCGGACCCCATCAGCATGGCGCCTGCGACAATTGAATCCGCGTCGCCAATTGGCATTGCCAACTTGCCCAACCAGCGACACAAAATCGTGGCCAAAAGAGGAGCTGCCTTTACGATAATGGTCAGAAGAGGCCTCATCCCCAGGACTAGAACACATGCTGACTATTGCAGGTGGCTGGCGAGTCAGGACTCGGAAAGACCACATTTATCAACACTCTCTTCTCTACGACCATCAAGAACTACGCAGATCATAAGCGAAGACACGCCAAGCAGGTCGACAAGACGGTTGAAATCGAGATCACCAAGGCAGAGTTGGAGGAGAAGTTCTTCAAAGGTACCGCCCTCAAACAAGGTCCATTCGGCCATGAAGCTGACGAGGTGCAGTGCGATTGACGGTCATCGATACCCCTGGCTTTGGTGACTACGTGAACAACCGCGATTCATGGCAGCCGATCATCGAATTCCTCGACGACCAGCACGAATCATACATGTTGCAAGAGCAACAGCCTCGTCGACAAGACAAGATTGACCTCCGCGTCCATGCCTGCCTCTACTTCATCCGTCCCACCGGCCATACCCTCAAGCCCCTCGACATCGAGGTCATGAAGAGACTGTGCACACGTGTCAACTTGATCCCCGTCGTCGCCAAAGCCGACACTCTGTCTCCCCAGGATCTGGTCAAGTTCAAGCAAAGAATCAGGAACGTCATTGAAGCACAAGGCATCAAGATCTACCAGCCGCCCATTGAGGAAGACGATGAAGCTGCCGCACAGCATGCCAGGGCCCTCATGGCCGCCATGCCCATGTCTGTCATTGGCTCCGAGAAGGATGTGAAGACCACCGACGGACGCATCGTCAAGGGAAGACAATATGCCTGGGGTGTGGCTGAGGTGGAGAACGAAGACCACTGCGACTTCAAGAAGCTCCGATCGATCCTCATCCGAACACACATGCTCGACCTCATCCATACCACTGAAGAGCAGCACTACGAGGCATACCGAGCCCAACAGATGGAGACTAGGAAGTTCGGCGAGGCACGTCCCCGGAAGCTCGATAATCCCAAGTTCAAGGAGGAAGAAGAGGCCCTCCGAAAGCGATTTACTGAGCAAGTCAAGGTCGAGGAGCAGCGATTCCGAGCATGGGAACAAAAACTCATTGGTGAGAGAGACAGACTCAACAAGGATCTTGAGGCTACTCACGCCGCCATCAAGCAGCTCGAGCAGGAGTTGGAGCAGATGCAAGGCTCCGCCGTCAGATCTCATGGAAGGCGTTAAGCCAGAATCGCGTTGGGGGACGGGATGTCAGGTGCCAAGATTCGTTCTGGGAGCGATCTCGCACTAGTCATGGCCAGATGGTTGCTGTCAGTGTTTGAGCGTGGAGCGAAAAGCGGGCTTGCAAAGGCTTATGATCAGGTTACAGTATTTGACATATAATATCTATCTTTCACACCCTCTTCTGATTCACGGGTCTGGCCTTAGCCAAATACTCTTACCACCCCATCGGCACCTCCCGCTGCCCACACTCCTCTCCTCCCTTCCACTTCACTCCCCTCCCTCCACTTAACAACACTAACCACCTTCCGTGTCTGACCCACCTCGACGTTGGCCACCTGCTTTCCACTCAGCACATCCCAGCCTCGTACCCTCCCGTCAGATTCGCTACCAGAAAGCACCACAGAGTCATTCACCGCAAGCGTGCTCTGCAACCTCAGACTCTCATTCTGATACCCAGACCCATCCTCGCCCATTTTCCCCTCGGGTGGGAAAGTCCTCAGACAGTCTCCATTCTCACGGTCCATAAGTCTTAGCTTCCCATCCAAACAGCCCACCAGCAGCGTCCGCCCGTCCCTGCTCAAAGTCAAGCTCGTCACGGCACCAGGTTGTACGTCAGCCACACACCTCCCCATCCTCACATCATAACTCCGTATCCGCCCATCTGAGCTTCCCGTGATGACTTCCTTATCAAAGCATACCAAACTCGTGATTCCGTCTTTGGCATCCTCCAATACCATGAGAGGCCGGCTGTCCCTACTTTTACAGTCCCATAATCTCACGCTCCTATCATCGCTGCCGGAAACAAGGATGGAATCCTCGGCCGTGAATGCGCAGCAAGTGACGCGGGAGGTGTGTGGAGAAGCCGAGTTACTCCCCAACCGCCGTATCGTGCTGTCGTTAACATTGATGTCCCATAAGAACGGACCAGAGCGGTCACCGCTTGCAGATGCGAATTTGGTATTGTCGAGGGATACGGTGAGGTCGAGCACAGCGTAGCCGTGGGATGTGTATCTTTGGATGGGCTTTTCCGTTATCACGGGCTTTGGAGTGCCTGCTGTGGGGTGCGACTGCGGTTCTGTTCTTGACAGGTGGATTTGGCGGTCGCTGGAGCCAGAGAGGATGTAGGTCCCGCCCGAGGAGGAGAAGGTGAGGGTGTTTATTGGGGCAGTATGAGTGCGGAGTTCGTGGAGGGGGATGGTGGGGAGGGAGGCGGTTGGTGGCATGGCAGTGGTTGGAAGGGTTTGTAACGAACGCGTGCAGTTCACCCTTCGGAGCGCAGGGGACGCTTTTGGGAACAGGTTGACAGGCTTTAGCTGGGCTCAGTCGCAGCTCATCTACAGAGAAGGTCAATGTAGTGGCAGCCTCGTCATACATAGCACGGATATGGCCCTGAGGTTAGAACAATGGCACAGTTATCGTTCACGAGAATCGGGCCTACCTAGTTGCTACCAAGTCCGGGGTCGGCATGGAAGATAGGCATCGATATGGCATTCAGAAGGTCGTGTTCCCAGCAGTCAATCAATACATTTCAGGTTGCGATTGTGCCGCAACTACTATCTCTTCAAACAAAGTAAAACACGATCGCAAGCCAGCGCGGACGAATCCACGAAATAAGCTAAGCCTATCAAAGAAGGCTTGCAGCCACTTGGGATTCTTGCAGATTCTGATGCGTTTGGACTGGTGATGACTGCCACAGCCACCCTGATCTTCAGCCTGCTCGATTGCATTCTATGCATTTGTGAGCTATCTCTCCCTTTGAGACAGAATGCTGAATACAAAGTGCTATAGTCTCTTATACTATGCCACTGAGAGGAATATCTTCACTTTGAGGTCGTTCGAGGTGCGGTGATGGAGCATTTAGCCTGGGCGGGCTGTCGCCATGGAGCATGAGGGAGATCAAGCTGACCTCCAGAAATTTCTGGAGCCACCAACTCAATGGCCTAACTACAGTGGCTATCTACCACTGGATCAGTCGCGTATTCAAATCCGAGTACTACACATCTCGTTTCAACCTGGAACTGAGGACATTCGCGCCAGCCTTGAGCATGCTAACCTCAGTGACAATCCCCAATACGAAGCACTTTCATATTACTGGGGCCCTCCTGACAGGCAAAAGGCTATTGTGGTCAACGATACAGAGGTTCTTATCCGCAGATCTTTGTACATCTTCTTGCACACCTTGTGCAGGAATGGACAAACCCTTCCAATATGGCTTGACTCTCTGTGTATCGACCAGAGCAACGTCAACGAACGGAACTGGCAGGTATCGATCATGCACGACATCTACCGGAAAGCGTCAATGGTAAAGGCATGGCTTGGCGAGCCGAACGTGGATAGCGACTATGCCTTTGACTATATCAAATTTAGCAAGCAGGATCGCCTTTTGACCTCTCGGCATTATGCAGTTATCCAGCGCCACGCCCGACACGCTTTCTGGCAGCTGGCCGCACGTCCTTACTGGACTCGCGTATGGATTGTGCAAGAAATAGCGCAGGCGCAAAACCTTGCAATCATGTGCGGGACCAGATCTGTGGAATGGTCCGACTTAGTCGGTGCCAGCGAAGACCTGTTTGGGTCTCTCTTCGAACACACGAACTTCGGAGCTGGCCGTTCTCATCCCGAGGATGATGCGGCCAGAGAGTGCTTCAAGCGGCTTGATCGCCTACGAGAAGTAACGCAAAGGCATGACTCCGGAAGTGTGCTGCTGTTGGAGGAAGCTGTGGCTGAATTCGCGGACCACAATTGCGAAGACCCAAGAGACAAGTTCTATGGTTTGCTCAGTATTGTGTATGGTGGAGACCAGCTTCCGGTCGACTACCGCAAACCACTCATGGAGGTATATTTCGATATGCTTTCTGTTAGTTTGGGCACCAGCCTGGGCCGAAGTCTCACCAACCCTCGACCTTTTCATGACTTTGCAAAAGATGCGCGGGATGTACTTGAATGGCTGCCTATCACCAAAGATGATCTTCTCGCGGGCCTTGTATCCGAAGGAATTCATTTGCGCCAATCTTTCTCCGATTTCAGTGACTTTTCCTCTTACTGGTGGTTACGGGACTTGATTGATCGCCGTTCTCACTATATGTTTTGCCCTGCTAGGCAAGAGGATTGGCCTTTGCCAGGGGATCTCTTCTATGAACTGGACACGTTTGAGTCGCTCAAACCGTTCAGGATAGTGTTGCGGATTGAGGAATCCCGAGATATACGGATCGTGGGCGCAATGGTCGGACCCGGGGACGAAAATCATCCCACCGACAGGGCATTCAAAGAAAAGCGGGCAAATGCGTTGTCAATCATGAGTATCATGGTCAGGGGCGGCATGGAGCTTTGTCGCAAGATACGCTCGCATTTAGAGCTATCTGTGCACTACAGCAAAGGTACGCTATTGGCTGCCATTCTCAATGATTGCCACCCTTCCCACCCTCTGTCTCGCTGGGCCACGCTTGAAGGGATGGGGACCCTGCTGGCTCTCAGAAGGAATCATGCTCTCCTTCATCTGTGCAGGTGTGACGTGCGCTCCAGCAACGCAGATAGATACCGCACCTTGATCGACATCATGACCTACCATAGCGACACCGTGAAGAAGAGATTTACGAAATCGGAGCTGGAGATGTTACAAACCAGCCTTCCAACCAAACACCGCATCACTAACTCTCTGACCTATCGAAGCATCAGATTTGGGAAGGAGCCCCCTCCTCAAAGTCTGCGAACATGGCAGCTCGATTTACCATCGAGGCATGGCCGACAAGGACTCCAGGTTTCAACCCGACCTGACAACGAGGTATCCAAGGAAACGCCAGCAATCCGAGAGGGGGTAGTTCACTTCTGAGCCTTGCGGTTCATTGCTTTTACGCGCCAGGAAGAACCCTGTTGATGACGCATCAGCTACAGACGGACGATATGATCCGTCGATGCAGGACCAGAAGCAAACACTAGTATGCCAGTACCAGTATGCCATTCAAGGGTGCTGAGCATCCAATATCTCCAGCACTCCTCGTTGAAGCACATGCTACTGCCATTCTCACTCCACATGATTTCTTGCCTATCCAGCCATGTATAAGTCGGCATAACCGAGCTCCTTTCACGGTTCACCCGGCCAGATCTCATTCGCCAGCTCCCTGACGAGCTTCAGTTTATTCTCCATATCCTGCCACACTATCGCATTTCCTTCTTCATGGCTGGCAAATCCGCACTGCGGACTAACACCTAGACGCTTCAGCGCCTCCTCTCTACTCTCCCCTGCGCCTTTCGCCACAACATCAGCCGCCTGGAAGACGCGCTCCTTCATCTTTTCCTTATCTTCCAGTTCGGGGAATTTGCTAGTGATCACACCTAGGATCACGTTCTTGTTGTTGGGCAAATGCAGCAGCGGCTCGAATGTTCCGGCTCGGGGGGTATCGTACTCCAGATAGTACGTCTGCACCTTGAGGTTCTTGAAGATCTTGGTGGCGATTCGGTCGTAGCCGCCTTCGGAGAAGTGCCTGCTGCCCATGAAATTCCCGCGGCAGATGTGTAAGCCGAAGTGCATTTTGGATGTGTGCTGGGAGATGGCGGCGTTGTATGCGTTGATGTAGACGTCGAGCAGATCATCCAGGGAGCGAGTGTTCGACGAGTCTTGAGCCCAGCCAGCGACCATCTTTTCGGAACAGAAATCTGGATGTAGTAGTCCGTGTCAGACATCAATGAACAACGATGCACTGAACTAGGATACTTGAGAGTATCCAAGGAAATTGCGATGGCGTAATGAACTGAACGAGTACTCACATGCAAACAAGGGGTCGTCGATTTGGATATTCCTCACGCCAGCGTCATACAGGATGTCAAGCTCAACTCTAATGGCGGCAGCGACATCCTCGAAATATGCTTCGTCCGTAGGATAGATGTCTCGAGGGAATGCCTTGCCATCCTTGTAGCGAAGGTGATACCACGAGGGAGATATAAGTGTAACTTTGATCTCCCCCCATTGGTGCTCAGGCACGAGCGTCTTGAGGTAATTGTACGCATCGACTAGCGTTGACTTGCCCGTGTGGCGAATCCTGCCGGTACAAAGACATGACTGACCTGGTCGATCTCCCTTTTCGATGAAACCAGCCACGTCTGGGACGTAGGGCCGGAAGATGTCCATGCTGGGATTGCGAACTTCTGTCATGCCTTCCAAAGATTCGAAGAATGTGCCCCAAAACACACCCCGTCTATGCATCGATCGAGAGTTAGCGTTACATCCACTTCAATTTGCCGCACCTAGGGCCATGACCGTAACACACGTACCGGTACTCGCCATCAGAAATGGCTCTGAAGCCCAAGTCTGTCTGCATCTTTACCGTTGTCTTGATAGCTTCATCTTCGGCAGGCGTCAAATCTGCCTGGCTGATGCTCCCGGCTTCCCAAGCGTCTCGTGTTTTCAGGAGCTCCTTCGGTCGGAGCAGAGAGCCGAGGTGCTCAGCTCTAAAAGGAGGGTTTCGAGGCGCTGTTGCCGACATCACGGGTGGTAGATAAGTGAACGATGCCGTTTCTGGTGGCTCAAGACAAACTTGCACAGATCACTCCCGTCAATGGAAGTATTTCAGAGCTATTGAGCAGGTTTATATGAAATCCATCATCGTAGTTAAGTCATCAGATGATCGAACTTGGCACATGGAAAGCGGAAGACATTCCGAGAAATTGATGATTGCGTCAAACACTTGACTATAGAGCTGTGATGTCTCTACACCCTTGCCATCAAGTAACACCAAAAAACCATCGACTTGCGGCGAGGATTTCTAACCGTACGCTAACCAATACCCACCACGTCGTCAGTTTGGCCAAGGAACAGCTTAGCCATAGTCATGCCATCGATCGATCCCTTGTTCACGATTCTACTCTACCAGTCTATCCGCGGCGCAGCAGCGACGGCCATGGTCCGCCGGACGTCCATGGTACCGGTCCCAGCTATGGCATTTATCGTCTGGCCGGCCATCTTGGTGCCTCGTAGACCCTTCTTAAGCCCGAGTGTCTTGTCCAAACTCTCAAACGGATCACTGCTCTCATTGGCTTTGACGGCCCATTTATTCGTGCCAAGCACGTTGTCGAGCTCGTGGACCGGTGGCAGCTTGAGGTACACCCAACCGTCCTCTCGTTCTTCAGCAGCGAAAGTGGCGATGGACATGCTATTGTCGTTGCTACACGACCCTGCTCCTTTGTCCTTTGCCTCAAAATCGACCTCGCCGTTGAGCTGGAAGTTCCGTTTGTGGTAAGGGCAGGATATCCAGAGTTTCTTGTCCTTTCCGCAATCTAGCCCAGTTGACTCGCCCAGGAGACCATCAGAGAGGCCGAGAGTTCGTTTGTGGGGACACATCTGCTGGGAAGCATAATACTTGCCCTTCAGCTTGAAGATGGCAAGCTGGGTGTCGCCACGTAATACAGTTCGTGATGATCCTGTTTCGGTGTCGGTGAACTTGTTGGCTTCGACGATTGGCTGCCATGCGAGATTTGACCATCTTGTGCCCTTGAAGTCTTCTAGAACGGCCTTCTCGGCCCAGTATGCTGGCCTCGACTGGTTCCGTTCGGTGACCTTTTCGATCGCTGGATCTTGATTCTCTGCTGTGTTGGCGAATTGCTGGAACGCTTTTCGCTTCTCTGGATCGTTGACAGTCTGTGTCCATTCACAAAAGAAAGTGCCCACCAGTTCTTGCATCTGCTTCTCAAGGTCGGCGGCGATGCCGAGCTTATCCTCGAGCACCACTTCTCGCAGATACCTGATGCCACCGGGTAAGTTCTCCAGCCATCGTGCTGTCCGCTGCAGCTTGTCGGCCGTGCGTATGTAGAACATGAGGTACCTGTCCAAAATTGGGATGACATCGTCAGGTGGCACATCCTTGGCCAAGATCTCGGAGTGCTTTGGCGTAGCACCACCGTTGCCGCCGACGAAAATATTGAAGCCTTTTTCTGTGGCAATCAGACCAAAGTCCTTGTTTTGGGCTTCAGCACATTCCCGAACACAACCAGACACGCCGCCCTTCAATTTATGTGGGGAGCGGATTGATTTGTATCGTTCTTCCAGTCTGACGGCCATGCCAACGGAATCACCAATGCCGAATCTGCACCATGTTGTTCCGACGCATGACTTTACCGTTCGGAGGGACTTGGCATATGCATGACCCGACTCTAGTCCTCCCGCAACAAGCTCAGCCCAGATGTTCAGCAGGTCCTGCTTCTTGGCCCCAAACATGTCGATGCGCTGGCCGCCAGTGATTTTGGTATAGAGTCCGTACTTCTTTGCAACGTGACCAATTACGATTAGTTTGTCCGGCGTGATCTCCCCACCAGCCACGCGAGGTACCACGGAGAACGTGCCGTTGCGCTGAATGTTGGCTAGGTACTTGTCGTTTGTGTCTTGCAGCCCGTGCAAGGGCTTCTCCAGGACGTGCTTGTTGAACATGCTTGCCAGAATAGAGCCAATAGCCGGCTTGCAGACCTCGCAACCCACACTCCCAGGATCGGTGCCGGCGTCATTCATGACTTCTGCGAAATTCTGCAACTGCTTGACATGTATGATGTGGTATAGATCGGCACGAGAACATTTGAAATGCGGACACAAGTGGTTGAAAACTTCTTGGCCCATGTCCTGCATGGTCTTGTTGAAAATGGACTGCACCAGTGGCATACAGCCGCCACAGCCCGTGCCTGCTTTGGTGCATGACTTCACATCTCCGATCGACTTGCAAGAGCCGTTCTTGACGACGCCAACCACGTCTTCTTTCGTAACGTTGTGGCAAGAGCAGATCTGCGTGTCATCTGCAAGGTCATCTGCATTTTCTTCACCATCTTTGGAAGTCCCCACAATGAATTCCGAAGGAGGTGTATCCAGGGCTTTCTTGTTCTTGACCATTGGCACGAGCTTGACATAATCTTTGGTGTCACCGACCATCATGCCACCGAGAAGGTATTTGCCATCGGGTGTGAACAAGTATTTCTTGTATACGGCTTGGAATGGATCCTTGTAGGTGAGAGCTTGGACAGCTGGAGCGGATGGCCCGTTCGTTAGGGCCTGCACTTTGCCGTTCTGCCCCTCCTTCTTTGCATGCCTTCGCGGGAGGTCCTTTGGGCCATCTCTGTCGGCGAAAAAGTCACCAAAGCTGGCCACGTCCACACCCAGCAGCTTCAGCTTTGTGCTCAAATCTGGCTGCTTGAATTTGCGAGGGCTGTGTGCCTTTGCTTGTGTGAGGTTGAATGCCAAAATGTCGGCTTGCTCAACACCCGGTGCAATCAGGCCAAAAGTCTGATTCTTCCAGCTGCAGCATTCCCCGATAGCATAGATGTTGGGATCGCTCGTTCGAAGACCGTCATCAACAGTGATGCCACCACCGCGGTCAGCGCATGTCAAGCCTGCTGCTCGTGCCAACTCATCACGTGCTCTAATGCCTATGGCGAACATGATGCATGTACAGTCCATTCGCTCGCCATCTTCAAAGACCACACCTTTGACAGCATTGCTCTCGTCGACCTCGATCTTGCCGACGCGCTTGTTTAGCATGACATCAAGGCCAAGGTTTCGCACAAGCTCGACTACAAGGCCGCCGGCCTCACCATCTAGCTGCCTGGAGAGCACCCATCTGTTCCTCTCGATAAGCTTGACTTGTTTGAAGTCCTCTAGGTCCATCATCGCCTTGGCGGCTTCAAGGCCAAGCAGACCGCCCCCAACGACGGCTCCGGTCGTGCCTTTGACGGTGGAGGAGAATCGTATCAACTTTTGCAAGTCTCCAATCGTTCGATACACAAAAACGCCTTTTGCATCGTGGCCGGGCGTGTGTCTTGGAAACAGAGCGTCGGAGCCGGTTGCCAGGACCAGAATGTCGTATGATACACTGTTCCCAGAAGATGTAATGACAATCTTCTCTTGTGGTATTATTTTCGTGACCTTGGTATTCAAGTGGTAGTCCAGTGCGCCTTGGGCGTGTGAGTCGTACCACTCTTTGGCGTTGAGATACAGATTTTCCTCTTTCCGATGCTGGAAGAAACTTGTGAGGCCGACCCTGTTGTACGCCAAATGTGACTCTTCCCCAATAACGCAAATATCGTATTCCCTCCGTTTCGCGTCGAGTTTGAGCAATTTTTCTCTGCGAATATAGTCAGCACCACCACCCACCACGGAGCATTCAGATTTTTCCCGTACATGAATGCAATGCCGACCATACCCAAGCCAACGACCACAATCTTCGTTCTCAGCTCCGCTTGAGCAGCTGTGGCGGCTTCCATAGTCGCACCCTCAGACTGACGACTGGTTTCTATTCCTGGTGGAGAGGTACTCCAAGCCATCCTGTACTATTACTGACCGGGTCACCACAAGGCCTCAGTGTCACTAATCAGTGGTCCAGCTCAATGGATGCCTGCTATTCATGAGTGAATGCGAAAGGAAACGAGAATCTGGATGTGAAAGAAGCAAAGAAACACTTGGGAGGAGGATTCAGTATCACAGCACGCGAGGAGTTAAGAGGTCAGCCTCATTCAACATGCTGCAGTGGCGAAACGGAGTACCACGAGTCCGCGGGCGTGATGCTGCGATATGCGCCGACATCAGGACAATGATAGCGGATCTCTCCCTCGTAGGGTGAAGAGTCCCGCCAGGGAGGCTCCTCAACGACACCAGTCCACGGGTCCGGCCAATCGAAGGGGTGTTGTTTGCAATTACATAACGATATTGCCATAGTGATCAGAGTGCCAGTCGCAGCAGATCAATGGCCCAGGTACACGGAGACCTTTCTCCGCGGCGATTGAGCTCGAGAAGCATAGGAAGACGCTGGTTGTGATAAGGAAGCGCAGTAATCATGTTGAAGAGATGTTGGGATGCGTTGCCATTTGTGGGGAGAACGGCTAGTGTTATCTCGAAGTTTAGGGTGAAGCCTGTGGGACCCGCTGATTAATATTACTAGCTCCGTCACAGGCGTAAAGACGGTATCAACAAGGCTTTGATTTGGTCGGCGACGGTTTTGCCGTGTTCAACGACAAGGTACTTCCTGAATACAAAATGTACTCTCAAACTGAAGTCAGTTGCGTTGATTTTGCACACATTTAGTGGAACCAGTGGTCCCTGTGAGATTGCAAAGTTTGGAGAAAGCCGTTGCTATAGCCGAGTAGGCTCCGAACACCATGGCGCAAGTTTGATTTTTAGACATGGTCAACCTATTAGAAGAGCACCAGTTGACTGTCCCTCCACCCTTGCTCCAACAGGGCGGGATAGATAGCCTTCTCCATTGCCTCAGGACCGCACATGAGCACCAACGTTTCCTCATCCCGGATACAGTGCTCTTCTACGAGCTTGCCGGTGATTCGACCTCGTAGACCAGTCCAATGGTCAGGTGCATTCGTCAGGGTGTGGAGAATCTTGCATTTCGCGTCATTGCCTTTCGATAATGCTTCCAGCTCTTCTTTGCACAAGATGTCTTCGAAGCGTCGGTTACCATCAAGAATCGTGCACTTTGTCTGATCGGTCGGATCTCCCATGATGGCTCGGAACACCTGATAGATAGGTGTAATGCCGCTGCCGCCACATATCATGACGAATGACTTGATTCGCCGTTCTTTGCCCAAGATCAAGCAACGTCCGTGACCTCGGTACTCAAACTTTCCAATTGGTCCTTTCATCTCGATGGATTGTCCAATGGGTAATGAGTCCAGGGCCAGAGACATCCTGCCGCCTTGCGAGCCGTTCGTGGGAAAGTAGACTTTGACAAGCATTTCCATAAAGCCTTGGTCGTTGATTTCTGAGATGGGCGTATAGCTGCGGATGACTGCTTCTCGTGTGGCCGGATCGTGCAAGCGAACCATGAGATGCTGCCCGACAGGAAGGCCCAGCTTCTGCTCGGGGTGGTCCAGTTTGAACGTGAAGACTCTTGTGTCCCAGGACACAATCTTCTTGCCATGGAGGATGGCTTTGGACCACACCTTTGACTGTAAAAAGTGTTCTCGGGACTCATCCGAGACTGCCGAGGCCATGTCTCCAGCAGCCAATGCCGTCCTGGCAGTATCATCGAGTGAGCCGATATGATAGTCAGGCATCATTGCCTTGGCCGTTTCGCTGTGGATAGCCATGAACTCTTCGGTGGCATCGACTCCAGCCGCAGAGACAATACTCTGAGCACCACCAGGATGTCCTTCCAGGAATCTGGCTCCGTCATATACTTCCCCATTGAGTACAAACCAGGGGCTTTCGGCGGTGCTGTGCTTTCGTAACTCGTCAATAGTGATGGGCACCTTCAAGCCTTCCTTGACCATGCTAATCTCTTTGGGCCTACCGACGTTGGCCACCTTGTCCTCTTCGCCCTCCAACCTCTCCCCCCAGAAACCATTGGCCAGATTGCCACCAGCCTTTTTGACCTTTTCCATCCAACCACCCGGCATCAGTGCTGGCTGAGTGGGATGCTCAAAGTGTAGCGTGTCTCCATGTGTATCGATCGTGACCCGAAACCAGGGATTGTTCATCATCCCGAGCACCGACCAGTACATGTCTCGGGGCTGTATGTTCATGCTCTCGTCCATTGATCTGACGAAAATGTCCTTGGCATTTTTCAGTTCCTGTTTTGCTAGATCGATGGACCAGAAGCACCAACAAAAGCAAGTCTCTCTCCAGCTCATGTCCACGCGACCTCCATATAGATCTTTCCCAAAGTCGCGATACCGATCTTCCGGGTACTCGACGTGCGCTAGTCTCCATGACTTGCCTTTGTTTAGAGTGACTTCGACTCTTGTAATTCGTCGGCCACCGCCACTGTAAGCATAGCCTCGAGCACGATATGTCTGAGGGCCTTGGGATGCTGACAACTGCTCCCCGTGTGCTGGAAAGCAAATTGCTGAATTCGGGCTCAAATCATATATGGCGAATCGTTCGTCGGTCCACCATTTCGGCTCGTTCGCGGACTCTTCTGGAGAAACCATGGTCGGCAGCACTCTGTTGTCGTAGATGTGATACCAGTTGTCGCTCGGTCCCTCGGTCAGAATGAGCCTTTTCAGCCATTTCACTGATCGACCGCCTATTTGTCCGGGTATCACCGCTCGCAGAGGCTTCCCATGGTCAGGTCTTAGCAATTCTCCATTCATACTGTATGCAAGCATCATGCCGCGATTGGGGTCCATGGCCCAATTGAGCTTGACTGAGGTGCCATAGTAGCCATTTGGCAGCTTGTCGGCACCTTCCATGCACACATATCTTGCCTTTGGTTTTGGTTTTGCTCTTTTGATGACTTCCCCCATCACTACCCCTGTCCACAATGCCGTGGAGACACCGGCCGCCCCCCACGAGAACCCCTTCGTCTTGCGGACCACGTTCTGCTCCTTCCTCCGATTGCCAGCACATACCAACGTGATGGGACAGGTGATTTGCTCATATTCGGACATCAATTGTTTCAGGGAAATGGTCATGGGATTTTCCACCATGCCTTCCACGGTGAACTCCCAATCTGGGATCTCTTCATCCTGAACCTCAGGCACGGCACCATGATTTCGGACATAAAATAGCTCTGGGCTTGTAAGAAAACCTTCGTTGAACAGCTCCGTAAGGGGTGCTTCGACATTGAAAGGGTGAACACCCGTCAATCGAATTAATCGAGGATCTCGCGGCACATGTGCATCTGGAGTCTTGAGGTCAATGTCAAGGACTCTGTCCGGAGCGATAGATGCAGGCGGAAGCGGAATGTCAACCGAATCTGTATCAACAGAGGCATTCGAAGCACCATCGTCTGTCTCTGGTGGAGTTGGAGGGAGGTCATCGTGAGATTTCCGCCGATTCAATTTCCCGATCGCTTCTGGCTTGCCTTGTATGTCTGTTTGAGGGTCCTCCATGGCGATATTGAATGTGATTACACAGCTCACTGAGAAGGGAAGCAGTTATGGAACGAAAAAGACAGTCCAACGCTCAACAGCCATCAGGTCTTGGTGCCTCATGGCAAACAGTTCTGCGGTTATCGGAGAGGGCCCCCGAGGAGAAATGTATGGTCTGGAGCCTTGCTCCATACCATCTGCGAAGCGTACATTATCCCTCGGTGTATGGAGTTCGTAGATTCAATGACGTGCATGTTGTAGTAACACTCTCGAGAATCAAGCTCGAGAGCTGCCGCGGACGATGATACGGTTGACTGTGAACACGGAGTACCTAGCGCTGCTGGGGTCAATGATAAGGAAACAGTACTTTTCGTAGGAGGAGACGCAGTTGAGTGGATCGTGTCGTTGATAAGGCCAAAGTTTAGCAATCCGAGCTGACCTTGGCGTTACCGACTCGTATCGGCAAGGCTGCAAACGGGACAAGACGATGCTCAGGCCGGGAAACATTCCAGAATGCTGGAAAACAGACGCAATCAATCTCAGTCAATTAGGAAATCAGTTAGATCTATGGTCTCATCCATGCATCATCATCATCATCATCGTAGATGGGTATCTTTACAATGCTCTCTATATCCTCCCAATGCATAATTTTCATGAACGCGAATGCCGAACTCATTCCACCTCTATTGACCACCCATCTGTCCCACAGGGAAGGGCTTGATAAGCAGGCCAGGGAGATTCATTGCAATCGACATAATGCCGATAATCCAAAATGATTTGGCATAGTTCATACCGTTGTATCTGAAGACGATGGCGTAGACAATTCCCCCCCTTTATGAATTGTGTTAGCGAGAATACTTATGAAGGGAAACTTGAAAGGAACTCACAGGTTTCCGAAGGCACCAGTAAAGCCAGAGACCACACCATTGGCTTGAGGGAAGACGTGAGGGATGTAGGCAAAATTTGCACCATTGCCAGCCTCCAAAAAGAAAGCCATTCCAGCAATCAAGCCGATGAGAGTCGACTGGTCCTTGGGGTCGGTGGCGCCAATGACTATTAGAAAGACACCAGTAATCACAGCTAGAAAGACAAGCCAGATCTTCTTTGCCCAGACAGTGCCGGTCTTGCGGTAGATATAGTCGGCGAACATACCGCCGATCGGCCGGAAGGCAACATTGAGGAGACCGAACATTGCAGCCCAGCGGCCAGAGTTTGTTTGGTTGAGATGGGGAAATTGGTGAGAGTAGTACTTCCCAAGGATGGAATTGATGGCAAGTTCTGCACCAAAGGAGTTGAAGTAACCGACACCGCAGACTAGGGTTTGCGGTGCGATGATAATCTTTATCATTTCCTTCAACGATGGCTTGGCGATGACTTCGCCCTTGACAGCCTCGAGTATGGATTGCTCCGACAGCTGGGCCTCATTGTTGGTATATTTGGATAG
The DNA here is from genome assembly GCA_003614865.1 of Arthrocladium fulminans. Taxonomy (NCBI): domain Eukaryota; kingdom Fungi; phylum Ascomycota; class Eurotiomycetes; order Chaetothyriales; family Trichomeriaceae; genus Arthrocladium; species Arthrocladium fulminans. The sequence continues at coordinate 943,107 of QXWJ01000002.1, forward strand.
CTGTCTTTCATCAACAATGATCAATTCTCCTTCTTCTTTGGCTGGTGGAGTGGAGGAACCTGAGTGAAAGGAGCCACTAGCCCTCTTGTTAGTGGCCATGATGCCTCGTGGAGAGTCGACGATGGCTTGAATACCATGGGCCTGAAAAATTCGTTGAGTTGTGAGGTGTCGCTCAGACCACCTTCCGGTGGGTGTATCCTCAGTGAGGAGAAGCATGGCGGTTGCGACAGCTGTGATGCAGATGCCAGGAACAACAAATGCGACTCTCCAGGCAATGTGTGGCGTGAGACCTTGATCGTGGACGAGAGAGTCAAAGATGGCTGGCATGAGGAAATAGGTAATACCACCTCCGGCATTACCAAAGCCTGCCACCAAGGCGTTGGATGTGCCAACGATATTCTTGTCAAAGAAGCCGGTCGACCACACTTGGCATGGAACGAAGCTGCCTCCCAGGATGCCGACAAAGAAACGGATTGCCATGAGTTGTCCAACGGTGCTTGCTGTTCCTGCCAGGAATGTTGGAATAGCTCCAATGAACAAACACCCCGCAAAGGTCCGCCTTGGGCCGAATCGATCGCAACACGGGCCTGCAACAAGCCGGACGAGCAGTGTTGCGACGAGAGCGACAATGTTGGAGTTCAGGACATCAGTGGTGCTCATCTTCAGATCCTTCGCGATGGTAACTGTGAGGAGCGGTGGAAAGGCATACCATGACCAGAAAGCGATCAGGAAGCCAAACCACGAGAAGAACCACACTCGGCCGTACATGTCGACCACATTCAAGGCCGGGATGGATCGGGCTTTGTAGTTGATCGGGTTCACCTCTGGTGATTTGAATAACAGCACTGGGTTGTACATCTTGGCTGGATTTTTGCTGTGCGTTTCCGATACCAGAAACTGTCAATGGCCTGTCGCTAGGCTTCAGATGTCCTTGTTTGCCGGTACGCCACCATGGAATCGTTAGGTTTCAGGAACAAACGTGGGGCTATATAGATCTTTACTGATCATTATCGGGTTCCTGAGCGGTGGACGCTACTTGACATGAGAGTCGTTGAATTTCTCCGAGGACAACAAGCAGATCAGGGAAAGGTAGATCCACTGGTTGGTGTCATTCCATTTTGGTAGAGCGGAGCCAATGGCATGGTAGCGGTAGGCAGAATCTGCGCTCAAATAGCCAAGGCTCTCGAAGATAAGACATCGTGTTGACATAGCCAGACCCCGAGACTATCCACAGGCATCACGATACGCTGGCAGTGACCGCCAAAATCCTCCATTCAAATGATACTGAGTCTGACGGTGCTCTTCAGAGATCTAGACCTGGACTCGTTGTGAATGCTCAATCGTCTGCCTCTTCGACAATGGTTGTAGCAAGGAAATTCGTTTTTGAGTCTTTGGCTCAGAGGTTGAGCAGTGTCACGGGGTGAGATTTTATCGCACGTTCCATGACATGGCGGAGCAGCGATACAGGCATCGCTGCTCTGCTCATTGTGCAGACCCACCTAGCATTCACATCCATCTTTAGGTATTCGTGAATCGTGTAGATGTGCTGCTGTACCCTAGCTCGCCAGTGTCTGAGTGAGCTGTTATCGGGGAACATGCATTTTGCGGACACTGAGGTGCTAATTGACGCAATTCCAAGGGCTGTGAAAGTTCCTTAGTCTCTTGTTGAGCACCACTGAAGATAACGGAAACCGTGATAGATATGCTTACAGCTCTGCAAAGCTGAATGTTGCCGTCAATGATTGGGCGGGACAGAGCTCTCTTATCAGTGTCGGTACCAACGTTGACGAAAAGGCGCTCGTATGACGACTGTAATGTTAACCACAGCATTCCAAGAACTGCGGAAGAATCTAGTCTGATTAGCTGTATCAAGTCGTAAATTTCTGCGTCCCATCGAATTTGGCATGGCAATGATAAGGATATCCGGTCGTGGAGCCGAAAGATAAGACCCCAACTCAACGATGCCAGGGCAGTCAGGAAACAAGTGTGGCTTCAGGCATCAAATTGGGAAGATATCCATTTCAGGGATACGTGTTTGAGACTTGAGATAGTGTGCTGGCTGATTTTGGTTGGGTTTGAGACACATCTTCTGCAAGTGCTCACATCATATTTCTGTTGTTGGGGTGGCTTTTCGACACGTTTCTGAACGTGTCGAAAGTTCTTCTCAAGGTCAGTAGCAGAGATCGATGGGAAAGAATCAGAAGATGTGGCACAATCTTCGTCTGTCCCAAAATACAATCGCCATAGCTACGATTGCATTGAATTGACTGATTGTCTGATTGATTTCTGGCACTCTTTCCAGGCTAGTCCTATAGAGGACAAGCATCACATGACACGTGATCTGATTGGTAGGGAAGATCTGCTGCGGAGGGATGGTTTATGGGCAAAGCGAGTGACGATGCAAGGTGCGAGTACGTGAAAATGTTAATTGCTGCCTAGTAGAGTCGTGACAGGAGCTGGAGCAGACCTACTTGTCCAGGCGAAATAGGCCACGTGAAATCTGGTTTGAAATCCAAGCTTGCGTGCTGCGATTCCCCTCGGTGTGAGGCAGAAAATTGCACCAGACTCGGCAAAAGAAAGCTGCTGCAGTGGCCGGAGTAGCTTAATGACAGCCTCATACCCCCTCACGGTGGCCCGCCCAGCGGTGTCCGGCCGTCAGAATCCTTTCCCTCGATGGCAGAAGAATAACAATACAATACATCCATCTTCAATAAATCGCTTGAAAGAGCCACTGGTTCGTGTCAGACCCAGGAGATGAAGACCCGGTTACCTTCCCAGATTTCTCATCGAATTATCCGGAGCTCTGTGTGAATCTCTGATACTGGTTGGTGGAGTTGGAGAGTAGTGGAGGAGGCAGGGTCTGCGTGTCGTATGAAGCTTGATCTACGGTTGGCGATTCAGTCTTCACTGCTGTCCCATTTTCTGCGGTAAAGCGGGAAGAGGCAAATCGTACGAGACTGCAATGGCGGTTGTTTAGAGGAGACTGTTCATACCATACTTTCAATGCGCAATGTCTGATACCTTGAGGACCCGCCAGTCATCAATGGCCAAAAGCATGACATTTTGCTTCCTTCATATTCCCCTCGTCATGGCGAAGATGTGGCCCATCAGACAACACTTCCCAGGATCCGCGAATCCCTGCTCCATATAGTCGAAATGATCAATCACCGGCCTGTCAGACTCTGTTCCTATCATGTAGCCATCATGCTTAGCAGCCGTTTCATTCATGTGCGCGTCACTTGCGCTCGAGCCGACCTTCACTTCTTCCACCGAATCTCGCCCATACAATGCTGCACTCACTTGCTGCAAGAAGGTATCTTTGGTGATGCCCTGCTCCGCTCCTTCCGGCGCTCTTACTTCTATGACTGGCAGTCCTTCATCTGGCAGATCACAAGGGCAGCAGTACTGATTCTTTTGTGGCCACTGCGCAATGCGAACCTGGACATATGACCTTGGCGGATCAAACAGGGCATTAGGGATAGCATCATTTTCCGCAGCCTTCTGCCGGAGTTCCTGCCAGCCCCTACGATGGACGGCGTCGTGCTGAGCTCGAGATGCATAGTCGTTGAATGAAGCCTTCTCGGAAGTGGCTGTACAGAATGGCATGTTCTGATTTGCCACTAGTTCGTTGAGGGCGGAAAATCTGAAATCATGGGTGCCATAGTGATAATTGTCGTTTTCAGTGCCTTGCGGATTGGAGTCATCCTCATGTAGGATTTCGCTGGTGTTGGAGCTGCTTGGGTCTCTGGTTGATGAAGCAGGTGAAGCAACGCGTGCCGGGATCTTACCGTCTCCCGCCATTGTACGCCGCTGGAAACGAGTGGATATTTGGTTGCTATCGCGATACCTCGTTGCGGTGTGGATTGGGCGTACAATAGTGAGAGAGCACACGAATGAACGCCACCGGGCTGGATGATCTTTTAGATCGCGAGTCTCCGCCAAGGGTAGGTGAGATCGCAGCTTTGGTCGGCTTCACGAATACATGTTCGACCATTGAGCTGTGCGATAGACAGAGTAACTCGCTCGTTTACCATCAAAACGGTGGCTTCAGGTCTGCTGCCTGCGCTAGTCATGTCAGTGACTCGGGTCCTAGTCTGCGTACTGTACAATCCCTGAGGCTTGCTCCACAATCTCCAGTTTAGTGGTGGCACCTTGTAACGAAAGGCCTGCGCAGCCACAAACAGCTGGAGAAGCCACGGAAATGAGGAACATAGGAGGATGCAGTCTATAAACTAAAGTGTCGAGATTTGAGAGCCCTGGCCCCCTCGGAGCTGGGCAGGCTGAATCTCTAAGCCTCAACGGGGCCACATAACCAGCCCAAACCGTGGGGAAAATAGGGCGGGGCGGAGACGCCCAACAAGCTTAAAACCCCAAAGACCTTATTGCCACACCCACCAAAAGGTGAGTCTCGATGAGATCCATTTGCAACTGTTACCCTTTCCACCATGATCGCCTCATGACAATGTCCTACACCAATCGGACTATTCGTTACATCCCTTCTCTCCTGTATCTCCACGGCAAACCAAGAATGCTAGAATCATAAGCCTGTAGGTTCAATGTCTGTAGCAGCATCAGCGCCACTTCCATACTCCATAGGAAAGTGGGAACAATCAAGGAGGTTCCTCAGAGTACCTGTAACAAATACGACACATCTCGTATTCGGAACCACGAGGAGGCGAATCAACACCCTGCGCGTCCGTCGATCGCAAGGCATAACAATTGTGAACATCCCCTGTTGACAACCACCCTGCGTTCCTAAGCTACTCAGCCCCTATCACGTTGTTCCTCACGACAATGGCTTTCCTCCCATCAACCCCAATCACCCTCCAGGGCGGCTGCTTCTGCTCCGCCATCCGCTACACAATCTCCATTCCCTCCCTTGAACACCGTCCGCTCTTCCCAGGCGGTCTACCAGTTCCCATTTCCTCTAACCTGATCTGTCGACCCGCGTCAAACTCGAAAGCAGCAAACTCCAAAGCCGTATCGTGCAGGTTTCCACTGATTGGACTAGATCACTGCCACTCGTGCCGGCGGGCGTGCGGGTCTTTGCTTCAATGTTGGCTCATTTGTGAGGCGAAATGGATCAAGTTCAGTCTGTTGCCTCGCGATAACGACCTCGGATCTGTCGGCCAAGTCACAAGTGGGCAAAGGGAGAAAATGGTCCAGTACGAGACCAAGGAAGTCGTAAAGCCTTCGAAAGAACTCCAGGAGAAGACTTACCTTGGCCATTATTCTTCGAATGGGGAGGCTGAGCGGATGTTTTGTACGAGGTGTGGGACACCAATGACGTACCACTTCTCTGGCAATCGAGGACCGGAGTGGAAACTGGATCCACTGGTTGATGTTGCCCTGGGGACATTGGGTGAGTTGGGTACATTCCCACCATATGCCGGCATGAACTGACGATACGAGACCAAGAAAGTCTTGAAAAAGAGGGCGTCAGACCCGAACGACATGGATGGTGGGAACATGGAACGAGCTGGGTCAGAGAGATGGTGTACAAGGGGACGGGCCCGTTGATGAGGCATCCCACGGGCTCACCCAGGTCTGTACTAGAGGAGGATCGAGGCATGATTGAAGTCACGGATGGTAAGCAATAGTGTGCGATGGCGTACCGGAAGATTAGAGAGGTGCACATTGACGATGGATCATCTGAAGCTATGAACAAGAATAAGAACAACAACGCTCACTCTGCAACAACGCCTTTGGATATCGGGGTGCCATCAACATTGATGTCGTCCCTGCGCACCATTTTGCCTCCAACGAGCTTAGAACAACAAGCCACCAAGAAGCAAACCGCCCAACAGACCACCAGCAATGGGTAAGCCATAGCCACCACCATACCCTGACCCATACGGCCTATTGTACGAATAGCCGGGTCTGATGAAGCGTGCATTGGGATTCGAGTAAGGCCCAGATGTGTAAGGGCTGTATCCATAACCGTTATTATATCCTCCATAGCCACCGTAACCCACATTCGGCGGCTCAATGTAGATCTCTCTACCATCACGATCCTTGGCGAAGAATTGCGGCTGACCCGTCATCTGTGCGCGCTGGAGACACTGTCGGAATCGCATGTGCGCTTCGTAGTACCGCCTCTCTTCTTCCTCGCGCTGCCGCCTATATGCTGCGCGCTCCTCTTTGGACTGGCCTGTGACTTTCTCTTTGAACCGCTCGCCAAAGGACTTTTTCGCGTGAGGGTCTGAGACGTTGGAGGGACGGGGCGGGAGATCTTGGTTGAAGGAGCTGCTTCCGGTGCGGTGCGATGAGATGCCTGCTGCTGATGCTTTGGAAGCTGGAGGATGGGCCGACTCGTCTTCTGAGTGGTCGTGGTATTTCCTCTCGCGCTCTTCTTCTTGCAAGCGTTCTCGTTCTTCAGAGGAGAGAGTGCTGAGGTATGTCTCATCGTCATAGGGGTGATGCCATATTGAACGTGGTGGGTTGGATTTTGTGTCAACGAAGAATTGGTGTTGTTCCTTGGGGTCAAATTGCCTTATCCAGCCTTCAGGAAGGGGTCTGAGTTCATCTTCCATCGAGCGTCTGTTCGCGGGCGGAATTCCATTGCGTGCGCCAGGGACCTCGAGGTGGTTGGATGCTGGTTTCGAGCCTGTGGACGACCCGGTGGCCATTGCATAGCTAGGGGGTGCATCTGCCGTGTTTTGCTGATCAGCCATGCTGACTGAACCGGTCGGTTGCGCTTGTATGCGTCGAGAGACTATGGTGATGCGCGGGGATAGACTAATAGTTGGGCTTCAGACTTTGTGCTCTCCAAGACGGTGGTTGAGTGATATTATACTGCGACTCGTTTTGCGGTAATCTGGTAAAAGAAGGCGAAAGAACCTTTACAATTGCAGTGCGCGCAGGGCTATGCTTCATGCACGGAAGCCGACGGGCGCAGATCGTCGGTTCCAGAAGTGATGACGTCTCCAAAGCTTCGTATTTGGCGAGGTGGCGTCTCAGTGTGGCTGAGCAAACGTTCCAAATCTTCGAAGCTTGATCCCTGCAAGCTCTATCGCACCGAATATGAAGGAATATTCAGATCCACCGTGGATGAAGGGTGTGCACTCCCGGAAGAACCGACATGTTGGTTTGGCGCAGTCGCGTTTCCATTACAATTCGATATTGTACAGGTGAAACTATCCTCGAGACTAGATCTCCTTCCCACAAGTGCTCCAGGCCTCCACCATGACCCAGCTCAAAGGCGTCCCATTCGTTGCGCAATCGACTGTGGTGCACATGGTTCTTTTTGGGTGAGAAGCTTGCTTGATCTCGGCATCCGGAGCGCTGTCAATATCGACCGTTCCCCTCAAGTTGATTGTCGATCAGTCGATACTATTGGGTGATGCGGCGGAGGGATGTTCTTTCAACATGTTTAACTTTAATGTCCAAGCATACACGGCCCTTTCCGTCGCCTTCAGCAATCCCTTCTTCGTTCTTGATCCCTGTTTCCAGCACTGAGACGTTACCTGGGTCTTTGGGCTTCAAGAACTTCATTAGTGAGGCCACTGGTCGACTGGAGCCTGACAGCTTGTGATCACCGCTTTTCTTGACCAAGCTTTGGAGTATAAGTGTGACTCGTGACTGGATGAGGTTTTGCTGGCTCAGAAGCGGCGAGTGAATGGTGGCCGAATAATCGTTGCTTGGCCAACCCAAATGGCAAGGATGTTCTCGCAGAATAACCAAATAGCAGGCTTCGGGCCCTGTTGTTGGACCAGCATGTAGTACGCTCGGAGAACCGCCGCACTCGTTATGAGCGTGTCACCGCTGAAGGGAAGCACCAGCCCTATATTGCGAGGTATGGTCGTTTCAACAGGATGAATATCCGAACCATGTCAACGTTTGCGACTGGGAAGGCTGGCAGATGAGGAAGTTTGGTCGCCATACAATGGTGCAGGTATGGCGGCGATGCAGATATTGGCTAAAGTTTGGGTGCGAGAACAGTGATGAGACGCAAAGGATGTCATGGACATGGTATGCTGAGAATCTCATGTCAGCATCGCATGCGGAAGGGAGGCAGACTCGTACCTCACGACCTGGATCAGGCAGCCGCTGTCAAAGCTTGTGAAATGGTCGGCACCCAGAGAACAGGAGATAGATTGGCAAACCCGAGGCGGTGGCAAATGCCATCGTTTGCTTGATGATATCTTTTCAACTCATTCACCGCTGACAAAACTCCAGCACAGACACAGCCGAAGCTGCCTCTGTCGAGATGTCATGGAAAGTCGCTCTTCCACTGCCAGATGGGGAGTGTCTCTTGTGCCATCAACGATGTGTGCAGCAACGGTCATTCCTGTGTACGCCACCTGCAAAGATGGCCTAGCTTGATTCCCCCAAAGAGGATCACCCAACAACCTCACATGAGGTAGTCATCTGGTCTGTAGCCTCGTATCCGACAAGCTTTGTGCGAGAAGCTACCTTGGTCCGATGAAGATAGTGCCAGCAGCAGAAACGTCCACGCCTCGATGAGTGCGGCTTCAGATGAAGTAGACATTTTCCTGTTTCGAAGAAGGCGTTTTGATCTGGGGCCGCCAGATTTGCAATGGAAGTAACATGAGATATCGAACAAAAGGTGGCTTCAGCCGGGAGAGGGAGTCTGCAGCATGCAGTGAGATCTGGGATGGATTTCGAGCCAATGCTCCTCAAACGCTACCAGAAGGTCGAATTTGTTGATTCTGTATAGACATGTCGATCTTGGAGAACGTTCGCGTTGCCTCGAAAGTAGTTGTCTACCTTTCAGTTACTGTTGGTATGAGAAAATTGAAAGGAGTTGGGCTTCACCCAGTTGTTGCGTGAGGCTTCGCGAGCGATTGGGACAATGCAATTATTTTCGCACGAGATCTCGAGGTAATGTCTCACATAGGATACTTGTAAGTCTCTTAAGGGCCATCAGCTTGGTCTGGGGAGCCAAGCTATCCGAACGATGAAGAAGGGAAAGCTGGATGCCCGGGAAACTCTGAGAAGCCAGATTTTTGACTATCCTTCGGGATTTGGCAAGACAATACAGTCTGTTGTAGGCTCGACACAATAAGAGATTTGACACAGACATCCTAAGCAATCGACATATCAAGCGGTAGAGAAGAGTGAGCAGTGGCCCCCTTTTCTGACTGCGTGTCTAAATTTGCTCTCCCGCCACAGAGGGAACCTGAAGGGATTAATAGGGCGAGTCCGTACGTCTATTGATGCAGTATGGCCAAGGCAGGCTGGGAGCATGTCTCTGACAAGGCTGACCATCGATGTCATTCAGAATCTCGATAGCGGGTCTGCCGCGTTTTCTCGATGGCATTACCGAAAAGGCTGCCAAAGACAAGTTGTCTTATTGAATGTACATTGCTATACAAACACGATCCACCTACCTGTTGCACGACATTAGTCTACGCCCGTGAATTCGTCCTGTCGTTGGTGTCCAATACGCCGACCGCATCTGCCACAAACTCCCCATGCGAATCTCTCCACAACTGTTCTGCTGCGACATCAACCAGCCATTCACCCGTGTCGAGACATCAGCTTCTATGTTAATCTGGATTTTCCCACAACGCCAGCAAGATTCTGAGTAAGAGAATTCAGAAGCTGCTCGCGCCGCCACACCTTCCCACCTTTCGGTTGGGAGGATTCCCTTCCCTGCCATGCCCACCTCTGACAATATGTCGCGAAAGAGACCTGCGCCGGGCGCATCACCTATCGGATACCAACAAACCCCCCAACAAATGCACAATCCCTACCCGAACAGTTCACAGAATCTCACTGACGAGCAATTCTTTAATTGGGGAGCAAATGGCCAGAATCCAAACGCATACTCGAATCAGCCCGTGTACAACATGCCTGGCCCTGCATATCCATCCCAGCCTATAGCCCAACCCTCGAATCAGTTGGCGCGCCGACCCATGAGCCAGGTAGTGCCTCGGCCGCCTCATCAAGATAGCCAGTGGGTGACTGAGCAATCTGTCACGCCCTTGCAGCAGCAGCAGCAACAGCAACAGCAGGACGCGGCCACCACCTGGAGTGATGATATTGATGAACTGGTCGCAAAGGCGCAGATCGCAAAAAGAGAAGCACAGTCCAGGCGCAAACAAATTCCTCCTTTTGTGCTGAAACTGCATAGGTTAGTATCAGGCTGTCTATTAGCTTGCAATGGCGAGACTTGCTGACAAACAACAGCTTTCTAGAAAACCCCAAGAACACCGATCTGATTCGATGGGCAGACGACGGCAAATCTTTCGTCGTCCTGAACGAGGACGAATTCGCCAACAATCTCATTCCAGAGCTGTTCAAGCACAACAATTATGCCTCTTTCGTGCGACAGCTGAACATGTACGGCTTCCACAAGAAAGTGGGACTTTCCGACAACTCGATGCGAGCGAGCGAGCGAAAAGCAAAGAGCCCTTCAGAGTATTGGAACCCATTTTTCCGAAGAGGATACCCGGATCTGTTATGGTTGATACAGAAACCGAAGAATCAGGCTACGAGCGCAAAGACCAAGGCTCGTGCGAAATCCGAGGAGCGCGACGAGGATGAAGAATACGCCGACGACGTCAATAGTGTCGACCCATCACGGCCTCGACCACAACTTACTCTTCCTCAAGCTGCTAGCGGCCATACCTCCCTAACGCAAGAACAACTTGCCAATGTTCAGCGAGAACTTCTGATGATTCGGCGACAGCAAAACCAAATTACCCAGATGCTAGGGCAGCTAAAACGGGAACATGATGCACTGGTCGACCAAGCGAATGATTACCAGAACAAGCACTCTCGACACGAGCACTCCATCAATGCCATCCTCACGTTCTTGGCAACGCTGTACAATAGAAGCCTACAGAATCACGAGGGTGCACAAGATATTGCGAAAATATTTGCCAATACTATTAATCAGGATAAGAATGGCAGTGGCGTTGTCGACGATCATTTTGTCTTTGATTTGCCGGAAGGGGCATCCATTGACCAACCGGGGCAACCGTACAAGCGACAGAGACTCATGATTACGGACGGTACCGAAGGCCGCGCGAACACAATGTCCCCGTCAACTAACGCACCAAGCCCGACTCCAAGGATGTCAAGGCGGCCATCTCGCATGGCTCGTTCGCCACAATCCGCCCACGTCGAAGAGATCTTTGACCCGGAAGTCCATCAGCCAGCATCGAATTATCAGTCAACTTCAGGCCAGCAACAACAGGACATGATGTCTCTGATACACAATACAAATGCGCGCAACTCCGGAAATGACGCACCTGTTCCTGACTTCTCGCATGTCCTCAACGACCTGGAAAACACAGGAGGGACCACCCCGATAAGTTCTGCACAGCGCGAAAGCATGCTCCGGATGTTCAATGACCAATCGAAGCAATCGCGGCCCGACACAAGCAACAGCAACGCCCTCATATCTCCAAACCGTACAAACTCGCAAATACAATTTGACAACAGACTCGCATCGACAAAACAGGATCTTGACCACCTCGCCCAGTTACAAGCCGCTCAGGACAAGTCGGTCGAAAACCTCACCAACCTTCTTCAGCCACTATCACCATCGGGAAGCATACCGGGCATAGGAGATGGCCAAGACGTCCCGCCACCACCTTTGAACATTGACGAATTCCTCAACAGTACAGCGGATTACTTTGCAGATTACAACAGTGACGGTGCTGGAAACGGCCACTTGGACTTCTCGAATCTACATGACAATGGCTACAACGGCAATGGGAATACAAGCGGGTTCGATTTTACAGATGACGACCCGCTGTTCGGAGATGTAGATGAAAACAAGAATGCAAACAGCAATTTCTTGAAGGTTGATGGATCTGACGGCACCAATGTTGGTGCAGGGCGAGTTGAGTCTGTTTCTGGCAGCAGCGACGAAATGACTCCCAAAATTACTGGGAGTGATGCAGGAGATTGGGAGGAGGAAAAGGCAGGGATCTCTTGAGGATCCTTGAGCTTTTGTCTGGCAATGATGGTATTTTTCTCGCGAATGATTTGGGGGTTTACAAATTGAATGTGAATTATGTTCACATGACTCGCTGATGGACTATCGGCGTTGGACAAAAAGTCTACGAATAATGATCACAATGCTCAGCGCAATGGCTGAGTTATTTCACGAGCGAGTTCGGACTTCCCAAAACACCCATGATCTGGTTTTGAGGCGGTTTCGCAGGTATACCAAGTTTGCTCCGAAGAGATATTGACATGTTAGGGACGACCAGACAACAACAAGAGCAACATGGCTCCTTGTTCAAGGCAAGAGTATGATCATGACGGAAGCGTATGTGCTGGCTTTGAAGCCCTCTGCGCTTCACTCGCCGCCCGTTCTTGCGAACCAGCAGAAACTTGTAGGAGCTGATGGTTGGCTATGATACAGGTGAGACCCAATTGCTGGGGAAGTCTACGTTACCACCCCGTCGAGGCGCACCGTAATACAGTCTCCAAGGATTACCACTCCTACGAGAGGAGGCGGCTCGTGAGGTGAAGGAGACAATACGGCATCAGGCTCTGGGATCTTGGAAGCCTGGAGACTCAAGTCATGACGTAGTGTCTCAGACCTCGTGCCAGTGTTGAAGATAACTGGGCTTGGTGTGAGGTTCCATGGTTGCTGCATATTGTATGGCGTATCAACGGACAGGGACCTACATTTACTGGAGCAATTCTGATTCGATGATATTGGATTTGGGTCTTCTAGAATGTTGAGCAAGTTCTTTTCTGAAGCATCTGCTTGCTTGACTGGGAAGTGATGCTTAGTCAGTCCATGGTGTTTGGAAAGGTAAGATTATCCTCATCTTTGCGAATGCACCAAAGAAATGGACTGGTGAAGGATTATGTCTACTGCGGAATCACAGATGTGTCTCTCAATAGGCGTGAAGTGACCGTCAGCTTCCAATTCTGCTCAAAATGCAAACCTGGTAGTGTGCTTCTCTTCTCCCAAGCTTAGGAGACCGACCATAGCAGTCAAACGCTCACAAGACCTCGAACATCGCCATAGCCCGCTGCAAAATCCTTACTGTCGAGGTACTGCGTATGGCCCTCTGAAGCCTCTATGAGTGTGTCTCCGACTCTGGCGACATCTCCATACACGAACTGTTGAGTGTCACAGCTCTGATGCAGGCCCTGCCTCAAAGCCATTCCAAGGACGGCGTCTGCGCAAAACGCTGTTAGGGGCCGGATATTGCTGGGGTGGTCCAAGAAGACCGCTGCTCGCCGAAGCTCAAGATCTGATTAGATCCGACAGAGGGGTCTTGGCCAGGGCTGAGTTGGAATCCCATTCACGAAGCCAAACCCTTGACATTGTCGTCTTTCGGGTTCAGATCAAGCGATTCGTCGTTCACTAGTCGTTTAAGACATCTGAATGAGCAAGACTTCGATGTACGAGGAGTTGGCAGTCGGAAGATGAACAAACACCAGCCGGAGTGCTTTCCATACTCTTCCCAGTCTCAACAGACTCCCCCATCGCCCTCGTCAGCCGCACCACTATCAAAAGAGCCGTTTGGATTCTCGAATCTGAACAGGACATGCACCATGCGGCTACTCCCCATGGCATACAGATTACCTAACATAGGAAGGTTTACCGAGACGGCACATGCGCGACGACACCGAGACAATGCAATACGATGCGATGGTGAACAAACCGACAATGGTCTTCGCTTGGATATCATTCCTCTTGCTCACTCTTCCGTATAAGTGGCGAGACGTCAGCTCATGCCACGGTGTTGTGGTACAGTGGGCCTGTGGCTTTTGGTCAGTCTTGGTGTTTTCGAAGACCACTGGGCTACCATGAAAGATTTGATCGACGATTACCACCCAGAGAATACTGAAAGCTTGTGTCATATCAGGCGCAAAGCACCTCCACAGTCCTGCAGCTTCCATACCAAGAGGCTTGATGCCGAATGGTGTCACACAAGGTCGATCTGGGCAGCAGGCGGGACAGTGCTTACCGGTCCGCCAGCGCCTACAGAGACGGCACAAACTCATGTAACGGTACTGTATTTGATACGCTCTTTAGCCAGGACTGACACTTTATTTTACAGAAGTAGCCAGCCTCCCCAGCAATCAAATTTATCTCCAGCAGCCAACCTGATCAGCAAACATTATCACCTGCATTGCCAGTAACCTACTCCCTTAGACAATGGGTACGATAAGCAGGTCTGGCTGGAGTGGAGCCCGTATTGAGTCGTCAAAACGGATATCTTGACGCTCTGCTCGGACGGCAGTCAACTATGAAGATGGCCAGTACTGTACGGTATTGGAAAGACGACTAATTAGTCGGCCAGCAATTTAGCAGCTGGCTACGCCGCCAATGAAGATGCAACCCCGCCATCCAGGAAGCTTTGGGCGCCTAACGAAGTCATCCAATACACTTGTTACCGACGTTGCCGACATGTAAAACTTGGCCCAATCAGCGAGCGAGTCGCCATAGGGCTCTCCAAGGTACTTCCCCTCGAAGAACGGCCGCCATTCGTTGGTCGATCCTCCCTGCTCTTGGCTTAGGACTCTGCAACGCTGCAGGAGAAATCGGCTAGCGGACGCATTATGGCGCGTAATGGCGTATCAAAGCCACTTTTGGCGACTAGATTGCGATCTCGACAGAAAAGCAACATATTCCGGGGCGACAACTACTTGCCTGGCATCCCCTCCAACCCATGCGATGGCAGCAGAGACGATTGGCATTGCCTCTGGGCTAGTGGCTCTCACAACATTTACTTTGCAGTCAAGCATTTCGCTTTACCAAACAATCAACAGTCTTCAAAGCAACAAAAAAGTGATCCGCAACTTGAGAGAAGAGCTTGAGGCGCTTGATGGAGTCTTGAAGTCCTTGAAAGATGCCTTGTCCAACAATGCCGCTGATTTTGCGGCACTCAAGCTCCCGCTATTGCGCTGCGGGCAGGCTTGCATCGACTTTCGAGCGTTAATCGAGAAATGCGTGTCCCACTCTGGCGGGGACCGGACGAGCATACGAGACTGGGCAAAACTGATGTATATGGGCGACGACATAACAGGATTTAAAGATACACTTTCTGCATACAAGTCGACGATTGCGATCGCCTTGGGTAACGCAAACCTGTATGCTCCTTCTTGAGACTCAGTGGCACCGAGCTAACCAAGGACCAAACAGTCGCACGGCTTACATTACCGCTGGAGCTCTCCAGGAGTACAAGAAAATGATTTCCGAGACCACCGCAGACCTCGAAGAGCATCTCGACAAGATCAACCACAGACTGGAGGTGTTATCCTCACAGAGAGGGCCGGTATCGGATGGAGACACGCAGGAGCGAAAACAAGTGCAAGAGGAAAAGCAGAGCACTGAACAATGCTTGGCCATCTGCGCTCAGGTGTCTACGCAAATAATCCAATTCCGTCCAAACGTGATGGAAAACGTGACTGCAAGGCCCAACACCCGCACAGAGATCATTTCCACCGTGGGCGGACTCGTCTCATCAAAGGCCATCACCGCAAGTCTCTTCCAGCAACTGGAGGAGAGACTCAATGCAACGACATTGGAACTCCGAACGCATCTGCGAGACATCAACAACCGGTTAGGTTCCTATCATCCAAGATCCAACTTGATTGAAGACAATTCAGATCCAACACGGATAAAGGAAGAAAAAGAATCGGTGGAGCAGTGTCTCGAAATTTGCTCAGAAGCGTCGCAGCAAGCAGATCATGCAAGAACGAACTGCTTTGAAGATGTCACAGTGGCGCAGGACGGCCAGCAGATCATGGTATCGACTGTGGGAGATCTGATCACTGCGAGACGGGTCACAGCAGGTCCACGTACAGCACAGTGGATGGGCCAGATGTCAGATCTTTCTCTGCAACAACTTTCGCAGAATTGGCATCCCGCAGTTGATATGGAGAAGAGCCAGCAGCCTCAGGATAAAGAATTTCAAGATCGATACGGAACAGGACACAAACTTCATCAAGATTCGTCGCCCTGATCGTCAGCCTACTCATCTGCCCTTTTCAGCAAATATGACGTTGATTCATGCGGCGAACACGTTGATATTTCAGCCGGTGGCTTCAGCATTGTCTCCTGTCACATACGACGCGTGTATATTTGGAACCCCCAATTGGAAGACAAGTCCTAGCTTAGGCCAGGCCTGAATACCGACAGCGATGGTCTCTACTAAGTCTGGGGAAACTGCTAGAGCTGCTCCTTGATGCTGGCGTCGAGGTAGGGTTTTGGGTATGAGCTAACTGTTGCAGGGCATTCAGGTAGATGTAGCAGTAGGATTGTCATTGCTGCCCAAGCACGCACATCCATCACAAGCGGCGCGCCACCCTGCTGCTTGCACCACCCGAAGCGTTCATCATAGTATTAGCAAGGTCACCGTAGCGAATTCCTATAGCACTGTACGCTTAGGCATCCTCAACTGCTCTGGACTGCTTGGTTTTGATATCAATTCAATCGTGGCTGCTTGCATTCTGGCAAAGTCCGCAGCTCACATACCCGGGAGTTCTATATCCTACGCAGCGATCCTGTCTACGTGTACGGATTCATCATCACACACTTTGCTACGATCACTGCCCTTCTGGGCTTCGTGGTTCCAAGTGGTGGAGTCGACATCTTCATCCCTGTGCGCCGACGCAACGATGCTAAGAGGATCTGCGCACCGCAAGATGCATTCGGCACCGTCGAGGCAGAGATTGCCGACAATACCAAAGGTGAGAGGGGTCGAGAGTCGGAAGGACTGGCTGACTGAAGGTGACTCAGTACAATGGCTGAATAGGTGTATTGTGTAACTCATGACTTGTTCTGATTCTGCCTCGCTTGTTCCATGCACCTTCGGTGGGCTTCTTCGTAGAAACGACGTGCCTCCCTCGTCGACGTGTTCGTTGCAATGTCCATGAATATCCCTCCATCAAAATACCCTGTTCCATTAAAGCGCTGACACTTGAGGCTGCCTGTGTATCGTACCATTGGGGAGAGTACGAGGAGGATACTCCACAAGTCGTCATGCCCAATAGCTCTGACATCAGCTTGGTCGACATTGTGAAATGAGTACTGTATGCTTCGGGAGTGGCGACAAGGAGCTATGTGGTGAAGCCTAGTCTGCTGGTTGGCTGAGTAGAAAGACACAAATTCCTTGGCACTTGCATCAATGGAACTGTTTCCGCTTCTCCAAATTTCCGCGGTCGCTAACTCATGTCTACATCCCATGCGCCGGTAACTTGTGAGGGGTGTTGATGAGCATGATGCATGAGCTATCATAGGAGCTGGCTTGATCTGCGCCACAGATAGCGGCCGTCGAATCCAGCTGTCTCACAAAACGGGCTTGATACCTGACGTGAACACTTCTTCGGCCATGTTCTGACAAGCCCCCAATGCTTAGATGCATTGAGTTGGGTTCTGTTTGTTTTGATGATAATGCATACCATGCATGTCATCGCCTCCGTACGCGCTTTCGACCTCGCATCATACCTGCGAACGGGTCGGAGTGGTCCCCTGGTCTTTTCTGGCGGCCTCCGCTCGAATCAATGCGGTTGTGCAGATGTCCTGTATGTGTGCCTCCTATCTTGAGAACGTTGTCATCGACGATACGGTCAATGGGATGTCTTGGAGTCTGGCTCGTTGTCAAAACCCGTACTCGTGTCGTGGCATTGTGGTCTGCCAATCTACAGGTTAGGTCACGCAATGCCATACGGCATTTTAGCGCAGTTTCTGGTTCCATTGCTTCCGCGTTGACAATGATGAACACGGTTTGAAAGTGTTTGAGGATCACGGTGAGAAGGCTGAGGTAGTCGTCCTTGAGATGAGCATCGAAGAGCTTGCGCGTGTAGAAAGAAAGTGCAGTACCAGTCGTTGGGAAACTTTCCATGTTTAATGCTTGGATGATCAAGCTCTTGAAAACTTCGTGCAAGGTGTACGCTTGCCCGTGGTCAAAGAGAACGTAGAGTACCGCCGTATCTGTTGACAGCAATTGCCGGACTACATTTACGCAAAACTCTCTGAGCGTCAATCGTTCTCTGAAGGTGCCTTTGACGAAGATCAATGAGCTGTTTGGAGACCTGTTCCAGTCCTGCAGCCGTGGGCACATCCAGAATGGAGATGTCTTCGAGCGGGAAGACATCTGCCGTCGGTTGCAGAGTAATGTGAGCGTATTCAACGTCGCTTTGTGGTCTATCATGCACTCCGTTGAGATAAGGCTCAAAGTCTGAGCTCGCTGATTGTCAGTTAATCTCTCACCACTGCCCATACGCGCAATTGGAGTCAGTGCCCGGTCTCTGGCCATGCCATCTCGTATGCGCTCCACAATAGAAGTCAGGCGTGAGATCTGGCCGGATATGTCCTGCTGGTGATGGTTTCGGTCTCCCAGATGTACGTTTGCGTGGCCTGAAATATAGATCGCGGGATAAACATGACCCGATGGCCTAGTAGAAGTGAGATCAGGTCCAGAACCCATGTCTGCCAGGTTGTGCGGACAACTCAAGTTGCCGTGCATATTTGTCAACTCTGCTTGGCTGGTGGCGGTTGCAAGGCTTTGTACTGTATCAGTATCGTGCTTAATTGTGACGATAAAGTCATCACATCGAAGTGCAGCAGGTGTTGTGGCCGAGTGGTCGATATGCGTAGTCTTGCCTTCCTCGATCCAGTCCAGGGAACGTAGAAAGAATCTGAGTAGGTGAGCGTATAGTCGGCCTACAGCATTCTCTAGCATCACCGTCGGATGTGGAACAAGGCTAAGCTCAGTTTTCGGCAGCGCGTCGGCAATATTGCATAGAAAGTTGAACCATATGGAAGCTGTATTTCCTTGCTTGAGGACAGCCTGGCTATGTGAGTTAAGAGAATATCCAAAGAGATGGGCTCACCCCAACAAGCAGTTTCATGGCGCTCCAGGCAAGGGCTGCGTACTCTGGATGGTGGTGAAGGAAGACATCTATTATGTTAGAATAGTGGCATACACGCCGTGAGAAGGCCTCCATGGCCGAGAATATTTCCAGAGAGCCATGGTTGGTTTCATAGTAAGCCTTTGCCTCAATGACTTGTTGCAATATATCCTGTAAGGTTGTGTCTCCGAGACAAGTCACACTATGCCTCTTCTTGAGGTCTTTGATCACTCTGGGTTCGAAAATGCCAAGGACTTCCTCAAAGGCAGTCCGAGCAGCAGATCCCACTCTGTGGTGGTAGCACATATGTCAGTACCACAAACCAAGACAGATGTGATTGACTTACCCCAGGCTTCCTTGAGCATCCTTGTACCATTGAGATAATCGCTTTTCTGGCACGACTTGAGCTCGAGAATGTTGCGTTGTTGCTGCCATGGAAACTGACGCAAGTCAAAATGGGCCGGTGGAGTCCGACAGACCAGAAGCTTAAGGCGACGTCAGGGTCATTTCATCTTCCAAACACGCAAGTCCCTTTGCTCTAAGATCCAACAAAAAAGTTACTGTCGATTAGCTCGAAATCCCATATCACTTCGAGATGTTCAGGCAAGGGAAGAGGGGGCGTGCGCGATTGCGCTTTGTCCAATCAGCGCTTGACAGGTTTCTTCAGCCTCACAAAGTTGATTCAGGACGTGCAGTTCTGCCTGGTTTGTCGACCACAATGACAATTGATCCTTTGACATGAGCATCTCGTGCGGTGTATGGCCGCACTGCAAGCGTATTTTGAGTCTGAGGCATTGCTGAGTTGTATTCGCGACAATCCATCTGAGGACGACGACAAGACCGAGCATCATCAATTGCTGGACAAGACAGAAGGTAGCTAATACGCTTGTTTGGGAAGAATGTTATTTCTGCTGACTAGCCTTGTAGGCCGACAGGAAACTGCGCTGCAAGAAGAGCTTGCGGAAGCCTATGATTCAGGACTCAGCGATGTCCACGAACCTAATCGACAACACAGATCGGACCACGCATCCTCCGCGAGCGCCCCAGCCTACTTAGAAGCCGAAGTCGAATACGGTCTTCAAACTAGCGACGATCAGACAAGCGTCGGTTATTCCAACGAGCCAGACCTCAACGACACCGAGGAGGACGAAGTAGAAGACGATAGCCTCATATCCCAAGGTCCGGCTAGAGAGGAGAATCAGACTACATATCCTTTTCTCCTAAACTTACGGTCCAAAACCGCTTCTGCCGGACTGGAGGCATTCTCTGCGAACCCTGAGCCTATTTTCCAATCCCAGTTTCCGTTGTCCATCACTATTTCCGACGACCAAAGTGTCGAACGCAAAGTCAAAGAACGAAATCTTTTTGCTCTCCGTGTCCTCATTCCAGAAGGGCGGGGAGTATTGGATTTCGGTTTATTCACCCGACGGCTGGGGTTCACTAAGTGCATACTGTGCTCTAAAATACACAATCCAGAGCAAGCTAGCGGCACAATCATGGCATCCAGCGATGTCTCTGGCCATTCTGGTAAGCGGACGCGCGAGGATGATCTCGAAATCGACCTGAATCAAAAGACGAATAGTGCCACCGAGAATCTCAAGCTTGAGGAATTGGAAAGCTATATCAAGCGCTTACAAGCAAGAGCTAGAGATATGAGTGGTCACTCAGAAGTAGGGGAACTTTTCCGTCACCAAACTCTCTACAGAATACTAAGATGGGTCGCGTCCTCTTCCAAGAGTGGTGAGGTTTCGAAGAAAAGGGTTCTCTCCTCTGCATACTTTGATCCGCCGGAATGGTGTGGCGGAGAAGGTGTAACAGGGTCATATCGATGCAGCATACCTGTCGAAAACTTCGAGCTCTACCTTGAAAAGAACAAGGACATAGCTTTTATAGTCTACCGCACTTACGTTGAGCCGAGTGCTGAGGACCTGCTCGCCAACAAAAGAGCGAAACGCAACAAGCCATGGACTCCGGTCATGAATGAGTCAATTCGTCCCATTCATCAAGGTCTAGCACATGCACTGGTCGAGATGTTAGAAGCCCGAGACGAGTATGCAGACATACTACAAACTTTTCGTGTGAGTTCCGAAGTGACGGCACCCTACATCTTCTGCTACCATCATCGATCTGACTTCGATGATATATCCGCATCTTCCAATGAATTGACCAAAGAGCAACTGCGCATTTTTCTTGATCATATCATGCAGACACAGGGCGAGGTATACAAAGCCGCCGACGTCATGATTTCGCAGGGCAACATATCGCATGAATGCATGGAATATCTATTCAAGCCTGGAGACACTATCGTTCAACGACACGAGGACGGTGAGTACACGGGTTGGATTGCGACCAGTTGGCCAACAGCTACGGAATCACAGCGAATGCCACGCCAGCAGGCCCACGCTCTCACTAAAAACGACTGCCCTCGCTTCTCTGGCCCAACAACTAGTGCCAAGAGACAGAGGATTGACAGCGTCCTGGTCCATACCTGGACTATCCAGGCCTGGCAGTGGGCGTTCGATGGTGCGTTCTACAGACGCTCTGAGTTGTTGAAGTTCTACTTACAGCAGGAAGTTGAAGGTGAGGAAGAGCCCCAAAAAGATTTCAAGCTCAGGAACGCCATTACGACCCCAATAACAGAGCTGAAGGTGATGCCCATACAATTCTGCCCGCATGAGATTGTGCATAAGCTTCGGCGTCGAGGACAGACATTCTGGAAATGTCGTGAGCGGCGCTTCGTGTCATATCGGGAAAACGAGGACGACCCGCTTTCTGCAGACGAACGATACATAGTGGATCTCAAAACCTACCAAAGCCTTCACGACACGCTGTTGAAAGGAAGCATACGCGATGAGCTAGGCAAGGAAGCCATGAAACAAGACCAGTTCCCGCAGGAACAATTTGAGCTCTTGCTACCGCTCAAGATCAAAGGGTTCAATCTTCGGCGTAAGAAATGGTATGACCTGATGGTCGATCGAATATCAGACGTGGTCTGGAAGAAAGAAGCCTTCACTAAAGTGGTGATGGATCCGAAAGCCAAAGAGATTGTAAGAGCCCTGATCAGCAAGCAACTAGCATCTGAGCGCTCGACCGACCTTATTGCCGGAAAGGGCAACGGACTTATCCTGTTGCTGCACGGAGGCCCTGGGACAGGAAAGACTCTAACCGCAGAGAGTGTGGCTGAGATTGCCGAGAAGCCTCTGTATCGTGTGACATGCGGCGACGTCGGCACCAAGTCTGAGGCTGTCGAGAAGTATTTGGAGTCAGTATTTCATCTCGGCAAGCTATGGGGTTGCGTTGTTCTACTTGACGAAGCAGACGTCTTTCTTGAACAACGTGATCTCAAAGATTTGGACAGGAATGCGTTGGTATCGGTATTTCTTCGTGTCTTGGAGTACTACGAAGGTATTCTCGTGCTCACGAGCAATCGAGTTGGAACATTTGATGAGGCTTTCCGGTCCAGGATCCAACTAGCATTGCACTACCCGGCCTTGAACCAGCCTCAGCGTTCACGCATTTGGGAGAACTTTATCGACCGACTCGAGACATTCAAAGACGAAGCTGTAAATATCTCGGATCTCAGATATCATCTCGAGGACCTCAGCAAGGAGGAGATGAACGGTCGAGAAATCAGGAATGTGATCACCACTGCTAGGCAGTATGCAGAGTCCATGAGGACAAGCTTGACCTATGCCCATCTCAAAGATGTTATCGAGATCTCCGGGCGTTTTGGCAAATATTTGGAGGATCTCCGTGGAGGATTTACTCACGATGAGCTTGCCAGGGATGAGGGTATCAGATGATCTAGCAAAGATCATGGACCTATCCGCCTCTGAGGTGTTGAAATGCAGCACAATGTTCCAGCCCTGCGTCAGTCGTTTTGAAACATGTGAGAGGTTATATTCTAAGTGTCCTAGAATTGGATGATGCAACTAAGCGACGTTGGGTAAATTGTTGACACCCATGACCCTGCTCTGATTATCTGAGTGGTAAGTTTGTCAATCAAGTTGGAAAAGGTCTAGATAGATTGCTATGCTTCTATTTCGATACTTCTCTTCTTCCAACTCTTCGCTGAGCGTATGGTGCTCTCGAAGGGGTCCACCACAGTATAGCTTTCCGTGATAACTGAGCTTGGTCTGAGCTATCATCAGGCGCACCAGCGCCATCGCCTCCAATCCCCGCCTCGTCGATTGGAAAATATCCAAACATAATCAAGTCGTGGCTCCAGGATACAACCATCCATGCCGGAGACCGGACGTGCAGACACTTCTTTAGTCCCCTCACCATTACCATTCACCATTACATATCAGCAAAGTCGCAGGAGAAGGCTGATCAGCGAGACTGTGCTTGCCGGTAAACAGGTGTGCGCCGAAGCAAGGGGGGTTTGCCTATGGAAGACAACTTTGCCGTTCTCCAACACGATGGTTTTCCTTCTCCTTCAGATCATCCAACCGGGGATACGACATATGAAGTTGAGATGGAATGTGGTTGGCGATCAGGGATATACAAACCCTTCAGTACTATCGGACAGCACCCAGGCAGCCGAAACTCATGACATTTCCTGGCTTCATGTTCATTCGAGACAAGACCTTGCGCGGCTCTCTCGATTCGTACTCACATTCATGCTAATCCCACATGTGCGATTCTTGCACACAAGAATCTACCTCTCCAACACGCCTTTGTCCTGCAAGCTAAACTGAGAAAGGCATCGGTATTCCCGATATGCCGAAAGGGATGCAAAAAGTGTCAAGGACATACCTCTGCAAGTTTCCGCATTAAGGTGCGGAGACGACACTGATCTGTGCCTGGCCTCCAAGAAAGGGGGACTCCAACAATTGTAGGGATTGCTGGGAAATGCGCACATTAGCGTCCAAGATGTCGGATATTGTTGGGGGGCCTCAGGGCGGTCCTTGGGTGGGCAAACCGTCGCCGTGCAAGGCAGCGACTGAAACAGGATGCTGGGACTGCAGCCGCTCGGCCGAAGGGTAGACGTGGTCAGTTTGGAGGCAGCATCAAGCTAGAAAGGGAGCAACTTCATCGCCACAGGAAGAGCATGGGGTTACATTGGAAACTGAAAAGAGCAATTGAGGAGAAGGTTCAAAGAAGCAGCGAGGAGGATGTCTCGTCGTTTTGGATCTATTTTTCACTGAGGACGCCTGAAGGAACGCAGCGATTATGATTTTGGAGACATGCAGAGCTTCGAGGAGGACGCTGTGGCTCTGGCTTGGCCTCATGCTGTTTGCACTCCCTGCGCTCTCAGCTTGCCGTAGTTTGGAACAGGCGAATGCCAAGACTTTCCATTAACGCGTTGACAGACGCGGTCGAACTGCTAGGAACGCGCGCCCAGCGGCTCATTGTCGGCATTTCAAAAGATGTTCCCTTTGTTACTTGCTTTGATTCAACTTGCACAGTTTTCCATCCAGCCAAAACCATTCCCTGACCCATAGTTCTGAAACCGTCAAACTGTAGGCAACACGTCCGCAGCACCCCATAACCTATCTCAACCATGTCAGCAAACGATTCCACTGCTGCGCAGCAGCCATCTGAAGTCAGTGAAAAGGCCAAGGGCAAGGCGGTTGAGCAGCAAGAAGCTGGCGACATGAGCATGGACGATGATGAAAGCTCTGGCGAGGAGAGTGGTGCTGAAGAAGTAGGTTCTTTTGCGATACAAGACTAGGAGCTATGCAGACAAGCTAACCATCCATCAGGTCCAAGAAGGTACAATTACTGTTGCGAAACCCGCAAGCGCAACTTTATTAACGATTCCTAGAAGCCGACGAAGATAACTTGGAAGAGATTGACCCGGAAAACATCATTGGTGGACGCACTCGAGGCAAGATCATCGATTGGACGGAGGCCGAGCAAAAATCCAAAGAGGCTGGTGATGAATTTGGCGACGACGATGACGATGACGATGATGAAGACTTTGTGGACCCTGATGATGAGATGAAAGACTGAGAGGATCCCAAAGCGCTCACACTAGACAGAATTGATGCCGCAATAGCATCCCGGACGGACTCTCACAAGCTGAAACAGGATCACACAGCGCATTGGAGCGACAAAACAGAGACTCTGTCCTGTGATCTTGTGCAACAATAGCTGTTTGGGACTACCTGTTGGATATTCGAAGAAGCTATCACTTCATCGGCGGCTTCGTCCAACTGGGCGCCCGAGGCTAACCGAACGAGCTCATGGTTATGTCCGCATGATATCGATGCCATCCCATGAAAAACGACTTGCATGAGGATAGAATACATTTCAGTCAATGGGAGAGACAGCCTTTTGACGACTCATCCGTTCTCGAAATACTTCTGGGCCCATTCTGCCGGTATCAATGGCGCACATGCAATTCCGCCTCTTTCTTCTTTCCAACTTTACTGCCTTCCAAATTTACTGTGCGCACTTCCTATGACACCGTTTCCTGTTAGCTGCGTTCGATTCTTGCCACAACCAAGCGTAAGCGAAATGCGGGTGGATTTCGCTGACGAACTGGCAGGCCTTCCCGCTTTTGGAGATAGAGCGGACCGAGGTCCGTCCTCTGAACATCAACCACTCGGCTTTCCGCTCTAAGCACAATGAATTACTCACTATACGGGTGTGCGATTCGCTGTTCCTACCGGCTAAAACATTCGCCCAATGGCGTCTCTTGACGCAAGCGAATAATCCAATAGCGCGGACCGTCCGAGAGAAATCAATCCGTGCCATAGATGGTTCGACCGTCTGCAGTGCACCTTTTAACTGCAGAATTTACAGAGCTTCAAGCTATTCCCACTGGCTCTCTTGCAACACCTCTCTCTTACCGTCATGTCAGATGTCGAAGTTCCTCGCATGGTATGGGAGCATCCCAATCCCAAATCAACACAACTGTGGAAGTTCAAGAAAGCAGTAGAAAGATCCACCGACCAATCCTTTCCAACCTATGAATCTCTCTACCAATGGTCTATTAACAACAGATCCGACTTCTGGACAAGTGCATTCAAGTTCTTCCCCATCGTGTATTCTGGCACAGTCCCCGTACCCTGCGTCGATGAATCAGCCCGGATGGACAGTATCCCCCGGTGGTTCAAAGGTGTCCAGCTAAATTTCGCCGAGAACATCCTCTACACCGGCGACTCTGCCGGTCGCCGCACAACCAAAGGAAAAGAGGACAACAAAATCGTGGTAACAGAAGTCCGAGAAGGCTCCTTCAACGAGCCAATCCGCCATGTCACCTGGGGCGAACTCCGATCCCGAGTCGGCCGACTATCGCAAGCAATGCGCGCACGAGGCATAAAGAAGGGCGACCGGATAGCCCTCGTAGCGTCAACATGCATTGACACCTTGACCGTCTTCCTCGCAACCACCTCAATCGGCGCCCTCTTCAGTAGTTCAAGCACAGACATGGGCACCAAAGGCATCCTGGACCGCCTCCTACAGATTAGGCCGAAATACCTCTTCATGGATGACGCAGCAATCTACAACGGCAAGCATATTGATCTCCGTCCCAAGATGCGTGAGGTGGTGGCCGGCATGCACTCAGTCTCGGAGTTTGTTGGCATCGTCACACAAACACGGTTTCCAGAAAAGGGACCAGTTGACATCGCTGGTGTCCCGCGCACTGAAACCTGGGATGGCTTCTTACCCTCCTCTGCCTCGTCCGAGCTAATCTTTGAATCATGCGAGTTCTCCGATCCCTTTGTCATCGTGTACAGCTCCGGCACCACAGGCCAGCCGAAATGCATAGTTCACAGTATTGGCGGGGTGGTCCTAAACGGCCACAAAGAGGGACGCCTGCACCGGGAGATTGATAGTACGTCGACACAACTGCAATACACGACCACGGGGTGGATCATGTATCTCGGGAGCGTGCAGGCCTTGCTTATGGGCGCGAGGATGATCACCTATGACGGATCGCCGTTCCTGCCGGAGCCATTGAGCTTCCTGCGACTGTTGGCGCAGGAGAAGGTGACGCATCTGGGAACCAGTCCGCGGTATTTGCAGACGTTGCAGCAGCAGAGAATTGCGCCGCGGGACGTGGCGGATCTGAGTGCGTTGCGGGTGGTAACGTGTACGGGGATGGTGCTCAGTAATGCGCTCTTTGAGTGGTTTTACGATGAAGCGTTTCCGGGCGTGGTACAGCTGGATAATATCTCGGGCGGGACGGATCTGGCTGGTTGTTTTGCCACGGGATGTCCGATTCTGCCTGTTTATGTTGGGGGCTGCCAGTGCGTGACTTTGGGTATGCCGGTTGCGGTGTACGATTCTACGGTTGAACCCACTGATGAGGAGCTGGCAACTGGGAAGCCTACGAGAGGCCGGCGGGTGAGTAAGGAGGGCGAGCCCGGCGATCTTGTCGCGACTAGTGCATTCCCTACCATGCCACTGTTCTTCTTTGGAGACACAGACGGCAAGAAGTACTTCGATGCGTACTTTGCAAAGTACGATGGGGTTTGGACGCATGGGGATTTCATCTCCATTCATCCGGTCACCAGGCAGGTTATGTTTCTTGGCCGAGCGGACGGAGTGCTTAACCCGAGCGGGGTTCGGTTTGGAAGCAGCGAGATCTACTCCGTAATTGAGAAGCACTTTACAGACTCGATCTCGGACTCGATCTGTGTGGGGCAGAGGCGGCCACAAGATGACGATGAGAGGGTGGTGCTGTTTGTGCTTATGAAGCCCGGACATCGCTTCACGGGCAAGCTGATTAGGGAGATTAAGAGGAGAATTGCGGAGGAGACGAGCAAACGGCACGTACCCAAATTTGTCTTTGAGACGAAAGAAATCCCGACCACGGTTAATGGGAAGAAGGTGGAGTTGCCGGTTAAGCAGATTGTGAGTGGGAAGAGGATAAAGCCAAGCGGGACTTTGTTGAATCCAGGGAGCTTGGAGTACTATTACCAGTTTGCGGAGGATGAGAATTTGAAAGAGGTGGAGCAGGCGAAGCTGTAGAGGCATGGAGAAAGATGATAGATGGGATAGATTGTAGATCATTTTGGCCAAATTAAGATGACTTTGGCCAGACTGCACACCGGAAGGACCAGCAGCACATTCCATGATGAGGAGCTGAGACTACATCGGATGTTTCGCTCTCTCAATCATCTGGGTAGCAACGGTGTGTCCAGTCCAGCAAGCCAGTAAGCTCTTAATGATTGTCCGTGAGCATTCCGCTGCCCTCCATGACGTCCCCATTCTGCTCAGGTCCGATCTTGCAGGAGAACCACTGGCTTGACGTGTGTTAATAGAGGGAGAACACCCGGTCGACACGCTTGGCAATGTCTGAGCAGGATGGGGGAAGAACAGGCAAATCCCTGACTGAGCCTTCGTATGACCAAATGGTATTGTCATATTGGTGTTGTTATTGTAAGCAGATGCACTGCATTTGTGGGAGTTGAAAATGGTCTGGATCGTAACGATCTGTCTAGCTTCTGAGTAGTTCCACGCGCCTGAAAGCGCCGCCGCCAATGCATGTGACATGTATACATTCTTGAGGATGGCTCTCCTTCCAAGGATGGTGGTAATGTCGTGTTCAGAAGTAAAATGGTTTCCATCTATTCCAGTGCCGCGGTGTCTTTGAGCTGGGGATCTATTGACCCATTCCGTCGCCGTCGTTCCACAGGGTCATCTCTTATTTCAACCCCTGGCCCCATTGGTCTGCTCCGATGTCGTGGGAATACCTGCAAAGCTTTAGTTTGTTGATCTGCAACCTTTTCCTTCTGGACCACTTACATTGGTCTGACTCCAACCCAGTCTGAACGCAAACTCGTGTGCGAATAGCTCCCCGAAGCCCAACATCAAGCCATTGACGAAGGGCAGAAGCAGATTGATGGCAGCACCACGCAGGAGTGACCAGAAAGTGGGTGGCTGATATATTATCACCGGCTGTTCTCGGTGGTTGTTCGACGACTGCGGAGGCGAGGACGAAGGGGGCGATAGTGACGAGTATGGCTCTGAGTCTGAAGGGAGAGTTAATCCAGATCCAGAGAGATCTTGCGGAGGGGAGAGAGGCTCGTCGTGGTTATCGTTGTAGGACGCCATGGCGGAGGTGGATGAGGGTGGGTTGTGGCGAGAATTGAGGGCAGGTTTC
This sequence comes from Arthrocladium fulminans, assembly GCA_003614865.1. NCBI lineage: Eukaryota > Fungi > Ascomycota > Eurotiomycetes > Chaetothyriales > Trichomeriaceae > Arthrocladium > Arthrocladium fulminans. Next base: position 971,974 of record QXWJ01000002.1, read on the forward strand.
AATGCATTTCGATGGTCCTAATCATTCAGTATCGTGGCAATGTATACGGTAGGTAGAGAAGGGCGCAAGTTGGCAATTCGTGGTGTTCCTAGTTTGAAACGTGACGCAGCTCTTTGCAGACTTCAGCAAATGTTGTGGCTCAGGCACAATTCGGAGCAGCACCATCACCACAGCCGAGCGAACGTTGTCGCCGAAGCATCGGGGAAGCTTTAGCCCCTACTGGATTTGGGCGCTTTGCCTATTTTGTCTTGATCGCTCCCGCGAGCCTGGACGCATTTGGCGTATTCCGATCTTGCCTGCGTCATCTTCATTGTCCTTTGCGACTCGTTTTCTGATTTCGTGCTCCGGGCTGGTACCATTCTTTACACCAAAGCCCTCCCGCACGGTCGAGCTATTTGGCTTCCTGAACAGTTCCCTCAGCTGCCATGGGTTCAGAACGACCATCTACACCTCCAAGGGGAGCGGCGGAAGCGCAAGCCCAGGCACAATCACCACTTACACCTGAGCAAGTCCGTCGCATGGAGATCAATCGGCTAAAAGCCAAAGCGCTACGAGAACAGCGAGAAGCAGAAAGCGCCCAGGCGCCCGCGTTGCCACGGTCAAGCAGTGCTGTGGCGGGTCAGAAGCGAAATTTTGAAGCCTTCGCGGGAAAGCCAGCTCCTACCACCGTCAGAGATGCAAAGAATCGTCCGCTCGATGATATCAAGCCTGCCCGAAGTACACTGGGAAAGTACATCGAGTACGACTTCTCGAAGATGACCGATACCAAAGGTGGTTTTCTGACCGCCGAAGACGATCCGCATAACAAGGCCATGCGCGTGGAAGAGAAAGACGCCAAACCTGCCGAGATGACACAGAAGGACTGGGAACGACAGCAGCTGCTGAAATCCCTGCGAAATCAAAGGGCCGGACCTTTTGAGCCGGGCATCAGTGCCATGAAAGATGAACAAACGAAACGGTGCAGAGAATGCGGCGTGCTCGAAATTGACTGGAAGTGGTCGGATGTGTTCCACATTGCTGTCTGCAGTGCCTGCAAGGAGAAGTTCCCTGAAAAGTATAGTTTGCTCACCAAGACAGAGGCGAAGGAAGACTATCTGTTGACGGATCCGGAGCTGAAGGATGAGGACCTTCTACCACATCTGGAACGCCCGAACCCGCACAAGTCCAACTGGCACAATATGTATCTGTATCTCCGCCTCCAGGTCGAAGAGTATGCATTCTCAGACAAACGATGGGGCTCGGCCGAAGCTTTGGATGCCGAGTTTGAGCGGCGGCAGGTGGAGAGCAAGAAACGGAAGGAGAACAAATTCAAATCGAAGCTGGCCGAGCTGAAAAAGCGGACCAAAGTCGAGGCGTACCAGAGGAATCGCACAGGAGGCGGAGGCCAATTTGGCGATGACTTGAGCGATGGTAAGCATGCGCATGACTTCGGTCGGGCTGTGGAAAATCCAGACACCGGTATGCCGGTCAAGAAGTGCACCATTTGCGGCCTGGAGGTAGAAGAGCTCGAATTGTAGACACGGCCAACATCTTCAATTGATATGTTTTTGGTTCTGTGAATTTCTATTTCCATTAAATTACGGCGCCCATGGCTTGGGCCGCATTAACCGTCGTGGCAGCCAGTCAAGAACCGGGGCATTGTGAGAAGAAATGGTGCAAGTTGCGGCAAGCGTGGCACTTTATCTGCAACTCTTGGTCTAGCTTGCATGAGGCCGCGGCCGCCTCCCCGGCGTGGAAGCAGGGCGCTAATTCGCTACATGCTTATCCCGTCTGTCCATACTTTCGTGCCAAACTGCGATCTGCAACCCTTCACCTCTCAGCTCCGTCTCCAATCCTGGCCACGAGACCACATCCAGTGAACCTTCACGACTTTCTCACGAAGTAACGAATCCCGTTTTCACGTCCGCCGACCACCGGATCAACTTCGCCAACAGCTGAATTTCCGCGCCCGACCTCGATCACTCGGTGCCCCTAACGAGCGCTTGCACGCTCTCTTGCTCACTGCCCCCGGGTCTCGGACATGTATCGATGAGTTTGGGTCTGCACTACAACCGCGCAAGATGGCGTGGCAGCATGCTGGAGGGGTCCCGGCGAATAGTATGGCAGACCAAAATGGAGTTCAGGCTTACACTCTGCAAGGTACGGCTCTCCTGTTGCGCTTTTTGCAGACGTTTCTAACCGTGAACAGGAGTGATGCGCTTCTTGCAAACCGAATGGCATTCGCATGAGAGGGCTAGAAACTCTTGGGAGATTGAGAGAGAGGAAATGAAGAAGCGCATAGCTGGGCTGGAAGGAGAAGCGAGAAGCAGCAAAGGCCTACGCGGAGTCCTCGAACGACAGATACGTATGCTCGAATATGCGCTACGAAAGGAAAGGGAAAACGTCAAAAAATTGAAGAACGGAGAGGCGGTTGATCTGTCCGTCGACTCCAAGGAGGCTGCACGAGAAGAGATCAAGAAATTGAAGTCCGACTGGAGAGGTTAGTTCCCTCAAGGCTGGCCTACAGGACCAAACACTGACGAGCACAGCCATTGTCCCCAAGACAGTCAGCCAATTTGATAACGAAATCGATGCCGAAAACCATCTGTCACAGGGCATTAAACAAGAGAAGGAAAGGGACAAGTCCAAGGGGTTCCTGAGTCAATGTTCCAACGAGATCACCTACCATTTGCTCCCTGGAATGAAAACAAGTGCCGAGAGTCTCGACCTGTCCAACCTGAATCATATCATGGGAGAAAGGCAGCCTACTCAGCAAGAGCTACTCGAGGCTTACGCGCAAGTACAGGCACAGAAACAGCAGCAGCAGCAACAGCAACACCAGCAACAACCACATCAGCACCAGCAGCACCAGAATAACATGGCTATGGTGCGAGAAAACATCGTACCGGCCCAGCAATCTGTACCGGCTTACAGTGAACCGGCACCTCTGGTTCGATCAAATACGCAAATCCACGGCAATTCTCAGTTGCCTGTTCGAGAAGCCGGCCGACTACAGGAACCATCACCGACCACTCCCATGACCGCCATTGACAGCCGCAAATTGTTCAACGAGACTCATCAAACCCAAGAAGACCAGGTCGAATCGGTCTCTCACCAGTATGACAACTACGGACGGCCCATCTCGGCAAAGGCTGAAAATGCTGTTCCGCGGACAGCCAACAAAGTCGAGGGAGAGATGTCCGACAGCGGGTGGGATTTCGATGATGGCCCTGCCGGCCCTCCGCAGCCACCACCCGAACTACACCACAGCCAAAGACCTGACACCGAGGCTTTCCCATCCGCTATGCCCTCGAAATCACCAACCCGTGTTCCTGGTTCCCGCCGGAAGAGTTCTGGAGCGAGACGAAAAAGCTCGGACGCGGCCGCTGATCTTGGAAGTTTGACCAACGCTCTCGCCGCGGACGCATCGCAGTTCAAGGTCCGCTTTGCCATGAGAGGCCATCTAGACGTGGTTCGATGTGTGATATTTACTGGAGGCGGGAGTCCTTCCGACCCCGAATTCTGCACTGCGGGCGATGACGGAACAATCAAAAGATGGCATATCCCAGCTTCCTATGGCGCAAATTCAGTGGGCGAAGACCTCGACCGAATAGCACATTTCACGCATCGTGGGCACAATGGCACAGTGTGCTCATTGGCCGCCTGTCCAGCGACCCTCAGCTTCTCGAACGGTGGTCGGGTGGCAGGAGACGGCTGGATCTTTTCGGGCGGTGAAGATGCCAGCGTCAGGGTATGGGAACGAGGTCGTGTGGACCCAAAAGCCACGCTGGAAGGGCATACAGATGCTGTCTGGGCATTATGCGTTCTACCAGGCACTGTAGGCTCTGTCTTCGGTGACCGGTCATCGTCGTATGGTGGACCAGAACGGGTACTGCTCGCAGCCGGCGCCTCAAACGGCACGATACTAGTGTGGGCAGTCTCAGCACCGCCACAGGTCAACTCGGTCTCGGGAGGCTCAAACAGAGGTGCAAGAGGGAGCAGAAGAGCAAACTCGATATCAGCCGGCAGCAACTTCCCTAGCTCACCGCAGCCCAGTGTGGCCAGCAACACGCCTTTCCACTACACCCTGGTGCACCGGATAGAGCGGCCTGGTCAGGCTGCTCCAACGTCGATATCGCCACTTTCACCCGCAGGATCCAGTTTCGTCGTCAGCTACAGTGACGCCAGCGTGATCATCTTCGACACCAGGACGGGCGAAGAGATTGTGGGCATGGCCAGTCAGGAAACTTACGACGGCACACAGAACACAAGTGTTAATGCCGTCGTCGCTAGCAGCACCGGCTTCGACACGACACCATCTCCAGCGCGACGCGGGAGCATGGGCGAAGACGACGTGGTCCATGGCGCGACTGGCCATGAAGGTGGCGTAGAAGGACTCGTCATCGCCGGCTATGAAGACAGATATATTCGATTCTTTGACGCAAATTCAGGTAAGCTAAGATCAGGTACTCGCGTAAGATGAGGCATACTAATAAGAGTGTTCAGGACAATGTACTTATACCATGCTGGCTCACCCGTCTGCCATATCGTCATTATCACTTTCCCCCGACGGGAGGGAGCTCGTCTCCGGCGGACATGATGCCAGCCTACGATTTTGGTCGCTCGAGAAGCGCAATTGCACTCAGGAGATCACGAGCCATCGAATCATGAGAGGCGAGGGTGTATGCGCTGTGGTGTGGAGCCCAGATAGTCGCTTCGTCATCAGCGCCGGTGGAGATGGAGCCGTCAAGGTGTTTTCGAGAAGTTAGCATAATTTTCTACGTTGTACGTTTGTATGAACGAAGGCATAATCTGCTCACTTGTGCAGAGCGGCTACTTAGTTTCAACTTGAACGTCGAAGGACGGGGTGTGGCAGCGGAGATGGCGCCAGTGGTTGGAGGAGGGAACCAGTTCGCAGTCCTGCCTCGAATGCTTTCACGACGGTCGCAACCACGGCAACGTTCACGCAATCATCGATCTTGTCGGCGATCAGATTACATTCCCCTTTGATGCAGAAAATGCGATAAGAAGTTTCTGGGAGCGTCTTGCCAGGCCACAGCTTTCTTTAGGCCTAGTGGGCGTCCAAAGGATTGCAGCGAGAACGAGCTTCTCACCAACAACAAACTTGACATCTACATTGTTCAATGTTGACGATCTCATGCCAACTAGTATGAGATTGTGAGGGGCGAATGTTTTGCTCGCTTTCGTCAGCTCTCCCATCTCTCCAGACTACATAAGCTCGTGTTGCTCAGTGGCTTGCATCTCTCCAAGGCCTCGAACCTTTTCTACCGCTCACTTCTGGGGCTATACTTGCGCAACCGCTACAGTTGCTTTTCGAGGCCGGTGAAATTCGTCTCTAACACCAGACCAATTCTTGCACATTCCGCCATAGCATTGCGATCATACGATTGGAACAGATGGCGATCCACCTTCCTTATGGCAGAGTCACGCTTGCTCATGCAGGCTCAGACTAGAGCTTTGCTGTGCAGCTGCGGGATAAGCACAGGATGGATTTGTTCACGAGCATGGCATGAAACCAATGCCTCCAGTACAAACCTGGATGTCATCACTCCTCCCTCGCTTGCCCACCCCTCTCGTGCGCCCTAGGCAACGACTTCACCGCCTGCACAGAATAGACCAATGAAATCCAGCAGATCTAGCCATCAGGTATAGTCACCGCGAAGTGGAAGGAGGGCTCAGCAGCACGGCTTTGAAGAGGTTGAGCTCGACCTCGACCTCGACCTCAACTGCAAGACCGGCTCTCCGTTTGACCTCGAGGAAATTGCTGACGAGGATGAGGCTGAAGAGGAAAAACGAGACGAATAGTCAGTGCTGGATACCGACAAACCTGGTCCCGAATCCGAACCCTAGACTAGACGAGGGCAAGGCAGGCACGTGTGGAGGACAAAATGCGCGAAGATTATAGGGCTGGTGAAGGAGGGGGTGTTCCAAGGAGTTAGAAAAGTGTAGGGCGAAGAGGAAGAAGAAATTGATGTACTATGATGCTTGTGTTTGCCCTAATGACGGCTTGCTTGAAAGGCGTCAGGATACAAGACGCAAGGTTATTGAAGTTGGGGGGTGGAGAGATCAGGTTTTCGAGCTATGGCCGTCCTATTTCTCATCATCGCCTCTTGTGGTCTCTACAAACGATTTGCTAAGGCATTCATTCTCATCTACGAATCCTCTGAAATTGTCTCAGACCATACCATGGTTTCCATCTACTGGTGTTCCGCTGCCAGGAGCAGCGCCGTTCACCACACACTGCCGATTCCAATCTAGTAGAACAGGTTCTTACCACTGGCTCTCACGGGCCATATTGGCTGTGAGAAATGCTAACGGGATTGGCAGAAATTACGGTTCCCTGAGGACATCGTATGCTGAGCCGCAGCACCAACTTCCTGAATCGTTTTTCTCCATGGTGATTTTTGACACGACCAACCAGTTAGATCATGGATATACCTCCATTCGACTGCAGCGTCGGCTGTCATGGCATGATGTTCTCAATTCGCTCAAGCTACACCTGTGGTCATGGAGCACGTTGCAAGTCAGGCACTCTCACCCTCACCAAAATGTGCGGTCCTTGACATACATGCCGGTAGCTTGAGATACCTCTCAATAGCACACCAACCTTCGAAGGTCCTTCCCCAACTACTTACCTCCGGGCCCTTCCAGTTGTCGTATAAGGTGCACGGTTCAGACTGAGATTGCCCAATCTGCAATTCGCCCTAGTATTCTCGGCGGCAAAGAGATCAATGTTGGCTCAGAACGGACACGCAAGACGGGGAATAACTAAGCGCGAGAGAACTGGGAAAGCTGGATGTGAACCTAACAACGAGCACCTGGCGTCCTCGTGGTCATCATCGAGACGAGGGAAAGAAGTAGGGGGCAAATTGGAGGAGTTACTGTCTTTCATCAATACTCTCTCGCATCCCGGAACCCATCCTCAGCGAACACGATGTCGGCGGTACGACACGTCCGGATGACAAGACCGCCTGTTGCATTTCTGGCCGTCTTTTACTAGGTGATTTGTACCTGCCGAGACCGCGTGTCGAGAGAGTCCTGCTGCAAGCCCATGGGTCCGTCGAATACTCGTACCAATGATCGAGATGTTGAGAACGGAAACTCCCAAAAAAGTTGCCGCAAAAGGTCTTGGCTACGTCTCTGAGAACAACCCCTCGCCAGCGCGCGCAATGTGTATTTTCATATTTCCTGTTATCTCATAGGTGAGCTGTCTTCATGTCATGCAATAATGCACTGAACGACGAAGTAGAGGCTTTGTCCTCAATTTACGACTCTCAGGTCCTAACTATCACAGAAGGCGGTGGTGCCAATGAATCCACCACAGCCGTCTTAGCACTTCCGAACGTCGCATATTCCTTCTCAGTAACCTTTCCTCCCAGCTATCCCGATGAGCCACCGCACATAACTGGCACGCACCATGTTGCAGCCTCAGCGAAGAAAGGAGAAGGCGACGCAGCAGCAAACACGCTACGAGAGGTACTAGGTCGACTGTTCACGCCCGGACAAGTCTGTCTATTCGATCTGGTCGAAGAAGCCACACCACTACTCGCAGAGCACGGCGAGAAGCAAGATGGCGAGACTCAAGATAGCGAAGAACATTCTACGATTAGGTCAGCTACGCCGCCTCCTGCATCATACTCCGTTACAGCAGTCGAATCAGGGCTGACAGCAGCTGCTTCCCCCGGCAAAGCCACGAGCATCCCGCCACCAAATTGGATTCTCTCTCAGCCCTTGACAGTCAATAAATCCACATTCATCGCACGATGTCTCCCCATCAAGTCGCTCACCGAAGCCACATCCTCAATATCGCATCTCCTGGCTACCAATAAGAAAGTAGCGAGCGCAACACACAACATCACAGCTTGGAGGATTAAGACACAATCCACGCACAATGCGCCGGAGATAGTGATCCAGGACTCAGATGATGACGGCGAGGCGGCTGCAGGCGGAAGACTGCTGTATCTCATGCAGCTGGTGGACGTTTGGAATGTAGTCGTCGTGGTCACAAGGTGGTACGGCGGTGTCAAGTTGGGACCCGATCGATTCAAGTGTATCAATACCGTTGCACGGGAAGCGCTCGTGAACGGCGGCTTCGTGAAAGAAGAGAAGGACAAGGACAAAGGCGGCGGGAAGAAGGGAAAGAAATAGACCAATGATGAATTCATCTCCTCCCTCCTTGGCTACTGACGTACCTACATACCTGCGTGCCTGCCTCCCGACCCGGCCCATGTTCTTCGTTCATGCCTTCGGAAAACTCATCCCAACAAGCACAGCCCGCTCCTCCACCGACGCATGTGCATAGCTCAGCCCAGCGACTCCGCCCGGCTCAAGCATCAACTCCATCTTCACATCCAGCTCGCACCCAAGCCACCGTCGCACAAACGCCCTCAGGATATGCCCGTGCGCCACAACAAGAACATCCCTCCGTCTCCCTGGCTCCAGTTTCCCCTCCTTCGCATCCCGCATGTAAGCCCCCTGCAGCGCCGTGATTTCGTCGATTATCCTATCGACGCGCCGTCTCACCTGGTCCGGTGTTTCCGAGCCCGGACCCTCGGTGCCGTCGCGCCAGATGTCCCACGGCCGCTCTCCATCTAGACCACGCGACTGCCGCAACGAGCGGATCTCGCCGGTCAACAGGCCCTCATAGTCTCCGTACCCCCACTCCGCGATATCCCCTGTCACTCGGACGTCTACAGTGCCGCTTCCCACTTCTCCTGCATTGGCGTCTGCATTGGCAGGGAGACTTTTCTCGTGTCCTGCACTTTCAAACAGCAGTTCTAGCGTTCGCTGTGCACGCTGACGAGGAGAGACATATATACGCGCCAGATTGCCCGGGTCAATCAGAAGACCAGGGCCGAATATGTGGCTTGCCGTTTCACGGACTAACTGTTCGCCCGCCGGTAGGAGGGGGAGGTCGGTAATGCCTGTGAATTTGCCTGATTGGGACCAGGATGTGGCGCCGTGCCGCATGAGGTAGACGCGCGGCGTTGCAGCATCTTTGTCAGGCATTGCAATTGCAAGCTCAAGCTCAGTCTGCTTGGCCTTCTTTGGCTATCGGGATGAAGGGGAGCTGGAGGCGCGGGAGCAATTTGTGGAAAAGTGCTTAGGGATTGGTGATTCCTATGGTTACCTTTTAGGGTTTAATTGGGGAGCTCACGGTTAGTTATTAATCGATTGTCATGTCCTGATTAAAGACAGGCGAAGACTGATGAACGATCTCTCCAGTTTGAGGATTGTTGGGATAGACATCAGCATGCCACAGAGGCATGTCCGCTGCGGCATGCCGAGTTGGGAAATGCGGCAAGGAGAAAAAACTTGGCCGGCGGGGTGGGATGTGTGGGTAATTTTACATTGGAGACGCTTTGATAGTGCTATCTAATCCAGAATCTTTACAAATTGTCCTCCGAAATGCTTGGTGGCGCTCTCTCTTGATCACCGGATAATTGTTCGTTACAGAGCAGGAGCCCAGCGAATTGTTCTCATGGATTGCGGCGGCTTCTGAGGTGGCAGCCAGCCTTGGGCCCGCATGGCGAGCCACGTGAAATGGATCATGAGGTCAGCCCCTCCTCTTTTTATGCCTTTCGTGCTTGGAGGCGTCGTCGGGCGTTGACCGTGGCATCATAAAGCACATCCTTGAAAGCGAAGAGGAAAGCGGCCGTGAGCACAGACTGGCTGACCTTCGGGACGAGACCCTTGTATAGACCAGCATAACCTTCCTCCCTCACAATCTTCTTCAAGCTTTGTGTCATTGATGCCGCTGGCTGATCCTTGGTAGCGACATGTGCTCTTGACTTGACAGTAATGTATGGATAGGTAATGGTGGTGGCAAGCAGCTTGCCCAGAGCACCGAGGTAGAAGGCATCCTTTGGCCCGACCTTTTTCCTCTTCTCCAGGATGTTTTTAAACTGCTCGAAGAACGTATACTGCAAGATCGGGTTGATCACCAGCACCAAAGCTGGCAGGACACCAGCAAACAAGCTCGAGAAGCCTTCGTCTCTGATCAACGCAATCAGCGTGCTGATTGTGCTTGGTTTCCTCTTGGGCTTTGTTTCTCCCTCAACGTCCTTGTCCTCCTTTCTTATGGTCATTCTGGTGTTAATAACCCAGATTGGGTTTGTGATGAGGACGGTTGCAGATCCGGCAATGGCGCCTGCGATCATGCTCTCCACTGTGGTAAGCTTCTTGCTTGCTCGACCGGCTTTCTCGGCTGCCTTTTCGAAGAATGACCTTGTCCACTCATACCAGTAATAGTAAACAAAGTTCGTAACACTGATGCCGAAGAGGGCGCTGTCAAGGCCGGCATACAATCCGGACACACCCTCACGGTTGACAATATGGCGAATGGCTGCCAGGGTAGAGGTGTCCGCACGTTTCGATTCCACCTGCGCTCGAGTTGACAAGGTGATGAGGGGATAGGTCAAGGTCATGGACAGAAGACCTCCACCTGCGCCGGCCAGAGCATGGGCAATATTGTCTGTCTGCTGAGCCGCCGAAGTTGCGGGGGTAGCATCTCTTGACGGGACAGTGTTGACGGGACCGGAGGAGATGGAGTCAAGATCTCCCTCCGTAGGTGTGGTGTTCTTCGGATCAGACATATCGAAGTTTAGCCTTCAGCTTTCAAAATGATGCTTCAGTCTCGCAGTGGAATCGCAACTGTGATAGAACTGTGACAGGTGAAGGAGGAGAAAGAGTTGACATGATGTACTCAAGCATGTGTCAAATGCGAGGACGTCAAGATGACCTGCAGAGCATCCCTGACCGCCGAACCTCGGTAGAGAATGCCGGAACACGTTTTGCTGCGTTTGATTGGACTTCTATGAATCGAGGCTAGCGAGTTGCTCCCGTTGGCCGTAATGTGTCATAAAAAGTTCTCTTTTGACCTTAGGTGCCATTTTCTCTCGAACGACTTCTACATTATTGGATTCTGCGATTTATAACCCATTTCAGGCTCTCTACCCGGCCTGTCATGCTTCAATCGTTTGCCAGGAATTGCAAGGGGAATGTCTACGACGTGAAGAGGCGCTATGTTTCACCATTGTCAGATGCTTGTGCCAAAACATGCTTGACGGTGCCTCGTCTTAATATGCCCTCCCGAAAATTCCCGACCTTGGAGAACCCCAGACCGGCCCTCTTGAATTAGGTATCGGTACAGCAATACTTCTGTGCGAGATTTATCTCCTGTACGTGGACTTCTGTCGTGTCTATCCCTGTGGTGGCGATGTCGGAAGCTGTGGTTCGGCGGTGTACAGTCGTCTATCCTGCATTTGAATGGCAGCATATGCGTCCCGAGCTGCCTACAGATATGGAGCCAGCAGTCGTCCCAGGTGCTGGCCGACAGCTCCCGTTGATTAACTAGCACCTACATCAGACACAATGCAATGAGAATATCGCAAATATCTGCTCAGTCGAGACCAGGTTGGCTTCACGCTACAATTTGGGCATGACAATGTCTCGTTTGGTGTATCCGAAAGAAACCCGTCATCTAGATGGAACAGAATTGGTAAGCCTGCATGGATGGAGACTTCATGGACCATTTACAGATATCTGTGTGGTTTGTGTAGGACATCTTCCGCCGGAATTGAACTACGCCTCTTGTCTGGTCTCTAGGACTCAAATACAATTGGGGGAAGAGGATCCTCCTTGTTTGTGATCAGGATGAGAAGCTGGAAGGTGTTAAGAGCTGCTGACTTGACGGTGAAAGGGTGACAGGTCTGCCAAAATTCCGAGGCATTCTGAAGGGTCTTGGGAGCACACGTGCAAAGTTGATACATACTCAGTAGAGGTGGACAAGACAAGCTCTACTATATGAAAGGGTGGTTTGGCCAAGGGTGAGGTCACTGTAGGGCCCCCCAAGTCGGCCATATCCCGGCCAAGTTGTATCGTCGACGACTTCTTTCAAAATAAACAGGATCTAGCTCGTACTCAATCAAACTGCCCATTCGACTCAAAGCTGACTGAGGTAATCCGGATCCGACAGGCTTCCGAACTCGAAAGCACAGGACATCTTTCAGTGAAAGGAGCGGTGGCATCCCCATGAGTCAGGGCACTGGCTTGGATATACCTATCAGGCCGTCGTCGAGGCACACTTGTACTTAGTACCTGGCTGGAGGGTAATGCAATCAGCGAGACTCCGCTTATTTTCGTGGCATAGCGACGTCATAGCGATCGCTTCAACAACTTCAACCATGAGACATTTTACATCTTTCCGCTCAGCCGATTGAGAAGCATTATTTACGCCAGAGACATTGGCATCATCGAGTCATAACTTGTGAATCAGCCAGAGTATTGCAAGCACGCCACTGCGATGGAAGAGCTCAAGAACCGCAACGACTACTCCAAAGCCATGATGCCAGATGGCGTGGCTGTCCTCGAAGGCATCACATCCTGGTGTCCCAATTGCAAAGCAATCGCACCAAAGGTCGACGAGCTGATGAAGAAGTATCCCGATGCGAGGTTCTATCAGTATAATGTTGAGACCGCGGAAGACATCGCACAGGAGCTGGGCGCACGGCAGGTGCCCACGTTTACTATTTTCAAGGATGGCATGGTACAGGATGGTGTCACCGGAGCGAAAGCAGCAGAGCTAGAAAGACTGATCAAGGAGAATTATGATGGAAGTGTAGTTGGATGAATATGCAAACGGCGATTATTCCGCCAGGGATCTCTCACCATTCATTTATGCAGATCAAGCGGGTCAAATGACGATCTATTCATCAAAACGACAGAGCAGGATGGCAGTGCTGTTGCTGTCTTCTGATTCCACAGTAAGGCGTACCTCGTAATGGTGCGGCCTATCAAACGGAACGAGCAGCTTGTGAGCGGAGATTCCTATGGCTCTGATCTACATCATCAACGACAGTATCAGCTCAGTCCCTTCACCTCCTTCACAAATGCTTCTCTCAGCTTGGTCGCCTTCTCATCCATTGGCGGAAAAATCTGTGTCGCGTAGAAAGACGCAATGCCGCGCTCCCTCTCTAGCATCCAAAGCGTTCCTGTACCTCCGGCCCATTGCAGCGTCGTCCTAGCATCCTCCGACTCATTGGAACCTTCCTCAATCAGGAGTCCGGCCAAGCTATGATTGGTTTTTGCCGGCCCAATCACCCCTCCAGATAAGGAGCCCCAAAGGAATGACGCCTTTTTAAATCCCTCCATCGCCGGCGACCCCTCCTCCAGCTGCGGAGTAAACAACAAATCAACACTCTCCTTCCTCAACAGCTTCGGCTGGTCCTGCAGCAAATCAAGCAATACAGCAGCGTAATCGGCCACAGAGCCATACAATCCTCCCGCACCCTGCTCTTCTGCCGCATTGTCGCCTGTTGGGTCCGGAAATGGCACCAGGCTTCCCTCTCCATCCCTCGTCCGAGCCACGCATTGCACAAGTCGTCCCATGCCGCCCTCCTTCTTCCTAATAAAGAACGTGCAACTCTCTAACCCCAGTGGCTTAAAGATATTCTCCTGCATGTAATGCTCCAACGTCATACCTTTATTCAGACGAGATACGAGCACACCCACAGCGTCATAGCCAGCGCCGTACATCCAGCTCTGACCTGGCTCAAAGATCAGAGGCGCATCGAATATCCCAGTTGCAAAGCCGGCCATGGACTTGGGGGGCTCATTGCGGGATTTGCGCCAAGCTTGCAGGGTTGGGTCGAGCATGTCGTAGCCTATGCCTGAAATGTGGGTGAGGAGGTGACGGAGGGTGATGGGCGTGCTTGTGTCGGCATATTTAAACTCTGGAATGTCGGTGGTGCTTCCAGGAGCAAAGGAGGGGATGGAGCCGAGAGAGCTAGATATGACTTGCTTACCCTTGAATTCGGGGAGGTAAGTCTGGATTGGTTCGTCAAGAGTGATTAGGCCTCTTTCGACGCATTGGAGGGCGGCGATTGCGGTGAAGAGCTTGGTGGATGATGATAGGCGGAATATGGTCTTGTTGTCGATGGGTGGAGAATCTGACGCAAGGGAGAGGAAGCCCGAGGTCTTTTGAAGAAGTACTTTGCCTGTTTGGCTTTCAGCATGAGGCGACACTTACATTCGGCTGGATAGACCGAATACCAACCTGATTTATCTTGGACGAGCACAGACACAGCAGGGACACCATTGGAACCTTTTGCTGTAAGCTCCTCGACCAGCTTGCTGAAGGCCGTCATGTTGGTGCTGAGAGCCATGGATTAGTAGCAACTGAACACCTAGGTGGCGTGGGGCGAGCTCGGTCTTCCTATGCTTTAAGTCATTTTGGTCCCTGGTCCGATGAGTTGCAACTCGGGCGCCAAATCGCAACTGAATACGTACATGAGAGGACGAGATCGCACGCCAAGGATACGAATACGTAGGTAGCTATTACATTAGACCAAGGATCAGGTGCAACATTGAGGGTACCATGCAATACATTCGAAAATAGTAATGTTTCTCTCTAGTGTCTTGGTACACCCGAAACGCCATGCTCGAAAAACGTATCCCGATCAAGTTTTCGCAAAGAACTCTCCCACATCTTGAAACGCCTTCGTCTATCGCCTATTGAAATTTAGATATCGGCTCCCCAAGAAGATCAAAATCAAATTGCTGCCAATAAATGCAGCAAAAATTCCCAAATCCCTCCATCGGTCATCAAACGACAGCTGGAATGGTCGATAGAACTGCTCACCCTTTGCATATGCACAAAAGTTACACATGCCGGTTGAGCTGGGATCCTCAATATAGCCCGACCCTCCAGCAGCAAAGAATTCGGCCATGTAGTCTCCGCATGTCATGTTGTTTGGGGCCGGGAAAGAGTTGAACTCTGAGGCATCACACACCACGGCTCGTCCTTGCAATTCGGTAGTGACCATGCCTGATATCAGTCTCGTGACGGGGTTCAGCTCGTAGAGCCAAGCTCGCCAGAAGCCAGGGATTTGAGGCTTGGGGATTGTGACGCCACAGAAAAGGGCGAAGATGACGATAACAAAGGGGTTGACCAGGCTGGAAATGAAGGAGCTAGGGGTAATCGCTGCGATCATTTGACCCAATGTTGTGCTGAAAATCTCGAGAATGAGGATGATAAAGAACTGGTATCCAGCTCGACTGTTTGCCCCTTGGAAGCCAGGGAGGTAGTACAGCGGCAGGAAGAATGAGATCGTGCAGATGATAGTGTATGGCATCTCGGCACAGACCATGGCGAAAGCGAAGGGGAATTGCTTGTACGCCTTCGCGGCGGCTTCGCGATAGTAGATGAGTCGCTGGAGATCATACTTGATCTCCACCTGGGCTAGGATCAAGGCCGGAACGACGGTCGCCTGGAAGATGACAAATACTCGATACTGGAGCGAAGACCGCGAGTCGTTGAGCTGCAAGAAAGCCAGACCGGTGACTAGCGCAATGATGATCTGATTGAACCATCGCGTGAAGCCATATTGAGGCGTGCGCCAGAAGGAAACATGAGTCCTCCACGAGACCACTTTCATCTGGTGCCACAATGGGGAAGCATATTCTTTTTCAGGCAGCTTAGGCTCAGCTGCGATTTCCTTCTGTCGGCGGTCCTTCATGGCAACGATATCCTGTTTGATCGTGGCGAGCT
Organism: Arthrocladium fulminans; assembly: GCA_003614865.1. NCBI lineage: Eukaryota > Fungi > Ascomycota > Eurotiomycetes > Chaetothyriales > Trichomeriaceae > Arthrocladium > Arthrocladium fulminans. Next base: position 987,524 of record QXWJ01000002.1, read on the forward strand.
CTTCACTCTCCCGCCAGAGCTCTCCCCAATCACGATCGCCAATGCGAGGTGTGATACCGGCACCTATAGCGTCCAGCATCCACTCGGCAGGATTGGCATCCTCGGGGCAGTACGCATCGTGCCTGGCGAAGTAGTCCAGCAGAATGCTGGCGTCCTTGCCAACATTTCCGAAATAAACGCATTCGCCACCTTTTTGTAGCAGCAACAGTCGGTCGAAATTCTCAAAGAGTGCACTGTTCGGCTGATGAATGGTGCAGAGAATTGCCTGTCCAGCTGCCGCAAGCTTTCGGAGGAATCGCACAATGTTGAATGCTGACTGAGAATCCAGACCTGACGTAGGCTCATCCAAGAAAAGAAGAAGCTCGGGTTTGGCAGCCAATTCGACACCGATGGTGACTCGCTTTCGCTCTTCCACCGAGAGGCCGCTTTCCGGATCCCCGATGATGGCATCGGCAAGATTTTCCATTTCCAGTAAAGACAGAATTTCCTCGACATAAGCGTATTTCTGCTCTCGCGACACTTCATAGGGTTGTCGTAGATCGGCGCTGAATCGGAGTGCTTCTCGCACAGTTGCTGCCGCTTCGTGGACATCCAATTGCTCCGCATAAGACGTCCCTCTTTGGAACGCTATGCCGGGCTTCGTGCCATCAATGAGTACATCACCAGAGACGACTCCGATGTTCTTTCGAGCGGCAAGGACATCCAACAAGGTTGTCTTGCCAGCCCCTGAAGCCCCCATCAAAGCGGTGAGCTCCCCTGGCCGTACATAGCCGTAAATGTCATTCAAGAGCCGTTTCGTGCCGCCGGGGACGGGCACATCATAATTGAGACCTTCCCATGTGAGGACCGATTTTGAGGTAATATTCAATTCGGCCGAGTCGTCGTGGTGGCTCTTGCTTTGGCGCCTTCTCCTTCGCTCTTGGAGCTTTTCGTTGAGTGCTTTGGTCTCGGAATTCTCTCTGGCAAAGAAGGTGACGGTTTTGCCTCCTGCTCCGAACCTCAAGTACTCTCCGACGGTGGCATTGATGAACAAGAAGAACACAATCAAAGCAAGAATGATGCCCACGTTTCGCCACAGGTCCTCTGGCGAGTATTGAAAACCTGTTTCAATATAATCGGTCCCAGACACAATATCGGAGCCAGCTCGGGAGCCGGGCAGCGTACACACTTGGTTTTGCAGATTGGTGTATTCAGGGCCGGTCGGAATCAGGGACTCGGAAGTGCATCGCATGGTCAACTTCTTAAACTCATTGGCCATAAGTGCCGCGAAACCCAGGCCCATGACATTGACGTAGTATATCCACCGGAGCCACACCTGCTGACTTTGCCATTGAATCAAGTAGCCGCTGGTGACGACAAAGAAGGTGATGATGAGAGATGCCCATTTGATGGCGACGTCAAATCCGGCGCTTAAAACTCCCAGTGTTCTGAAGAACAAGGTCATGCTCAGGTAGCCAAGGACAATGATGAAGTAGAAGGTGAAGAATGCTCCAGCGTCGAGGACCAGGCCAACCATGAAGTAGACGATAACCGAGAACACAAAGATTTGAACGGACGCAAAGGCCAGGTCGACGCCAAGCTGCGCAATCCATAGAGCACTCGGTCGGTGGAAGGTGTACGCTCGATGCTTGTTGACAATACCTCTGCCAAGGAAGCAAGCGGCAAGCTCTGAGAAGGCGTTGAAGGCGTTGAACAGAAAGGCAATGAAAAGAACACCACCACGAGTGAATGCACCAGCGGAGGTCTCCGGCTGCTTGAGCCAGACTGTGCCGATGACAATGGCTATGATAATCGAGGTTGCCCATGAAGTGGTCAATGTGAACCTATCTTGCCATTTGAGGATAAACTGTCTTTGCATTAATGCCCAGATTTGAAGGTAGTAGGGCACGGAATAGACGGAGTTGCTGCTGGTATGCTTTCGCTTCGCCTCCTTGTGTGCTAGCTGGAAGTCGTCATAGATCTGCTTTTGTTTCTCCAGCTGTTCGCGGTAGCTGTCCATTTCGTTCTTTAGCAGACTTGCGAATTTCGACTTGTCGAATGCTTCAACCAAGTCGTCAGGTGTGGAAGGAGCATTTCCGGGGCCTCTGCCAGGCGCATATTCTCTTTCGTATTCGTCGGTGCATCCAGTCAGGTAGTCGGGTGTTGTTTGCCTAGGTTTGGGGGCAAATCCAATTCCTTCAAAGTATGCCCGTGCCTCTTGAGCCGGTCCAAAGAAGACTTGTCGGCCGCTGTCAATCACCATGACTTTGTCAAATTGTCGGTAGATGGTTTCAGAAGCTTGATAAAGCGAGACGAATGTGGTTGTTTTGTAGATGTTCGTCATGATTCGAAGAGACTTGGCATAGTCCGATGCCGTACTCGCGTCGAGGCCACGGGTAGAGTTGTCCCATGCGCAGACCGTGGCCCCGGTGACCATCATCTCGGCAATCGAGACTCGCTTGCGCTCACCACCGCTGATACCGCGCGTGAAGGCATTGCCTACGATTGTATTCTTGGTGTGTTCTATGTTGAACATTTTGAGCAGCAAATTGATGACTTTGTCCTTAAACTCCTTCTTGCTCATCCTTGCTGGCCTCTTGCCAGGCGTTTTCACGTCCAGCGCAAAGCCCAGCGTTTGACCGACAGTGAGAGTTGGGTGATGTACGTCATCTTCTTGGTTGTAAACAGCCTCACCTCGGTAGTGCTTTTCGAATGTCTTTGCATCAAAGGGGCCATACATGACATCGCCGTCAATACCTGTATAGCCGATTCTTTGGTTGGTGATAGTGCGAAGGAAGGTGGTACAACCGGAGCCCGGTCGACCGAGGACGAGGACCATCTCACCAGGCTTGGCCACACCTCTGAAGTCCTTCAGAATATTGAATTCTCGACCCTTTTTGCCCAAGCCCAGCAGTCCCCTAATTGTGGCGTATATGTTGAAGAAGTCCACAAATGCTTCGGGAAACACCTTCACAAAGATCTTGACTCCACCTAAGCCGCGCACGGTAAGGTTCTCCCAGATCACACCAATATGCTTTGACTTGATGCCGGCATCTAGCTCGGCTTCGCGCTTTCCACGAAGGACATCTTCCAAGCTCCAGTCCTCTCGAGAAGTGTTGCTGGAGGAGGTTATGGCCTTCTCGACGTCGACTACGCCCTTGGCGTGAGAAGCTCTCGAAACCACTCTCGACATGCGTCGGTGTTCTTGACTGAGCTCTTTGCTCAGATCAGCAAAGTCACGTTCTGCCTGTTCAACGTCCACTCCGGAACTCGTACGGAAAAGTCCATTGGCGTCCTGGGCTCTCAGGCTCTCGCGGTTCTTCTCGTGACTAGAGTGTCGCTCACTTGCGATCGTATCTTGGTCACTGGAGTCCAGTCTAGAGGCCTCTCGTCCAACATAGTCAGCAGCCGTAGCACCATGTTTCTCGCTGACATGGTGAACATTCAGGTCTTTTCCCAACACCTCGGCCGGTTCGTGTGTGACCATTCCAGTCATGATGAGATAGATGGCTGTTGGAATTCAGTGATATGAACACGTCTCCAAAAATTCCCTTTCAATTATTATGCTGTGACACAACTTTCATCACCTGACTGATGGTGGGTGATTCGGCAGAGAGTTGGTAGGAAGGGCCTTGGGTCAGACTGTCTGTGAAGCCACCATCTGCTCCGTCGACAAAGTGTACATATTGAGAATCAACTACTATGGGGTGAAACTCCAATATGTAGGTTCAAATGAGAAAGAAGCAAACCAAACAAAGAGGTCGTGAAGGTAAGTGGTGGCAGATGGCATTGCCAAGTCCAGGATGGATATGCATGGGTTTTTCTTTTGCTAGTGCATCGCATTTCCGCGTGGACCATGACTCAGGAGCCCTTGTTGGTAATGAATTGCAGTCATGCATAGCCAGCCTGTTCCACAAGAGGATAGTGGTAGAAGCACGATTGCGAGGTACACACGCCGGAAGCCATGATCATGATGATGTGCCTGAGATCTTAGGCTGATCGAGCATGACTCTCAGGACGTTGGCACCAACCATTCTGAGTCGGCATACGAAGATGAGAATTGGTGTTAGCCGAATGCGGCATTGCTGGAGCAAACTGGTTTGGTCAAAGTTGTTCGGCCGAATTTCTTGGGTCAGTCAAGCTCCCCGAAAAAGCTGCACCAAAAAATTCCGGCGGCACCCTGGAGAAGGCTCCCTACGCCGCCGTCTCTACCAGGCCCACAAATGTTTGTTATTGTGCCGATCTCCAGATCGTTGCTGGATGCCAGAGTGCTGCGAGTTGGCAATTACCAGAGACACTCAATGTCAGAAGTGTCAAGGAAAGATGCCGAAGATACTGACACTTTACAGCTTCAATACTTTGTAATTGAGCCTCTACGATAGATACAAACAGCTCATCTCCAACGCCAATGCCTCCCTTCACGAGTCATGATCTCCACTGCGGGAAATGTCCTGATTTTTGAGTTTCCCGCCTCGTGGCTTGAGGAAACTGGACCGTCCAGCTGCAACAAATTTCGGTTAATCTTCGCTACTTTGCAGGGGAGTAGTTTTGTCATCAGAGCATTTGTGCCGCCGGAAATGTGTGGAATTGTCAGGTCTGCGGCAAAACATCGTCGTGTCCTTCCCAATGTTTGCCAAAGCGACTTCATGCCAGCTCAGTGGTGCGGACTGATATGTGAACGTCACAGGAAAATTGGCAGGTTTGGCGGATATGAGGCTTCCAAACCTCAGAATTGGCCCGTCTTCCCCCTACACTTCGGCTAACTTTCCCACGATATGAGAACTCATATCCCAATCCATGTGTCTTACATATTCCCGCGAAAGAGTGGACTTCAATCAGGTCGTTGGATCTTCTTCGTCGGCATAGTGGTTACCAACCTCCCTCACCACCCGCTAGTGGCAGCAGACGACCACTACAACCCAACTCAATCCAGGCTAGATATCATGCTCTGTTGGTTGACTGTGAGAGTAACTCCAAGGAGCAGATCTGAAGCAGGCAGGCTCGCCATCAAAACATCCAGTCACCAAACAACTACATCTAGGACCAGGCTAGAGTGGCGACCTAATAGTTAGCTTCGACGAGATGAAGAGGAATTACTTCTAGCTACAGTTTCTACCACAGCAATTCACTTGGAGGGAATTAAAAGAGTTCCCTTTTCCTCATACTCTTTACATGAATGGCTGGAAACTAAGTACCTCAGTCTTCCTATACCTTCCCAGTGTCATTCCTATTCCTTCGTTCATTGAGACGACCAGACGATGTCTCTAGGAACGAGGATGTGTTTTCTGAGAGTCACTATGGGCAGCGTCAAGTCATGGCCAAAGCGTTGTGGCAACTCCAGAGCCACTCCATCCTTGTCGAAGATTCTCAATCCTGGAGAATGCTGTCAGCGCTGTCACCCCACAATAAGCCGAAATTGGTGAATGCGGTTGAGAATCGCCGGCATGGCTCTTGACATCTTATCGGTTCCGGCTGTGATAGTGTGGGTCGAGCAGGTCTTTCCTCTCTACCAAATAGCTCCTCACCCCTGCGTACAATGCGCTGTCCACAGAGTCGCATCGCTTGAAGCGTACAGACCTCCATACGAAAGCGAAAGCGACAGCGAGGACCAAGCATCAACACCACGGCCTGTGCTACAACTTGTTGTTTGTTAGACGGGGCAACGCTGAGTGGCAGTCATGATGGGTGTTATGATTGGTATCTCCAACATTGCTGAGCGGACTTTGTGTCGGAGGCCCTGCCGATTGAGGTTGATCAAGACGAACTGACCTCGAGCAAGGAGGATCCGATCTGAGTCAAGAGGAACTGACAACGATGAAGTTGATCTCGATGCAGAGGCTCATGCTCAGAATTGGGCATTGGCATTGTATCGGAAAGTGCTTCGTGCCGCCGGGTTCCACCACGTCAGAGTCATTCTAGCTACTAATCTCAGAAAACAAAGAAAACAACCACAGTGAAGGGAAGACTCAGGTAACTGAAGATAGATCCGGAATTCCTTGAGGAGAGAGGATGAAAGGTCTTTCGAGGGTGGGTCCTCCCTCCCTTGGACGAGCTCGGGTTCCGTGGTTGAGAGCATTTGGTCCCCGGCTGCCAAATCTAAACTCATTCCTGCACTGACTGCCGCCGTTGCCACCCTTAAGCTCTTGAAGGCAGGCTTTGTTGTCTCGGTCATCAACAATACTATCCCCCCCTGAAGGTACATTCACGCCAAACCAAACTTCCACCAACGAGACCTGCTCCAACTCCCGAAGGATGTTGAGAACGATCTTCTGATCTCCACCCATGTGGGCATTCTGGTCTGGCTGGGGACAGGGTGCATCCTCGCTCAGTATGTGGAATCCGCAGCTGGATAGGAATACCCTATGCAGTGTGTAGCAAGCCTGACCGGACGTCTCATTCAATAACTTTGGAGCGACAAAAACTCAACATCCAGCACGAAGAATGCCTCCGAAAGAAGAAAATACAATCCGATTTTCGCGTCTTGCCGACGACGAAGGAACATATCAGTCTTCTCAGATCATCCTTGTGTTTTATTGAAGCCTTCCTGTTCCCGGTATGCTCATTAGGCACCGAGATCGCGATACAGGTCCATGAATCAACCAAACCTGGAAGAAGGGTGAAATTGCCTCAAGGCGCAGCGGCCAGGACAAGACTCAGGTCCAAGAACGATACCGAACACCTCCAGTGCTGCCATCGCGAAGATACTGCGTCCAATGCAAATAGACGACATAAGTTTTCCTCCTGCTCGAGTGAGGCCTTTTGCTGCGCCTGTTGCAGTTACAGGAGCCTTAACAGCGCCATACCATCTCAGGACGTCACTCCCTCGCTATCGTAGCAAAAAGGCTAGTAGATAGCAATATGCGCAGGTGTCTCCGACCATTTCCTAGGGCCTCTGAGGCAAATTTGCCAGCTACACACATTTCCAGAATTTCGGAGCCAATCTCTGCCGATTATGCAGCAAAAACTGGCGAAACTCAAGATCCAGTTACCCGTCCATGGGATATACTTTAAGGAGAAGAGAATGGCTTCAAATTGGATCTTGATTCCAGCATCGCTGCACAGGTCATCACTACTGCGATGCGCTCTGGCGTACGCCTCATCAAAAGATACCTGCGAAGAGATGATGTTTTGGCAAAATAATGAGAAGCTAGCGCGACATTGAGCTGGGCCCCGTCTAGCTCCGAGGCGACTAAAGACACCACGACAATTCAGAGCACCCTAGAATCACCCCCGGCCAAAGCCATCGCATCGATATTCATGGCATCAGAAATAGTTCATCTTGTTGCATACCAATGTAGGTCAAGCCACGACAAAACACTTTGGACAAAGATTCGATCGACGCTCGCCAATCCCAGCTGACTTGGGCCAAGAGGAGCATATGCTGCCACCGCTTGCCATGTCCCAATTCACGCCCCGAGGCATCAACTGGCCCAATACTTGCATAGGGTCCAGTTTGATTGATATAGCCCGGCATCTCATAAGCTCACGACGCAACATTGGTGAAGCTAGCCGAGAGCCCGCTTGTCAACCTCCCTTGTCTCCGGTAACCGCAGTCAAGGAGCACTGTCACAAAGTACGTCATTGTCAATAAGGGTTGGTCAAGGGAGATAGACGTACATGAAGACTGTACCCACAGTCGCTAGGCCGGAGTCCAAGATCATCGAGAATGCTCTCGGGTAGTGCAAAAGATGACTTCACCCGTCGCCAAATACGTCGCTACACAACATGTCTCACACATGATTCGAGCATTTTGGCATGCGGAGATGAAAGGGCGTTCAAATACATCGAAGCGTTCAATGGCTCAATTACTGCTCTTGCTACAAACAGATACGATTGGGAGGCTTGGAAAGAGGGCACACCTCAAAAGACCTTTGGGAGAGCTGGTCTGCTCCAAGCTCTCAACCAGGCATTTCAGTGTGTTGGCTCAATCTTGATTGGACCCTTGATCAAGCGGTTTCCCACGAAGGTTGTTCTGTCAGTGGCAATCTTCTGCTTCGGCATCCTCACGGCAATTCTGCTTTTCGTCGATGCTGCAACTGGCGGCACTTTCAAGCCGGTCGACTGGGATCCGGTAAACGAGGATGACTTTGGTTATTACGGCCAATACAATAGCCATGCCATCATCCCAATCTACTGCATCTCCGGTATCGCATATGGTATATCCTCACGAACATGTATGAAGCCTCCCTAGAGATATCGTTGGCGGCAACGTTCAAAAGCTGCGACGTATGGATGCTCTTGTCCACATTTTCTACGAAGTCGCTGGCACAGGCGGCGCTTTTGCCACAGCCCTGGCTTTGATTCCTAGATTCGGAAACAATTTCTCCTTCCTCATCACACCAATTTTCTTCACTCTGTCTGCGATTGTCTGGTTCTTCATCAGCAACCTCAACTATACAAGGCCGACCTCTCTGGAGAGAGCTGATAAGAAAAGGAACTATTTCCTTTTGGCCACAGATGGCTTCCTGTTCTTCTTCAAGTCAGTATACGTCGGAGGCAGGATCCTTTTCACCAACCGACGGTACATCTGGTTGATCCCGGGGTATTCGATCGCTCTGTATGGCCACAGGTACCTCGAGAATGGTATTGCACCACAGATTGCTCGACGATACCTCGGAAACTCTGCTTGGTCGCAGATCATGGTTGGGGGATCCAACTTTGGCGAGCTGCTTGGTGCAGGTTTTGTTTTCTTCTTCACCAACTTCATCCAAACTCCTATGCCATGGCTGCGAATCGATGGCCTGACCCTGCTCATCGTTTGGTACTTGCCGTACTGGTACCCACAAAGAGGATAGGTCAGCGAGGAATGGAAGGTTGCCGGGACTTTCATTCCATCTCTTTCGGCTGGGCTGCTGGTGACGTCTCCCTCGCAGCTTACATCCAAGCCTCACTTGCTAGGATTGAGGTTCAGAACAAGGATGTTTCTGCCCTCGGCTCCGTCATGGCTTGTCTCTACAGGTTTGTGGCGCTCTTATCGAACTTGTGTCATGACAAGTCTAACAGATCAATAGCACATACATTGTCATCTACGCCATTGCGCAGCCCCTGCTCGGCCGCTATGTGGACTCTGTCAACAATTCGCAGGAAACTATCCGTCCAGCCATCCGCAACATCGCTGGCATTCAGTTCACCATCATTTCAGCTATGGTCTTTTGCTCCACCTTCATTCCTCAAGGTTCCCCTGCGTTCAACCCCAAGATGCTCAACGAGGAGGTGCTCGACAAAGACCTTGACCATTCAGATGCTCGAACGGACAGCGACGATGACCTCAATAAGTATCATCACAATGGCGCAATTGATCGAAGGGAAAGTGTCACTCGCGCCAACGTGGACATCAACGATACATTCCAGCCTGATATACCAATTATTCCCGAGCACGAGAAAACCACAGTCGCCAAGGTTTAGGTGGGCACGCCTAAATAATGATGCTCTTTTTGTGACGAGCATGACAATGGAGTGAATGGGTCGTCATGAGGAACGGGAGTTTTGTATTCGCAACCAGTCGTAAAAATCGAATTCCTATGCTCGCCGGTGCTCTTCACTTGCTCAAAATTATCATATTCGCTTCTGCGACACGGGCATTGTAACAAGAGAGGCCTTGGCTTGCGTTACGACTCCCTGTGTGCGCGATAGACACGTCGAGGCTAGCCCTGGCAGACTCATTCCGGGCCTTACCTACCAACGCCACAGTGGAGAGGTATCCACAATTCCAGGTTTCGACTGCACGTGCCTAATACGGCGAACCATAAATTCCATGAAGGCAGGAGATTGTGCTAGAAGGCTGCGTTGTGGCAGTGAACACACACCCTGAGGTCGAGATTTGACATCTTCGCCAGTTGTTTCGTAAGTTTACTTCTCATATGCCATCAATATCGACGCCAATCAGTCTGGTTCCAAATGGATCATCTGAGGCATGCCCTGAGTCTTGTGTTCAATACTGTTGGACTCCCGGGCTTTGGAGGTAGCCGCCAACCGGAGCACTCGATAGCTGATACTCAATCTCAGCTGCATCAGAGAAACAACCAAACCTCACCCGAGAATGTGATCCGAATAGCACTCCTGCTACGCCAAAAGCTTCCGGGGGATCTGATACCCTTGATACTCGACCTTGCGCAAATGTGGCAGGTCGTTCAGAAAGCCCAGTCGATACGTCCAGATCGTGTTGGCGAGCTTCAGGCCCCGAAACTGCAGACAGCACTTATCATCCCGCCATACTTACCTCGCGGCTCCGTCCGTCGTGTTCGATTCACCACCATAAGCAGCGACCAAGGCTGGAGTAGCTATCCTGAGGATCATGGCACGTATCGTGGAAGCTGGACTTGGTTTGAGGCAGGCATCCGTGGCTTGGACCAATCGAATGCCGACGACCAAGCTTCTCTGCTAGCACCAGTTGATTGTCTGCATCAAAATGCCCTTGACGCCGAGCATAGGCTCCTTTGCATGCCGGATGTTACGCACTACAAATATGGCAGCAAGACTATTGTCACAAATGTTCACGCTGGCCAAGAATTCAAGACGCATGTTGTGGAATGGGATGCCTGTCACGAGGACGACGATGTGAGGAAGATGATCAAGGAGCTGGCAGGTGGCCACAGAATTGAAATTAGCGCTCACGCCCGATTTCCAGGTTGGTGTAATTATGTACAATTTGTGGGCATTGAAATCGAATGCGCTGTCGTGCGGAGAATGTGAACGGCACAAAATCGCACGTCTTGCATTGCGTCCTCATGTCAATACGAACGAAACTCGCTTCGCCCAGCACCAGGAGCCAAACCGTCGGCTACTGGTTCTCCGCCTACAGGCATTGAACTTCGGACGAGATCCCTTTCTTACGGCCAAAATATTCTGTGCGGCAAACACAGTCTCTGGTGAGCTCGATCTTCCGTGACGGATCTGTCTCCAAGATGACAAGATGACATCTTCGTTCCAGAATACCGGCTCCGAGTTTTGTGGACTTACTAAGTGAAGACCCAAATCGAACGTTTGCAGGGAGATAGCCGCCGTGGAAGTTATGCCACACCAGATACAGAAATGATTGTACCAGATCAGGTCGGACTCGGCCCAGAAACAGCTAGATTCTAGATCCTCGTTGGTGGGCCGGACTCCGAAGGGGAGGCCTTAGATTTTGCAGAGCCGAAGCTGAATCCGGAGTCGCAGATTAGCCACTACGCAAGAAGAGATTGATAGCGATGTTGGGCCACCAGGTTCTTAATTCGAGTGGTCAAAGTGGAAAAGACATTGACGATATGGAAGGTTGTGGCAAGCGGTCGCATTTGCATGCTGTAGACAACCAGACCACGATTTCAGAAACGTCAAAGGAGCACAAAAGTTTTGAAATAAGAGCATTTGATACCAAACATACACACTACTTAAATACAGATGCTGTTGAGCCAGGCGAATCGCCAGAAGCATCCGCCAACGACTTTGCGTTGAACTGTCCCAAACTCCGCTGTGAAATCCATCAAACCCATTATATCCGGCTGTTATCACTTTCCAAAGTGAATGATAGCAACTCGGTATTCCTCCAAAACGATTCAATCCCCCCAAACCTCGTGTAAATGCATGTATAATCTACCTTGCACCAATGAACACGCCTGCCAAGTTGCATCATCATCATCATGATAGTCTAAACAGTGTTATTCAATAAATCCCAAACACTTCCTGGTCTATTCTGGTATTTGTTGAATGAGGTTGCAATCAATAATCGAGACATCATGTTGACAAAGCAAGGTGAATGAACAAATTCGTGTGGTTGCTTAGCCCTGAATGGCTTCACGAATGTATTGTCCAACACCCTTGGCCACCGGTGGCTTCATCATGGTGAAGTGATTGCCCTTGACTGTGACCATCTGACATCTCTTGACGTCGAGAAGCTTGTCCCAGCCGTTGGGTCCAAAGTCAGTTCTGTTCTCCAAGAGCCATTTCATACTCTTGGGGTCATCGGCTTGTGGCGGCGGTCGCGGGTCGCCTGGCTTCCCACAGACACCGTCCGTTGCCCAGATCATGAGTGTTGGTGGAGTGACGAATCCAGCTCGTTCTGCGTGCTCTGGGCGATACGCAGTCAAGGCTTTGATGCTGTATTCGAAATGGGGCAAGAGCCAGTTTGGTGTCTTGCCGGTGCCGGTTCCGAGGAGACCTATTTCATCGAAGAAGTGGTGAAGACGAGCTGGCAGAGGCTCAAGCTTAACTGGACATGGCGAGTCAATGAGGATCAATTTCTCCACATACCAGTTCTTGTCGGGGTTGGTCTTGGAGAGTTCGGAAAGCTGCTTGGCGACTTCGTAGGCGACGACACCTCCTGCTGACCATCCACCAAGAATGTATGGTCCGACTGGTTGTCGGCGCATGACTTCCTCCAAGTATAGCTTGGAAACACCTTCAATTCCGCAGGTGTAGCTAGTAGGGTCCTTCATGAATGGACAGTTGAGGCCGTACACTGCGAGGTTTTTGCTGTCAATGGCGGGAATTGACACGTAGGATGTTGCCGATCCGCTGCCATCAGGGAACAAGAAGAAGTTCTTGGTTGCGGTCTTCGGGTTGCCCTGAAGCAAGACGGAAGTGGCTGGTGGCATGTTGACAACGATTGGGATTTGCGGCGCAGGGACTGGAACCGGAGCAACAGTGACTGGTGCCTGCTTGGCTGGCTCAGGCGCTTTCTTGGCCTGAGCCGGGGCTGGCTTGTCGAAGCCAAGGGCCTTTCGGAGGTGACCAAGGGTTGGATTGTCAGCAAGGATGGTGGGGTCCAGATCAATGTCATGCTCCTCACGGAGTTTGCCCAAGACAGTAAGAGCCATCAAAGAGTCCATACCAAGGTTGCTCAAGTCGGTAGTCTCAACGATCTCATCAAGCTCCATTTCCATCTCTTGAGCAATGACGCGTCGGATGGTCTCGATCATATCGGCACCGCCAGCGGCGGGAGCCGACGCCACGGCTTCAACAGCAACTGACCGGCCCTCTTCTGACTTGGATGGGAGGTCGACCGTCTCAGGAGTTGTGATGCCAGATTCGAGAGTGCCCTCCTCGCTTTCGGAGTCATCGTCAGTAGAGTCCGTGGAGCTTGAATCCTCGGTGGCGGCAGAATCAGTTGGTCCCGACATACCAGAGAGGTGCTTGCGAAGAGCGCCAACTGAAGCATAATCGGTGAACAAGCTGCTCTCAACTTCGAGATCGAGATCTTCTCGGAACTTGCCAGAGATTGTCAAGGACATCAAGCTGTCGACACCAAGGTCAGCCCATTGCACATTGTCGACGAGCTCAGAGTGGTCAACGTCGATCTCTTGAGCAATGATGTCAAAGGCTTTCTGCGCCAGACTGCCGGCAGGCTTTGGAGCGGCAGGGGCCTTCTTGGGCTTTGGAGCCTTCTCCTTCTTGGCCTTCTGCTTCGGTGCTGGGGCGGGAGCGGTAACAACTGGGGCAGGAGCTCTAGTAGCGACTGGAGTGGGCGCAGCAGCAATGGCGGGCGCTGGTGCAGCAGCCTTGGTCTTCGCGCTGGTTTTGGGCACCATGACATCCATCAACTTGCGCGGGATGCACTGGAATCGGACAGCACCAACAAAACCAATGACCTCCTTCTTGTCATTGAAGATCCAGACATCACCAGCTCTCATCTTTGAGCCAGCAACAGGCTGCATTTTGACGTAATTGTAGTAGGTCTTGTCTTGTTGAGGGCGCTCCGCGAGTCTCAGACTGCTCCATCCATGGGAAATGTAGCACTCGTCTTGAGGATTGACAGTGGCATTGACAGTGAACCCAGTAATGTGGCACAAGCTGTCAATGTAGTAAGGGTTCACCATGAACTTACCATCCTCAGGGCCAGCTCGGAATTTGATGGTGCTAGAAGCCTCGAATTCTGGGCCGTCGAAGAGGACGCTTTGCATGCCTTGGAATGCGTCGCTGTAATCGACGAGGGCAGTGAAGAGCTTGTAAGCCATAGGTCTGCTCACCTTGTCAGCCTCACCATTCTCGACTTTATGCTTGAGAAGATCAATTCGAGACTGAACCAGGTAGGCTTGCTTGGCCCACTCCTGCTTCCAAGCATTGGCATCCTCAAAGTTGCAGACACACTTGGCGTGAATGACATCCTTCCTGCCGTTGAATGATGTAAGGGTAAAATCGGCCTTATTCTCAGCCAAGTTGACCGTGCAATTAGCTCGGAAGACCTGAGATTCAGATTCGTTGAGACTCTTCAGTAACAACGGTGCCGGGTTATCCATGGCACCAATGTTGATGCACACGTCCTCACCTGGCCTCAGCATCTTGTAGGCGTAGTCAACAAGGGTGTAGCAAACATCTGCATAGAGGGTCGACGGGCAGAAGCCAGAGCCGTTGACCATATGACCTGCAATGACATTGCGCAGCTTTGGATCAGCAAAGTCGGATTCAGCAACAACCGTAGCAGTTTGGCCTTTGACTTCCTCAGAAACAATGCCTTGGACGGCGGTTGATATCCACTTTCTCGGTTTAGCTGGGGCAGCGGCAACGGGCGCGGGCGCAGCTTCAATAGCTTTGGGTCTTGGATAGTCACCTTTGTAGATCAGCCAATCACCAGTGTACTGAAGCCAGTAGTTCTTCTCGTCAAAGCCGTAGGAAGGAAGGTCGTGAATGACGCGAAGCTGATCATTCTCCTTGTGGAACGCTTCCCAGTTCAATGGCTTGCCAGACGTGTACAGGGTAGCCATGGACTGAGAAATAATCTTCCACGGATCCTCATCGCGCCTCATTGTGGGCAAAGTCGCGGTGGAAAGGCACGACTTGATCATGCTTGCACAGAGAGGGTGTCCACCGACTTCGAGCCAGACGGAAGTGTCGCTGATGGTGGAGGTGGACATGGCTGCGGCGAGACCCCCAACGAAGTCGACGGTCTTTCGGCAGTGGCGGCTGAGGTAGAGAGCATCGAACACCCCACCGGATGTAACCACGTCACTCAGGAGAGGAGAAATGACAGGAACTTTCGGAGGGTTGTAGGCGATGTTGGCGGCCAATTTCTCAAAGTCTTCCAAGATGGGGTCGACTTGAGACGAGTGGAAGGCAAATGGCAGCTTCAATTTGGTGCACTTCTGGCCAGAGTCAGCCAGCTTCTGCGCGACAGCATCGATGTCGGCCATGGTTCCAGACAGGACAGTGTCAGAGACGCCGTTGATGCAAGCGATCTCAATCTTGCCCTGGCTGTTAGCGACGACATCTTGCAGGCCGGCAACTGGGCATCGAACAGCCAGCATGGCATGGGTGCCAGCAGTGCACTTCTTCTCGAGCAATGTGGCACGCTTCCCGACAAGGTAGATGGTGTCCGCAACGGAGAGAACACCAGCAGCTTGGAGAGCGGCATATTCGCCAAGCGAATGGCCAATGACCACACTGGGCTCCACCCCCCATGTCGACCAGAGTCGAGTGCATGCCATTTGAATGCAGCACATGCCCAGTTGGACAACCGTCGGAGGAAGATTCTGGACCTCGACGCTGCCGTCAACCAAAGGCATGATCGATGGCAGGCCTTGTCGGAGCGCGATCTCATTGAACTCCTCGATATCAGCACGGAATTGTTGGGAAGTCTCGAACAGTTTCTTGCCCATACCAGTGTACTGGGATCCTTGGCCAGTGTAGGCGAAGGCCATTTGAGGAGCAGCCAAGGGAATAGGGTTGTGCGTCTCGGACTGGATTGACTTGAGAGCTGCTGAGAGCTGTGAGACACTGTTGACTGGGAATGAGGCCCGGTAGGTGTAGTGAGCCCGTCGAGCGGTGGTCGTGTATGCCAGGTCGGCGAGTCCGACCTCAGGGTTGGCATTCACATAGGCCTCGAATTTGGCGAGGGTCTTCTTCATCGCCCCCAGGGACTTGGCGGAGATCGTGATGACTTGAGTGGAGCGTGGGTCTGGAGTGGGAGCGGATCGAATTTCAGGGCCATCGGTCATGAGCATGGCGGTATTGCCACCAGCCGCACTGAAGTTGTTGATGAAGGTGATCCGCTTGCCACCAGCTGGTCGGGGGAATGGAGTTGGCTCAAAGGCGATGTTCACACCACGCTCCTTGAGGTCGGGCGCGAAGTTCTTGTTGATCTGCTTCTTGATACCCGTGTGAGGTGGAATCATGCTCTTTTGCAACATCAGCAGAACTTTGATCAAGGCGCAGACACCGGAAACGGCTTCACCGTGACCGATGTTGGATTTGACGGCGCCAACGTACAATGGCTGATCTGGCCGTCGGCGACCTTGACGAGGTGCGAAGACAGAAGACACAGACTCCATTTCAATGCCATCGCCGGCCTGGGTACCGGTTCCGTGCATCTCGACGTAGTTTACGTCGTTGCAGTGAACGTTGCACTCCTTCAGCACCTTGTCGAACAAGAAGGACTGGTTCTCGGCGCAGGGGTGGGTGATGGAAACGGCCTGGGCCGAGTGGTTGGTACCGATGCCTCGGACGACTCCCAAGATGGGATCTCGGTCAGCAACAGCATCCTCGTATCGTTTCATGATGACCGTGCAAACACCATCGCCTCTGCAGTAGCCATCCGCATCATTGTCCCAAGTCTTGCAAGAGCCAGTTCTGCTCAAGAAGTGACCTCGACTCAGACCAGAGAAAATGTCCGAGTTGGTGAGGACGTTGGCACCGCCCGTGAAGGCCGTGTCGCACTCGCCTGCGCGGAGGGAAGTAATAGCGACGTTGATTGCGGCAAAGCTGGACGAGCAAGCGGTGTCGACAGAGAAGGATGGACCACTCCATTTGAAGAAGTAATTCAAACGACCGGGACCGAAAGCTCGGACACCACCAGAAATGAAGTACGTGTCAATGTCCTGAGCGGCATTGACCTCACGCCAGTCATCCGATGTTTGGCCGTAGAAGGTACCAATTCGGTCTCGCTTTGTTGATGGTGTTCGATCAGCCACGAAGCCAGACATCTCCATGGCTTCGTAGGCCGTGGTCATCATCAGCCGCTGCATCGGGTCGGTTTGCGCAGCTTCACGAGGCGACATGTTGAAGAATCTGGCATCGAACAAGCCCGGGTGCTCGATGAAGTTGCCGAAGGGGGTGTGACTGGTGTTCTTCTTCTTCGAGGTGGGATCTGTGTGCGAATCGACCGGAAAGCGGTCCGGGGGAACGGGTCGATGGACATCCAGTCCCTTGACGAGGAGATCCCAGAAAAGCTCATGGTTTGCAGCATCAGGGAATCGGCCGGAGAAGCCGACAATGGCAATGTCGGCTTCTCTCTTCGACTGCTTTGTGCCGGCCGGCGCCAGGGTGGTCCAAGTTGATTGATCCTCCACAGTGACCTTGCTGTTGGCTTTGAGCGCCGAGGCGATGCTGCTGGTCAGATTGGTGACACCCACGGCGAAGACCTTGGCTTCTGTGGGCGATCCCGAAGCGCAGTACTTCAAAACCTTGTCCCACCGAATGGGCTCAAGAATGACTTCTCTGAGGGCTTCTTCCAAGATTTCCAGACCATTCTTCCCCTGAATGGGCTGGCCAGTGATGCTGGAGCAGACGGGGAATTTCTGGGTTTGAGATCCAAAGATGTCCTTGGTCTGCGGTCGCAGGATGTTTTGTACGTCCTTTTCCGAGTGCAGGTGGGCCGCGTGGTAGGGAGCGAACACCGGCACTGGGGCGTTCTTTTTCGATCGGAAGAACTCTGAATGTTCAAAGCATCGAGCTTTCGTGGCGGGAGGGCCACTGATGGTGACTGATGTAGCCGAGGAGGCCGAGATCCATAGCCTGTTGGCAGGAGAGATGTTCTTTTCTGCGTGGAAGCTGTCCAGCGCTGCCTGCGCAGATTTTTCATCGGCGGCCACGATTGTCGACCAGGACTTGCTACCAGACTCAACCTCAAGCTGTTGGGCAACCTTTCCAACATGGGCTCCAGCTCGGAAAGCAATTCGGACGGACTCGATGGCCAGGGGTAGGAGGGCGGTTAAGGAGTCGGCACAGGAGACAGCCGTCGCTGTTATTAGGCCAGTGCACAGACCGACAAGTCTGGCGTCTGTATTAGATGGTATGTATGTTGGTGAACGCTCTTCAAATGCTCTGCTTCTCATCAGTGTCCGATTCCTCCTCGGGCGTTTCGGGTCCCGTCTGGCTTACCCAATGAAATGACAAAACTGAGAAATACAAAGCAAACTGCTCTCGACGGCGGCATCTTTTTGCTCGCTTCGATAGTAACGATCGACTAGTTCTTGTATGGTGTTGAAATCAGGGACTGCTTTGGAGGTATGCGATCTATTTCGGTTTTCGACTCTGACAGCTTCACTCGCTCTCTCCAAGAAGGCCTGTAGCAGGACATCGTCCTTTCTTGGAAAAACCTTTGTGAAGAAGGTCCGGCAATCAGCCGTTTGGTCACCGAAGACGTAGACTTCCTCCATGGTAGAACTGTAAATGAATGTCGACGTGCTTCGGGGAGGGTTCTTAGCAGGAAGGAAACCGAGAGAATGGCTGATCTCACTGATACATATGTATCAGGGGCAGCATGTTCATTTGTCCCCCCGTCGAAAATAGATCCTGGCCTGCAGGGGATGGCTAAGCGCATGCGGTGGGGCTCTGACTTGCGCACTTTCGATCTGCATTGGAAATTCAAAAGAGTGGCAGAAGGAGTCCATCTAGCGAGGCTTGTCAGTAGTGTTAGGCCGCACACACCATCAGCATATGGACCCACTCGTCTTCGCCGTTACATCAAGATTCGGAAACCGACCTGGAGATGAAAAGAGGTGCACAGCGGTGGGCCATGCCTGGATTGAGCGAAATCCGGCATGGCAGGTAATCTAAACGTCTTACTTTCATGCCCGCTAGTGCTGCACGGTCTGCCGTCTACGCCTCTCCTCGCTTATATTTTTGGCATCTCGTCGCATTTCCCGCCATTCAGAGTGCTTGCCGTCGCCTCAGCCGCAGGCTTCCGCCTCCTCAGGCCTGAGGCTGGGCCTTTTGTTGGTGGAGCGACCGAGCCTCTTCACCGTAAGTGCACGTATCAGCTTAGTCCTCAAACAGCATAGCTGTAACATTGTAATCCCAGTGACGTGAACACGGCCCATAGTCTGCTTGTGAACAAGCTTCTTACCGTCGCAACATCGTCGTGCTGGCGAGAGGCTGCAAGGGACTTCAGCCCTATCAGCAGCAGTCTCACCCTACCGTTCCGGATGGCCAGCCTGACCAGGCTGATCGAACGAGCTTTCAACGGACGAAAATTGGCTTGGCGGCCTGCACACACGATGGTCCCTGGTCTCATTCTCACATACAGATATGCATTCGGAAAGAATCCAGCAGGAAGCGGATGAGCAGTGACTGCTGGATGAGACCAACATCGAATGGAACGGGTATCCGATCAACTTGGGTCTGTCTACAACCATTGCCACGCGTCTGACATACTTGCCACGAAGTGTGGTTTGTCATAAAGCGGGTAATACATGGCCTTGTTGCTCCCAACATGTTGTCCCTACCAGCAAACGGAACCTCAAACACCGTTGACAATAGCATGCATGACATCTGCTGAACAGGATTCTCCCTCGTGGCAGGAAGATCACCATCTCCATAGCACATCCCTGAATCGTACGACCGGGCCCGATTTGATGTCCACAACGCAATACAAAGCAGTGAGATTACGATACCTTC
This sequence comes from Arthrocladium fulminans, assembly GCA_003614865.1. Taxonomy (NCBI): domain Eukaryota; kingdom Fungi; phylum Ascomycota; class Eurotiomycetes; order Chaetothyriales; family Trichomeriaceae; genus Arthrocladium; species Arthrocladium fulminans. Next base: position 1,007,090 of record QXWJ01000002.1, read on the forward strand.
GATTATCAAAAGGTCACGCCACGTTATTTCTCACCGGTGCTGCAGCACCACAGGATTACCACTCAAACCACGGAGCTCCAACTCAAGTGCAAGCATCGATTAGGGGCGTGGAGACTGACATGACTTGAAGACACGCTATGAGTGAGGAATCCAATGATAACAGTAGAATTATCTCAGGAGCGTGAGAATTCTAACATTCACAGAAAGGGGGTTTGTCAGGAACTTCGGGAGAACGCCCCTCTCGGCAGCCAGTGATTTCGCCAGGGTTGAGGAAACATTGTCTAGCTCCATCACACTAGTGCAAAGATGTACAAGCCTCGTCTAATCTGAAGAATGGCAGAGCTCCTTTTTTTTCCCAAATGTCCAGAAACGGATTCCTCCAGAGTGGCAACTTGGTGCTAGTATCTGAATAAAGGGACGCTTGAACGGATGTGTAGCTTGGGCGGATCTGCGGAAAAGCTGGCAAGGGGCGGACTCTTACCTCAATGCGTCGGCGCTGTCATCTTTCACACTCAGAAGTCTATGACGAATTTGAAGCATAAACCGCAACTCCGCGGCGAAGTCTCAGAGACCCGTCAAGCATGGCAAGTTCTTACACAATCTGCCGTCAAACTTGATGTGAAACGGGCGGTGGCGGCACGCCTTCAAAGCACGAACATGGGAATGACGTATTGAAAGGGAATGAAGATGGCTTCGTCGCGCGACAAATTCCAGACATTTGATTACCATCCCATCTCCAGCTTCACGAACATCTCTTCTGAAGGAAAAGCTCTTCATGATCTAGTACGGCCTCCCCACTTCAGGCGCTTTTAAGAGACCCTCCCACATTCCGCATGGCTATTTCTCAGAGGGCCCAAAAAGGACGTTCTCGAACGCCACATCCGCTCAGATCGACTGAATCCAGGGTTCAGCACAACAACTCTCCTTTAACGATCTCAACACATGCAGCAGTTTGACGCGGTAAACTCTGCTGACCTGATGCTGCATCCGTGGGAATCCCTGAAAGAACGTCTCCACGAGACAGCATAAAAGCGTGCATCGAGGTCGAAATGGAGATCGAGAAACACTAAACCTTTTATTTGAACCCTGACGCGGTATCGACCCATTTGATTGGCAGACACCAGACTCCCACAAACCCCGTTTTACATCACACCGTTGCCACAAAGATCCTGAGGACCTGCCTGCTCAAGGAGAAATGTGAGCGATCGCAGATTTTCCAGCATGTTGCTCTTAGCGACGACGATCGCTCGTGCGGCGACAAGACTCGGGCATCTCCAGGGTCTTCAGATTCCGCTCAATGGTAGTGCCGAGTAAAGCCGTGTTGGGAGGCACAAAAGTGCAGAATCTCATGGCGTCGAAGGTACCCTTCCTTCACGTAAACCTTTCAAGCCTTTGATATCAATAGTCGCTTGGAGCTTTGGTAGCCATCGTCTGCTGATTCCAAGTGATAGCCGACAGCGGGTCGAAGCAGCCAACAGCATGGGCATGAAATAGCGGACAAAGGATTCCGGATCACTCGAGCATGCTACTTCATGCAATCTGAAATACATACGTGACTGGGTGAACGGCATGTCCTTTGCAGGGAGGAGCTTTTTAAAATCACCCAAGGCAGACTGCTCCTTCGACGCTTGCCAAGGCTTTTAGTCTCCTGATAGCCTGTATCAGGGTGGCGCCCGTGCCCAATGCTATGACCTAGTCTGACTCAACATCCGAGATCAAATCCAATTGTCTCGATCCATGATCGCAAACCATTCAGGTAGCTGGCCTTCCCATTACTAACCTTTTTCGACAAGATCAAATTGCAGGTCAGTAATGCTCGTAAGACAAGTCGCATAGCTGCACGAGACCCGGATCATTTCTACATGCGAATGGCGTGCCAAAGATAGCACCTCCCACTAGAAGTGGTGAAGCTTACGGGAGACCAAGCTTGTGGCCAAGCTTTGCATCCTTCAGTGCCTATTAACCTACTGTACTGGCTGTGCCGATCCATTTCGCAGTGGTCAGGTTTCAAACTAGGTTCATTTAGGCCCTGCGGTGGTCAAGATGCAAAAGGGACAGCGTGTCGGACCATGGTTTTGGTCGACATGTGCTCTGCGGAAGTGCGTCGCATCCAGAGAGCTTTCGAGCTCTCAACTCATGCCCACCAATGTGGGGATTCCTTTTGCTTTTGGGCATGTCCGATGATACACAACACGGGTGAGTGGCATTCGCAGTCCAAAATTGCCCAAGTGAGAGGCGCTGGAGGTTCACAGTCGCCCAAAAGGGTGAGCTGACCGGAAGGAATTTAGGTGGCTTAATTTGGCAACTCGTCTGACGAACCGAGGGCGAAAGCTATTCCTTTTTTCGACCCGATGACCCTGTCTTGCCGTGGCTAGGGCATGGGCGACATATGGCTGTGTTTCCACTTTCGTCCCTCGAGGCACCCGATTGGAGACCCTGCCATTGTGAAACTGGACTCCCCCAAACTGCACAGCCTAGGCACAAATAGCATCCGAGCACCACATCACGCTGTGTGCTTCACCATCTAAATCAAGGTCAAACCAGCCATGCTAGGCATTTTGCTATTAGCTCCAAATCTCTCTCGTCGTTGCATTAATCCTGAGTGATATCCATCTCATGTAAGAACACCATAGACGCTTGCAGCTTGTTCGAACAGAATCCTCGTGGTAGTTGGGCGTCAGCGGACTTGTCGCAAATCGAGAATCCTTCGCCACGCCTCCGAGACCATTTTAGGACTTTTCATAGGCTGCAGAGCGCAGACATGGCTGCTCACCTGCAGAATCCACCTCCGCCTGCCTTCCCCTTCTCATCTGCAAATACTCCCCCTCAGCATAATCCCTATCAACTCGCGGGCATCCCACCTCCAGTTCGTAGTGCCGTACACGCTTCGCAAAACAGCATCTCATCCCAGCACTCCAATCCCTTTCGGACGCCAACCCACTCTCCTCACGCTTCGGAAGATTCGAGTCATTTTATCTTCTCGCCCGTCTCACCGATAGAGGAAAGTCCCGAAAACAGTTTCAACCAACCAGTGCCACAACCTGTGCACCACGGCTCCCGGCCCGACAGGATGTCTTCAGAACCGCGCAAGTCGGTTGATCTGCGCAAACTTGATGGGACGCCATATCCCAGCCGCGACGACGAGGCGGACGCGAAGCCACGAAAAGTAAAGGTGGCCCAAGACATGTATGCTGGAGAAATGCCGCCTGGTTACGAGCGACAAGATTATCAGGGTCCGCTGGCATCCAAGGAAAGCCACACGGGACCGTGCCATAAGTGCGGCGGACACAAGAGAGATCCCTCCGATGGGGGCCCTGTCAGTTCAGAGAAGCCGCTCGATTGCAACAAATGTGGAGGGAAAAAGAGCATGCCACCAAGCTCGTATCCCCGTGCTGCCATGGCAAATGCTCGCGCTCCACCTCAAGCTGCCCCACGTCCGAGCAGTGAGGCTGGCCCATCTTCAGCACCTGCGGGCCACCGACCTAAATGCACCAAATGTGGCAGACGCAAGCGACCCGAATCAATTTCGACAAACAGTTCCAACCCGCAGTCGCCTCGACAAGTCGGGCTCTCGTACCAGAATGTACCTCAGATTCAGACCAATGGTCTTCCTGTCGGCATCAACATCCAGCCTCCCACCGCCACCACCGAAAGGGCGCCGACGGCGTTATTCTCCCCGACCTCGACTATGGGCGAAACGCCGCCGATCCAGCAAAGCGGGCATAAGAAAGGACATCACCCATCGCGAAGCGGCTCAATATCTTCTCTGTTCCGATCACTGTCGAGACGGAAGAAGAGCAGCGATAGTCCTTTGCCCAGCCAGCAGCTGGCGAGCCAGGGCGACCAGAATCCGAACAATATCATCGACAAGATCAGCAGCGCCATTCGTGATGGCGACGCGAACTATTCCAGGCTGAGACCCGACGACTATATCGAGCGGCCGGGATCGCCATTCTCATTCGTGGACAAGCCACAAGAGGAGCAGGCCTTTGAAATGAACGACATGCGCAAATCCAAGCAACCGGAGAGACGAAACAGCTGGGATAAGGCTGACGAATCTACCCTCTTCATCAGCGATGCCGCTGAGAGGCCTAGACACCGCCGAAGTCAGTCAACTCAACACGGTCTCAGGCCTGGCCTGTATGACCCGGATGACACGTACCTTGCGTTGCCACCGGATCAGCGACCTGGTGTTACTCGATTCAAGAGTTTGAGATCTGGCGTCAACCGAGCAGCAAACGGACTGAGCAGGTCAGCAAGTCAGATCAGTAGGTCTTCCAGCTTGAGACGATTGGAGAGTGTGAAGAAGGTGCCACAATTCTGGTACAGAGATGATATGGCGATCGAAGGAGCGCAGAGTGAATACAACAACTATGCTTATTAACGAGGGCGATGTGCTGGTTTTGTTTTATGGACAAGCCTTCGTCTCCAAATGTCATGATACCATTGGCCATTGTCTCTTATGGGTTCTACGAGGATTAGCTATTTAATATCAGATCATTGTATTCTTGAGTGCCGGAACCCTCGTGTCTCGTTCTGCCTCCAGCATACTCGCCCCAGATTCTCGAACGTTGGAGTTGATCTTCCGTGGCGGTATAGCGCATGGTCGACGAGAAATCGCAGCCATGTGCATCCAAGAATCCGGACGTAAAGCCTGATCCCATTTTATTCGCTCCAGATGATGTCACATGTCAACATCACATCTATGCTCCTGCATGCTTCACGATCAGACTCAACTGTCCCAGACACTCCATATGTTCATATAGACAATTTCCTACGGCACCGCAACACTGTCTACATTCGCCCTCATCCACGCACTGAGAAGACTGGAGGAGCAGAAGAAGCGGGAAGCAAACATGACAGAAGTGTCTTTTGCAAAGACATTCCTAACCACTCTCGACAATAAGCCTACGAAATATCAACAAGATCACAATTTTGACCCTGCCACATTCGGCGTGCGGATACCGGTCAGTATAATCGCACCTTGCCTCGGCCTATGGCTGGCTGCTGACGATCAGCCCTCCAGTTTACCCTCCCCAAACTCCCTCATCCGCCGCACCCTCTTCCGCCAAAACCTCAGGATGATTTGTCGGCAGCCGCACAACCGGCACCAGGTGCTGAGCCAGCCACGTGGACCACAAATACCATAAACATTACCCTCAAGTCATCACGAAACCCTAACATGACACTTTCGCTCCCCTCCACGGCACCCTCGACGCCAATCGCATCCATCAAGCAGCAAGTCCATGCCCACCTTGGTGGTCCCAGCGTCGTGGCGAGCATCGACAAGGTCAAGATACTGCTGAACAAGAAACCTATTCCAGCAAGCAAAAAGACTGTTGCGGATATCGTGGACACGAATGCTCGCGATTTGGAATTGGGCGTTATGGTTATGGGCGGGGCGCCCGACCCTCCACCACAAGATACCACAAAACTCGTAGCCAAAGCACGAGAACCGCAGTCTGCAGGCCTAGGGGGGGAGAGTACGGCGGTTGATGTTGAGACGGGTGTGAAGCCTGCGGAGAAGGAAAATGATGTGAGTGCGATGGAGGATGTACAACCAACGACATCTACGAGAGAAGCTGAATCACGGCATGTGCAGCCAGGGGCCGAGAGTGGTGCCGCAGTTCTAGAGTCAAAGGAATTCTGGGCTGATCTGGAGGCCTTTCTGGCGCAGAGAATACGCAATCAAGAGAAGGCAACCCATTTAAGAGGCTTATTCGAACAAGCTTGGAAAAGCTCTTCTGCCGCACCCTGACAGGCCTTTGCTATAGAGCCCGTCATGCATGGTCGACCATCTTGGGTGGTTCAAGTCTAGAAGGTTTCTAAGGTTTGGCAGGTATTCCTATCATGCCTTTGACTTACACAGCGGAGAGCATTGGTAAGTATCATTCTACCTCTGCAATCCACAGCATCTCTCTCCAATTTTGATTGACACAATTCGATGCGGTTGCTTCGCTTCTCGGCCTACGACCCTTAGTCAAATCGCTGCAATGTGGGAGTCACTGATGACGATCTCCAAGACCAGCAATGTCGGTGTGGTCAGTGGCAACCATATGCTTTGGTGGTCAGCCCAATCATAGCCTTCAACATATCTACCTACGCAGCCCAACACCTGACTTATCTAGGAGCTGATGTTTGAGCGCAAATGACCCGCTGCAGAAGGACACTGAATCCGGATGATATTCTCCCAACCAAGAGCCAGCCGTCTTCATTCGCGAGTTTCAAAGCGCTAAATCGGTGAAATAGGGTGTAGGGATTTACGATCAACAATCACCCGGAATTACCTTCGCGGACACCAAATCCAAATGGCTCCCATCCAACGGCAATCTCCACATACAGATGCTGTAGAACCCCTCCGAGGTCTGGTCAAATACGCCAGTCAGGTCATCTCCCGTACTGGCGTTGATATCAAAGATCTTCCAACCACAAACATCCCCACAGTCCCGGTCTCCTGTTGACTCCATTGCCTCAGTTGAATGGAAAGGAAGTTCCACGCCGAGTATCGCTTCTCGAACGGTCTTAAGGAGGTGCTGACCAGGCACCGAGACACACCCTGAATTCGCCAACTTGCTTCTATCTCCCTAGAAACAATTGCCATCGTGATTTTGTTTCGAAGTCGTTTTGCTCCTCAACATGGAGCTGGGTTTGCACGTGTTCTTACTTATCGCATCACATCTCTATGCGACCCTTCGGTGAATATGGAGACTCCTTGAGGTTGCTTACTGGCATCCATGCCTATCATTGCTCTCAGCAAGCTCAGCGAGCTCAGCGAGCTCAACATTTTCCACAACATTTTCCACATCAGTTACGGAAGCACCAGTCGTCACAGCATCAACTGTGATTATTTCCCCCTAACTAGTCAAGAGTCATCTTCTAGCACGGGGCACCTTCATGTTCCTGCTGATCGACCAGTTCTAACACTTGTGGCCTGCTAGAATTAGGATGGCTTTGGAATCGGCGTTTTGATCTCTCGCATCGCCCAATCCATTCATTCTTGTGATCATCTGTGCGGCTGGCATCTTTGGTGTGTCGTCTGTATGGCAAGCAATGAAGATTCCCTCGGTCCGACCTTCGGCATCAGAATGTTGGAAGGACAGACTGAGCGCTTTTCTCATTGCAGAATGCTGGGGGGCGTATCTTCGGTCGTTGCTTCATTTTAAATGGACTCATTGAGCTCATCAAAACCCATCATTTTTGCTCCGGCCTTGGAATACGATCGCGCCCGCCGTCCGACACTTGCAAACTCCTCTCCGGACGGCAGCATCAGAAATCAACTCAGCGACTAAAATACACTACGAGCGGACTGGACTGGCGTGGGTACTTCGCCGTCAGTTGGAAGGCCCTCAATGGTGTCCTTGTCCGCTTCTGGTTCCTCTTAATAGCCTCGCTCATCTTCGACCTAGCTTTCGGCTACCAGACGGAAATGGCAATTCAATACTCCAAGTGAATGTGGTCGGCGGGGGCGTTTTGGACATTCAGATAATGGCTACCTGATCTCTTCTGGATTCCGCCCCTTTGATCGGACTTTGACAATTGACTTCCCACCGCCGACCAAGTCTCAGCGGGTGCATCTCCAATTGCCGCGGATACAACGCGGCCGTCTCAAGTCAGCCCCAAATCATATTCCACCCAACTTGTCCAACCAGCCACTTGCTGACTCGCCTTTGCCAACACCAAACACTTCTGACTTGAAGTTAGCGAACCGCTACATTCATTTACTCAACTTCAGCCGTTAGGGGATAATATTGAGCGTAGGAGGTCGCATCAGCAGACAGCGGCAGGTCTTAAAACAGGCTTACAAAGGAGGCCGTTCCAATACCAGCTCTAGGCCAGACCGTAAGATAAGTTTTCCAGATATCAATTATGCACTATTCGTCTCAGCGATTGACCGTACCGCACTAAGCCTATTTCGGTGGCAAGCAGCCTCCATTTTGGCAGACTGGCACCAAGCGTTCTTTTTTTCGTCGTGACCCCTGCTGTTCTTGCAATGTGATCACCATAGAATCGCTACGCGGCTTATTCAAAATGCTGGCGCTGCTAATATCTGGTACTGTCATTGATGCAAGAAGCAGTACATATCCGCTCCACCCTCCACCATAGATCGCTATGACGACGCCAAAAGACATACCGGGCTTCTACTACGACGCAGAAAAAGGCAAATATTTCCGTATTCAGCCAGACCATCGAGCACCCCAAGGAGCAGCACATAGCCGCAGTGCTGTCAAAGCCAGCAGACAGGCTGCTAAGCAAGAGGACGAAGCTCAGAACCGGCAATTCCGAGAACGAGCTGGACGCATCCGTCGCCTAAACCCAACCAGCTACAGCAACCTAAGCCTCCAACTTCGCCATGGAGCCCACAACAGCAAGGACTTGCTGACACGCAACTATGCAGCCAGGCTCCAATGCCAATCTGCACAGACGGCCCACTTGGCCTATCTGAACACGGTCGCCGTTTCAAATGGTGAAGTGTATGGTTTGATGAGCGAGACTGTCCATGGCAGAGGCCCTATCTACGTTTTGCTTTCGAATACCGGACGGGTGCCGCAAAGTCACATACTCATGCCACCCCCGGACGCACATCACTCCCCTCGAATGGGCCTCGTGGCAGCAGGCGCTACGCAAATGGCATGTTTTGTCGGTACGCACATTTCGCCCGCTCCATATGGGTTTGCTCTCCGAAATATGTCGTTGAGAGGTTGTGCTTGGACAAGCATAATTTGTTCAATGCAAGACCTCTTAGTTCATTGTGCTGATGAACTTACCCAGGTAACGAGTTTCTTAGCTTTCCCGACTTTTTACATATCGACAGTGGCCTCCATGTGCGATACAGTCATTTCGCCGATATGGTTTGGGATATTGCCGGCGCGCCGACGTCCAGCGCCGACGCCACCGTCGCGATGGCAACCAGCGACGGCCTCTGGGTTGCTCATCTAGCATCGCCTGGCGGCCTCGAGGATCCCAAGAACCACGGCCGCCCAACAGCAGAGCAGATGGCAGTTGCATTCCAAGATACCAACATCGTCATGTCCGGCCAACGATCGGGCCGAGTCAACTTTACGGACGTCAGGGCGCCCTCCACGGTTCATCGAATCCACCACTCGAGCGCAGTCAGCGGAATAGTCACGGCCCGAACTCCAAACCACGTCATCGTCAGTGGTCTGGAGACCGCCGCCCTCTACGATTTGCGGTACACCAAAGCCATTTCGAACTCTTTCACCAAAAAGTCGAAGCGAGGGAAAGCCAACGTTGCAGCCTCCCAACCTTTCGTGAGTTTCCACGTCCCTTTCGAGCGCCGCTCAACCCACTATGGTCGTGGAAAGACCCTGGCGTACCTCCCTAGCCTAGACATAGCCGCCGTGGTGTCCCACACGTCACGGCCAAGCGCCTCCTCTCTGAGCATGGTGACGTTGTATCACGCCTCCACAGGACGCATCTTGCCTTCGCCGCTCACCGATGTGCGAGGACTCGCCGACATCAATGGCGTGGCAGTGGGGAGGGTAAGGGATGGCCCGGAGAGTATCTTTGTGGGTACACCAGCGAAACTGTACGAGTGGACGGTTGATTTGCCGGGGGACGAGGAGAGAGCGAAGGTTAGAGCGCGCACGGTGGGTAGCCCGGAGGACGGCAGATATGTGTTGGGTAAGCATTGTTTCCCGGGTGATAGCAACCATCGGCTGGGTGTGGCGGAATTTTGGAGAAGAGGGAATGAGGGGCCTAAGGGATGATTATCTCCTCTCCAGGTTAGGAGGATGCCATCACAGTAATCAAAACACGCGCTCTGCGAAGCAAGCTGAACCAAACACGATCACTGACATTCGAAGCGATTCTCATTCCCCTTACTCAACCTCCCAGCCCTCAATTCCGACTCCCCACCTCCGTCCGGCATCGACGACCCACTCCCGTCCAATCACACACTTCCATTTCTCCTCCACTACATCTTCCGGGTCTCCACCCTTGCCCGCCCGCCCGGCGTCAGCTCTAACAACGAGTCTCAACCTCTCTAACTCGCCAAGCTCAACGTACACACGATCTGCGATCCCCTTGCCCATCTTGATCCCATCTGGATGTATAGCGCGTAATATCGCAATTACTCTTTCCAAAGTGAACGGTCTTGCGATGTTAGATGTCTTCTCGAAGATTGCACGCATGCTCCTGTCTGCTCTTTCTTTCCTGGGGGTCTGGGTTCCATCCGCTCCGAGCTCCTTCCTGGGCGTTCTCTTGCTCGGTGTCTCACTCATGCCCTCTTCATCTTCCTCATCGTCGGCCCGAAACTTCTTGGACGGTGATTTGGTAGGCGTCTTACTTATGCCTCCCGCACGGGAACGAGCGAGGTATTTCTTCTTCCGCCTATTCGTGGACGAAGCGGTTGAGAGGCGGGAGAAGAGGACAATGTCATGTTTTTGGTGGGTGTGCGACGCCAGGTAGGCGGAGAGGAGAAGGATGGTAGGGAGGTATTTGAGGAGAGGCAGATCCTGCACTTTGGCGTCTGCGGGTTCGCCTGGTGGTTGGACCGGATTGAACGGGGGACGAGAGGCGAGAGTAGTTATCGGTTCGACGGTGTTGTTGGCGCCGTTTTGGTCGTGTTGAGCCTTCTGAGCTATCAGCTCATCGAATGAACATGGCTGCGCTGAGATACGGATCAGCCGTTCCTGTAGTGCTTCTTCACCCTCTGATTGAAAGAGTGATCTGTTCTTGCTGAGGAGTCTCGCAAAGTCCCAGTCGATACCTGTTGTTTTGCCCGGTGGCTTCTCGCCGGATACCAGAGGCCATATAAACCGTGGCCACAGTCTTTCGCAGGTCTGGCGGTATTGGCTGAGGGAGTTCGTCGTCGGTGCGATCAGTGTGTCGTAGACAACTGTTGCGAATTGGTTGTATATGTTTCGAACCTTCTCTCCATTACCTGGGGGAGAGTATTCAGGCAGTGGGATTGGCAAAAGCGGCGGGGGATCCTGCAGCAGAATCTGTATGGCTTCATTCCTCTTGTATGGAGGGAAATGTATGTAGGGCACTCCGGCCCTGTGAAGAAGCAACGGTCGTGGTGAGCTTGAGGTGAGAATTAACGAGAGGCACGGTATCTGGTGGTATGTTAGCACTGCAGGCGTGTGGCGGGAGTCCCCCGTCGCATATGGATTCTGGCTCACCAGATCTCCTAGCCTCGCCAGGGCTGGAAACAACGTTGGCGACGCTCCTCGTTGCTGGTCTGCGCCAACCACTATCATCACCAACTTCTCCTTCCTCGCCTGTAGCAGCTTTCGCAGATTGCTCCCCAGAGCATTGATGTTATCAAGCCTATCATATCTGTCCACTTGATCTTCTCTCCCCACCACCTTCACACATCTTGCGAAGATCCTGGTGAGCAGGTGCCGCTGTGATAAGCATTCCCTGCAATTGATGACCGCATGCTCGATGTGCAGGTTTGTGAGGGCAGCTTCGATCGTCTCGACTTTGCATGTATCCTCTAAGCCGTAGGCTACGAGAGCCTGAGGGCTGGGATATCTGTTCTGTGCTGGTCAGCAGGAAACTTGGCGACCGAGTTGAGGACAAACATTGTAAAACAGCGACAGCTGCTGTAATTGAGTCTGTCGTAGCGCAACTTGCTGTTGAATTGAGTCAAGGAGCTCCTCAGGCAAACTTGCGGCCATGCTTAAGCTTGATGATGTTATCCCCAGATGCTGCAGACGGCACCCTGGTTTGAATTCGAGCGCCGCAGCGGAAACGCGAAATTGACGCGATGACGGCGCGTGTGCCCGCGTTGCTTGGAGGGACAGTTGATTTGATGCATTTACTTCCCTCTCTTATTGAGCAACGGTTCTATTTGACAAGCGCTGACACGACCATCTCAAGGGGAAGAGCATATGCTCGCAATGCCTTTCTGTATAAGGTCATTTTCTTGCTTCGAGATCTCGACTCCCTAGGCCCCTTGTCTTCAAGACCAGCATCGGCAGCCTTCCTCCCTCTCGCTCGGGTTCGACGGTGGGATAAAATATTTTATTTTCTGGATTCTTGGGACTCAAGTCCTGGTAGCCGTTCTCATCATCAACTTGTCTGTCCTCATCGAAAACTCGAGTTGCCTTGGTCGTTGCAAATTTCACGTTCCCATCAGGGAGATGACGATTAGCGCGCTTCTCAGCATTCACCTCTGCCCACACCTCTTGCTTGCCGCTCCCCCCTTTCCCTGTCATTGGTTTAGCCCGTTCTGCGAGCTCATCTTGGAATAGCTTCCGTCGAATACCGTCTAGATTAGTTTTGTCATTTCCTTCATCGTCGCCTACGCACGGAGGGGACACTCGTCGTCTGTCCGGCCGAGACGACTCATCTTCTGGTCGATGGAATTCAAACACCCGCGTTTCAGTGCCAGAACGAATGGCAGATGGCGAGATCTGGGCCACGATTGTACTAATTCCACGTTCTGGCTCAGGCAGCACGCTACACTTCCACGCCAACTTGTGAACATCGTGCAAGTGTTTCTCGACCGACCTCTTGCTACTAAATTTGCCCTTGGTGCCTCCCCCACGACCGCGCTGGCCCGATCTTTTTCGCTTCCGAGAAGTAGTGGCTTTGGGGTCTTCTGTGGGAGCGGAGTGACCAGCCAAAGCTGCCGGTGCAACTTGTTTGAGGTCATAGCATCGATCGCAATACCAGAAGTACCCTTCGATCTTGTCAGGGATAGGGTCCACCGCTGGATTGAAGTGTGCGACGAATTTGTCGGCCTCTGAGTGTGGAATTGTCCAATGATTTCTTGAAGTTTCGTGGTACTTTGTGGGGTTGGGTCTTGGAAGGTGGTGTTTGCCTAATCCATACGAGATCTCGCTCAATAGAGGTTTGATGGATAGAAGAGACTTTTTCCTTCTGACCTCTACAGGATTGTTCATCTCAACTGGCTCCTCCGACACTGTCCCCACCTTGGGCTCGCCAGCCTCCTTAGTCTTGTCCGACCCCGACTTCTCGGATTGTCCAGGTTTGTATCCCATCTTGACCAAAGCTTCAAGGTAGAGAGGTGCGTATATCTTGGCGCTCTCTTCGGTGGCTACAACGTCGTCATCCGCTGATAGCTCTTTGCCGGACTTGATGGACTGAACATTGTTCTGTGGTGTAGGAGATTTTTGATCTGACATGGCATCAACCTCACCGGGACTTGACAAGACTCGATTGGGTTGAGGTGCAAACGGTGTGCGAAGAGCAGTGATTCCTCTGACAGGTGTGTACGGTAGGCTAATGGCTTCTGCATTGAAGATGAGATATTCAGATGCTGGGGAATGGGATGTGGTAGCACTCTCCTGTGTTGGCGTTGGCCGGCACCCATTCTCACATGGAGCGATTGTTTCCTTTGTGAAGATGCTTGTCGTTTCCTCAATATTGTCGAGAGCGGGGCTTTCAACCTGAAATTCAACTTCCATTCCGCTGACAAACAAGGATGAGGTGCATTTTGTCAGGTCCCGACCCTTGACATGTTGCGGCGCCACGTCGACAGGTGGCAACAGTTCTACAGTAGCTGGCCACTCCTGAAAACTGTTGTTGGAAGGATCTTGCTGAGAGTCTGCCGCACATTCTGACTCAAGCTGCTCGACGTGTGCCGGGCTAATCGACATTTCCCACGATGTTGCTTCCTGAACATTCGGTCCCGGAATATGTGCTGCGAAGGAATTAACGTCGACAGGTTGACTTGGCTGAGATAGATGGGGCACTGTACGTCTGTACGCGGACTTGAGACCTTCGTCGAGGTCCATGTACTCTGCTGCAATAGCTCGGAGCACAGGTTCACCCACGACGTAGACTGAGAAGTGGTCTCTCAACCACATCCTGACAATCGAGAAGTCTGGCTCCTGCTTCATTGCCCAGGTTTCGTCGAGAGCAAGCAGATGAAGTACAAGCTGATGATGCCAACCGGGGAGGACATGTCCGTAAGGAGAGCGCCAGAGGTAGTTTTGTGGTGGTATTGGCGAAGATGCTGGGTCGAGATCTGGATCTGAGTTGGCGGAAAAGAGATCATCTGAATGGAAAACCATGCTTGCTTCCGAAACAGGGCTTAGCTATGACTAGTTTTGATCAAATCTGTCCTGGTCGCTCGATCTTCAAGTGGACTACTACGGATGAGGAGGTATTAGACAGCAGGGTTGATATCCGTTCGTGAAGAGGAGCAAGGGAAGGCCAATCTGATGCGGGTTTTGGAAATCTCATCTCGAGTGAAGGTCTGCTGTGAAGCTTGCATACGCCGGGCATATGGTTGCAGGGTGAAGACAATGAAGCTCTTCGTGAAAGGGAACAAGGGTCTCTTTGTCCAGAGAACATACCATATCGTAACGCAACGTGGTCAGTAACAGGCCATCCTTGAAGGGGCTCGTGCCCTCCATCGCAACGGTCTTGATTCTGGGATTCTGTGCATACAGCTGGACTGACATGAAAGGAACCACTCCTGGGTTTGCATCGTATATTGTCACGTCTCGACTCGGTATCGAGAACGACTGAGACAAGCCCGCCGGTACCCTTACTACCTAGTGGCATTTCAGATGCCATTCTGACTGTCGGAGATGATCTGCCTCTGATAGTCCCTTCAAATTTATCTCCTGACCTTCTCCGGTGCCCGCTCTTCTTAAAAACGACTAGGGAAGAGTGCCTCTCTCCCCAACCCTCCGCACTTGATAATTGTGATCAGAGCTGCCTTCGGTTTTGTGCCAGACACTTGCTTTTGTAGGGGAGGCCTTTCTGGACTTCGGCCCATCTGAAGCATTTGGCAACCGCAGTTGCGTAAAGGCAATGATATCTCCTTTTGACCTACCTGATCAGGTCCGCTCAAAATTCGACACTCTAACACATTCGTACAGGCCGAATTCGAATCACACCAGGGCAATGTGGTTTTAACTCGATTCAAATGAAGCCAAATGCACAATTCTGACGAGGCAATTGGCACATTGGGCAAGCGGTGGAGTGTGTTGATTTTGTTCTTGGCGTCTTCACCCGAGATATTCTTTATCATCGGGTGAGAAGGAAGCAGCAGTCTGGGCCTGAGAGGAACGCAAATGGTGATGCCAGATTAGGTAGCAGTCGGAGGAGCGAGGCGGCGGTGAAATGAGTTGTCAACTCGGCATGGCAACCCGCAAAATGTTGTGAAGGAGCCCCTTTTTCCACGTTCTCTGATAGTAAATTCTGCTGCTGCCGAGCAAGGTCAAACTGGCATCAACTCTGCTCGCTCTACCATTGTGCCCAGGCTTGCACAGTCCTCGGAACTCGCTCAGACCTACGTCAAGCATGCCTTTCATACCTCTGTCACATCTCCAGCGCCACACAACCAGTCTTGAATCCAAGAAGAGGCCGCTCCAAACCGAGAACAATTCACGTCGTCCTTGATCCAACATTACTCGAGACGAGAAGGTTGACCTTCAACGGGAGGTCTATCTGCATCAAGTAGACAGGCATCTGCTACTATTCGATAACGCGGCTCTGGGATTGTGCTGGCCGCGGAGTCTGATATCCGGCGAAACAACCAAGTGGCAGTGGGGACCTATATGCCTTTGCGGACAAGTCTCTCGAAGACGGTATGTGAAAGAAGGTTGGAGAATGAAAGGCCTACCTGACCAAAGGAATGCAAGTGGAATTGGCGAATGAAGCCTGTCGGCCAAGATGCCATTGCGGAGGGAAGATTTGAAGACCTGTAGTTTTGACGCATGGAGGAAGCAGAAATGAGGCGTCAAGACGGGTCATAGTTGGGGTACAGAACAGAGCCGTGGCTGGCATCATATGTCTGGCTGGGAATACCAGCTGTTGAAGGGATCCATTCCTATCGCGAAATCCGTTTCTTACCATAAATGGAGAGAAATCTTGTTTAGAAGCTCAGAAGTCAGCAGCTCAAACTGTGGTCACTGCGCCCCTCCCCCCTTTTTCATGTTTTTCAGAATCTGGGTTGAAGCAGGCTCACATCCGGAAGCTGTACAACAGAGCCGGAACCATTTACAGAGAAAGTGCCGCTGATTGAAAGAAGAGACGTTTTGAGTTCACCTTTTCATTATTCGGGCATGTATTGTCTTTGCGCATTAATGGTATCTAATTGAGCACCAAGGTTGTGGTCGACGCTGCAAGTCCAAACGCGAGCTCAAAAAGCCAACCAGAAATATTTTTTAAAAAAGGAAAACACCTCGAGGGCCTCCGGCGTCTTAATTTCCGGGGCTATATCTTTTCACCTCTACTGTACCATGCTGCCCTCTATTGACACAACAAAGTCCTGATGTCACTCGCTGAAGTCTCGTGTTCACAGGGTCGATTCAAGAGCAAGAACCTGCCGCAGACGTTAACTTCATGTACCGTAATCAAATCACAGTGGAGAAGGGACTTACCAAAGCCGTCCGGCAAGGGACATAAACTTGCGTAAAGTTCTTTCTGTTATTCCAAGCCAGGTCGGTCGTGAAGAATCTCGTGTTCTTGTCATTCCTGTTGAAGCCGCCGAACTCGGGCCAATCCGTGTCTAGCACAATTCTGTAGACACCTGCCTCTTCCACACCCACCCTGTAGTCCGTGAAGCTCTTCGTGGGGTGGAAGTTGAAAATCCACAACAGACCCGCTCGCTCGAAGACGAGGACTTTATCGGTCTCGTTCTTCAGCGAAATGTATGCTTGCGGATGGTGCAGCCAGCCGTATTTGGCTTCTGTCAGCTGCATGGCTCGGTCGAATTCGTTGAGGAACTTGTATCGGAGGAGGTGGTCTTCGGTGAGATTGAATTGCCGTCTAGCGTACCAGAACGAGTTTTGGTTGCCTTGTCGCGGGAAATCGAGCCATTCCGGGTGACCAAACTCGTTGCCTTCGAAGTTGAGGTAGCCTTCGCCCCCCAGAGCGTGGGTCACGAGCCGAATCATCTTGTGCAGTGAGATGGCTCGCTCGATCACCGGTGTGAATTCTGTCAGGACGGACATGTGAGTGTACATCTGGGCGTCGGCCAGCCAAAACATGATGGTCTTGTCACCGACCAAGGCTTGGTCGTGAGACTCGGCATATGCGATGGTCTTTTCGCCGTGTCTTCGGTTCGTTAGAGTGAATGCGAGGTTGCCAATGTCCCACT
The DNA here is from genome assembly GCA_003614865.1 of Arthrocladium fulminans. NCBI lineage: Eukaryota > Fungi > Ascomycota > Eurotiomycetes > Chaetothyriales > Trichomeriaceae > Arthrocladium > Arthrocladium fulminans. Next base: position 1,024,140 of record QXWJ01000002.1, read on the forward strand.
CGTCGTCGGATTTCTCTTTGAGGAGCTTGATGTACATGTCAGGCACGGCCATGGCCAATCTGTAATCGAAACCGACACCACCGAGAGAGAGTTTGACGCAGAGGCCTGGCATGCCCGAGACGTCTTCGGCGATCGTGATTACGTTCGGGTAGAGACTGTGGAGCATCTCGTTGGCCACCATGAGGTAGACGACGCCATCCTCGTCGACGCTGGGTCCGAAGTACTCGTGGTAGCCGCCGGAGAAACCTGTTCCGATGCCGTGGTGGGTGTAGAGCATCGACGTGACACCGTCAAACCTGAAGCCATCAAACTGGTACTCCTCCATCCAGAACCTCAGATTGGAAAGGAGGAATCTAAGCACCTCGTGGTGCCCATAGTTGAACAATCTCGAATCCCAGAGCTCGTGACGACCCTTCCCGCCCTCGTGGAAGTACAAGTGGTCGCTTCCGTCGAACATGTTCAAGCCATCCAAGGTGTTCTTGCTCGCGTGAGAGTGCACGACATCCAACAAGACTGTAAGGCCCTCGGCATGCGCGGCGTCGATCAGCTCCTTTAGATCCTCGGGCGTGCCGTATCTGGAGCTTGCAGCGAAGAACGAATTCACTTGGTAGCCGAAGCTGGCATAGTAGGCGTGCTCCATGATGGCCATCAATTGAATGGTATTGTATCCGAGCCATTTGATTCGGGGGATCATGTTCTTGGTGAACTCCTTGTATGTCGCCACTCTCTGCTCCGGCGACGAGATGCCGACGTGGGCTTCGTAAATTCGCACGGACTCGGGCTTTGGCGGTCGTGGATGCTTGAAGACGTATCGCTCATTCTTTGGAGGATTCCATAACACGGCGTCGTACACGGGAGAAACGTCGAGGTCCTGTGTGACTCGGGTCATCCATGCGGGTATTCGTTCGATGCGTTCTCCTCCTGGGATCACCATCGAGATCTTCAGTTTGGTGTTGTGTGATATCGCCGGCACTCCATCTTTTGCAGGGAGATGTATCTCCCAAACGCCAAAGTCATTCTTCGCCATCGGCTGGGCGTTTCGGTCCCAATTGTTGAATTCGCCTATCAGAGAGGCTTGCTCCGCGTTCGGTGCCCATTCTCGATATGTGATGTCTCCGTTGTCGGAGAACGTAAAGCCGAGTTTTTCGTAGCCTCTAGAGAACTTCTCAAGGCCGCCCTCGTCCTGGTCGATCTTCTGGATCCAGTTCTGTGCTTTGGCAAATCTGCTCTTCAGGGCGTCCCGGAAATCGCCTAGCCATGGGTCGAGTTCGATGATTCCTAGCACGCTGTTAGCTGGACCCGGCCAAAGCAGGAGGTGTTGACTCGTACCTGTTCCATCTGGTACTTTACCGCCTGCGGGAGCTGTGAACACGCTATTTTGCGATTGTTGATTAAGAGTATCCATCTCGGAGCTCAAGCTGGAAAATTCAGTCTCAAAAGCAGAGCACTGTAGGAAGAGAATTTTATGAACTGTACTGTATGGCCCTCAAATTTCCAAGATATGAACAGGTCTGTAGGCACTTTATCACTCTTCCAGTCCTTGCTGTGTAGGGCCGACTAGTGGTTTTCCGTTGAGATCTGAGTGCGCTCGATTATGACGTTGGATTTTCAACAGTATCGCGGGGGAACAGCTACTAGCTGGTCAAACTAGGCCTAGACAGTCGATCAAGCTCACCCTAGTGGGGACCTCCATCCCTCGTCTGAAGCATGTGAATCGCTCCGAGTGAAGTGTTAACCCGCCGAAAATATGTGCGGGTAGGTTTACGCGATGCAGAAAGGAAGCGCCCCTCATGCACGAAGACCCTTGGATGCACGGCATTGGGGGGTTGGAATGCCACTCAAACCTGTTGGCAGATGCGTGATTTATTACGAGCAGCAGCGCGGGGCACTGTGGTATGAAAACCTACACTCTCTGCCTTCTCTTTTGCTTGGTATCGTCCCATTCCTCACCCATTTCTCTACCCACGCCCCCAGGACCGAATCTGCTTCGCCAAACCGACATCCGGAGTCTCTTCCATTTCCTCAACGGAGTCTCGCTTGATCCCCTTGTTCAGCTTTCCAAATTTTCGACTCTCTTCCAACTTCCCCCCTGGCAACCTCGCTCTCCTCCCTCGTCACCGCTTCGTCTTTCTGAGTATCCCGCCTGGCATTCGCTCCGAGGCCTGTCGCTTCACGATTACTATCCTCGAGAATTGGTAGCAGCACTAGATAGATAGCTCGAAATTCAGGGTTGGGTGTCAAGTGGAAAGTATTGGAGACCGCCCCATTTTTGAACCAGTCTTTCTAGCATTCGTCGATTCCATCTCGGGTCGTGGAGGATATCACTGAGAGCTTATTGAGGTAAAGGGTTGTCTGGAGAGGTGGCCATTTCATCAGCTGAGCGGAGGAACTTGGTGAGGAGGACATCAACACTCTCGTTTTGGTTCCGGGCCGAAGACATTTGGTAGCGTGCTTTGCTTGGGCAGCTTCAGGGTTAGCGGCATCACGACGGTGTTGGGTTGTGGATGTGTTTCGAGGCCATAGGCAGATGCAATCTCTGTTTATCTGTGGGCGTGAGATAGGCTTGATGTCAGGAACTAGACATTGGATCAATGATGACGATGGCCAAATAAAGTGTACCTCGCTGTCTTGCTTGTTTGGTTCAGTAGCTAAGCTCTGGCGTGATAAACACGCTTACGCTTACACGGAATAATGAAGACGAGCAATGATGTCTGTCGCCGCCATTGCGTCCCCGTGATGGCTGGGACGGTGTGGTGCCCAGCAAACACAAGGTCTCAAAAACGGCGGAGACAGGTGCATCAACTTGGATGCCTCGGAGCAAATGGGCGACCGTGGTGACTCGGTGGAGTGACTGTCCAAGCTCTAAAGCCAACCTCCCCGGCTTCGGTCATTCATTTTGTCTTCGATTTCGATGCGCCCATGCATGAATGTCAGCCAAACAAGCAAAGAACGGTGGCTTGCTCGAGTCCTTGCTCGACCTTTGAGCGATGCGTGACTGAGGTCAACCAAAAAGGGGGGTGAATTTGAGCCTAGAAGTCAATGACAATGGGGGTTGTCGAAGCATTCGCCAGCATCTCGTCCTTGGTCTGAAACGAAGACCTGCCCACCGGCTAAGAACTTGATAATATCTATAGCCAACCCTTGATCCTCTTGAATGTGTTCTTCCAACAGAGTCCTGATATTCTCCATCACTACCCTTAGCTGCTGACTGTCTCTGAGAAAGGCCAATACGATCATCTGCAGTGACTGTAGGCTCTTTGAGACGGCGCTGAATTTGCGCAATCTAATCAAAGCTAGCAGGGCGTCCTCCGCTTGTTTTTTCGAGTCGCCTTTGAGCAAGCCATTCCTCGCCCTAAAACCAAAGGTCAAGAGCTCAATCTGCACTTGGGCTAAGAGCTCCGGCTGACCATACTTGTCAGCGAGGATTGCAAGCTGCGCCAATGCCTGCATGGGATCTTTCGATGGGGTGGTAGCTCCCACAAGCTCGGTATCTTGAGTGTACAGATACTCGAGCAAAATGCCAACGGCATGTGGGTCATCGTCAGGTAGGTTAATCGTCTTATCTCCATTTCGTGTTCGATCTAGCCTGGCAGCGGCTTTGAAGAATTTCCAGCGCGGCGCGAGGATATGGTGATGGACCCTCCAGGATAAGTCTCCACATTCGATTGTGTAGTCGCCGGAATTCGAAATGAAAAGGTCGTACAGATAATCGCGGTGCATCATCGATACTTTCCGTTTGAGGCATGATTTTCCAAAGTCGGGCGTGTTCCCGCCAGCGACTGGACCGGCCTGGAGTTGTCGTTGAGCCTGCGGTATCTGCAATAGAGGTATTGGCGTTGTCCACATGGCTGGGACGAATTGAGTGGGCAAAGCCATTGTCGGAGTTGTTGCAGTGAGCACCCACACTCCGGGCGCACGCGTGTTAGTCATCTTTTTGGTCGATCGACGTCGTAGGTGGGCAGCAGTTGAGAGATGAGTGAGCAAGTCAAAAGAAGGCGCCCTCAGCCGCGGCGGCAGTGGTGGCTGCGTATTGGGAGCGTTCCAAGGCAGGATCTTGCACGAGGGAGGCTTGTGCCACAAAGTTGCTTACTTCTGATCAACGAATGCTGTTGAACACTGACCTCAGATTTCATGCTGATGTATGTAAGAGTACACCTGTGCGAATGCATTGTACAGGGCAAATTTGCTTTATATGCTCATTCCCGATAGATCCTGCTGGCAAGAAAAAAACCAAGCGGCCTCATTGCCTACCAGATGCTGCAAAACAATGACTGCGCATACTTTTCGACCTGAGTGCTCTAGGTTCGTAGACATGCGTGAGAGAGCTGGTTCGACCGCTGGGCAAGGAGGAGAACAGAGATATATCGGTGTTGAAGACGGTAGTGCGGCGGGGTCTTCACCACGGTACCCTCGGATTTTCTTGGTTAAGACAAGTCCCTCCTTTGAATTTGTGGTACACATTTGACTGTACCATATTTTCCTGCGAAACACTGACGTAATAGCGCGACGGTGTAAGTGTACCATCCGGTCATAACTTTGTATGTCGTTTCAAAAAATATTTGCTCACCGCACATGAGGTGACTTGGTTCCGCAAGTGGGTGGCCAGGTCATCCGCTGGTCCCAGCAGCCACTCCAGTTTTACTTCGCCAGACTTCGAAACTCGTACTGGAAGTATCGGTTGGGCCATCTTTGTGCTGTTTTGCCTTCTGCTTCTCTTCCCACTCGCCTTCTTCCTGTGCGATCAAGGCATGGAAGCGACCACCTTGACCGCGACCAAGGTAGATGGCGCCCTCCTCTCGTTTGGCAACATTTTCGGTGACAAGGACGTATTTGACGCTGCTTCCGGGAGCCTCAAACATGGCATCTCCAAGAATCGTTTCCATCTCGGTGCGCAGCGCCCGAGCGCCTGTACCCATCGTAAGAGCGCGAGATGCCACCACATGAAGCGCAGGAGTGGTGAATCGGAGCTCGATGCCGGAGAGTGAGAAGAGCGTGACATATTGAGATACTAGGGAGGATCGCGGCTCTGTCAGGATTCTGAGTAGCATAGTGTGAGTCAGAGGCGCGAGAGCTGCGGCCGTCGGTATTCGTCCGACGAATTCTGGAATGAAGCCAAAGGATTGTAGGTCTGCAGGGGTGACCAGGTCGAGAGGGTTGAAATACTGCGGCTCAACCGTTGAGCCATCCACCGAGGCTTTCTCCGGCATAGGCGAAGGAGTGAAGAACGGGAGATGCCTCTTGTAGAGAGCTTCCTCTTCTGAGCCAGGTAGAAGGGGTATCGGCTTGTTCGTCGTCGACTTTTGGTCTCTCGAAGCCGACTGGAAGGTTGTCGATGCTGACCGTACAGTGGCGCCGAAGCCGATGCTGCCCTTGGCCAGACGGTCCATGATGTGCTTTTGCAAGCCGACAAATGCGCCGCTGCAGATGAAGAGAATGTTATCGGTCCTCACATTGTAGACCTCGCCTTTGGTGGGGGCGGGCGCCCCCGTCCCACTCAACGGGGTGTTGGTCGGATAGTTGTGAGACTGTCCCCCTGCTCGTGGTGCATTTCTTTCGGGCTTGACCTGGACCTGCACAGTGGTGCCTTCAATGATCTTCAGCAATGCCTGCTGGACACCCTCTCCAGACACATCCTTGCCGTGACTCACTTTGGCCGTCGCTATTTTGTCGACCTCATCGAGGCAGATGATGCCTCTTTCTGCTCTTTCGACGTCGTAGTTTGCAGCGGCAAGCAGTCTATGCACGCAAACTTCGGCATCCTCACCAATGTAGCCAGCTTGTGTGAAGGGAGTGCAATCGGACATGGAGAAGGGCACTTCAAGAACTCTGGCCAATGTTTTCGCCATGAGCGTTTTGCCCACGCCGGAAGGACCCAGGAGGAGGATGTTGGACTTCTCTAGGGTGAGAGGGGTTGTGTCGACCAGCGGTGAAGTGCCGATCCTCGACATGTATCCCGTTGCCGGACCCCCCATGCGGATCGTCGGCTGCTGGCCTGGGAACTCGCCCTCGACAGGGTGCCGCTCTCGTCGTTCTCTCTGAGCAGCCAGCTCTTCCTCCTCCTCTTCACGCCTCTGGAGCTCTTGTATGCGCTGGTAGTGGTTGAAGACAGCCACGCTCAGAATCTTCTTCGCTCGTTCTTGCCCGACCACGAACTGGTCGAGATGCTGTTTGAGCATCTTCGGTGTAAGTCGTGGTACGCCATAGACATGGGCACCTCCAAGCGGGCCCGTGGTAGGTAGGCCAGGTTCATAGCTTCCGGTAAACGGCTGGTTGGCGAAGTCGGATCGATGGAAGCGTGCATCCGAGCACCGGCGTTGACTCGTTCTTAAGCATCTCCTGCCGATGGCGATGTACGTGGCTCGAAGCTGCGAATTCTTGACCGCATCCGTGGTGAGTCCTTCAAGAGCTGGGCATAGGAAGCCAGGAAGAGATCCTGACCTGACTCGACGCATCTTTAGGAATAAAAGCGCATTCTTGAACTGAACGCCGGCAGCATCAACACAACAATAGAGATGATTTGACCTCAGCCTTCGAAGAGATGATTGGGAAATTTGTGAGGGAGAAGATGAGAGCACTTCGAGCACGATCGCAGCTATCGTCCCGGGTGCGGGGATTGTCTAACGCCGATAAGCCTATCAAGCACTTACGCCGAGGGTGGTGTGGGATATCTCCTGCTTGTGACTCAATGCTGGTACGAATGCATGTCATGGAGATGACTCGAGACTGAATGCTTTGAATGAGAACAAAAAACCAAATGGGCCTCAAAGCAACAGTCCTTGAAAGGATTGGACTAGACCTTGTTAGGTCCACGTCAGGTGTTTGGTGTACACAAAGCTCACTACGCCAGACTGCTTCCATGAGTAGAGTGGTATCATCAGTCATCAATATCGACACCAGCTTGCCATGGTTATTATCTTCTTTGCCAATGGCCCTGTTTCGCCACCTCATCTCTGCACACTCTCATTCTACACGCCAACCCCGGGACAGGTACGCCGTCATCGTGATTTAGTGCACGCCATCTTGCTCTACCGAGCAGCCAGTCTGTGAGGGTCACCACCTTGCTTGTCTTGTCAAAGCCTCCAGCTTCGTCGGCATGCTCGATGGTGTGATTCGCAATCCTCCCTTCAGAGTCGAAGGAGAAGATAAATAGACCAGTAAAGGTGTCGGAGGCAGCGTCTTTGCCAAACAGAGGTCGGTCCCCGCCGAGTAGTGTGCTCAGACCTCGATTGATTCCCCCATTATCCACGGCACTCGATGCCGAAGTTGGGGATGTCGATGCTGGATTTCCATTCCCATTGCGCTTTGGCTCTGTCCTCCATCGGACCACGAGCTTCTCTTCTCCCAGGCCACCACATTGCTCCTCGACATGCGATGGTGCGGTTATGAAACCAGATCTCACGATCTTCTCGCTCAATATATCAAGTTTGACGTTGCCAACGACAGGGACACAGCCCCACGCAACCGGCGCCGTCCATAGCGCTGCTCGGTACGGAATTCGACCTCGTACCACAGGCAGATGAGGATGAGTTGAAGGGAATAGATGGAGTGATACGTTGGGGGACACAATTTCGGGAGGCAGTTGAGTGGTGAGGATGTTCGGTAGAAGAGGTGAAAGCTTGCGTAGCGCTGCTGTCCGTCAGTTTCGACCACATCAGTGAGAATTGGGAGCCAAGTACTCTGGCCAAGCTTCAATGTTCGCTCGTCAGGCGGCTTGTGGTCGCCCGCAGGTGAACCTCCATTGTTGATGCCTTCAGAGCGAACTAGCAGATTGCAGTCGAGATCCGATCGTGCTTCTGGCGCAGCATTTATAGGAGCTGCTGCTGTAAACCACAGCTCTGAGAGAGGCTCCGAGCGGACCTGTGCAAGTGTCCGAGTTGGTAGACTGAAGAGACTAGGATTCGGTCGGGAGAATATGCGAAGAAGTCTCTTCCATCTTGAAAGCGCAGCCGGCGAAGTTGTCGAAACAGTTCGCATTTGCGCTGCTATCATCTGGGTTTCAATCTCATGCTTGTGGGCAGGTCCAGGTCGATGAATGCGGATGTGCTCAAGACCGGGAATGGAAGAAATAATACCGCATTCCCATGGATTGGAGAAGAGCTCGCATGAAATGTGGCGCAATCATTGACGTTGTGGCTGCAGCATTTTCGGAAAACGCGGTAGAAATTGCCGGGAACCTCCCAGAGACGACACTTTTCTCTTCCTACAACGACATGCGTTAGCTTACAAGTCCACACATGTAGGTCATGAACGATGATAATGAATTCTCCTGTAGAGTGCCATGCTAACAGATATCAGCTTTGCTTCGAGCATTAACCACGGGCTGAGTGAAAAGATGTCAAAAAGGGCCGGATAGGGGAGCTGCTTTCTCATGTATACGTCTCAGGTCTAGTATGAAGAGCCTCGCAATCTTGAAGGTAGGGAGGAGAGCACTTGGTGCATTGTAAAGCTGTTTTGGAGCTGTAGGTGAAAGAGTAGGAGCACGTAGAGTGCTTTACGGCGGCATCAAGTCTTGCGCAAGCTAGCCTGCATTTCAAAAGAGTTCGCGCTGAGACGGCCACTTCGCCATTGATGCGATGTTCGAATTCGAACGACTCCTAGGGCCCCATGTCAAAGTGTATGTGGTGCTCAAACTCAAAAAGGCTGACGGAGCACTGCGATGAGTGGTGGAAGTGGTGGTATTGTATTTGGTGAAGTCGTATGGCAAGCATTGTCTATATTCTGCTCAAGGCGAACTCATATGACGATGGGCTATGGCAAAGTCAGTCCATGCCATCTGCGGCTGGTGTTTCGACGGCTCATCGGAGCCAACTGGGCTCTCTCAGGAGGAAGGATGGCAGTACGCACAGGTCTCGCCTGTGAAGAACGAGAGCAGTCCAGGGGTTTGGTGCGGAAACAAGCGTGACCAAGGGTAGACATTAGAATGGGGTTGAGCAGGTGCCTCTGAAGATGGATGCAGGGCAGACTATAGCCTGACAGGAGAATAAGAGTCAATTTTGCAATTGTCTGTGCATACCTGGCATCTTGGACGATTGAGAGAGCTGATCGATCCCTAAAAACCAAACATGAAAGGGAGTCTGACTGTGTGACGGTCCTCTTTGGCACTTGGATGGCATGCCGTTTCCGGTTGTTTTTTTTTTTTTTTTTTTTTTTTTTTTTTTTTAATTTTGCTACCTGCGACCCTGCGTCGCTTACAAGTCTGGAGGATGGTACATGCAGGTATTTGCAACATGAGAGCAGTGTTTCTGCGGCTTTGGGCACATTCGCCAGATACATATCCCTTGAGGCGCGCACTACATCCGTCTCCTGACCCCAACCACTGCGATTTCCCGTCAAAATACACAAGAGAACAGAAATTGACTGTATTGAAAAGAATCCATGGTAAATGCCATCCTGGAAGGTCGGCATGGCAAAGTATTGCATGTCGTGATAGATGATGTCGTCAGATGAAAATCCAAGGGAGTGGTATATCGCCCGAATGAAGCCCGCAAGAGGTTCATGTCAACAGGCAGGTGAGCAGGCGTCCGAAACTGCCCTCGATGTGAAGAAAATGTATGACGGAAACGCCTCGCCTTGCTTGAAAGACATCCAGCCACCGATAACATATTGACATAAGAAATCTTTGTCGGAAGTGACGCCACGTCTTATCTCGTCTCCGGGTTGAATGATACGTTCTGATCTTCGATCAGAAACCACGTATCCCGTCGTGTTGCTGCAAGCTCGCGCCTGCTACTGCACGGCAAGGCCGATCAACCACCGAGATCGTCGTCAGCGTCCCAGTTCCGACATAGAGCAGCGCCCGTCGTTACACAACCATTTCAGCTGGACAGACTTCTAATAGCGCCCACTGAAAGACACTGATGCCGCAGGTAGAGGGCTTCAGCTTTGGCTTAGCCCTTTCGCGATGTGTCTACGCAACACAGGTCCAGTGTCCATTGGCTCTTTTGTATCGGCGTGTTTGTTCCAGAATATAGTCAACATCGTCGTTGTCGTTGTCACTGTCGCTGTCTCCCTCTTCGTCATCGACATCAACTTCAATGGTGTCGTTGCCTCCCGCAAGGGGAAACTTCTGATCATCTTGTGGCAAGCCGGGCAGGCCAAGGTAACGTTTGCTTCGCCAGGAGGAAATTGATGCTTGTGGCCGGGCACCGTCTTTCAGAGCGCTCGAGTTTTCTTCCGGGGATCGGGAGTGCCCACGTTTCTGGCCGACCGGGGACGCGAGGTTGTACAGACCACCCTCCGGCCGTGGCGGCTGAGAGGGATTGATCATTGATTGTATCGAGGGAAGTGTTGGCTCCGGAAGGATGCTTGCCGGTGAGGCAGGTGGGTAGCTCGGTCTTTGCATCGGCGGTCTCATTGGTTGTGCAGGCGAGGTCATGTTGGCTCGTGGGGGCGGCAGGCCGTAAGGGTGGGGGGACTGATTCCACATCTCCTCTGGCTCTGCCACAAGTGGGCCACGCACTCCTGTTGCATCATAGAGATTCGACGGTGCGTACTGGTTTGGCGGGGCAAGGGTGCCCTGACCGAGCACTGTGGACTGACCGAAAGATGAATGTCGGGACAGGCCGTTACCTTGTGAGATTTGGCTATCGATCGAGGGTCGTCGCGTATTTGTCGCGGTGGGCCGGTTCCAGTGGTCCTGACCATCGACACTGCCAACACGATCATGGCTGAGCGCGCGAAGAGATCGCTGGTCTTCATCTTTCTTGCTGTTCTTGGCGTCCCCTTTGCGTTGTCGGATCTCTCTTCGTATCCGCACACGGCATCCTTGGTCGGCGATAATCTTGCTCAAGGTTGTGCTTTGGTCGAGACCTGGGAATTTCTTCGCACTGTAAACCTGGAAAACATCCGTGTAGACAAAGGTCATGTTGACCATGGTTTCATGGTCATGAGGCGGAGGCATACTTTCCGAACTTCCAACATTGGTGGTCATGATGCGGTCCATATCGAAATCTTCTCTGCGTTTGGTCTGTTCGAAGAGGTGGAATTTGATTCGATACCAGCCTTCGTGTCTCACGGAGAGGTCTGGAAAGATGAAATATGCGGCCGTGACGGGTTTGGTCAGGTACGTGGCGCCAGCCACACACACCCCGGTCAAGACTGGGCAGTGGTTTGTAGCATACATCGTACCCCTGGCGATGGGCCGCGCATGCTCCAAGCTCGCAAAGAGAATGAACGACGCCTCGTAAAATGCCGTAATATCATTGTCGCCTTCCAGGATCCTCAGCCTCACCACCGGCGGTGGATCGATAGGGCGACGATCAGCAGAAGCTGCCACTGTTAGCCAGATTCGGGTATCCTTGGAGGGATGTTTGCTTACAGCGTGGTCCATTGCCACAGGCACGAGCTTTCTTGGGCGGCTGAGCAACATGCAGCTCATACGTCAGTTTACGATTGCCGGCAGTCACGCGGTGGTGGTACGCCCAGGTCTCGTTTTTGACAGGGGCCTGCATGACGTAGGTTTTTCCGCAGATTTGGTATTCTTTCAATACGCGGCCTTCCAAATGGAAGTCGTAGTGTGTTGGCAGGTGTTCCGGAGGAGGGTGCACGCCCCGCCCTTCTCTCAGCAGTTGAAGGCCTTGAAGCGAGGGCAGCTGCTTCTTGTTGCTAGCCTGTGCTGGTCGGGGTGCGATGAGTGGCGGTTGATATGGCCTAGGAACATGATGCTTAGCATAGGCTCGCAGCTGACTTTGTTCTCGAGTCTCGTATCGCCGCGATGACATGGCTGAGGATACAACGATCTCATGCAAAATCACCGACAACCGCATGAAACAACAGACGAATGAAATTGGGGGAGTGGTGAGGGTGTGGCTTGAAGAAAGAGATGGATGTGCGCTCAAAACATTTTCCCAGACCCCAGCATAGGGTGAGACAGAGGGTGGTTACCCAATGGAATTGTGCTCGTTCTGGTCTCGCGATTTGCTGTTTTCGCAAAAAGCTGTACCAGTCACCAGACAGCTGGTGCGCTGGGGTGCGCTAAGGGTAGATTCCACACCATAGATTACACTCGAGGAACCAGAAATCGCAAAACCGGCACCCACATGCAAAGTTTACTCACCTTTAACCAAATCTTGTGGTGCGTTCTCAGTCCCTGCGATCTGCAATACTCTGGCGAGTAAGGAAAGTCAAGGAATGTCCAGAGAATTGCCGGTCACGGTCGACGTGATCAGAGGTTTCAAGGGACAGTCAAATGAATTCCGGGCAGCAGCAACAGGAGATTTGTGGCCAAATGGTCGACTATGGGGTGTGGGTGCTGTCGTCTTGCAGGCTTTCCACGCGTACGACAGCGCAATCGCGGCTGTCGTAGACGGTGTACTGGAATGTGTTTCTTTTGGACCTCCTCCCCCAAGCGGCACGTTCCCAAGCTTTCTCGAGGTATTGCTGTATCACTATCGCACTGTAGGGTCGAATGAGTGGTGAGCCGGCTTATCTTGGAGAGAAAGGTGAGCGACGAAGAATAGGTCGAATTCCACTGGAAGGTAAGCTGCGGAATGATCGGGGCCCGATAGAAGCACGAGTCGATCGGAGAAGAGGCGCGACACGATGTAGGAATGGACCACCAACAAGCCGAGCAGCTGAACCCACGGGTGGTGCTGGCGGCGGAGGCTCAGCGTCAAGGGGAGAGAGGGAGTGGTGAGGACGAGAGGTTGAAGTCGGGAATCTGGGCGGTAGTGGACTTGGTCGAGAGAAGGAGGGCGCAGGCAAATGAGAGCAGAGCAGGAGAAAAGCGTGCAAGGCCCGAAAAGTCTCCGGGGTTGCACCAAGACCCTTCGAGCCGTGGCTTGGGATGACACATGGGGTCACCTTAATTTTGGTGACAGCACGGTGGTGTGAATGGCTGCATGCTTGATCAGCTAGGGTACGCTGTCTAGGCCACATTGAGGTATAGTGCCATCGACCGTCTTTTGGCGATGCTGCAGTGGCACGGGAAGAGACCAGCTCTAAGCGAATGGGATGCGCTACGAGAACCACTTGTGACCACTAGTCCCAAATTTGTACCGACCCGAGGTGCTAGTGAGCCGTGGTTCCTGAAGTCCTCACCCTGGGACTCGTCGCCGCCCAAGATTCACTGTTGCAGTTGTTTGGATCAGGAGTTTCCGATAGACTGAGCTAGTTTGGTCTTCGACAGGCGTCTGCAACCAATTGATGCGGTTGAAACGCTGACCTGACCACACCTCTGGGCAAACGCTCTCCAATTTCCGGGCCGTGATTGTGGTTCTGAGAGCCGTGCGGGCACGCGAAACATCCATGACTCCATGACCGGGGACCTGGGAAGCAGGTCCTTGCCCTCATCAGCTGAGAGCTTGGAGAGTGTGGCCACAAAATCAGCAAATACGGGCCACTTCGAGCAAAGTTTGTCGTTTGAAGAGGTTTAGCCTTGCCGTAATGCTCCAGTCCTCTTGGAACTTTGCTTAAAACCTGATTCTGCATGGGTTAGCCTCGGGTTGTTCTCCTTCCGGGATTCTGGTGTCCAAAACTCAGCGTGGTGTCCTGCAGCACCTGTCAACCACGTTCTCGGCTGACCCTGGTCCCTGTGAGAGTTGATTTGCACCTGTTTAAAATTTCCCGTATTACCTGGGACCTGTGTGAAACCCAGGGACCTATGCCATCATCATACCTCGGGTCAAAATGCGTGCTGTCAGCATCTGCACCTATTAGGAACCTGATTTCAAAGCTGCCCAGCGATCCGGCCATTCGTGCACAGAACACTGGAGAAACCAGGTCTTGTTCTCGGCCTCTGAGTGTTACTTTCCACATATGGATGTAGATCTCATGAAACACGGCAAGATTGGAGAGCTCAAACATCTGCTTACGATCTCATGTACTGCTCTTTCGCAAAGTCAGTCGTTCCCTTGGTAGGAGCATGAAAACTGCGTGTTCCAATAGAAGCAAGAAATGCGCGGGCAACAAGGTCATATCAATCTTTTGGAATGTCCACAAAGTCAACATAGACCCTCCGCATCATTTGTGCTGGTACCTGGATGCCATTTGGAGATGTTTGCTTAGATTTTTGGAGTGGAAAGGGAGGTAAGCCAGCAACAGGGGAAATTTGGCCATTGGCAGAGTCACTTGCTCAAAACTTCTGCCCTCAAAGTCTTCCTGGCAATAAAGCACAGCGTTTACAACTGGAGTGTCCGGGCCTAACCTACAAATGTTCATCTGTACTGCATTCTACTGGATCGCTTGTTTCAGATGTTTATTTTATAGCTCCCCGTGGATGTTGGTGCTATGGACTTCTGCGCTCAAGGCCTCACGCTTCAAGTTGCGCCCTTCCCAAATTCGCCGAACCTCAGGAACCATTGCACAACAGTCAATGCGTGGGATTGCAATTCAATCTCATAGGGCAATCCGACGGATGCTGCAGTCAGTGCGAATCAAAGCCCTGTCGGTGCCAACCAATCATCGTCGAACCTCCATTTCTGCCACCAATCGCCAGCAAATTCCCCAGAAACGCATCCCTTGCAGCACATCAATTTCGCGATTTGATCAAGCCCGAGACCCCTCCCACACAGAAAATCTGCATCTGCCGCTAACATTTCCGCAAATACGCAGCGCCGGCATCTCCACTGCACCATGGCCGAATGCGAGGGGCTGATCTTCACGTTTTCTGGGGTGTTGAAACTAGCAAATCACACCTTAGTAGCCTCTAAGCGAGTGCGAGGACTGACATAGTACCGGGCGAGCCCCTTGCCCTGCCTTCTGTAGGCCTCAACGAGCATGTTTCACTGGAAAACATGTGCTTTTTGGAGAGGATCAGCATCGACCCCTTGTCATGATCAAACACGGGTAACATGCAGGAGACGTACTATTATACGAGCCCAGCACCCTGTAAGGGTGATCATTCAGCCACACAAGCGGCTATCACCGCTATCACCGAGATCTCTACAGCATGTCGACTCCAGCACCTGCCATTCTGGGCAATGCCTTGTCGTCCCCTTTCCATCACACGTGGTTTGCGGCTATCACTTCGTGGGCTAGGTGACCTTCGCATCCATGCCGTCCTCCAGATCAGACGAACTGTCTAGACGCAGCGTCCACCATCGACCTCCAGAGCAATTCCCGTGATGAATGCCCCTTCGTCGCCGGAAAGGTATAGACAAGCATTTGCAATGTCTTGGGGAGTGCTTGACCTTCCCAAGGGAACCGTGGCGACAAATCCAGCCCTGTTGGTTTCGTTATCATCTTTGCCGAGGAATTTCGAGCTCCTACAAGGTGGCCATGAGTCAGCAAAGTGATATTTGATGGCCAGGGACAAGCCAGGTGAAAGACAAACTTACAATCCTGTCCCGGAAGCAAAAACGGGGCAAACCGAGTTAAACCTGATGCCTTTGGGTCCATACTCCACCGCCATGGTTTTGGTGGCATTGATGACAGCAGCCTTCGATGCATTGTACCAAGTCAGACCAGGACGGGGACGGATGCCGGCAGTCGATGCGATGTTGACGAAAGAGCCCTTGATGCCTTCTTTGAGGAAATATGGTAGGATGATGTTGGTCGAGAGGTAAATCGACCTGACGTTGATATTGAACACTAGGTCATAGTCCTGGTCGGTAACCGTCTCGGTCGGCTAGTGAGGTCAGGCTTAGCAACCAAGAGTCCCACGACGCCATTGCATCCGTGCCAACTTACCTTGTTTGCGTAGGTGGTCCCGGCGTTGTTTACGACAATATCAAGTCTTCCATGAACATCAAGCGTCAGCTTGAGCACATTTTCCCAATCGTCTCTCTTTGACACATCCGCTCGCACAAAGGTGGCTCCAATCTCTTTGGCAACGGCTGTTCCTACTTCCTCACTCAGATCAGTGATGACCACAGAAGCGCCCTCTGCTTGGAACGTTGTCGCGATACCCTTTCCAAATCCGCTTGCTCCTCCGGTCACAATCGCAACCTTTCCCTTCAGACGGTCAGGCATGATGTCTCGGGCTTATTGTCCAGGCTACGATGTACAGTGGAAGGCCTTTGAATCGGTTGTTTTGTTTCTGAGAGTTCTTTCTCTGCTTCGGTGCTTAGACAGTGGTGTCAAGGTCAACATAACGGCTTAACGGGAGCTCCTTTTGAACGACACATGAATTGATCTACCGAGGTCACAAACGGACTGGTGCCCACAGACGGACTCATTCTCCTCCTACCTCGAGCATGTTCCATCGGCATAACTCCGCAACCCTTGTCATATCAGCCAATTGTGACCGACGCCAGATGTTATTCTCCCCTTGGTTTCCAGAATGTGATCTTTTGGTGCGGTGCGGGGTACCCCCCTCACGATGCCCTCTCATGCACTTTGGGCAGCTCTGCCGATTGTTGATATGGTCTGAGGAGCTCGCGGATGAGAGATTGCATTTGACAAGGCTTTGGGCACCTAGGGCTTTACCGCGACCGCTTCTGCTCTTACCAGTGCAATCAAACGTGAAAGAATGCCACCGAAGCACAATATGTTGTTGCTTTCACGGGAGCTTGCTCGTGCCACAACAAAGCTCAAACTCCAAACCAAGGGAGACGTTGCCCCCCAATGTCTTCAGCGCTCCTTGGTTGGGGAACCGCTTGGAAGAACCCTAGCAGCAAAAGATACGAGCAGCGTGTGACACTGGCATTATCACGGCTTGAAATAACAAACATGGCAAAACCAGCAGGACTGGTCCATCAATTATTACTTTCCTCACGGATTTGTTGTCAGAGCAAAGGCCGGATCCCACATGCAAGCTGTGGGAAAGGAACTCGACCCAGGTCTTCGGGAGGGAGCCCGGATTGGCGAGAGTCAACTGTGACTGTTGCAATCCTGGCAGGAAAATGAAGAGTAGGCTCGCCCATCCTGCATGGAGAAATCCCATGGGTTGAGAGTAGGTGTGACCAATCGAAGAGGAGCGATGAAATCACACTTGAGCAGATTGATGTCGCCTTGACCAAATCGCAGCGAACACCATCGTTCCCTCCCCATCCATCAAGCTCCGGCGAACGGTGAAAGCGCCATGTGACGTCCTATCGCCAATCATTTGCAGACTTTCGAAGTACAGAAGCGAAATGGCTTGTAAGAGTGAAGTTGAATTTCTAAAGCCTAGTTGAGATTCTGAAGTGTGCGGCACTTGATTACGTTTATTTCATGCTGCCGAAGCCCTTTATCGTACAGAACTCTTTCGAGGGAGCTGCTGACTTATCCACACACATCGCACAAACAAACAGCCTATAGGTGCACGGACCAATTTAATTCCTGAATGGCAGAGAAGACAAACCAAGATGCGCTCTTCACCTGTGTCGAGCTTGAGCATGCAGGAAAGCAGGCTATGGCTCAAGCTCAGAACAAGCGCCCTTCTAAGGTGACACATGGGACATAAAATTTCCGAAATTGCCGGAGGTTTTCGAGAGAATCGACTGCGACCCCAGAGACATTGAGACCTTAAAAGTTGTTAGGAACTGGAACGAATTCATCAACTGCAAGTCCTCAATTGAGCGGTCGGGGTGGGCATTGTGCTCTCATGTGAGAGATCCTGGTAACTAGACACGGGCCTAGGGTGTCTATCGAACGGTTTTGTCTCACACATAATCTCAACCTTCATCTCCAGCAAAGGCAAACGGAGCACTCCCGCCTGGTGCCAACGCCTCTCGTCGGCCTTGGACCTCTCTCACCAAGCCTTTCGCCTCCTCAACCTCGAACCCGTCAATGCAGAGCTCCTCGGCTAATCGCTCTGCCCTATCAAGGTCACTGTTCTTGTATGCATATCTAGCTAGCCAGAGACGCGCACGAGATGTTGTTGCTGTTGTGCCCGTGCCAAAGCCATCGCTTGGCTCGTCGCGGTCATTGCCTGCTTGAAACCCAGGGGGCGAGAGGGGTTCAGTTGCGTTCGAGGAGGGCGAGGAAGGTGATGAGAAGGCTTCTGCATCACCGTCCCCGTCGTGGTTGTCGTCGTTGTATTGACTGGTACTGACGCTGGAGAACGAGGACTTGCCCTTTTGCTGATGTTTTTTGTGCTTTTGCTTCGGCATCTTCGAATTTGAAGTCTGGCCTGTTTCCTGTGCGAGACATAGTTCCATGTACCGTGCTGCCTCCGTCTCATTGGGCATTCTCTCGTAGAGCTGTGCAATCTGGAAGAGGGTTTCGGGGTCTAGCAGTTTCCGACTTGTATTGCGCCGAGAACTTTTGCCTTTTGCGCTTGTGGTCGATGCGTTGAATGATTGCACTGGCGAGTCCGTCTCAAAGTATGTGCCGGCGGCCAGGGCACGCTTGAGAGCTTTGATGGCTTGTTCAAGTCTGTTCATCTTGGCGTAGCATGATCCAACGGCCTGCCACATCTTTGCATCGTAGGGCCGAAGGCCGGCGGCGCGTTGGTAGTAGAAGAGGGCATAGAAACCCATGTCTAGCACCTCATATGCCTGGCCCAGACCATACCACGCGCGGTAGTCCTTTCTGTTCGCATCTACAGCTCTTCTATAGGACTCAATCGCGGCATGGGTGTTCTTCAATTCGATATACTCGTGACCCATCAAAGTCCAGGCCGATAAGAATGATCGATCGAGTGTGAGTGCTCGTCGGAAATACATGACCGCCTTTTCGTGGTGAGAGCACAAACTGTAATAGTTCCCAACCACACAGCAGGTCTCAGGACGGAATTTGTCAACACTTGTAGCAAGATGTGCCAGGAAGGCAAGCTTCGGTCGATCTGCCATGACGTACAGAATATTCGAATAGTGGTCGAGGCCGTCAAGACGATAGGGATGGGCCACCAGAATGTCTTGAAATATCGCGGATGAGGTTTCAAAGTCTTTGGAATGGTAGTGAAACAGCGCCCGCTGTGTCCGGAGAAAGGTCGAAGCCGGAAAAATCTCGAGAAGCGTGCTGAGCGCCGCGGCTGTTGCATTGCCATCGGCGGTAGAGAAAAGGTCGATGCTGGCGTGCACTTGGTATATCAGGATCATCACATTCTGTGGAAGGATGCCAGAATTGGTCTGGGCGTGGAGATCGTCAACAGAGGAAAGCAGATGCGACAGTTCTTCCCATGCTCCCCAATGATAGGGGTTCAGCCGGACAGCTCGAAGCAGCCATTCCTGTGCTTCTTGTTCCTGTTTCGATCTCGCCAGCACGACACCATACAGGTACTCCAGCCAGCCCTGTGATCGCTTGAGTTGTGGATCGGATGCGTCCCTGACGCGAAAGTAGTCTTCCAGCTGCCTCGCCAACGTTGGGAGCTCTCTGTTTGTGCTTGACCCACTGTCAGCAGGACCAAGGACCATCTCACTTTCCTCTTCCTTCCGCTTCTCGCCTGCGAGATATCGTGCGTAGAGTGCGAGGAATAGGGACTTCTGGCTCAGTCGAGGGAGAGGGCCGGTTTCAGTGGACCTCGTCCGCCCTCTCTTCGAGGGTGTCGAGAGTGGGGTATGTGTCGTTGTTTTCTCAAATATTGCCAGACCACCAGCAGGAACGGCAGGGGGCAGAAATACAGCAGCACATCGGTCGAACTCCTTCGTGTCGAAATAGGATTTGGCAAGTAGGTACTTGGCTGTTTCTTTGGATTCCAATGCTGCTTCTTGTGGGTCCTCGGAACTCGTGGACAGTATTCGGTAGGACGAGGTTGGCGCCTCAGCACCTAGCATTTGCGAATCTTGATCTTCGTCTTCTGGTAGGGCATCCAGAAGTTCTGCTGTCCTGAATTAGTCAGTCGAATACTAGGAGATAGCTGAGTACCAACCATTTTGCTGACTGATAAAGGCATCGCTCCGAGCACTTGATTGTGGCTTCAGTCAGTCTGTCCCTCAATTCCTGTACTAGTGCTCCTTGATCTGGTAGCGCGGAAGTCGTGCTCTCGTTAATACTAATGGTTGCCATTTCGAGTACATTGCAGCGTCCGCAGAACCAGCATGAGAAGGAGGGAAAGAGGACTTGTCCGAACGTCTGAGATGTCTTCGAGAAGTCTTCAAGATCGAGCCCATTTCCCTAATGCACGCGTTCGATTTGTTGATGCAACTGCGGGCAACGTCATGTTTGCACTGTTTGCCTCCTCTCGGAATGTTAACGCTAACCGGACTGAGAAATGCCAGAGGGCGGGCTACACTGCCACCACAGGATGGACGCTGCTCCGACTTTCGGAAACTGCTTTCGCCAATATTATGACCTCTTCGACCACGACCCAAACAGACCACGGTTGATCAAACACACCCCCATCCCGAGAGCCCCCCACCCATCAAGTCGTTCAACATGGACGTGATCCAGACCCTCTCGTCTCCAGACAAAGAGCCCATCACCTGTGTGGACATGCACACTTGTGGAGAGCCCACTCGAATAGTCATTAAGGGCTACCCAAATCTCTCCGGGACCTTACTCGAGCAAAGAGCACAGGCGAAATCCGAGTACGACCACATTCGTCAACGACTCATGCTGGAGCCACGAGGGCACTTCGATATGTATGGGGCTATTCTCAGGAGTGACACAGAGTTTACCCGGTCTGGCCAGGCTGACATTGGGGTGTTGTTCCTCACCAATGATGGGTACTCAACCATGTGCGGCCACGCGACGATAGCGCTTGGCCGTTTTCTCGTGGATACGCACGACCTTGACGTCTTTCCGAACCGGCGGAATCTTCGCTTTGATCCTGAAAGCAAGACGGTCTGCTTAAGACTCCACGCACCTTGTGGCGTTCTGGAGGTGACAGTGCCTGCCACTGATGATGGGAACCAGTCCGACCCTTCGAGGCCAGTATCGCTAACGTCCGTCGACTGTTTTGCTACAGGCTTGAATGTTGAGATCCACCTTCCGCAGAACCCTCTGTTGCCGCCGGGGCGTGCTGTCGTTGCAGACTTTTCCTACGGTGGTGCGTTCTACTGCCTGGTATCTGTTCGACAGCTCGATTTTCTGCAGAATGGGCTGAGCGAGTTCGACATTGACACGGCCAATCAATTCACCAAGTTACTCAAGCAGACGATCAACAACAATGCAGACCTCTCATACCTCTTCCGGCATCCCAAAGAGAAGGATCTCAGCTTCCTCTACTCCGTGATACTTGTCGACGATACCCTCGGCCAGCCCCTGCCAGGATCTGAAGGAGCAGAGACCGGGTTGTGCTTCTTCTCCGACCAGCAAGTCGACCGCTCACCAACTGGAAGTGGTGTCTCGGCTCGACTAGCGGCAGCCTATGCCCACGGCAAGCTAAAGCTCGGTGACAAGCGGACCTACCATTCTCTTGTCTCGCTGCACGGGAGTGGTCGAGCAGCCTTCAATGGTGCCGTGTTGGAAGAAGTCCAACCTGATACTGCAATGCAATATCCCTGTGTAAAGACGGGAGTCGAAGGGTACGCATCATATACAGGATACCACACTTTCATCCTTGAGCGAGATGACCTCATCGGCAACGGTGGATTCACAATGAAAGGGGTCTGCGGGATGAAATCTGAGCGGCAGTTCTCGAAATTTGACGACTACTACATGAATCTGAGCAAACCTAATCAAACGCTTTGAGACAACAACATGGCTAGAAATCATACTGACAAGCTCCCTCACAACTTACTCTTCGCTCCGACTTTCTCTCCGGTCGCTGCCTCACTGGCCACATTGCTCTTCTCTTCCTCAAGCCCTGTGCTCTTGTACCCAAACAAGTATGCCGCTACCTTCCTCATCTGCACCTCCTCACTTCCCTCGGTAATCCGATATCGTCTGAAATGTCTCCAGATGTGCTCAAACGGCTGGTGCCTGCTATACCCATTGCCGCCATGGACTTGAATGGCATTATCTGCCGCCTGGGTCGCCAATCTGTTCGCATAATAGTTGCACATCGAGATCTTGTGTCCGAGCTGTTTCTCAATCGCGATCCACGGCGGCATTGACGAGCCGGGGGCCGAGTACTTTCGCTGGATCTCGTCCATTTCGTTGGCTGTGCGCAGAATAAGCAGGCGGAGCATCTCGCATTGGGTGCTGAGCTCGACAAGGGGCCATTGAATTGCTTGGTTGGCGGAAAGGGGCTTGCCGAAGACAGTGCGGTTGCGCGCGTACTTGACGCTGCGGTCGATGCAGAATCGAGCTGCGCCGCAGGAGGAGCTGGCCTGGCGGATGCGGTTCTCGTGTGTGAAGGTTTGAGCTATGGCGAGGCCGTTGCCGAGGGGCCCCAGAATGGCAGAGGCGGGTACTTTGACGTCTTTGAAGAGGACGGTGGCGTGGTCCGTGGGCATATTGAGCGTGTACTCGTAGGATTGGATTGTGACCCCTGGTGTTGTGGCGGGGACGATGAAAGCTGTGATGCCCTTGGGCGAGCCGGGCTTACCGGATGTACGGGCGAAGACGAGCATATGGGTTGCGTGGTGGGCGCCCGTTTGCCAGCGTTTGTTGCCGTTGATTGTGTAGCCCTGGCTGCCATCGGGGAGGGTGCAAGGGGTGGCTTTGGTGTCCATATGGGTTGCATCGGAGCCGTGGTAAATTTCTGTCAGGCCGAAGGTCGTTCGAAATTTGCCTTCAAAACGAGCTGGGATGTATGTGGACTTTTGTTGCTCGTTGCCCCAGTGGTACAGCATGAGGAAGTCGGGGAAATTGCCGATGACGCTGTGCTCGTTCTGGAGGTCGTTGGCTAGGCTGACGCCTCCGCCGTAGACGGGGTGAGATGACATGTGGTATCGAAGAGCGCACATCCACAGGTTCATGTTGGGGTGCTCCTGGCCACCATACTCCTTTGGTATGGGGAAGCGGTAGAAGCCAGCATCATCGGCGAGTTTGCGAGCTTCACTCAGCAATTGTTCCCACTCTGGGTTTGGTAGACCACCCTTGTCCCATAGTGTCCTCGACGGCTCTCGTCTGTGGTCAAAGAAGCGATTGTTGTCGTTCTTGTGTTGGAGAGGCAAGATCTTGGCATTAATAAAGTTGTCGAGCTTAGAGATGTAAGCTTGCAAGTCTGGAGGGTAATCGAAATTCATATTTGACGAGTATTAATCCTGGTCATCAACTATGGCGAGAGCATAAACAAGATAGATTATCTCACATATTGAACTTGACTCGGCGATATTCTAGTCAGCCCCCCCCTGCGGAGTAAAGGAGCGCCTGGGGCATCCGCCCGAGGTCAGCACACAATTTGACCGAGGCAGGAATGTCACGTGCAAGGCCTTCAGGCATAGACACCAGGCCAAGCGATGTTGATGGGAGGCCTCGACAGTTTTCCATGTCCATGTGTCTGGCATCGTCGTATTATTCAATTCCACCTCACCCACATCGCCGTCTCATCCCCTTCCATCCTCCTAATGGATGTGGGTTTGATATTTTCCGCTTCACTATCAATCCTAGGATGGCGAGTGCTCATGGAACCGATAAAGCTGGATGACTGGTCTTGGTTCCCCTTCTCCTAGTCCAGAGTGTTTCGAGAGCAGGTAAAGATGTTCAAGCGATGTCACCGCGACTCAGTTACCATTCTCTCCGAGTCGGCAAAACATGCTCGAAACGCCGAGGTGGCCCTTCTTCTTCTTTGTTGTCGCTGCCCAGTCCAACGACCAAAAATTCGCCGAGGGAAGCAGGGCTGCATATCAACCAGGTAATCCCTTGACTGACTGACTGGGCCCTTCAAGCAGTCAAGCAACACCCTCAGATTCGACTTGACTTTTTGATACTTTGGATCCACACTGGTGAAAGCCGCTCTGGCCAGTAATTGCACGTAATTATTGCCAAAAACCGCGGTTCCTAGGTGGGCTGGCACGCTGCAATGCTGCGCAGCAGGACTAGACCCCATCGCCATCTTCCTCATTGTCGCCTATCTCGCCGCTGCCTGTTATGCCACCGTCTCGAATATTTCGCAGCGCGGCACGTCGATGGCATGCTGTACTGTGCTGCGCTACTTTGAAGCATTGGCCCTGACCTCGCAGAGGCTCATGGTGTTCAATTAGCCTTGGGGCCAGTGCTTCCGCAGACAAAAGGTGGGGAGAGGTTGTCTGTGAGGCCATCCCGGCCCTCAACAGGGGTCAGGTGTTCAAGTTTTGTCAAGTACAAGTCAGTAGTCAAATATGGCTTTGGTACCCTTCAAGCAGTCAAGTAATCCCCCAGATTTGACTTGACTGATTGGTATGCAGCCCTGGAGGGAAGAGGCAACACAGCATCAAGTGAAGCCGTTGCTAAAGCCCATGAAGGCGAAAGAGATGGTTGTGGGTACTCGGTTCCAGTCTGCCTAGGCTTGTCCACGCGGTAGTCAACTCGCAGCTCCTCATACCGTTCGTGTTGGTATTGGCAAAGGGCATTGTACTTTGAGGGAGATGAAATTCAGTAGAGAAATGTGGGTGCATTTGTGTATGAGTTAATTGACCGGGCCGTGAGTTGTGTGGTTGCTTTTCTTTATATCGATCTCAATAGGCCGGCTACTGATCAGCAAACATTTCCACACTACACCTAAATTTGCCCAAGGAACCAGTCATGCCCGCTCCGTCCATAGCTTTGCAAAGTCATGCTCAAATAGAAGTCGAGTCCGGATGTGGACGAAACCTGCCTGCTTCACCTGTGAGCCCACTGAGACAGAAGCAACTCTGAATGTGCCGGCTACAGATTCTGCCCCCGTCTTACTATTCCAGGACTCCAACCCGTTCCTGCTAGTTCAGTTGCTCCAAATAAGGGTGTTTCCTATTCCACCAACTTTCTGGTCAAGCCGACCAACTTCCGGTCAAACTGACCAATTTCCGGCCCCACTGACCAATTTCTGGTCAAAAACTGACCAACTTCTGGTCAAACCGACCAACTTCTAGTCAAACCACCGACTGCTTCAGATACGATCACGAATCGCCCTAATTTCACATACTACGTGGCTCACTCGAAATGATTCCACGCTGACGGCTTTGGTGGCTCTGGTGTCCTGACAAATACACATGCGGTTGCACTAACACTGGCCGTCTGCCAGTGCACCACGAACAGAACACCATCCTCTACATTTATCTGAAGGTCCGCCAAACTCTCTCGCGTCTGACACACGTTTGGCGTGACGTTGGCCATCTACATACAAGGCCCCGGCTTCATCTTCGCCTTGGGCAGCAGCGATAGTATCCCAGCCCGAAGTTGCTGGTTGTACTGACCAACTTTTGCTGGTACGGACGGTAATGATCGAGCTAGGATATTGTGCAAGCTGCGGAGGGCCGGAAGCGGACAATTCGAGCCATTCCAGCCGAACACACCTCCAGACGGCATCTCAGACATTGAATGCAGTCGAGATCCTTGATGTTGCAGCATGTTAAGTAGGGCGAAAGTCAGTTCGGGAAACGACGGTGAAGGGAAATGTGTTTTCCGATGAAAATTAAGGTACGAATGACGCTTACTACGATCGCCAGCCTTTTTTCAGGCTCGAAAACCTAATCACTTTTTACCTTGTCTACATGGCCTCCTTGACTGTCAGTTGCTGTCATTTACTTAAAGCCTACGTGGTATCCATTCTTGCTCTTGAGTGATTTAGCCTTCCCTTACCCTTATGCCGTAGTGGAGATGGAGAGGCTGGGGGAAGTCAAGAGGCTGTGGAGGGTTTGAAACGGGTTTTAAACTTTTGGCTGAAGCGGGAGGCGATATGAGCGCCTTGTTTAGCACCATGCCAGCAACTTTCATACCAGCTCTCAACTTCATGATTGGATTTGACAACGATGTACCCTCGATCCTATCAACCTCAGGCCACATTTTGGTGAGAAGGGGGCTAAAGGGGGTGAAACGGCGTCACGTGAGATGTAGCCCCAAGACGGGATCGGACAGATTGTGTATGTCATGCACTCCATTCTTCTCAACGCACGTACTTCATTCAAGCCTTTAGGTCCTACCATGCATGCATGTCAAAACCTTTCTGGGGACGTGGTGGGCTTGAAAGGATTAGAATGTAGTTTTAGCACAAGGTTGTTGATTGGCTGTGGAAACTGACCTCACTCATCCCACACAGGACTCTACTATCCCTTGCTGATATGCTATGCTATTGGCTCCTGGGAGCTCTCAAGTAATGCTCCTTTTCGGCAGAAACGTATCCGGTGAAAATTTATCCAAGATGACAATAGAAGCATCAAGCCTCGTCAGAGCAAGGTGATGTCAGTTCATGGTCCCGGCACATGAGTCTGTGGCATTGGATAAATCTTGCACACTCGCGTTAGAAGCACAGAATTTAGATTGCAAATTGCGACCAGGACCAAGGTAAGTGGCAACAAACAGATGAAAGGCGCGTGCTTGGTGGGCCTCGAAATGTCCTTGCGTCCAGTTTCCCACCGTCTCGGCGGTGTGGTCAAGCCCTGCTCCGTTGGTGGCATATGAGCTTGCCTCCTTGCAATGGCTAGGAAAAGATCACTATGGCATGCAAGTTCACGAGCGGGCGGAAGGTTTGTGGCAGTACGTAGGCTCGAGCTGGGATGAATGCAATGTCTCAAGAATAGTCCAGGCGCGCGTACCGACTTGAGTTCTGCAGCGCTGATATCATTTATCTCGACTTACTGAAACGGGCCAGTTCCTCACCCTCAAATTTGGTCAATGGAAGAAGCAATGTTGCAAATCCGTACACGCCGACAATGAGTAACACATAGTACACAATTGTGTGCCTTGTCTGGGCGTCCAGACCGCCGATCAGACTTCTTGTCGTCTTCTCTGTGCCTTCTCTACCAGTAGAAACTGGTTCCCTTTCAGCATCATCCTTTCCCCTAATCACACGTCCATGCAGCACAGGCCCGTATGGCTTGGTGAATTGCGGCCTGAGTTGGACCTTGCCCCACAGTCTTGGCAAGCCCATGTAATTGCAGAAGGCATGAACAATGAAGACTGCGTAGAAACTGCCTGTCCGTAGGTAGATAAAGGCGGCGTACCACCCGAAAATGGTGGTGTATCCGAATTGGAAGACTGTTCTGAGGACGGCTGGCGTAAGAGGGGTGTCTGGGTGGCTCAGGCGGAACTCGTAGAAGTGGTGGACATGCGCGATGCCGAAGTAGAGAGGGGTGAGGAAGACAAGCTTTTTTGGCGAGTCCGCGAGAGGAGACAGGAGGTGGAGCGGGAGAATAGTGCTCCGGAAGAGGAGTTCTTCGGTGATTGGACCAGCGATGTAGTTGCGGTACCCTATGGAGGAGGATAAGCTTGTCACTATCTCGGACCATAGGCTGGATACTGGCGATAAGGTGCCATCGAGATAGATGTCATTGTACAGCGGACCGATGTAAAGGATGATGGTCAGTAGTAGCGGCTGAACAATGGCGACCGGTGAAATAGGCCAGAGACCGAGGTGGTGCAGTGAGGCCTCGAGAGTAAGCTGGCCATTGTTATGCAGAAGATAGAAGGTGGCGGTGGTTGAAATGGTCACGGTCATGGTCACGGCTCTGATGCGAGCCTGGATGACGCTGGGTGCATCTCGATTCAAGGTCGGAGATGGTCGTGTTCGCGGAGAGAGATAGAAAGGGACCACATAGAGCGATGTGAAGAAGATCTGCGTGACGGATTGTCAGACTTGTCTCATATTTTGCCTCGTTTTTGGCCTCGTGCCGGCGGCCAACTGGCCTCCGCTGGCGGGTGACATGGACAGGAGGCAAACTCAGCATCGTGCCGTGGTCACCACCAAGGCGCTGCTCTCAATGATTTTCAGTGTCGTGCATGGAGCTAGTAGAAGCCCGATTAGGCAGGAGATGTACATGACGAGTGAGGCAGTCACATCAAGGGGAGAGACTTACTGAGATGAGAGCTGCGGTGTGAACAGATATGGCGGGCTCATGTTTGCCTGTGTGGTCAAGTCAATAGTCTTCCAACATTTGCCTTTGTTGATGATGGAAATGGCAGGTCGTCTGACTGGCCTGGCCAGGCCAGGCCAGAGTTGGCCTCATGGTGGCACGTAGAAGACTCACTTTTGCGACCGGTTGCAGTTTCTACCAGTCTCCATAGCAAATCGACTGGTGCCATGTGTAGTTCTAAGAAAAGGCTTGAAGAACAGTGGATGCTCGATGTGGTGAGACGCTGATGACGAGTGAAAGGGGTGAAATGTGGTTTAGCCCACTGAGAACTGGCCTTGCAGATGGGAAAAAGGAGCAGACCAAGCTTTTCGCTAAAGTATGGAAATTAGACTCAAACCAACCACACGAGGCGCCACCTGCACCTCTGCCACAATTCTTCTCATTTCCTTTGACAGCATCTTCGATTATTTGCAACACTAGTTTGCGCCTCTTCACTGATCGTCTCCATGCACGCCAGTTTGCTTCTCTTGAGTGGTCAATACGCGTCGCCATGGGCCAGGACGCGATGGCCTTGTCGCGTAGTTCGCCCCAGCCTGCTCTCGAGTTCGTCGCAGTGCGCTGATTGCTTATCCACATTCCCAAACTCCTTTTGACAGGTCCCAGCCACTGACACGCCATGGATGGTCGAGAAGCAGCCAAGCCAAGAAAGTCTACGAGAGATCTCATGGCGTGTGGTCCTCGGAGCAATGTCTGCGGACTTGGATGTCCTCGAGTGAGACATCTCCAGCGGTATTGATTCTATCTTGATGAAATACTCTTTTTCTCTCGTCAGATACCCGATTTTGTAGGATCAGCAGGAGCTTCAACTGCGGTGAGGAGCTTAGCGCAGCTCTAACATACCACTCCGGCAGAAAAGAGCTAGCTCTTCTCATTTAACCCTGCAGCATGCATACAACTGCCACCGTCGACGACCTCAGCCAACGATTCGGTGACGCATGACTGCACCTGGCGCCATCGCAGGGAGATATCTTGAGACAAATACCGGAGAGTATCTGGTCGAAAACTTTCACCCTCAACAACCAGTCGCTCGTTAACACCAACTAATGTCACTCTTTTGGAAACGAAATCGTTAGATCAGCAACACCGTAATCGTCCTTCATTTCTTTCGTCGAATAGCAGAGATCATGTCCTGAATGGAACATGTCCCCCTCCACAACTCCGCCCAGGAGAACCGCAAAAAGAACGACGCCAAAACGGACTCCTCTACAAGAGCGCAGCTCATCGCAAAAGAACGAGGGAGCTGGGAAATTGCAAAAGGACAACAAAGCCGAATTGGCTGATGCTGAGGTATTTACAACGACGCCCTTTCCGACAAAACCGCAGCACATCCTCCTGCCGAGCACAATTCGCAAGCAAAGGAGCAGACAGAATGTCGAAAATGAGCTTCCAAGTCTCTTTTTCGGCAGATTGCAACCAGAAATATCAAGCACTGCATCAGGCCCGCAGAGTACACAAGATGAACGAAGGGTACGGAGGGCTCCAAACCTACAGCTCAAGAAGTCGGTCACGGCGCTCCGTGACATGTACGAAGCGCAGGCGGAGAGTTCGAGGCCGTCAACTGCAGTGCATTCCAGACCTTCAACGGCGGCACAGTCTCCCGCAATTCGACCGATAAGTTCAAGGTTGCGGACCATGAGCTCGAGTGAAGGACTTTCGGGTCGCAGCGCATGGGAGTTGCTCGGTTTGCCCAAAGTCTCAGCGGATGATCTATCTACACTACCAACATTGTCCGAGAATATTCAGCCATTTGACTCTGAGCAGTCCTTTGCATCTCGTGTGCGAAATCAAGGCGGAAGCTCGAGCCCAAATTTCAGAACTTTCGGAACCTCGAGTCCAAATCTTCCTACTTTCCGAGATGTGGCGACCTCATCTGATCCCGTTGAAGGATTTTCAAGCTCAGGACTTCAGATGGCAACCATGTCCAGTCCCAATCTTGTACAGCTTCATCATAGCTCGAGCGTCCTGACATCAGACCCCACCCCGTCATCTCTTGATGCGGAAGGAGAATCAAGCCCGAATGTGGTCAAGCTAGGTACCTCTTCTCCAAGAAGATCGAGCTCCCCGACACCATCACAGGCATCAACCATTTCAAGAAAGAGGAAGAGATCGGACATGGAAGGACCAGTCAATTCTGGAAGAACGCCCCTATTCTCCATGGCCCGAGGAGACCGCATGCAGTCAAGTCCTCCCTTGCAGAATGTCCTGGCAAGCTCAGATGGGTCTTTGCAGTCATCGGAGCCTAGAGTCCTGCCATCGTCGCCGCCGGAGATTGAGAGCGCAGGGTCTCAATCGCAGCCAACATCTAGCCCCGTCATCAGATTGCTGGTGGAAGGGCTCAGCAACGACAGAAGCTCTATTGTTAGCGCTCACACAAATCTCCAGAGTGTTCTGAGCTCAAGCCCGGGACCACCCGTTCACCGACCCATCATCAAGGCCCCTGATATCAACCAATTTGAGCATCTGGCTTTGCAGAAACGAAGCACGTCGGGGCCGTCACAGCTGGAAGCTGGCACAGCCCAGAAGTTGTCTCCTGTCTCATCGGTCATGAATATTGAGGTGCAACAATGGTCGTCCCCTGATCTCGACGAGCTCCGTCCTGATCGCAGAGCTTCCAGAGCTTCGGTCTTTACAGAGGAGTTGGACGAGAGTCTTGACACGGAATCTCTCGCCCCCGCTCAAGCATACATGATGCATCATGATCTCAACAGTTCACAAGTTCACATGATATCTGATGCCGATCGCCATGAGGCCGCAGATGAACTTTCAGCACTGCCGCGAGGACAGTCGTCTTTCGCCGCAGCTTTGAGCCAAGCCCGAAATGCCGGTTATCTCAGCTCGTCTTCCAGCAGCAATTCTCTCTCTCGTTTCGAATCTCTGCGCACATCCATAGACGAGCGTTTGCAGAGCATACGCACTTTTACACACGGCAGAAGCGACAGTTGGAAGTCTTCTTACAGGCCCGAGTCATCCGGGAGTTGTATGAGTGCCAATGGGGTCCCGACTTGGGCTCGCAAATATTACTCCGGTTTCTATCGAAACTCATTCCATTATCTTTACCAGTCGTCGAATAATTTGCCATATCCAGTCACCCAGGTCCAACCACCTTCCCGCCGCGCTTCCGTGCCAGCCTCTCTACCAGCATCTTCATACGATGCCACTTCCACGAGGTCAACTTTGCGCCGGTCGTGGTCACGCTCTGTCCGTTCATCTATCCGAAGTTTCATACCATCTGTTGTCTTGACCTCGGTTCCGCCGCGGCTGAACGTTCAGCAATCCCACACCACGGTTGGAATTGGGCCTTTGGTTTCTCATCCTGTGAGGCCCCAGTCGGAGGTGCTCGCTCGACCTCCATCCGCTTACCAAAACCATCAAACAATAAGGCGCGTTTCCCTGCCATTATCGGCTGTCGATCCTCGGTCCCATTGGAACGGCATCATTGAAGAGCCAGAGTCAGCGGAAGAGGCGGAGAAGCTCAATGATCACGAATACACCGGCACGCCTCGATATGACACATCTCCTAGTTTATTACAGTCACCTTGGGAGCCCCCCAACGACCGCTTCGGACCTCGCCATAATTCTATGCGACTTTCGACACCTCATCTCCACCATGACAAGAGATTGCACTCTGGTTCCTCGGCATCACAAGGCTTCGGCGCTCCGTACAATACTCGGCCCAGGTGGCAGCCATCAAATGGTTACATCGATGAGACCAGAATCCCTTCCTGGTTCAAAGTCGATCTCAGAGATTTTCAGGTTGTTTGCTTCATGGCCGGCTTCATGTTTCCCCCAATGTGGTTCATTGCTGCATTTTTGCCGCTTCCGAGCCGCCCTCCAAGCTATCACGACCTCGAGAAAGCACAAGCAGGCCAGTCCAGCAGTCAGGCTCTACCGGGAGACTGGGACGAAGCAGATATTGTGGCAAGACTTAGATTTGAGAAGCACGTTCGTGGGCTGGAGGAAGTCAAATGGCAAAACGCTCGCTGGTGGCGACGCATGAACAAATGGATGTGTTGTGTAGGACTGGTTTTCCTTGTTATTGTTATAGTCTTGGCCGTCATTGGCACGAAGGGCAATTGGGCATAGGAGGACATGGGTTGATGCCCATGAAGGAACAAGGGGTTACTGACATTTGCGATCTAGCAATTATCTATTTTGTACAGCTTTACATCTACGGACATAGCTATTGAATGAATCGGTTCAGTCGCACAGCCTCAGCAGCCAAAGAGTTCTGGCTGCTTGTGTGTATGGTACTTTTTATGACACCAGCCAGTCTGAGCTTTGTACCAGCGGGAATTGACCAGTTTGACCAGTTTGACCAGTTTGACCAGTGTCTGGGTTGACCCCAGCGAGAGCGCAACATCATAAGTCGGGTTCTTCAGCTGTTGCATCAATTCTTCCAAGGTTCAGGACACAGGCAGTAAACACGAGCTCGGCATGGTCATGGAAGAAAGGAAATACCAATGCCTGCCACAGGTCCTTGGCTGAGTTCCGAGATGAGAGTCTGGTTCCAGGTTCAAGTTCAACAAAGCCCTTCCACTCTCGAACTGGTAGGTCCTACGGCGTCCAGCATCTGGAGACTGCCTCCTTCCCAATCAAAGCTGGCACGACGCGAGTGGGCCTCAACTATGGCACCGGCTGCGCAAAGGCGCTCTGTCCCCTTTTGGTACGGCTGCTAACCCTCAAGATGGATGACCGATCTTTAATGGCACGCCCCTTACGGGATCTACGAACCCGAATGCCCCAACCCTCTCGATACGCTCCTTGTCTCTCGCGGCCCTCCGGGTCCAGCATCGTCGGCGCATTAGGAGAGTCGCCCCTGAGTCCGAAATTCGCCATTGCTGCTTCTACTCTCACGGTCGCCAACAGATTGTCGTCCGCCCGCAAACTGTCATCCACATCAACACCAACACTCCCACATCAAGGGGCAGACAAGAGTTGATATGCATATGCGCCAGAATCTGAGCTAAGAAAGCTCAGAATCCCGCGACTTTTGGGAAAGACCGCGCACATTCTTACATACACCAACCACTGGTCGGCACACCCGCCCAAAACTCAGACATCCGCTGCGGCGCCTACCCAAGCCACCAGAACAGGAAACATCGCTCCTAAGCAGGTACATGATTGGCATCGTTGTCTTGGCATTCGCTATCTCACTCGGCGACATCGTGGCTTGGCGTTCAACTGCCTGAGTAAGGGCCAGTATAGAGCGAAACTGCGGGCAGCAAGCTGCACAACTGCTACACCTTGCCGCCGCCATCCTCGTCGCAACAAGCCTCACCGTCGCATTCCCCTTGCGGTACGTAGCGGCTCGTAGCACTCAATAGATTCTGTAAAGCATATTCGTGTGTCGCCACTGATCAGGGACTTGAGACGGCTAGCTCGTGCGGTTGCCAATGGACGCACTGGAAGAGCCTGAATGCGAGATACAAAGGGAGTGGCGATCACGTCAAAAAGGAGAGGACTGTCATTCCTCTTCCGGAATTTTGGCTGGCTCCACGTCTGCTGCGCAGCTGGCCAGCCATGGCCGTGGTTAAGTCTAGCTGAGGGTGCCAGTATGCTGGCTAGATATCTCCTGGTAGCAGTCATTTTTGCATTCGCACACTCCTGTGAAGCTCCTTGCAGAGCAATGCGTGCACCGCACGTTCCATGCCGTCAGTGAGAGAGACGGCTTGATTCCTCCAAGTATGTGTAGTCCTGTCGCAATTGGGTCGGGTTCGCCGTCCACCATTGTTTGGTGTACAGAGAAGGCCTGGTTCGAAGTGTATGTGGCTCTACAACCGAACAGGGCTAACCTTAGGAAGCCGTCGGCGTAAGTGTTCTGGCTGTTTTGGTTGTCCACGTCGTTCGGCAGATGTTGGAGCCGGAGGCTAATTGTGGTGTGGATCTAGTCCCATGGCACATATTTGAACAGGAGGCGCGGTGTAATGATTAGCGCTGGCTGCTCCATATAGAAGTGGATAATATCGCTTGATGGTCGGATCCGCTTTTGGTAGGGCAGGCCACACAATTGTATCGGGCCGACCTTCCGATAGCGAGGTGGATGCGAAGACTAGGTCAGTCATATTGTCTCTCTACCCAAATTCATACCTGACCGCTTCTCGCGGCAATGTGTTGTCGAGACCAAACTCTTGCATAAAATCAATAGTCGGCTCCTCCCCCTTTCTCGTTATTGGTCATGTCAATATTCCGACCGGCTGCGGGCTGCATTGCTGCCTCACCTAGTAATGGTCTGTCTCATGTCCTCTAGTTGGGCCAGCAGTTCCCTGTCGGTGTGGTTCTCAAACGTAGGCATCTAGGTCGAAATGGCCAAGATCTGGTTACCCTTGGCGTCTGTTACCACTGCAGTGACATCGCACGATAACACGGGATTTCCTGACTTTAGATCCCGCTGGCCTAAATCATATTCAGGATGGCTATTGACTCTCGCATGGAGCTGGGGTGATATGCTGTCCAACATGGATGGCACGGCGGTGGCGAGACAATTGTTGTCCTTGATTCGTATGCGGTGTTGTTCCTGGACCATGGGCTGTCCAAACCCGCAGAGGCCCTCGCCGTTAAGCAAGCGTAGCTGGGTCTTGGGCAACCTTTTCTGATGATTCGCTTGGAGTGTCTGGAAATCCCTCGTGGCTGCCGAGATGAGTACTTCGTACCCTCCATTTTCTACGCTCGACAATCTCGGTCGTACATCGAAATGAGGTTCGCCGCATGTGGTACGCTTGACTCCGTTGCTGGTGCAGCCTGACTGATGAAGCCCGCGGTGGCACATCAGCTGCACACCAGTGTGAAGATGGGCATTTAGCCGTGATGTGGTTGAATTATTCGCACTCAAAGCATCGAGTCGATCACACATACTGTTGATACGTTCTCGCAAACGCTGTCTCTCCATCAATGTCCACCCGCCCCTCTCGTAGCAGCTTTTCCGCATCTCCTCACTGAGCGGGATATTGCAACATTTATCCGTGAGTGTTGTTCGCATTTTGGTTTACTGAGCAATTCGCTTCGCGCGCCTTGACTCGATTCTATTCTCCTACCACCTGGGTCAAACCATCCTTCTCTTTTAGCATCGCTCTTTTGTACATGCTGCCCACGCGTATGGGATGCTAGTGTCCCGTCCGCAGTCCGGTTCCGTGGAAGTGATTCGCGAGCCAGCTGTTGATCTGACGTGCAGTCCCATATGACCCTCATCCTTGAAGAAGACCCTGGACTTGTTGCAACTCCGCAGGTGCGGCCGACCACTTGGCATTTGATCTCTTTAGTCGCGTAATAGCTCGGCAAGGCACCACTGGTTCGCTTCCTGATCATCCCCGATACTTCTATTGTGATGGTCCCTCCTTCGGTGCCAGAGAAAGCTGTTGATGATGTGCGGGCTCAATGCTGAGTCCTGTTATTGCAAAGCTGAACTCGAGGTGGCTAGTGGACCAAACATGGGTGGTCGGCATCACTTGCTTGTCGTTCCTGTTGCCAGCGCCAACCGATTAGAGTTCAATGCGTCGCCGTATCCAGTCACGGTGGCTGTGTTGGTGTTGGTTTTGGTAAAGAGATTGTAGATGCGTCCAAGTGTTCACTAAGGGTGTTGGGAAAGGCCTCGAACCATGCGTCCACTGTATCCAATCTTGCATCCAGCCTTTTGCTGAACGTGTCAACTTGAGAGGACTGAACGAGGCGGAAAAAGTAAGACGACAAGAACGGTGGTATATAGTGGGAAAGCCCAGTTTGAGCAATGTCGTAATACCGGTGAGAAGGCCTGCAAGCTCAGCAAGCAGCTGAGTTTGGTCATTCGAGCTATGCAAGGCCAAGAAAAAGTCACAAATGACCGAGTAGAACAGCAGAACATGTTGCTAGATCAACACGAAATGCTGATCGAGCAACACGATAACGCCTCCAACAGCCGTTGACCAAGATCTCGAAACAGAATATCCAACTCAAGAAGCGTATCGTGAGACCAAAGCAGAGGAGCATAAGAGTTCACCAAAGCCGGGAGCAGCTCCAGCTTAGGAAGACTACTGACGCATTACCGGACGGCGCTCGAACTTATCGCAGGCTTAAGGTGGTAATGAGGCGGGAGCTGGTGAGGCGGGAGATGGTGAGGCCGGTGGTGATGAGACTGGTGGCGATGAAGCAGCGAGTAAGAGCGACTTCATATTGTATTCTGTAAAATCCTTCCGATCCTCGGGTCTTGGGCTCTGAACGCCACCAAAGCAAGCCCTAGAGCATGTCTTGATAGCTCAGTCTCATCGCTGAAGTTGTGAGTTTTGGCGTATCATCCAGTAACTGCACCTTCTTAGGATCAATAGCCTTTACGGGCTGCTCAGCCTCGAAGTGTTGTTCCGCACGATATGAGCCAAGTAGAGCCATTATGTTGAACGGTGCTGGGACAGGCACCACCCCCTGTTGTTGACTATTAGCATCGTTCAGTACTGGGATGGCATTGCTTGACTGAGGATGTCATTTCCTGCTGGAAAAGTGCTGTCTGCCGCATCTTCGCCCTATCATATT
Source organism: Arthrocladium fulminans (assembly GCA_003614865.1). Taxonomy (NCBI): domain Eukaryota; kingdom Fungi; phylum Ascomycota; class Eurotiomycetes; order Chaetothyriales; family Trichomeriaceae; genus Arthrocladium; species Arthrocladium fulminans. Next base: position 1,060,295 of record QXWJ01000002.1, read on the forward strand.
CTGCGGCAGCTCATTGGATCGAGATGATAGGCAGATTCTCAGTTCACCATCTGCGCAACTCTCTGAGCGTATGATGGGGGCTTCACGCCATGTCAATTTGATCCGTGGGAAGGTGAAGATGCGAAATCCAGGCGTGGATGGAATCCAAGCTTCCACAAGCCTGCATGGTGTGTCACAAATGCCCGTCTTTTCTACACAACTTCGTGTTGCGTCTGCAGGCTTTCTCGACAGTTTTGTAAGCAGTTTGAGCTCCAGCGTCATTGAAGGCGGCTTGGTTGCACTTCCGCATTATTGTCATGTTGATGAAAGACCAATCTGAAAAGGTGCAATAATTGTAACAGGCAAACTTTTGTTAGAAGCCTCGGGAGTGAGAAACCAGTTGAGATATGGGGATGACGTTATCAACCCAGTCATCGTCACAAGCAACCCAGATACTGAGCTTACAAAGAGACAGGTAATGACATGTTTGATTGTGACAAAGACTGCCTGGGCTGCAAGGGATTCCTCATACAATACTGTAGACAAAAGGCGCTCTACGTTGAGATCAAAAAGAACAGCTCATGTGTTCAAGAGCGAAGCAATTGACAGCGCACTCATGTGGCTGCCGAGAAGACTGAGTGGTGTGAGTCGTGTTGAAAGTTAAATCTGACGGACCGTGGTGAGAGGCATGTGGATTGCGGCAGAATGGCATTGCTGCTGCTGGAGCAACGACGCAAAAGAGCTGAGTAAACAAAAGCCTTCAAGAGGAGCTTTGACAATTGTATCATCAGAACTGTCCATGGACATGGAATTGTTTATAGGTACTCGACAATAGTTTGCCAACGTGTCTCTTCTATTCTACCAGCGGCTTCGCTCCTTGCGGAAGTTTGACCTTGAAGACCAACACCTGGTTGAGCAAGTCATACCCGCTCTCATCACTGTATTGGAACTCTCCTCCCTTCATGTAGCCGTCTTGGGTAATGAAGTCATTGTCGCTCAGTGAGAACAAGAAGTATTCATCGGCTGCATCTGGCTTGCCCTCCCAGTTGTCCCATTGCTTGCTGCCGCTCTTCGGCTCAACAGGTGCGAGCGCCAAACTCTCCCACTTCTCATTCAGTAAGCCGATATCTTGATCGCCACCGTTGTGTAAGCCAAATTTGGCGAGCTCAGAGTTCACGTTGTAATCGAGGAATGTGCAGTAGGTGGCCGTGACGATGCCGTCTCCCAGCTCACCCCCAGGAGCCACAGACTCTCTTCCATTGACATCTGTCGCCCCGCTGATGTCGAACACATCGGCGCGTCTGTATCTACTCTCAGTCTCGTCTTGGCCTCTGCCGTTTCCATCCCTGGCCAGGACCAGAAACTGGGTGTCAGAAATGAACTTGATCTCGCTTTGGGCGGCAACAGTCAACTCGCCTTCTTCGTCTTCATATACAGGCAATGGAACCACATACTGTGCAACCACAGGTGGGACTCCACCCGTAGCAGCAGACAGGTCTAGCTTCACCAGTCTCGACCACTTTCTGAACTCGTCACCTTCAGCACCACCGTCCTGGATCAGCGCCGACTGGGTCAACGCAAAGAGGTACCTGCCATCTGCGCTTCGCGTCAGACCCTCGAAGCCCTGGTTGTTCACCCGGCCAAGTTCTGGATCTTCGGGCACGGTCTCCCTCTCGGGGTCATATCGTGGCGGACTTGCAGCACTAAAGCTGACACTATCGTTGCGGATCGGGATGAACGGCCTTGGTGGTGGGATTGCTGTGATGAGTTCGCCGTCGGCCGTGAAGTGGTAGATGTAGTCCCCGTACTCATCGCTGACGTACATGGTGCCATCGGGCATGAGGACGAGGCCTTCGGAATCAAGACTAGGGCGAGATCCGCCGGAGCCGTCCCCACCAAAGCCATCGCCCTCATAGGTTGAGCTCGGCAAGGCAGTGCCGTCCGCAGCGGTCAAGTAAGGTGGCAGGGCATTAGGATCAAGACCGGTGAATGGGATATCAGCGCTGGCAGAGAAGAGGATTGAGTCCAGGTAATGAAGCTGCAAGTTGGGTGAAGGCCCGGCATTACCCGGGCTGAATTCGATCAGGAATTTGTGGACCCTGGGTTGGAAGTTGAGGGTTCCCTCCGTGTTCCAACCTCGGTCTGGCAGGGCGTAGATCAGACCGGTGTAGGTGCCGTTCTCGTGCAACGTCCATGACTGGCCATCAATGGCGGCACTGCTTCCGATGCCTCCTGCTGTGTCGCCGAATTTGTCACGTGAATTGGACGCGGTGAAGCCGTAGCCTGCGAGAGAAAGGTATTCATAGGTCTTCCCGTTACAAGTGGTCGAGTTGATGGGGCCCTGTCGTTGCTGAGGCAAGGCAAGGGCTGTGGTAACGAGTAGCGTGGAAGCGATCAGGGAATGCATGATGGACTGTCACAGAACAACTAGCTCTGTCAAAGCTAGAGGTGATAAAAGCCATCGCCGCGGTATATGAGGTTATTTGCTGCTTGGAGGTCTATTGCATCATTCTGGAGCTGCCGTCAAGCCCATACAACGTTACAATATCGGCAAGCTGCATGCGGACGAACAGGTCAGAGGGTGGAAACTTGTTTGACGGGCCCAATGAGCACGTGGGAAGCACGGTGCTGTTTGATTGGACGGGGCCGCCATGCCGATCACAACGAGCTCTTCAGATTCGCGCAGGATGCTACTCGGCAGCGGAAAAGGCAAAGAACCAAAGGTGTGTCCATGGCGTAGGCCAGGAAGCGTGATTTGCATCAGATGGGAGTTGGCAAGTCATCGTCGTTGCATATTCGTGGCTGTCTTGGCAGAGAACATGAACCTCTAGATGCGTCTTAGGCGAGGAAGATGCAACGAGCAAAACCTGATGGCTCATCAATTCAATTATTATGGTGTCTAAATTAGTAGAGCTACCTTCTGATGCCGCATTTGAATATCGTTTGGCGTATGCTTTCCTCATCTGAAGCCGAAACCAAAAAGTTCATGCTCTCCGCCAAGACAGTCACGAATTTGGCAAACGATAATCTCTCCGATTTGTCTCGCAATCTACATTCATGTCGCTACGCCGCAGTGGCGGAGTAATTCGTCCAACCAAGAATGCCAGACAGCCCAACTCATTTTTGGTATGCCTGAATGTATCTGCATTTGTATGCTCCATCTGCCGACATATAGGGGTACGAGTACACAGCGCGTGGGCGCCATTTTGGGAATAAAAATTCGCCTTGGCCCGCACAAGCCGACGGAAATCTGTATCGCGCTCACTTCTCTCCTGACATTGTATCAGGACCAGGCAAGAGTGGCAACCTCATAGAGGCTGAGACGGGTGAAGAGGTATTGATTCTAGCTATGGCCTCCACGACAACGATTCAATGCTGGGAGGAAGAGAAGGGCTTCTCTCCCCTCCAAACGATCCGTATGAATTGTGGGTGCTAGGCGTCTCCACTTTTCCGTGTCTCTTCAACCTGGTCATTCCTGTCTCTTCATTCATGATACATTGTAACATTGTCGTCAAGTCAAACATCCTGGGACTCCTGCGCCATAAGCTTTTTCTCGATGGTGGGGGTGCTTGATGCGCGGCGATTCTCGGGAGGCGGTCCGTCCTGACAGCAAAACTGGAGAAGTATTAGCCAGGGTGGCGAAACCATAAAGGGGCCGCAAGAATGTAAAGACACACGGATGAAAGGGCGTGGCCAAAGATGGGAGAGAAAGCAAGTCATACCTCGTAGCTCTTCTTGACAAAGATTCGATTTGGAGCGGTGATTAATTCTTTGTCGTCATCGTGGCTCTCTGCCCAGACCAAAGTATGGCCAGTCTCCGGGGCCATTTGTGACGATGTCTGGTGTCCAGCTGGCGCGTAAACACTGGGAATCGACCGCAGTCCAGTGCCCGGCAGAGAGTGTTTTTCGCCCAATTGCTTTTCCGTGGGGTCGTTGGTAACATAGTGCAACGCCAGAATGCCGACCGTAACTACAATGAACCATTAGTACAATCTTGGTCGAATGACGAGCAAAGAGTCCTTGCCATCAATGGTGCAAATCATAAAGCACATCCATTCCTCCTCGTGGCCGCTCATGTGAAACAAGATGGCCAGATTGACAGTGGTCGCCAGGAGCATGACGCACATCCCATTGAGGGTCCTCCTGGCCAGATTCCGCAATTTGGCATGTTTGCGCCTCCTGGCCTTTGAGCTCAAGCAGCGATCTTCGTTTGAGGCACAAGCATCGCTCCGAGGGTCCGTGTGCACGCCGAAAAGGGATCGTATTTTCCCAATGACATCCATGACGATGTTGAGCCGGGCGAAATACAGAAAATGGCTTGTGAGGTAGAGGTTGATGCTGATATCATATATCAACAGCGGCAACGTGATTTTGAAGGGCAATCCAATCCGACATTTGCCGTCAGCATGGGAGAGCTCAGCAACTGGGAAGATGAATGATAAAACGGCGATGGACCCAAATCCCAAGGCGACGATGGCCATATTGATCAGGTACCAATAGTCTGCGCGGCGGGTAAACTGTCGGCACCGGACAACATGGACGCGCTCAATCAGGAAGAGATACATAATGACCTTGTCCACGACGTAGAAGACCAGGCATAAGATGATGGAGGACAGGCAGGCCCTTTGGGTCGCGATGCCAATGCCGAATCGTAGCGCCGCCACAGATATGATGAAGCATATTCCCCAGAAATAGACGGCGAGGAGATAGAAGCGGATGAGGGGCATGGTTGCCAGGCTTTTCCAGTGCAAGTGGTGCGTGCGAAGAGCTGTTGGCCATGGTGTTACTCGAACTGAACATTCATATTTTGGCGGTTGGCAAACTTACCAAAACATCCTGACACCACAACCAAGCACAAGAGACAGATGACCGCGTACGAAAGTCTTCCTGCAAGTGGAGTTGTGTCGACATGCTGTACCCCGTCACGGATTCCGAGGCCTGGCTGAGAATACATATCTTGCGTTGTAAAAGTTGTCAACCAGGAGCTGAGAATCCATTCTCAGGCTGAAGCACAAAAAGGAAATGAGACACTTATACAGGGCCAGGGTAGGAAGCTCTCCTGGAGGGGTTCAGGCATTGGTGTCCTGCTCTCCAAGTGGGGTCACTCCTGCAGCATGGTAGGTACGAGGGGGTCCAGAAGTTTAATCTTCCGAACATTGGCTCTCAGCGACTTGTTGACCAAAAATTGCGTCCAAAATTGTGGGGAAGAACGCCCCAAATCTCGCATGGGGCCCAATTTGGGAACCTGTGGCTGAGGAGGCAGACCAATTGCGCCGACAGCGAACAGCCACGTTGGTATGGGACCAATCGGCGCCGCCGCCGTAAGCGAACTGGTGGGGCGATTCTTCGTCTTTTCTCCAGGGGTCGCTTGGCAAAGTTTGTTTACGTACATTTGGAGTGGGTCTTCCGAGAGAGCAACGAGCCATCTAGGCTGGGTCTTTTTCCACGGCCGATAGAGGGGTTCGAGTGGAAAGTGGAGGAAGAGAAAGGCCAGGGCGAAATCCTCACATAACTTTGCGCCTCTTGCTCCGATCTTTACTCTTTTGGTTGTATCTCATTCATCCACGCTGCCGCCGTTACCTGGTGGGTTGCTGTATGTGTTCCGCGAGAGTGAAACCTGAATTGTCAACTCGCATTTTGGAGGAGTCACTGATCCTGCGGTCCCGATGGGTTGTGGCGCGAGCGTTGAGGAGGACAAGGCGGCGAGAGACAAGAATAACGAGATTGAGCGCCAGATCAATGCCGACCGATCAAAACTCCGAAATCGAGTAAAGATACTCTTATTAGGTCAGTGGGAACGTGTTGTGACAGAGTCTTCTTTCCTCAGAACGGCGGAGCTAACATGACATTGAGAAAAGGCGCTGGAGAATGTGGCAAATCCACGATTTTGAAGCAAATGCGGTTGATCTACCATGGCAGTTACTCGGAACATGATCGAAATCAGTTCAAAGAAGCCATCTTCACCAACACTGTTCAATCTATGCAGGTTCTCCTGCAGGCCCTGGATACCCTGGGCCTCGCACTGGACGACGAGGACAAAGCTAGTGCCGACATCATCTTGTCCCAACCGCCCGCAATCGAGTCTTCGACGCTCCCCTCTGAAGTCACTCAAGCGATAGACGTACTGTGGCAGCATTCAAGTGTGCAGCAGTGCTTCAGAAGGTCAAACGAATATCAGCTGAATGACTCGGCCAAGTAGTAAGTCAACCTGATTGATGCGCTCACTTTCGTTTCCGTAATCACACATTGACGGCGAAACAGTATGTTCGACAACGTCAAACGAATCGGAGGGCCTGACTACGTTCCCAACGACCAGGATATTCTTCAAGTCCGAGTCAAGACCTCCGGTATTACTGAAGTGGAGTTTAGCGTCGGCAATTTGAATTATCACGTCTTCGATATGGGAGGCCAACGTTCAGAGCGGAAAAAATGGATCCATTGCTTTGAGGACGTCACCACAATTTTGTACATTGTTGCCCTCTCCGAGTACGATCAATCCCTCGCCGAGGACTCAACGGTGCATCGGATGAGCGAGGCCCTTACGCTGTTCGACTCCATCTGCAACTCGACATGGTTTATTTCCACGCCGATTATCTTGTTCATGAACAAAACGGATTTATTCCGGGAGAAGCTCAAGGTCCGACCAATGGAGAAGTTCTTTAAGGATTACAAAGGTATGGCCGTGAGGGAATGTTCGATGTTGCATGGCCCGATGCTGACGGATTTTGACTTACTAGGCGGTCCATCTTTTTCAGCGGCTTCTGACTATCTCCTCAATCGCTTTGTATCGCTCAACCGAGACGACACCAAGCAGATTTATCCACACTTCACCTGCGCCACAGACACCAAGCAAGTTAGTGTAGTGTTGGACACCGTCCACGGTAAGTTTGTCTTTCCCACGTGGACCGCATACTCAACAAGGCTGACGAGGCATTTTGGTCTTTAGATATCATCCTCCAAGAAGTGCTAGAGGAGACTGGTCTTCTCTGACCCTAGACATTTCCTCGCCGAAAATTCCTTGGATCAGGCTTCACCGAGGCCAGAGTACAACGTTGAGAGAAAGCCGATTCGATCGTCAATGGCTCGTTGCTCTGTTGAAGACCAAACACCATTGCCAACAAACTCGGCGGCCATGGGTTATGCTCAAAGAGAACCAAACCTTACAGAAATGGCTAATTTCCTGGACCGAGATTGCGCTGGCCATGGCTGATGAGAGCTCTTTGCATGCATTGTAATTCTAGCAGAGTCCTGTAATCCTATAATTCGATTGTCTCTGTACCAGTGTGCTGTTATTTCCTCTCCTCGCAAAATGCCAGACCACCCAGTATTGCTCTCGCGACTGTCAAAAGCCCGACTGTCAGCAGCACAAGATGCTCTGCGATCGGAATTCCTCGCCTACAAACGCCACCAGTTCAGCTTCCACGCCACTCCATGCATGTTCCAAACACTAGCACCACCATAGCGCCGCCACACGAAGACTCTCCAAACGGACCTGGTCGCACCCATCAACAAACAATTTCACGCCCTCAATGACCAGAACTGTGAATTGCTGCGGAATTGGGGATCAGAACCGTTCTGCAATGCTACAGCTCAGATGATGGTGGAAGGGAGTGGAGTGCAAATGGCGAATATTGACTCAAGTCGGTTTTTGCAGTGGAGACATGGCTGACCACGATATGGAGGAGAGGATTTGACAGACGAAGAGTGGTTTCATGAAGGTTTGCCAGGAAAATAGAGTTCAAAATGCAGCGTTCCGATTCAATGCGTACAGAATAAGCGGCGGGATCGTAGAATTAGGCGTTTTCTGACCCATGAATGAAAGACTTGAGGGACATGGTCTCCGAACGAAGGATCAAAGATCCGAGGTCGGAGGAGAAACTTCTGAAATGGAAGATTGGAACGAAAGCTTTCTCAAAGTGTTTGCCACGATGAGGCCCATTGCTTTCAGTGTCGAGTTTCTCTATCTCCCTCTGCTGGACGACTGCCTTGAGTTGAGCTAGCGACTCTCCTTGGTCCGAACAGTCTGGATCTCACTGCAGCCATGCCCACCAGAGATGAAAATCATAGGACAGCCGACGCTACCAGGTATCTGGTATTGCGCCCAGGCCGTACGCTCGCAGCATCAGCGTTAGAAACGCCCTCGGGTTCATTGTCGCCTTCACCTCGGAGGTTGTCCTCCACACTGGCATTGTTGGCCTCCAGTTGGTCTCCAGTTGGTCTCCATCCTCCCACAAAGCACCATAGGCTTTTCTTTGTCGTTGCAAGGGATACTAGAAGTGATACCAGCAATGAAACATTGCGTCTGACTTCCGCGATTATTTTGTCTCCTGTGTATTGCTCGCCTTCGTCGGTTCGTTGTCGCTCGTCACAAGTCAACTGGGTGGTAATGTCAAATGTGTAGCTCTGGAGAAGCACACTGCATTATGCAGTTCGCCGAACTGGTTGCTCCACTCATCTTGGATTTCCTGGCAGAACGGGACTCACTCCGGATACCACGACAAGATGTGGATCTGTCAATCAACGTAGCCGACTATATCCCCATGATCCTTTGCTCCCCCCAAATGCTCCTCATGACCATGACCTCGCAAATCACAGGTAATAGAGGCCGCAACGCTTGGAATATTGCGTAGCTTGGGGGTCGAGAGTGTGATCCACGAAATGTAGTGTTGTGCCGACCACAGAATTGGGGAAGCACAGGCAGTAAAATGTGGCAGGGGGTTCAGGAATTCATCGGAAATCAAGGGTTACCCACAATTTCCCTTTTCCCACCTCGACATAGCAGACACAGTAAGTTAGGGAACGGGGGGCTGTTGCTGATACTCAACACCTGGTATATTGGGACAGCACTTGACACCACACTCCCTTCAACAAAACTCTCAATGATGTAATCCGCTTTCTGGGCGCCAGACTGTGGCGCATTGCGTTGCACACAAAAACGACCGCACGGGGGCTAGGACAATAGCCGTCCAATCGTTGCTACCCAGTATCCAAGTGAAGCTTAGAGCTGAATCTGAGGCCTGAACATGAGTCCATCACTGCCAGCGTCGGCTGAAGCTTGCCCCTTTCGTTGGTAAGCTGGGATTAGGTCAGCTTGGTATCATTCGAGGCCTGCAGCAGCGGTGAGGTTGATGCGGATTTTCCTCATCTTGGCAGTCATGGTGAAAGAAGAGCACAACAAGCATTCGCGCAGGAAAGGAAACCCCATCATGATCGACTTCGATATTGTGGCCCAGTGGTTCTATATCTGAATACGTCCAAGCTTGGATGCAGAACACTGGCGAGCGTGATGAAGTTAATAAGCAGTGTATGGAGTGACTTGGGGAAGCACTGGAGAATGACCCCACTGAAGATCGCCTGATCAGCAAAGTGGAGGCAATGCGGCCTGGAACCATATCCGGAATCTACCACCGCCCAAGCGGTGGGGGCTGAGTGTTGGAGACGGTGGCAAACATTGCTGACATCTGTATGCTTTCATTTCTTGACAGATATAGGTGCTAATTAAACTTGCATTTCTTTCGTAGCTCGAAATAAGATACCCATCCTAGAGAAGTATTAAACACCATAGTCAACGCAGGACCGGACCATGCATCCTCTTTGAAGGCCCAAATGGTCACCGCCGTGCACCGCAGCTTGGATACTACGAAAGCCTCTCTAACTCCTTCTGAGTCCAGTCCCATAGATTTCCAGCCAGATCAGAGTCTCGCGAACTCGCTGTATCAAGGTTTCCCTTCTTTGCAATGGGAACATAATAGGCCCCATCTTCCAGATTCCCACGTGCTGTAGTACCCGCCCATGTCTGGTTGTATGGTCCTTCTTCAACAGGTGTCCATCCATCGCCCAACAGGGCCATTATCCGAACAGGCAGTGTTGTCATGAATGGTACATTTGCAAAGAGATCTGTTTTGATGTAGCCAGGATGCACTGAGACGGTCATTATGTTTGGATATCGCTTTGCCAGCTCCCTTGCGTATAGCATATTCGCTAATTTGCTCTGACCATACCTGCTCCATCTCCCACCCGGTATCATGCCGCCGAGGTCTTCCTGGGTCGTCTTGAGCGAGTCGAATGCGATGCCTTCTTTGGGTGCTTGCCTGTACGCTATGGAAGTCATGTTGATTATTCGTACATCTGAGCCGGGTTGCTCTGCCGTGTGTAGCATGAGAGGCAGTAAGAGTTTGATCAGGAGGGCATGGCCAACATGATTCGTTCCAAACTGAATTTCGTAGCCATCCTCAGTCAGACCCGGGGGAAGTGCCATGACACCGGCGTTTGCAAATAGGACATCCAATCGGTCGGCCTGTGCCAGAAATTGCTGCGCGGCTTGCTTGACTGAACTCAAGTTTGCGAGATTGCATTGGACGAAGGTGATTGGTACATCAGGATGTGTGACATTGGTCTTGGCTATTATCTCGTTCGCCTTATTGTTGTTCCTGCCACTGAAGTAGATGTGGGCAGGCCTCTTAGCAGCAAGAAGAGATATTGACCCTGCCCCTAATCCCGCAGTGCCTAACATTCTCGTCAGTCAAACTCGCGTCAATTCGACTCACACCAGCTTACCACCAGTTATGAAATAAACTCGCCCTGCCAGGCTCGGGATATCGTTAGGACTGAAGGCGGAGGATGGCATAGCTGATACCTTGAGAGAAAACGCTGATCGTTAGGGAATCTGTTGGGCTAGTTGTTGCATCGGTGTCTGAGGTTCCCCAGTCAAGTTAGTGAGAGAGATGCCCAGAAGATAAACAATTCTTGTGCAGAGCTCGTGAGAGTCTCCTGTCGGAGCTCATGGACACAGAAAGGGATAACATTCTTCCGCCCATTGGAGTTCAGAGAGTCGTTGCGGCCGCGTTGTCCCAAAGATGGCCCTGATAAGATCGTTGCACGTCTATGACTTAGAATTACGGCCGTTGTCAAACTTGCAAAGGTTCTAGGAGACACGGACTTTGGAAAGATGGACCTTGTTGTCTGCAGGCTCGATATAGCGGGGAGCTGTGCCTTCGTGCGCTCGCATGGGACCTTGTTCCTGTCAGGAGACACATGGGGTGTTGTTCTGGACGAACTGGCCAGATAGTGTCGGCTCCGGCAAAGACGTCATTGATGCCTGGGGCACAAAGAGTTGGACTGGATGTGGCATGTGAAATGCAGAGCAGCTATGACTCTTTTGCCGCTGGCACATAGATCTATTGCTGGATCAGGTGAGTGGGAAAATCTGCAATGGGTGTTTAGTTGATGACGAGGCTGCTAAATTGAAAACGCTGGCATGCCCGCACCACGTTCGCCGCTACTTCAACTCGAGAACTGCGACTTGCATTTTCAGGACACTGCATACATCGAGGGGTAACACTTGATATTCCCAATTTGGATTTGACAGACTCTATAACTCCATCTAGTCCAGAGAATTTCACAGATTTTCATTTGCCCCTACCAGTCCAGGCTCCATTGTCGAAACAACTCTCTTGCCCCGCCTCAAGACCATGTTCAAGAAGAAGCCCCAAATCAAGAATTTGTCGCCGCTCAAGTCATCCGAGCGCAGGAAACTAGCCGATCAGATCAGAAAGGACTACTCGCTACCTGAACCGCCAACCGAGCCCTCACAAGAGCAAGAAGGCCAGCCCTCACAACCACAGTCCTTGACTAGCATACGGAACGCGCTACTGCCGGACCCAACTTCCTCGGCGAAGTTCACAACAACCCATGGGCCCAACTCCACATTGATATCTGGCACAGTGTATGTGGGGGCTCATCCTGGGCAAGAAGAACGCATATTGTGGTTTCAGATAGGGAAAGACGATCGACTCATACCAACCGTGTACACCCTGTGGCAGAATCCTGGCATTACACCTCTCCTGTATGTTGGCGATGCGGTTGTATCGAAGTTGAAAGGAGGAGCGGATCTGTTTGCGCCGGGGCTGATTAAGCCATACAATGGCTTTGACCAAAGGGCCGTCAAAGGGTCCGTGATAGCTGTGGCGGGCCACAAGTCCGATACTGTGCCTCGATGGATTGGCACGAGCAAGGTTGATATCCATGCATTACAGGATAATGCTACAGGTACCGCTGCAGAAGGGCTTCACTGGGAAGGTGATGAGCTGTGGTCTTGGAGTGCCCTGAACAAGGGAGGGTCTGCGGCTCCGGATGCCATTCAAGGATGGCCAAGTCTTACTGCTGGAATTGAGCAAGGAGCAGAAGAGCTGGACATTGATGATGAGCCCGAGGATGACCATGTCGGTGGCGGCGTGGCACTGGAAAGCAGCACTGGCGACATCAAAGCAACGAACGGAAACACGATCGCTGAGCGCGAGGATGATCAGACTGAAGAGCATGTACCCAGTACGAAAGAAGTCGATGATGCATTCATGGAGGCGTTTTTGTATGCCGTGTACAATGCAAAGAAGAACCATCCAGCCGAGCCGCACGGCCTCGACTTCCCAATCCAACCATCCTTCCTCATTTCAAACATGGTACAACCCCACCTCAGGTACCAGTCGGCTCACTACAACATCAAGAAGACCTCGTGGAAGAATGCCAAAAAGTTCATCAAGTACCTTGACAAAGCCGTTCTGGTAAAGTCGAAAGACCGCAATGGCGGTGAGACTGTCATATTGGACATCGACTTCAATGACGAGAAAGTCAAGACCTTCCAGCCATACCGTCTGCCGAAACCGAAAGCTGCTGAACCAGCCGAAGACGCCGGTGGTGTGGCCAAGGCCACTTCAGACACAGGTACAGATCAATCTGTCGGCCAAAAGCTCTCTTTGCAAGTTGTTTACCGAGCATCCTCAAAACTCGTTCCTGAATTGCTCTCGAGTAAGACTGCCTTCTACACATCGCAGCAGATCACATCCGCGCTCAAGCAGTACATCGAAGATAATCCTGACCTCGTCAACGAGTCACGGAAGCGCTACGTTAAACTAAACCCTTTCATCGCCAACAATATCCTGGGCTCAAACCCGTCTTCGGGTGACACCAAGGCGCTCTCAGCTGGTGAGATCGACCGAGGCGCACTCAACAAACGGATCCTGGAAGACAACCACCTCTGTATACCCTACCACATCATCCTCCGCAACGACCAGACTCTCGAATCAGATCCGTCTCTCAAGCCAAAAGCCGGCCCGCCTCCGAAGGTCACTCTTACGATCGAAAGAAGAGGCGGGAACAAAGTCGTCACAGCAGTGGCCGGACTGGAGAGCTTCTTCATAAACGCGCAGTTGATACGGCCGGAACTGCAGAAGAAGTGTGCCGGTAGCGCTAGTATTGGCCAGCTTGTTGGAGGCAAGCCGGGAACGCTAGAGGTGCAGGTGCAAGGTGATCAGAGAAGTGTGATAGAAAAGGAGGTTCTGGCGAAGAGAGGTGTAAAGAGTGAGTGGATTGAAATTGTGGACAAGACTAAGAAGGGTGGCAGAAAATAGTCCTTCAGGAATCGACGGTAAAGGGTAAGCAGGTGGCGGATCAGAAAGCTCAAAAGCGGGTTGATAAACGTTGAGCGAGCCACGCCATCACATCAATTCGGTCGAAATAACTAGTTTATGTCGAGGCGGTCCGAGTATGGTGTACTCAGAGCATACCCAATGGAAACCAGCATTCGGTGAAGCAACCCTGCAAATGGTCAGTCAATAAATGTACCCAGTCGCGCCCACACTCTCTCCCCATTCTCAAGCTTTAGCCCCTTCCATTCAAGGATAGCCGTGCCCCTCTTCTCTTCAGAAGGCGTCCTCATTTACGTCTTTGATGTCTGAAATCTCCACCAACCGAGTCACTACTCACAGGACTGCTGCACATATGATTATCGCCTGACAGCGGGCTGCGACCAATAGCTTGCTCTTCTTCAGACTATTTGGTATTTCCAATTCCTTGCTTTGCTCTTGCTCTGCTCCTGCTCTGCTCTTGATTGTCTTTGATGTCTGCTTGGTGTGGCTTGGGCTCTGGACATTAGACGCATCAAATTGAAATTGGGGCAGAGAAATTCAGCAGAAAGTCCGGATTGCCAGCTTGGCGAAAGCAGAGGAAGAAGGTCTCCTCGACGGGGTGCTCTGCTAATGCTGGTGTTAATCGGAATCTCAGGTTGAGGAGTTGGCTTGAGGTTTGGGGTCAATTCTGGATGAGCGGACATCGCTGAATCCCATTATCGAATGGTAGCTGGTATCTAGCCACCCTCCGGTCGAGTGACTGATTGCTGCTCGGTTTCCGGAAGCGGTTTTGGGACATGATCCGCTCTCAACTCGACCTGTCGCGTGGATTAAGCAAGTCAATCTTTGAGAAAGCCAAATGTTAGCACCTCTCAAATAAAAACTTAGATGAGGGAAAGCCGAGTCTCGCTCTTAGATTGTATTGCTGATATGGCTCGAATGATAGTGAATCCCTTGTTCACGAAAAGTTCCTCTGCAGCCTCATATCTCTCCCATGAGAATCTCAATTGCCGCCCATTCCTCCCTACGTTCAACTTTGAGTCTCAGGTAGTGGCATCGCTGCTGTCATTTCTGTTTCAAGCCTCGCCAACGTTGAGAGAAATCGATGCATCCTCGTCTGGACCTAACGGTGTCATCCTTCGCTCAGCTTAACTGGCCTCCACATCTGCCATGAGTGCTTCCTATCAGCCAGACTAGTTTCCCAGTAAGGGGCAGGTAGTGTTTGCTTGATCGATCGAGTGCCTCGATACCACTATGGGCCAGGTGGTTTCTTCTTGAAGACTTGCTGTCATACTGATTAGCGCTTGACTCCTTCCACGAGAATGGAATTTTGCCATACCTGACATTGGGCTACCATAAGCTGCCCATTGGGTTGAGGTATTCTGCGAGACGGTCTTGATGACTGATGAGAGACTTGGCAGATCAATTCCCTGGGGCTATCTTAACTTAGTTGATGGCATGCAGTGAGACGCTTGGTCGCGAAGATTCGAAGTGTTGTTGGGCCTGTGAGCTCTTTGAGAGTGCACCCTTTGGAGCTCCACGCAGCGTGTCCATCTCTTCATTGGCTTCAGAGTTGCAACATGCTCCTTTTACTGCAACAGAAGTGTCCAGATTTGCAGTCATACTGTATCAGTCCTTCCCTGCAAGCTTCCAGCCCCTTCCCAAGTAGCATGGTATCTCGGTGATCATCTATTTCCTCAGGCCGACGGAGGTGGGTTGTTAAACGTGGTGCCTTGCTGCTTGTCCCACGGATCTGGCACATCTGGATTTGCCTGTTTCCACTCCGCAATTTTGGCTTCCAGATCTTCCAAGCTGTCTTGAAATGCATCCTTGACAGGTTCCGTCCTCACTTCCCAGATATCCTCACTGCTTGGACCCGTCTTCCATTTCACTGCCTTCTTCCTGTAGTGGTCCTGTATAGCCTTGGCCCTATCCTTATCATCCCAGTTCCTTGTCCTCATGCAGAGCCAGAAGTCCGACCAGTGGTTTTTGCAGGATCTGAATTCTCCATATCGATAGACATTCACAAATTGACCACCAAGGCTTTGGCAAAACATAGCGTAGTCAAGAGCTGATCGACAGGACATTTCGGCTGGATAGAGAGCTTCAGGAGAAATGTCTGCGGGAATAGGAGTTGATTCTGACCTCCCATCCTTTTTGGCTTGCACTCTGTGCTCCTGCGATTTCGCCTGCTCTATCTCAATCTCTTTCAGCAGCTCCGCAAAATCGAGGCTGGCCTGTTCTTCTCGGGACAGTTCTTGCTTGATGGGAGTAGGTAGCTGCGTTGACGGTGGTGGTCGTGCGGGTTCCGCTGGCTCAGATGATGGAGGAATGCGAGCATTGTTATTGTTCGAGGAGCCAAAGGGCCACCACATCGTGTGTTGTTGTAGTGGAGTTTGTTGAGCCTCTCAAGATTCGATGTGCGCAGTTTCTTCCCACTGAGATCGATGATCCCCCCGAAGCACTAGCCGTCGAAGGTGGAAATAATTTTGGAGACACGGCTCCTCGCGTGCAAGTTTACGTCACAGACGCGTCTCAGAAACTTGAATTCAGCTGCGCCCGCAGCATATGGTAAGTGCCAACTTTCTGAGCAGTATCAACTAGTCTGGTCTGTAGGTGTCGACACTCTTCATCATCAACTCCAACGAGGTGAAGCATTTGGTGGGAGGTAAAAGACGCAGCATCCAGAACTCCAGCTGGTGGGCAGTCTATCAGTTCACAGACACACGATGCGACAGCAATAGCATATGATGATCTCAATGAGAGGCGTTCTGCGGCAGCAGCCCCAGCGCCTTTTCCCACTGCAAAAGCAATACATCCACAGTATTCGTGACCGTCGACCCAAACTCCAGACTTTGCCAATCGCAAGCACGAACCGACGACGAAGCTCGTCCGATTCTGGTGAGGATGAAACGGGTCATATCAACACTGCACCCAACGAGGGCATCTTCTTCCTTGACAACATCTTCCCTCTCAAGCTTCAATGGCTCACACGCCTGCCTTTCGTCGACGGTTCGAGTATAGTGTCAGCCTACAAGCGAGTCAACAGTCCACACATTGCCCTAGCGGACCCGACGGGTATTGTATCTCGTGCTCTACCTAGCAACCTTCCTATCAAGGTTCTGTCGATTCTACCACGAGTACGAGAAGGAGGCGCATATGTCAAGTTCCAGCATGACCCCAGCATTACGGTTGAGGAGCTGGAAGGCACTGTAAAGGACTATTTGAAAGAAAAACCAATTAGGCCTTGGTTTAATCCTCTTCGCCAAGTCCGAGCTTTCTTGGTCAAGGGCAGGCCGTGGATAGAGGACCTCTACAGACTCCCGAGCTCGCGCATCAAAGTCGAATTTCTGCCAACTTCACCGGAAGCGTCAGCAGCAGAACTAACGCAGGAGACACTGTACTCGCTCTTTCGCAGGTACGGTACAATCCTGGAAATGGTGTCGCAACCGTCCGATTCCAAGATCGCTCCTCGATACGCTTACATCGACTACTCGCGTGTACGATACGCCACAATGTCAAAGAATTGCATGCATGGCTTTATCCTCGTTGAAGAGGCTGGGGGCGGCAAATCAGGGACCCTGTTGAAGATCAGCTATGAGCCGAAGGTCAAAGGCAAATGGTTCAGGGACTGGATCACGAGCCATCCAAGAATAGTCATTCCGGTGGTTGCTGCAATCATTGCCGCCGTCTCCGTTTCAGTCTTTGACCCAATCAGGACCTGGAGCATCAGGGCGCACATTTTACATGGCCTACATCTTGAGAACAACAAATACTACCAGTGGATCAGGAGGCAACTTAGTCGAGGCTATGACTATCTCAGATTTAGCCCTAGGGCTGCTGAAGATGGAGGTCTCAATGCCATATGGGAAGACAGACATACTCAGATGGAACAACTCCGAACTTGGCTGTCTGAAAGTCTGGACACTTTCGTTGTTGTTCAAGGGCCCAGAGGCGCAGGCAAGAGACAGCTCATCGACCAAGCGCTGAAGAACGAGCCGCACAAGCTTGTCATTGACTGCAAGAGGATCCAGGAGGCACGAGGCGATAGCAAGACCATCAATGCCGCCGCGGCCGAAGTCGGGTATCGTCCAGTATTTTCGTGGATGAACTCGATCAGCAGTATGATTGATCTAGCCGCAATGGGCACGATCGGCACAAAGACTGGTTTCTCGGAGACCGTTGAAAACCAGCTCGTCAAGATTTGGACCAACACAAGCTCTGCGCTACGATCGATCGCATTGTCCTGCCGAAGGAAAGATGACCGCGATGCTGGCTTACCGGATGATGAGTGGCTCGAAGCCCATCCTGAGCACAGGCCGATCGTCATCCTCGACAACTTCCTTCACAAGAGCACGGAAGGGTCGGCGGATATGGTCTACGACAAGCTTGCTGAATGGGCCGCCAGCTTGGTGACGCACAACATTGCTCATGTCATCGTCCTGACCACTGATGTATCTTTCTCCAAATCCTTGTCCAAAGCTCTGCCCGACCGGGTCTTTCGCCAGATGTCTTTAGGAGATTGTTCTCCAGAAGTTGCGAAGAAGGTCGTAATCAGACATCTAGATGCCGATGCTGTAACTGCAGAAGGTGAGCAGAAATTGACACCATCACAACTGCGCAATGATCTGGACGAGCTTGACTGTGTCATACAAGTCCTCGGTGGCCGTCTGACAGATCTCGAGTTTCTTGCTCGGAGAATTCAAGCAGGTGAGTCACCTGGCAAAGCCGTCAAGCAAATTATCGAGCAATCAGCGTCCGAGATCTTGAAGATGTATC
Organism: Arthrocladium fulminans; assembly: GCA_003614865.1. Classification (NCBI taxonomy): domain Eukaryota; kingdom Fungi; phylum Ascomycota; class Eurotiomycetes; order Chaetothyriales; family Trichomeriaceae; genus Arthrocladium; species Arthrocladium fulminans. The sequence goes on from QXWJ01000002.1 coordinate 1,078,456, forward strand.
TCCTCGATGCTGAAAAGACTTGGACACCACAACAAGCGTGGGTTTTGATCAAAGAACTTGCAGCAAACGAGGAGCTCAAGTACAACGAGCTCGTGTTGAATGACATGTTTAGCAAGAATGGCGAGCAATGCCTACAGGCGCTCGAACAAGCGGAACTCATCTCCATTAGCTCGGTCAATGGCCGACCAAACAAGATCAGACCAGGCAAGCCAGTTTATCTCTCAGCGTTTCAGTATCTCACTGAGGATGAAGTCTTGCGCAGCCGACTTGACCTAAGCATTATATCGCAGTTGGCCGCGAAGGAAAACTCAACGATACAGTCGTGCGAGGAGGAACTGAGGCGATTGGCAGAGTTGCCAGGAACTCCTGCTCAGCTGAAGCCACGGATTAAGTATCTGTTGGATAAGGCGGCTGCGTCGCAGGAGAAGATTGTGAGCTATGAAGCGAAGAGTGGACATCTGAAGAAGATACTCAGCGAAAAGTACTAATCCGCCGTCTCTGGGCTTGGAGAGCAACGTTACGATGATACCCATGACTGGCCTGTTGCTGGCAATGTTTGATTCTGATCACTTCTCTTCTCAATACACTCGCTTGAGCTGCTACACTCGAATTTAATATTAGATTCTGCAATGCCACGCTTTCTATACTGCTTGGACGTCAAACACGTTTCTTTCAACCATTCTTGCCACTTTTGGAATGTGACTGGGCACAATCCCCACACAGCCACTTTGGCGAGAAGCTTGACTACGAGATTCGAATCGTTTGTGAATTCCACTTGCATATACCTCCACCGAAGTATCGCAGCAGATTTGACATTTTCATCCCCCAAACCGATCCAAAACTCTTGCTGCAAACAAAAGCACTTCTTGCTCTTGCTTACGGAGAATATGCGGTAGACACTCCGAACCACCCCAGGTCCCGACGCGGATCAAACGTTCGGCAGATTATATCTACTAACAGCGAGCTACTGCCACCATTGGTGAAGACTGCACCTGCGTAGGACATGTCTTCTCCCAACAATGCCTCTTCGAATGAGGCTTGGTTCAGCGAATTCATAGATCCCTTCAGGGCCGACCGCTGGGTCTGGGCCATTCATTTGGTTTTCACGGCACTCCTTTTTACCCGGGCGCTCACACAAGTTTGGTCGACCTTTCGTACTACAAACTCAAATGCCGGTACTCGGTCGATAAGTCGACGACCATACTGGATTCCGTACCTGGGCACGACACCCCTCTTCTCGTTGCGCTCTCAAGCTTGGCTCCTCATTCAATCACGAGAGTACAATTCTGGAGCGTTTGTCCTTAAACTCTCGGGTCGAGACTATATCGTTATCACATCACCAGGACTCCATGCACATCTCTCAGATCCCTCTGCACCAGTGAGCACCCATGCCCATGACGACCTACGAAGCAGGCGCTTCTTCAGTAACCCTCAAGTCACCTCCGAAAGTCATTCGCGAATCTCGGCAGCGTTGTGGTCCTACATAGGCAATGGACCCCGTCTCACGAAGCTAACGCGCCTTCTCGAGACTCATTCCTACAATTTCATCTCACCCTCCAAATCTTGGGTCGACCAGGCGCAATGGGAACGCAGCGCGGATGTCAAGGTCATGTCGACTTCACCGAACCTAGCAGTCTCGGCTTCTCTGACAGTGCTCGTGCGAGACTTCTCATCACATATCCTCCTGTCAACAATTCTCGGTACTTCTTTCGTCGAAGCCAATCCAGGCTTCATTGGAGACTTCTTCGACTTCAGCTCAAAGTATGCGACGTTCATGACTGGCTTACCGTACTGGCTTGCACCTGGACTAGGCCCACCGGCTCTCGCGCGCGAGCGATGTTTGCTTGCGCTTGATGGCCTTGTGCATGCTATCTTAGCAGAAATGTATGGGGAGAGTATGCAAGGGAAGGGTACTGGTATGCTGTACGACTTGGAGGACGTTCACGGCGCCATCTGGGATCTGATAAGACAGGCGAAGCAGGAGGATGGCGAGAAGAAGACACGGGCGATAGCGTGCGAAGTGCTCGAGGTCATCTGGCAGGTGAACTTCTACTCGGTGAATATGGTAATCTGGGTGTTGATATACTTGTTTATGGATGGCACCGAGAATAAGATGGCATTACAGAGTATTAGGGATGAGATCAAGGCAGTGGTCAAAGTTATGAAACCGGAGCCAACTGGCCTGCCATTCGAAGATCCACCAAGTTTGAAGTTTGTCCCTACGATTGTGGATAGGAGAATGGATGAAGTCTGTCCTATTCTGAAGAGTGCACTCCTGGAGGTGCAAAGGCTTGAGACGGAACCTGAGGAGTATTTCATAGTCAAGGATGACTTTGTACTCCAGGATGACAGGGTTGGTGCAGGAATTGAGAGGAGGGCCAGCCCAAGCACTGCCAAAGAGATGTTTCAGCTGAAGAAGGGAGACCACATCTATGCCGCCTATGGAGCGGGCGCCAAAGACTCTCAGCATTGGGACAGACCAAGGAGGTTTGTCCCAAGCAGATTCATGTCTAAGCATGACCAAAGTGCCAGAGAGTCCATGACTGAGGGGCTGCCAAAGCCCAGGTCAGCATATCATCTAGAACTTCGGGCTGATGTTCTGTGTCTTGTGGCGGCGTTACTTTCATTCTATGAGATTGGAGGACTTGGTCATCCTGGAACAAACTTGACTGCTGGAGTAGGTGTTCCGAAAAAGCATATCACAGCCAAGGTTTCGAGGCGGCTAGTCAAATGATAGGAGTCTAGTAGTTGGGAGATGACTGCTTCGTTGTTTCAAGTCAGGCTGTGCGCTATTTGGCACTAGTATCTACCGTAGACGCAAGGCGAATATCATGTGACATCAGTTTCCAACTGATGGCCACCGCACGGCACATTGTCTGCTCGCCTTTGACTACGCGCTTTTAGCAGATTTGCCCATTGGAATTCCTTCTACATCGCACACTCGAGATGTCTGAGCGAAAGGTGCTGTCGAAATACTACCCTCCGGACTTTGACCCATCCAAGGTCGCAAGAACCCCCAAGCATCTGCGACCGACCGGGCCAAAGACGATACCAGTCAGGCTGATGGCACCTTTCAGCATGAAATGTACGTCGTGTGGCGAATACATCTACAAAGGACGAAAATTTAACGCAAGAAAAGAGACCACTGACGAGAAATACCTGAACATTTCTATCATACGGTTTTACATCCGATGCACGAGGTGTAGCTCAGAGATCACGTTCAAGACAGACCCGAAAAATACAGACTACACGTGCGAGCGAGGTGCAAAACGCAACTTTGAGCCATGGCGCGATCCTACAAGCAAGGAGCTGCAGGAAACTGACGAGCAAAGGCTCGATAGATTGGAACGAGAAGAAGCGGAGGCGGCTGAGGAGGAGGAGAGGAATGCAATGGAAGAGCTCGAGCAGAAAATGGAGGAAAGCAAGCGCGAGATGCAGATAGCTGATGCGCTTGACGAGATCCGAACGAGAAATGCTCGGATAGAGCGTGGGGAGAAGGGGAGCAAAGAAGAGCAGGCGTTGGCTCAGGCGCGGCAGGAAGCGATACAAGCACGGCAGCGAGAGGAGCAGGAACTCGAAGAGGCTGCGCGACAAGCGTTCAGTCGAGAGAATGTCGAGAAAGCCAGACGGGAGGAGCTAGAAGCGACCACCGGAGTGCAGAGCGCCCTGGAAGATGCAGTTCCCACAGCACATACATTTGAAAGGGTTTCAAGGCCGAGGAAGGCTAATGGCGTGCCATTGGTGAAGAAAGCAGTGCCGGTTGCTACCAAATCGCTCGAGGTTGCCTCAAAATCTGTGGCACAGGCCGGCCTTGGATTGGGGGCTTACGATTCTGACGATGATGACAACTGACATGCCTTGCGGCATCTCGCAGCTTCATGGCACTGGAAGACAGAAATACCCAAGAATGTGCCGACCATTGACCTATGTACTTGGAACAGCGATTACTTGTACTCGTACGCATCCTGTCCTTTTTTTAATCCAAGGATTTGGCATGGGAGCGGCTACCAAGTCACTCCGCTGAACCACTCTTGAGAACCCGGGGTGCATCCCATGCTTGCTTTCTGCATTTTTCGTCCAAATCTGTCTACAAGGTCCTGCATCAGATGCGCCAATTTTCCGCTGCTGCTCAGTGGTGTGATGATGGAGATCCGGTTAAGCCCCGCACTTACCATGTTTGATTGGTTTCTTTTAGCTTGGCGAAGCGATACCGGGAATATTGCGGATCTGATAAATTTGATAAGATCTTTTCAACCACTTAAAATTCACTTACCCTACAAGTGGTCATTGTCGTTTCTTCTGTTGGACTTGACGACGAGGAGAGCAAATCTACAATTTACCAGCACGAGCTTAAACCTGACTTTGTCGCTAGAGGAGGGCCTCACCCGTCTTCACCGACAGCTGGAAATGCCACTTGTACTGTCCAGCTTCAGCTAACTCACGCCACTCATGGCCTCGGGATCCAGCTCGACTCCGGTTCCAACCACAAGCAACTCGAACATGCAAAAACCACCATCGCTATGCATGAAGCCCCTCCCACCCTCTGTTGCCTCCCCACCCAGTGCCACCTCCCCGCCTATTTCGCTGACAAGTAAAGAATGGATCGTTCCGCCGCGCCCAAAGCCTGGTCGCAAGCCAGCTACAGATACCCCTCCCACTAAGCGCAAGGCCCAAAATAGAGCTGCACAGCGAGCTTTCCGCGAAAGGCGTGCTGCAAGAGTCGGCGAGCTGGAAGAGCAGCTCAAAGAAATCGAAGAACAGAATGAACAAGAGCAAGAAAGTCTACGGGCCAACATTTCTGAATTGGAGCAAAGCCTGGAAAGGTGTCAGGCCGATTTGTCTACATGGATGGCAAAGTGCCAGAAGCTTGAAGCTGACCTTGCCCAATCTCAAGAACAGTTGACGAAGTACCAGAATCAACGTTCTGCCACCACCGACACGTCCATTTCCTCTGACCCAAATGCCATTGGCTGTGGAAACTGCACGCTTGAGAGCCACTGTCAGTGCATTGATGATGTTGTCCAAGGCATGAATGACGATGCTGATGCATCTACCCAAAATCACGATGCCCAATCTCAATATGCCTCGGCTCAGAAGAAGATCAAATTGGAGCCTTCGGATCCGAACGCCATGGAGATCGATTTCACTACAGCATTCTCCAAGGTTCCGCAACCACCATCACATCGCCATCATCCTTCAGCCGTCATGGCAGATCCATGTGGCTTTTGCCAAGATGGAACTCCATGTATCTGTGCAGAGATGGCAGCGGAACAAGAAAAGCAAAACCAAACACGTCCCAGTTCGCCCGCTCTGCGAAGTCGACCGGGTCCAAGACAAATGGTTGAATTTACGCCGCCACCCTCTGAGGGGGACGTGGCTAACTCCACTGTCTCAGCCATGATGAGTTGTGTCGGTGGGCCAGGAACTTGTGCACAGTGTCTCGCAGATCCAAACTCCACTCTCTTCTGCAAGTCCTTAGCCGCTTCTCGAGCAAAGGCAGGCGATGACTCGGGTTGCTGTGGTGGCCGTCCTGCTGGTGGGGGATGCTGCCAGTCATCTGTGCCGCTGCCTCCTCGAGCCACGAGGTCGCGGACTGCTGGAAACCCAGCCATGCTTCTACCTGCTCCTAATACGAGGCACCCGGTTACTCTCTCTTGCGCCGACGCGTATACTGCTCTGAGTAGGCATTCTGCTTATGAGCAAGCGAGTGGCGACATGGCTTCATGGATGCCAAAGCTTCATGCAAGCCCAATCACTGTGGAAGGGCGTCCGGCAATGGAAATTGATGCTGCAAACGTCATGGCTGTCCTGAAGGACTTTGATCGAAGGTTCGGCGCTAACAAATGAGAATGGTTTCGGCTGCCACAAAATGATGGAGTTTTGATTGAACTACATCAAATTGAATACATACGGCCCGGCAAACTGAGCTGGACCTACAAATAAGTGTAGAAGATCAAACAATCGCCAGGAGCGAGTCAGGCTGCTGCTTCGATATGGAGAATGAATTGGGAAGGACAATCTATTGGGTAAGGGACATCTCGTATCCTGATCGGCCTTGGCTGGACAATAAATCAGGCGGAACAGTTCTTCATTTCGATTAAGAGCCCAAGGCATATTGCTAACCATCTGCCGGACGCCGCAATTGCCGCTCCATTCTGCAGAGCACTCACTACCTAAATGCTGGACTGATAATGTCAAGGATAGCTAGACATTTCCAGGCTAGGGTACAATCAAATACAGAGCACGGGCTAGACGGGATAGAATCTGACGTGTCATCTACTCGCGAGAGCTAGCGAAGCCACCAGAAGGATGCGAGTTTGGACACCATGATAAGGATGACACGAGGCACTGACGCGATGGTACAGTGCAACAAAAGAAGTGGCTGCTGGAGAGGAATGAGCATGAACATGACGAGGCAGGATGGTATGCTGTTGGCCCTCCATCGCGAGAATAATCCATGACCGTTTGGAGAGCAGCTTGAGCGAATCTCAGCGAGGGAATTAGAGGCTGCGATGGAAGATGATTGGTCTTGGCACCAAAACAAGTTATGATTGGCGGTCATATGGCAGTCAAGGATTAGTGTACACAGCAAACGAGCATCAACAACTCAAACATGACTTTAGACGCACTTCATCCTTCATTTTTGCTTTCTCATCGCCACGGGTTTTTCAGATTGCTTTAGCTTTCGCTCAGCATTGCACACCAAAAGTTGACGCGTTTTTTGCGTGAATCGGTGCGCGCATTCCAGGTTCAATCATTTCTCATGACAAGGGGCGGTTCCGACTTGGGTTTCCTGGTACTCAAACAAACGGTCGTCGCAACCATCCGGAGACCATTCAATGTGTGACAAAGTCACTACGGTCGCTTCGCGCCTTTCAGGGCGCCTGCGCACATGGCGCTGACTCCCTCAGCAAATGCAATCGATATTTCTGTACACAAACGAAACTTACCACGGGACTACGTGGGCTTTTTCAGTCAACTCAACAAATATCATTATCAAGAGCGAACAAAAACTCATCTCGAACGCAACATGACGAGGGTGCTTAATGCGCATAACAAGCGACTAACTCGTCAACGACAAAGTGGAAGCACGGGAATTCGAGGCAATTTGCGATATGTGACCACTTTGGGTGTTTCCTCAGATGGTGCTGGGGGTGAGCGCCCGGAGACTAGCGGCGTGTCGGTCAACGGGACTAACCGTGCAGAGAAGCTCGCAAATGGGCTGAGCGAGAAAGCAGATCCGTTGTCCAAGGAGCATGACACGTCGCTTCCGGCCATCGAAGTCATGTCGCGGGAAGCACTGCAGGTGAAGCGCCAATCAGATCTCTACCAGAGCCAAGGTAGGCGTAGCCTTAGGCGTCTGCAAGCACAGCAGCATGATAATCCAGACTCTACGCTTTCCATCAAGCTGTGTAATATTCGCAAGAAGCTCAATTGGAAAACAAACAGGCCTTCAGAAGGTGGACGGCCTCGCAAGAGGGCGCGTCTCGAAGACCTTAGTTGCGTCGCGCATCTCACAATCTGGGCCAAGAATCCTTCAAAGAGAGAGGACTCGTGGGCGCTCAAGGTTAGCAAGTCTCAGGAGTGTGAATTGCTGAGGGGCAGCCGGAATTTCGACCCTGTCAAAGGTCGCTACATTGAAATCAGGCCGAAGAGTGCATTTTCCATACGGAGAGACGAGTTGACGGTGATGACACAGAAAGACAACGAGAGGAAACTTGAGATGGCTCAGAGCTATTTTATGGAAATCAAAATCGTTCCTGAGAAGATCGATGCTGACTGGCCGCCAATCCCCATACTAGGCAGGGCCGCCAACGAATCTTCAGATCTAGGGTGGCAAGAAAAGGACACCCTGCAAGACTCCTTGGTAGCCAGCTACAAGAATCTGCCTGAGGCTCCAGATGCAAACACACCCCTCTCCATCTGCTTTCTGAATGGAAATACCTTTGAAACCAAATATGGATTGGAGCTTGAAGCCAAATGGGGTCTACCTGTCGCAGAGCATTCAGACACAATCGTGAAGGAAGAACACTACGAGATTGAGGACTGGATGCTTGACAAGGGCACGAAACCGTTCGGAAGAGCAGATCCTACCAGGAAGCCGCCGAAGCAAACGGCTAAAAAGTCGACGGCACCCATCACCAAACCTAAGAAATTGTCGCAAATTGTGCCGCAGGCACCAAAGGTCACCTACAAACTTGACTCATTAAAAGGCAAGGGGGAGAAGGACTTCCGCAATCTCTGCATCCAGGGATATGCATGCCAGGCGTGTCCCCCCAAAGTTTGGCCAACTCTAGAACAGCTCTTTTTTCATCTTGAAAGAACACATCACCAGTACAAATTCACCGTCGAGACTCTGGACGCAGGAAATTCTGTACGAGGGGATGCAGTAATCAGAGTCGAGCTTGCAGAGCCAGCCAAGCCTCGACAGCGCGACAGAATACAGCAAGACGACGAATACATACATTGGATCGCCCCCCCGGAGCCATTTGATATCCAGCGCCATGCCATCGAGGGCGATCGATCATGGCTAGGAGCTGAACATCCCCCGAAAACGCGACGAGGGACTGCCAATGCTCCCCTTCCAACCATGATAAACACAGATCCGCAGACTGCGCTGCGCAAAGAGCACAAGGGATACCTCCCAAACCAGCACGTTCAGCCATTCAGACCAGCCGCATACCGGCGTCAAAAGTTCCCGAACGTCCGACTGCGCACCATGGACCACGCCCATTCAACGCCGTATACGTCTATATCGCATCGCCAACTTATACCGGAGGCACTAGACGAAGACGCCAGGTCCGAGACTGACGATGAAGCGGACGACACATGGTTCGTTGCGCATTATCTCGAAGAACTTGACTTACACGCACGAGAGGGAAGCTGGTCGGATGCCCGACGCCGCCTTGCGAAGAAGTGGGACTATCATGTCCTGTATCGTGAGCGGAGCGTGGGCTCACGATACATAAGCGACTGTCTTATTAGATTTGTACGGATGGAGAAGCAGTGGATTTTGCAGAAGTCTGAGCAAGCTCCAGACGATAAGGAGCTCAACAATACACCGATGGCAAGATTTGTCGCCCTAGTTGAGTTGATGGATGAGCTAAAGGCAAAAGGAGTGATTGACAAAGGCGTTTGCGCAGATATACTTGCCATGCTACACTCAGACAACCGTCTTGCCATTCCTGACGAAGAGAAAGCGCACATCGAGCTCCAAAGGTATGATGAACGGCGCCGCAGGACGGAGATACAGCAGCGTGCAGTCATCGAGGGTATTTGTAAGGAGCACGAAAAGCATGAAAGCAGAGGAAAGAATGCAGCAGCGTTAAGTCCAACTCGGCTGCCGCTATCACAGCATATATGTGCGAAGTGTCGAAATTACATCCACCACCCGAACCTGGGAGCAGTGAGGTGTTCAGGACTTGACTGCTTGCAGCCAGATACCTGGTATCACGTCAGATGCGCTGGGCTAGAGACCTCGAACCATCCTCTTACGAAGCAACAGGTCCGGCTCATGGCCTCATTCATGAAGGAGAGGTTAACTTGGAAATGCCCTTCTTGTAGAAGCCAGCCGACAGGAGAGCAGGAGATATGAGGAACATTTTGCTGAGTCCTGCCGGGAATGGTCCAAAGTTAGGAAGTATACTACTACAAAAGAATTGGTAAACGTATCAGCCATCATTTACCATGATGCTCCTCCTACGTGCGAGGACGCTGATCGCAAGCCATTTCCCAAGATCGGAGGGTGGACTCGCATGGGAGATTGAGACATGCCAAGGCGTGGTGTTGACGCATGCTGCACATGCTGGTGGCGATTCAAAACTGCCAGCTTTGACGGCCATCAAATCATTAGGGAACAGTCAGCATGCAGAACGATCTCGGAATAGAAAGGGATTTCTGAACGCCGCAGCGATTTCGGGCTCTGAAGGCAGACAGACATGTATCCGTTTGAGTCGCATGATTTCCTGGACCAGCATCGATGCAAGACTGTCCATATCGACCTCTTTCCAGCAGGGCTTGAAGCTGCATCTATGGAGAATGAGAACAGTGTGGCCAGAAATAGCGACGATGTCAGCACAATTAAAAGAGTTCCGCTTATAGACATCATTGTCGAGATGTCCATTGGCATGATCAGGAATAGCGGATATGACAGATATTGATTTAGTGCTGGTGATCAAGTGTGAGAATTTTGGTTCTTCCCATTCTGAATGTGTTGACGCATGCTGGAAGGGCCCATTGGAAAGAGGTTCAAGGACAGGAGGGCGCCTTGGGGGGAGACTTGGTGAGACGATGGGATTGAAAGTCGCCCGGAATTGCAGAAAGAACGTTGTTTTGAGTGAGAGTCTCCACTCCGAAGACGTTGACGCATGCAACACTATTCCTGGCAGGGGGGAAAGTAAAGGTTGTGAATGTTGCTGTGGTAGCACGGATGGCCAAAGTTGAGCTTCGAATGGGATATTGACCACTTGGGAAAGCATTCGCTTGAGGATCGATCTACCACGTTAGAGGTTTGGTGCTGAGCAGACAGGCTAACAGTGTACCGTTCCAGTGCTCAACGTTGCATGTGGCGAGATATCTAAGATCATCCGAAGTTCTGAAGGGCGTCGTGCGCATGAATCTCTGTAGATGCAGTGATGTGAAGCAGTGGCATTCAAATTGACTAGCAAGTTGCCGGAGGACGGATACAAGTCACCGTGAAATGAACCACACTTGCGAAAAGGCCCAAGCGAAACTGGCATTGACGACGCCAATGTCGAAGTCTGAACGTGCAAAGAACGACATCATGTAATATGGGGTCGTCACTTTGCTGGTGAGCAGGCAACTGCTGGACATATTTTGCTGGTTGTCTAAACCCGAGCACAGTGACTACTCAAACGGATAATCTCCACGGGCCTTGAACCAGATGAACTTGCGCATGGAGAATAGTTCTTCAAATTGATTCTGTCCTAGCTATTGATCTCCAACCGTAGCCTTCTTTTCTTCGACCTCCATGTCGTTCTGGTCCTCGACAGAAGCATCACCCGAACTGGCTTGAGCCCCGCCAGCGCCCCTTTCCAAAGCCTCACATTCTTTCAGCAGCCATGTTGCGCACTCGGCCGCACCCGGTTGAGCACTGTACTCTGCCTCCACCACCACATCTCTGCCTGCCCCGTTGACGATTGTAGGATCTGCGCCTGCATTTACCAACGCCTTGACGATTTCGATGTGGCCGTTGAGCGCTGCCCAGTGGAGGGGTGTGTTGCCGCTGACATTCGGGTGGTTAACTAGGGGCGTGGGAACGAACACTCCATTTGATGCAGTGGTCCGGTCCGTACCATTGGGATGTGCGTGAGCTACCTGACTGTTCAGACGCTCGAGGAGGTATTGGACTACATCAAGGCTTCCGTTCGCAGCGGGATAATGTAGCAGACATGCTCTTGAGCCTAGTCCTTCCTCGTCTATGTCAATAGCGTTTTTGATGATGTCGGCGTCGGTAACGTCGAGTTGGCTGGCGCGCTCAGGAATCCATTCTTTCAGCCAATCGAGAGCATTCGTACGGCAGGCGTAAATCAGGTCGTCGATGTCGTCGGCTGTAAGCTTGTCTGGAAGTGAAGTAGTTAGGTTCGACATAATTCTGCAAGGAACTACGGCTGAGGCAGGATGAACAGGTCGATATGGGATTTTCCGCATTCACGACTCGCAGGATACGGTGACAAACCTTTAGCGGACATCTTTGAGGCTCTATCATGGGGACATGATAATAGGTGATTTGGCACGATTCGAGTCTTCAGCAGCACCACGGAAAATTAATTTTGGACCAGACGGGCGACCTGAAATTTTGAAGTCGCCAGAGCACGTGAAACTCTGGTTCGTGTCTTCCTTGCACGGCTCTCAAATTTCAGAGTACTTGAAGAGATATTGTGACTACAGCCATGCAGAATGCAGCTTCGATTCATCGTTCTCGCCAACATACCTATTCAAGGGCGCTGGAATGCTGCTCCCCCGTGGAACAACAAGCTAGTCCTGCCTCACCTTCGCGCCACCAGTCTGAGTGATCAATCGAGTGTCTGCCAGAGCTGCATTGTGCATGATGCCCGACAGCAGTGGCATCCGTTGTTCATTCCTCGTTCCTTCGTCCATTTCGTGAACTTTCATATCCAGTCCAACCCATAGCTTCTTGTCCCTCCAGACCACCGTCACACCACCCCAGATGGCCCATGTCCAGACTGGAAGCGTCAACGCTTCTCGACTCAACCAAGCTTTCAGCCAGGTGAAGAATGGTCTGCGAGACTGCCATGGATGCTTGCAGAGTGGGCGAGCAAAAGGTGGCACTTCGGTGGCTGGAGAAGGTGAGGGTTCAATTGTCCTGCCAGATTGCAGCAACACGTACACTAGCCAATCTACCGCAATCCATGCAGCAATACTGAGTGTACACAGTGCCAGTAGAGCTTGCCATGACGTGCCAACATAATTCTTTGTGAAAGAGACAGTCGTAAGGCCATACGCTCCGATCAGAGAACACAAGAATGACTCTGTCCCCGGTTCCACCAGGGTGGCCATTGGAACGGTGAACTTCCTCACGCGAAGCCATCTCACTCTTCTGGCCACATAGCTTGAGACCGTCATGCCAGATACCGGCTGAAGAGCGAGGTCGCCATACGCTAAGCCATGATTTCTCCAGCTCTTCGCAGCGGCCGGCATGGTTGAAGGGATTTTGCCTTTCCACAGTAGATCACCTATCAGATGGTCTTCACAGATGTTTTCAGAGAAGTAATCTATGCCGCTGCCGAACCTAGTCTCCGTTGAGTGGTCTTCGTTTGTCAAAGCGTTCAGATGAGACCGACGGAACATGGTGGACTTGCCGCAGATACACGGTGCCACGGCGACTGTGTTGATTGCCACATACATCTTTGCATGAGCTGAGGAGAGGAAGGCTTCGTCAAGTCGCCCTCCCAAATACTGCGCTGCAGAAGATGCGGCCCTACTTGAGGCCGTAGGTGTTGAAGGCGGCACTCCATTTTGGGCAAGGTTCGCCGGCTGGCCGTGAAACGCCTCCTCGAACGGGACATCGATGGCAACTGGTAGCTGATGTACAAACTTGTATGGACGTCGCCGTCCATAGCTCGAGTATCCACAGAGCCTGTCCACCATGCGCCCGCAGACGCCCCGTCCTACCCAAATGTTGCAATCGAGAATCCAAACGAGATCTCCTTTGGCTTCTCTGTAGGCTCTGCTCATGTTTCTGATCTTGGGATTTGGTCCCAGGGGGTGATCGTGGTGGGCTTCTGCCTGGAGTTCAGGATCCTCCTCTTCGACCAGTAGCTGGACATCGCGCTGGGGGTGGTGCGTGAGAAGCCGCTCTATGACAGGGCATGCGGCATCGTCTCTGGAAGCCACACAGAAGTAGACTGTCACCTTGTCGTGAGGGTAATCCTGCTGCAACGAAGAAGCGAGACATTCGTAGAGATACGGTTCTCTGCCTTTGCACGGCCGAATGATGGTGACATGCGGCACGTCATTGTGAGGCAGCTGGCTTGATGTTGATCTATCCGGAGGACGAGAATAGTGTCGGAGCCTACGAGCTCAAGTTAGCTGGAATGTCGCAAGCCAGAGTGGTGGGTGAGACTAACAGTTGTACACATCCTATCGTGCACACGACCATAATGAAAATATACCAAACAAGGCAGACGAGTGCTATAGTTTCAGAGGCGGGAGGCATTGGTAGAGCTTCATGGTGACCCTTTGACCTGGACAGACATTACTTTGTGCAACCGGAAAAGGCTTGCTGAAGCGGGCTGTATGTGAAAATGGTCTGTCTGCTGGTCTTTTTCAAAAATTGTGGTCCACCTCACACCCATTTCTAATCTACGACATCACAATGATATATTCGCTACTCTGGCAAACACCAAGAACGCTTTGCTCAGTCTCTCAGCCATGCTCTTCGTTTCTCTTCCTTCTTTTCCCTGCGCTTCTCCCGATAGGCTTTCAATTCCGCCTTGGTTATCTTCTTATTGGACCTCTCCGCCTTCAAACTTCTTCCATCATGGGCATTTGCGGCCGCATCCACATCGAAAAAGGCATTCATCTGTCTCTTGCTCTTGTTCTCATCACTGAACTTGTCAGGATTGATGTCCGCACTCTGCCACTTGCCCGTGAATCTGTTGAAGGTCGCTGTCGCCGCGTATGCAGCCGTTGGGTCAACCGCTGAAGTTTGCGCCGTGTGCAATTCCTCATTCTGCGGCTCATACGCCTTAGCATACTCTGCATTGGGATCGTAGTCGCCGTGAATGGCGGGATCATATCCGCCAGCTGCCGCCTTTCGGACCTGTGCCTGAGCGACGGCGCCTGGAGGCCCAGTGTCTTCTATCCGAGTTGTACTTGCTCCAGTGTCTTGTGGAACCCGAGGATTCTCCCACTGGGTCATTTGCGTAAATCTGTTGTAGAAATAGAACGCTTGCGCATTGGCATCCCAGACCGGCTCCCAGCCATCATCTACTATATTCGCAGGCGGCTCTTCATTTGGCAGAGGTGGTGGTTCTTCAGTAGGCAATGGTGGTTGCGGTGTATTGGAGTCTGCGTTGGTGTCTTCGTCGTTCGTACCTGTCGCTGATGTGGGCGCTGTGCTGGGAGATGTTACTCCGGGGTCGGTCTTCTTGTCGTAATCAGGTGAAGCATCTTGCCCCTTAGTAGACTCAGAGGCAGGGACTGGAGGTTTGGCAGGACTGGAGCACGGCAAGTCATTAGCATGAAAGTAAGAAGACGAAAGACCTGGTGGTTAGCTACAGCATAGATGACGACCGCGAAGCGCTCATTATGACTTAGACCTCGCAAAGGGGTTTTCTCCTAAAGCGATACAGATGTGTTTTCTATGCGTCTAGTCGATAGCTTCGTAGAAAGAAAACATGGGAAGCGGCGGATTAGCCATCAATGTTGTCGTCGACTGAGCGACATCTATTGAGGCACAAAATCACTAGCCTCGCATCGGTCATACGTAAATCCGTACCCGCCTGCTCAGCCAACTTGCCACGCCCCAGCTGTGCGATATTTTGTTGCTACCCGACTTTGCAGTCGCACATGATCATCGGATCGACTTGTTCACCGTGAGTAAATGAGGCTAGCCAAGTGATGCATACAGGAATCCTTATTTGGAGGCAAGATTCTGAACACGCTGGATGTGTAGCATGCCATGGGAGTTGTGAGTGTGGCAACTTGTTTGTGGCAGGTCCCAGCTCCCTGTCGAGGCCAAGCTTTACAAGCCTTTTGATCTAAATCTCGGCATAGTCTATATTCTCTCACAGGAGAGCAGAGCCATCATCAGCTTTTCCCCTTCTGAGCAAGTCATTTGAAGACTGGAAAAGCGCAATTATGAGACCATGCAGGTACAGTCTCACCACACACTCACTCAAAAGCACTGCAGCCCATGCATACGTTCTCCCAAACTTGTGTAACCTTGAGGTGGAGACGGTCTTCGTTTTTAAACTGTTCGGCTAGCTCATAAGGTTGACTGAAGCTGGGCTAGTGGAAAGTCAGTTTAGGTCTGCAGAAGCAATGAGATCACGGAAAGGCGCAGACCGCTCCAAGCAGGAGTTCTCTGAAGCTGAAAATGGGTCGTTCAGCGGTTCACCGGCAGTGCCGTTCATATGAGACAGTGCGAAAATGAGGCTCTTTGATTTGTGCTTCGTAGAGCTAATGTCGGCAACGCCACCTGCAATGCCGAAGATCATTCAAACGCGAGCACCATCCGAGCTGAGAAAACGAAGCCCACCAGATCGATGGTGGGGCTTTCTCCAGTGTCATGCGCGTCCCTCGGTCAGTGCGAGGGGCTGTAAGCACATAAATTGCGGGATGTAGAGCTGGGTGAATCTTCTCCTCAGCTACATTGCTTTGGTCCGGAGATCAAGTACCAAGCGCCTTTGACCACACGCACTACAAAGAATACTCACCAGCATTCTCACATTGAATCAACTCCGCAACACAATCCGCTCAGCATGTTTGACTTCGGTGAGCTGTGCTGACATCGTGTATTGTGAAGGAGAGTGGTTGCTAATAAAGATCCAAGACGAGTCTCGCAACGCCCACCAGCAAGTATACGGCGAGGAACGAAATGAAGCCAAGTTCTCCCATGAGCTGATCGGAGGCGCTGCTGCCTTTGAAGGAATGAAGCTCTTTGAAGACAGACAGCGAAAAGAGGGTAAGACGTCCTCAATCACAGCCGCTTTCGAGGTCTCTAACAGTATGCCAAGGCAAGACTGTGAATCACGCCTTCGCCAAAGAGCTCCTTGTAGGCTTCGTGGGCGCCGAGGTTGACCGCCTTGCCGAGACCAAAGGGATGGATGAGTACGACAAGGTCAAGGCAAGAAGACATGCAGAGAAATCTGCTGAAAACATGTATGACCAACACTATGTTCAGCGAGGCGCAGAACAATACGACCCCAACCAGTACGATCAACCAAACTTCCGGTACTGATCGCGCATTCTGCGCACGATCGGTAGATGTGAATGCTTACCGGAAGATCCGGTAGTCGGACTAACCCACGAACACATGAACATACAAGCATGGATTGGTTTTGGGCGGAGCAGATCATTCGAGGGGACTCCATAGCAGCCCGGGACAACGATGAAATTGATCATGATGTGCACTCGACTGTCATCTTCGGAGGGCACTGTTTCTACGCACCGTCTTCAGTTCATTGCGTCCTACGATCTAGATGGGTCAAATAGTATCGACTTGCTGTTCTGAAAAGGCCTCCGAATTATTGTACGATGACATGAGCTGACAAGATTTCTCCTTTGGTTTGGGCTGGGGCTGCTTTGGCTTAAACCCCCTCGGGCTCTTGGCAGCAACGTCGCAGAGCTTCAAAATAAATTTTCCTGCCCGAAGCGTGGCAACACGTTATTAGCTTCCGAATCTGTATTTACAAAAATGGACTCCGGCGCTGTATGACGAGCGTCGACACTCTCTCAGCGTGTAAATTGCCAGGTTCAGAGACATGCTGTTGTCGACACATTCGGAACACTGAAGATGGCCCCTTTGCCAGCTGGCCCCTTGCCAGGATTCAATCCACGAATTGTCTGCTATTTCCAGACATATCATGACAATGGCGACTACATATCGCTTCTCCCACTCATCACGAATTGTTCAGGGGTTACACATGTAATTCTCGCGGCCATTCACGTCAACTGGGATCCCAACAATCTGACACTCAACGATGACCCTCCGGATCACCCAAAGTATACACAACTATGGAATGAAACGATGATCCTTCAAGGCAGTGGCATAAAAGTCATGTGTATGCTTGGTGGCGCTGCCAAAGGATCTTTTGCCAGACTCGACTATAGCGAGTCCCGGACGGACGTGCCCTTGGCCCGCTTTGAGGCATACTACACTCCCCTTCGCAATTTTATTCGTGCTCACAATCTCGATGGTATTGATCTGGATATTGAAGAGGAGATGTCACTCCCTGGAGTGGTCCATCTGATCGATCGCCTCAAGGCCGACTTTGGACCAGACTTCATCATAACGCTTGCCCCGGTGGCAACTGCATTAATGGCTGGTCGACCTCACCTATCTGGTTTCAACTACAGGCTGCTGGAGGCAGCGCGAGGGGCTTCCATCGCATGGTACAATACGCAATTTTACAACGGCTGGGGCGGGTTGCACAACACCGCCGCCTACGACGAGATCATGCGCAATGGATGGCAGCCGGAGAAGGTGGTAGCTGGGATGTTGACGAATCCACGACATGGAGGGAGTGGCTATGTCCCCCTTGAGCTAACAGCGGCTGTTCTCAGCGTCCTTATGGAGAGGTATCCCAATTTCGGTGGCGTTATGGGATGGGAATACTGGAGTTCCTTTCCACAGGTCGAGAACTCCTGGGTGTGGTCTTTCTGCATGACCCTCTGCTTGGGCATGCGCAAGCTTCGGGACGCAGCTATCATCGTGAGCATGGGAAGGAATTTGTCCTCAATCAACGTGAACCGGAGGTGAAAGGATTAGCTTCTCGATCAATCCCCCCACAAAACTTGGAGATGGTGTTGTGGGGCCGCCACGTCCAGCTCTCACACGTCATATTTTTGGCTGCCGCTCTCACAGCTACTTTCCTAGAATGCGATGTGTCTTCACAGCAATCAGTTGCACCCAACTATCACAGTATGTGAGCAACACGTCGCTGCATGCGCAGTAATTGGAGGATGGCGTCGACGCTCGAATTTTTTGTCGGACTTGCATCAACTGTTACCAGACTCAGCGCGTTCACGTTCTTGAGATGGGTATGCTCGAGACAACGTGCCTCATTGAGCCGCGACTGACTGATACAGATTCCCGGCCATCACTTTCCTCCTATCATTGTCTCCGCCACTGCATTATACCTGACGCTAATAGTGGCCTTCTCGAGCTCCTTCGGCACACGAAGACAATCTCTCCGCAAAGCATTTCCAAAACTCTTTAAACACGAGAACGCCGAACCCCCAAATGACACAGATAACGGACCAGAAGTTGCGCATGAGGAGCCAGCTTTGTACCACGAGGAGAAGGCTATCTTCAAAACACTGCTCTTTGGAATTCCGGATTGGCAAGAGTGGGAGTACAGCTATATTACAATTGCTCTGAACGTTCTGGTCACTATTCTATCGCTCGATCTGGTCTTGCGTGGGCCTCTGTTTCACGATGGAAAGAGCCTCAGATTTGTGCGAGTAGGCTATGTTGATGACACCAGTGCCAAAATACTGTTCCGCGAACCAGACCTGGGAAATATGCCTGTCATTGTACACCTGAGGCCGGCAGCCGAGTCACGCTGGACCACTGTCGACACAATCTACTATGTCGGCGACGAGACGGACTATACCCATCCGGTTGAGTTTTCCAAACTACAGCCTGATACATCCTACACCTACTCATTGTCGAACGACCTTGGGGGAACTTTCAGAACAGCGCCCTCCGCGAACAGCCCAAAAGCACAATCACTTACGTTCTTGACCTCTTCCTGTATCAAGGCAAACTTCCCATACAACCCATTTGCCCATTCGCTGTCGATTGCCGGGTTTAGGTACATGTCGAAAGTGATCACCTCATTGCCTTCGGCGACGGCATTTATGTTGTTTTTGGGCGACTTCATCTATGTCGATGTCCCATTTCGGTTATCTTCAACACAGGAACACTACCGATCAGAGTATCGCCGCGTGTATGCGTCACCATCTTGGGCCCTTCCAGGACTGGACTTGCCATGGCTACATACGCTAGATGACCACGAGATAGCCAACGACTGGACAGGCGGCAATGAGACCGATCCCTTTCCCGCAGCTTCAGACCCTTTCATCCACTATCATGTGTCCGTCAATCCACCACTTCCGCCATCAGTGCCTGCTGGATCAGAGACGAACTCAACCTATTTTCAATTCACGCAAGGGCCAGCCTCATTCTTCATGTTGGACACTCGAAGATACCGCACCGAACCTGAAGATAGCAAAGCCAATACCCTCAACACAACGAGGCCTGTGTATGAAAGCTTGTCGTCCAAGGCCCCGGTTTCTGCAGATGGTCCAAGCATGCTCGGCTCTGCACAATTGCAGGTCTTGCTAGACTTCCTAAAGAAGCCGGAAGCTCCTCACGTACACTGGAAGATCGTAGCATCCTCAGTGCCATTTACCAAAAACTGGCGCTTCGGGACACCGGACACATGGGGAGGGTATCTGACGGAACGCAGGCGAATATTGGAAGCAATGCATTTTGCGGAGCAGAATCTGGGCGTTCGAGTGGTGATCCTCTCTGGCGATCGCCATGAGTTTGCTGCAATTCGTTTCCCTCCATCGACACATCCACCGCGTCAATCAGGACAAGATGTAACTGAAGATGGATCAGACCTTGGCCCTCATGAATTCAGTGTTGGACCGCTAAGCATGTTCTATTTGCCAATCCGAACCTTCAGGCAGATTGATGATGAAGATGTGGCCTTGGCATACTATCCTGACGGCAACAGCAAGCTAGGCTCTATCGAGATCTTCCCAACTGATTACGGACAGTCCAGCACATTGAAATACACACTCTGGGTAGATGGCTCAATCAAATGGCAATACATCTTACGGAGCCCTGCCTTAAACCACAGAAGGAAAAGCAATCTTGCTACGTGGACCTCTCGTTGGGCCATATGGCAGCGGCATAAACAGGGTGCCGGAGACACGTCTTCGTCGCCGCCCAAGGGAAAAACCGGTGCACAGTAAATTCATGCTCTATGGCTGGTCATGCATTCAGAACATCCACAACGGAAATAATTGCCACAATGCTCGAGCTCTCCACAAACTTCTTCAAGCCGCTAGGTTCGACTAGCTATGAAAAATGTCAATGCCAAATACGAGCTATTGTTCTGCAGATGCACCACAGCCGGCAACGACATACTCGTGCATGTTTCATCTGTCCGGCAGCTCTGGGCGTACGCGCTCTTTCCCAGCCAATCAGTGCGCAGAAGCGTCTATGAGGCGGCAAATGCGATCTACCGCGCTAAAACAATCGCCAACTTGGCGATCGTGCCGTCCGCAGATTAAATTTAGATGTCCTGGCAGTCCAAGCTAGAAAGTTTCTGGAGTAGAGCGGATGAGGGGGTCGTTCCATTGGTACAATCCAGTTTCGCCGGACGCAAGGGTGACATGCATTTTGGCGCCTTCGACATTGCTGATTTCTATTCTTGCAAGACCGGCATGACGCCTCCATAGCGCTTGTACTTTTGACTATTAGGACATTGTTGCTGTGTGAGTTAATAATGAGGTTCAATCCCCTCCAAGAGGCAATGCATTCTGGAACCATCAAACCTCCCTGACCTCCTCCAAATACGCAGCACATCGAGCAGATTATCACCATGTCTTCAAGGACCAGTAGCCGTTCTTCTACACCACAAAGGACCAGCAAGAAAGGTGGCGTTGGAGGCTTCACCCTAGACGACTTCCGTTTTGACATCCTTGAGCCAAATAATATTTTGCTGGCTGATGGTGTCATGGAAAGAGAACGCTGGTCGGATCTTGCCTTCTCGCTAGGACTCCCGGCTCGGGAAGGACAACGATTCAACACAACGACACAAAAGCTGGCTCAGCGTATGAAGAAGCGAAAAGTCTACTCAGCACAACAGACCTGCGACTTTCTCAAACCATTCATCGAGTCTCTTGTTGCCACTTGTCCTCAGCTCTCTCAACAAAATCGATGCGTCTACCACCGTGAGGCTGTCCCCACTGTTGATGCACTCAAGAATACTGTTAATCGGCTTCCTACACCCAAGCCAGCCATCAGTGTGGGCTACTACAGCGACGCCTTTTCACGAGCCCATGGCGAGCTACAGAATGGGATCATTGCTGGCCCCAAAGGTGACCCATGCGATCTTAATCATGTCTCACAACCAGTCCACGGCCACTTCTGGCCGTTCTTTGTTGTTGAGGTGTCAGACCATTCAATGTCTGCTGCACGACAAGCCAGTGCCATCTCTGCGGCGACCTGTAACAATGCTCTGGACCTTCTGGCTGGTGCTGCAGTGGATGACAAGAAGGATTGGAACAGCTCATCTTTCGTGTTCGACAGGAAGTTTGCGAGATCGTTCTCTCTGTCAGTCAATGGAAGGACTGCGTCCCTCAGTGTGCATGGCGCTGAAGGGCAGGCGCTACATGTGTCCACCCAAATAGCAAGCTATATGCTTGACAATGAAGACCAAGTGGCCTCTCTTGCCGACCGAATCCACAGCATCATGGTATGGGCACAATACAGCAGACTAGGAGAGATTATTGCGACCCTTGATCAGCTCGATAAGAAAGTCCATGGCAACCTTTCTGGTCAGGCGCTGTCTAACTACATGAGCGATTTTGACCCTGCCTGCCTGAAGACCTTGAAACTACAGTCTCCGCGTCGACCTGAGCGCATGAGAGTTGCATTACGAGCCGGCCTACCGTCTTGGCTCGGTGGCTCATGATACAGGACTACTTCTTAACATTTTCACATCTTTGACCATGAAACAACTATTCCAGCGACGGTGTTCTGGCGCATGTTTACAGATGCGACGGGCTGGATACTTGGTAATGATTTTGCGCTTTTAGAAGGGAGACGAATTTCATACGAGATACCACATTGCTCTAGAGCTTTGCCGAACGCCAATAGATTCAGCATAATGATATAATGCTTATTACAAGCCATTGTTTCCGTGCCCTCAAATCACTACGTCCTCGCCATTATTCTCGATTGATTCAGGCATTGCTTTGGACCTCGGATGCTGTACTTCCGAGACCGTCTCGAGTAGCGGTGTCCAGCTCCCAGCCGTCTCCGGATATAGCAATTTGACACCACGTCTCATATCGGATCTAGGCCAATGTGGCTCGGCCAACCAGAATGAAGCTCGATGCGGCACTGCACCATGGACGCAAGCTTGCATCAATGCATCGTCCAAGCAAAACCGATGACAGGGAATACAGGTTAAGATGTAGACTTGGATGGCTCCTGATTGGTTCGAAGCTGCCACACGATGTCGACGAAATACTGTTCGCTGAACACTTCTGCAGCAAGGTGACTCTCGAGGATGTCTAACGGGTTTGCCGAACAAAGGGCGGCCGCAGAAGTGGCCATCTCAACGCCACTGCACACGAATGGCTAGAACGAAAGAATGACTAATGCCTCACCATCTCCCCGACTTGTTCTCTATGAGCGACCTATGCGGATGTGAGGATTTTGGCTCCTTCGTGTCGCCTCACGATGAGGTTCAGCCTTGAAGAATCATGAGCTGTCGCTGTAGACGGAGCTGCAAAATCTTAAATGTTCGTCAATGATAGGTGGCCATCCTGGTAGCCCCGGTGACCTCAATCATGTTTTCAGCCAAGTCTAGTTGCCTGCCCTACAGTAGGTTAGGAATTCTCGTACGAAGAGCGGTGGGCTGTTTGGAGCGGCTACAATGTCTCAGGTTCTCGCTACCGCGGCGTTGACAGCCCAGAGCGACCTTGGCAGAGAGCAGTGTTGGCATGCTTCGCCGGAAGCATTCAAGCTTGAACCTATTTTCATACCCAGCACTAAAGCAATAAATCCAAGCGTCGCTTGTGAGAATGGCATGGGCCAATCAAAGGCCGGGATACTGCTCCTGAGTGGATGTGATACATGCAAGACCTTCATCTATTCGCGGATTTTATAGGGGTAAGCGCTTCGAGCATTTTTGGTGTGTTTGTTTAAGCGCCGTTCTGCCGTTTACCCTTCAAATCTCCACGTAACTGCACGCTCGCCAAAATATCCTGGAATCTTTCACCAAAAGTCATTCGTTACCGCGAAGTGATCAGAAGAGAGGCTTGCGGTGTGTGCTGGCTTCATGCGTCCATTGACGATCCCGCGGCTATTGCGAGACCCAGCTCGATTTAATGTTGACAAGAGAACAATATACAAAGCAAGTCGGCTTGACATGAAGTCTCTATCCTTTCCTCTGTTCACGCATACCCTGTCGTCTTTGATTCCACCATTTCCGTTTGCTTGGTTGTATTGTCTTCTCGCTCATACATTCACCCATCACCCTGCTGGCCAGGTTACTTAATTCAACTATCCTAATAGGCCTCATTCATTCGAACGCCCAAACAAACAGCAACCATGTCTCTCAGCAGTGCAATCTCACAGTCCACCAACAACTCCTGGTTCAGCAAGGGTAGTAGCGATTCAAGGTCAACCTCAGGGAGAAGCCAACTACATTGGAAGCTATTTCGGAGAGACGTCTTGGCCCCCCATCACATCCGAATCCTTGATACTGTCGCCGGCGAGAATCTTCCAGAACAAATCCTCACTTGGATTGAGGCAAACCGCACAAATACTGAGCGCTTCCAACGACAGAAGAGGCAGTTCCGAAAACAGGTCTCGAATGGTAGAGGCTTTGGTTCCTCTGCACTCTTTCCCCAGGAGGTTTTGCCGCCTAGCGATGCGCGACCCTTTATAACAAGCTGTATGGTTCCGACGCTCTCCTCAGATGCCCTCCCCGAGAGAATGATAGGCAGAGCGGGAGCTGCCATACAGAAAAGCTCTCTGTCTCTTCCGCGTCCAGGTCTTGGTTGCGGCTTCTCCAGCTCAGCGTTCGCTTCGGAAGAAATCAACTGTATGCCTAGCTACCTGCTTGCGACAGGAACGACAGTGCACTTCGACACCGGCTCCATTTCTTCAGGCACTGCTCTCTACTGCCCATTCCTGAGCTACGAAAGGGTCTTCAGCCAGCACGACTACGGACTGGAGATTGCGGCAAACCAATGTGCTATTGATGGCGCTTGGTCCGTGCGTGCTTTACAGATGCTCTATGCAAAGGCATCGGACGAAGATTCAGATTCCGAAGACTCTTTCTCAAGCCCAGTGTCCTTCACCTGCGCCATTGACAATAATGTGGCAATCATCAACTATCACTGGGTTGATCATGCTCAAACATACTGCATGGCGCCAGTCGTAAAGTTCGAATTGTCAAAGGATGAGCATTTTGATCAGTTTCTCATTTGGTCCGAGGCCATTGGACAATGGGCTTTGACACACCTTCTGCCGGAGATCAAGAAAGCCATCAGCCTTCTCAGCGACTACGTTTCAGCATTGCCAGCCTTGAGAAATTCCCTCAAGAAGCTCGACACTACGAAGGTCCGGGAAGAAGAAGGCCTCGTGTCAGCTCTCAAATTGACCTACGACAACATTCCCTGGCGGTACGACCACGATGACTTTTCACCAGTTAGCAGCAGCACTGCGAGCTGGGGCAGTCCGATGATTAACGAGGCTGTCTTTGCCAAGTTTGAATATCCTGTCATTCCGCAGTCTATTTTCCCTCGTGGCCCGGGAAGCGTTTGCTCCGACTCAAAAGTCAGCAGAGGCGTCCGTTTCGCTGGCTTGCCATCTGACAATGCTTTTGGTAGCGGCCCAAAAATGCCAGCAGTTGGATCGCTGCCTGCTCTTCCGGCCGTTCCCAAGCAACTCGCACCACCCTATAGCGAAGGCTCCGAACTTGTGCTCAAGAAGCGAATGAGCCATGCAATGGACGAAATTCAAGACCTGCAATCGCAGTTGGTACATCTCAAGCAAGAACTCAGTGGCTCTACAACATGCATCCAGAATGAGCTCTCTGGGTTAAGGAAGACAATGTCTTGCGTCATAAGGAAGGAGAAGGTAAACGTCAAGCAGCAAAGGCCGCCTCTGCGAACCAATACTGATGGCTCTACTCTCATCCAAACCGAACATCAGCTCAACCTTCGAAAAGGCGTTTCGGTAGTCACTACACCCACCGATCCTCGAGCGCGGCCGAGCCCTTGGCATTCACCCAAGTCTGCGGTCAGAAAGCCTTCGGGGCTACAAAATGTACTCACTGTCGATACCAATATCGAGGCGGTCAGCACTACCACATCACAGTCTAATGGTCAGGTATCCGTAATCAATGACGTCCAATCTCCCATCACCATCTTCTCACCAACGATCATCAATGTGACGAGCTCGGCTGAAGAGGTCAGTAAACTGGTTCGTGTTCCAAATTATCAGCACAACATCTGGTCGCAAGTGGCTGCAACCCATTTGCTCAGCGCTTTGGTACCATCGACGCTGCTTAGGGTCTTGTTCCTTGGCTGCGTTCTTGACTACTGCATGATGACCATATGTGGATCCTACACTCCGACCATCTCGCAATACTTTGCCCACATTCTGCAGACAGCTGTCTACTAGAGTTTCAACTACCTCGGCAGGGCACAGACAGCAACTTGTGCGGACAGGTCATGTCATGTTAGATTTTCCTTTGTATGTATTAGCGTTGGCGTTGAGGAAATCTACTGGCTCGAAAAGAGATCTTTGGAAAACTTAGCTTACACCAGAGCAGAAAGAATGAGACGTGTTTAGAGTGACCTTCCCAAACGTTGCAACCACCGTACATATTGATGCAACATGATCGTGAAGTGCTTGCTCACTGATCGGGGGGCTTTACGTCTTGATGAGGTTGAGCATCAGAATCCACTTTTGTAACTTGCTCGCTAGCAGCTCCGCTGCTCCCACAAATAGCTTGGCTGTGGCAGCGATGGACCCGGAATATCACAATCCCCAGATACGATCAGGTGAGGGATCTGTGTCTGTCCTGCTACCCGGCAATAAACAGGATCCTTGCGGTTGAGCGGACTTCATGATCTGGATATCGTAGGAAAATACGAATGGGAATACTAAGACCTCCGCAGCATTTCGCTAAACACGCCAATGGCATCAGTATACCAGATCTCACCCAGGAATGAGCATGCTTTTACTGTCACAGGGTATTGATATCACTCTAACTTTTCACCGGCCCTCTCATCGCCTCATCGCTGAAGGTTTTAAGAGCGCAACAATCAAGCGGACCTGGTGAGCTCGTACCTCTTCGGGCCAAGAGCGCATGATGCGGTAGACAACCACAGAAATGGTACTCGGGGCCACTAGTGTTGCCCCAGTTTTTGGGCATTTTCGGCTCTGGCACGCGCTTATGGAGTCTGCAGTTCCAGTGACCTTGCGTCCTGTTCATGTGACGCTTTCCAATAACACCGCCTGGAAGCGTTCCTATCACTTTTTCACACATTGGTTGCGCCAATTTCTCTGATACGCATTGGCGGTGGCTGGCTTGTCGATTCTGTTTACTTGAAGTGAGGATTTGGCCGTTGTATGCGACACATAACGACCTCTGCCGCGCAGCACTAAGTTCTCTTTATGGGCGTCTTATCGACCTGCCTTGTTCTTTGGAACTTGCCAAGATGATCACGGCTGGTGAGAAATCGAGCTTGCCCCTTGATACTCCCCGAGCCGTGCCCCATCTTGATATCCCAGTTGCCTCAGCAACAGTAGATGTCCGAATAATCAACACCACGAGCTACCAAAGGACAAGAACCGAAAACCTACTCAACCCACCAGTCGCTGGCCATGACACCCTCAGCTTTCCTAGTTATGCCTTCTTGGTCACGAATCGAAGCCAGGATGCTCACATTCTGTTCGATTTGGGCATGAGAAAGGACTGGCGAAACGCCTGCCCGCCAGCACTTGAACCGTACATCAGCGACGACGGCGGCTCGGCACCGCTGCAAGTTTTTGTTGAGCGAGATGTCGTCGATATCCTTGACACTGATCAGAGTCAAACCGGAATCGCTTCGAGAGATATTTCTGCGGTCATCTGGTCTCATCATCACTTCGACCATCGAGGAGATATAGGGAGGTTTCATGCCAGCACAAAACTCATTGTTGGCCCAGGCCTCCTGGAGACGTACCTACACAGCGAGGTCCACGCGTCGGAGATGAAAGGGCGGGAGGTAATTGAACTCAACGATTCCGAATTCAGCCTAGAAATCGGTGGATATCCTGCACACGATGCATTTGGGGATGGATCCTTTTACATCATGTCATGTCCCGGTCACACAGTCGGTCATCTCTGCGCACTAGCACGTACCACCTCGTCACCCGTCAGCTCTTTCGTCCTGCTCGGAGGTGATTGCGCTTACCACTGCGGCGAGTTTAGACCTTCACCTTACATACCATTGCCTCAGCAAATTGGATTCCAACCGACAACGTGGGCCTTTGAGACGGAAAGCAGAATTTCAGCGCCTGTGCTCAAGTCCCGGAAAACCCTCCTCTGTGCTGGCGAGTTCATCAGAGATGCCGTACATCCACAGAGATCAGCCACCGATCCGATTTATGACACGCCTCCGGAACCTGTGGTCCGCAACCACACTGATGCATGCGACAGCATAGCCAAGATGGAAGTGTTTGATGCTCACGACGATGTATTGGTCTGCATATCACACGACCCGTCCTTGATGAGTTTATTGCCGTTTTACCCATACACTCTGAATGACTGGCACAAGAAGGGATACAAACAGAAGCTCCACTGGGAATTTCTCAATGACTTTGATCTCGAGTGAACCCTGGCCAGCCCACATTCAACACGCAATTCGAGATGATGGTTTCAAAGTGCATAGAGCCGATGGTATTATCGACTCTCAAGTCCTGGCCATTGACGGAAGATGTTTGCGAATATGCTTAGGACAACGGCGTTGAGCCGAGCTTCCGGGGCCAGATTTGACTCTCCCATTATTGTGAGCGCCCTTTGGAGTCGAGTGTGTCTGGACCGATGGAACTGGCGAAAGACTGTCATGTCTTGGGAGACATGGTGCGAGGCTCTTCACATCACGCATGTACGACTCTTGCGTAGCTTTGAATTCGGATTAGTCTGGAGGAGACCCTAAGGCGTGGTCCGTTCCCATACCAAGGATAAATGGGCTGGTACTTTGCTAGGAACATTGCTCTGATTGGCTGCTTAAGCGCTTACTTTCAGACGAAGCTCGAACGGCGACTTAAGCGCCTGCATGTGACTGGGGTCATCTGGTGGGGTAGCTGCATCTCGCCGTCACATCATGGATCTCTTCTACTGGGCTAATGCAAGGGCGGCAGCACGGGCAAATCACCCAGTGCCGATTCCAACCTGCTAAGAATAACACTGCGTGTCCAATCTTCGCCCGAGCCAAAGTGGTGTCGTCAACGTGGTGTGAAGAGTCGATCATGGACTTGCATCCCTCATCACCATCCTCGGACAGGCATTCGGTAACATCTGCGTCGTTCATAAGCGCGTCACAGCTCCCATAGGCGCCAGCGCTTTCTGTATTCTTTCTCCCGTTGCAAGCTCTCTTTGTGTCAGATGCTGTTTCATAGTCTTCCCTGAACTCTTTTGCACTCTCTTCAAGCAAATTCTACCATTCTTTTGTGGTCATCACTCTCACAACTACGAGAGTCCGTTGGCTCAGGCAGCCGTCCACTCCCAGGGAGGTTACGAAGTTCAGTAAGTGAGCACTTGTCAAAAACCTAGACTTGTCCCAACTGCATCGACGAGCCGCTTTCTGGTTTACCCACTTGCACCGTTCTGCCATGAATTCTCTGCTCGGTGTTCGTTCCGGATGGACTGACCATGCTAACATATCCATAGGCTGGCTCTGACCACTTCGGTACCATTTTATTAAGGGTTTGTCGCTCATTTCGCTATTTAGGTATGTGCTTCGCAGCTCTTGCCGGGATGCTTCTTCCATGCCAACGGCCGCCTCTTTACGAAACACACTGGCCTCAGGCTTTCATTGCAATCTTACTAACCCATCCTATGTAGACGATTCTACATTAATACCCTTCATACCCATTAGCAACAAGGGCGCCCTCGTCACCGAAGGAGCAGAGCTGGTCTTTGCCAAAGCTATCGATCACTTCCAGTCCTTAACCCTTTACCCGATTGAATCACGATACGGCCATCATGTCACGCTACAGCAGCGTCAAATCGTCCTTGGATGCTGGCAATCGAAGCAGTATTTTCTTCTCAGCATCCCACGACAAACGTAATTTGTGGTGGAGAGCCTTTCGCAAAACAGTCCTCGAACCATACAACATCACGATCTTGGAAAATCCAATGACTGACAGAGTACCTGAAGCGCTTCTCAACTTGGTCGAAGAGAAATGTCAGAACCTTGAGCGTCACGAAGAACAGGCACTGATGTTTGTGGATGCTGTCGCTGGGGCTCGAGGATTCGGCCCATCTCCAATCTTTCCTCCCGATGTGGTTCCTCCATTGCACGAAAAATCCCATTCATCACGTTGCTTGGAGCCAGTCTTCGATCAAGAAGCAATCCCTCCCTTACAAGACGAGCTACAGCCATCCCTGTTCGAGTTTCCAATGCCTCGACCAGGTCTGGTGTCCGGGTTTTCTCAAGATGCTTTCAGCGAAGAAGAGTTCAAGGAAATGCCTAAGTGGCTGACCTCTATTGGTACGCTGAGTGACTATGCCACAGGGCAGATTCATCCAGGTCGGGCTGTCTATAGCCCATATCTCCTCTTCGAACGAACTTATGGAAACGCAAAACATGAGATTGAGTCGTCAATGAATTACTGCGCTATGGATGGTTCGGCGGTCTTGAACGGTATTAAATTGCTGTTTGATCATGCATGGCCGCCGGAGACACCACGTCCGACGAACGACCCTGTTGTCTTTTCTTGCACGATCGATAATGACTTCAGCATAATCAACCACCATTGGATAGCCGATGACGGAAAATTCTCGACAGCGCCCCTTTGCAAATTCGATTTTCGTGACATCGAGCATTTTATGCATTTCTTAGCCTGGGTCGAAG
Source organism: Arthrocladium fulminans (assembly GCA_003614865.1). Classification (NCBI taxonomy): domain Eukaryota; kingdom Fungi; phylum Ascomycota; class Eurotiomycetes; order Chaetothyriales; family Trichomeriaceae; genus Arthrocladium; species Arthrocladium fulminans. The sequence goes on from QXWJ01000002.1 coordinate 1,108,552, forward strand.
CAATCGAGGAGTGGGCGACCGACTTCTTGCTGCCAGATATTCGGAAAGCTCTGGAAGTCCTCGTTGAGAAGCGAGCGGCGGGTTTCGGGCTCGCAAAAGCACTGCCTTCGCCGGTTACTGATGCAGAGAAACAAGAAAAGCTTAGCCGTTCCATGAAGCTCGCGTTTGAGAATATACCTTGGAAAGGCGAACGATTCAGAAAGACGCCGCTGGGCGTGACAGGTGCCATGAGAATGAGAAGCCCCAAAGCTACTGTGGAACCTGAACCGGTTATGACACCAATGGAGCTCTCACACTCAGAACAGCCCGCCGTCACCACCGCCCAACAAGTTAGCAAGTCTCCTGAAGCTCAGCAGACCCAGCCCAGCATCACGTCTCCTGGCACGATCGCTACCACAATTCCTGCGCCTCATACACAAACTGTCTCTGCCACAAGTGGAAGCGACACTAAAAGCTATTCAAAGTCAACACCAAATTCACCTGCTGTCGTTCTGGAAAGGAAGAAGAGTCCTCCAGTTTCATTACTCTCCATAAGGTCTGCAGGGTTGACTCGAAGCAAAGATCCAACAGTATCGCCTCGGCCAATGACCTCGGCAGATCCTGAGACAAGCAAGAGCACAGTTTCTACTTCACGAACTGTGCCAGTGCCTAGACTTGAGAGCAGCAAAAGCCCGGGCATAGTCACAAGCACAGTTGAGATGAAAAGTCCATCTCAATCAATCATCTCCATCCAATCCAAGAAATCGTTCATGTCATTAAGGAGTGCCAAAACTATGCGTTCACCGGGTACACCTGATAGCAATGCCTCACCACGGGGAACAGGCTTCAAGTCCAAGCTTAGCAGCGGACTGGATGCGATCAAAGAGCATGCCATGCCAAAACGGACTCGAACAGACAATTCTGCGCCTCCAAGCGCTAAAGACGTTCCGCTGCCAACTCCCGCCTACGACAAAAAGCGGTTCGAGATCAGACCGCCGGCTGCTCCGGTCCCAGAAACACCAAAATTCTGGGCTGATCAGCAAGCACACACGCCCAATTCCACCATGAAGGCAGCTGCCACGGCAGCTTACAATGCCAGCCATGTTTTGCCTTTCCGACAGTATGCGAAAAGTCCAACTGTTGCAACGCTTACGACTACTATTACTGCCGGAGGGCAATGAAGAGGCCATAGCCACAAAGCTATAGGGTCCTGTGGGAGCTGCGCTCAACATGAAGGCACATATGAGAAGCCAATCTACACCAGTTTCGAACGCTCTCTACGTGAGCGACTGTCTGTACTAGCACTTTAGCAAGCGATCTGTTTTTCATTGCCGATACTGAGGTTAGAACCGAGTCTCTGCGAAATCTTGACCGGACAAGATCATATCTACGAGGCAATGTATGCAGAAGTACATTTTATCTGCCTCCTCCGTATCGAGCACCATATCAAGTTAGTTGAACGTCTTCCCCTCATTGCCATCGAAAGCCGGTCTGGCACGAGTGAGCATAAAGTGGCTGATTCCTAAATTTAACGCTCTTGTTCCCAAAGGAAGCAGCTATTTACCAAATCCTGATGCAATTATGCGGCAGCTCAATGAAAGATCCGTGAGGCCGGGGGGGTTGCCTCCGGGCTGGTGGGCTTCCTGGCTGGTGGGGCAACCTTTCCGCCTGAAAGTATCTTCAGGCCCGCCTACGAAGCTAAGAGGATCTGATCGCCACTTTGCATCATCTTGAAATGTACTCAAGCTCACATCATTTTGCTTTTCCGAGCTCCTTCTCACTGACTGTCTAGGCTGGCCCTGATGTGCAGTGATGCTCCAACCTCCTTTCCGACCGAGATCATCTGCTTTACGCATATGGCGTGCCTTTGCCAGCATGGCCACTGAAAAGCCGATCCGCATCGGCTACGTGCCAGAACACTATCTCATACCACTCCATCTTGCTAAACCGCAATTCTCACATCCTGTCGAATTAATCCCCTTCCCGTCTGGTACCGGCCATATGATCACATCACTACGATCGGACGAGATCGATGTCGGCATAGGTCTTACTGAGGGATGGGTTGCAGGTCTCCTGAATGCGCAAGGTCAAAAAGAGAAAGGCTACAGCATAGTCGGTTCATGGGTGAAGAATCCATTGAGATGGGCGATAGTCACTGGTCGAAATCGAGATGACATCAACAATGTTGACGATCTGCGGCGGCACAGACGGGTTGGCGTGAGCAGGATGGGGAGTGGCAGTCACATCATGGCCTTTGTGCTGGCAGAGCAGAAAGGTTGGTTGCGGCAGGGAAAAGATGATAAGTCGGAAGGCTTAACAATCAATCCTCTCGGGCCCTTCAAAGATCTGAGGGACGGCGTCACGGGTGCAGCGGATCAGGGCACGACGGCAGACTTCTTCATGTGGGAGCATTTTACTACGAAGCCGTATTTTGATGGAGAGCAGACACCACTCAAGCACATTGGTGAAATATACACACCGTGGCCCAGCTGGCATATAGCTGCGTCGACCAAGACATTCCCTGAACCAGCAACAGACCCGAAGCTGTTGAAGCTGTTCGACTGCTTTGATCGAGGGGTGCGTGACTTCAAGCAAAACCCCGATTCGGCCATCAACAGACTCGTGCAAGGTGAATTTGGGTGTCAATACTCCGAGGAAGATGCTGTTGATTGGTTGGTGTCAGCCAGTTTCTTCGAAAAGACAAGAGGCGTCGATGCTGCTACGATGGAGGGGGTCATCAAAGTACTCGAGACTGCTGGGGTTATCGAGCCGTCAACCGAAGTCAAGGATACCAGTGGCATCATTGGCATTGTTCGTGAGGATTCATAGTGGCTTTCCAACGGCTCCCATTTGAGATCTGTCGTATGGAGGTTCAGAGACTCTGCCGTCTGCATGAGAGAAATCGCCTGAACGAGAGAACTTCTTGTTGAGATGCTTCTGCTCATACTTGACCGGCCCCCGTGCTCTCAAAGTCAGAGAATTGACGCGATGCCGAGACATACGCAAAGCGGGGATTCGATAAAAAAGTGCAGGGTAATAGTGTGAATGAACCCTGACCGTTGCAGCTGCAGGAGGCGCGTGTTGGCCCACCTCGGCTACTTTTGGTGTCTGAGTCGTCGCAGTCAAATTAATTTCCGTCGTGCTTCGTTTCGTGTGTCTTCAGCTTTACTCATACCACATTCCTATATCTTGCACGGTGACGTATCTGTGCCAACTGGCGAGTCCCGGCTTTTACTGGATTGAGGCTTGCAGAAGATCCCAAGCGATTCGCAGGCGTTCCTGCGGTGGCGCTTGCAGATCCAGTCCGCCGATTACTCATCCCAGATCCTGAAAGTTTAGGGGGAGTTGACGTTGATACGGCTCGACAGGCATTCCTAAGCATAGCGAGCCTTGCGCTTGGGACCGACAGCTAGGAGGCCTTCGTAATTCTGCATCAAGGTCTTTCAAGCTGTAACCTCAGCGGAAAAGGACCGCCACAACTCACCGCTCTTGAAGATATCAACGACGTTCTGCAATAGGGCTGTCAGCGCATAATACACTGACCAACGACAACTTTCCCTTGGCTGGAGCACAGATCGCGCCTGACTGAGCGGTGGCCTGGAAGCGCATTTGTATTTTCGTGCCATTGCCATGATGCTCGTCCGGTGGACGCGCTGAAGCTGACAATCAGCACCATCAACACACCCCTCAGAAGTGACAAACGACCTAGTTCATGTAACGACCATCAAACCCTTGCAGCCAATACCACCACCATGAGCCCTCGGTCTCAATCCTCTTCAGGCACACTGGCAACCAACACGACTCATGACACTGACAACAAGCCCCCTGCCAACGACGACCCGTCCTCCGGGCAAGAGGAGGAAACCCGCCCCACCCATACAGCCGAAATTGGTACGTTGAAGAAACTCTCAGTCCCCGGCGGCACAGCCTGGCTTGGCTCAAGCTCAGGAGTCTACTTTGTCAATACCGTCCGCCGCGCTTTCTCCGCCGCTTTCGCATCGCAGTCAGTCACTAGTCCCGACGGTGGCAGCAGTGCAGATGGTGATGCCGCAGTCCCGGCTTCAGAAGATATCATCATCGGCGAGGATGCCTTGGGCCGGAATGTCAACGGTGCTACTGCTAATGGCGTTACCAACTCAAGAAACGGATGGTGGCTGCATGATCAAGATTTTCATCGACGCATCATCGCAGCTGTAGGGCGTCCGCCAGCTGATCAAAAGATTGCCATGGATCTAGTCACCACGTTCTTCCGGCAGACGCATCCGCTGTTTCCGTTTTTGCATGGCCCGAAATTCTTGGAGGATATGAGCGAAATCTACTCTGCGATAGCCCAAACCTCGCAATCACCGCCAAATAAGCCTCAGTACTTATCTAGTCGGAGAGCGAACAGCAATACGAGCATCGATTCGAGCATGTCAAATCTAGGAGGCATTCAGAATGTCGACCCGCTCAAACTCATCACATTTCAAATTATCATCAACATTGCTGCTCTCTCACACAGCTCATCTTCCACTGATGTTCCCGCTCTGCCAGCCGCCTCGACGATCCACTCAGCGCAGGCTCTGCTCACGCTGATACTTCCTCTCAGCACGACGCCTCTTCTTCCCACCATCCAGCTCCTCCTCGGTGCTGAACTATATCTCCTCTCGACAATCTCACTTCGACACTCTTCGACTTTAGCAGGGATGGTACTACGACTCATATACCACATCGGTCTTCACCGCTGTCCACTGCGTTATGCAAGTCTGACGCCCCAGGAATGCGATATCCGCAAGCGAGTGTTTTGGAGCGCTTACGCGCTCGATCGTCACCTTTCGCTTGCCCTGGGCGATCCCAACACTTTCCAGGACAGTGACATAGACGTATGTCTAAGCCGAAGTGGAGGCGAAGGAGAATTGCACAGGGCCGTTGCCAGGGACTTGCTGAGCGAGGAAGAGAGAGAGAATGAAATGAAGCTGCATTTCCCAAGAGATGCTTCCGGCCGAATCGTGGTAGGCGACAGCCAGCCACAGCAGCGGCATCGTTCGGGGGTGACCATGACAGATGCTGCGGCGGCAGCGGATGCCGAGCAGGAGAAGGCCATGCTTGAGGATGACCCTCGCACTTCTTCGGAAATGAACACGTCGAATCGCGGGAAACAGCTGCGAGAAGCAGCTTTGGCGGCGTATGTTCATTATGGGAAGTTGACCGGTCGTATCATTGAGATTTTCCACAAGTCGATCAACTTTCGGTTTCCAAAGGGGGATGCAATTGGATTCTTGACGGCCGATATCGAGAATTGGTGGAATGATTTGCCATCTACGCTAACAGGTGAATTCAATCCTGCCACAAGCGCGGAGGAGCTCGGGGATATCGATCCCGGCTTGATCCAGCAGCACAAGATGCTCACACCGTTCTTCACATTGCTATATTACCAGCTCCTCCTTCTTCTCAACCGACCGAGACTTTCACTCGACCAGTCCACAGCCGAGTTCCAGCAGGGCTTGCAAGTGTGCATTCGAGCGTCGCGCAACACACTGAGTGCGCTCAAGAAGCACAAGGAAAACGGCCAATCGATGTTCCTTCCTGGCCTTCTCTCTGCAGCATGGATGTCAGGCCTCATCATCGCCTTTGCCTGTCAACTGGGCAAATACCCCAAGACTCGAGCATGCAGCGACATCAAGTCGTGCTTGTTTATTCTAGAATCCATGAACACTAAGTGGTACACAGTCAAGAACTGCCACAAAGTCCTGTCACTGTTGCTTGCGAATATTACGTCAAGAAAAGCATCCTCAAATGGATACCTCCCAGCAGGTCGCAATGACCAGATCTCGCACTCGACAAACACCACACAAGCAGCCGGACCGAGTCGGAAAAGGAACCGTGACTCAATGTCAGTCGACAATAGCGAAGCAGAGCCTTCTCCTAAACGCGACAGTCTCGCAGGTATCTCACCTGCCTCGTCGGATTTCCGACCACCTCATTTCCAATCGCCCGAGATGCGATCTAATAACGCACCAAACTACCAACACAGCGTCGGACTAACCTCGAGCTTCTTACGTCAGGAATCCGCCAGGGCAAACGCCAGCACTGATTTCTCCAGCCAAGCCTCCAGCCAATTGCTCCGAGGCATGAACTTCAACCACTTCAATCCACCTGGCAATGGCGTAGACAATACCACCGGCGATCAGCAGCGAGCAGGGGCCGCGATATACGCGGACCCTCAAGACATGGTATTCGCCCAGTCAAATCATAGTATGGGCCTTCCGGAGTTGTCGTCGTCAATGGACGATCAGATGTTCTGGGGCAACATGGACAGTAATCTGTTCGACGTCTTTGGAGCTGTGTCTTGGGAGACTATGACTGGTCCTGTAGGGCCCATGGCCTCAAATCCAGGTTGGGACATGTCGGCGTTTACGAGCTCTGGAGGTGGTGCGGGTGGCAATGATTCTTCGGGACATGGTCGCTACATGTAGTATGAGTGTTAATTTTGGGTATACCTCGGATCGCTGCGGGAACCTCTTCACCAGAACAAGTGCGAATGGGTGTCACTTGTGACTGCAGGCATGGCGTTTTGTTGGTTGGGATCTTGACTGGGCATGTCCAAATTCATGTTCGTTTGATGAGATTCCCATGGATTCAAATTGGAATTGTTAACATATGTGACATGAGTGAAGAGTTGTGGCTGCGACACGCCAGTATTCTGCGCCGTATGGCCTGCCGCCGAATTCATAACCTGGGTCTGCCAGTGGTTTTGCCGCCGTTGCTGGTCCAGTGCCATCGTGATCTGGTTGTTTTGGGCTTGTATAACCCGTGCCGAAGCCGATTGTTCGTTTTGCATGTCGAAGAGCTCATCGAGTGCGCTGGCATCTCCATTGTACGAAGCGCGTTGTCTGGGTTCTGCCAAAGAATGACGCTTTTTCCTTGACGCAAAATCTCCGGACAGCGCTTGGGTACTGGGAGAGGCGTTTCGATGTTCGGACTTTACTGGCTGACTCTGAGCCGTCGCGCCATGTATTTCGCAATCTTGCTGCCATCTTCGGATGCTGCTGACAGTCGTTAGGGGGAAATTCTCCCAGTAGTCTATTCCGGTCTTCTTGTTCAGCATTGGAGGGCTACTTCTGCGGTCTGGCGAGGCTCTTCCGGCCTCGTCACCGCCGTTGCTCGCAAGTATTGATGTCGCGGTTTGCAGTTGCTCTGTAGAAACGTGAGGGAGTATTTGCAGGAGTAAAGACTCGGCCTCGTGTAGTCTATGCTCAAGGCCTTCTATGTAGCCTTTTGCGGGACCTCTGCACGTTTGAAATGATCAGCACAAAAGTTCCGGTGTTATGGTTGCAGAACCAACTAGGATGGGGCAAGCAATCGCTGACGTGGAACCTCAGCTTACCTTTTCCGTTGCTCTGGCCAGGTGCAAGGTATGCCAGCGGCTTCGCATTGAGCGCACCCAGATCTGAGGGAAATGGTCAGCAAAGATTCAAGTATTGAGCTGGGTCACCGATATCGAGATTGGTGAAAGCCCCCCTGCCATTTGCCGGTTTGGCCGCGCGGCGCGGTATGTTCAGGGTAGCGCAAGTCTTGTCAAGACTGAGAGTCAAGGGCGCTGTAAGACAGCGTTCTCTGACAGTGCTTCTCAGATGGGAGTGGTCTGTCGTCCAGGACTGCGCGATGGAGGACCAGGTGTGACTTACTTATCACCGCTGCACTAAGACCGCAAACACCGGTGTCAGCATTTCTGCCATGTATCTCGCAAACTTGGACGACATCTGCGGTAGACGACGGACAAACATATAGCAGACAGCCTGCCCCAGGATCGACGAGCGGGGACCCACTGGACGTACCTTTTGCTTCTTCGATCTGCAACCATTGCAGGCTCCACTGATTCTGGTAGGCATCTCGAGTTTCGCAAGAGATGGTCAATGGTCACCCTTCGAGGGACAATGTTCGTGATAGTATTCGTTGTGTAGAAGGCCGATAGGGATAAGCTGCTCGGCTTTGGTTCCGGTTAATGGTTTCTCTCGTTTGTGCGAATTGCGATGTGGTTCTGGATCCAGATCGTATGTTTGCAGGCTGTACACTCGGTCGCACCGTGAATTCTTGTAGTAACGTTGTTGATAGTGGGCAGAGCATGCCGTAATATCCAAGGCTGGGTTTAGAACAAAGCTAGTCGAGACAGATCATATCTATAGGACCATCATAGACGCCAGGCATGAACATCTGGAATTTACTTGAGAGCCACCACTTCCACAAACGTCATGCGTCGCAATCTTCCGGGTCGTGAATGTGTGCAGCGGACCCCAAGATGAGGGAGGCCTGACCTAATTCAGCTTGCAATGAGGTCGTCCCGGTGTGTGACAGTGGTCGCTCTTAGTATGAGGTGTTTGCCTAGTTTCTGACAACTATCAAAAGCCTCCTTTGCCTAGTAAGGAACTTAGTCTCATTCCTTGCTAATTGACGACACAAAAAAGGACAGCAGTTATTACGACATCTTCGGGTTGTGTTGTATGCTCGTTGATGACTAAGGACGCACGATGTCGCAGGAGATGTTAACTAGGCAGAACTATTTACCGGCACGATTGTTGTTGCTTCCAAGCCGTAAGCAGCGCTAGGCATTAGCCACCGTCGTGATGAGTGACTAGGAGTCAGTCAACGTTGTCTATCGTATTGGCTACATCGTACAAATTGTTCACTGCGGAATTCTCTGCGAGGCCGTACGGATGACTGTAGGAGGAACAAGCCTGGCGCACAAGAAACATGATCTCCCAGTTCGATATGTTTTTGAGTCTTTGGTTGCATCATTTCAAGGCTCTTTTGACTCAGAAATCTATGGAATCCAGAATTTACACCAAAGTCAGAACCGGATTGCCCGGATCATACCTTCTCGATGAGTTAGAAGGCGTGAATCAAAGACCGCTATACTCTCTCGTGTAACTGACAATCCACAACACGGGCTCTTACAACCCTAGGCAGTGCGTCTGCTGTGTCCCGAGGAACTCATGCAGCCGGCAGGGAGTTCTTTCACTATTCTTCCACTTGTGGTAAGTTCTGCTCTTGGTACACCTGCGTCGTGCGGTCCAAAGCCGAGATACTCTCGAATCTTCAGGTTCGTGCGGCGCCACCAGAGCATTTGTGGGATTGCCACGGAAACTGCTCGAATGTAAGGGTTATTCAGCGCTCTTATTTCGTACTGATTGAAGCCCACTCGTGGTAGCCCTGTAGGGAAGCCCGTATCTGTTGGCGCCGTGGCAAAAATTGGACGCGTTTTGCAACAAGAAGTAATATCGTTCTTTTCAGATGTTGATGACATTCCGCAGTATCATAAGCAGTAACTACTAGCCTCCCGCACCAAGTCATGTTTGGAACGTGGGAACTTGTACCTGCATGATATGCACAAGAATCACGAACCATTTTCTCACTCTGCGCACGATAATTGAGCCGTAGATTTGGTCCAACCACCATGGGATAATGTTAACCAAATCGCTCCACATTGTGCCATTTGTTGGGCGTGCAGAATGGACTGGCCTCAGCCACATCCGGTTGAGTCTGGGCCGTAGATGGCTGTAGGCATTTGAACGCTTCCGTTTCCTCGGCTTCGCGCTTCTGTACTGGCAGTGACAGCGCAGGAATACCGATACGTAGGGTTGGAAGTGGACAGCATTTCAAGGTGGCTTCTGGGTCTCGGATGTTGACTATGCTGAATGTACCATGTCTCAACCTAGTGTGCCCGCTGCTGACTTTCCGATTTGTTGCATTTCGAGGACTCGGTTCCGGGAACTGTCTCCGTACATGTAAAACTGCAAGCCCAGATAAGAATCGCAGAGGGCCTGGAAGATGCCACAGAGACGAAATGGCCATGGAACATACTCCTTACTGAGGAAGAAATAGCTCATCTTCATTGTGTCACCGGCTATCCAGTTGATGATAACCGACAATCGGAAACCCTTGCAGGATCTGGCGTTGTGGTTCTTCAGAATTTGTGGCACTGGCAGAAATGCCTCGATGGCAAGCCCGACATATCCCAGCAGGGAAATATAGAATGGTGTTCTGGAGATGAACGGCAACAGGACATGAATGAACAGCAAAGCGCAAGACATGTATGCCAGGAACTGAAAGTATGGTTTTGCGTTGTTCCATCGCCAAAAGTTGAATGGCCGTTTCCCTGCCACGAGATCTTCCAGGATGTTGTCTGCCGAGTATGTACTGAAAGGCCGGTGTTCCACTCCGCCTCTTGTTCCCGGCGGAGGCCTGTTGTCAAGCGCGACTTTGAGCAGTATCGTCTGCATGACAATCATGAGACATGCTTGTATCAGTAATGAGATGTCGTAGTATGCGCCGAACCAGTAGAAGAGCTTGAGGATTGACGCGACAAGCATAATGAGCGGAATGTCGAGGGAGAAGCCATCACTTGATTTGTTTCGATGGATTGAGAGGATCTGGTCGGCATAGGACGTAATTGGTGATGCAATCAAGCTAGATCTGGTCAGTCAAATCCATCCGTGTGGCAGGCTTGTGACCCCTTACAAGAGCGGTGCGAAGTAGTCAATAACGTAGGAGAAGAGTTCGAACATGTTGCCGTCAAAGGAAGTAAGAGCATTGAGATCGAGATTCGAAAACATCAATTCTTCCTGATGCGGGCCTTGTCAGGCGCCCAATCACGAAGGAAGTTACTTGTTTATGCTGGTGTCACGTCTTGCCTTGGCGCCTTGCTTTCCACGCTTCCCACGAAGAGGATGGATGCACAAGAACTCCCAACTCCAATCTATTGTTAAAAAAGTGAGAGGCGCGCATAGGCTGGAAAACAATCTGCAGGTTATTGATCTGCTCCAGGCATGAGGTAATCACTGCCATAACGGTCCGGGTGTGCCGCAAAAGAACATACATTTGCATTGCAGCGACTCAAAAGCTTAACTATTGTAACCCTGGGAGCCATTGCAGATCCTAGCGAATGAACGCTGCCTTTCTAATTCATCACGCGTGATCTATCGGAAATGGTAACGAAGAGGCCTCCAAAGCAAAGATCAGAGCCCCGCAGGCCACTGCTCCAACGCTACAGACGGACTGGGCTCAGAAGAAATCATCATCTTGAGCTTGGCGTAACATGTTCAACCCCTTCCTCGATTGCATTCTCAAGCCCTGCAACTTTGGACATAGCAGAACCGACACCTCTGTTCAAGGGTTGGCCTCTCAATTTCTCTCCCAGGCTTCCTGCTGAGCTAGTAGTTGACTTATTGGTCGGGCGTCGCAGACGCGGTCTCGAGCGGTCTTCATTACCACCATCGTCCTTGTCGTTGGCACTATGATTGCTTCTGTAACTCGTGGCCGACGCAAGCGCTCCGCTAGAGCCTTCCTGTGAGGCTGTGGGCCGCGTTTCATAACGGGACAATTCCGAGCGACGCCGCTGGAGCATTTTTTCGCCCTCTTGTGCCTCCTTCCGGTGTAAACTTTCCGATGGCAGCAGTATAGCTCGGTCGAGCTCATATGGCAAGCCTCGATGTCGCCCACGGATTTGCATAGCAATGATGACCAGCTTGGAGAGGACTTTGAATTCCGATGAGAAAGAAGCATTCGCAGTGGGATATCCTAGAGATAGTCCCACTGTGCCGTAGGCGGAAACAATCTCGAACAGAACGGCGAACAGGGTGAATGCGTAATCGTCCACATTCTCGAGACGCTTGCCTTCCACAATGGAAATGATGAACAGCCCCAGGAAGACGTACCACAGATCGAAGCTGAGTTGCCTCCGCAAGTGGGCGCCCACATAGCTCGGATCGGCGTCGTCGGTGTCATCTTCACTCTGATTGGCATAGATCCCCAAACTCTTTTCTTCGTAGACGTTCGTGCGTCGCATGGAAATCGCAATGGGAAAGACGGAGATGTACATCATGATGAGGTATGACACCTGGGTGCCCGGGTGCAGGTCTGCGAGGTTAACAGCCGAAAACCCAGCCGTTCGTGTCGACGCGGCTTGGAAAATTCCGACCAGAACTCGCACCCAAGGGTGCAAAGCCGTCACTGTTTCGTCATGGAGGTCGAGGATGATGAAGAAAATCAGATCCGAGCCATTGAGGATGATGAGAATGGCGAACAGCCACCAAGTCGCAGCTCGAGGAAAGAGCAAGGTGAAACAACGTCGGGGATGATCAAGTAAGAAGTGGAGCTCCTCCCATAGTTCACTGCCCACCGGCACGCATTTGGAGAGTGTCCATATAATAAATCTTAACATGCATGGAAAGCCGGTGTTGCCAATGATAATGAGGAAAGCCATGATGAGCATAAGAAAGGACGCGCTCTGGAACGAAATCATCGAGTCTGGAGTCAAGGTGAAGCCTACGTCGTTGAACGACGAGGCAGAGGTAAAGATGGCCCACCACGCTCGACCTTGACCGACTCCCGTGACGACGCTGCCATAGCTAGTTGTATAGATCCACGGCGTCAAGCAGAGGATCCCGAAGAGGTGGAACAGGAAGAAGTAACCCAACAAAACAAGAGCTAGTGTTTTCAAGGCACGGTATTCTATACCGCCTAGCTCTTCTCGCTGCTCTTCTGTGAGATTGACAAAGAACGAGTTGCGTGCAACGGTCGGCTGCCAGCTCAAGTACGGAGCGGGCTCCAAAGTGCGAATTGTATTTGTGCGTAGATAACCTCCCGACGTCCAGCGGTGGTGGCTTTGTCCTGGGGGTCCGGCACCATCATCATACGTGCTTGGATCCATAGTCGAAGCCCTTCCTGTTTCAATGCGTGGAAAATTTGTAGCTCTGGCGGCGTGCCTGGGGTGTGAGGGCCCGTTGGGCTCGTCGAATGTGATGTGCTGCGCGACTCTTGGGCCACTGGTTGTCTCGGGGGAATCCTGGTCCGCCTGAAGCCGCGTTGTCTGCCGGTTCAGCTCTTCGGAGCTCTCGTCGATACTCTGAACACGGCCGCCTCGGTCGAATTCCCTGGGGCTAGGAATACGAAGAGTTGTGGTATCTTTCGGGTTTCGCTGATTTTCGAGAAAGCGGATGTGCTGCTCGGTGTTCATTTGTTGTGGCAGGCGTATATCATCCAGAGAATTCGTACTCAATCTTCGCTGTTGGGGCTGTTGGGGCCTTTCGTTGTTCTCGCTGTGATGATCCGGGGAAGTATCTGACGAATCGCTGGGCTTCCCTTTCTCTGGGACGTCTGTCTTTTCATTCTTAATCGGCCGGTTGTCGGCCCGATGTCCGGTGCTTCGCAGCAATTGAATAGCACGTCCACGTACACTGACCTCGCCGCGTGCAGCCTCTGTATCCTCGGAGCGAAAACTCCCTCTCCGCTGCCGAGATCGAGATCTAGTTCTGCGCAGCTGTCTTGCCTCCCGTACGACATCTTTGAAGCGTTTCTCGAACCAGTAGAGGCGAACAAATACCACCGAGGTGTGAATCGTGATAGGGTTACATACCATGGTAAGCGTGTACAAAATCACTTGCTGCCCTGTCTTGAGCTTGTTGAAGTCGACGGTGTTGAGTCCACTTTGGGTGCAGGCGCCGCTTGCAAAGAACAATGCATCAATGTAATGGAGACCACCAATAGCATACACAATCGCGGACCAGAACATGGCCATTCCACAGATGTAGAGGTAGTGAATTGTGATGAAATTGAGCTTCCTCTTGATAATCACATCTGGTATACCTTTCTTGATTGCCTTGATCAAGGTTGGTACACCTGAGGGCGCCATGTTTGTAATCGCCGTAGGCGCTCAGCACAAGATGGACGTCGGCGTAAGGGCTGGCAAGGGTCGGGAAATGTCAGGTTTTGAACAGCTTGCGCAAGCTCAGACTGGGTTTGGCGTAGTCGAGAGGCATGCTTCAAGGTTCGAAAGTGTATTGCGTTCCGGATTCAAAATCTCGTCTCGACTTGTGTCGAGGGCACTCTGATAACGACAGCCAAATTGAGGTCACAAAAGAGACCAGCAAAGACTTCGAGGAGCAGAGTTTGTAGGTATGGATGTTATCGGAACAGAGATGGTTGGTATCTTTAGGATACGAGGGAATTTGAATGATAGGATGTTTCGGTGCAGAGTGGCCAAAATTGCTGAAGATCATGAGTGTTTAAGCTTTTACTTTGCTGCGTGTGGGGAAGTCCTAATGACTTGGGGCACCACGTGCATTCGTTTTCCTGGCCACACCCTTGCCCGAGCAAAATTTATTTGCATTCACAGTGTCGCTCAATTTCACCCTTTTACTTGCCAACTATGCAACGACTTGCTTTTGTCGACTCCGAAAACGAGCCCCTTTGCATCTCATGCCTCGCCACTGCTTTTGCCCTCCGCTTTCGGCCACTGTTCTCGCCACGCATTGAGAACGATGACGCCTTTACCCAGCATTTCTGTAACTGTAAGTCATGCATCGGGATCTCGTTAGATCGGAAGACATTGCAACTCCAGATCCAGCAGGGGCCCCCGTGCCTCGGCAAGCAGAAAAATGTCAATATGCCTTGTCATGGACAGAATTTGCGCCTCTATGTTTGGGAAATTTCAACTGCCAGCCTTTGGATAAGGCGATAGATTGGGAGAGTGAAATACTTGATCTGGCCCTCGCTGTGCCATGCCGGGCAACATTTCACAGACCGACGTCAAAGCTCACAACTCGGCTCAGCGGACGTTTGATACCCGGCACCTTTACAACTCTTCCCGGAGCGGTTAGGGGAGTATCGCATTACGAGTAGGGATCGTCGCAGATGGCTTCCTCCTGCATATGCCTGCACTTCACTCTCATCACAACCGTCATTGTAGAGATCGACGATACCCTGAAGAGCATAATTGCTTTTCGGAAATCTTTTACTGATCTTTCTGGATGTGGCTCGTACCCAACATCTGCTGATATGTTTACAACATCCTTGCCTTTGAATTCTTGAGAATTGGGATGGGCTCGACCTTGGCATGAGCATCTTCGGTAGCGGAAGATCGCTGCAGCATCAGATAGAAGGAGAGGGCAACTGTGGAGGAAATGCACCAATACTTGGCATCATGATGTGGGCTGCGAGAACGACAGCAGGCGTTGGGTCTTGCAAGCTATGGCAGCAGTCGTGCAGTGTTACTGCTCCAAGGTTCAGGTATACGAGGTTGTCGTCTTGGTAGGAGATGATTCCAGCGTGCTTGTTTAGCAGCAGCAGGTGGCGTGGCATCGTAAGGGCCTTGGTCAAGCCGTCTCAATTTCATAATGCCTCGTCAAAACTGACACTAACTCACCGCCCCTGACTTGGATAGGAGAAACAATATGCCTCGTTAAGGAGAGTTGTCTACTTCGAGTGAGAAGTGATATGAAGAATACGTCGACTTGAAAGACGTTCCGTAATACGAATTGACTTGGTCAATAGTGTCGTATGCATTGTACCAGAGGAAAGGTTGATATTTTGTTTCGCCACCGAGGTTGTGCTCGGCAATCCCTCCTTTGTGCTTGGGAATAGCCTCTTCATGGGATATGACCACATTCTACCGGCTCAGCGGTCTTGCCGGACCTGTGTAGTTTCTACCAGGATTTCAGATCTTGTGCCTAGCACCGGCGATAAAAGAAGGCCTCCCAAGTCACACAACAGTGCTCAGTACGAGCAGGCCCTAGAGTCAAGCTCAGTGTAGGGAACGTGCGTACCTGGCCATGACCACTGAAATGTCGAGGCTGAAGATGCCTACTTCTTGTATGCACCCACCCATCTCCTCCACCATGCCACAAAGTCCACTGTGCTCACATCAATTCCGAGTCTTTTCAATTCTTCAGTATCAAGATGGCAATCGTATGGTCTCAGGGTCCCGTCCTTGGCTGGCTTCTTCCCGCTTTCTCGATCTCTCTCGATCTTGTCGATAGGTAGATCCATGATCTCGCCAAGCTTCTGCACAATCTCATATTTCGTCATTCTATCCTCGGAACTGAATTGAAGTATGCGTGGCAGATCATGAGGTTTCTTCTGGGAAGGCGACTCTGAAGATGAGACTGACGTGTAGAGCTTCGCAACATCCACGCAGACTCTTGCTACGTCTGCCGTGTTTGTCGGATATCGGATCGCGTAGTCATCCATGACAACGTTTTCGCCCTCCTTTTGACTTTTCAACAATGCATCCATCAATGTATTGACCGCGCTCTCTTTGTTGGCCTCTTTGGGATCTGTTTCGCCGTACAGCACTGGAACTCGTAATACAATCGCCTGACCTGGTTTGGAGGCTTCGAGCACAGCTTGCTCGCCGTCAAGTTTGGTTTGTCCATAGATGTTCGTCGGCTGGGCTTTGTCAGAGGTTTTGAAAGGAGCCTGACCTGGTTGGCCTGGAAATACATAGTCGGTGGAAATGTAAATCAGGAAGATGGAATTCGAGGCAGCATAGGTCGCGAGAGAAGATGTTGCTGTGACATTGAGACGACGAGCTCCCTCGGGGTTCTGAGTGCAGGAGTCGGGTTGTCGGTCTGCTGCACAATGTACAATTGCCTGCGGTCTGTGTACAGTGTTAGACAAGAGCAGTTAGCTGGTTCTTCTGGTTGAGCTTGCATAGCGGAGCTCCAACGAGAATGAGGTGCTGAAGAACCTACTTGACCTCATTGAGCAGTTTCACGATCTCGTCTTCATTCTGGATGTCAACTTTGCGAATCTTTGGTGGGCTGGCTCGACTAAATCCTGTGCCAACAGCGTCCCAACCGGCATCACTGAAGGCTTTGAGGACTTGCCGACCAAGCAGACCTGTTGCTCCTGTGACAAGAACACGTTGAGGCATTCTTGGCTAATAACGGTGGTGCCAATGGAAGGTCGGGTTGATATTGCGAAATTCAAGAGCAAGAGGTTATTGTTGTGACATCAGTCTCGACCGCTGCAAAATTGCCTCGTGTCCACGATTGGAAGAAACTCTGTAGACATGGAAGCTGGTATTCTATTTGTCTTGAGACTCGAATTCGTCCTGAAGACTTCTCTCCCTCTCTCTCCCGGTGTCTTGGAAACGATCTACAAGGCATTGTGCAACTCCTGCAATCAATAAACGTGAGAGTATTGCCTGCGATGACGGCAAAGACAGCAACGAAAGGGCAGCCAAATCATGACGTAGCGGGAGGTGAACTTCTTGAGCGAAACCAATCTAACCGATCCACAAACTCACAAGGAAAGGAAAGGTAGTCAAATGCATGTTGATGTCGACGTGAATCTTATGGAACAATAGGGTGAATTTAGAATTCTGCGACAGTAAGTATTATGAGGTATTCGCCTGTTTAGGGTCCTCCTTGTTGGAGAGCACCAATGAGACTCAATCCTGGACGGACTCGTTCGGCCGAAACATTTTTGTAAGCAATATTACGAATGCCGTCGCTCGCCATGCTGAGGGTGGTGCCTGATGTTCAGACTTCCACACGCATTGTGGATGTATTGCTTCGATGACACTTCGTGTCGACACTGATTGTATCCCCAATAGTCGCTGCTAGCCATAGGAGGACACCAAAAAGGTTGCATCGAACCGGTTACTGTCAAGGCCGGAGCGGAACCAGCTTGCGCCTGTCGAGAGCGACGACGTCCATCCTGCGGTCATCCTAAAGGCCGCGGAGATTCTCCTATTGAAGTCAGTCAACATTCTGTGCTGACTTGGCACAACCAAAGCGATGTCGAGTTCCGCTTCGCCGCAGGGCCACTTTACACCCGGAAGCGCAGATCATGCGCAAGGTCCGCCTCGAAAGAAGATGAGAAAGGGGACAAAAAGCTGCATAGAGTGTAGGAGGAGGAAGATCAAGTGCACATTTGAGCCTGGCAGAGCCTCCATCTGTAATGAATGTTTTGCGCGTGGCTCAACGTGCATCGACCAAGAGCATGGAGACATCTCAAGCTTCACAAATCAGTCCAGCGCCGCGCCGCAAAGGGATGATCAAAACGCCAGTCTCAAAGAGAGGGTGACATATCTCGAAGACTTAGTAAAGCAGGTGCTTGACAGACTGCCAGAGAAGGACGGTGCTGCGGCCGCCCATTCAAGAACGGAAGATCCTGGCGCACAGGCCGATGCACAAGCAGGTATGTCAAACTCATGCTCTTGTCAGATCTCTTGGTCCTTTGCCAATTCCCTCCTCGCATCGCCGTAGCTTTGGTGAACCGTTCCGCAGCCGAATAATGGTTTCATGCTGACCTCGCCGATGTAGCGGAAGTGTTAAAAAGCCTTCGGAGTCCTGCGAAACCTCAACCGGCAATAGAGGAATCCATTCTGTTGCCAGGAGGAGCTCACGAAGCAAGCGCTCCAGCATTATCACTGTTTGACAATGCGGTCATCACCCGGAAAGAAGTACCAGTCACGATATCTCGAGCGCAATACAACAAATCCAAATCTCTAATTGCTGCGCTTCTGCAACTGCTGCCGACCCCTGAAGATCTCGAGGTCATATTGGAAAATTCGCAGGAATGGTGGGCGATTTGGCGGACTATGTTTCCTCACTTGACAGACCGAAGATGCGTCACCATCAAGGAATCCGTTTCGCACTCACTGAGATCACAGAAGCCAGCTGAGATCGCAAAGATCATGCTCTGCATTGCGCTAAGCATCAATCAACTGCCTCAGGATTTTGACTGGAATCGAGTCTCGATGAAGGAGAACCCGGCTGACTTGATGGAAAGATATATCTCCACCGTGAATCGACTTATCATATCAGACGACGAGATTGCTGCGACAATCGACGGCCTCGAATGCATGATCCTAGAGGCGAAATATCACATCAACTTGGGCCGGCCAAGGAGGTCATGGCTACTGTACCGTCGAGCCATTGCCTTTGGTCAGCTTCTCGGTCTTCATAGGCTATCCCTGAGACGGCCCAAGAACCCTGATGCAGACTACTACAGACTTCTCATGGTGTGGACACATCTCATAATGGGCGACAGGTACCTCTCGCTTATTCTCGGGCTGCCGTACTCGGTGGCTGAGACCTTTGCCCAATCGTCGATGGCAGAAGCAGCTGCAGTTGCACAAGAGTCAGCCGCTGGCGAGGCCTACCTGGCAAGGATGGCGCCACTGATAACCAAGATCATCGACAGGAATCAAAGTCCTACCACGGTTCCTTATTCAGTCACTCTCAATCTCGATCGAGAGCTGGACGAGCTTCACTCTACCACACCAAAGAGTTGGTGGACAACAGAGAAACTTCCGGGTACAACCATCGAGGAGCATTTCGACCGCCTCCAGGCCCAGTTCTTTCATCATCATTCAAAGGTTTTGCTACACATGCCCTTCATGCTTCGGTCTTCAACGGACAAACTTTATCAGTACTCCCACTCAACCACACTTGATGCGGCTCGCGAGATGATAAGGTACTTTGACGCTTTGCGAGGCGCAGAAAGTGTCGGCCCTCACATTTGCAAGCTACTGGACTTCCAAGCCTTCACGGCAGCGATGCTTCTTCTCCTCAACATATGTGGTTACAACTCGCACACTCGAGGAACTGTTCCTCAACAGCCAGATCTTGAGCAAGACCAAGAAGACTCTGCTCTAATTGATCGCACTATTACCCTCCTTCGGATAGCGGCAAATGAACCTGGCGGCGTGGTGGCGTCTCAGTGTGCCAAAGCGCTAGACATGCTCGGGAAAGTACGCTCTGGCTTATGCGACCCATCGAAAAAAGACGTCCACAAAGAGACGTGCCAGATTGCCATCCCATACTTTGGAACCATTTCGATCGGCATAGGAAAGCACTTCGTGCCCATCAAACCAGGGACATACCCGGAGGCTGGCACGGCCAGACAGTCCCTCTCGACTATTTCAAAGACACATCAGCATACTCAGCAAACAGTAGGCGGTCTACCAACGCCAAACTCAAGCATACACTCTTCTCAACCATCGCCGAGCATGAATAGCGATGGAGTTCGCCACTCTCCATATGAATATGCGGTCCCAGCACCATCTGGAATGGAAAACTCCTGGACAGCCAGTACCGAGGATCCATTCATCACTTTTGACAGTTTCATGACTTTCCCCGGCGCTCAAGTTCTCGACTTCTCTTCCGCTCCAGATGTCAATTCTGGGTCTACCGCTAGTGGTGGCGGGTATGGCCAGCAAATGCCAAACATTGATCAACCACAGGCGATCAATATGTACGGCCCACAATTTCAAGAGCAGAACATGCCGGCCGACGGCTTTCTATTGCCCACTGTGAGTGGTGGACTAGAGCTTGACAGTGGTTGGAATTGGCTGGGTGTGGATGCACCAATCATACAGTGAAGGCTATTAGCATTGACGGCGAAGCTCTGTTACATTACAGTCCCTGGCACGAGGTCTTTTTCAGGTGGAGAGTAGAAGTACATGGGGGACTGTCACTCGTCTGACGGTGGACTCACTACTTGGAGCGTCTGATATTCATGCTATGTCAAATCAGTGCCTCCATAGAGGCTTTGACGCTGCAGAGCAGCTACCTGCCATGACAGTGAATACTTGATCGAATGCTGGAATCATTCAATTTCATCCCGCCCAAAAGCAACGACTGTCGCCTCCTAGAGGATACAGCTCTGCGGGTAACCTGCTGCAAATTGGAACCTTCAGGCATTTATGCGCCCCTTGATATGCGGGGAAGTGGCGGCGACCGGGACCGGGGTAGGTTCGACTTTCGGTAGAAAGCTCCGTCTTCCACTTCTTTGTAATATCGTTGATATCAAGACTCAAGTGCCTCGGCATTGTCGACTATGCACGAACCATTTTGCCCCGGCTTGAAGAAATATGGGTCGATATAAGCTGTCTTCTAGGTGGCCTCAAAATCCCACGGTCAATTCATCCGAAATGTACAAATAAGCGGGACTAGTTAGCGATATGAGTTTCCTCTCCTCGGCTGCACAAAGGCTCAGCCAAACAAAAGACATCATGTCTGGAAAGGTTCAACACCCGGAGTCACTCCCATGGAATCCAGAAAACACATCTTTCCCTCTTAGGAAGGATTGCACCACTCAGCCCGGACAACCTGAGGGTGCTTGCTGGGTATGGGGAAAGTAAGTTATCAAAACCCCCCTTTGCCTATATCATCGTCCAACTGAACCTCTTCAGGGACGACTACTGTGGTCGTCTTAACCTCCTCACGCCAGCTCGAGTGAAGGATGCTGCCAGCGAGATCAAGACTGGCGAAACTGCACCTCTCGACCTGCCTTCGGATATTCCCGCGCAACCCGCATTTGGACGTCAAGTCTTTCGGCATGAGATCAAAGCATTATACGAAGGACGAGCGTACGACGACATCTATCATATGAACACACAATCCGGATCGCAATGGGATGGCTTTCGTCACGTAGCCCATCAACCAACTACCACGTTCTACAACAACACCAAGCACACCGAGTTTACGAATGGGAACGAGAAGTCTCATAAATGCAGTGTCCATCTTTGGCGTGAGCACGGCTTCACGGGCCGCGGGGTGCTGCTTGACTACAAGGCATATGCCGAGAGCAAGGGCATCAACTATGACACCTCAACACCGTATGAGATCTCGTACGATGACTTGGTCGAAGTTGGTAAGTTTCAGGGGCTGGACATTCGACCTGCCGCCCAAGGAGGGGATATCAAAGTTGGCGACATTCTCCTTGTCAGGTCAGGCTGGGTGAAAGACTATTATGCGCGAACAGCAGAGCAGAACGCCGAGCTGGCTAACAGAGAGCATGGCACCTGGGCTGGTGTGAAGCAGCAGCCGGAGGTGATTGACTGGCTGCATGACTGTTACTTCAGCGCAGTTGGCGGGGACGCGCCTGCATTCGAAAGATGGCCAACCGCTGAGAAGTACATGTTGCACGAGTATTTGCTGTCACTTTGGGGAGTGCCCATCGGTGAGATGGTCGACCTGGAGCAGGTCAGCGAACTGGCCAAGAAGCACAAGAGATACACGTTCTTCGTGACAAGTGCACCTTTCAGGACAGTGGGTGGCGTGGCAAGCTGGCTGAATGCGACGGCCATCTTCTGATCAGATTCAGATACGGCTCTTGAAGAACTTGAGGACACACATGCTCGAATTAGCTGGATCGTGAATAGCGGAAGGTATCGATACAAAACAGTTAGCTCCAGAGTAAATAGCAACTCATATTGCGGTGGGGCTGCCAATGCATGCTGCTTGCCTCGGCTTTTACTGCTTGAATCCGTTCACGTTCATGTTACCTTAGCCTTTGGTTGGATATCGAAAACGCTCGATTTACAGAGCAGCATCTGCGCATCAAATCTTACACTTGGCGACCCATGACCCCCGCATCGACGCTTCTCCAATCCAGGGCATTGAACTTCCTGGTTGTACCGCAACGAAAGGATTTAGGGGGGATTCTAATCCCTGCCTTGTGACGACCACAGAATCTGCGGGGCCTTGGAAGTGGTCGATCTGACAAAGGCTTATGTGGCTTTGGCCAAATATATGAGAGACTGATATTCTCAACTTGTGGTCGTTACACTGCTCAAGCAAATTCATTCAACCCTCAGCTGTAATGCCTGAGTAGCAAAGGAAACCCCTCCAGAAAAGAGTCATTCAACTCGGGTCTTGGTGGGAATTTCAAAGACTATTCCACATCATCCCCCACCCTTCGATCTAGCACTCAAATCCCAGAAAGAGCAGCAAGAGCAGCAACATCATCATGGCGGACCGAAACGTGTCAGCGATCGTAGCATATGCTCCGGCAGAGCCTGGTAAGGTGAACTTCCGTCACGAATCCATCACCATCAGCCGCACTGAGCCTGGTCCAAAGGAAATCCTAGTCCGCATGCTCGCTGTTGGAATTTGCCATTCCGACATCGTCGTCGGGGGTGTGCCGGATGGCCTGATGGGATTGTATCCAAAGGTGCTGGGCCATGAAGGATCAGGGTACGTGGAAGCAGTGGGAAGCGAGGTCAAAAGTGTACAGGTCGGTGATCCGGTGCTGCTTAGTTACACCTACTGTGGTTCCTGCGATCTGTGTACTGATGACGTGCCGGCCTACTGCCAAAGGTTCAATGAGGAGAACATAGCATGTCCCGACCACGTCTGGGAGACCAATGAGGGTGCCAAGGTCGGTGGCAAGTTTTTTGGGCAGAGTAGCTTTGCTAGCTTGAGCATGGTTGATGAAAAGAGCATTGTGAACGTTAAAGGTCTTGTGAGCGACGACGAGGAGCTGAAACAATTCAGTCCATTGGGTTGTGGTCTCATGACCGGTAGTGGTGCCGTTGTCAACGCTGCAGCAGCAAAGCCGAGTGATGTGATTATGGTGGCGGGTTTGGGCGCAGTGGGCTTGGGTGCTATCATGGCCGCCAAAATTCAAGGATGCAGAACAATCATTGCGGTCGACAGAGTACCTAGTAGGCTTGACATTGCAAAGCAGCTGGGTGCAAGTCACACCTACAACACGAGCCACCTGGACATCACCAAGGACACGTATTCGGCCGACTTCGCTGGGGAGGTGAAAGCGTTGGCTGTCGATGGGAAGATCAACTATGCCTTTGACACAACAGGTGTGCTTCCAGTCATAAACGGATGCATCAAGAGTTTGAGCAAGAGAGGGAAATTGATTCAAATCGGGGTGCCAATCCCTTTCCCAACGGCGATCATACCCATTAATTTCCAGGAGTTCTTTAGGAGCACAAAGCGGATCGAGGTGAATTTTCTGGGCGATTGCCTGGCAAAGGACCACGTACCGAAAATGATCCAGTGGTACAAGGAAGGGAAGTTTCCCTTTGACAAGTTGATTAAATTCTACCCTGCGAAAGATGTCGCACAGGCCTTGGAAGATATGAAGACGGAGGTCATCAAACCTGTTTTGTTGCACTGATGAGCGGGGCCAGCAACAACAGTACCATTTTCGAGAAATTGAAGTCATCAGAAACTTCATGCACTGGAGTCCTCCCTGAACTGCCTCAAAGTTTCCACGATGCCCTCTTTCGGCATATTTTTCATCAGCGCCCTCCAAACAAGTTCAGTTTGGCTCTCTGGCGCCATACCACCCGGTGCAGGGGTTCTCTTATCCAAGTTCGTCGGAAACGGGTAGCCGTCCGTCATCGCTCGGACGGCACACTCAGCCTCCAACTCATTCAAGTCGCCTCTTTGCGTTTGAGCCCTAAGCTCCTCCCAGCAAGCAATAACAATCTTCTCGTGGTCGATCTTCTCCATAGTCTTTCCGAAAGCACTGCTGATTTGCAACAAGTTCGCGCTCCTGTCCACTCCACTGGGACCAGGCTCTGTCTGATTCTCCCCAGCAGCATGCATCAAAGCAGGGTTGAAGAACACGGCATCGCCCTTCTCTAGAGGTAGACTCACCCACCTGTCTGCGAAAAGCGTTTTGACTTCCTCTGTCCTCCACGCCATGTACCCATCTGCAAGCAATTGGGAAAAGGGTAGGAACCTTGTCGGACCACTCTCAAGCGGCATGTCACTGTGCGCCACCGCCCCTTGTAGCGTAAGGAATTGACTCGTGGCATGCATCGTCTTCGGCCACCTCGCGCATTGCTCCGCCGTTTGGAATCCCAGATGATAGTCCCTATGCGGCATCTGCGGAGCTCCTCCGGGACGGACAATGTTCACTTGAGCTGTGACGGTGTAGTCTGGACCGAGCCAGGATTCGCTGACATGGCGGAGCCAGGGGTTTGAATAGTATTGGACAAATGACGCGGGATCAGCCAGAGCGTGCTTCTGCAACGAGTTCCAGATTCGCGAGTTCGCGTTGGAGGCTGCGAAGTGGTCACCGCGACTGCTCGAAGCTTCAGCGGCGATGATGCGATCGAATGTGTCGTTTGCTTTGTCAATACATGCCATTGACGACGCTGGGTAGAAGTGCTTGAGGACGAAAACTCCTGGACCAGTGTGTAAAATTGAATGCCATTCTTCTTGGAGTGTTGAAACTAAGGACTCGCTGGTAGAAGGGTAGGACGAGAGATCGTAGACTGGTATGTTGTGTGGTGTGCTTTTGCAGTTTGGGTAGGATGACTGTGCCACCGTGCGGGAGCAGAAGCTCTTCAAAGTCGAGATACTACTTGGAGCGTCGATATTGTACAGTCTGCTTGAATCGGGTTGTCCTGATTGGTTCGCCTCATGGGCGCGGTTGCTTGTGCCGTTAACGCCGTTGATGTGTCCGTCCATAGTCAGAGCGTGATATGCTTTCAGGGCGGTGTTCGAGGATTTGGCAGAGACAAGTCGGTCATGAAATATCCATCGAATTACGGCGGAAGTCTCTCCTAAATCGGCAAAATGCTGCCGAACTTGCAATTTTTCCTGGATCGACATATGTTTGTTTCTTAGGATCTCGTCCAGAAACAAGTCGTGGCCAGACCTGTGGACTAAATTGAACGTTTCGCATCTGTGCTGTCGCTGCTGTATCGAGATCAATGCCAAATTGGATCAAACTCAATACTGTACATCATCAAACATCTCAAATGTGACCTCTGCATGATTCGACGTGATGATTCGGCCCTGTGCCACTACCAGCAGGGCTTGTATTGAAAAATGCTTGGGTTCGCGGAGGGCATTGGGGATATCGAAATGAATGAGCAAGTGGCCGGAATGCTCCCATGCTTTTACTACTTTCTATTGTACATCAATGCAGTATTAAAGTGTCAATACCCATGGCATGACTGCTCCGGGTTTGGATCTTTCCTGTTGCGTCTGTGGTCACACCTGACAAAATGCGCCCATATCAGAGCGGGCTATGCACTGTGAATATCTAAACAATCCGAAACTTGCGAGCGTATTTGCATCGCGTGCGAAGAGCCAGGAGGTGGATCTGCTTAATATGAGATAAACAGCAATTCGGAATCACATGTATTTCTTCACAAGTTGTCGAAAGGGGAAATAATTTCGCGCCGCGTTCCAGTAGCCAAACCCGAGATCCGGAGATCCGGCTCTTCTTTACTGGAATGGCCAGCCACCTCCAGCCTCAGATAACACGCTGACGTTGCACGAGGAATATCGTTCATTACGTCGATCATGAGCCGCAAGCCCGGTTCTGGGGAGCGCCCCGACTCCAAGAGAGCTCAGCTTGGAAAATCGATGCGGAGCGGCACTTCTACCACATACGCATTTTCGGACATGCCAACCAAATACTGAACAGGTAAACAGC
Source organism: Arthrocladium fulminans (assembly GCA_003614865.1). Taxonomy (NCBI): domain Eukaryota; kingdom Fungi; phylum Ascomycota; class Eurotiomycetes; order Chaetothyriales; family Trichomeriaceae; genus Arthrocladium; species Arthrocladium fulminans. The sequence goes on from QXWJ01000002.1 coordinate 1,134,499, forward strand.
GGCGGGGAGTGGCATTTACTAAACGGGAAGTCGAAGCGGCCTGCCTCACGTCCCATGCTCCCATCACGTCTCATGTCGAGAGGAATGGTCAAGAGTATATATCAAGGGGGAATCGGATGTCTTGCAAAGATGTACACACCGGACACTGACCACAGATCAAGCTGTGACTTTCATCACTCATAGTGTGCATCCCCTCAATATGTCGACAAGGCAACAAATATCGATTGCCGTGGTCGGCCTCGGCAGAATGGGAAAGCGGCATGTTCATACCTTGATGCATCGGGTTTCGAATGCAAAGGTCGTCGCTGTATGTACCACTGACCCGAACGAAATAGCCTGGGCCCGGTCGAACCCAGAATATCGATCTTATGACATTCAAGTTTTCGACAACTACAATGAGATGATATCGATGCCGGGCCTCCAGGCGGTCTGGGTCAGCACTAGTACCGATGTCCATGCGTCCCAATCAATGGCCGCCATCGAGAAAAACTTGCACGTCCTGTGCGAAAAGCCCCTGAGCACGGATCTTGACGAAGTGAGTTGCCCATGATGAGTCTCCTTTGCCGCGCTAATAATTTGGGCGCAGTGTCAAGCAGTCATTGATGCAGCAAATGCCAAGCCGCAGCTGAAAGTCATGGCGGGCTTCTCGCGTCGCTTTGATGCCAGTTACCGCGATGCAGCGGAGAAGGTCCTGAAGGAAAACGTTATTGGCACACCTTTCCTGGTCCGCTCACAAACTGGCGATTTGCTAGACAACACCGGGTTCTTCGTGCGATACGCGAAGAAGAATGGCGGAATCATGGTCGACTGTGCAATCCACGACATCGACCTGACCCTGTGGTATCTTTCCAATCCTGTGCCGAAGGCCTGTTGGGCAATGGGGACGCTGCAACATCATCCCGAGCTTGCCGAGGCCAAGGACGTGGACAATGCTGTCGGCGTTGTTGAGTTCTGGGGTGGAAAGATGGCCTACTATTACTGCTCGAGGACTCAGGCAGTGGGTCACGACGTTTGCACGGAGATTACAGGCACCGACGGAAAGATCGGCGTCAACGTGGTGCCGAGAGCAAACAACGTTGTCATATCGGACAAGATTGGCGTCAGGCATGAGGTCCAGCCAGAATACTGGCAGCGATTTGAATACGCCTTCACTCTCGAGGCAAACGAGTTCATAAACTCCATTCTGGAAGACAAGCCTGTGCCATTGCCGCTGGAAGGAGGACTCAAAGTCATGCAAATCGCAAGAGCTCTGCAGGATGCGTTGTTGACTGGCGAAGTTGTGAGGTTTGACGAGCAAGGAAGAAGGATCGACGGAAAGACGGCTGATAGAAGCCGCTTGTAACGGTATCTTCGGCCATGGTTATGGTGTAAATATGGAGTTGGCCATTGCTTCAGACAACCTCGAATGGATGACTTTTGAATTCTTGGCCGACACTGATGTCTTTCAGCATTCCAACGAAGATTGTCCGACCTTCTTATTGGGACACATTGCCAGCAAGCAATTTTCGGCCTAAATTCGCTATCCACCATCAAGTGTTTTTATCATTCACAGCCACGTTACGATTTGATGCTACGTCTGGCTCGAATGTCAGCTAGGGAGATGTTGGTGGATTGCGCCTGATACTAGCCAGCGAACATTTAGCGGTACGCTCCAGCCTGGTAGCGAACCAAGAGGCCAAGGGAGCAGACTAGATCAAAAGCGAATGACTGGGTCGGCAATCAACCAAGTCGCATGATTCTTTGACGGCTGCAAGCAGTGGCCAGAAAACTGGACTGGTTTCAGGTGCACCATCCAAGTAGTTGCAGATGGCTCCCCGCCTTTCCTATGGAGATCTGCAATTGTCCAAATGATACGAAGCCCCGCTTGCAAATTGAGCACTCTAGGTCGCTCGGATGGGGTGGTCTCAATGGCCAGGCATGTTCTGGATCCGCTGCATTGACGGTAAAGACTGATATCGCGCACAAGTAGACGGCGGTTGTCCATAGGGCATCTCGATCTGCATCCATGATCGTGCTTGAAAGCTTATGATTGAATAGAGCTGCAGCATGGCTTACATGATAGGATTCTCCTGGTAGAGGCTGGATGATTCCGCTGAGAGCCCTATCGTGGGCCAGCGTCGTAGCAACGACGGTGTGTAGGAGGTGTGTATGCTATAGAGCCAGTCGCGGGACCGCTTCTGCGTATAGATGGGCGGTATGGGCAGTTCCCAGGGTCAATGCTGTGCGATTTTGAAAGCGGAGCATGATTTCATGCACAGGGTCATTGCTGAGGAAAGCTAGAGGACTGCGAGTTAAACCCGGGCATCCAAAGGTCGACAAGCCATCGGAACAGCGCTCAGTCTGCACTGCGAAATCGTCGATGACATCTTCGCCCAAACTTTGAAGATCGGCCACCTCGGAGCTATAGTTGCAAGGAACCAAATAGCTCTGACATTTTTGACAGCTGGGTTTGGTTTCATCACACTATCATGACCTGTGAGCGCTGACCGCAGCTTGGATTGCAGATGTGGGCGCTGACCTTGACTCGCCTGAAACGACAGATAGCACATCCACCTCGAGACTTCTTACGAGCTTTGCGTTGACGCTGAGTTCGACAAGTACGATATGGGATGGTCGACTTTCTATCTCGTGACATCGATGTTGTGCATGACAGAACCATTCATGAACGGGGTCTGCGCGATCTGACGTGTGATGATCGATGAGATCAGTCAATGTTCTTTCCGTGGAGCCAAAAGTGTGCCTGGTTGGAGATAACGGAGGTGATTGGTTGGCCGAGTTGAGTTGTCGCGCTCAAGGCTCTTGATGCTTCAGACTTGGTTTGAAAGCTGCCGACAGTCACACGCATAGAAAGGGTGATTAACCTTGGGCTCTGGTTATTGGGTGTCATGTCTATTGTTAGATCCTGATAATGTTCCCGTTTCTAGTGATACCGCCTCTGAATAGCTCTCGGATGATCGTGCCGCGCCCAATCGTCTGCTCAACTATGCCTTCTACATGCTTCGGTTGCACTCTTCCGTACCAGATGCCCTTCCCGGCCAGCGGGCTCAAGCTGGGGGTAGTCTCTTCAGCCGATAACGCCTGGTCTTGCCGTACAGCTGGCCCCTCTGTGTCACTTATTTTGTCATTCCGAGGCTTTGAATCCGGGGGAATGCGCTCCACGGAATTGATTTGGTAGTCCGGAGGAATGTACACAATGACATTCCCAGCCCATTTGTGTCCACCAATATGTGAGATCATGCCAACGTTGATGGGATGCTGGTTCTCGTACTGAACATTCACAGCGTCGGGGCGGAAAGTTGGGTGGGAAGCGAACGATTCATTAGTTGGCTGATCCTTAGGTGTGACTGCTTGCGATATCACTTTGTTTCGTAGAGTGTGCCTTTTGTTGATGTATTGCGAAAACTCGGAATGCAACAGAGGTCCAAGAATTCCGCAGCGGGAATCCCGAGAGTGGTGGCTGCAGATGAGGATTGTAGGAGCTGATATGGGCTGTACATTGCCATTCCAATGAGAGCTGGATGGCTCACTCTTGATGTAGTCTAGCTGCTCTTTCTGGCCGGTTGCATCGGATCGTGACACCCCGTTCGAGGTTATGAAATGGGTCAAGAACTCAGAGACGCCAGACTCGGATGGGTCTATTCCTTTCACGAGCGAGAATGAGGGGAAGAGCAAAGCTGAAACTGGAGTCGAAGCCTTGTCGCCCGACTCTCTGAAGGATGAGGCGCTCACAAGAACGTTGCGGTAAGGCTAGAAAACGGTGTCGGTCAGGATGATCCAGCATCTCGAGAGCTGAGGCATACTCACATTGTGGAAGCGCCCTCTGGGACCCAACATTGCTTTAATTTGAGCTACTGCATGACCCCAAGGAGCTGTATCCCGCTCACGTTCTATTCTGCTCTTCCAGTCGGCTTGACCCGTCGAAATGATGATTTGATCCGAGTACGCAACCATGGTACCGTTCAGGTCTTTCAGTGCGTCAATTTCCAGGTCTGGTGGCATTGCCGCGCATTCGCAACTCGGGGCAGGGCAGTGTGGGATGATGGGAACCGCTGGGCCATGTTTGCGTCCTCGAGCAGCTAAATGCTGTCGAGCCGCCCGGCGCGCGACATTGGGCGTCGCATTTGATGCTTTAGCAAGTCGATAGGATGAGGCTTTAAGAGTGCACATTTTGGATCATGCCTTTCCTCCTCATCTCATGGCTTGACAGAGGAGGAGAGCAATGAAGAATGCATATTCCCAGCTCGTACATCGTGCTCACCTGCACAATCACGTCTGCCGAACTTTTAAGAGGGCGAGAACGTGTCTCGGTCATTCGGCCTTCTGACTGCCTCGGTGGAACACTACACCGAACACGACCCAAGGAGATTCCCTGCCAGAGAGGTCCCTAGTGTTACAATCACCTTTGCTCTCATACAATGGGAATACGCTGCAGACCCAAGCCGAGTGATATCGTTGCTTCAGAGTGTCTTTGCGCAAAAGACTACTTGACACTCCTAGGGCGGTATGAGTATCGCGGTTTGGGGATAACATGATATTAAAATCTTTCCGCAAGGTACATATGAAAGCTCAAATGGCATGCTTAGAGTCGCTTTCCGCGACTATACATAGATGTAACAAAGAGGGCCGTGTGTAGTGTCCATGACCTCCCTCGCTTGTCTTGAAGTCCCCAAGTTGCCCATGTTAATCACATCTTCGAGCTTTCCAGGAGGGCTGGTCTCGTCGAACACAAACGTAGGTCCTTGGTATGCATACAGCCTGTTGGCGGGATCCAAGTTCTGCCATATCCACCACGTTCGATCGATCTGAGCATGATGTAGATAAAAGGCTGGCTCCGCCGGGGAGACAAAGAAGTCACCGCCTGGATCGCCGCCAATGGTGTAGTGACCAGCTGAATGAACGCCATAGAAGCCGCTGGGGAAGTCTCCTTGCATGTGATTTTGGAACAATGTAATGTTCTTATAGTTTGTGATCAGGTCGTAGGACTCAGCGTCGGTGCTCCACTGAGAGCTGACCCATGGGTTGATGTCACGGCGGAGACACCGTGGATTGTGCTCAAAGGTCTGATTGACTGCGGTAAGACTGCCGTCTTTGAGCCGAAGGCTTGGAAAGACAGGCCCAAGGTTGACGGTGTAGTTTTTGAATGGGCCGGTGGTAACGCAACCACCCCCTTGGCCTGGGGGAATGCAGTTGATTCCGTTGCCAAGGGCGTCGGTGCAACTGTGAGCAGCGAATTCCCCGTTGCCAGACATGCTGTATTCGCTGCCATCGAAAAGAGGTGAATTGACCGGATCCAAGGCGTACTTTCCCCAATTCCAGTATGGCTGATACCCTTTGTATCCACATTCGTTTCTCAATGCTTGCTCGAAATTCCATGTGAAATATCTATGCCAAGCCAAGAAGCTGGCCGTCGCATGGATGGTGAATGTTTGGTTGATGTGAACAGCCACGAAATCTGTTTCATCATCAGTTCCGTGCTCAACCAGGGTTTCCTGCGGCAGTGCTCACCATCCCATCTCGTCTTGATACCACTGACTGTGCTGTTGGTGTTCAATCCATAGTTGCCTTTGCTGGGCTTGGATTGGATGCAGAGAACAGCATCGATATACTCTCTGCGCTCCTGGAGTGACAATGACGACCTGGTACTTCTCAGCTAAATCCCCAAGGCACAAGGAGAGGTGGGGCTTACCACTCCCTTCTGATAGCGACATTTGTAAGTGTGCAACTTGGATTGTCCGACCAGCCGTTTTTGAAACTGTAGATTCCCTTCCATGCCAATGCTTGCGCGGCCAGCAGATCTGTTGAGAATGTCGACTCTGCCTTGAAGTTCGAGCCCGATGAGACTCCAGATGATGGAAGAGCTTGTACTCCAAGTACTGCTGTCAATGCCGTGAAAAGAGTTGAGATATGCATCATGGCAATGCCGGACATCAAAAGATGAGCGGGCGGCGTTCACCTCGCAAATGAATGGCTGCGAGAATATCTCGCGGAATGTTAATCAAGGTCGCACACCAGGATTAGGTGAAGATTGCTGCAGCAAGCAGAAGCTTATATGCCGAAACATCTTGCAGACGCCGTGATGGGTAGGGCCAGGAAATGGAGCAGCTAAAGCCACGGCTCTGCCAAATCAGACTCCGATCACTTTGCCGACATTGCGAGTCAATAGTGGTGTTATTGCAGCATCAGCAAGCTAGGGTTCAGAGCACTCACCCTGAGAAGCGAGTCCGGCCATCCACCGCACGTGGATCGCTAAATTACTGTCAAAGCAATAGATAGAATGGGCGGTATCCTAGTACGGAGAGGATCTTCGTGCCAGATAGACGACGTACTCATTTTGACCGAGCGGAGGGAAACTGGACCGCTGGACAGAATCCCGGGATGCCATGGCAAGGCCAATCTCGTACCACGCTATAACGATCATTGCCTCAAGAGCTGAAAGGGTTGAGTCCGGGGGCCGCCCGCAGAACAAGGATAGGAATACGACATAAGCCCTTGACGTGGCAATTGCTCGCGAGATACCTAGTTCAGGGCTCGCATACCGAAGATCGGCAAACGACACACCTAATCTCGACTAAGGCCTTCTCCAGGTCATAGAGAAGCAGTCCAAATTGCATAACTCACCTTCGCTGTGCCTGGCCGCGCTGAGTGGCGCGGCGTGTACCTTGGCTCCATCTCCAAACCTTGCAATTTTGTTTGTTGGAAGGGCTACAGGACGTGTGCGAGACAAGCGATCGCGCTCGGCAACGCAAGAACCTTATTGACTGCGGGGGACGAGGGGTGAAGGGGCTACAATAGTGGAATTCAGGGGTGCTTCAGGCGCCGCTTGCGCCGGAGCAACGACCGCAACGAGTTAGATGGCTTGGCATGCCGTATGGATGTGAATCGTTCCGGCTCTTTCTGATCCGAAAAATGCAGTTTTGTAGCATCCAGGCTGCTACTCTTCATTTTTGCTGATGTCCCATGCGGCAAGCTCAGTGACCTTGCCTATTCCCTTCTAACATGCCAATTCGGATATGCTCGCCTAGTTCAGTCAGTCGTCAAGTGCTCGGAGGAGCGTTATGGTCAAGGAAGAGGCTATTCACCAAGTCCGCAATACCAAACTAGGATGACAACTTCTCTTGCCAAGGTTTGAGTCGCACAAGCAATCGCTCCGGAACGCGGCGCTGCTAGTTCTTGCAGTAGCATTTGGCGCCAGTCATGGAACATCCATGCTACATAGGCTGACCGATGGCCATTCCCGTGTAGTTCCAAGCAGGGAACAAGTTTGAGAAGAGATCGAGTTCGTGAAGGAGCATCAATCTCACCCTACGGCCTTACCCTTCCGTCGACGTGGAACTCAACATGACGAAGTCTGAAGTTTCCATTCTACACTGTCTGTCAATAAGGCCATCCCGGATTCTATCGAGCGGTTCTTGTCACCTGAGCTTCGAAGTTGACTAGACCAATGGAAGCAACGCACGGCACTAGTTAATATCCGCGTCTTGTGCAGAGATAACTGTGGCGTTCCGCCTAGGACGTCTTGCCTGTCTGCCAGCTGCCGTCAATGCCTCCCATGTGGTCGACACCCCCTGCATTACATACAGGGCTATCGTGGCTTGGCCAAGACATTTGACTAAATCTTGCCTTGAAGACTGATTTGTTCCGAGTGATTTCGAGAATGAGACGTTGCAAATACCCATGGGCCTTGGTATCCACAGCTTGAATCGACTTGATACCTTATGGGCCAGTCTAAAGATGAAAGCCTTGCTGTTGCTCTGGTCCTCCACACACCGAACATATTCCCCGAACAATCGGAGCTCAAGGGATGGCGTATCCTTACTTCCGGCGATGTCTCCCTTCCTGCATATCTGCACTATGCCAGGTGGCCGCGGTGACTATTTTAGGATGTTTTTACAGCATTACCTGGGGACTATGCTCGATCTGAGAATGGGCATCTACGGGCTCTTTCTGCTTCTGGATATGTCGTATCCTTCCCAGGGTGTCAACGAGAATCTGGTCTGAGCGTGAGTCAACCAAATTCGCTATCGGGCAGGCTTTGAGCCAGCCACGGAGGCCGGCGTCATTCATAGTCCAGTGCCCTGGTAGTTGACGCTTCTAAATTGCTCAGACTCCTGGCATAGGTTAGTACTTTGGACCGGATTCCGAAACGTGGGCAAGACAAAACCGACAATCGACAAAACATGGTGCAAGACCGTCGCTTTTGTGAATTTTGCATATCTCGGCGTCGTCTGGGACTTTGCCGCCTTTCAACACATTTGTCGATACAAACTACTCGTCTATGTTTCGACCTCAGACGACGGCCATGGAAGCAGGTCTAGATCGACGAGATGCGATACCTGCGGACAACAACACCTCCACTCTACTGGCTACTACAGGGACACTCACGGCAGTCGCGTTATTCGTTGTCCTTCTTCGCTTCTATGTACGGGCCTTCATGTTGAAAACTTTTGGCCCAGACGATTGGGTAATGGCACTTACCGCTGTGAGTCTTCACCCGAGTGGAGTGCCCCTCTGTGCTAACAATGTGTACAGAGCGCAGCAATCGCCGTGTTGGTTTGCTGGATAGAGGAGACCAAAACAGGGATCGGATGGCACATCGACGATGTCAGTGTCGATCAGCAACAGCAACTCACCAAACTCTTGTTTGTTCACGGTGTTGTCAACATGAATGCCGTCACATTTGTGAAAATATCAGTCGCACTGAATCTGCGAAGATTTATGCAGACAAAGCAGCAGCAACTGTTTCTTAAAGGAGTGATTGGTATGTCCACTTCGATTTCAATGGGCCTCATCCCTGACCGAGTCTAGTCTTCCTTGTTGCGTTTACAATCATGTGTAGCTGCACAATCATCTTCAACTGCATTCCGATCGCTGCCAGCTGGGACAGGTCCCTGGCACCAACGGCCAAATGCTTTCCGATCGAAGTGTTCAAGGGCCTGGCAATCAATAACAGTGGTATGAGCCACATGATTGGAGCTGCATTCAGATGATGTTAACGTTGCCAGTTATCAACATCCTGACGGATTTTCTCCTCGCAATTTTGCCCATACCCATCGTCATTAAGCTTCACACGAATCTACGGACAAAGATTACGCTTTCGCTAATCCTGGGCCTGGGGCTGTTGTATGTGATAAAATCTCGAAGATTGGTGTTCATTTCTGACAAGCGATACAGTGCAGGCTCTGCCGCCATTGTCAAGGCAGTTAAGCAATTTCAATTCTTCGGCATCCGCGACTACACCTGGGATGCGGACTACTGGGTATGGCACGAGTGAGTAGAGCTTCTGCACTTGTGGGTTTGGCTTGTAAAGGCGCATACTGACTCAAGCTCAGCATCGAACTCAGTGTCGGTATTGTGGCCGCTTCTCTTCCCGCACTCCGGCCGCTTTTCGCCAGATTCTACGATAAAGCCCTCAAATATACCTACGGCGCGGCATCGCGAATGGGCTACGGACCGTCCAATGGTTACGCACCAGGTTACGGTCAAGGGACCAACAATCAGTACCAACGTCAGAAGAATACAGTCGATGGCGACTTTGCAAATCCAGGTATTGGCCTTCGATCCTTTCACGAAAGGGAGGTCTTCTCAGGGAAGCGCGATGCAACCAATGTTCACACGACCGAAGTATTGAGTGATGGACTGGGAGGAAACAGGAAGATCAGCCAGGCAGATAACCTGAGCGGCACAGGCTCCGGAAATGACTATGACAGTGATGAGATCATCCTGCATCAAAGACATTCAGAATCGTACGGATACAAACATGGCGTTGCAACAGACGTCGCACAGCCACAAGGGATCGTCAAAACAACGACTGTACAGATATCTAGGCATTGAGTCAGTACTTTAAGAACTGCGTACCCACGTTCGCCATGCGCGAAGACTTTGAGGCCCGCGACAAGCGGGATAATGGTGCGAAACCACTCCGGCGTTCTTTGCCTGGCAGGTCCTCCAAGCCACCAGAAAACAGGGCGGCTCCAAAACAATGACGAAATACCTTGACTAGAGGTTGCAAGAGCTTTTCAGCCCGTGTCCACCACGTGTTATTATGATTTCAGATTGCGACATCACCAAATACCTCATTGCAGACTGCATCGTAAGATTCGAAAACGGAGCTCTGCTGGCTGTTGTGTTCTTACCAGAGATTGAGCGCTGGATTGGTTGGCGCCAGACTGCCTTAGCTCTGCAAGATTTCGAAACCAGTCCTGCGAGCCCGCATTTTCCAACCGATGAAAGACTGAACAACATCTCATCCACCCAATGCAGTCACCACTGGTTGACGAAGACAACATGCGGCTTCCCGGATTTTCCCTCGGCCAGGACCTGGCTTCATACTTGTTGCAAATTCGCAAAGTGGTTTTCTCACAGACAGAGCACAAGCATGTGACTGTGGTGTTGGGAAACCCGTCATGTGATCTTGATAGCTTCATATGTGCATTCACACTGTCATACTTCTACAATGCCAGGCCTAGTGCCACAAAGCATCACAAAGCCCCAATCTACGTACCCGTTCTGAACTTACCATACATCGAGGCTGGGGATCTGTGGAGAATGAGGCCAGAGTTTGGTGTTGCCATTCGCAGTGCCTTCGATGGGTTGGCGCTGGAGGCGAAGACAGAGCACTCACAGGAAGCTGTTGAAGCTCAGCGACGGCGTGACAAGTCCTTGCTCGAGCAGCTGATCACGGTGCATGATCTTGCAACCAATGAGAACGTGCTCTCTTCCCTGCGAACAGCCTTCCAACCTTCAGATCGCCATGGGGATGAGGTGATCGATGAGAGGGAGAGAGTAGACGTAATTCTCGTGGATCACAATGCGCCGGCAGTTGAGACCATAACAGATGACGATCTTCGAGCCCGCTTTGACGTGGTGGGGTGTATTGACCACCACGTTGAAGAGGACTATGTACCAAAGACAGCCGAGCCGAGAATTATCAGGCTGGGAATTGGCAGCTGCGCTTCTCTCGTGACGGAGCACTTGCGAAATATTCATCTATGGACCGCCCAGGACGGCCACGAAAAGCGCCCTGGCCTCGCTCAAATTTCGCGACTGGCATTGACCCCGATACTTGTCGACACCTGGGGATTGAAGGCACCGGGCGACAAGTGCTCTGACCTGGATAGAGAGCAAGTTGCATTCCTCGATCCTCAGACCGGCGATGAATTTGACCGAGGAGAATTGTTCCAACAGGCGCAGACAGCCAAGAATGAGTCACTCAACTTGCTTCGAATGCAGGAGATCTTCGCACGCGACTACAAATCATATGCGGAAGAGCTTCATGATGGAAGGACCCTGAATATTGGTATTGCAAGTGTCGTTGAAGATCTCACGTGGCTGTCGCAGCATGCTGGAGACAAAGGGAAGTTTGTTCAGCAACTTGTCAAGTATGCCCAAGACGGAGACAAGGCTCTGGAGGTGTTTGGTCTTTTGACCAGATCAGGAAACCAGAAAGAAGTCTGTGTATTCAGCTTTGGCGATGCGGGCAAGGAGGCGATCGGCATCTTTGAGAACAGTGCAAAGGAGCTCAAATTGAGAGACTGGAGTAAGGACGATGAGTTGTCAAGGCAGCTGGATGAAAAGGTTGGCAGCCAATCGTGGAAGATCTGGTGGATGGGGGACATAAGCAAGAGTCGCAAACAGGTAGCACCGTTGCTTCGGGACGCATTGAAGCAGGCCTCAAAGGCCTGACAGACATACGCTTACAAGCAAGTTGCACAATTTATGGAGAGAGTCGAGAGCATTGCTGTCAGAACTTTTTACCTGGTAGCGAGGGGTATGTGATCTTGGTCCCACCACCGGCAGGAATTGAAATCCGTAGATTGAGCGTGGATTTAGTCATGGTGCTGCAAAGCGCCGCTTTTCCACTAAAAATAGGGCGGCCGGTAATTTTCTTCTAGGGGCTTCCGCAACCATGTGTAGTTCACCGGCTAAAGCCAGCTTGCATCCTTCAAATGAAGTAGTCGATTCCTACGCGGGAATTGCGCCTGCAGAGTCGCCGGCGCGTGTTGTTTCCACTTGTGAAAAAGGGGGGCCTTAAAATTGGGGGAGCATTGCAGTAGAGCCACTTGCCAAGCCTGTGGATCTTGCTGCCTTGGACTTTTGGCACATTTCGTCATTCGGCAAGAAGATCAACTGATGATCATCTCGTGCCACGTCCGATTGCATGGTAAGAGGTCTCAAAAGAACACTGGTCACGATCGAGGGACCGCCCATCAGTGCCGATCCTCCCGTCACGGGATCACGTAGAATGCGAGGCGCCTACTTTGTACATGCGGGGAGCAACGTGTTCTCTGTAACGTCCGAATTTGCGTCACAAAAGTTGTCCATTACGGAACAGCCACGGTAGCAATCTGAGGCCCATTTTTCTGCCTTGGAGTCTTTCATTACCCTGCAAACAAATTTCCCCTTTAACCATCACCGACCTTTGCCGCTTTTCGCTGAGAAAATCCTAGCGCCGCCGGCTAGCAGCCAAAGTCAGTTAGGAGGATCCGCTAATGACATCTGCATCTCATGCCGAACTTTTTGTTTCGGCATCGAGCTAACTTCAGCTACACACCTTCCCTAAGTGGCGTCCAACCCTCGTCACGATTTATCCGGCCAGGAGCACGTCTCTGTCAAGGTTTGTAAGGCGTTTCAGCGACTCCTTCGCTAGCAGGCACATGAGCGCATGGCCACCACCATCTACTGTATGGGAGTTCAATTTGCTAAGGCTACGGAATGGCTCACGATGAAGGCTGCCGGGCACGCCTTCATTTGTCACCGATGTATCCTCTGGCCGCGAAGCTACCACAAACTCTCGATACCTCCTCACATCCGCTCTGTACAGCTGACCGGTCAGCTATCAGAGTCCCCGCGGTACCTGACTAGCGGATCAAGATGAAGCCATAGCTTCCCAAGGTGGAGTGTCTGTCCAGACTGGCACCCATGACCGCCGCCGCTGTTTCTTAAAGGTACGTATTTTTCCTTCGAGCGGCTCGATCCCTCCTCTCTACACAATTTGAATATACGCTCGTTATTGCTTTGGCACGCTCTCAGCTGCCGTCCGGTCTCTCATCACTCAGGGCATCTTTGGCCCAGTCACTCTTTTTATTTTTGGATTTATCATGCATTCACTTCTTGCAACAGCCAGCTTGCTGGCGTCCACACTCATTTCTATTGCCTCTGCGATTCCTTTGCGACCCTCCGTTGTCAAGCGTAACCAAGCCGCCCAGATCGCTGTCTACTACGGACAAGGCGACGGCCAACCCAGACTGCGCGAGTTCTGTGACAACACGGACATCGATATTATCCCAGTCGGTTTTGTGAATGGCTGGCCAACCAAACCCGGCAATGGCGGATGGCCATCAGCAAACTTCGGTAACCAGTGCGGTGGAACCGAAATGGCCGGCACGAAGATGTTCACCCTCTGCAGTCAGCTCGAGGAAGATGTGCAGTACTGTCACACCAAGGGAAAGAAAATCCTCATCTCCATTGGTGGCCAAGCCGACCCTACTCAGGTTCTAACAAGCGACCAACAAGGTGAAGACTTTGCCGATTTGATGTGGAAGATGTTTGGCCCAAAGCCAAGTGGCTGGACCGGGCCCCGTCCATTCGGTGACAACGTGGTTGATGGATTCGACTTTGATGTTGAGGGAAACGGGGGTGTTGGCTATGGTGCTATGGCCAAAAGACTTCGTCTAAACATGCAAAACGACGATCCCAGCAACACATACCTGCTCACTGCCGCCCCTCAATGCCCGGTACCAGATGCTCAAGTTGCTGATGCTCTCACGAAAGCTCCATTTGACTACCTGTTCATTCAATTCTATAACACAAAATGGTGCTCTGCGCGCGCCGCCCTTGACCCTACGTACGGTAGTGCTGACCAAAACGGTGGCAAGCCAACCGATATCTCTTTCAACGATTGGGCAACCTGGGTTGCAAACAACGCTCAGGGCAACCCATCCTTGTTTATAGGTCTGCCTGGCTCGTCGTCAGCCGTCGGAGACTCCACGATGTACTTGTCCCCTACTGAAGCTGGCTCTCTATTCAATGATTACTACACCCATCCATCCTTCGGTGGCGTCATGGTGTGGGAAGCTACTGCCGCTAAGAACAATGGTAACTTCGTTGGGGGAATGAGGAAGGCCCTCGACCAATGTGGATGTGGTGGTGGATCTTGCCACACTACGACCACAACACCCACGACGACAACGACTACTACCACAACAACAAAGAGCACTACCACCGAAACAACCACTACAACCACCGCCTCCACAGCATCGCCAACGACAACGACAACCACGTGGACACGCAGCAGCTCTTCTCCCGAAGCACCAACATCCACAACCACAACGACAACCACGTGGACGCGCAGCAGCTCTTCTCCCGAAGCACCAACATCCACAACCACAACTACCACCACATGGACGCGCAGCAGCTCTTCTCCCGAAGCACCAACATCCACAACCACAACCACATCCGCAACCACAACCACGTGGACGCGCAGCAGCTCTTCTCCTGAAACACCAACATCCACATCCACAACGACAACCACATGGACGCGCAGCAGCTCTTCTCCCGAAGCACCAACATCCACAACCACAACGACAACCACGTGGACGCGCAGCAGCTCTTCTCCTGAAACACCAACATCCACATCCACAACGACAACCACATGGACGCGCAGCAGCTCTTCTCCCGAAGCATCAACATCCACAACCACAGCCACATCCACAACGACAACCACGTGGACGCGCAGCAGCTCTTCTCCCGAAGCATCAACATCCACAACCACGTACAGCCATACAAGGCCTACATCCGACAGCTCAACAACAACTGGCTACTCATCGTCAACTACCACCACAACGACCTATAGCATCTCTCATCCTCAAGGTGGGAGCAGCACGACTTCTGAGACTACAACCCCCGCTGATACTACGACCACGCATCCTGGCCGGCCAAGCTCCTCAGCCCCAAGTTCTAGCCTCAGCGGCGAATGGGAACAATGGGAGACTACAAGCACTTCATCCCGCCTGGTAGAACCCACGAGTAGCACCAGCAGCTCGGTCGAACAAACCTGGGCACCATGGCCGACGGCGACTACTTCCTCTAGACCAGTAGATCCAACCAGCAGAACCAGCAGCTCTACCGAGCCCACTTGGGCACCTTGGCCAACAACTCCCTCCATAACTCCCGATCCAACCTCATTGACTGCATGGGACCCATGGCCAACTACGTCCCCTCATGTCTATCTCACCACAACCACGACAGTCTACACCAATGTCTGCCCCACTGGCTTCACGAGGGTTACTGCAACTATCACCGCGACGATCACAGTCACCGATTTCGTCAACCAGCCGACCGGGAAAGATGCGCCATGGCCGACTGGCCCTGCCGGTATCCCAACTGGCTTCTATGCCACCACTACTCTATGTAGCACAGGTTGCGCTGCAACTCCCGTGACCGTCACTGTCACAATCCCGGTACCTTCAGGAGCCATCACCAAGACCGCTGTACCAACTGCTGGTGATGGCAGCAAGCCAGGATCTTGGCCAGCTGCTTCCACACCAGTTCAAGCCGCAAGTGGGATACCATCCGCCGGTCCTTCTGGAACGGGTACGAGCAATGCCTACACCACCGGAAGCCCGGTTGGGGGCTACAACGACAATAGCGGCCTCAACAACGTCAAGGCATTCACTGGTGGTGCCGCTGCAGAGCAGGCTCCAGCCACTGCCTTCAGCGTTGTTGTTTGCGTTCTTCTAGCTGTTGCTGGACTGATCCTGTAAACATCGTCAACGACTTTGATCTTGGCGAGTTTTCAATCAATGCCTCTCTCAGCCCATTTTCAGCCCGTAGGTGACTAGTGGGTGATTTGGCAGACGCGGGAGATAGCCTTGAGTATATGTAACAATTTTGCGGACACATGAATATTTGATTCTGCACAACTACGGTCTTATCATGAACAAGCACCTTTGCCTCTAACAGCCTCATGCTTCGTTATTTCGCCTGATGCTCGGTGATAACTTTAAAAGCGCCAAGCAGTTCAACTAGCTATGCCCCAGCGTCGAGACCAGCCATGAAGCATTCTCTTGACAAGGTTGTTGCACTGATCACGATAAGATCTTCGGGACGCTTTTTCAATCCTTCCTGCGGTATGGCCATCACGAGTCAACGACATGTAGCCCATGCGTTGAGCTGCCCTCGGCACCTGGCCGTGGGTTTGATTGGATTGATTTCTTCCACCCTTTCCAGCCTATGCCTACGGGGGAACGAGCATCGATGAGCAGGCTGTCCTCTCATCTGCGCCAGGTTTATGACATTTGGCCGTCGCCTTGAGCAAGCAGGGATCCGATTTGTTCGTTCAGAACTTTTGAACTCGTTCGTCCGTCCGTTCATTCAGATGACGCTCGATGAAACGTTGAACTCACCAATCGGATCGCTGTGAGCAGGGCATATACCTGGCATGGATCTGCAACACGTGGCGTCACATGCAGAGATGGGCGATTAGTCAGCGGACAGAACTTCATCCGAATGTTAAGCAGTAGTGTTCAAGGCCCCCTCCATCGAAAACTGTCGCCGACTCGGTAGGTTCAATACTGCAACAGCATCTTGGATACCTCACGAGATCGAAATACTGTCTAGTGAGGGTCCGTATCCGCTTTATAGCAGCTGATTACTCCGAATCAACTTTGATTGATTCGTGTTGTGCTCCCTTCTCAGATGACATTTATTCTCCAATGATCCAGTGCGAAGAGGTACTTAATACTGCTGAGGAGCCACAGATTGTCTTGCCTGTTCTCCCATATCCTTGACGCCAGGACAATGGGTGAAGCCGGAGACGCATCCCAGGGAAAGATAACACTCTACACAAATCACGGATGCCCCTTTGCCCATCGAGCTCACATCATTCTCAAAGAACTAGGCCTTCAATATGATGAAACAATAATTGACCTTGAGAAGCCCCGAGAAGAGTGGTACTTGAAGATCAATGACGTTGGTGCTCCCAACCCAGAGCCGCCGGGTAGGCCTTGACAGCCCTATCACCATTTGGTGGCTGAGCTTGCTCGCTTCACGTCAATTTTGACGCTGTACTGATATTCATGGGTCCAGCGTGGCCTCGTACCTACGCTCCAGCACACTCACCCATCGTTACCCTCACAACCGGTTACGGTGATCGAATCAGCCCTGGTCGTTCAATATCTCATCGATGCCTTTCCACAGCGCTCGAGCCATGTTGTGCCCGCAGCCCAAGACCCCAAGTCCGCTTACGATCGATACATGATCAACTTGCTAGTCGACAATTGGTCCAACAAAGTCCACTCAATCGCTTTTAAAGCCTTGCTCATGTCTGGCACAGATGAAGCAGTTGTCAAGGCAGATGAGCTTTTTGATGCTATCAAGACGCACATTGAGCCGAAGCTTGCGGAAGCGCTCGCCGGTGGTGGCAAGGGGCCTTTCGCGGGAGGTGCCGAAAGAATGACGTTGTTTGAGGTAAGTTGTATCGCTGAAGAGATCTAAAATTGCAGCCTTGTTGCACTCGAAATGCCCGAAGAGCAAACGTGCTGACATGTCAAGATCCTCACTGCGCCATCCATTCTCCGCATTCATGACTTCTCCAATGATCTCCTTCTTCCAAGCTCCCTAGTTGCCAAGCTCAACTCGCTTCCGGCTTACTCAAAATGGTCGAAGGCTGTATTAGCTCAGGAGAGTGTCACATACGTTTGGAACAAAGAGGAAATGGTCGAAACAGTTCGTAGGCGGGCGCCTGGTTTGAGGAAGAAGCACGGCATTTCCAAATAGCCTGATGGAGGGATTTGAAGGTCTCCGTAGACCATGGCCAGCAGGATGTGGAGCGATGAGCAAATTGTCCGTGATTTGTGCTGCCCTGTAGGAGCCACGAAGGCGAATCTAATATCTTTGCTTTGCTCAATCTTCGTATGAAAGCAGAGATGCTCAAGCAGGAGGCCTATTGTAAATTCTAGAAAGACGATGACACCCTGCGGGAATGCCACAAGATAGCACCCCGGCGTCTCCAATGCAGCATACTCTCCTGACCTCCACCACTCGCCCTTGCTGGAGTTCCTTGATGGAGTGCGCTTGATGCGTTGATCCGGCAGGCCTCGCAATGATGATATCCCGGACAGCCAATGATGCAAATGAAGTATTATTGGACAGCTGTGGTTGGGAGACGGAAGACCAATTGACCCCTCCATTGGTGAGCTGAGGGAGGGCGGAAACAATCGATGGGGATCTGGTCCTTGGGTCATGTTGTTCCGGCATTCTGCTCCGGCGTCCTTGGGCTAGCCACCAGCTTGTCTACTGAGACATCCAGTCCTAACAGATCCTGGTCGTTGGAAGCTTTTACACAGAAACCTATCAGTGGGAATAATGAACGAGCACAAGAGGAACATGTGGGCGATGATACCAAGTCTCCCCTCCGGTTAGTGTGTTTTAGTAGTCGAGACCATGAAAAATTTGTCATATTGGGATGCTCCTGTACACATGACGATCATCGCTTTCTGGCCGGGGACCAAAAGCCCTCTCCATGTACTTGCAGGTGACTGCTAGGTACGTGAGCTTTTTCACGCTCTTTTTGGCCCAAGCGGATGAGAGATTTGACATGGTCGACTTGATACACTGTGTTGCAAAGTTTCCTAATGCTCATCAAAGCTTCACAGCCGCATGCCCAAGAGCATTTTCGTGCGAGTCGAACTGGCGACCTCATGTCGTCCACAGGCTCCCGATGTTCTGAGGCGCATGATACCCGATAGGTGGCTCTCCTTGCACCTGTAAAGTAGAATCTGCTACTCTGCCTCAGTCAATATCAGAGCGCATCTTACGAAGCACGTCGAATCCTGGCACAAGCTCGTGGTTTCAGAGGATCACCCATCACTCAAAGGCTGTATTCACAAGTCTATAAACAAACGCCCAGCATAAAATGCACTAGGGTATCAAATAGGTTACTACATACGCTACCATTTCGCAAACACAATAGATGCATCACAGCCGTAAATTGCGGGAACGACGAAAAAGAAGCGCCCCTTACGGGGCCGGGAAGATCCTCCTCAATACACTATGCCTCTTCGAATAGCTAATGTCAGATCTCACACTAATGGGACTCATGTTGCCCTCACTACTCTCAGCCACACCAGTATTGACAATTCTGAGCGGCAGAGGTGTCGGCTTCTTTCTTGTGGCTGTCTGCGTAATCTCGATGTCGCTGATCCTCTTGTCATTTGGCGTCATGGTACTAACTGCCAAATTGGGTCGATTGCGTGACTGAGTAGACAGTGTGCGATTGTGAGGCACACGATGCTGCTGAGGAATGTCGGAGTCATCGTTGTCGTCGAAGTTGTAGTTACGACAATCGCCTAGGAGAGGATTGCTTGTTTTTGGAGTCTTGGCCGTATATGGAGTGTAGGGTGGCGGTGTAGGCGATGCTGCGTATGGATCTGTGAAATTGCCCGGACTAGGCAGTGCTGCTTGAGTGATCACTATACCGTTCCCTCCTCCATCGGCCGAGGCGATAGGTGAGACTGGACTAAGGCCCGCCACCCCAATTCTCTGGCTGTTATTCTGTTTGATAGTATTCATTTCGAACTCTTGTTTGCTTGGACCATGGTCCTTGCAAGTGGTTGTCACTGTGACTCCCTTCATCGAAGACGAGTCCGAGTCCGAGTTGGAAGCGCGTTTGGCATCCCCAAATTTCACTTCTTTGTTATCCTTCTTCATGCTCATGCGAAGGAAGCTGAAATTCGGTCTCATGTACAAACTGCTCTTTTTGGGGAGCGCACCACCTCCTTCCATCTTGCTGATTGCTTGTTCAGCCTGGTTGTGCTGTAGTCTTTTGCGCACACAGAACGTGATTAGCCACGTCAATCCAACGCCACCGACAAGACCTCCAATAATGGCACCAACCATACCAGTCTGGAGGAAGTAATTGACCTTGGGCTTACCAAGCGGAACAGGCACTGTATCGGGGCACAGTGACTGCGGCTGCACATAATTGTCGGAGACCTTAGCATTTGCCAGGTAGAAGCTTGAATCATCGTAATCAACTGTCATATAGAGGTGATGCAAAAAGGCTGCGCCGAATACAAGTGGTTGTGACCCTGGGACAGATTCGTTCGAAGTGACTCCTGCGGCCGAAAATGGCGTGATGTTGGAAACGTTCGAAATCCAGTCTGAAGGGTAGGTGATCTCAAAGCCGTCTTCAAGAGTGATGGTCAGGTTGCCGTTGAACTTCTTAGCCAGTTGTAACGTGTTCTCTGGATTTTGTGCTGGTGATGCTTTTAGGGCGTCGGACAACTGCTTTGTGACCGACTGTGGAAACTCCATGGGATACTGACCAGTCGAGATGTATCCGTCAAATCCATTGTCTGTCAGTAATGCAATGGATGAGCCGTCTTCTGTGACTAAGGACATCTGTTTCACATGAACCTTGAATGGCGATGAGTTTGGAGCAGGCATTGGGACTTGCTGGTATTTGTGTAATTCTCCTTCCATTCGGCCAGCATCATATCCTCCCAGCACAATGGATCCATTCTGCGATCCACCAACTCGTGGATAGGTGGTGCCGAGGTACATTCCAAATACCTTTCGGTCAATTCTACCTACATCGAAGAGTTGTTTGATGAGGGTACTTGATGGACCTAAACCAAGGGAGCCCGAATCGAAGAACAAATCTTGATCCGACGTTGAATTTGCCATGACCGTGAGGGGATGGTTTTCGACGACAAACAGGGATGGAGGGCTGGGGTCGAAGAAATGTGTAAAGAGGTTAAGGTTATCCTGACCATATGTGACGGCCACCTGTCGTTCCGGCAAGTCGGCATCCAGTGAGGTGTACTGTGGTGTCGTCTTCCACGTGCTTGAAGCATCACCACCAAAATGTCCATGCGAATATGCAGGGTCATCACAGTTCGCAGGACTCCCTTCGCCGCAAAAGTCATTCGAGGCCAGTCTCGTCTCATTGGATGTGATAGATGGCCAGAGTGATTGATTTTGCGAGCTTGTACCTGCGCCGATGAAGAGGCCATAAGAAAGTGTATTAGGTTTGGCATCAACTGCCCTGAAGACACTGTGAGTAAAGCGTTTTGAGAATACGCCGTTGTAGTACTCTACCTGTAGTGGATGTCGATGAAGAGCCAGCTCAGAGGACATGTGTCATTTGCTGCATTGACAGGATGTATCGTCAGAGCTGCGAGATACAAAGCCAATAGAGTCCAAAGAGCCATCATGTTGTCAGAGAGTCCAGCTCACAGATTAACTCGCTCCTATGCCGTGTCAAAGGTGATGCTCGGTGATGGACTAGAGCTCCGCCGAGAGTGCCAGCTCTTCGAGGAATTTTCAAACAGGACATTGTGGGAATCTTTCAACCATGTATTATGAAGACGCCTCTCAAACGATTCATCCAATTGACTTGTTGCTGCCATTCTTGTTCCGAGACTCCATTGCCGCATGCTCGTACTGCTGAAAAAGGTCGTGCAAGGCAAGGTTGGCCATAGAATAGACGCAGAAAAGACGCGCTGGAAGGTCTCTGATTCGATGGCCAGGAAAATGAGTCGTACAGCACATGACGCCGGAGATCTGGAGAGGAGTGAAGCTTGACAAATTTAGGACGTAGCGCGTAAAAGAGCCAACCAGACTGTTCGTAAGGAATGGCATCTAGACCCACCAATCCACCTCACGAAATGCTAGCCTAAAATGAGCCTTCTAGCTTTCATATCTACGCGCCCGACTGCCAAATCGCAGCATAGTTTGACATCTGAAACGTCCGGAGAAGGCTACCCCTCAATGGCATTGGCTGCTGCCTTTAGGCTCATCTGCATTTCCTCGGCTGCAGCTGGCCATCGACCACAGAATGCGGCTTGGATGGTTTCAAGAAGCTTGCCACTCAATCCTCCTGGTCCCTCTCGTTCTAAAATAGTTCCTCACGCCATCCACAGCATGTGAAGCTTTTCTTAGTTTGCGAGCTCGGCGAGCGTCATGACAAGAGGCATGGCATTTTGGGCATGTCGACGCTGGCGAGAAACAAGGTTGAGAATGAGTCTCCATACCGAGAAAGCAAGGAAGCGGCGAGAAGGGAACTGTTCTGGCCAGATTTAAAAGTACGCCAAATATCATTCAAAACGCTCTCCTCGGATATTAAAGCTAGCCCACGGTGCAGATATGTCAACTGGCAAGACTGTCGGAAAGTCCCAAAGCGTCCAAATATGCTCACATGTTGGTTTCGTCAGATTTGCAGCAATCAGCATCAAACCTGCAGAGGCGAAACAATATCCACTCGAAAACCCACAGCACTACTTCGAAATTCCCTTCCACGAAAACGTAAGTTGCCAGTGACATGAGGATCGAATATCCAGGAGCACATCGTCCAGAGCCTCCACATCGACGTGATGCACTGAGCGGGTGAGAACCATGTGCCGCCTGATATCCACGTTGTTGTCGATACCGAGATTGCATAACGTATTATTTTCGGTAGATGCCTGGAATCTTGGTGTCATGATGATCCCGCTCCCCGAGTACACTCTCCTACACCCCATGTCTGTCGATCTGCTGCGGTCGGGGTATGAGACGACACCATCGGTCCCGCATAGCCATTTTCCCAGTCCCGCAACTGCTGTTCAGTGCTTCCCGTGTCAACTATAACACCGGTTTGCATCACGAGAGCTCGTCCTGGAGGCGCTGTGTCTTTGTCAGTGAACCCCTGAGGCGTATGTGTGAGAGGATGCATACCGTATCTGTTAAAGGCTTCCCATGATCGGTGTTCAGTGCAGGGCACAAACCGTGGTTCGCCCCTTGGGAAGAAGCACTGCCGTATTTGATCCAGGATTCTGCTAGGGTCTCTTGGACACATGGCCATCAGGCCGAGCATCAGCGATAAATCTCCGACAAGATGGCATGGTGTCTCGGGCTGCTCTCCAGCGAAGAAGTTTCCCGGTAGGAATTCATCAAATTGACTGGGAAGTTCCGAAGAGTGTTGGCGAAGTATGCCTTGGTCTAGAACCCGCCAGAGTCCGGGACGCGGCGCAGCTTCATCATCGCCAAGGTTGTAGAAATATAGACTGTGCCATTCTTCTTCTCGCTCTTCTGACATCTGATCGGGATCAGTGCAATCCACGGGAACGACCCAGTAGGTGTGATTCGGTTGGCACCAAATAATGGAGGTGGCGCGTCTAGCAATTACTTGCTCATGACTTGCAAGAGGCTCGGTACCGGTCAAGCTCCATCTGTGCCAGGGCTGCTGGAAACCATTGGCGCTGCGTGTCCACTGTGTGGGGGGTCTGGGTGCGTCGACATTGTTATGCTCCCGCCATTCGCCAGCTCGCGTGATCTGCCAAAACCGGAACGCAAAAGAGAGATCGGGGTTATTCATATCGGGAATCACAAGTAGCCAGCATGCCGCGCAGGCCAGGAAGAAAGAGAAGAAACGATACAGACCTAGTTCGTCACATGGTGCAGACATCTCACCTTTATTATTGCGGCATGTGCTTCTATCCCCACGCTTACCGAACCACGCAGAACATCTTCCCGTTGACCATGGCCATGGGCAGCTGTCAGATGTCATCCTGCGTCAAAGGGCAGCTGTGCACAGCGCGAGGGGACTCTGTCAAAGCTCCATAGCCGCTCGCTTAGGGGCAGGCTTTGTAGCAAGCGGTTAGTTCGAGAGGTACAGCAATCGCTCCCTACCAAGCATGGGTATCAGTTCGCGCCAATAGGTCGATTAACAGACCACGGTGAGAGCGAAAGGACGAATGGAAAAGCCGATAACGCCGATCCATGCCGCAATCCATGAGAAGAGCCACCTCGCGCCGTCTGGAGGTGCCAATTTTTCCGTTTAGCCATTGTTCCGTGTCACGCCTACCTGTGCAAATGAGAGTTGAAGCTGTCATATTAATGACAGATCATTCTGCGCTCGCGACATCATTTGAATTCTGGCCTTTTGGCTCTCGCTGCTTGCTTTGCGTGGGCGGAGACATGGCATGGTGATGTGTCAGTGTAGTGAGACCTTGCTCCACTTCATCGATTGCCGAGGACTTTACCCTGGGCACTTCGAAGCTCCGCGACAGGTTGGGGAGCATATGGCGAGCTGATGCAGCGAATACCGGACGAACACCTCCCGATATTTTCGGGCGTGGCGAACTCCTTCGCACGTGATTTTCGCTGGACTTTTTGCCTGGAAGAAACTTTCGGAGGGCGCAGATCAACCGGTGCTCGCTAACGCGATTTAGGAGAGGAGGCCACTTGTGACTGCGAGCAGAGCAGGCAAGCAGTGTGAAAGAAGAAGAAGAGTGCTGCACATGCGAGACAGCCTGCGGTATATGTATCCGGACTGTCTGGAGGATGGAGACTTCAAAGGGAATTTTATTGGGCCACGAAACGTCGTACCACCTGTGGCCTTGCATCAGTGCGCTCAAATGATCAGGAAGGCAATTTGCCTTGTGACCCCAAGGGGCACATTGAGTGCAGTCCATTCCATCACAGGATTAATCGAAAATCCGACAGACGGCGCTTGCACCTGAAGATCGCTTACAGGCATTTTCCTCCTTGCAGCTGCGGGACGGATGTTGTTACCGTCTTCCGCGCCAAATGGCCTCGAAGTGGGAGCTCATCAGTTGCTTGGGGCCGTGCCTGGACGCCAAAAACTTCCCTTCTGTGCTAGCCATGGGTTGCGGGGAAGCTGAAGGATGATCCCGTTTGCAGCGTGTGGAAGTGATCCTCTTGGGCTTTCGTCAAAACGGGTGCCACTGCATTGGTACGTTGCCCAATGCTTAGCCGTGACTGGTCGCCTTCGATGTGCCGTCCCGGTGCCAGGCAATATTTATGGGCATGGCGAATTGCTAGATCCTCACACCGCCGAAGGCGAGCCCCCAAATCGTATGTCGCCCCCCACGGAAGCTGGTTCAGTGCAGCAAGTTGTGATATCCTCGGAGAGTTGGGGGAGAGCGAGCGAGCGAGAAGACAAAAGTCACCGAATCCCAGAATGTGCCCACGGGTGGACCGAATGGAGGTGACAGCGTTGAGAGGCCAGAGCCGGTGCGAGATTTTTCCCTGTGATCCTGCCCGCAAGACAAGACTTTACGTCAAGGAACAAACCAAGGAAAACCCAACTGCTGGCGCTTTGGCCACGCTAAGAGAGATAAAACGGACCGGGCACGGTAGGATTCAGAAACGTGGCATGGGCCGGATAAACTGAAGCGAGAGTGGAAGATTCGACGCCTCAATCGGAACCGCTTCCCCTCAAACGATGTCGGTGCAGTGGTCGATGCTATCTAGAGCTCTATGTCTATCTACAGTATGGTACATTAGAGTACATGGTCCTGCTCTTTAAGACTGAGAAATGAAGAATACCCACCCGCCTCTCACATGTGAGTGGCTGCACTCACTATAACGCCGGCCATCGGACGCGCAGGCCATCCAGCCAACGATCGTACATGCATGACTCCATTGCAGAGACGTGGGCCAATGCTCCAGAACCGTTGATCAGTTTATCCAACTCTTTCTCTTCCGCGTTCTTTGAAGCCTTGGGTGACCACAACTGGCTAGTCTCTCTGCTGGCCACTTGCGCACTCTGGCGACGCCGATGACTCTTTAGGTGAGGATTATTCTGAGCGAGCACCAGCTTGGTGGGAGAGACATTTCTGCCCTCGTCATGCTTCATGGCCTTGGGCGCTTTCGAAGGTGTACGCTGCACCGTCCCCGACTCTTCGAGTGCCCCAGACACCTGCCGGGATGCTGCATTTCTTGGCTGTGGAAAGATCTCTCTCAGTCTCGGGTCATCTCCCATCTTTCGCACGATGCTTTGCATGATATGGTATAAGCCTTCTGGGTCGGCTGCCTCGAGATCTGAGAACGCCTCTGCCACTCTGCTTACCGCTTCTCGCCTAGCCTGATCTCCCGTGTCATTGAGGACATCTTGACATGATATCCCCACAGCTTGAGAATACAGTGCTCTTCCTAGGCTTGCTTCTTTGCTCTCTCCGTTTATGGGGTCTGCTTGTGGAGAGAACCTCGACAAAGGGGATGGACTGTAGATCACTGATCCTTGGTCGAAGCTGGCAGAAGCACTTCTCCCCGAGCTTTTCGATCTCTCGTCTTTGAGCTGAAACGCGGACAGAGACGCTGCAGCCAGAGGATCCTCATTCTCGCCATTGCCTGTCGGCGACACTCTCCGGAATTGTCGAACGGTGGATGGACTGTTGCCAAAGGACATATTGACGCCAAGCGGCTGTCGTTGCTGGCTGCTGGATAGCCGTTTTCGGGTGCTGGATCGTCGCACGGACGAGTTCGCTTCGGGATATTGTTGCTCGAGCCGGCCTGACGACCTCCGGTCTGGCGTTCTCTCCAGGCTGAGATCCTCCATCATGGTGGTGGCCTCATCACCTAGAGCGATGTCGGACACTCGGGCCATTCTCCGCTTCTTCTGGGTATGGGAAGCACTGGGCTGCCTCGTCGGTACAGCTTTTACCGTATCAAAGACCCAATTGTCGTCTTCTTCAGCCGGTGGAATTTTGAGCTGCCGCAGCGTTTCTGCATAATATTTCAGATGCCTTTCTCCTCCTCTCGAAGCTTCCCACTCCTGCTTGCTTTGGATCAATTCTTGCAGCCCTTCGACCCTACCGGCGTGTCGGATAAATTTGTGCTTGAGCATTTGTTTTGCTGTTGGTCGACGTTCAGGGTCCTTCGTCAGGCACAATGCCACAAAATCTCGGAATTCTCTCGACCAATTTCCGCCTTCAAGCCTGGGCCCCGGTTGCTTCGGTATTTGGAAAAGAACCTTCATGGGGTGGACGTTCGCATGCGGTGGCTGACCGTTGGCCAATTCCATGGCCGTGATGCCCAGAGACCAAATGTCGGCCCGAGCATCATGGCCTTCCTGCTGAATAACTTCCGGTGCCATCCAAAAAGGGGTGCCCACGAATGTGTTCCTCATGCTCTTCAGTCCCGTTAGTTGGGCTGCCACGCCAAAGTCGGCCAGCTTGACTCTTCCATCCATGCCCAAGAGCACATTAGCGGCTTTGATGTCACGATGCAGTTTTCCCTCGCCATGAAGGTAGGACAGGCCCAGGAGCAGTTCACGACAGATGATGGCAATGTGGGATTCGCTCAGATGGTGCGGCGGGGGCTTCAGCAAATCCGCGCAAGAGCCTCCACCAAGGTATTCCATGACAATCCAAAGGGTCTGTTTGCGCAAAAAGGCTGATTTGTATTTGGTTACATGGCCCGACGAGCAGGAGCTGAGAACGGCCAGCTCGGATAGGATGTCGCTCAGGTCTTCTTCGGAGGATTCAAGATCGACCTGTTGTCTTCTTGTTAGCGGCGCACTCCACGGTAAAGTGTATTGTATCTCAACGGCATACGTGTTTCACGGCAATGATTTCTCCCGTTGCTTTCTCAATGGCTTTGTAAACTATCCCAAACGAACCGCTACCAAGCTCCTCGAGCATCTGATACCTAGCTGCCAGCTGCTCTCCATCTGCCTCATCGTTTTGTATCTGGAAAGGCGATGACGGTTCGTTCGTTGAGTATGTCGGCCCATCACTAGCTGTCCGTCGCAGAGGTTTGAGGTCCGACCTCGTCTGGGGAGGGAGTAGCGTTGCCATTTCTTGAGTGCAATGTAGTGTGCAAAGTATTGACTGCCCCCATACAAGATACTAGTTGGATACTAGTTAAAGCATGCCGCGCTGATGATGTGAGGATTTGATGCCAATGGAATGTCTTCGTGTTAAGAGCATTTGCTACAGTGGGAGGCTCCCTGCAAACCCACGTCATTTTGTTTACCATGGCAACCGGTCACATATCCTCTTGAAGCACCACCCAAGATCTTAGCCCAGGGGTCGACTCCACTTGGTGGTCCTCTAGCGGCAATACCCACAACTCTGGGACTTGAAAGGGCCCAGGCCAGGCTAAAGCTGTTTGCACCACCAATGACAAATCGCTCTCACGCCTTGACGTCCACACCGTTTCGCCAGAAGCGTAGCGGTACCTGAATAGAAGGCCTATCGAACTGAATTTCCGCTGTCGTAAGGGAGCAATTACCAGCTGGATTTGAGTCGGCTCAAGGGCGCAGCGAAGAGCTTGACGTCGACCGGACGACCGGAGATGGCACGGCCCCGGAATTCTTGCTGCCGAGGCTTTGCACGAAAGAGACATGATAAGGGAGATAATGCTATCATCTGATATTGAAACGCAGATCAATAAAACTGGTCTGCAAGCGGTACCATGGAGCTTGCAAAAATAGAAAGTAATTCACTCTATGTTGTAAGATCTGCCCAAGACGCCCCCATTGCAGTGTGAGTTTTGCTCGCAAATTCCCTCCTTGTTTCCGTATCAGCATGCACACGGTCTGTCTCGACGTCCCCATTCTCACTGGCATTACGAATCTCAACGCGCCTTTCAGCATGTCTCTGCGCGACAGGCGAATCGGCCGGCCAACTGTCCCATGGCTCATCATCCTCATTGACATCCATAAGGTCCGCCAGCAAACTCGGAGGACACTCTGAATCGGTACTTGATTTCGATTCGTGATCCTTCACTGGAACAGTACTGCCGCTTGCCCGGGCTCGCCTCAGCTTTTTCGAGCCGCTGTCATTCACCTGTTTCGTAGGTTTGGGTGTTTCAATGCCAAACTCCTTCCAGAAATTGTCCTTCTCAGGCTTATGAACATCGCCATTCTGGCTCTTCTCACTGCCGGGTCGTCCATGCCTCTCTCGTGCGGGCTCCGTGAGCTTCTTGTGCGATTTGCTCCGTTTGACCTCTTTGCGACTATCAGAGGGTATGCCATTGACCGGCTCATCACCTACTGTGGCCTGTCTGATGTCCTCGACAA
Organism: Arthrocladium fulminans; assembly: GCA_003614865.1. Lineage (NCBI taxonomy): Eukaryota > Fungi > Ascomycota > Eurotiomycetes > Chaetothyriales > Trichomeriaceae > Arthrocladium > Arthrocladium fulminans. The sequence continues at coordinate 1,163,306 of QXWJ01000002.1, forward strand.
AATTCCAGAAGCCTTGACTGACTCCGTCATACACTTGCTTGCCCTGTTTCACGAACAGATCCGTGCCTGGTGGAAGCGATTTTCGACTCGCCTGTGCCAATTCCTTGTATGTTTTCCCAAAGTTCAATTGTGCCGCCCCTGTAGCTGAGCTTGCAATCAATTCCTGCAGGGTTGATTGGCGCGATAGAGAAGGCTGTGAGCCTCTTCCATTGTTGTGCTCCGTCTCTTCGGAGAAAGTCGACGGCGGTTTCGTGCTGCCTGGCTGCTGCAGTGTCGAGGGACTACTTTCTGTTCTTGATTTTGGCCGAATCGAGCTTGGTACCACTTCCGTTGGCGCGGCATCGTTCTGCAGTAAACTCAGCGTCCTAGTATGCCTGCCTGCAAATACACGTCCTCCGTTTCTCTTGCCGCCGTTCGAATCGGACTTGCCCAGTTCGCCTTCCCTCATGCCCAACCCTCTCATCTTCTTCTCTCTGGCTTCGCGTCTCATGGACCGCTCAGCTTCCTCCTCCTCCACACTACTTGCGCCTGAGTTGGGAGAGATGGGGCCAAGTTTGACAGCCTTACTTCGGAGGTCTGCGTGTTTCTTTTTCGCTTCAAATGTAGCCCATTGTCTTTTTAGCCCGATCAGCTCCGACTCGGCTTTGTGCAACTCTTCTTTCAGTTCCATGACTCTTCTCTCCTGACCTGCAATCAGAGTCAGGAAGTCGGGTCCTGCGTTCCAAGCTGCCCCATCATGTAGCTCGCCAGCGGAAGGCAGTGGCCGTGCCGACACAGGTGTACCTATCCGGTAGGGAGAAGACGATGTGGGCGAGTGAGTCGAGGAAGACAGCGAATGGCTCGCAGTAAGGGGAGAATCATGGGTGACCGGTACGAGGATCGGAAAATTCAATGATAGTCTTTTTGAATGTCTGTGGCGATGTCCAAAGCCAGTCGGTGTGTCGTGAGCGGTAGACGAGCGTTGCAAGCTGCTGGGCAAGTCTTTGACCTGATCGTTGTCATCGGTGTGTCTGGTGGTCGTTGCTGCAACGGGAGATACGGTGGCCGTCATGTTCATAAACGTGAAGGTCGTTGGCTTATCGAAGTCCCGAGTCGTCTTCAACAATTCTTCATTCGTATGGTTCGTGAATCGTAAGGGCAAGGTCAGCGCGAGCTTCAGGAAGTATCAATCATGCCGAGCCAACAAGAACGCTCAGATCAATGGGAAGATGACTTGTGCAAACATGTGTGAACAAGAGCAAGAGCTCTGCAGGGACAATCGATCGCTATCGAAGATGGTGAGTAGGTGAACCGTTAATTTCGCGATCCCATGTAAACCCACCGCCAAACCCCCTTGGTTGCCGTGCCAGGTGTCTGAAAATATCCACTCTGACGAACTCTCAGCCACTTTCGGCAGCCTTGTGGAATCATAGCGGCACCAGATGCGTCGTAATACCTGCAGCTATTACGTCCGTACTCATGTCAGGGCGAGGTGTGGTGGGAGTCACGGATCGTGAAGTCTATGATTGATCTAGACAGTATTCCTTGATTAAAGTTCGCCAGAAAGCAGCTCCCTAGGTGCAAGATGATCTACAACACGATCCAAACGCTCAGTCCCACGACTGCGCCAATGATGAGAATGGTCAAAATAGCAGCACCGGCCCTGTCTCCGGTGGTGATCGGGTTCTTCTTGAATTCATCCTCTGGGTTGTGAGGAGCGTCGTTCCCTGCATTCGGGTCGCTCTTCGATGAACCTCCAGTATTAGCGGTCAGCGGCATCATATCTTGTGTTATTTGAGTTGCTCCGATGACAGACAGGGCGCTCATCTGAGGATTGTGAGTAAAGGGAACATCCGCACCGGGGAGCATCTATGCTTACCTGTTGGCCGACACCTCTGCTGCCATCCCATGTTGTCGAGTACCATTGCCGTCCACACTCCCGACCGTTAGTTCCTCCAACGCATTGTTTGGCTGCAGCCTCGGCGCTTGCCTGAAGCTTCGGCATGATCAAGTCCTTGGTGTAGGGCGCGAGCAGAGTCGTGACAGCCATCCACCGGGCGAGATATGCTTTGAAACTGCTTTGATCGTTGTTACAATTGGATTGTGGCTCGCACAGCATCTCCGTCATGATGTTGCCGCCATAGTCCTGTGGGAAGAAAAGAAAAGAAGCTCCATCGAGGATGCTATCAATCCGCGTTTTCCACTTCGCATCGTTGCCTGTGAAATCATACATCATGGCCGATCCCAGCAAATTGATGCCGTAATTGTAGGTCCACACGTAGTGCTCGACATCAGTGCAGTTGTTGTTCGCATCAGTGTTGTCCCAGATGTAGAGGTGACCGTCCTGCTCTTGGAAGAGGAGCGAGTTCTCCATCCAGTCATACACTTTGTCGGCCCAGTCAGCATAAGTTTGATTTCCAGTGTAGCGAGCCAATCGTGCAGAAAGCAGGAAGAATCCTCCATTCGAAATGGTGTTCTTCAAGTTGAACCCGGCGTTGAACGAGTAGACTTGCCATCTGAAGCCGCCTCCGCATGTGGCGGTCTCCCAAAGAGGCACCTGGAAGTTCCACACGGCCTGAGCGAGGGAGAGCCATGAGGGGAAATCACCCTCAACATCCGGAATGCCAGCTTCGGCAGCTTCCATGGCGGCAAACCCCCAAAAGTCCTGATCATCAACACCCATGTTCTTCGATTGATTTGGAGGATTGTAGTTTTTATCGGGTCCAATCTGGAACTTCAGGGCTTCAATGACGGTCGGTTGATAGCTTTCGTCCCCAGTGTATTGCCAGTAATTTATTAATGTCGCCCACATTGCGCCGGCCTCCCACCAGTAGTAACACTCAAGCGATTGACAAGGTCCCGGTAGAATCCCTGGGACTTGGCCAGATTGATTTCCGCTGTAATATGTCATCATGTCATAAGCAATCGATGAAGTCGCGGACTTGACAGAGTCTAGACTGGTGATGTCGAGATCTATCGCTCCGACCATGGACAGAATGCCTGCCAAGGGCAGGAGATTCCGAATGGATGACCACATGATGGTGTAATACGCAATCCAAGCTCTTCCCAAATTCAAACAATATGATCAAGCCGCAGAATAACAGCCTGATAGGGCCGTTTGGCTGCTACAGGACTGATTCGTAGGCCAGTAGCAGGATAGATACGTCCGAGTAATCTCTAAGCGCGGTTTCTTGACATAGATGGAGGGCCTGAAGCGATGAAGATTTGAGCTTTTCGGTGGGATATGAACGAGCGCGGTGAGGTGCGGATTAGCGAAAGTCTTCGTGTCCAAGGGGTGTATGGCAGCGACGACAGTTGTGAAAGATCAAAATTTCTACAAGTCGTGAGCGTCGTAATTGCAATGACAACAGCGAATGTCGGTAATCGAGTGTGCAGGAAGGAGTCTGGACGGAATGCAGAACACTCCCGCTTTACGAAGGACAAGACCTGCGACCCTAAAGCCCCAGAGGAAAACAGAAAACCCATGTAGGGACGGTCGCGATGAACAATGACAGGCCCGGTCTCGAGGTGGCTAGACCATATCTGGAGTGCCGTTGCTGCGCCGAATCCACTGAGAGCCAATTGGAGGCTTCCAAGATTCCCCAGATCCCCTGAACACATCTCCCTGCAAACATTTTGAGGCTCACCATCATGAAGCATTGCACCACCGGATCCAAAGGCCTGTGTCGTCACAAGAAATGCACTCACATACTGTGTCGCATCACTGACCGTCCCACTTTGCTGCTGGTCAAATGCACAAGATATTTTGGTGAAAGCATGGATGCGCATCTTGGAAACACGTAACGCCGTCTGGGCAAACCGAGTTGTGAGGCTTAGAGTTACCGCCAAGAACTGGTCAAATACTCTGAAAAATTGCAATCATCTTCGTTACGGAGGTCCTTCACAGATTTCACAAAATGCTGGTTCTCGCCGGATATGACTGTAGATCAAGGTCGCCTCCTAACAGGATGCGTATGCAAAAGTAAGACGGGCACAGAAGACCTGGACGTTTGAGAGCTTTTGAAACCCGTTTTCGTTGGAGGGTGAGACATGAGCATCGCTTGACGTTAGCCTCCCACAAGATATTCCAACGTAGGCCTTGGCCATGAGCAAGCGCCATTGCTAGTGAGCAGGTCCGCCACTGATGAGATCGCCTTTCAGCAATCAAATCAGATACAATTGCAGAGCCGCAGCATTGATGTCACTAGCAGTTTGATCTTCATTGGACTTCATTTTTGTGCGACCTTTTGGCTGAGACTTGTCCCCTGTGCCTTGAAGCACGTTGAGAAGCATTTCATCAGATTCAGCTCGTAATGTCGCACATCCATGGATCTTCAGTGGCCGAATTCCTGGATTATTAAGTTTCCGGCGCTACTGGTTGCCCTTGTTACTCGAACTGTTTTTACTATTCGAATTGGTGAAGCCCAAATCCTGCGTCACCCATCGAGTTTCTCGACGTGCGCCCTGATACAGTAGGGCTCTCGAGCCATACTGTAGAGTCTGTCTCTCTTCACGTGGTGTCATCGCAGGGAGTATCGCAGGGAGTACCATCATATACCGTGCGGACCCAAAGGGCGTCCCCGATCTGAAGTGTCTCCGTGACATATTCTTTGAAAACGATTCATTGCGGGCCATCAGCAAGATTGGAGTCTGGCAGCCTGTGCTGACCTCGCGTTCACGTTCTCTCTTGTTCATGCATCATGTTGACCACTTCACTGCCGTTGCTGCCACCTCCGGCAACTTCCCTGCTCCCTCCTTTGCATGATGCCTCAAATTCTGAATCACCTAACGCCAATGATGGGCAAAGCTCACTTCACGCACAGCAGCAGCGCCGCACTCGAGGTCACCCTCACGCCATGTATCCCCGCAGTGAGCTCGCCATGTTGTCCTACGACGAACGTGTCCTGGCGCAACGAAAGCTTGCGATACAAATGTACGGGTACTCGTGGCTCAAACCTGCAGGATGCACAAAGACAATGCTCGGTCGCAGAGAAGAAGAGCTTGAGCGTGAGGAAGTGGAGAGGCAGCTGAGAGAAGTAGAGCTGCAAGAAAGGAATCAAGCTGAGATGGAAGAGGCGGAAAGACAAGCAGCGCTTGAGAGGCAGGGGGCGCGAGAAGCACAAGGAGAAGGCATTGGCGAAGACGACGGTGAACGAGATCTCGACGAGGAAGTTCCCGACATGGATGCTCAGGACGAGCTCGAGGACGAGGATAGTGAGGAAGAAGACGACGACGACGAGGAGGCGGACGAGGACGAAGACGAAGACGATATAGATCTCGAGAACGACATTCCTGAGGGCGACATTGCCTCGATCTACAATACGACTCGCGACCCGGATACTGAATCGGAGGATGATCAGCGACCTCCGCCCTTTCAACTACATCCGTCCCAAACACGACTGGACATGCCAGCCAACCGTCAACCTACCGACAGGGTGGCGCAGGAGCGGACAGGCCAGCAAGCAGCAGAAGATGAAATGCCGGACGAAGCGGACTATACACGAGAGCGCGATCTCGACGATGACATGCCGGACATGGATGAACTCAGCCCTCGAGATCTGGACGATGATGTCCCCGACGCTGATGACGACGGAGGATGGGAGCATACTGATACAGAGCTTGACGAGAGCGACATGGACATTAGTATCATGCCTCCTGGAGTGACAGCGCACCATCATTCTATGCCACCCCCCTCCTCCAATATCAGTCAACGACACCAGCGCTTGACCCGCCAAAGTCGGTTGAGCGACATGAGCTCCAGCGTGCGAAGAGTCTCCGGCAATGCGCCACTGTCCATCGACCGACCCGCCCAACCTTCAGGTACGCGTGGTGGCAGACGAGGTCTTGGACGCACTCAACAACTTCCGCCAACCTTCACCCCCGACCAGATTGGCAGCGACATCAGTGTCAGTGCTCTCATCAGCACAGGCAACTCAGAGATGAGCTCTAGTAGAGGTATCCAAGGTCAAAGAAGTTGGCTGGATCCTGCGAGTGCGCGCCGCAACCTCTTCGGCGGAGGCAGAAATGCCCCTGCTCAACGGGCGGGAACGTCGACACGGAGTGCATCTACACAACAGGCATTAGAAGGCGCCGCTGGAACCAATCCTAGAGCACCAATACAGGTCAGCAGTGGAGGCTTGTTCACCCCTTCACCTCAACAGCAGAATGTACAGAGACCTCGACTAGATAGAACCGCCGATGACGAACCGAGAAGCAGGACGAGAAGTGGCAGGGTTGTCGGTGGACATGGAGGCGGACGACGAGCATGAGGCGCTCAGATTTTACATCAACTCGTCTCTGCACAGCATGAACTTCTGGAGGGATGCAACACCATGCCAAGAGATGAAAGTGATGAAAAAGTGATGAAAAGATATGACAAAGAGGCTGCTGCAAGCTCGCAGAGAGCACGGCATCCAGTGCTAAGGACGTGCCGCTGAAATCCATCCATATTCATCTTTGTACAATGACATTCAGCCGGGCCATAACCTCCGAGAGACATCCACTTCCTCTGCTATATGATCACTATATTCTGAACGCCGCCAACGCCTTGCTTTGGTGAAACATGCGCAGAAAGCGTTGCCGCTTTGATGAATCACTAATGTGTACAACGCAATTATCGACACACCCGCGTTCTATGCCCCAGATGCAGTTTACACTCTTGCTCATGACTGTGCGATGCTCCTTGCTTCTTGAAACGGCTAGAACAGCCAGACATACACGAAAATGAGCCAAACAGCCGCAAAGAACCCAAGCCAGGCTTTCCACCCAACTCCCGTCCGCTCTGCCATCCTCAGCATCCTCCTCATCGTCCCTTTTAGCCTAACGCTGGTATTCTCAAACGAATCATTGATGCTAGCCGCCAATGAACTGCTGTCTCTGATCTCATCGCCAATCGCTATGCTCAGCTGCTTAAGCTGCGAAACCTTCGAGGACAAGAGACTCGTCTGCGCATTCTCGTTCTGGGCTTCGAGGTGATCGAGGACCGCTGTGGAAGTGTACGAGCTGTTGGGTTTTGCTAAGTTGGAGGTTGAGTTGTTGAGGGAGGATGGGGATTGGAAGGGCGAGGGCGAGACGTTGTTGGGTGTCGATGAGTATGGTGGTTGTTGGGAGTAGTACGGCGACGAAGGCCTCTGGCTATCTGAGTAGGCGTACCCAGGGCGGTTTTGCGATGCGCTTGAAGAGGGTCGTGAGCCTGGATAGTCTGCGAAGAGGGACGATGCCGCCGCGCCTGGACGCCGATTGAGAGCGGAATATCGGTTGGACATGGTTTTGGGACAGCGAGTCAGGCAGGGAACGTTCCAACGTTGAGTGCTATCGTTGCATGTTTATGAGGTGTTGTGTGTGATTTGGTAGGGCTAGAATTTATGTAAAGTAGTCTTGCTGGCTCTGCTTCCGTTACTGCTACCGTGTCTCATGCCGTAGGTAGAATCCGAGTCGGAGAAATGTCCAGGTTGGTGACAACGCTTTTGGACTTTGGAGACCGCCCTAGTAGCCTCGCGAAATATTCCTTGGTGATTTCTTCCTTGACCTCGTTCTGCGGCTTCTAATGCTGTTCCGCCCTGCAAGCCCTTCCATTCAGCTCCTATATTCTGGTAAGCTGCTGATTCAGTCCTCCTTGGACTCTGATCACGATCTTCCGGTACAAATCACCTGAATGCTCGTGGTCTTGTGACCCAAGCATGCAGTTTGTGCCCAGACACCTCTCTGCCACTGGAGTGTGCTTGTGAGTGCGCCCAGCAAAACGACAGTCAGGGATGAAATACGGCGGAGATCAGGAGGTTAGCTATTGATATTGACGAGGGCGCCCCTTGCCAAAAGATACCTTCTAATGACAGGTTTCGCACTGAATGCATATTGCACAACTTCATCCGAGGAAGATGAGAAGAGGTATCCATTCATGTTTGCCACAATAGCAGGTTCAAAGACGACATCACATGTCCGGCAATGATCAGCAAGACTTCTCACACCAAGAACGAGGGCTTCAGATGGACTCGCTATGGTTGGCTAACCTCCAACAGCGTACAGCAAATTCAGCCACCTCTGCTTCCCCTCAACCTGACTCCCATCTCTTGCATCATGGTCAAGTCTTGAAAGGCGAATATGACAAAGTGACTAGACGAGAAATGCCTAGGCACCAGCATTGTCTCTGGTCGAAGGCCGAGCTGAGTCGGACTACCCTCCGGAGCTGGTGTAGTTGTGTTACATCACTCACTCGAAGGCCATGAGGAACAGAAAAGCAGCCTTTACCGTCGGCATTGGAAAAAGTAAGTACTAACTTGATGGCGAATTACAGCACCAGCACTTGAGACGCTGTCGGGGACGTCAATTCGTAGCCAACCCAATAGCCACTACCCTGGCATATGGCTGCTTCTCCTAATTGTCAATTTAGCGCATCAAATTCAAGGACTCGACGAGGATGACTCGAGCAGTGTGCCTCCCCACCCTACTTTGGATTTGAGCATGGTCACAGCATGCAACACCGCCAGACTCACGAATATGCCTCCGTCAGCCGCTGACACGACAACAACAGCATTTGCATCAGCAACTGGAGAGATTCCGGTCATTTCGTTCGCCGGCTCTGTCGGACTGAGGAGGGCAGATTGGGCGGTGAAGCTGGGATTTCAGTGTTCATCCAAGTATGCTTGAGTATCAGCGGAGGAAAAACGACGCCATGTTTGAGAATAGGTCGGTATCACGGCCTTGCGACGACAACAATCGCGAGAGCATTCCCAAAGATCCTCAGGCCGAATTATTCTCGGCCAGCTTAGCAGAACACAGCATGAAAGTGGCCGCTGTTCGTTAGTACCGTCAAATACTTCCTCTGTAATGATGAGGCGGTCATGACCGTGTGGCCGTGGTTGTACACTTCAGTCAAACGCAGAGGAGTTTGATTGGGCGAAGCATTTTGCTGACGGTGGTATTATTCGCTTCTGCCATACGGGCCTTCGTCAGAACTGCGGCTCAGCAAGCACTTTGTGGTGACTTCTCAGATGCTCGTACGAACGCGCGGTGAACGTGCCTTGAATTGTGCTGCTGTTGTACTCTATATAGGTGAAGGCAGTTCAGCATTTGCAGGTCATGGACAAATTAGGACTGTGAACACATCCTTACGCACGTACATCACATTCATATAGCCCAAAGGATTCAGTTGACATCGACAGCATCAAAGCTTTTTAGTTCAGCTCCGTCAGGCTACTCCGTTCGTAGTACCTGATTGCCAATCTGGGAGTGTCCAATGTTCTAGCTCGCCACTTGACTTGAAGCGAGAGTACATTTTGACAACCGACTGTCCCGGTGGTCAAGCAGTGACTTCGTCAGCCATTCCCCCTCGATTTCCTATCCATGACTTTGGGGTAGCCATAGAAGTAAGAAAAACCCGCTCTCGAATCCCTCAAAGGACTTTCGGCATTGCTCGGTATCGCCAAGTCCGAATGCCAGTGACCTCCACACTCCTCCCGAAACAGCACGTGTGGGCAACACCGAATGACCGATGCCTGTATTCCACCAGGGGAACCACCCTCTTTGCAGAGTAGCCTGACAACATTCCGAGGCAGACATCTCCTGCACCGGATTGCGCCGCTGCCACAAGCTCGTTGCAATAGATCTTGTGAAATGCAATCTGAATTTCGAAAATGGGCTTTCAGGGACCCATACGTGAAGACCATTGTGGCCTGCTTAAGGCATCAATTGCCCAGCTTAAACCCTGGCTCTCGTTTGGAACATGATCCGGTACGGAAGCGGTATTACCGGGGAAATGATTGGTGGAGAGGTTTTTGGCCAGCTGGCGCATGGTCTTCTGTGCAAGCTTGTTGCAAAAAGAATTAAAAGCGAAAGGCGGGGTTGCAGAAGGCTTGCCAGGTATCGTGTTCCTACATCCCTGAAGACCTCGTCCTGGAAAACATCAACGCTGAATTGCTGTGCACGATGTTATATGCAGCTGCCCACCATACAATACACTCTTCCTATGGCTCTGGCGTTCGCTCACATGGGCGTCGGCTAAAAACATCCGAAATTGTGGGGAAAGAGCCGAAAATCGATGTCCTTTTGGCGTCGTAGGACACCTCGGCCAGCAACATGTGCCATTGATTCGAAACTTCACATTGCTCTGCCTCGCCGCCCATGAAGACACCGAGTGCTGCTACGCCCATACCACTCTACGCATCTGGCTTTTACCATCGTGAACAAAATTTGCGTGACCCTCGGCAGAGATACCACGTTACGTTCGCAATGGAGCCGTGCAGCGCGGCGATCATGTAGCTTAAGGTTCCCAGCCGCTCCGCCGCTAGACTTGTTTTCTGACTAGTTCCCGTACAAGCTCTTCTCATTTTGGAAAAGGCCGTGGTACATCTTCGATTGATCGTCTTCTGCCAAACTTAATTTTGTAGCATACAGCTTGGGTAGTGGTCGGCCAGCCTCGGCACAGGTGTTCTGTTCTGCATCCACCCGCGATCCTCTTCAATCGTTTCCTTTGCCTAGCTAATCATGGCATTGGGTCGAAACACCGACTTGTACACCGAGAAGCATACCGAGCATACCGAGCAGCGTTTTCTGGACCCTCAGCTGCTTGTTGTCGATCCATGTTAGAGGAATCTAGATGCCGACACACCACTACACCGGCATGTCACCTCCCAGATAGAGCAAATTTGCAAAGAAACCTACTAATCCGGAATTCGGGCATCGCCATGACCGAAAGCCTACATGCTGAGACCTTCCTGAAGCAGATGGATTTAAGCCGAAGCTAGTGGGACAATGGCTTATGCACGACCGGTGGCGCAATGAGCCACCTCTGCCGTAGAATTATGTTGCCAATTGATCCTGCAAAACCAATCTGCATCATCCTTCGCCATTCCCCTCCCAGTTCTGGCGTGTTTCGTGAAACACTCTCATATATAGTTCCTCTCTTTTCCATGCTTAAAAGGTAGGATGAGCACCAAACTGTGAGCGTCGACATCTACAACCTTTGCACAGCCTTTCCCAAGATTACTGCCACATCACACTCATGTCTGAAAAACAGAACGACTCCCCATCCTTGACACCGCCGACCCTACACGCCGAGCGGATGCCTCGCGTCAGGGAATACAGAAGGACCTCCGTGGTTGGTCTTCCTGCCCATCAGGAACATGGCGTCGCCATCGACCACAAGGTCCCACAAGATGACGTTGTACGGGCAGAGCCAGACCTGATGTGGAGCAGGATAAGGTACTTTCTTCGAGAGCCTTTTGCAGAGTTCTGGGGCACATTCATCCTCCTTATGTTTGGTGATGGCGTGGTGGCGCAAGTCGTCCTGTCGAATGGCGAAAAGGGTGACTATCAGTCGATCTCATGGGGATGGGGTAAGCAGGTCCCATAACGGTGCGATCTTCACTTACAACTTATAGGTCTCGGTGTCATGCTTGGAGTTTACACTGCAGGCATATCCGGGGCGCATCTAAACCCCGCAGTAACTTTCGCGAATTGTGTCTTCAGGAAATTCGTGAGTTCATCTCGTTTTGATCAGCCAGACATCCATTCACTAACGAACATGCTAGCCCTGGCGAAAGTTCCCCATCTACGCCTTTGCTCAGACCCTTGGCGCTTTCTGTGCGTCGCTTGTCGTGTACGCCAACTATCTGAGTGCCATCAATGTCTACGAAGGTGGGCCCGACATCCGAACTGTGCCAGGCTACAGTGAGACGGCAACGGCGGGCATATTCTGCACCTATCCAGCCCCATTCATGACGCGGACCGGGATGTTCTTCAGCGAGTTCATCGCATCGAGTCTTCTGATGTTTCTCATCTACGCCCTGAAAGATGACGGGAATATCGGGGCAGGGCCTCTGACTCCACTAGGTCTTTTCTTCATCATTTTTGGAATCGGTGCTTGCTTCGGCTGGGAGACGGGTTATGCGATCAACCTTGCTCGTGACTTTGGGCCACGTCTCGCAAGCTACTTCCTAGGTAGACCTTGGCTCTTTTGACGCACGAAGACACCTTTTCGCTAACAATTTCAGGCTACGGACATGAGGTGTGGGCTGCAGGCGGCTATTACTTCTGGTAAGCATCCCTTCATCTGGTTTGGAGATTCCAACCGCTAACACGGCTGATAGGATCCCAATGGTTGCCCCCTTTTTGGGATGCACCTTCGGCGGCTGGCTTTACGATATGTTTATGTGGACAGGTGAATCACCAATCAATACGGAGGCTGTAGGACTTGCGCGATTTCTGAAGCCAACGCGAAAAGTGTGGTCAAACACGTATGAGGAGAAGCAGGCCGCCACGACACCGGTGTAGACAATACACCAGCGATACGAATGACGATATGAAGATCTTTTGTTTTCGACCACGTGGCACTGGGAAGCTACAACTCGAGGGGAGGCTAGACTCTCGCATTGGAGCGATAGGATAGACGTGTTTGTTTTCTTTGCTTACATGTGCAAGGTGTGATCATCTTCTCATGTGTCGCGGGTCCCGCAGCGCAAGCCAACACCAACCGGAACCTCCTTTTCGGGCGTGTATTTGGTCCACATCAATCTATCATATGTAAGCCTCCAAATCTTGTGCGCCGAAAGAGTTGCCCAGATGCAGGTACCCACCACCTTCTTTTGTATCATGAATCACGGTGTACACATTGTGAAAAGGAGCCCCGAAGGAAACAAGCCGCTGTTCCCCAGACTTTCAAGCTAGCTGTTTCTATGCTAGATTCGGACTCCCGTTTTGGCCAATCGGAGCATTTTCTCCTTGCCCTTCCCCGTGAACGGCCCAGAAGATCGTGGGCCACAGCAGACGCAGGCAACAACAAACACCTTCGCACAAAATATTCAGCTGCAAAAGATCACTTACTTGTGCACCGGAATTCACTGGAGCTGAACAAGTGTCCAAGTAGTGAGCGAGCCCCTTGACAAGAAGCGATGCCAAATTCGTATTGCTGGACGGTTTACATTTTGAGCCAGGTATTGAAATGCTATCGCATGGAGGCAATCACGGCTTGTGCTGCTTCCAAGCGCGAATGACAACAAGCGCCGTTTCAATGGGAAGATGTGTGTTCGAATTGAAGCCATCCTTCTGAATATGCTGGGGCAATCGCATGCTGAGTTGGTAATGTCCTTATGGGGATATGTATGTCGTGACAATTTCAAAACCGGGGTCCCGCCAGGGAATGCTTTCAATCAATCAGAAGCCTTGTCCATGTAATTGCAACCACCTTGGATAAAGAACTCGGCTTACTCACATACAACGCTCAGGGGGGCGGTGTTTCGGCGCAAGAGACCTATGAGTTCCGTTGAAAGAGCCGCAGATGTGGGCTGCCGACATCTGACAGGTAGTAGCGGCCTGTACATCCAGATCATCTGTCCGTTGCAACCAGGCACGCATGTAGCTCTTGGCCTTGAGAATAGCAGGATGGTGTGAGCTCCGACTGGTGTGATGAAAGCGCTCCAAAGGAAGGGTGCGGCCATTGTCAACAAAAAGAAGGCCCAAGCGCGTAGAGTCCTTCAAGCAAATAACCAAGTTCGAGCAAGTCTCAGCTTTGATCGAAGAGCCCCTGTCTATGGTCATGGTTAAGACTTCGCTCAGCAATTCAGCAATGGAGATCGAAAATTCCTGCTGCTCGTGCTACTGCTTCGGGCAACGTTTTGCGTGGATGCTAGAATGTATGCCACGGGGCGGCAAAGCTGACGAAAAAGAATTTCGAAGAGGGTATCTATCAGTTGATTAATTTCATAGCAAATATCTCATGCAAGCACTCACAGTTGCCTCATATGACCTGCAGACATTCGATGAAAGGGCGCCAGCAAGACCACCGAGCTCAAAACAGGGTGTGCATGGATGAGCACACCAATAGCCAGCGCCAGCGAAACTATCGTTAAATAGGTATCACAGAGTGCAAATCCCGCCCTGTTGGGCCCATGTCTGGTGCTCAAAATAATAAAATCACAGTTCTATCTGGGTCTTCCATTGAACCTGTTCGATCATCGCCCATTCGTACAGGAACGCTAATGCAAAATTCGTGGCTTCAAAAACATTCGTTGATACATCGAGAGGTAGGTAAAAGTCCTTCGTAAGCTCTCTCGGATTGAGTTTGTTCGGATTCCGCTTGGCAAAGTCTTTCGTCCGTTTGGACCAGGTCGCAGGGTACTGATCTTCTATCACGTCGTAGGATAGCAGTCTTGAACCTTCCAGCCACGCCACTTTCAGTTCCTTCGAGTTCTGGACAAGCTCATCACGAAGCTCCAAGAACGACTTTTGCTTCTTGAGGCCATCGTCCGCACCTTTCGTGTTCCCATCACTGCCTGGTGTAGGAGCAGAACCAATGTGGTCATCAGGTAATGTTTCTTTCGAGAGCCGCTTGATGTGTTCTTGATGCAGGTACTGCCGACACACAGCGCCCAGCTGCACAACCAGGCCGTGCAAATGCCGGTAGGGTCGAGACTGTTTCCACACCATGATGTGATAGGGCAGGATTGTAGACCAACCGGTGTCAGCATTTGGTCGAGCTTGCGCTTGGGCGGCAGAGTTGAGCATGAAGCAGAGCAATGCTTCAATGAGCACCACCACCCCCTGTTGCTTGCTCTTGGCATCGCCTTCCGCTGCGAGCCGCGAGCCCTCCTTCTTCAGGGTTCTGCCAAGCTGAAAGATTCGAGTGTTGAGCTCTGTCCAGGCGGTGTATTCCTCAGTCCTGGCTGGTGTAGACGTTGGTGCTGGAGATGTTTTTGGTTGAGAGGACTGACTGATGGCCAGTGGCGTTGAGGTGCGTGCAACCTCCTGCGAAGGTGTTCGAGCTTCCGTTGTGTCAGTAGAAGTCACTCTTTGCATCGCGACGGATTTCAAATCTTTCTTTGGAGTCGAGAAAGTCGATTTGGACTTTGGGCCTTGTGCCGGTGATTTACCACCCACTTCAGCTCTTGGTGTAGAAGGCCGACCATGTTTGGGCCCCGGTTCAAGAGACGACGTTGCAACCTTTTGCTTCTTAGCGGAGAGTTCAGGTGTAGGTTCGGCAGGGCGTTTCTTGTCCAACTTTGGAGGGTCGACTTTGGCCGGCTGTTTGGTAGGCGGCGGCCGCTCTTTCTCAGCAGTCTGCGAAACCTCTTTTCTCGGCCTCGGGGCGAACTTCAATAGCATCTCGACGCGCTTCCGGTTCTTCTTACCATACCGCAGCACAATGACATGCCGCTGCCTCGGCCTCGGGCTTGTCGTTTGACCATTTGGCAGAGTCGCGCCAACTCTGGCAGCTGGTGTGGACAGAGGCTTCGTAACTGGGGAGGCAGCCTTCATGCCTGGAGCCGCAGGCTTCGTAGATGCCTGGCTCTCAGATCGGACGTGGCCGGGAGAGGACTCTCGTGCAACACCATCCAATCTTTTGTCGGCAGGCCGACCAGGAGAAGTGATGCCCTTCAGGATGGCGCGGACTTCCTCGCTTCTCGGTTGTGGAGCAGCGGCCGCGGCCCTCTCAAGTGCTTGAGGCAGCTTAGGAGAAAGCAAGATTGGAAGATCTCTGAGTTTCGACTTTCTTTCAGTTGTAGGCATATCAGGCGAAAGGAGGTCAGGCAGTGCTTTTGTCTCCGTAGATTTCCCCTTTGCTTTCAGCCCGTTGATGTGGTTGAGGGTGTCCTTGGTTTCGCCGGCGGATAGGCGGCGCTTCTTGGTTGGTCGCTGAGATTCTCTGTTGTGCTGGGTTAGAGTCTCGAGCATTGGTTTCGTATCGGCCTTCGTATCTGGCAGGACTGGCTTTGACTCGGCAACTTTCTGCTCTATCTTGGCTGGAGGTTTGGGCTTTGGTTCCTGGTCTTGTCTTCTTGCATCTGCCTCCTCTTTGTGACTTTTGATTGCTTGCCTTCGAATATCATCCGTGGGTCGTCGCTCGGGAGTGTTGAGCGCACTCCTGTCCTTGGTCTTGTAGTCTTTCAAGCTGATCTTCTTCTTGGGCGCGGTCTCAATCGGAGTCTGTGGTCTACTGGGAAGTTCGGACTGTGGCGTTGGTGCGTGAGCGACAAGTCTCCCGTCTTCATCGATTCCTGTGCCGTCCACCCTCAACAAGGCCTCGTCGTCGTCTTGGTGCAGCAACAAGCTCATGTACTGGAGCTGCTCTTCTCTTCTGGAGAATGGCGTATGCAAATACCATCTATTCGGATCGGTCGTGTGTCTGCAGTAAGGGAAATCGGAAGGTATGGTGATAAGGTAGGGCTGCTTCGGTAAGATACGGTCGCTCACTTCAGCTATTCGATTGTCGAACTTGGCGAACGGGTTTTGTCGCCTGGGATCGGTTGGTTGCGTTGGAGGCAGTGATTGACTTTGTGAAGATGCTGATGGACTCGTTTGCGACATGTTGGAGGGTCGCATCTAAGCAGGCGCAAGACTGCCTGAAGATTCAGTACAGCGATGTGCGATGCCCTAGTGGAGGATGAGACATCGAGGACCACCGCGTCTACCGTTTGCGCATCGTGATGTCGCTGCCGCTCTGCTTTCACAGGCGGACCCAATGGCCCAAGCACTTCGTTGCCCGGACGAGTGACTTCACGGCGATGATGTCGTGGCAACAGTGTGAAGCGTCTCGCGAATATACGTATCTCAAAACCGCATTCCTCTTGGTGTAGGATCGAAATAAGGCTTGTCGGGGACCGCACGCTTGGAACAGCTTTGTGTTTGCGCGAGTGGGCCGCCCTGGGTTGAGGAGGTGGTATGACGAAGATATCACATGTGCGTTCGAGTGAAGATCGCTTTTGCGCGGTATAGAAGCTGAAAGCCCTTCTGGGACCCTGCTGCGCCGGGCTGTAAGAGAGTGTGTTTCGAGAACGAGAGTATGCTTCAGACAACGCCGATATGCAACCGCGAGAGGAACAAGGTCAATTGGCGCAGGTGACGGCCGACGGAAGTAGGCAAGGTATGATCAATGGCTGGCCTACGCTAGACTAGAAAGAATAGGGTCCAGCCTTACTTAGTAGCTGGCACCCTTTTTGCCTCTGTGGTGGGACAAAGAACAGGGTCTGCCCCGTTCCCATCGGGCCGGTGCCCAGAAACGTTGGCCAGTTCCCAGGTTTTGTGCCACTGAAAATGCCTGGGGGGCTGACACCCGTTCCCGATCAGAGTACCGTTAATCCAACCTCAAAATTCCTCGAAAATTATGGCCAATGGTCTGATTGGAAGTCTGCCGTCAATGCAGACATTCAAGGCCATTGTAGTTGTTCCTCCTGCCGACACCGCGACCTTAGTCGCCTCGGTGGACCAAGCACCCCAAAGCGTGTTCCGTCAGTGCCCAATATCTATCCCATTTGTATTATTAAACACCTTTGGTCGGAAATGCTCCTTCAGTCATCATCCTGTTGTATACGCCCGTATTGGCCTCGGCTGTTGCCACTTTGCTCGCGATTCCTTGTCCTGGAAACCATACGCCCAATCCAGCCGCCGAGACCTTCACCATTCCGGCTTCTGCCACGGGAGCTTTGAGTAACAGGCTTGCCATCAGGCCCAATCTCGACGTCCGGAGGGTTGATGTCGAGTCCGGGGATCGCATCGCCGGCACCGAATGCACCTAGGTGTGGCGACCCTCTTCGGATGTCCATCGATGATGGTGAGCCGACGCCCATCAGCGATCCTCTCTCGGCCTGTGTCGCTGGCGTTGGCATAGTGGTCGTGGCGTCGCCAAACAACGCGTCCATGTCTTCCAACCGAACATTGGCGGTTTCAGGATAGAGGAAGTAAACTGTACAGATCAGCATGGCGCCTTCCAAGAGAGCTTGTGCGTCAACTTACCAAGAACAAAACTGACTGCGCAGAAGAAAGCATGAAGCAAATACAACCGCCATTTAATGACCTCCTGCAAGATGGGGGTCATCTCACCCACAAGCCAGTTGAACGCCCAATTGCTTGCTGTACTGAGACTCGCCCCCTTTGCTCGAATGCTCAGGGGCAGGATCTCGGGAGGGTAAAGCCATGGAATGGGGCCCCAGCTCGCGCCGAATGCCGCATTGTAGATCATGACAAAGATAACCACCAGGGTGGGAGTCCACCGTATGTCGATGAAGAGGAAGTATGATATCAAGGACAACGAGATGATCATCGCAACGGCCCCAGACAGCAGAATCGGTCTCCGTCCCCAACGGTCGACAAGATACCAGGGAGGAATCGTCGAACCGAGATAGGTGAAAGCGTTGATGCCGGTCATCAAAATTGCGTCGCGCCCAACCCAGCCGGCGGATTCGAAGACCAGAGGGGCATAGTAGGAGATGACATTGATACCGTTCAGTTGAGCAAAGGCTTGAGCAGACATGGCAATGAAAACTCGCTTGTAGTATCTCTTGAACATGTCGGTGTAAGATCGCTCTCCCTCCTGTCGCTGGAGCAGCACGTTCATTTTAATTTCACGGTACTCCTGACGAGCTTTGTCATTGTGGATGTCGCCCTTGCCGTACAGGTTAGCAATGACAACGATGCCTTCCTCGTCGTGATCGTTGTCGAGCAGCCACCTAAGCCGCCATCAGCGAACTCGCAATCATAGCGGAGGAATGGACATACCTAGGAGACTCGCAGATAATCAAACTCCCAACTCCCAGCAGGGCGCCCATCACACACTGCATGAGCAGTGGCACTCGCCATGCGTAGTCGCTTTCGATGAAGCTGCAGAAGTAATCGACCCACACACTTGCGGCATAGCCAGAAATGTTCCCGGTGAACTCTATACACGCGAGCTTTCCACGGTTGTGCGGAGGACTGATCTCCGACTGGTACACAGGCACAATGGTTGAGAGGGCACCGACCCCAAAGCCGGCGATGATACGACCAAGCATCATCCAGGCCATGCTGGTGGCGCATGTTTGGCACATCCCGCCAATGAAGAACACAATAGAGCCGTAAAGGATCGTCTTCCGACGTCCTATTACATCCCCTATTCGTCCGACACACAGGGACGATATGAACGCGCCGATTTCGAGAATGGCGACCATGGTTCCAATCTCAGCGCGGGTGGGCTGGTTAAAGTAATCCTTAAAAAATGGGCCACTGACTGAATTAGCATCGCCGAGGATGGTGGTGGTGTCTCGGGAGGGCTTCATACGTAATAATCCCAGACATAACGCCTTGATCATATCCAAACAGAAAGACACCTAATGAGACGAATACACTGGTAAAATACCTGACATGATGCATTAGTAGGCAGTATTATGCGCTGCTCAGGCACGACATACAGAAGCGGCTTGCCAACCAGGCCCCGTGTCCTGGCAGTTTGAGGATCGGACGGCGCCATGATGAGAGCAAGAATCTTCTCTGTTCTGCTTATCTGCCTCGGCGGAGGACTTGGTATGGTGATGGCCTCTTTGTCGATGCCAGGATTCGTGTTCTTCCCGTCTAGATGGTCTTGATGCCGAAATGTGACTCTCTTTCCCCGGCCTCCACCGTGCACACGGCTGTTGAGGTTGCGGCCTTCGCTGTTGAGAGGATCGAGCTCGATGCGGAGAGGGTCCTCCTCGTCAGCAAGCTGCTCTGCGATGTCGCCAGTGTCGCTCCAGAGCGAAAAATCGTCGGATTCAGTAGCTGAAGAGTATGACCGCTCCTGCCTTGGACCGTCCTTCTCGTCTACGGCGGAAGTCAACGCTATAGCTGCCTCGTCAACGGACTCGGTGCGCTGTCGGCGGTGGAGGGGATTCGAAGGCTTGCTTTGGGGAGCAATGGTGACTGTGAGGGCAGTCTTGGGACAGCCCTCTTGTTTTCAAAGAGAGTTCGACGTTGGAGTAGGTCTCGGTTGAGTCCAGATGTAGGTTCCGAAAATTGCAGGAAGTGGTCGGAGGTTCACACGTAGGCGCAGGATGAAGTGAGATTAGCGGCCCAAATGTCGGAGCAAAACCCGTGGATGGGTCAGATCGCAACCATGGGGAAATTTTTGGCTAAATGGGAGTGGATGATGACAACAAAAGCAGAATGTGCACGACTGGTGGTCATTCAGATCGCAAGTCATGAGCCCAGGAGAATTGTCAACTCCCGTGATCAGTGATGCGTGATCAGCAGGGCAGACAAGGCCAAGTCTCTTGGAGCACTGAAACAGGCAGGCAGGCTTGCCAGGGCATGACTGCTTTTGACTTTCACGTTGGTTACGTCTACCGAAGGCTCGGCGATTCCACTATTCCATTTCATCGTAGGCATAATTTGGCAGCCTGCATAGATCATATTTCACCCAACTCGGCCTTCTTCGGAGATTGCGCATCTTGCTGGTGCAAAAAGTCCGTGTTTGCATGCGCTGGAAAATGGAGGATGGCATAACAACCTACAAGACTTGTCGTCCTGCCATTTTGCAGAAGGACCCTTAGAAGACGAGAAGAAGATTGTCCCGGAAAAGGCAGGAGAAGGGTTTGAAATAGTAGTCGTCGTGAAGGGAAATGAGACCCTTAGTGAAGAAACCGCACACCCAACCATTCCTCACGAAATGAGACAAAAGGAACGAGGACCGTGGCACAAACACTGTCCTCTACATCACCGCAAAGCGCATATCTACGAGACAAGGTGATCAGGCAGGAATTGTGGCCGGCCTTCGGCCAGACTATCCATGTGTTTTCCCTCAGATCTTCACAAGTGGTAGACCCGACATCCACAAATTTCCAAAATGCGGCCAGTGAGCAGGCAGGGTCTTGAGATTGAATAGAGATTCAGACTGAGACAACTAGTAGAGACGATTTGTCCTCAGCAATCGACGGATATTCTCTCCTCCCGGACGTACGGCACTGACATTTTGACTTGCTATCTGCCTGCTCAAACACAATTGGGTGGAAAGAGGGTAAGCACGTGTCAGGAAATGTTGCTACATGTAAAAGGGCCCTACACAGAAAAACAGGTTGCTGCGAAGACGACCTCGTCAAAGCAAGAATTCTCCCCCCTGATAACGCCGGCCTCCACCTAGTTATGCTACAGTGTTGAAAAGTCTGACTGTGGGGTCCCCGCGCCCATCTAAGGCTCCACTATCCCTGCCGCCCTCAAAGGACACGATGTCATTGCTGTCGCACAGACCGGCAAGAGCCTACTCAGGCCACTGCTTCTCAATAATTGACATGTCCCAGGTCCCGGGAAGAGAGCAGCTTGTATGGCGCCGAGGCTCATGGGCAAGGCCAGGAAGTCTTGCGCTCCTCGACCTTGAAAAGTGTGTGACATACTTATCGCAACACCTGGCGGGCTTCGAGACTTGATGAAGGATTCTCGGTTGCTTGTGCTCAACCGGCTGCGATTCACAGTCATCGGCGAAGCTGATGAGATACTTCATGATGGCTTGGCTGAGAATTTGGAAGAGATCCTGAGAGGAGCTAGCGTCGACTCCTTTGCATCAGTCCTGCTCTTCTCTGCTACTTTCGATAAGCACATTCGTAGAATTGCAAGAAGTGTTTGGCTCAGGACTCTGTTCGAATCCGAATCGGACGAACCGGCTCGACTGTTAAGGGCATCAAGCAAGTCGTAAGAGACTTCCTCCACACAGCCAGGACGTCATTGACATCTTTCACAGGTCCTTTGGGTCGATAAGAACCGGAAGAAGCAAGCCCTCTACGACTGGTTCATTGCTCCTCGCATAAGAAAGCCGGAACGGATTTCGAAAAGCCGCTACCTACCGAGTTAATTGTCTAGTACCTCTACGATCATGGATACCCTCCAACCATGTGGCTAGCTAACAAGCTCCTGCAGCGTCGACCCGGCTGAAGGCACAGAAAGAGCAGAAGAAGGATCACATGCTGAACGGAAAGAGGCTGCCACTGCTCCCTTAGCCAATCTTCTAAAGCATCGACGAGCTGGACTTTCGCATCACTGTTCTCTACACCTCATATCCTGGATCCGCGCCTACGGCAGCCTCTCAAGCGGCATCAGCAGGCCTAGAAGCGATATCAAAAGCAGAGGTCTTGCCCTCAGGAGCACAGATGGCTAGGAAGACCCTGTAGGGCCGGGGCTCAACTGCTGACCGCAGGTTTGACCTATGCAAACCCAAATCGCAGTCTCACTTTGGAAGCATAGCTGGTCCAACCTCAGTATCATATCACGGTTTGTGTGCGGACCATCCCAGCGCCCAACATTCGCTCACGTGATGATCTCGACCATTCTTCTGTTCTCCGCCCCCGGCCAAATTTTGCTGGCGCTTGCGAGCACGCAGAGTACTGGTATGGGGCCAGCGGGAAGAGGAATTTGCACCTTCGCGTGGTGCCCGATGTGAGCATCTACACGGGCAGGGAAACCAAGACGTATCCGGGTCCACCATCTCCAGCTCCGATCCCTCTAGCTCGCCGGTGTGAGTCATCTATGGCGAGTTCTTCAACGTGCCAATAGATGGAATTGTTGTGGCCCTGTAAGAGCACTGAATGGGAAGGTAATAAACTCTACTCCTGAATGAGGTTGGGACGGACGACGACGACACGAGTGGAATGGTCTGGTCACGAGTCGCCGCAGTGACGGGCAAAGAGAGTATTGACAGGACATCAAAGACGCAAACGCCGCGGCGAGGACACTGAACGAAGGGACTATCTTCATGAACCCTGACGTAAGCATAGGAAGCTGTGTTGACCAATGCTTGTCCCTTATAGGCCTAACCTGAAGAGGCTGTCAAGTTGTGGAGGATGAGCTGTGGAGAAAGCTGCTTTCCGAAAGCACTGGTCCCTGTACAGGCCTCTGCCGAAGGCGATATCTACTACCCTGCTCGCACGACATCAGCCAAGCGTACGAAACCGGTTATCCCATACCGAAGTCCTTAGTTCATCCGAGGTGGTGGATTCATGAACATGTACGGACTTCTTTTTCCCTCAGCAGACGACCAGTGCTCCTCTCCAAGAGAGAGCTGGCTTGCAAATGACTACAGGCCTCACTCCACGACACGATGGCAGTAGTACATCAACTGCCCGACGACGCAGGACGCAGATATGAAAGGCTACTCAAGA
Source organism: Arthrocladium fulminans (assembly GCA_003614865.1). NCBI lineage: Eukaryota > Fungi > Ascomycota > Eurotiomycetes > Chaetothyriales > Trichomeriaceae > Arthrocladium > Arthrocladium fulminans. The sequence continues at coordinate 1,186,150 of QXWJ01000002.1, forward strand.
CACAGCTACAGAAACAGCTCACGTACGGGCTGTAGCAGACAGAGTTTGAGCGACTCCCTCTCGGCAATATCGCAGGCTAGAGAAGGAAGCAAGACAGAAGGCTAGGCTGGCCGCGCAGCAGGCGGGAGATGACAGTATTATCTCCTCCACCTCTTCCTCTTCCTTCGACGATGAGGCCCATCGAAACTAACAGGTCTCAATCTAAACCACCGGTTTCGCTTCCAACTACTCGACAACACCTGCCGATCTACACCACAAGAGGATGGAAGAACAACGCATAAGGGGCAAGACACGGAATTCTATAGGGCGCTGATGACGAGCGACAGTCGGGAGATCAAGAGGGCAAGGAGTGCTTGGGCGAGGCAGAGGACAGACTGCGATAACGAAGGGGAAACTGCAACACCACGGTTAGCGCGATATTGGCCATCTACGGCTTCAATTCTGAGCTTGGCAATGATGCTGATGCGGCCAGCTCCTGTGTGCTTTGGTACGGTTCAAAAGTTCTCACGATCACAGCAAAATTTGGCCTAAGAACGAGAACAGAAGAATGGCTATGGCATCACGTGAGTCTATTTCGGGCGTTCGGGCAGTCCGTATGCATCTCCCCGGGAAATCGTCAGAAACCGATCTCATAGCTCCGTTGCAAAACAATTCACCATCTCCATTGGCTGAATATTGGCAGAGATGAGTTTCAAAGAGATGTACTTCAAGTAAAAGGACGAGCGTCAAGGCTCAAAGTTTCCATGGCTGAGACAGGCAGGTAATGTGCAACAGGAGTAGGAGCACCAAAGGGCACGGGTATATGATTTGAAATTTTGTATTATCGCGAACAATACAACTATCTAGTTGTAGCTTTTTTGACGCTCACCATCGACCATCTTTTGCGTCGTATCATCCATAAGAAATTCGTGTTCGCATAAGAAGTGCTCTGTTTCCACACCATGAAACAGTTCTATCATCACACATGTTAAGAAAAGTGCCCGTCACTAGACAACGCCAACGCCAGGGGTATGATGAAGACAAGTAAAATGCTCAAGTATTTGAAGCTTGATACATTTAGTCAACCTCCTCGACAGTTGGGCCATCATCACCACCTCGTGGAGCACCACCACCCATTCCGCCAGGCATTCCACCGCCCATGCCGCCAGGCATGCCAGATGGATCGCCACCAGCACCGTACATCTTCATCATGATGGGGTTGGCGATACTCTCAAGCTCCTTCTGCTGAGACTCGTATTCCTCCTTGGAGGCCTGTTGATTCTCGTCAACCCAGTTGATGATTTCAGTGATCTTGGCATTGAGTTTCTCCTTGTCGTCAGCGCCGATCTTCTCATCCACCTTGGAGTCGGAGAGAGTGTTCTTGAGAGAATAGGCGTATGACTCCAGGCCGTTCTTGGCAGAGATACGGCCAGCTTCGGCTTCGTCCTCAGCCTTGTACTTCTCGGCCTCAGCCAGCATGCGCTCAATCTCCTCCTTGGACAGACGACCCTTGTCATTGGTGATGACGATCTTGTTGGTCTTTCCGGTACCCTTCTCCAGAGCAGAGACATTCATGATACCGTTGGCATCAAGATCAAAGGTGACTTCGATTTGAGGAACACCTCGAGGAGCTGGTGGAATGCCAGAGAGCTCGAACTTGCCCAACAAGTTGTTGTCCTTGGTTCGGGCACGCTCACCCTCGAAGACTTGGATGAGCACACCTGGTTGGTTGTCGGAGAATGTAGAGAAGGTCTCGGACTTCTTGGTTGGGATGGTGGTGTTGCGCTTGATAAGAGGAGTCATGACACCACCAGCGGTCTCGATACCGAGAGACAATGGAGCGACATCGAGAAGCAAGATTTCGTTGGTGGACTTGGATGATGTGTCACCAGACAAGATGGCGGCCTGGACGGCCGCACCGTAAGCGACGGCCTCATCGGGGTTGATCGACTTGTTGGGTTCCTTGCCGTTGAAGAAGTCGGACACAAGCTTCTGAATCCTTGGGATACGAGTGGAACCACCAACCAAGACGATCTCGTGGACGGAGGACTTGTCGATCTTAGCGTCCAAGAGGACTCGCTCAACGGGCTGCATGGTAGATCGGAAGAGGTCTTGGCACAGTTCCTCGAATCGGGCTCGGGTGATGGAGGTGTAGAAGTCGATGCCCTCATAGAGAGAGTCGATCTCAATGGAGGTCTGTGCAGATGAGGAGAGGGTTCGCTTGGCTCGCTCGCAAGCGGTTCGGAGACGTCGAAGAGCTCGTGCGTTGGAAGAGAGATCCTTCTTGTGCTTTCGCTTGAATTCGTTGACGAAGTGGTTGACTAGGCGGTTGTCAAAGTCTTCACCACCCAAGTGAGTATCACCGGCAGTGGACTTGACCTCGAAGATACCCTCTTCGATGGTCAACAGAGACACATCAAAGGTACCACCGCCCAAGTCGAAGATGAGAACGTTTCGCTCACCCTCAGACTTCTTGTCGAGACCGTAAGCGATGGCAGCTGCGGTGGGCTCGTTGATGATTCGGAGCACGTTGAGGCCGGCAATGAGACCAGCGTCCTTGGTGGCTTGTCTCTGGGAGTCGTTGAAGTATGCTGGGACAGTGACGACGGCATTGTTGACGGTGCCGCCGAGGTATGACTCAGCAGTCTCTCTCATCTTGGTCAAGACCATGGATGAGATCTCTTCGGGTGTGAAGGTCTTCTCCTCGCCCTTGAACTCGACCTGGACGACTGGCTTGCCACCCTTGTCGATGACTTTGAAGGGGAAGTGCTTCATATCTGCTTGTACTTCTGGGTCGGCGAATTTTCGACCGATCAATCGCTTTGCGTCGAAGACTGTGTTGGCTGGGTTCATGGCAACTTGGTTCTTTGCCGAGTCACCGATCAGACGCTCCGTGTCTGTGAAGGCGACGAAGGAAGGAGTGGTTCGGTTGCCCTGGTCGTTGGCAATGATTTCGATTCTGTCATCTCGGAAGATACCCACGCAGGAGTACGTGGTGCCCAAGTCAATACCGATCGCTGGTGCCATGGTGTCAATCTGCAGTTGTGTTTTTGGAAGTTGTGAATAGGTCTAAGGGTATCGTATGTGGGAAGAATTATTGTGAAGATTCAAGGGATTTGCTCGAATGGCAAGTCTTCCTATGTGTAATGTGATTGAATGCGAGAAGAAGAGTGAGGTAGTAGTAGATAGGATTTTATCTACAGTAGCGGTGGAGTTTGGTGAAATTTTGGGGTCCGGCGGAACCTTCGAGAAGATTCACCGAACACAGTGGCTGGCACCACCACCATCGGGCTCTTTCGTGCTGCTTCACGCAGATTGTACGGAAGTTATTGCTTTTCCCGTCTTCTCGCCTTCTGCAGTTCGCACAAATTCAATTCTCATTGCCAACTGCATACCTACTCGATTTACTGCCTCATTGTAAGCTCGTGGGAGCTTCAAAAGTGCCCCTCCACCTCGTAGAAACATGTGACGTCAAGACCTTTATCGATAACTGTAATTTCAGGTGGCATGCCAGATCCCGCTGAACACCAACAGAAATTGTCGCTTGTGGCTGCATTTGCCTGATCCACCGAAACATCATTAATGCCTGATGATTGCCTGATCGTTTCGGCAAAATACGTGGCAGAAGCAAAGGCTGACTAAATGCTTCTTTGTGGGCTTTTTGGACAGGCGGAGGCATTGAATCTGCCTACATGTACATTTTCCTGCCAGCAGGACTCCTTCAGCCAGGTAAGCTTAAGTTGATATGGATGGGCCACCGAACGAAGGCTGACAACTTCAGTGAGGCTTTTAGAAGAGGCTCCAAAGTCGAATCTACGTTGACGGTTGCTCATACTCCTGTGAACACCATCGATGCCAACTTTACACACTTGGCTCTACAGTAGGTTCCGACAATGTTGCATAGGTCAAGCTCTCAAACACAAGCGTTTGGAGAGGTGAGATCACTTGAAGTAAAACTTGCGGACATGCCGTCCTGCTGTCTCTTTGACTCGCCATGCTTTCTAGTCGTAGTATCTTCTACTTCGGCATCATCTCTCTTGACATGTAGCTTTCTAAATGAGACTCTCAGATATTGTGCCGACACAATGGGAGTGTCGCAAGCGCTCTTGACGTCAGTCGGATGCTCATCTTCGTTCGCTTTCGTGGAAGACTTTGGCACGGCTTATTTTGGATTCATCATTGTGTTATAAGCCATCTCGTACTGAACGTGGCATGTCAGCCAAAGGAACTGGGGATGGTAAGGAGCTCAACTTACGTCTTCATCTGTCTCACACACCAATGTCTTCTTGTTCTTGTGCTCCCCAATCTCGACTACGGAATCGTTTCCAGAACCGAGCTGGTCGTTCTTTTTCTCGTCAAGTGTGAAACCAAGACAAGCAACGTTGTCTATGACCATCTTCCTGAGCAAGGCACTCTTCTCTCCGATGCCTCCCGCAAAGACCAGGGCATCAACGTCACCACCTAGCTTGACATAATAGCTGCCGACATAACCAACTATTCGATCAACGAAGATGTTCAATGCAAGCTGATGGGACGCCGGTGCGTCCGGCTTAGCAATCTCTGCGAAATTGCTCGTGCCGGTGAGTGCCTTCCAACCGGCCTGTTTGTTCAGTATCTCTTCAGCAGTAGATATGTGCAAGTCCTTCGTGCTGTTAGGGCTGAGCTTGCTTGCATCTGATGTGTAGTGAAAAATCAGCGCAGGGTCTATGTCACCGCTCCGCGACCCTCCAGGCAAGCCAGATACAGGTGTGAGTCCCATGGTAGTGTCGATGCTTTTGCCCTTCCGTATGGCACATATCGAAGCGCCGCTCCCGAGGTGTAGCGCGATTATGCTGGTGTCTTCCTTGGGTTTCCCCAAGTGTTTCGCCACAGCTCGCGTAATGTATGAATAACTCAACCCGTGGAAGCCGTACTTTCGGAGTCCTTTGGACTTGGCAATCTTTTGATCGATCATGTACGCCTTGACATGCTCTGGGAGTGAATGGTGAAATCCAGAATCAAAGCAGGCGACATTCGTCACGTTCGGCAGATGTTCATGACATGCTAGCATTAAATCCACGGCCGACTTGTTGTGCCTGCATCGGGTCAGCCTTTGCCATCCGGCGCGGGAGAGTGCTGTACAGTGGCGCGAGGTCCTCCAGAGCCTCGATTTTCTGGAATGTCTCTCTTGTGATTAGCTGGTCCTTCTCAAAGTCGCCTCCCTGCACAACTCGGTGGCAGGCATAGTTGATGTCATTTTTGGTCTTAACCTCCTTTAGGCTCTCATCTTTCAGGAAGGAATCGAGAACACGCTCAAATGCCGCCTTGTGGTCTTGAATATTGTCAACATCCTTCTTCTCCTGCTTCGCTGGCGAAGAGTACTTGAGCTGCGCGGGTTGACTGTTGATATTAGAGATCTCGGCTTTTGCCAAGCTCCGGAGCTGTCTCTCATTTCCGTGGCAATACAAGGTCGTCTTTAATGACGAACTTCCAGCATTGATCGAGAGTATCACTGTCGACATCTCGATAGATCTAGGACGACCTCGCTCTTCTCAGACCACGTCAACATGGTTGCAACTAATACAAATTTGAGCTTTTGTTTTGACCATGGCATCACACCATCCAACCTGGTCCGCATTTGCAGGAATCCACCAAGGTGACGTCGTGTTGACTTCATGACACTCAACTCAACCTTGATCCTTGATCTCCGCATGTGCAAACAGCTATTCAGCATAATGAGCATGCATCTATGTGGGTTTAGACCAATCCGATGGCTGCACTGAAGTATTTCCTGCTCGAAGACCAGAACGATCGGCTTCCTGGCCATCCGAACGCTCCATACGTGACGGTGGTTTGACATGGTGCAAATGTCATACCACATCTCAATCCAGGCTTCGTTCAAAATGCTTCATATTCCTTCGGAGGACCTTGCTGCGACCTTTGGCTACCTTGAACCTCATTGAACTTCATTGAACATCTTGTGTTGAGGCTTGCTGTTCTTACCTTAGACCTCACCCATCATGCCCGGTGAAGTAATTGACAGGCCGAATCCCCAACCTCTTGCATCGCAAATACCTGAAGATGTTGCCGAGAAACTGCTTGTCAAGCTTGACAAGCCCAAGCTCGATGAAGACACGAATGCCGCCTTGCAGAAATTCCGCCGAGCGGCCAACTACATTGCGGCGGCGATGATATTCTTGCAGGACAATGCCCTCATGAAGCGAGACCTAACCTTCGAGGACATCAAACCTCGTCTGCTCGGCCACTGGGGTACATGTCCAGGCTTGACCTTGGTCTATGCGCACCTCAACCTTCTAATCAAGAAACATGACCTCGATATGCTGTACGTCATTGGCCCCGGACACGGCGCTCCCGCAATTCTGGCAAACCTGTGGCTTGAGGACTCTCTCTCCAGATTCTATCCTCACTGCACTCGCGATGCGAAGGGTCTGTCTCACCTAATCAGCGGCTTTAGCACTACTGGCGGTTTCCCAAGTCACATCAATGCGGAGACCCCTGGCGCAATTCACGAAGGCGGTGAACTCGGCTACGCTCTGTCTGTCTCTTTCGGCGCCGTCATGGACAACCCCGATCTCATTGTGGCTTGTATTGTGGGCGATGGTGAGTCGGAGACTGGACCTACCGCGACGGCATGGCACAGTTACAAGTTCATTGACCCTGCTGAAAGTGGCGCCGTCCTACCCATTATTCACGTAAATGGTTTCAAAATCTCCGAGCGGACCATTTACGGCTGCATGGATGACAAAGAAATGGCCACATTATTCACTGGCTACGGATATCAACCACGAGTGGTGGATGACCTTGACGACATTGACGCAGATCTCAACAACTCGATGGAGTGGGCCATTGGCGAGATCCGTCGTATACAGCAGGCCGCGAGAAGTGGCAAGCCTATCATGAAGCCAAGATGGCCGGTACTGATTCTTCGGACTCCTAAGGGCTGGTCAGGCCCGAAAAAAGTGCGCGGTGAATTCGTGGAAGGGTCCTTCAAAGCACATCAAGTGCCTCTCCCAGCCAGCAAATCAGACCCCGAAGAACTCAAGCAGCTGCAAGAGTGGCTCAACTCGTACAAACCGGAAGAGCTGTTCACCGAGGAAGGGGCACCCATCAAAGAGCTTCTCGACATCATTCCTGAAAAAACAGAACGTCGTCTTGGCCAGAAACCCGAGTCCTACAAGGGACACCAACCCCTCACACCAGTCGACTGGCGTGCTCACACAGTCAAAAAGGGCTCTTCAGAGTCCTGCATGCAGCGTATAGGCCACCTCCTCGAGTCGGTCGTGAAGGCAAACCCCAAGACTTTCCGCATCTTCTCCCCGGACGAGTTTGAATCCAACAAACTCAGCAAGGTGTTCGACAGCACCAACCGCAACTTCCAGTGGGATGAGTTCAGCAATGCTCGTGGGGGTCGTGTTGTCGAGACACTCTCCGAGCACCAATGCCAGGGCTTCCTCCAAGGCTACACACTTACCGGCCGCACGGGTCTGTTCCCATCATACGAGTCTTTCCTTGGCATCATCCACACGATGATGGTTCAATACAGCAAATTCAACAAGATGGCTCGCGAGACCAACTGGCGTGGTGACATCTCTTCGATCAACTATCTGGAAACCTCAACCTGGACGCGGCAAGAACACAATGGCTTTTCCCACCAGAACCCGTCCTTCATTGGCGCCGTGCTGAATCTCAAGCCGACGGCGGCGAGAGTCTACCTGCCACCTGATGCGAACTGCTTCCTGTCCACAATGGCTCACTGCCTTCAATCAAAGAACTACGTCAACCTCATGGTTGGCTCGAAGCAACCGTCCGCCGTCTTTCTCTCACCCGACGAGGCCGAGAATCACTGCCGAGCCGGTGGCGGGATCTGGCCATCTTTCTCGACGGACGGTGGTCTCGACCCAGATGTTGTGCTCGTCGGCATCGGCGCAGAGCTCACTTTCGAAGTCATTGCGGCTGCTGCCCTGCTCCGCCAGAAGGTGCCTGACCTCCGAGTCAGAGTCGTGAATGTCACAGATCTGATGATTCTCGAAGCTTCTTCCTCTCACCCGCACGGTTTAACCAAGGAAGCCTTCGAAAGCCTGTTCACAGAAAAAAGGCCAGTGCACTTTAACTACCACGGTTACGCACCAGAACTGAAGGGCCTTCTCTTCGGACGACCGAATCTTGACCGAGTGACGATCGCGTCATACATGGAAGAAGGAAGCACAACAACGCCCTTCAACATGATGCTCCTCAATCAAACCAGCAGATACCACGTTGCTATCAATGCAATCAAAGGAGGGGCCAAACGAAATGAGAAAGTGGGGATCAAGATGCATGAACTGGTTAGTGAACTGGAAGGGGTTATCAAGAGGACGCAAGAGTTCATTATTAGGGAGAAGACAGACCCGGATTATCTAAATGATATCGGGGAGTTGAGGATTGATACCTCGTCGTTGTCGGAAGGATAGGGTCTTTTACTGAGAGGCGGTTTGTATGGGAAGCATAAGAAGTTTTCTGCTAATCTATAATAGAACAAGAAGCACACTGCAGACCTATTAGATCATGCCGTTGTATCACTCTTGTATTAATTTCAGCTTTCCCGCCAAAGCTCCCGTCATGTCCAGAAGTCCAACTTCAGCTCAAAATGTGGTGTGGTATTTCCATAACGGCATGTCTCTCTGGGAATATCGGATTAGTCTGTTCGAAAGCCCTCTTCTATGCTGTAATTCGAATCACAAGATCTATTCCTTCGGATGTACATTGTACAAAATATCCAAGAGCCATTGAACCAAGTATCCTCATACCATTGTCAACACCCTGCAGCCAACCCCGCCGGCATGCTTGCGTATGAATAGCATCATTAGCTGTTTTTTCTCACTCTGCTCGAGTCGTAATCATAACTTCTTACGGCCATGTCCTTTCCAGCCGTCATCCTGTCCTGTACGGAGCTGCGGCTGCAACCGGCGCAAGTCGATTTGCCTTCGTTGTTGTGTGAGAGGATCGGTCAGGTGCTTCGTCATCAATAATCTTCTGGAAGGTTTAGATTTGACTCGCGCTTCAGGATATGTCGCCGATGGAGTTGGTATTGATAGGAAGGAGTGGATGATCTCCCACCCGCAAAGCGGTAAGCCCCCGTCTGCGCACGTCTCAATTGTGAAGGAAACACAAGGAGCCGGGAGTCGCCAGGCTGTGCAAGCATTGCTGGCTTGTCAGAGCACAAAGGAAGAACATCGAGAAACGGATCAACCGACGACATCCGGCAGCTTTCCTGTGCTTCAGGCATGCTGGTGAAGGCGCAGTTATGGCATCGATAGCACCGATCAAGACTCCTTCCGGCTCGCAGTTGTTCAGCTTCTGCCTGGGCCGCTCTTGGCAGCTCTGGGGATCTTGCTCCTCCCAAACAATCTCCTCAGCAGATTCTGCATTGGTATCACACTCCACCTCGCGAACCACGGTGCGCCCCAAACACTGATGACTATCCTGAGCGGCAGCAAAGCCTTCACAACGGCGTAAGACGTTGCAAATTCTATGACCAACCTGGTTCCACCTTCTCCCCTACTCCACCACTTCCCAATCGTCTCCTTTCGACTGCCTTTCTTTTCAACATCGTCCGAGTGCCCTTCTTCCGCAGCACTCTTCGCACTTGCTGCATCGGAGGCGCTTATCCAGCCCTTGCGACGAAAATAGTTCCCAAATAGCTGGATGCCTTTGAGTACCCACTCGCCTTCTGCGAAGTAAGGTGGCAGCCAGCGGTAGTAGTGGAACGCTGCGGCCAGAGTGAACAGCGGGACAACGGCCGTGATTTCGTGGAGAAGAAGGAAGGAGGTGATATGCGTTAGGGGCGCATTCTTTAATGCTTGCAGACGGGTCCGAAGAAACTTGGTCGGCGTTCTGGCAATGAGTCGGTCAAAGCGGGAGACTGGTGAGCTAGTCGCGGAAGTTGTCGAACGCCGTGTCAACTGGCTTCTCAGAGAGAGCCGCGCTCGATGGAGACGTCCAAGGACATTCATTGTTGGTGAAGTTTGGTATATCGGATACGCAGGTTATGGGATAGTCATGTCGGCATGAAGTGATTCATATCATTCATATCATGGCTCCCTTGACCTTCAGTTGCGCTGAAGGTCCGTTCTCCTTCCCCAGGCCCTTACAATCCGGAGAAGATAATGCCGAGGTTTGCTAGGTTTGCTCTGCGTCGAAGAACTCGTCAGCAAGTCTTTGTAACACCTGAAGTTTTCAGCCCTCCTCGAGCTTGATACAATTACCCACCCAAGCACAGCTGGCCGATAGCGAATCGGGTAGTCCTACCCGATCCGCGGGATGTGGCATCTTCCGAGATGGACCCTGTCTATGACCCAAGTTGGCGAGTCTTATTGGACATGCACTTGGCTGCTCCGATGCTTCTCAGCCACTGCGAAGTTGCTTCGATCAACAGCCAGCTTTTGGTGACGATCCGGACGAACTACAGCAAAACCACTTTGGACTCATTCGCCGTCTGCGAGGCATTAGGATATCCTTGATCCACCGGCAGTGTCTTGGCAGCTTAGTTCATGCACGCAGCGCTGTGCTCTCTGACTCTTGTGGCCAACTCTCCTGGGACCTCGTTCATTCGGATATCAATGCAAGATACTCGGGATCTGGTCGTTCTCAGACTGGACTTTAGAGCGACAAACCCCCCAGCCGAATGCTGTTTTGGCATAATTCATGCCTGAAGACCACTTTCGATTTCATCTTTGCGATTCCTGCTGTCATGGAACGATACAAGGATATACCAAGCCTCGGCTTGGCTTCGTTTAGCTGCACATCTATCGCCAAAAACGCCATCGCTGCATGAAACGGGTCGTCTTATGCTCATGCTATACCATGGGAGTATCGTTCGTTACGCGTCCTTTGCTTGGCGTGATATCGATTCAACTGCTCATGTGGCATGCCCCCTTCCCCCGCCGGGGAGAATTCCCATATTTTACTAATACTGGGCCTTGAAATGACTGACCCCGCCATGCAATATCAGTCACCGTGAGATCTTCAAAACCACGGACTTCCGCTCGCCTGGAGCTGCTTGCCCTTTTCTTCTCAACTTTGGAATCTCCTAGACAATTCACCGATATGTCGTTTATGAAAAGCCTGAAAGGGCTCGCTGACGATTTCAAGGGGTTGATGGGAGACAAGGACAACGACAAGGAAAAGGAGCATCAAAACCAGACCTCGGGGCGTATGTTTTCAATGTCCACTTTCTGGGCCCTCCATGACTTTGGCAGATGTCGAGTCGAATCGAGGTGCTAGCGACTGTTACTATCAGGAGCAATCTCAACAGAATCACGGTCAGCCATCACCATATCCGCAGCAGCACCAGTATGGCGGTCCTCCACCACCACAAGGTTATGGAGCTCCACCGTCTGGACCATCTCTCCCACCGGGATGGATACAGCAGTGGGATCCCAGCAGTCAACGATACTATTACCTAGAGCAAGCGACCGGTCGAACACAGTGGGAGCCTCCGGCAATGTCTCCACCACCAATGGATCAACACCGAGCCTTCGGAGGACCGCCACCTGGTCAGGGTTACCCACCCTTCCAACCTGGATACGATCAGGGATATTCCCAACAACAAGGGCATCCGCCCCCAGTCGGAGGACAGCATCCAGGTGGCGTGAACTATCCTACAGAGGCAGTGAAGAGCGGGAAGGAGAAAAAGCACAGCAATAAGGGTGCTTTGCTGGCCGCTGGTGCTGGAGGGCTCGTTGTTGGTGGCTTGGCGGGAGCTGCTCTTGCACACGATTCTAGCAGCGACGACGGTACATACCTCCCTCCCCAGCCGATGTGTTCTCTCCTACGCCCCTTGCTTCTACACTGCCATCATAGACAATCACTGCTGCCTTCCGTCATTAACTGCTATTTCTAGAATCTCATCCACATGCATATCCTGCGGGACAGGGAGCTTACCCTGCTGGCTACGGCGAGGGCCAAAGTTATACACAGGGTGCTCCTCCTCCTCCTCCCAATGACGCCGTAGCACTTGAATACAATTCCGATGTCTCGTCATCGCAACGAGAATCGCTCGAAGAGGCACGACATGAGTACGAAAAAGCGCAGAGAGAGGCTGCCGATTCCGACGCGTCTAGTAGTGACCTGGAAGAGCTGGAAGAGGCAAGAAAAGAGTACGAGGAAGAGATTGAGGAAGCGCAAGAAGAAGCCGAATAAGAAGAGGAGGAGGAAGGGGGGAGGAAGGGGAACATGACTCTCCCGCAGATGGTCTGCACAAAACTTGATGCAAGAAGTGTGGTAATGATTCTTTTGAGTACCACCAGTGTGGCCAAATTCTAGATATCGTTCCTCGTTCAGTCGTAACAACGAATTCGGTCATCAAGTGAAGTATCTATCTCACACAAGACAATGTGTAGGCGATGTGTACCTATGGCTTCTCATAGATCCAATCAAACTGCGCGCTCTTGTAGGACTGAAGCTCCTCCGGCTTGAACCACAGGGCGATCTCCTTCTTTGCACTCTCGACGCCGTCGGAGCCGTGGCAGACATTTCGACCTACATCGATGGCGTAGTCACCTCGGATGGTACCCGGAGCGGAAGCAAGAGGGTTGGTGGCGCCGAGAATGGATCGTCCAGTCTTGCAAGCGTCTCGTCCCTCCCAGACCATGGCAAAAATTGGGCCGGAGAGCATGTCTTTGGCAGGTTTTGTCAGCCCAAGCCTCACTGGGGGAGGGACACCAAAAGGAGCACGGTCGTAGCGGGAGGTATCTACTTACAAGAAACTAGGCCTGGGAAGAATGGCTTGTCCTTCAAATCCTCATAGTGCTTCTCGAGGTGCTCCTTGCCTGGGCTGACCATCTTGGCAGCAACCATCTTGTAGCCCCTCTTCTCGAATCGGGAGATAATGTCGCCAATGAGGCCTCGCTGAACGCCATCAGGCTTGACAGCGATGAAACTGGTGCTTTGTCTCAGTATGAATTCGCTGGAGCTCAGACGCCTCCGACTTACGTTTGTTCGGTCGACATTTTGACGAGTTCTTGTTTGATGGATCAAAAAGGTTCAGATGTATGATTTGGATGTCGAGGGAGAGTCTGCTACCAGTAACTGTTGCACTTCAAATATTTTTTTGGGAGCTGGCACTATGCAGTGGGGAAGTTTGTTTGGAGGGGCACCCGATACGCAAAAACATGCCACCAAGAACGCAGGCCCCAAATCAAGCCAACCAGGCACGCGCGGCCCCTGCAGATCTTCCAGCTCAAAGAGACCCTTCCCAATATGGAAGGCATGCGGTCAGAGGACAACTTTTGTCCAACGTTTTGTCGAGTGCTCTGTGCGTCTACCAGCAGAATTCGTGTTCCCTGCGTCCATTGTGTGCATTCATAGAGCATGGCGCGGAACTCGAGACGGCAGCCATCATGGCTATCGTTATTCTTGAAGTTACTACTCATTGCCGTGGTGGTCCCGGCAGGTAGGTTTGCAAGAAATGAGATCACGGAGGAGAACTAACGGTGGCAGTCGTGGCCGTTAAACATCATGATTTCAAAAGGTGCGAGCAGTCTGGTTTCTGCAAAAGAAACCATGCTTTAGCCGATGATATGGCATCAAAAGGTCGAGATGCCTCTCCGTATCGGCTCGATCCAAACACGATACGAATGAAGAATGGTCAGGTCGAGGGCACCATTCTCAAAGCCATCTCAGACTCGGAAAAGGTGAAGCTTCCTCTGACTGTCACCTTCCTGTCCTCCGGTAGCGCCAGGATTCAGATAGATGAGGAGAAGAGACAGAAGGGTGACATAGAGCTTCGACATGGCAGCAAAGCTCGGAAAGAAAGGTACAATGAAGCAGGCAGCTGGGCCTTGACTGGAGCTGGTCTCCAGCCTCAGCAACTCGAAAAATTTGACAAGGGAG